>OX243895.1:52944619-54194619 GCA_945859665.1 Anorthoa munda | reverse complement strand
ACTTGATTCGATTGACAGACGGGCCAAAAGGCTTATTGGCAACGATGCACTGGTCGCCTCAAAGCTCCAGAGCCTCGAACATCGACGCCGAGTTGCCAGCCTGTCGGTTTTTTATCGGTTACATTTCGGGGAGTGTGCGACGGAACTGCACAATTTGATTCCACCTAGCCCTTTCCATCATCGGACTACAAGACGTACGGCTATGCGCCATCGGTACATGGTGGACATCCCTCCCATACGCACAAAGCGTTTTGCTAATACTTTCATTGTACACACAGCTAAGGAGTGGAACTCCCTTCCGGAGTCTTTGTTCCCTGATAGCTACAACCTTGGGGTCTTTAAGTCAAGAGTGAATAGGTTTCTTCTAGGTAAGCGTGCTTCACCGTAGACCGCATCATAGCTTAACATCAGGCGAGATAGTGGTCAAACGCGAGCCTATAGATAAATAAATTATAAAAAAAAAAAAAAAAAAAAACTATGAAATTTCTAGACAAAACACAATAATAGTGTAATTAAATATATTTCAAAAGCCGTAAATCGTAAAAGTATAACATCTAACAACGGCAGATAATTCTGTTATTAGTTATTAAAATAACATCTAATAACGGCTGATATATCTGTTATTAGTTATACAATACATGCTGTATCAAACGAGGCATAGATTTTTTCAATAATGGCTTCAGTAAAAAAGGAAAAAAAATACAGGCATTTTTGAACGAGTCAGTCATCAGTCAATACGAAACGCAGACTGGAATGATAATTAGCGAATGAAAACCACCTCAGATATTAACCTATGAGCCAACGTGGTTCTCAAAAAATCTATATGATTTGATCATCAGACATAAACCTACATGGTTCTCAATTCTCATATGATTTGACCATTTTATTAATCATTATGGATTCTAAAAGGGACTGTGACCTCTGAGTTTGTTTCGGTGTTTCTTCTCAGAGTAGTCTGCTAGGAAATACCGGCCTCATCTAGTTCAAATTAAAAAAAAATGGTCGTCAAAAAGCTTGAAAAAAAGAAAGACCTGTAGGCCTTAGAGGCCGTAGGATTATCGATCAAGAAGTGACGCTTCGAAGACTTTAAATAAAACACTGTATTGCTAAAACCATATTATATCTGTAAGTTTAGTGTAAATTAAAATGTTATGCTAATACTTGATAGCTGGATATTTCTATAATGAAAATAAGGTTATAAACCTACTTTAAACTAACCGAATGTTTTAATACATTATAAACTTAGCAATTTGTGCCTGAAACGCAATTAAATTCTAAATATTGTAAATTGTACTTTAAGTCTTAATTATTGTCTTCATGCAAAATAATGTAATTGCACTTGAAAACTAATTAATATTATAAAAAGGAAGAGATGTGGCATACACTAAAATTAATATAAATAAATGAAGTCAGCACTTTCAATGTTTACATCTATTCATTATTAGATCGCAAGCAGCGGTATTCAGACGTCCCACGGTCCCATTTGATTGAGTGCTGTCTTCTTACTGATAAACCTGGTTGTTTTATTATAAAATCCAAACCTTAACAAGTGTTATTAGTGAACACCACATTGAAGTATTCGTAACAGGCACACTGACTGCTCCATTTCAGAAGTGGGATGAACAACCAAAACGTAAGTACACGCTCAAATTGTATTTATTGATGTGATCATAATTATTGATGCTGGTCAGTGACGGATCTTTACAATATAACGTGATCCGTGAGACCATAGACTTCTTAAGTTGTTTAATTTATTTAAATAATTATGTACTAAGTATAATATACTTAGTACATAATTATACATATATACATATATATATATATACATAGCATAGTATATTATACATAGCACTTCTATTTTTGAATTTTGACATCATCGTGTTTAACGATAATGTTTTGAAATCTTGCAATCAGTTTTTCCTATTACTGTTTAGTATTATTTTTGTGAATGGATAAAACAGTATAACAAGAGTTCCTATAGCGTGAGCACTTCCTTGAACCAAAATCCGTTTGCACTTTTATGCAGTTATCAGCTAAAATAAAATACTTCTTCTTCTTCGTGTTGCTGGCACGACAGTCGATCATAATTACGTTTGTTTGGCATAAAACTAAGTATATCCAAGTCACGGTGTCGTCGGTGGCAGCGCATGCTTAATAATAATCCACTAAGAAAATTGTGTCATATTTGGTCTATATCTTTATAGAATCTCTCAGAATTTAGCCAGGGTTTTGACCAAACGGGACGTCACCCGCCGGTACCCCAAGCGAAACATTTGATACCGCATTCTTCGCATGGGACTCAAGTGTTTACACTTAGTACCAAGGCCCCTTTGTTTATTTTTGTACAGGATAAATTAAGTGTCAAAGCTTGTTTGTATAATATAACTTGCTGACAGTGATTTGACGGTAACAAAGGAAATGATAATCATGCTTAACTGATGGTAATATGATGAACGTAATGTCTAGACAATTACTGTACATAATCTTAATTGTTAAACCCACATTTATACTTTTAGTGATGAGTGACTTGAAAAAGGGTTAGACGGATGCAAATTGATTGTCTTCTTACAAACACTTCTCAATAGGCTTAAAATGCAATAATCTACGGCTCTAAAATTCTTTTTGGCTACGAGATTTCAGACTACGCCGAAATCACCGGGCCACGGCTCACTCTGCCACGCGGAGCCGATACGAAGCCGACTGCGTAGTTGAAGCCCAGAAGTGGACATCGAGACGGGCCGTGAGCAGCTTAAGATGCTGCATTAGGAAGTACGGCGAGAGCGTGAACGTGTGCGCGCCGCCGATGATTTGCGCAACACGTCGTGTCGTGGCAACGTGCTACGGGTGGAAAGGCGTCGCCGCAGCAGCTCGTCGCCGAGACGACTGTGCTCGCGCCGCCGAAGACATGCGCAACGCGTCGCGATGTGGCAATGAGCCACGAGTGGTCAGCAGTCATCGCAGCATCTCCACGTCCGTCGGTGTGAAGGCGAGACACCGAGCCACGTGAAGAGCAAAAGCGAGGCGTGAACTGCGGCAGCGCGACCGCGAAGTACGGATTGACAGGTCACGTAGTCCTTCTTTTTATTTGATAGCATTTAAAACTTTAGGAACGATCTAGGTTTGCCACCTGTGAACCAAAGCGCACCAAAATCACAACAGAAAAATGATCTTTGACTCTTCGTCCATAAACCATCCGATGGATGATTGGTTACATAAGTTGAATGCTAGCGCTTCGGTGTACAGTTGGGATGACATTCATTTTGCTATCCTAAACTACAAGGTTTGGTCAAGACGTGCCACAGAAGGTTATGTTCTATTTATTATTTGGCAAGTCTATTCTATTTATTTGGCAAGAGAAGTTATGATCGCGTTTCCGTGCGAACTAAACTACAGCTTCACCTTGGAAAATGATTAGCAGAGAATCAGCGTAACGAATATATGGAGGTGTATTATTATAATAAAATAGCGTCTTATTTATCAAAGCGAAATACATAGTAGGCACTTCAAAGCATTACAGATAAAACACCTTTGCCATTCTTTCGTTTTGGAATTGTGTATAATAATATAATACTAATAAAAATAATATTTATTATTTTTATAATGTACCCATTCCAATCAGGTGTATTTACTCAATAGTAGTGCACGCAGCCAACTTGGTTCGGACCGATCTCACAAATCCCCGGGTGTTACAATTGTTGTAAGGAAATTGGACCTCATTTTTCGCACACCATTAAGCCGCTGTAAAGTGCACACGTTGTAATAAGATTGGTTGTGCAACACAAAAGTTCTACAGTAAACTAGATGATATAATAACAAACAGTAGTGATGCGGCACAAAAGCTATGACAACTAATTTTTAACGTTTATACAACAAAGACGTGCGTGTGATGATAACAAGTACTAGAGTCTGTTTCTAATCGGTATATGGATAATAATTATTACCTACAAATAAAACAGTAGTGTAAGTTGTTTTGTACTAGAGAGCTAGGGTATCTCACGATAATGTCCCCACGGATATGAAGGGATCAGGGATAGCGCGACATGGCTGTCTATGTAAAGATTGTTAATGTCAATGTAGTGGTAGGTCATGTGATTAACCATTAACTTCCCTATGTTTACAGTAAATGCAATTTGAGTTTTAAATGGGGAGTTTTGAATGGTGCCTCACCGCATACCTAAAATCTAATTTTCTACAGAGAGAGGATTGCAAGTCGATAAAATTGTAGCGGTGTGTGGATTATTTGTTTGAATATAACTCATACATAAATGAATAATACCAGCCCGTTACTGTCCCACTGCAGGATAAAGGCCTCTTCTCATACAGAGACAGCACGCGAGTGGGAGGCGAGTTGGCATTTTCCAATTTATATTAACTGTGAGTCCATGCTTTCACACCGATGTCAGCGAATTTCAAGATAAAATTAGAAAGTATTAGAAACTGACTGAAGTAACATCAGAACTTTTCCGGATTTGAAGTCACGACCTTCCGCTCTCTCTCTCTCTCTTTCAAATATTTGATTTAGATAGTTCAAAGGGTACAGTCAATCTAATTTATGCTTAACAAACTTAAAAATATTAAAGCTCTCTAGATTCAACTTAGGTATGTCAAACTGTAAATTCCTATGGTATTGCAATTTTGACCATAAGGTTCATTGTAGTAGATCATAAAGAGAATAAAAACTATAAACGATAGATAACGCGATAAAGCAGACATTATGTTTTTACATAATTGTTTGCTTATAGAAAGAATCACAGAAAAATGTTTTATTACAAAAGATCTAAGAACTATTTATAGTCAAATGATAAAACGTCAAAATGATATTAAAATTAAATTAAATTGTCATTTATTTCAGGAAGTTTCCCATATAAAACACCTAGTGTCGTGTCTTTAGTACAGCAAGGTGGATGCACTAATCGCCACCATCTTACTAAATTGATACCAAGTTTGTTGACTAAGAAAATATCATCTTTAAGCAAAATTTGACAGCAGTGGTGGCCCAGTGGTATCGGCCGCGACTTACAAGTTGTAGGTCGTGGGTTCGAGCCCAGGCAGGCGCTTTACTTTGTGTAAATTATTTCATCACCACTGCTCTCAAAACGGTGAAGGAAAACATCGTGAGGAAACCGGCATGTCCTAGAACCAAAAATTCGAAGACATGTGACATTCACCAACCCGCACTGGGCCCGCGTGGTGGATTACGGCCCATTCCCTCTCACAGAGAGGAGGCCTGTGTCCCAGCAGTGGGAACATTAATAGGCTGATGATGTGATGTGTGAAGCAAAATTTTACCTAATTATATTAGAACGTCAGCAGTAAAATACGATGACGGACCAGGAATCATTCGACCCAACAGTGCTGGTTTCGTTTTTATATGTTTTTATAACATTATTAATAGCTCATAGTCGCACTATTAAGTTGGATTTAAGATCTATAAAAGATGAATATGAGGAAGATGAAAACGTACGTTCATTCACGGAGCAGGAGCAGTTCTGAGATGTTTCAAGAAAATCAAGTCAATTGATTATTTGAGATTCCTGCGGTACATAGGCGAACTTACAAGAAAAAAATGAGAAGGAAGATAAGAACTCTATAACAATTAATTTTGGGAAGGAGTTGCTTTGCTCTGAACTTGTGTTAATATTGTCATTTTGTTGAGGCTTTCACAAACTAGTACAGTCAATATGTTTGGTATAACTAACTAATTTAAATCATTAGGATACTAAAAATCTTGACTCATTCCTAAACAATGTTGGTACTGTAGCGTATCCGAACGCAGCACAAACTTCGCGCCCGCATCGCGAGCGCCGCCTCCCGGCAAAGTACCTTAGTTAGTTAACTGTCAATCAATGAACCGGCATCAAGGACTCAAACAAAACTAATTATTATAAAAATTACAATATTCTCACTGTTAACAGTTGTGATCGTGTGTGTGGTGATTTATAAATAAACAGTCCAACGATATTTGTGTTTTTATAAATAAATATCTCCCCACAAGTGACGCCCAACGTACTGCCGAACTCTTGTATTTTACTTTAATTTCTGTACGATTTTTGGACTCCGGCGAGTATTGTGTGAACTGTGTCGTGTACCATCAGTTTTACTCTCCGCTGAAATCGTATTTGAGTGAAACAAGAACGATTCAAGGGATTTTCGTAGTGAAAATTGTTGCACGAAGATACGTGACTACGGTATTTGTTCTCGTAAAACATCGTATTCACCAACTCAAGAGACATTCTAACTCTAATTCATTCGTAAAAGTGAATTTTTACTACAGTTTGGACTGTTTTTCACTGATTTGTTTCCTAAATTTTCATATTCGTAGGTACCTACTTGCGAAAACAAGTTTGTTCGTGTTCATGTCAATTTTGTTGCGAACTAGAGCGCCAAAAAGTTCGAATTGACATTGACAGATGTATGACAGTGAGATTAATTTAAAAAATTTAGTGGTGTACTTATTTTGATTTATAAACATTAAATTGCTCATTGTATTATGATGATCCTGTAAACGTTGTGTTAAGTACTTTTTTAGTAAATAGTGACATTGAACAGACGTAATCATGGTGTTAACGCGATCACGTACGAATAGTGCTAGTGGTCGAGGACCGGCAGGTGCTGCTAGGCACGAACAGGCTGGCGAACCTTCGCCGCCGTCTCCGCCGCCGTCTTCGCCGCTTTCGAGCAATGAGAGCAATGTCATTAGGCATAACCCTCCGCTCGTTGATCCCGTGCTGCCGGTGGGCTTACCTGCCGCGCCGCCGTCACCAGTGCACGTGCAGGCCATGCCGCACGCGCCTCCGCCTGCTCAAGCTGCTCCAGCCCCTATGTTGATTACTCCGGAACAGCTAAGTCAACTAATTCAATCACTACAAGCACATCCAGCTGCCGCTATGGTTCCTTCACATAATATACATGCTGGAAACTTTTCCAAATGCACTCATCGCTTTGATGGAGCTAAAGGCAGTGATGTACTGGCTTTCATTGATGCCATCGAAATATTCAAAGACTGTGTTTCAATGGATGATGATATAGCACTTAGAGGTCTACCTATGCTATTAACAGGTCTTGCAGCCACATGGTGGCAAGGCATAAAAAGAGATACTCATTCTTGGACAGAGGCTTTAGATTGTTTAAGACAAACATATGGACCACGGTTGCCTCCGCATAGAATATATCGTGAACTGTTTAAAGAAGAACAAGGAAAGGAATGCACTGACGTATTTGTGTGTAAGGCTAGGGCTTTACTGTCACAATTACCTGCAGGTTCACTAACAGAATCTGTAGAGCTTGACATGGTATATGGTTTATTAAATAAGCGCATTCGTGAAAAGATAGACAGAAGTACGTTTAAGACTTTTGCAGAACTGTTACAGTTAGCTCGTCGAGTAGAGGATTTGTTTGATGAGGGCCGCACCCCTAACCGTACTGAATCTTCAGTGACATCCTCTGCTTCTACCACACCAAGTGTTGCTACCAAATTAAGTTCTGAGTCATCCAAAAATAGACCTAAGTGCAATTATTGTAAACAATATGGACATTTAAAGGAAGATTGCCAACGGCTAAAAATTAAATCTAACACAGACAAACCTTTAACCCCAGCCAAAGATGAGAGTGTGGAACAGAAAATTGTTTGTTTTGGATGCGGTACTCCTGGAGTGATTAGATCAAACTGCCAAAAATGTAAACAATCATCATTACTACCTACTAAAGCATCATTTCAATCGGTGTCCGCAGTGGGGGTACAGCCCATTGATGCTCGGGGCCGTCCCCTAATAAATATTTCAATATTTGGAATAGAGGCTAATGTACTAGTTGATACTGGTGCCAAACAGTGTGTTGCCAGTGTAAGTTTGCAAAAGCACCTTGTTAGTAATGGACAGAAATTTGATTTAGTTAATACTGAAATAAGATTGGCTGATGGCACAAGTTATGTTAAAAATTTAGATGTTGCTAAGGTTAATGTTAATATAAGCGGCTTAGTTGTGCCTACTATGTTTATTGTTTTACCCGGTGCTACTGACTCGTTACTGGGAATAAATTTCATCGAGGATGCTGGTATGATGATAGATTTTAAAAATAGTAAATTTTCATTATTTAATGGTAATGTTGGTACTTTGTTGTTTGAGAATTCCCATCCTCCAACAACAAAGAAGGTGAACAGTCTCTTACCTAAATTAACTATCAATTGTGCTTCTATTTGTCTTCGTGAAGACGAAGGTGTAATATTATCGTCTGATGAGAAGGTTCGGTTGTCTGAGCTCCTTAAGAGTAATGAGGATATCTTCGCACTAGGGGGAGAGCCTACCAAATTTGCGATGCATCGTATTGACACGGGGGATAGTCCTCCAGTTGCGGTACCTCCATATAGGTTGTCCTCAGCCAAAAAGGATTTAGTGCGCACCGAAATCGATCGTATGCTCGAGGATGAAATTATTGAAGAAGCGGAATCTGAATGGGCCTCTCCTATAGTTTTAGTACCTAAGAAAAATGGGGAAGTACGGTTTTGCGTAGACTATAGAGCCCTTAATAAAATTACCAAAACGGATAAATATCCCTTGCCTGTTATCGATGATGTACTTCAATCGACTAAATTGAACAATGTGATGTCTACAATTGACCTCAAATCTGGTTATTGGCAAATACAGGTAGCCCCTGAAGACAGGGACAAGACCGCCTTCATTTCGCCTTTTGGAATGTTCCGTTTTCGACGTATGCCTTTTGGGCTCAAAAATTCACCGTCGACATTCCAGCGTCTTGTTGACAGATTCAGGTCTGGTTTGAAGGACATTACGGTTGTTGCGTATCTCGATGACATTTTGGTGATTTCAGCAGATTTGGACTCCCATTTAAAGGATTTGCAACAGGTCTTCGACCGCCTTCGTTTATTTGGTCTGAGAGCGAATAGAGCAAAGTGTGTCTTTGCTCGTGAAAGGCTTACCTATCTGGGTCACGTCATCTCTTCCCAGGGTGTTGAACCGGATCCAGCTAAGGTGCAGGCTGTTGTCAATATGAAGCCACCTAAAGGCTTAAAGGAACTTAAAACCTTTCTGCAAACTACTTCGTGGTTCAGGAAATTTATTCCGGACTTTTCCAATGTCGCTCGACCACTCTCGGAGCTAACACGCAAGAATAAAAGCTGGACTTGGGGAGAAGACCAGGTAGTGGCTTTTGAATCCCTCAAGCGTTTGCTTACGACCAGCCCTATATTGCGGCAGCCTGACTTTAGTAAGCCGTTTGTCATTCGGACGGATGCCAGTGCTTATGCTCTAGGAGCAGTGCTTCTTCAGGGTGATACAGTGACAGAAGAGCAACCAATAGAGTACGGGAGTAGATTGTTAACTCAGGCCGAAAAGAATTATAGTACCACGGAGAGAGAGGCCCTTGCCGTAGTGTGGGCCCTAGAGAAATTTCGACCTTATGTTGAAGGTGCCTCGATAAAAATCGCTACTGATCATCAACCCTTAAAGTGGCTTCTCTCCTTAAAATCACCAAGTGGTCGTTTGGCCCGCTGGGCGTTAAAAATTCAAGGTTATAATCTTACCGTGGACTATACACCCGGTAAAATGAATGTGTTAGCTGACACGTTAAGTAGACCAGTAGTCGATAATCTGGAGGAGTCTTCCATTTGTGAGGTTTGCCCTGTTGTAATTGATTGGCCTCATCGTACTCCAGAAGGAGTCCGTTGTTCTCAACTGGAAGATCCAACCATAGCCAAGATCATTGAAGATCTCGAACGTGATGGTGAACCTGCTACACAGTGGACAGAACGAGGTTATTATGTTGTTCACGATGTTCTTTACAAAGTGGATTTGTATGGAGACTCGGAAGAGCCTCTTTTAGTCGTCCCCGAAACACATTTAGCCGATTTGATGAAGGAACTTCATGACGCACCTACGGCTGGTCATCTTGGCTTAGACAGGACTGTGAAGAAGATACGCGAACGATACTTTTTCCCTAACATGCGTTCATACGTGGCTAAATATATTAAAGACTGCGAGTTATGTCAACGGTATAAACCGACTAATCTCAAACCTGCTGGACTGTTACAAACACCGGTTCCACAACACAGATTTGAAGTCCTTGCGATGGATCTGTTCGGGCCCCTCCCAGAAACGGACAAGGGAGAGAAATGGATATTTTTAGTCGAAGACGTAGCGAGCCGATGGGTTGAGATATTCCCAATGGTGAATAGCACTGCTGATGCTTGTGCCCAGATATTGATTGAGGAGGTGTTCCTGCGTTACGGTTTTCCACGCCGTATTATCTCGGACAATGGCACACAATTTGTATCAGCAGTCATGCAGAAGGCACTCTTGGTTCTGGACATAAAACAAAATTTGACACCGGTTTACCACCCCGAAGCCAATCCGGCAGAAAGGAAAAACCGAGATATGAAGCAAATGTTGGCAATGTTAGTAGGTCCTGAACACAGGAATTGGGCTGAAGCATTACCAGCAGTTCGTTTTGCTCTTAATACTGCCTGTAATCAGGGTACTGGACAGTCCGCAGCGTACTTGACCTTTGCACGGGAATTTAGGTCCCCTTTAGCAAATACCACCGATTTACGACCAATAATAGAGCAGGAGAATTATGTTCCCCAGGTAACGCCTTACCTGAGAAACTTTGCAGAACATCTTAAGGAGATGATGTTGCGAGTAGAGGGTCAACAAGATGCTCGCAAAGTGGTAGCTGATCGTAGTAGGAGACCGGCTCCTATCTTTGAAGTAGGCGATCGCGTTCTGGTCGAAAGCCGCATATTGAGCGATAAGTCTAAGGGCATTACACACAAATTCGCTCCGCGTCGGGAAGGTCCTTTCACTGTGGGTAGAGTCTGTTCACCAGTTTCGTACGAATTGCTAGATTCGAACGGGTTAGTAAAAGGCAAGTATCATTCCAGCTTTCTCACCTCTTACAGTGGCCAAGCGCCTGTAGCCACTGCTAAGAAACGAGGTCGACCAGTCAATGATTCCGGTTCTGTTTTAAAATCTGTTGCCAAGCCCGTGTCGGAAACTCCCGCCATCGGCTTGGAGGGGGAGGATGTAGCGTATCCGAACGCAGCACAAACTTCGCGCCCGCATCGCGAGCGCCGCCTCCCGGCAAAGTACCTTAGTTAGTTAACTGTCAATCAATGAACCGGCATCAAGGACTCAAACAAAACTAATTATTATAAAAATTACAATATTCTCACTGTTAACAGTTGTGATCGTGTGTGTGGTGATTTATAAATAAACAGTCCAACGATATTTGTGTTTTTATAAATAAATATCTCCCCACAGTACCTATTTTTGCACGCATAAAATTTATGCATAATATGATATACGTCATAAACGAGTTAGCTAGACCTAAAACAAACGGGCAAATAAAGTACGGATATAGTGATGGATAACCACACCATGTTAGCAAGGTTTTAGCCATGGATTGGTATGTTTTAACAATGATACCGCACCAATGAATACAGCAAGCAGACGCCAAACAAGAAGTTGTGGAGCGTATGAAGCTGGTGATTCATGTAACCAGTGGTCCGATTGTACTATTTACCACCTCTGTAGCTAGAGATTTTTGCATGAAATCGTAAGAATGCCAGTTTATTATACCCTAAAAGTTGCTAGAAGTAACTGTCAAAAAGTGAGATTTAAAACAAATAATCGTTTTAAATAATAGTACCTGGGTGACCACGCTCTGCTCGGGTGAAAATAAAGAAAACGACGATTTCTAAGAATGAAACCTAGCTAGATCAATTTATCGCCCCCGAAACCCTCTGCAGACTTAATTTCATTATATATATATTTTTTTTTTTTGGTGTAGGCTCGCGCTTGACCACCATCTCACCTGATGGTAAGCGATGATGTGGTCGACGTCAAGTAACCTGTTCACTCTTGACTTAAAGACCCCTAGATTGTAGCTATCGGGAAACACAGACTCCGGCAGAGAATTCCACTCCTTAGCTGTACGCATAATAAAAGTATTCTCAAAACGTTTAGTGCGTATGGGTGGGATGTCCACCATGTACCTGTGGCGCATCGCCGTACGTCTGGTAATCCGATGATGAAACGGGCTGGGCGGAATTAGATCATGCAATTCCATCGCACACTCCCCGAAATGTAATCGATAAAAAACCGATAAGCTAGCAACTCGGCGACGATGTTCAAGGCTCTGGAGCTTTGACTTAACCAGTGCCTCATCACCGATGAGCCTCTTGGCCCGCTTTTCGATCGACTCTAGTGCATCAAGCTGGTGTTTGGCAGATCCGTCCCAGAGATGAGAGCAGTACTCCATGCATGATCGAACTTGCGCTTGATATAAGCTGAGCAGCTGTTCTGGCGTGAAGTACCTTCTCACCTTTGCAAGGATCCCCAGCTTTTTGCCAGCCAGCTGAGCCTTCGCCTCAATATATGGGCCAAAATTGAGAGTCGATGTCAACGTAACGCCAAGAAGCTCAAGATGGTCAGCTATTGGCACAGTCACATCTCGGAAAGTTGGAGCCGGGTGAACTTGGCTCTTTTTAGCGAAAAAAAGACATGCCTGGGTTTTAGCAGCATTAAACCTGACCAGATTGGCATCGCCCCATTCGGAGACTACCTGCATTAACAGGTTCAAGCGCTCCACCATGGCCTCCCGGAGAGACTGGATCTGAGGCCCGGTAGCACGAGCGCTGGACAAGTATCTCTCAGCAACAGTGCTGTCGTCTGCATACCCAAAGGTGCCGGGTTTTAGCAGATCGTTAATGTGCAGCAAGAATAAAGTTGCTGAAAGTACCGACCCCTGAGGGACCCCGGCATTAATATCCAAGTGGTCCGACGAGCAGCCATCGATAACCACTCGAATGGACCGATCTCTCAGGAAGTCTGCAATCCAATCACACAGACCACCGGGCAAACCGAATGAAGGAAGCTTAGCAATAAGGCTTTCGTGCCAGACCCTATCAAAAGCCTTCGAGATGTCGAGGGAGACGGCAAGCGCTTCCCCGTGCCTCTCGATGGCCTCACTCCAGATGTGAATGGCATACTCTAAAAGATTCCCAGTAGACCGATTTCGGCGGAAGCCGTATTGGCGGTCACTTAGGATATCGTTTGCTTCTAGGTATCGATTGATAAAGATTCTGTCAAATATTGGGTAGAAATACTGTTTGCCGAAGATTTAAAGTAAATATAATTGGTATGGGTACAGAATGCCAAATTAACAGCTTATCCTACAGAGGATCATGTGATTGGTTGTGTTTCTACATCCTGGGAAATCAATGGCTGCATGAAGCCTTTCTTATAATAATTATACCCTTCATGTTGGGTTGAGCCCAATTTAAGAAGCTGTGAAGCTGTATGTACAGAATATTATTTGTTGTTATTACAGCTCAGGACGCGAGCCATCCTGGCTAAGTGAGTCCTTTCGGCTATCGACTTGAGCGTAAATCGTGGGCTCTTGCTGGTTTCGCGAGGGATGCTGCTGGGTGAAAGTCAGGGACCTCGGAACAGATGGCGCGTGGGACGCCTGCTGCCTAGTTAAGAGAAAAGTCCTTTCGGCTATCAACATGAGATTTAACTGATCGGCTCCGTCCGGAGATTTAACTGTTGGTGTCGCTACGCTAGCCGTCCTGATTTACTGATCGTTCAGGATGTTAGGGCCCCTTGATTTACTGATTGTTCAGGGATGGTGTTTGTTCACGCCAAATTGATCGATCGTGAACTTACTCTTTGATGGTGGATATTAATTAAAAAGTTGATAATTTCTACGATTGTATTATTGTTAAAAGTTCATTATTGCTATTTTGTTTTCACTATTTTGTTGCTTTGTATAAGTAATAATGATAAGTTTGTTCTCCATTGGTGTCATAGCCCCACGGCGTTCCATTGCGAGGATAAACGAATCATAAATAAATGATATTGTAATAAGCTCGAGGTGCATTATCCTCAAAATATTGTAAAACACTTTTTAAAAAGAGTAAGTGTGGAGTTTCTTGTCCGTTCTTATCCATAAAAATCTACCTTTCCGAATGGACAGTAGAGTCAATATAATTATTTCTAACTATAAATTAAAATTTATTGAAAGTTAAATGATTTAACTATGACTTTGACACTAGGTACTCTGTTTGTATGTTGTTTGTTTGTAAAGGTTATTAAAGTAGTTAATTAATTAATAAGCTCGAACGACTAGCCAGGAACCCGATTGTTAGGTTTCCACCTGGAGTCGTGTGCAGGGACCCACACGATGTCAGGACGGACGATTGTTAGGTTTTGATTCTTTTAACTAATAATTGCTTGTTTTAAATAAAATCGAATTGTTACAGTTTTATCGATGGTCGTCGCCTGAGACGTTTGGTTAAAATATAGTGCTCAAAGTCATAGACATTGTTTTAAATCGTATTCTTTTGTTATCAGTTTACTCAGATTATAAACCTAAATTGACCAGTATGAGTTTGATTTCACACATCACATCCAAATATTCGTAACAGGCACTTTGACTGCTACACTTTTTTGGAAGTCGGTAGTATCTTTTTGCAAAAAAGATTTTTTATTTTTAAGTTTTTAGTTGCACCTACCTAATAGGCAAGTTTTTTAGTAAGATACCTAGAACGCCAGAATAGATTACCTGAATATCATGAAACTTGAACATAACCAGTGAAATGAGAGACCTGCGTACCCCTTAAGAACGTACTGGCGTGATGTTATGTTATGAAATGGTATAAACAATAAACAAAACATACATGCGATTGCAGCAATCCCGAGAGATTAGTCGTTATTTATTGAAGAGTTCTGTTGTATATCTTCGAAGTTCTTCATCAGATCTTTACCAATTTACAATGGGACCAATTTCGGAACATACTTTTTCAAAATCGGTTCACAATTGTCGGAGATATCGGTGTTAAAACATAACATAAAAAAAACCTACTTAAATTCGAACATAGGACCTCCTCCTTTTTGGTAAGTCGGTTAAAAAAGGCAAAGGTAGTCGTCTAACTAAATGTTACCTTTGTTTGTTTGTCTTACAACTAAAGCCGTACACTTAGAGCTTGTAAGTAATCTCACTAGTGAAGCGTTCCTAAGGTGCCTACGATGATTTGTAGCAAGAAGAGGTAAACCTTTCGAAATTTATTCAGCCAATGGCTAAATATTTGCACGATAGAGTATGGCAGCACGGAAGGCACTAGATTCAAATTCAGACCTGCATATTCACCTCACTTTGGGGGTATATTTGGGAAGCTGGAGTAAAGTCATCGAAACACCATCTAAAAGGAGAAGCAGGCAATGATGCCTTAACGTTTGAGGAACTTTCAACGTTGTTCACACAAATCGAAGTTATACTAAATTCACGGCCCCTTTCTCCTCTCTCATCAGACCCATCAGATATGCTCTCCCTTACTCCAGGGCACTTCCTTATCGGGCGGCCACTCACGTCAGTGCCATCTCTAACCATTGATAAAACGAGAGCCAACAGATACGAGAGGATAGAACAACTGCGACAGCAATTTTGGGGAGATGGCGTACCTGGCCGAACTACAACGAAGAACTTATTGGCGGAAACCACAACATGAACCCAAAGTAGACGATTTAATTATACTAGGAAGATCATCTACCTCCATTATGTTGGTTTCTAGGCCGTATAACAACCCTATATTCGGGAAGAGATGGTGTCAGCAGATTCGCTGATATCTACACTTCGAGAGGAACAATCAAGAGAGCAGTCCATAAGTTTTGTATTCAGAAAAAGCATACAGTGCCTGTGTATATTTGCGCACTACTGATATTAATAATAAAGTTACAGTTAAGCTACTATGTGCCAAGGCTCGGGTAGCTGCCTTAAAAACAACTACTATACCACGCTGAGAGTTAAGTGGTGCTATGCTCGGAGCCAAATTGTGTGCAAAGGTCTTAGTGTTGGTAATGTACTTGTAATTTGAGGTATTACTAAACACATAACTTGAAAAGCAAATTAATTGTCTAAACGTGAGGACAATTTTAAACTACAACGCTCATTAATGTCACACTGTACATTATTGATGCCAGAAATTCTTATTGGTTCTGTGCATTGATTTCGTATTCCTATCTTTGCCTTAAGTTTTTCAGTAATAAGCTCGTGCAAGGTATATAGAATTATTTACTGGATTAACAATTTTAACAAGTGCTGTACACAATAGGACCTGCCTCGTAGAGATAACAGACAGTGTTACTCTATTATTATTTGTATTTAAATTGGAACTATTATTACTACATCCTGCTTTAGTATCTTTATGCACTAAGCTATTATGTTTCCCATTGCAAAACTTACAAGAACCTTTAAGGAAACACTTTTTGGCAACATGTCCACTACGTAGACAGTTAAGACATAATTTCAGCTTTAAAGCTGTATGCAACCTAACTTCAGGTGACTTATCATTAAACTTTGTACACATATGCAAGGGGTGACAGTCCTTACAAACATCTCATATGAATTTTTAGAAGAGTTACTACTCATAGAACTTACAAAAGCCTTAGAAGAATGCCTTAGGTCTTTGGAACCACCATGTGATATACCATGATCATTCCTACTTATATTTTGAATTTGTGTGGTTTCTAGATCTTCTGTCCTGTCACGCAAGAAGTCATTTAATTGATCTAATGTAGGCATCGGTGCACCGGGTGGACCGATGACCTGGTGAAGGTTGCGGCGATCCGCTGGCTGCGAGATGCACGGGACCGATCAATGTGGCGCTTGGCCAGAGGCGGCTTTACCTATAGTGCAGGGTGTGCGCAGCACACGGGCGCAGCGCCCCAGGGGGCGCCGAGCGCAACTCGCGCGCCCTCCGGTCGCGGCACTTTCAATGACCCACATAAAATGAGCTCCGGTTTGTTTAAATTTTGTATGGCATCTAGAGCTCTTCTTATATATGGCGAATTACAGTAAAGCAAGGCGCTCCACGAGCGGCTTTTACAATAGTAACTTTTATTTCAACATGAAATAAACCTAGAAACAGACAATTACAGATTATATCGGTTTAGTAGTGAGTGTCGCATCGCTACCAAAGGCGCAAAGACCTGTTTTGATTGGTTTGAAAACACGCCGACAATTATATTGCGAATCCTGAATTCGGCTGTTTAGAATGGACGACCGTCACGTGCGTGGTATTTCCCAAAATCGTGTGTATGCGTGGCGCGTGCCGCACTTTGTGTTCTACCGCTACACGTAATTTTGCGAAGTAAGTCTTGACGCAATGAATTAAGTATTATACCTATTATATTAATTTGATTAGTAGTATATTATATTAAATTTGAGTAAACATGTAAATAAGAAGTAAATCGGCTTTTCTTTTTATTAAAATATACTTAATAAGTAAGATTTGTTATAAGCTGCCACAACTGTTGTTACTTTCACCGCGGTCAGAGCTTTTAAATTACCACAATGCTGTATTTTGTTATTCTTGTGACTCCTTCCTACCTTAAAATACTTTTTACCCGTGTACAGTGGACCTCGCTATAAGTTTCCCAAATCTGTCAAATGTTCCCTATTGATATTGAACTCTGTACGTTTGACATGAAGTCGTAAATAGAGTTCTATCAGACAGAGAGCGGTCACACGGTCAAGCGTTCAAGAGGTCAGTTTTGCGTCCAAGCGTGCAGTTGCTCACGAACCCCGATCTGTTGGACAGTCTACGCGGTACCACCTATTGTCACCATGTTTTTTGACAATAGTTCTTCATCGGAAGACGAATTAATGATTTTGTGGTCAGTATCAGCAATAAGACCGAAACAATATGGATATTTTCATAGACTTTTTTCTAAATGGGATGAAGATGAAGAAATGTTTTAATTATTTTCGGATGACAATTGATTCCTTCGATAAACTATATGAAAAAGATAAACATGACTTAGTTAAACAAGATAGAGGTAAGCCATTTCAGAAAAAGAAAAGATTGGTGCTACTTTTCCTCGGTTTTTATAATCGTTATCCTTCGCATCGTATAAAAAACGCCTTTAACCGCCATAATTAGCTTTTCAGTCTCCATCTTCCTTCCAACACTTTTGGTCACCGAAACAGCAGTGAACGCGCGAACGCGTACGTTCTGGCGACGCGGTCAGAATGCCTCCTGTGTGGGTATATCTATGTGACGTAATACAACACATCGAACGCTCTTGCCTTGAACGGTTAACAGCGTGACCGCTCTCTATCTGATAGAACCCTTACAACAAGGCGAACAAGGTGTTTGGTAAACACCCTGTATAATTCTAAATATAGTCAACTGCACATCATGGCATCCAGAACAGTCAAATTTCTTCAATAGATTTTCAATTTAATTTCCAAACAATAGAGTTTATTATCCATTGGGGCAATTTGACAGTGTGTGGATATGTGCTGTTATTTGTACCTATTCCATTTTGACCGCGCGCTTACTTGAGGGCGCTAAGGTAATGCTAATGATTGCACACGGGCGCTACATAGGCTAAAGACGCCACTGCGCTTGGCGGAGGCAGTGGCGTCTTTCTGCTAATATGATGATGATGAATGTAGGCAATTCTGGTAATCATTCTTAAATTCTTCCCATTTCCTACTAGTGATGACATCAAGCTTTGTTGACAGCATATAAATAATTAAAGCATCCCATTTATCGGTAGGCTGCCCTTAAATCTCTAACATATCTGAAAGCCTTATGAGATTCTCTTGTTAGTGATTCAATACTGAAAAGTGATTTCAAGTGATTATTCATAAGTAGATTTTTATTATTATATCGTTGACATATTAAATCCCAAGCTAATTTGTAATTGTTTTATGTAAACTCTATAGACTTTATTACTACTAAAGCTTCTCCTTCTAAGGATGACCTTAAATAGTGAAACTTGTTTATATTTGGGATTGTATCGTTAGAATTTATCAAGGAATCAAAAGTATTCCGATACTCTAGCCATTTTAAATAGTTGGCAGCAAACGATGGCCATTTGATAGTATGCAACTAAACGGAATTAAACTTATCATGAGTACAATGACTATTATTATTAGAACCACAGTCAGAGCCTTCTGACCTTTGTTTATCAGTTTTAGTCACATTGGCTGATTCGTGTAACTCTTAGCCAATGATATACATGCACGCAAGTGATCTTCAGTTAACAATCTTTCACTTAATTGCTCATCCAAATAGAGACAATTCAAATCAATATTATTTTGTAACATATCAAAAGTACTCGTGTTATCGTACGTCGCTTGAAAGTTATCTATTATCAATGCAATTTCTTTGGATTGCAAGCTACTGAGTGGACTATAGTTTGAAATTTGATGTAAATAATCTTCAAATTTAGTAAGTTGACCTTTGATAGCACTACGATTTCTTAGTAATCCTTTAAATTCTTTTTGTTCAACTTCACTCATTTCTTATATATTTAACTTACTATCCATCTTAATATATGTATTTGTGTAGATACTTATGTAGTTAAATCTAAATTCTTACCACTAAATAAGTAGGTAGGCAACAAGGAATTGGGTAAGTAAATATGTCAATAGGTTGTACCTCTCAAAACCTCTAACTCACGGTAAGTACACGGAAGCTGTGACAGCACGAAGTATGCAACCCTCACCAGACTGGCGAGCACGGCCTATGTCACGATTTACTTACCTACATAATGTATAAATAAGCGCTCAACTGACAATAAGCAGAACTAAACAATAGTAACCAATGTAGTGCGTCTCCAGTAAAAATCTCTGATGCCGCATTCATAATTTTGGTATCAATGACTTCTTTCGCCATTCGAAATTCATTCAAACGCTGAATAAAAGCATGCACGCACGATTTTCCGTGGCATATCTTCTGATATTGCTAAATTAAAATCCTCCTTTTAATATTTTAACAGTATGTAGAGAAAAAGTAAAAAATAATGTAATGCGAAAGTGTTTCTTAGGACAGACTTATACTTACCTACTTTATCATCAATACGCTCTATCATTGTCCCGTCCTTCTCCCTTCACTATTTCTGTGTTTATCCATGACTAATAATAAGTAATCATAAGCATAAGTAAGTTATTAAATTAAAGTATTTCCTTATAAACAACATTTTTACCATTTTGGATGTCGACGCCAATATCACCAGACTATTTGATGAGCTAAAACGTAAACACACTACATAGAACTGTCCATGGCAAAAGCAATTCTCCCTCAAATCTACACCAGCATACTCCAGAGTTTGTCTGTGAGCCTTATTAATTGTCATGGCGAAGCAGATTTTCCCGTCCCTATTTAATTCCTATATTTATGCCTTTCGCCATTTTATAGTTACCAACAGACTTTAAAGTATTCAAAGTATTTTTTATAATTTTTCCTATGTAAAAGAAGGATTTTTCTACACATAATTTCATCCCCCACGATCCGCCCCCCCAATGACGGAATGCCCAAAAGACCTTAATTTGCGTTAGATTTTAATCTTCAGCCCAAACCCAAAATTCGAAGATCCTAACTTCAAAGCTGACCGACTTTCATACAAACTTTCATCCACTATTTCACCCCCTTAGGGGTGGAATTCACAAAAATCCTTTCTTAGTGGATGCCTGCACAGTATAAAGTATGTATGTGCAAAATTTTAAGTCTCTAGACGATTTCACCCTCATGGGGATAAAATCTTCAAAATCGCTGAGATACATGTAAATTATTTTTTAATCTTCAGCCTAAACCCAAAATATGAAGATCCTGACTTTAAAACTGACGGATTTTCATACAAACTTTCATCCCCTATTTCACGCCCTTAGGGGTAGAATTTCCAAAAATCCTTTCTTAGTGCTCACCTACACTACCAAAGAAACCTACGTTTCAAGTTTCATGATTGAAGCTTCAGCCGTTTGGCCTGTGCGTTGATGGTAAGTGAGTGAGTCAGTCAGTCACTTTCTTCTTTTATATGTTTAGAAGACTAGCTTTTGCCCGCGGCTTCGCACGCGTAGACTACATGCTTCTCCTTATCATATTTTAACAGTATGTAGAGAAAAGTAAATATTAATGTAATGCGAAAGTGTTTCTTAGGACAGACTTATACTTACCTACTTTATCGTCAATACGCTCTATCCTTGTCCCGTTCCGTATGCCTACACTATTTCTGTGTTTATCCATGACTAATAATAAGTAATCATAAGCATAAGTAAGTAATTAAATTAAAGTATTTCCTTATAAACAACATTTTAAACCATTTTGGATATTGACGCCAATATCACCAGACTATTTGTTGAGATAACACGTGAACACGCTACATAGGACTATCCATGGAAAAAGCAATTTGCCCTCAAATCTACACCAGCATACTTCAGAGTTTGTCCTTGAGCCTTATTAATTGTCATGGCGAAGCAGATTATTCCGTCCCTATTTAAATCCTATATTTATGCGTTGAGCCATTTTATAGTTACCAACAGACTTTAAAGACTTGAGAATATTTTTTATAATTTTTCTTTGTAAAAGAAGGACTTTTGTACACAACATTTCATCCCCCATGATCCGCTCCACCCAAGGATGGAATTCCCAAAAAACCTTAATTTGCGTTAGATTTTAATCTTCAGCCCAAACCCAATATTCGAAGATCCTAACTTCAAAACTGGCCGACTTTCATACAAACTTTCATCCCCTATTTCACCCCCTTAGGGGTGGAATTCACAAAAAATATTTCTTAGTGGATGCCTGCACAGTATAAAGTATCTATTTGCAAAATTTCAAGTCTCTAGACGATTTCACCCTCATGGGGGTGAAATCTTCAAAATCGCTGAGATACATGTAAATTATTTTTTAATCTTCAGCCTAAACCCAAAATATGAAGATCCTGACTTTAAAACTGACGGATTTTTATACAAACTTTCATCCCCTATTTCACGCCCTTAGGGGTGGAATTTCCAAAAATCCTTTCTTAGTGCTCACCTACACTACCAAAGGAACCTACGTGCCAAGTTTCATAATTGAACGCACAGGCCGTTTGGCCTGTGCGTTGATGGTCAGTGAGTGAGTCAGCCAGTCAGTCAGTCACTTTCTTCTTTTATATGTTTAGATAGATGTACCGCTGAGCGTTCTATATTCTGTTTTAGGTGTGGAATGAAAGACGTCCGCATCCATCAAAAGGACGTCCGTAGGGTGCTGCGTAGCCTTGATGTGAACAAAGCGAGTGGCCCCGACGGTATACCAGCAATTGTACTTAAAACCTGTGCGCCTGAGTTGTCTCCGATCTTGACACGCCTATATCACCTTTCGATGGAGACTGGAAAAGCGCCAAAGGCTTGGAAGCAAGCCAACGTACAGCCCGTGCCCAAGAAGGGCAGTGGAGCTGACCCTGCCAACTACAGACCCATATCTGTAACGTCCATCCTCTGTAAGAGTAAGGAACATGTGCTCAACGGTAAGCTCCTGGCATTCCTAGAAGCGAACGATATCCTCAGTGACCGCCAATACGGCTTCAGCCGAAATCGGTCCACTGGGGATCTTCTAGCGTATGCCATTCACATCTGGAGTGAGGCCATCGAGAGACACGGGGAAGCGCTAGCCGTCTCTCTCGACATCTCAAAGGCTTTCGACAGGGTCTGGCACGAAAGCCTCATTGGTAAGCTTCCTTCCTTCGGTCTGCCTAGTGGTCTGAGTGATTGGATTGCGGACTTCCTGAGGAATCGATCCATCCGAGTGGTTATCGACGGCTGCTCGTCCGGTCAGTTAGATATCAACGCCGGAGTCCCTCAGGGGTCAGTGCTCTCGGCAACATTATTCTTGCTGCACATTAATGATCTGCTAAAACCCGGAACCTATGGGTAGGCAGACGACAACACTGTTGCTGAGAGATACGTGTCCGACGCACGGGCTCCTGGGCCTCAGATTAGGTCTCTCCGGGAGGCCATGGTTGAACGCTTGAACTTGTCCTTGGAGGCAGTCTCCGAATGGGGCGATGCCAATCTGGTCAAGTTCAATGCCGCAAAAACACAGGCGTGTCTCTTCTTCGCGAAAAAGAGCCAATTTCACCCGGCTCCATCTTGCCGAGGTGTAACCATACCGATAACGGACCATCTTGAGCTTCTTGGCGTAACGTTGACATCGACACTTAATTTTGGCCCATACATTGAGGCAAAGGCTCAACTGGGTGCCAAAAAGTTGGGGATCCTTGCGAAGGTGAGACGGTACTTCACGCCGAAACAGCTGTTTAAGTTGTATCAAGCGCAAGTTCGATCTTGCATGGAGTACTGCTCTCACTTCTGGGATGGATCTGCCAAATACCAGCTTGATGCACTTGAGTCGATTGAGAGACGGGCCAAAAGGCTTATTGGCAACGATGCACTGGTCGCCTCAAAGTTGCAGAGCCTCGAACATCGACGCTGAGTTGTCAGCCTGTCGGTTTTTTATCGGTTACATTTCGGGGAGTGTGCGACGGAACTGCACAATTTGATTCCGCCTAGCCCTTTCCATCATCGGACTACAAGACGTACGGCCATGCGCCATCGGTACATGGTGGACATCCCCCCCATACGCACAAAGCGTTTTGCTAATACTTTCATTGTGCGCACAGCTAAGGAGTGGAACTCCCTTCCAGAGTCCTTGTTCCCTGATAGCTACAACCTTGGGGTTTTTAAGTCAAGAGTGAATAGGTTTCTTCTAGGCAAGCGTGCTTCACCGTAGACCACATCATCACTTAACATCAGGCGAGATAGTGGTCAAACGCGAGCCTATAAATTATAAAAAAACCACAAGTTACACAGTGGACAACACACTAAGTGTCACCCTCTGGAATTCCGCCAAAGAGCAAGAAAATATGTCCAAAAGCAGAGAGATGCTATTAAGTATTCTTACTGCACGAATCATTGGTGCAAACTTTAATAAATTTGTACGGGTTGCTGGGACTTTAAAAAGCCCCTCCCAAGGTCCTAACCGTAGCCTCCAGTTTGGAACGAGCAATCCCAACGATTCCAATATTTGTGGAATTAATATAAAAAATATAAATTATTATCTCCTTTATACAATTTCTTTTCTTATTGTCTACATTTTTAAATATTTTTATAAAACATACAAAATAAAAAAACATTTAAAAATATAGAAAATAGAGGCCCACCGGTATCAGGAACAGGGTGCAAGCTACCGGCGGTCAGGGCTCCAGAGAGAGAGGAACCTCCTAACAATACGAGCCGTGTCCAGCAATACTGCTTTCTGGATCAGGCTCTTGACCCAGCCGCCTAACGAGAGCCTCCTAAGGTGTTGGTCGAGGCTCGTGGCTATTAAGCCATTGGCTGACACGACTATCGGTACAATGATCGCTGTGTCAACATCCCACATGTCGACAACCTCGCGAGGCAAGTCAAGATACTTGATTTGCTTATCTTTCTCGGCTTTTACGAGGTTCCCGTCATGCGGGACAGTTATGTCAACAAACATTGCACGCCTCTCTATTCGGTCCACCACCACTATATCAGGCTTATTAGCCATAATAGTCCTGTCGGTGATGATGGACCGATCCCAGTACAATGTGATATTGCCATTCTGGAGAACTGGCTCGGGCACATACCTGTAGTAGCGCACCTCCGATGCCACAAGAGTGTATCTCAGAGCATGTTGCTGATGGAACAACCAGAGATAATGTGGCGGATCGATTCACCCGGGCGGTGACATGCCCGACAGATGTCAACCGTGCCATCCTTCACAATAAATCTCCGGTAGTTATTCGTCATGATAACTTCTTCTTCTTAACTAAATTATTATTTTATTATTATTTAAATTAGTAAACATTCAAAGAATGATATACATATGTATGGCTTGCTAGATTCCGGTTCTGTCGTGAGTATCCTTGGTAATAATTCGCATATACCCTTAATGGAATCGGAACTTATTCTCAATTCCGATAACATAATCAAATTACTGCCGCAGGCAGCCAAAAGATTACCTCGATTGGGTATATTCAGTTACCAATCACTTTTGAGAATGAGCAGGGTTCTATCACAGCTCATGTAATTCCCGAAATAGATTCTACTTTAATATTAGGGATAGATTTCTGAAGTAACTTTAAAATATGTAAGCACTTAACAGACGTGCTAATGTTTACTAATGATAATACATCATTAGTAAGTTCGTCATTATTAACTAATAACTATCTAAATTCATACAATTTACTGTCAGAAAGTCAGAAAATGTCAATGTTCCTTCATTCTCAATCTTTCTCAGAGCATGTGCAACTCCCTACTAGGGTCCACAATAAATTAAAGGGTGCAAACCTAACAATTGTTAGTGGTTCTTGAAGATGGCGACACGCGCGATCACGGAATGCTTGCCAATATGTGTTTAATCAAATAATACACAATACAATTAACAGAATAATTTGTCGTTAAGCAAAATTGAATAACTAAAATAAATCTGCGGAGATGATACCTGCTCGGTGTTCGCCAGCAAAAAGGGGCGATCTAGGCTTGTCGAAAAAATATCGATACATCGATATATCGACATTTTTATCCGATATATTTTCATCCGATACATCGATATATCGATACGAAATATTCAATATCGAAAAACGTATCAAAAACGATATATTTTCAAATTTAATTTATTAGCAGAATATTTAACAGAATTCAAAGCCGTAAAAGATAGGAACGAACGGCAAATTATTGTATTGTCTATGATTTGAATGTTTTGTTTTTGTGTTGCGGCCGCCGCAGGCCGCGGTGGCCACCATCCGTCACTCTTCACTTACTTTCAAATGTGAGTTCTTTTGCGTTGTGTGTGTGTGGTCGTGTCATCTTATAATATTTTTAGAAGATTGCTATTTAGTTTTAGAAATTTTAAAATTTTACCTATTCTAAAGGATTAACGATTAAAATACCTTCGTTTTTATTAAGACTGTCTACATTAAAATAATGTACAGCTTGGCAAAAAAGAGTCTGACGCGGTGACAGTTGGAAACTAACACTAACTAAAAATAAAACTAACTAGTTAACTAAAATAACCTACCTAATAATTGCCTATTGTTACCTATTAGTACTAAGAGTAGTTAGAGTAACAATAAATTTAATAAAATGTATCAAAAACTGTTAAGTTATAGTATTTCGGGGTATACAGGTGCGATAGTGGCGACCTCATTTATTCCACACTCTTTTTTGCCAAGCTGTACATTTTGTTTAAAAAATAGTACTACCTATTATTGAGCCAGACTGAACTAAATACATTATTATTTTAAAACCGAAAATCTATAAAAATTGGGCCGATATATCGAGGTCGATATTGATATTTTAATAAATATCGATACATCGATATATCGATATATTTTTGCATCCCTAGGGCGATCACCGAGCACTGACAGCTAATATGACGTGCCACCCCACCATCGCTCCGGAAATTCTCCACGGAACGATGACAGCGCGGCACCAGTATTGCCAACGTAAATAAATAACTAATTTGAATTGAAATGCAAAAGTACGTTACATATCAAACAAATCAACCGCTACCTACATTATAAATCAATTAACAATCAACTCATTTCTTAAAATAATTAGTTCCATCCACAAAAATATATGTCCATCCTCGCGGCGACAACATCCGGTCGTCCTGCTCACGCATCCGTCCCCGGATAGCGTCCCAGTCTGGTGCAGTTACTGAGAACAAAATATAAATATTAAGTCACAATGTTTCGTAAAGTGCAACTCATGGCTAATTACTCATTTGAATCGGGCGTCTACTCTGTTATTCCATCAACGGCCAACAGATAAAAGACCCCAAATCAAAAGACATTAACATGACATATATTGGTATTTAAATGTATCTACAACTGTTCCATCAGCGGTCAGTTATTGAAAAGTTTAGTTTGCAGTTTACCCTAGGCGATGCCTTTGGCCAACCCTAGTTACATATCACTACAAACTCCAAATCCATTAGCAACAGATTTATTTTACAAGGATAAATACTGTTACTTAAAATAATCCAAATACCAAAACATGTTTGAAGTAAATGCACTAGACAGCTTATCCCACATAGTAATGAAGTAAATAATATACAGGGCAGATAATGTGTACGAGTTAAATCATTAATAGGGTTCAATGAATACCTGACAACATCTTAGGTCATTTCCAAACTTTCGTGATCTAGGTCTGCTAACTTGACCCAAGGCTTCATATTTTCGGCACATGTGGTCCCCTCGTAGCACTTGCTTGTCCTTTCTGCGCCGCGCATATCCTTTACTTTATAGCGGTCATATCCTAGTAAATCAGTGACTAGAAACGGTCCTTTGAATAGTGGCAATAATTTAGTACTTTGCCCGTCATTCGATTGACTGGAGATTTTTATAACTACCAAATCATTGACACTATAACTATGAGCTTCTTTTCTCTTGGAATCAAAAATTTGTTTTTTTTGGATGAGACTGTTGACGTCATCCCTTAATGACGTAACGTCAACAGATTCATCCTCCTGTGTCAACATGTCAGTATCAGTTTGAAGTCGGTATCCAAAGAATACTTCACTGGGAATGGCTGAAGTGGTTTTATTGACGGTACTGTTGATCCCTTGATCTATACTTGTGATATGTGTATCCCATTTATCATAACTAGTGTTAGCACCCATACTTCTCAACGCGTCTAGGATGGTGCGATTGAAACGTTCCACCTGACCGTTAGAGCGTGGGACAGCCGTAGCTATGACATGTTGCCGAATATTTTTGGCCTGACAGTACTTAACGAATAACTTAGACGTGAAAGAACTTCCAGCATCACATTTAAGACGCTTGGGGTTACCAAAAACTTTAAATATTTTATCCAATTCACTAATAACAACTTGACTTTTAGTATTACGAACAGGTGATATAAATACGAATTTTGTAAATGATTCGACAGTTACTAAGAGATAAGTATTTTTACGCGTGGTCTTTACAAATGGACCCAGATGGTCTATATGCAGTGTGTGAAAGGGCTTTGCGTACTCAGGTATAGGGTACAATTTTCCTTCCTTTTTGCCTTGTATATTTTTATAGTAAATACAGTTGATGCAATTTTTAATGTATTTAGATACAACTTTCTTAATCTTTGGAAACCAATAACATGATTTTATTCTCTCAATTGTTTTATCGACAGCAAAATGACCAAGATCGTCATGATTAGCTCTAATGATCTGCCAAATACATTGTTTAGGGACAACCCAACGTCTACCATAGTCGGTTCGGCGGTATACCTTATTACCTAACAACTCATATTCTTCAAATTCAAATTCAAATTCTTTATTTGTAAACATAGGTTACAGATACACAGGTGTGTGAGATGTTATAATTTTGTAAGTTCTCTATGCTTTGCCATTAGGCGTACAAATATTTCATCATACTATATACAAATTACAGAAAGATTTAGAATTGGATATATCAATTAATTAATTTTCAATAAAAACTAAAATGACAAAACAAGTACCAAATTAATAAAACATTTCAGAAATGTAAAAAAAATAAAAATAGGATAATGTCAATTAATCAAATTAATACAATAATGTCAAAATAAATATTAAATCAATTAAATATTTTCAGAATGTCAACAATAAAAGCCAAGAAATACAAAAATAAAAGTCAAAACAACAATTTTAAAGAAAACTTTGGTTAATGTCAATGAATTAATAAATAAGTACAAAATTAATAAAACATAATTATTCAGAATGTCAGCAGTAAAAACTTATAGTGTGATAAATGCAGGCATGTCAAAAAATAAAATAAAAAGATTTGATGACCTAATGCTTATTATCTGAAGGAGGGATTATAGTACTGTCATCCAAATAGTCCTTTAATGAGTAGTAACATTTATCGATTAAAATTTTCTTAAGTACACTTTTGAATTTGTCCAGATTTAAAGATTTTAATGTCTCAGGCAGCTTGTTAAATATTTTTGTGGCCATACAGAAAGTACTTTTATTTAGTAGTGCTGTTCTGCCATGTGTTATTTCGAGCTCTAACTTATTTTTGTCGCGTAACTTTCTATAATAACTTTTGGAAGCTATTTTGTATTGCAAGATGTGTGTTTTGACATATACATTAGTTTCATAGATGTACAATGATGGTAGGGTAAGAATGTTTAGGCTTTTAAAGAACGGTTGACAACTGTCCGTGCTATTTAGGCCACATATAGATCTGATACATTTTTCTGAGCTCTAAATACAGGTTCTCTATCGACTGAGTTACCCCAATACATAATGCCATATCTAAGTGTTGATGCAACATAACCGTGATATGCCATCAGTACCGATTCTAGGCTGACAGTCTTTGACAGTTTGTAAAGAACATATGCGAATTTACTTAATCTTTTACAGATTTCGTCCGTCTGAGGTCTCCAGGTCAAATTGCTGTCTATTATGATACCAAGGAATTTGGTGACGGTAGTTGACTCTATTTGAGTCCCTAAATAATTAATGTCAAGTATTTTACTCGGAACTCTTTGGTGAAAATGCATAATTTTTGTCTTTTCTAAATTTATAATAAGATTATTTTTGTCAAACCATGATATAATTGTATTTAATGTCATATTTATTTCATTTTCATAAGTCATAGGATCGTCACATTTAACTACTACTGTGCTGTCGTCAGCAAATAGTACCATAGGATGGTTTATGTGTCCGGGAAGGTCATTAATGTACAACAAGAAGAGGGGAGGCCCCAGCACGCTGCCCTGAGGTACGCCGTATTTTACTGTCCTACATTTGGATCGATATTTCTTTTCGTAACCATCATTTGTACAAATTTGTGTGATTTCTACATATTGTTTTCTATTTACCAAATAGGATTCCAATAGTTTAAGTATATTCCCCCTGATACCGTATTTTTCAAGTTTGCCTAACAAAATTGCGTAATCTACATAATCGAAAGCTTTGGTTAGATCCATATATATGGCACAAACTGGATTTCTCCTGTCCACATTTGTTAGAACAGGAAGAAGAAGATCATGTATGGCCATATTAATGGTATTATGTTTACGAAATCCCTTTTGTTCCTTGACTAGTATATTTGCCTTCTCAAGGTATTTATATAGGGATTTATAGATAACTTTCTCGATAATTTTTGAGAAGACAGGTATCAAAGCAATAGGTCTATAGTTTGGCATATCATGCCTATCCTGTTTTTTGTGCAATGGTATCATTAATGAAGTTTTTAGTCCTTCGGGAAAGATTCCATTAGATATACTCATGTTAATAATGTGACAGAGATGTGGAGCTATATATTGAGCCGCAGCTTCTTTTACAACTTTAGTGCAAATGCCGTCATAACCAACACTATTTGTATTTCTGAGTGAGTTAATATGGTAAACTATGTCTTGCGGTATAGTTGGTTCCATAAATAAAGAGCTAGAGGTGTTTGAGAGTATAGGCATAGGTATTGCCTTATTTTTAGGTTCAATAACTTGGTCAACATAAAAATTGTTAAACGACTCAGCTATTTCTAATGGGTTTGTTATTTGTTTTGTGCCTGTTCGTATTTCTGTTATCGGCTCTTTAGGAAAGAAGGTTTTAGAATTGTTAATGACTGTCCATGCTGCTTTCGATTTATTTTGGGAGGTTTTAATATAATAGTTATTTTGTGATTTTTGTGTCAATGACATAATTTTTTTTAATCTAGCAGAGTATATTTTGAATGTATTTTTATTTTTTGTTGTAGGGTTAGTTCTATATAGCCACAGCAGCTGCCGTTTCTTTTTACTACATTTCCTTATCCCGTTAGAGATCCATTTTGCTTTTTTGGTAATCGATATTGTTCTTATTTCATAAGGAAAACAGAGATTGTAAAAAAATAGAAATAGGTCAAGAAAATGGTTGTAAGCCTCGTTAACGCTACTGGTGCTATAAATGTCCGAGAAAGTGAGACATATTATGCTGTTTTTAAATTTTTCTATATTTTCTTGACAATAATTTCGTCTCTTTACTCGCCAGCGCTTTAAAGCACATGTTTTCTTAACTGGACATTTCAAAAGCTGTGCCGTATGATCCGACAAACCAAATTCTATAATCTCTCCTTTACAGCCCCTTACATTATGTGCAATATTGTCTAAACATGTCCCACTGCTTAGCCTAGTGGGTTGAGAAAATTGCAATTTTAAGTTATAGCTTAACAGTGCATACTCAAAATTCAATGTATTTATATTTCTTTTCAAAATGTTGATATTGAAGTCTCCACATAAAATAACTTTTTTACTAAGTTTTAAACATACCAAATATAAAATGTTGTTCAAGTTATCGTGAAATTTATCTAAATTAGATTGGGGCACCCTATATATGCATACAATAATAATGTTGTGTTCAGTCAACTCCAACGCGCAGCATTCAATTACATTATTTAGAGAATAATTACTTATATTTAGCACTTTATATTTATGGCCAATCCTAGTTAAAATGCATGCGCCACCTCTTCTACATCCTCTAGAAAAACTCGTTGCTAGGTTGTAGTTTGGTATATTTAATAGTTCTTCGTGTTCCGGTGTCATAAAATGTTCAGTTATGCACACAGCATCTATCCGTTTTCTGTTACTTTCTAGTTCTTCCAAATAAACATTAAGGGCATCACTCTTGTTTAGGAGTCCCGCAATATTTTGATGCAGAATATATATATTATTGTACACGAAAAAAGTTAGAACTTTCCTCTGGGTTTGTATTTGCACTATTAAAAACCTTTTCTTGTATATTGTTGCTATTTTGCTGGCGATACGTATTACAATATAATTTTAGATCAATCAAAATGTTACTCATAATATTGTCGTAGATGTTCCACATTCCATATTTATTGATTCTGCCCGTAGTGAAGGAGAACATCTCATGTGTTAGGTCACGATTGCTATCGAAGATGTATGCGTACTTATGATTTTGGTTGTCTAGATGTAGCAGGTTGTTAAACATTTCAACTTTAAAGTTGTATATTAGTGATCCTGTTTTATATGTAGGGAGACAGATCACTATATTGGTGTGTGTCACTTTTCGGAGGGATTCATTTAACATATTTATTACGTCTATATAATTGTTATCATATGTATTAATATCATCCTCTCCTATAAAAAGTAGGCAATAGTCATTTATGGTAAATTCCTTTAATTTTTGTTCAATACCGCTTATGAGCCGCATTATGTTGCAGTTTTGCATAATGTAATGGCAGTAGTGAAAATGTTTGGAAAAAACACACTTCACACTTCTTTATACACTTTCTTATTAAGCTCGGCTTGACCTGATTCTAATATTTCCCTAATTGCACAAATACTTGGATCTTGTAATTGAACTGATAATAACCAGTCTGCTTCAGCAATAACCGACACACTTTCATTGCATATGGAAGCGAAATTTGTATCAACGGGATTCTGGCTCAAGGCGTCAACATGTTGCATTTGAGTCCCTGGTTTGTGTATTATTTCGAACGTAAATTCTTGAGTGAGTAATACCCATCTACCAATTCGAGAATTAATTTCTTGTTTATTAATTGTATGTTTAACAGCATTGCAATCTGTATAAATTTTGAAAGAGGATCCTAATAAATAGTGACGGAATTTTTGGAGCGCATAACTACAGCTAAAAACTCTAATTCAAAAGAGTGATATTTCTTTTCCTCGTTAGAAGTCTGTCGACTATAGAAATGGATTGGTTTTTCCCCTTTGTCAGTGATTTGAGTCAGTATGCACCCTACACCATCGCGACTAGCATCGGTATACACAATAGTAGGTAAAATGGGGTCATAAATGTTTAGTACAGCGTTATGTAACAACTCGTCTTTTAACTTATTTACGGCTACAACTTGTTCAGAACCCCACTCCCATGTGATGTCTTTTTTCAAGAGCTTTGTCAACGGTTTTGCTATAAGGGCGCAATTCTTTATAAATTTTCTAAAGTAATTAAAAAGGCCTAAATATTGCCTAACTTGATGCACATTTTTCAGTTCAGGATAATTCTCTACTGCCTTTAATTTCTTTTTACCCGGACGTATACCATTTTCAGAAATATCGTACCCTAGAAAGTTAACAGAGCTCTGAAAAAAGTGACATTTCTCAAAATTTATTGTCAAACCGTTATTTTGCAATATTTTTAATACTTCATCTAATAGTTTAGCATTTTCATCTACTGATTCTGTAGCTAATAATAGATCATCCATATAACAAATAACTTTATAAAAGCGAAGTTTACCCAAGACGGTGTTCATTAACCGTTGGAATACAGACGGTGCATTGCATAACCCGAACGGCAACCTCATAAACTCAAAATGACCATCGGGGGTGATGAACGCAGTTTTATAAATTGAACTTTCATTTACATTAATTTGATAATAACCACTCTTTAAATCAATAGATGTGTAGCATTTACATCCTCGAAGTTTATCTATAAGGTCTTCTACAATGGGCATTGGATATTTCTCTTTTACCGTAATTTTATTTAGAGACCTGTAATCAATGCACAAACGTTTTTCGCCTGAAGGTTTATCGACTAACAAAACGGGACTGGCATATGCGGAATTACTTTCACGAATTATGCCATTTTTTAAAAGGTCATCAATAATTTCCCTAGTTGCTACCTTCTCTGATTCAGACATACGATAGGGTCTTTGATATACGGGTTTATTCGTTATGCATTCAATTTCTAACTCGACACAAGAAGTTTGTCCTAACGATTGCAAATCTTTTGAAATAACTCGAGGGTATCTAGCAAATATTTCATTTAAGACTGAGATGTGTTCAACAGAATTAGATTTGAACTTCGACGAATCGTCGTTACTCGACGGTCGTTACTTATAGGGCAAAAGGAAAGGCAATTACCTACACGAACATACATAATTCTTTTGTCCTCCGTAAAATTCCTACCAACTAAAATTGGACAGCCAGCTAACTCATCACAAATATACAGGACAACGTTAACCTCCGCTTTATCGACCATAATATCAACCTGTACTCCATGAGTGACCTTGGAACAAGAAACCGTTTTAAATCCTGTTAAAACAACTGGTTTATTTAACTGAAAGATTGTGAGTTTCAAATCGTGTGCCAAAGAAGACGTCATTAGAGAACAACTACTACCCATATCAATAAAAGCTTGTCGTTTACATCCATTAACTAGAATATCCTTATAAATTTATCCTTAGGAGAGGGCTCAACAATTAGTTTTACTTCACTACCCTTTTCAGGTTTTATTTTAGGCTTAGGTCTACAAGCAAGTTCCAAATGACCAAATCGATTACACCAATTACATTGCACGTTATCTTTTTGACTGCAGCTGTTTTTTTTTATGACCTGGTTCACCACAGCGAAAACATGTAATACCACCATTAGAAACAGAATAATGCATTGGTACGCCATTGGAGTTCGAAGTACTTTCTACTTTTTTTTCTACATTACTGTAGGGTAGGCGAGTTGAAATTTATTGAGAAAATTACTATGCTTCTGTAAGGATTTTTGTTCCGGGACAACATGAATCTTCCCGTGCAAAAATGAAGCCAGTTCATCACAGTATTTAAAGTTACCAGCATCTGCCGCAGTGCTTATATTTTTATCACCAATAGATCCTACAATAGGTAACCGAAATAATGTCCTGTTCAGAAAAGGACAACCTCATCTTATCAATTTTGCCTTTTTGAATAAAATAGAATTCATATAGTGACTGACCATCCGTAGGTTTCGTTTGAACTAAATCTGTTAGTAAACTATACATGTTACGTTTTATTTCAAATGTATTTCCATTTCCAGGTCGTCCATCGCGTTTTATTTTTTTGTAGCGAGTCGTACCATGTTTTAGCAGTATTGCGTAATTTTTGCAAAGCTTGAAATTGTAAAACACGATCAGACCAACGAAAAACACGAGTGTTATGGATTCTTACTCCACTGACCACCAGCGACATCTCGAAGCAGGCAATGATACCTCATACTACGTCATACATGTCGATCGACTGTGCTTGGTCGTCTTCTAAAATATTGTTCCCACACCCCTCTCCTTGAATGTTGTAAAATAAAAATGGCGAATACAGAATTTGTACGTTAAGACGAACGCATCGTTTTTATTAAAAATCCTCAACACAATCTCAAAAGCACCATGAGTTTTCACAAAACTCACCGCTGCTGCTACATTTTGGACCTTCGAACCGACTGGATTATTAATATCTACAAGATCGCCGAGCGACCTTTGGATGTGAACTCCTTGCACGTGGCGGATTGAGAAGAAAACGCAAAAGGATTCATCGAATATAATACGCAATCGGTGGGGCCAATCCTTACTCCTTCCTATCATCTCCTGAGTTCTATTTGGTGCTATAGTGTGTCTGTGATCTTATTTCAGAGAAATTGCCGCATTGTATTCTCGGAATATCGGATTTCCAGTCAATTACTAGCCTGGTGACGTTGCTAGCATCAGGGTCTTGTGTGATTGAGCTGACGATTATAAAACCGTGAGTACCTACTCCTCTTTTCACTGACCACCAAAATGCCTATTGACTCTGCTAGATCCCGTGACAAATCTCCTAATTTGCTAAGCGTAGAAAGTAGTGAGTTAGTTCGCGATTTAATTAGGAAGCGTGGTATAATTAAGGGCAGGCTTACCAAATTTAATAATTATTTAGAGTCTTTAAAAGATTGTGATCATGACTTTCTTAATCAAAAACGCATTGATTTAAAGTTGAGGATTCAAGGATGTACTACTTTATTTTCTGAATTCAACGACATTCAAACTAAAATAGAAGAGTTTCCGATAGTGAATTAGGCGAACAATTAAATCAAAGAGAACAGTTTGAAGATAGTTACTACAATTTAATATCTATAGCAGAGTGTATGCTGAACACTGATGAGGTCGCTGACTGCTCCAGGTCATTTCATAGTCATAACAACAGTCAAATACAATCCGTCAAGTTACCCACTATCACTATGCCTACATTTGACGGTTTTTATGAGCACTGACTCGAATTCAGAGACACTTTTACCTCACTAGTTCATAATTCTAAAGATATTTCCAACATCCAAAGTTCCGTTCCGTTTTCCGTTCCACTATCTCAAATCGTCCCTAAAAGACAGCGCAGGACTAGTTATACATTCCATAGAATTTTCTGCTCATAATTATCAGGTTGCATAGGATTTATTGCTCAACCGACATAATAATTGCGGTCTTTTAATTGATCACCATATCAAAGCGTTGTTAAATATAACTGCAATAACTAAAGAGTCGCCTTCTTCGATTAGAACATTAATAGACACTATTTTGAAAAAATTATGCGCACTTAAGGTTCTAGGTGAGCCTACAAACTACTGGGATAGTTTAATTATTAATATCATGGTTTCAAAGTTAGATAAAATTACTGAAAGAGAATGGGGTCTCATAAGTGCACATTGTTCCCAAACCCAAGCGATAACAATAATTCTAAACGTTTATCGGTGGATGTTTTAATAAACTTTTTGTGTTGGGGTTATTGAGGTCAGGACACCAAAGAAAAGAACGGTTTAAGGGTTTGAATAATAACAGTTTAATTACCCTTTGTTTTATATATCGAAAGGTGTGTGTATGCACATGTGGCTCTAACTAAGATTGACGGAATACTGTACCGTGCCCAGCTAGCATTTCAGTTTCAAGTGTTGACAAGGGCTCAAATAATAATCTTTATAATTTATGGTTTAGACAGAGAAGGCTAAACTGTTGAATAGTATATATAGTATTGTTTTATTTTTGATAAACTCCAACATTTTGCGCAACAAAGCAGACATGCTTGAAGCATTGCAGCGGTCACATAGCAAAGAAGCTCAAAGCACTGACAACAAAAAACAACACTCATAATGTCATAATATGTCACACTGCAATGTTTCTAGCGGGCCGAGTAAATCAAATAAGCAACGCGCTAAGTTAATATGCGCAAAATGTAACGCGAATCACCCCCTGTATACGTGTAAAGAGTTTATCGAATGTGACTTAGACACAAAGCTTAAACTTGTACGCGAGCACAACTTATGTGAGAATTGTTTACATTCGAAGCACTCAATAAATAATTGTAGGTTTGGGCCTTGTAGACACTGCAATCAAAAACATAACTCATTATTGCACAATGATAACGCTCGTTCTGTTGCTTTGCATTCCACAACGACTACTGAGGCGTCGCCATCGCGTGCTAATGAGAGTGAAGCGCCGGCGCACTACCCCGCGGCCGCACCAGCCGCCTCAGACCCCGCAGTCCCTATTCAAGTAAACAAGGCACACATGCAACCGCAATCGAAGTCTACAGGTGTGCAGTCCGTGTTATTGTCAACAGCTATCGTTGATGTGGCAGATGTACACGGTAGATATCATAAGGCGCGGGCGCTCCTTGATAATGGAAGCCAGCGCTGTTTCGTTTCAAAATCGTTATGTCAACTCTTAAATGCACCATTAATACAGTCCACAAACGAAGTTCGGCGAGGCGTAAGTAATTCGGTAGTACATTGTTCGCAAGCTTGTAATATCGTTATCAAATCCTGCGTCGATAATTCATTTACTGCGCGCATTCATTGTTATGTGCTGTCTAGGATCACGGCTTCGATGCCTGCCTATCGGTTTTGGGATCTGTTAGAAGACGGTAAAATTCGTTTGACTAGTGGTCCGTTTCTACAGAACACCAAACTAGGCTGGATTATTTCCGGACCTATACATAATTATACGCGAAAAATGCACCAATTCATTGCAATATTATTAATTCTTTAGATACGCAACTTCGATTGTTCTGGGAGATTGAGGAACCGTCTAAGGTCAGAGACGCACAGACTGAGGAAGAACGTGCATGCGAAGATCACTTTGTTCGCACTACTACTCGCAATAGCGAGGGGAGATTCTGCGTGCACATTCCACTCCATCAGTCACCTGATACCTTGGGGGATTCTTATACACAAGCAGAACGTCGATTTTTTGCGCTAGAAAAACGTCTGCAGCGTTCTCCTGAATATAAATTACTTTACTCCAATTTTATGCAAGAGTATCTTAGTTTAGGCCATATGACACAGGTAGATTCCTATGAATCCTCGTGTTATTTCATGCCGCATCATGGCGTGTTCCGCGAGCTCAGCACCACCACCAAGTTGCGCGTGGTGTTTGATGCAAGCGCACGATCGAGCACTGGGAAGTCACTGAATGATTTGCAACTGGTTGGCCCTCCTATACAGGGTGATCTCATTGCCATTCTTCTCCGCTTTCGGCAGCACAGGTATGTCGCGTGCGCCGACGTGGAGAAGATGTACCGGCAGTGCCTGGTAGATGAGGATCAGCGTAGGTTGCAAATGATTCTGTGGCGTGACCATCCCTCAAAGCCGTTAGGTATATTCAAATTAAACACCGTGACGTATGGAACCGCCTCCGCACCTTTTTTAAGTGTTAGGTGCCTAAAACAATTAGCCTCTGAATCTCCTGATCCTGATGTCGCTCGAGCTATAAAAGAGGATTTTTATGTCGACGATTACATTACGGGATTAGATGATAAAATAAAATTAATAGATCTATGCGAAAAAACTCAGAAGACGCTGCAGTCAGGCTGTTTTCCACTTAGGAAGTGGATATTTAATTTTAAACACGATGATGACCGTCAGTCGTCTAGTCAGTTTATACCTTTAAGTTTAGATGAAAACGTTAGTTCTAAAACCTTAGGAATGGGCTGGCATAACGCAAGTGACAACTTTTATTTTAATTCTCACTTTAATATTGATGATGCCAAGCCTATTACAAAGAGGTCTATTTTATCAAACGTTTCTCAAATTTTTGACCCTCTCGGCTTATTAAGTCCTGTCATAGTTGTTGTCAAAGTTCTTTTACAACAATTGTGGTTATTGAAAATAGATTGGGATGATAACGTTCCAGACGGCACGGCGCGCGTGTGGAACCGGTTTGTTATCTCATTGCAAGCGCTAAATACTGTTCGTATACCTCGCCACGCTATAGGTACACAGTCTATGTATATTGACTTACACGTTTTTAGCGACGCATCTCAGACGGCGTACGGCGCATGTGTTTATGTTCGCACAGTTTGCAATGATTTAACAGTATCGGTTAGATTATTGTTTTCAAAAACAAAGGTCGCGCCTTTAAAACCTATCAGTATCCCACGGCTCGAACTTTGTGGGGCTTTATTGTGTGCTCGTGCTCGCCTGTACGACAAAGTACGCAACTCATTACGTTGTAAATTTAATAGCATAGTGTTTTGGACTGATTCCACGATTGTCTTAGGCTGGCTGCACATGAGGCCGAACCAACTTAAGACATTTGTTCAAAATCGGATCGCGGAAATTCATGATCTTACACTAGACGCCCCGTGGCGTCACGTAAGCGGTGGTAATAATCCCGCAGATCTAGCGTCACGCGGTACTCGATTGGAAGAACTTTCTTCATCTACCTTGTGGTGGGAGGGTCCTGAATTTCTTCGTGACCCTAGCTTTTCAATAGACAATCACAAAAGTTCGGACTCATTCAAACATCGCGAGTTACCTGAGGCCAAATCATGCGTCACTGCCGTTGTAGCTCATGATTTTTGTGAATTATCTTTGTTTCCCTTCACTCGATTCTCTCAATTTAAACGTTTGAGGCGTGCGGTTGCCTTTACGTTACGTTTTATAAATAACAGTCGATTTAAAAATCATAAGCGTACAGGCGGCCTTAGTGTAGACGAGTTAGACCACGCAGATAAAACATTAGCTCGGTTTTGTCAAATGGAATCTTATCCAGTTGAATATAAGGCATTATCTAATAATGAGACTATTAAAAGTGAAAGTTGTTTGTCTAAATTAAATTTGTTTTTAGATGATCACAAATTAATGCGCGTAGGTGGTCGTTTAGTTAATTCTGATGAATTCATTTACGGTAAAAAGCATCCAATTGTAATTCATAGCAAGCATTATTTTACCACTTTATTATTTCGCCATGAGCACATTCAGCTTCTCCGCGCTGCTCCGCAGGCATTACTTTTAATTTACGCGAATCATGGTGGCCGGTTGGAGGCAGAAATTTGGTGCGTCAGGTAGTACATAGTTGTGTTACCTGTACTCGCATTAGAGGTAAGACGCTTAGTCCTCTGATGGGTAACTTACCTAGGGATCGAGTCACACCTAGTCTTCCATTTGTTCGTTGTGGGGTAGATTACGCTGGGCCAGTGCTCATTCTGAACCGCAAGGGTAGGGGTGCTAGGCTTATCAAGGGCTACATTTGTCTCTTTGTTTGTTTCGTGACACGTGCTATACACCTGGAGTTAGTCAGTGACCTCTCCAGTGAAGCGTATTTACTTACTTTAAAAAGATTCATTTCACGCTGTGGTAAGCCTGCAGATATCTACTCTGATAATGGTCGCAATTTCGTAGGTGTAATGAACGATTTCTCGAATTTTTTAACTAATTGTAGCAATGATATTTTAGAATTCGCGTCTAGTCAAAATATTATCTCCACCAAAATCTCCGCATTTTGGTGGTCTGTGGGAGGCAGGAGTAAAGTCGTGTAAACATCATTTTCGTCGAGTGATAGGTAACGCGCATCTCACGTTCGGAGAGTATAGCACAGTATTGGCTCAAATAGAAGCCGTGCTAAACTCCCGACCTCTGTCTCCTCTTTCCTCCGATCCTAGTGACTTTTCCCCGCTCACTCCCGGACACTTCCATATTGGTCGACCATTGACTGCGCCAGCCGGCGACAACCTGAGCGATGTTTCTGCTAGTCGTCTCCAGCGATACCAGAGGGTCGAACAACTTCGTCAACACTTCTGGAACCGGTGGGCGAAGGAATACATTTCCGAGCTGCAGGTGCGTACAAAGTGGACGGCGAATAAGGACGAGCTCAAACCAAACTCCTTGGTCGCTGTTAAGGACAACAATCTCCCACCTTTGAAATGGCATTTGGGACGTGTCCTTTGCACTATCCCAGGAAAGGATGGTATATCCCGGGTGGCCGATATACAGACGTCATCGGGCGTGGTGAGGCGCGCATTCACCAAGATATGTCCGCTACTACAGGACGTGATCGACACTGATGCAGTGACTGAAGACCATTGAAAGCCACTGCTTCCAAGGCCGGGGGCATGTTATGGATTCTTACTCCACTGACGCACATCAGGGACCACCAGCGACATCTCGAAGCAGACAATGATACCTCATACTACGTCATACCTGTCGATCGACTGTGATTGGTTGTCTTCTAAAATATTGTTCCCACACCCCTCTCCTTGAATGTTGTAAAATAAAAATGGCGAATACAGAATTTGTACGTTAAGACGAACGCATCGTTTTTATTAAAAATCCTCAACACAATCTCAAAAACACCATAAGTTTTCACAAACCTCACCGCTGCTGCTACAACGAGCATTGGCTTCTACAACATTTACTCACATTTGAATATCGTCCACTAATGGGTCGAACTGTGATATTCGATTCTAGCTGCTTGGTGATCACCATGGGTTCTGACTTAGCCATAGTGGCGGTCTATAGACCATACGCTTTCAGAGACCCATGTAACTTCATACAATCCTTAGACGGTGTCCTCAACGAACTTAAGTCCTATAAAAATATTTGCCTAGTTGGTGATATTAATATAGATATCGGCCAGGAAAATAAATCAACATACACGCTCGACTATCTAGATCTCCTAACTCACCATGGACTTTACCCGGGACATACCTTACCAACACACGGGTCCACTTGTTTGGATCACGCAAATATTAAGACCTAACGAGGTCTTAATATTTGCGTGATCCAAACAAGTGGACCTTCATAGGTAACGACCTATGAAGGTCTTGGTTCTTGAGACCACTGTCACTGTCCATCATGCAATTCTAGTAGCTGTATCGACGAAAAAATCCGCTGGCGAATCGCAGCGTTCCTTTACTACCAGAATTGATGAAAAAAACCTAACATCTGATCCTAACATTGATATGAACAAATTAAACTTTGACTCCGTCTTTACAACACAAGATCCCAATTTGGCTGCGAAATTGCTAATAGAGCCTATCGTTTTGACACTATCTATGAACACCTCAATAACTCCACTCTCAAGAAGACGTAGGCCTATTAAACCATGGATTACCCCAGGTTTACTTAAGTGTATGCGCCACAGGGATAATCTTAAAAAAACATCTAAGAAAAAACCCCGAGAATAAGGTTGTCGCTATCTCTTACAAAAGCTATCATAACTACTGTGTTTCTCTTTTGAGACGGGCCAAAAATAATTATGAAAGACAGGAATTTGAAAGGGCTGGCAGGAACTTCAAACAGTTGTGGAAAACAATTAAATCCGTTACAAACACCACCAAATCACGGGACTCTGCAACTGCCTTATTGGAGACTGGTGTGGATAAGCAGGACTCAATAAACGGTGTGAACTTTTACTTTGCCAACATAGGAAAACGCCTTGCGGAAAATATTAACAAGGCTTCCTCGCCGCCCCCTCCTGTTGATGCCACGCCAGAATCGTTTGTTATGCTTGAAACTGACGACGCAGAAGTTGATGCATTCATAGCGTCGTTAAAAAATGACAGTGCGGTTGGTCTTGATGGCATCTCTTCGAGTTTCCTAAAGAAGTATAGAGCCATTATTGTTCCTCCACTCACCTATATCTGCAATTTAAATTTGAGGACTGGCATATTTCCCGACTTGCTTAAAAGAGCCCTTGTTCACCCTATTTATAAATCAGGGGATCGAAACCGGGTTGAAAATTACAGGCCTATTTCGGTTCTACCAGCGTTATCTAAAATCTTGGAAAAAATTATTAATACTAGATTGATACATTATTTGGAATCACGTAAATTGCTATCAAAAAATTAATTCGGTTTTCGCAAGAAAGTTTCCACGGCTGATGCGGTTCATAACCTGGTGGATCACATAGTAGGAAAGCTTGATAAAAACCGCAAGTGTGTTGATCTGTTCCTGGATCTTGCTAAGGCATTCGACACAGTTTCGATTCCTATACTGTTGGAGAAACTGGAAAATCTGGGGATAAGGGGTACCTACTCAGTTATCCCTATTCCGGAGTTATCTTTCTAATAGAACCCAATGTGTGAAGATAGGGTCTCATATCAGCTCCACGTTGCCAATTGCCTACGGAGTGCCCCAGGGCAGCATCCTTGGACCTAGCCTCTTCTTGTGTTATTTGAATGACTTATGTAATCTCATCTTAGAGCACGGGGAGATATTCTCTTACGCGGATGATACAGCACTTGTTTTTTCCTCGAACAATTGGTCTGAAACGTATCGTCTCGCTCAAAAAGGTTTTGATGTTGTTAGCGACTGGCTTAATAGGAATCTTCTCACCCTAAACGTCTCCAAAACCAAGTTGGTTAACTTCTCGATTCGCAATTGCGCAGCAACATCTGACGACTCCCTTCAAATTACTACTGGTGACAGCAGTATAGAAAAAGTCGCGCATGTAAAGTATCTGGGCATAGTGATAGATGATAAACTTACCTTCAAAAAATACATAGAATACCTCTCTAGCCGTAAGCTTATTTATATAATCAAGCAACTACGCCAATCAGCGGATGCTGGTGTCATGAAGATGGTCTATGAGGCGCTGTGTCAGTCGGTTTTGAATTATTGCAACACCACCTGGGGCGGTGCTGCCAAGTCTAACCTTATCAAGGTTGAGCGCGCCCAAAGAGCGGTCCTCAAGGTTTGCTGTTTCAAACCTCGCCTATTTCCTACGGTCGAACTTTATGAATACTGCCAAGTGTTGACTGTACGGCAGTTGTTTGTTCTGGCTGTCATGATCAAGCAACACTCCTTGACACAGTACACTCCAGCGCTCACGCGTCGTAACCACCTTGTAGCCACATCTGTCATTATGAAAACCACCTTTAGCCGTAGATTCTTTATTTTCCTTGGTCCGTACCTATACAATAAAATACACAAAACATTAAACGTGCACCAACTTAATCTACACAATCTTAAAATTCTTGTTCGGGATTGGCTCCTCAAGCAATCATACACCGTAATAGAGGACCTTTTACAGGTTCTGGCTTAGCCAATTTAAACTAAAACACACCTTTCATACATCACACTCATACACACTCACTCACACACTTACACACTCTACACCATATCACATCTACTATTTTGTTCCGCAATGTTACTTTGGTTTTTATTTTCTGTCCGGATCTAATTTTGATTTAGTTTAAATTTAATTTAATTTTGATTACATTTCTGTTTATTTTAATTTGTATTTGATCTAATTTAATTTATGATTTATTCTTGATTTAATTTAATTATGACATAATCTAATTGTTATTATATATATATATATATTTCGTTTTTATGCCTGCCTGCCTTGATTTTAATTGTATAACAAATTGAAAATGTGTTTAAATTGCTGGGGAGTGGAATTCTGGTGAACAGTAATACAGGTTTTCATTACCTACCACGGGTACCATGACCATTTGTTTTTGTGTAATTTGTTTTTTGTGCCAAATTAATTATTAAATTATATCTCGGGAATCACAGAAGATAAAATAACATTTTGGCTTACGCGACCATTTTCTAGAATCATTTTGCAGAGATAGTTTATGTATATTAAGAATAGAGTCGGGCCCAGTACGCTACCTTGCGGAATGCCGTAGGTCACGTAAGACTCCTTACTAATGTACTCCCCTACCTTAACCTTTTGCCTACGATCCCGTAGATAATCTATTAGTAATGCTAACGGGTTCCCTCTTACGCCTATGCCTTCTAGACTACACACAAGAATGAAACATACGTCTTAAATCCCTAACCATCTGGACTCTATTTATGACAATGCCATTAAAATGATATGAGTAAACAATCGGGTTCCTCTTACGTGTGTAACTGATACATTGACACTTTGCAACGTTTACAGTGATCTTGTTTTTTGTGTAATAATTATTTAAGCGATTAAAATCCTCTTGAAGGGCCTTACAATCATTAGTCCAGTAGGGATACAATTATTTTCCACATAACCTTTGATAATTCAAAAGTTTGTTATTTTCGCTGGGTGGATACCTTATGTGAATTCAACGCTATGTACAAAAATGCTAACAGTTTAGAGTGATGCAAAAGGCATAAAGTAGGTATTTCCTATTATTTCGTGTTATAACAATAGTATAAAATTTAAATTTAAATAATTTACTGTTTCTTTATTAGTACTATCTAAACTTTATATTAGTGAAAATGCTAACAGATACGTACAGTGGAACAATGGAAAACTGAAAATGGCTCGTAACTCTTTCAATAAAAGATTTAAGTTTTCAAATCATTTCCTATATGCATAGAGGGATTATTTATACCTTACAAACAAAAGTTCTAACGACTAAGTATAACACTGCACAGGTTATTGTATTTTTACATTGTGATTTGCGAAATATTGAATTTATGTTTATAAATTTGCGCCTACATATTCGAAATAATAAAATCTGCCACCATACAAAATTTTAAACACTTATGTGCTATGCTAGTTTAATAAATAAAATACAATTGGGTATTGCGGGGCGCGGTGACACTCCACTCCGAATGTATTGAATGAGGCGCGAAACCATTTCATTACTGTCACATCAGTATTTAAACCTCGTTCATAAAATCTAATTTTATGGCAATTTGTTATTTTTAATGTTGAGGTCGAATACGATTTCTACCTCCTTTGTTCCTATAAAAAGAATAAGAAAGAAATATTCACAGAACACGAAATAGTCGTACCTGCCGTGCTGACAGTATATCGAGATGACAGAATAATAAAATTCTCCGTATCGTGAATCTTTGACAGTCGTTACGGGTCGTCAGAAACCCGAAAGTCTGCGGCCACCCTAACAAAAGGGTAGCGTATTATCCAGTAGGATTACCATATAATCTGGGTTGGCAGGGTAGGCAGTCACTTCATATAAAACACTGGTATTCAGATGCGTCTGGTTTGACTGAAAACAGTGGAAGTCAAACCCAACATATTAGGGAAAAGTCCAAACAAATGCCTTTTCCAAACAGATGTGACTGTAGAAATATCAAACATCTTATAACTGGTGCAACTGTCACATAACTAAATTGACTAAATCGCTGGTCCTTAGACCTAATACAATAAAGGCAGTGTTACCCACTAAGCCTTAGTGGATGACACTGTAAGCATGATATGATGTACGCTTATACAAATCGATGTATTTATGTTTGTAAAATATTACCTACTCATTTTTTTTATTCAGAATCAATATAGTAGCAACCCTAGTGCCTTACCAAGATTAAGTACATTTTTTATTTTAAAGGTAGAGAAATTTTACATAATCGTGTCTATTGCGCCCTATCTATTAGTTTTTAAACTCTATTATAATGAAAAATCGGCACCACGTGACCTTACCACACGATTGCTGTACATCAAAACCTAGTAAATGCTATAAAATATTATATTCCAGGATAGCGCAAAAATATTATTTGAATTAGCCTATGGAATGTCATCTTGTGTTAGGTAACTAAACGAAAAAAAAAAAAATAAGCGAGTACTAAACAAGGCTTACGGGTGAACTGTACGTAATAACACAAATGATATTAATGGTGTCCTAAATCTATTAAATATTTTACATATCTTTAAACAAGATAATTCAATACCTATTAAGTACCGGACATTTGCTAATTTAAGGTGTTTTTACAATTTGAAGGGACTTTCCTATTGTAAATAATGATAAAATTTATTAATTAAAGCACCAAAACTCAATTCAAATTATAAATTTCCTGGTTAAAATTACACAGTCCATCGCAGCATATTAAAACTCACTTAAATAATATAATTAATATATAATTATAATATATAGTTCCGTATGGTGACGGACGTAAAGAATTTCACCATCCCATATCTTCCCGTGGGTGTCGTAAGAGGCGACTAAGGGACACACCAGAGAATGGGCAGCAGCGTTCTCTGTGCACTTTATCAACAAACTGCGATCGCCAACCCGCCTGCCAAGCGTGGCGATTATGGCAAAACCCCCCAATCCTTATGATCAGCACAAAGAAAAAACGGCCCCGAGTGCCCGGCAGCCCGTCTACCCTCGGCTACGGTAGCGGTCGAGGCGATGGCGTGGCAAGGGGTGCTAAGAATCCCCGGAGTGGACCCGGCTACCCCAATAAACACCGACGACTGGACCTGGGAACATATAACACGCGAACACTCCGGACCGACGAGAAGATAGCCGAACTGGAGGAAGAATTGAGTAGGTTGCGATGGAGTATTATAGGGTTATCTGAAGTCCGAAGAGAGGGGGAGGACTCGATAATCCTCAAATCCGGTAACCTGCTCTATTTCCGAGAGGGTGACCGACAGTCCCAGGGTGGTGTCGGGTTTATCGTCCACAAGTCCCTTGTGAACAACGTGGTGAAGATCGAGAGTGTGTCGACCAGGGTGGCGTACCTTATACTCAGAATATCCGCAAGATATTCGCTGAAGGTCATACAGGTCTACGCCCCGACCTCGACACACCCCGACGACGAGGTAGAGACCATGTATGAGGATATCTCTAGAGCCATGCATGGTTTCAAAACTCACTTCACCGTTGTCATGGGGGACTTCAACGCAAAACTGGACAAACGAGACGTGGCTGAGCTGCAAGTGGGGCAATTTGGAGTTGGACGCCGGAACCACCGGGGTCACCTACTGGCCAGTTTTATGGAGAAGGAGGGCCTCTACATGATGAACTCCTTCTTCAGAAAGCGTGAGCACAGGAAGTGGACCTGGCAAAGCCCCGATGGTGCAACTAAAAACGAGATCGACTTCATCATGTCAACCAAGAAGCAAGTGTTCAACGATGTCTCTGTGATCAATTCGGTGAAAACCGGGAGCGATCACCGCATGGTAAGAGGCACATTGAACATTAATGTTAAACTTGAAAGGTCTCGACTGGTGAAGTCCACGCTCCGCCCAGCACAGATCCAGGTCCAAAACCCCGAGAACTTTCAGCTCGAACTCCAGAATCGTTTCGAGTGCCTAGGAAGCTCCGTGGACGATTACAGCGATGGGTTCGTGGAAGCTGTCCATACGGTCGGGTCTAAGTTTTTCAAGACCCGCCGTACAGAAAGGAACAAAAAACTCTCTGATCCTACTCTCAAGCTAATGAAGGAGAGGCGTGAGATGATCCTGCAGTCTTCAGACGATGCGGTGAAATACCGGCAGCTAAATAGACGGATCTCAAAGTCCTTGAAAAGCGACCTCCGCCGTTTTAATACTGAGCGTATAAAAGACGCGATTGAGCGGAATAAGGGCTCCAAGGTCTTTGCAAGAGATCTGTCTATAGGGCAGAGCCAGCTCACGAAACTGAAGACCGATGATGGCAGGATCGTTTCCGCCAAACCAGAGCTTCTGAGGGAGATCGAGAGATTCTTTGGGCAGCTGTACACGTCAACCAGTAAACCCGTCGCAAATCTAGCGAATGACCCTAGAGCTAGATTGACCCGACACTATACCGAAGACATTCCGGACGTCAGCCTGTATGAGATTAGGATGGCTCTGAAACAGCTTAAGAACAACAAGGCACCGGGTGACGACGGAATTACGGCTGAACTCCTGAAGGCGGGTGGAAAACCAATCCTTAAGGCCCTTCAGAAGCTGTTTGATTCCGTCATACTCGAAGGGAAAACGCCACAGACATGGTGCAGGGGTGTGGTGGTACTCTTCTTCAAGAAGGGTGACAATGCCTTACTGAAGAACTATAGGCCCATCACACTTCTTAGCCATGTCTACAAGCTGTTTTCAAGAGTCATCACGAATCGTCTCGCGCGCAGGTTTGACGATTTCCAGCCTCCCGAACAAGCCGGATTCCGTAAAGGCTTCAGCACCGTAGACCACATACATACGCTGCGGCAGGTTATACAGAAGACCGAAGAGTACAACCTGCCTCTCTGTTTAGCGTTTGTGGACTACGAGAAAGCCTTCGATTCGATCGAGACTTGGGCTGTACTGCAGTCTCTCCAACGGTGCCAAATTGACTACCGGTACATCGAAGTGTTGAAGTGTTTATACAAAAACGCCACCATGTCAGTTCGACTTCAGGATCAGACCTCGGAACCAGTCCTTTTGCAGCGAGGTGTGAGACAGGGAGACGTCATATCTCCGAAGCTGTTTACCGCTGCACTGGAGGATGTCTTCAAGGTTCTGGACTGGAGAGGTCTAGGCATCAACGTCAATGGCGAGTACATCACTCACCTTCGGTTTGCTGACGATATAGTGGTTATGGCTGAGACCATGGAGGACCTCAGTACAATGCTCGATGACCTCAGTAGAGCTTCCGGAAGAGTGGGTCTTAGAATGAACATGGACAAAACCAAGGTGATGTTGAATGCCCATGTTACACCCACTCCTATCAAGGTAGGAGACTCTACACTCGAAGTTGTGGGCGACTGTGTCTACCTGGGACAAACGATCCAGTTGGGTAGGGCCAACTTCGAGAAAGAGGTCAACCGTCGAATCCGACTCGGCTGGGCAGCGTTCGGGAAGTTGCGCGGTGTCTTCTCGTCCAACTTACCACAGTGTCTCAAGACGAAAGTCTATGACCAGTGTGTGTTGCCAGTGATGACATATGGCTCTGAGACGTGGTCGCTTACAATGGGCCTCATCAGAAAACTTACAGTCACTCAAAGGGCAATGGAGAGGGCTATGCTCGGAATTTCCTTGCGTGATCGAATCAGAAATGTAGAGATCCGCAAGAGAACCAAGGTTACCGACATAGCCCGAAGAATTGCCAAACTTAAGTGGCAGTGGGCAGGGCACATTGCTCGCAGAACGGATGGCCGATGGGGCAGAAAGGTTCTGGAGTGGCGACCGCGAACCGGAAGACGTTGCGTTGGAAGGCCTCCTACTAGGTGGACCGATGACCTGGTGAAGGTTGCGGGAATCCGCTGGTTGCGGGACGCACGGGACCGGTCAATGTGGCGACGCTAGGGGGAGGCCTATGTCCAGCAGTGGACGTTTTTCGGCTGATATGATGATGATGATGATTAAATAATATAAATAAGATTATCAGGGTATAAAACCATTATAAAAATATGTCACCTACTGCATTCCTATAAGGGGCAGTCGTACAGTACCAGACATAATTTTAATATTTATTCGATTCGCACGGGGAAGGCTTGTATAACACATGCCAGATTACCTATGTTAGTGATCTTTATTGTCGTAGCAATAAGGTTGCATTCATAGGCAAAATAACAGTGAACGATCTGTCAGACACGAGACGCCAGTTTGAAATAAGAATTTTCGCGGTATTGTTTTTCTAAAAATCATCAGAAGAGTCCGTTTATGATGTGGGCCTCTGTGGTCTGTATGGTTCGAAGAATTTATACTGATCGTACATACCTACACCGCGCCCCGCAATACCCAAATTGTATTTGATTTATTAAACTAGCATAGCAAATAAGTGTTTAAACTTTTGTATGGTGGCAGAGTTTATTATTTCGAATATGTAGGCGCAAATTTATAAACATAAATTCAATATTTCGCAAATTAAAATGTAAAAATACAAAAGTCCTAACAACTTGCTATAGCAAGTTGTTAGGACTTTTGTTGTAACGTATAACTAATCCCTCTATGCATATTGGAAATGATTTGAAAACTTAAATCTTTTATTGAAAGAGTTACGAGCCATTTTCAGTTTTCCATTGTTCCACAGTACGTATCTGTTAGCATTTTCACTAATATAAAGTTTAGATAGTACTAATAAAGAAACAGTAAATTATTTAAATTTAAATTTTATGTTATTGTTATAACACGAAATAATATATGATCAAACGAACTTCAGCAAGTGAAGTTCGATCGATATTATATTAATCGCTTCATTCGAAGATATAACATTCACAACGTAGTTCCTCTAACCTACAAGGCAACTTCGCACTTTTTTAAAATTACCCTATATATTTTTTTTTTTTGTCTGATATCTACCGTCAGTGTATCGAGTCTCATTTTTTTTAGAGTAAGTAGTTTAGCAAAAACTTCCTTATAGGGAAATGAAATGTGGTGGGTGGGTGTTATATCTTCGAATGAAGCGATTAATATAATATCGATCAAACTTCACTTGCTGAAGTTCGTTTGATCATATATTATATTGCATCGCTTCATTCTTCAGATATAACATTCACAACTTTTTGTTTATTTAACATAAGCCTTAATTCCTATAATAATTACTAATCGGTAATCTATTAGAAAATAATAATACATTGACAATGTTGCAATCTTAATCAAGAATCAACTTCAATCATAATTATATAGGTTGATAACCTAGACATGTACAATAATCTAGGCGCTAATCAGTCTTTATTTAATTTGGGTTTGGTGGAAAACATACAGAACTTGCGAAAGAATTTTCTTCGCGTATGGCCCGACAATAATATTTGGCGAACGTTTGAGAAGCGGCTGTCCAGCCAGCCGCCTTCCTGATGGCGTCTATGGACAGACCAGCGCGGTGCGCCGAGGACGTGGCGGCATGGCGCGTGCTATGCGCGCTGAATTTCGTCACGTCCACGCCGCTCGCACACAACACTTGTTTTATCCAGCGACTGATTGACTGCGCCGTGGCGCCTCTATGGGGCCGTTTAAACGTCAGGAATAAATTAGGTACGCTCTCAGGTCTAATTTCATTAGTCACTTGAAGGTAATCTTTTAATGTCGTAGCCGGGCAAATGCTTGGTTTATCTAAAAAGTATGGTAGAAATAAAATTGGATGATCTCGGCCTGGTGCCGATGTCTTAATAATTTCGGTTACAATTATTTCGATGCCTCTGGAATTTAATTTTATGTTTGAGGTCTTGATGAGGGAAAACGTTTGAACTCTGTGACCTGTGCAAATAGCTAACAAAATTGCTAATTTTTTTGTGATATTTTCTATTGTGAGATTTTCATTTGGGAACCAATTAGAGATAAAGTTGAGTACCACCTGGGGGTCCCAAGTACTCGTGTACTTGGGTACACACGGTCTCGACTTGTATGCTCCTTTTAACAACCTTTTTATGCAGTCGTCTGTTCCTACACTATTTCCTAGAAGTAGCGATAGGGCAGAACGATGACTATTAAGGGAACCGTACGATGCTCCCTTATTAAATTGATCGGATAAAAATGTCATGACCCGTGGAATTGACAATTCACACACGCTAATACTATTAGATATGCAGAATTCCCACCACAGTTTAAAGGTGACATTATACTGCTGTATAGTATTTTGAGACAAAGAAGCTAACATTAAATCGAGAGCGGTTGCAGGCGTCCCTCGCTTCGTGAACGCAAGCCGGAGAGCACCGCGGCACCCAGGGTAAGCGACTTGTAAAGTGGATGGTGTGTTCTGAAACGGGAAGATAAAAGGCTTTTATTTGCTTTCAGAATAATTATTTCGGTTACGAGCATACTCTTTAACTGGGGATACCAGGCTTGTGATGGCCATATAGGAAAAACAAGAATACCTTCGGCTTTGTCTAAAACAATTTTTTGTAAGCATTTTAATATCAAAGAAAATGGCGGGAAAGCGTAAAAGTGCTTTTCGCGCCAGCTCACTGTAAAGGCATCAATTGTGATAGCATCGGGGTCTGGTCGCCAAGACACGTATTTGTCACATTTTGCATTAGTGCGAGAGGCGAATAAGTCTATCTCTGGTTGGCCTAATTCTTGTGTTATCAATTGGAATGCTGAATTTGATAATTCCCATTCTGTCTATGTTAATTTTTCTAGATTGTTCGTCGGCTATAACATTATCATGTGTATTTATGTAAGAAGCTACTAACCAGATATTTTTCCTCTCGCACCACTGCCAAATAGATCGAGATAAATCGTTCAAATGAGGGAATTGTATTCCGCCCATACGATTGATATAACTGATAGCTGTTGTATTATCAATACGTAATAATATAGCACAGTCAGAGTAATTGCGAACGAACCATTTTAGTGCTAAAATACCGCTAAGAGTTCGAGATAATTAATGTGGAACTTTAATTCTGATTCTTTCCAAGCACCGTTAATGCGTTCGTTATTGCAACAAGCGCCCCAGCCGGTCCTGGAAGCGTCAGTGAAAATTTCTAATGTGAATCCTTGAGCTCTTATGGAATTGGAAGTTGTGGAAATATTTTTTGACCACCAATTCAGATCGTCCAAAATTATATTACATAATTTGATTTTTGTATCAAAATTTTTGTTTAATTTTAAGGCCAAGTATTTTTGTCGTTCTAAAATTTTGGTGTAGACCCATCCATATTTTGCTGCGGGACAAGCAGCCGTAAGAACCCCAATTAATTGTGCAAATTCTCTTATTGTGCAGCGTGGTAAGCGTAAAAATTTATCTATTAAACTAGCTATGTGAGAGCGTTTTTCGTTTGGTAAGGACATAATTAAATTTTTTGAATCATACAGAAAACCTAAATATTTACAAATCTGTTTTGGTTCTAATGAACTTTTATTGAAATTAATAACAAAGCCAAGGGATTCTAATAATTTCAAAGTTTCTGTTATGTTATCAAGACATTCAGAATAGGTATCACTAATACATAATACGTCGTCAAGGTATTGAACTGACTTATAACCCCGGTTCCTAAGATGAGACATTACCTCTTTCATAATCTTGGTAAATGTTCTAGGTGCTATAGATAAGCCATAAGGCATAGCATTAAACTCATACAAAAAGTTTTGTCCTTTATCATTCTCGAAATGAACGCGCAAGTATTTCCGGTGATATTTAGCAATAGGAATTAAAAGATATGCTTCTTTCAAGTCTATGTTAGCCATGTAACCGTGTTCAGGTATTAATTTAGTAACGGTCCTATAATCTTCCATTTTAAAATGGAACTTAGAGATAAACTTGTTTAGTGGCTTTAAATCCAAAATAAACCGCTTGTCACCGTTTGGTTTAGAAGTAAGAAATATCTTTGATATGAATTGATTCTCGGTCGCTGAACATGTTGATATCGCGCCTAAATCCAGTAATTTTTAAATGGCCAAATTCATATCCCTTTTATCTGCCGTTGAAAAACAATTACGAGGCGAAAAAGTTTGCACCGGCGTTTCAGAAAATGGTATGGAAAAACCATTACGAATCCATTCGAGAACGATGTTATTGGAAGTTATGTCAAGCCAGTGAGAATAAAAATGACGTATTCGTCCGGAATGTACCTGTTCTACTGTGGCGGTTGAGCACGCGTTTTGTTCGTGTGCGAATACCTCGGTTGCGCTGCTATCTGTGCCTTGCGTACTGTAGGGGCTTGTCTCCTCTGGCCTCCGCGCCCCCCCCTGTTCGACAGGTAACGCAAAGGACCTGGCCAGTTTTCCTGGTAGCGAGGTCGTGCAACTGCCGATTGGACTGTCTGTGGAGGTTTTTGAGGCACCGAGGCCTTCTTTATTTGCAGGCCCTGCCTTTCAATAGCTTTTGAAGCTTTGATTTTTTCGGATAGTTTTATTCCGAATAAAGTGCTATCCCTTTCGTTATCCTTGATAACATTTAGGAATGATCTTTCCAAGCTGGGTGTCACCAATTTGATACGTGCTTCAGTATCCATATGGTGAAGATGGGTTAAGATGCGACAACTGTCACTTAGCAATTTTATGGCTTGGATTTTTTCTTCGCCAGTAATGAGAAAAGTCATCGCTCTATTCACGGCTGTGATTCCAGCTCCAAGAAGTTGTTGTGATAACTCCATCTTCTTATCGCGATTTCTTGCCATATCTGTAATAGCTGCCGAAATTTCAGCATTAAGCTTTGGTGCTTGTAAACGAGCACAGTTGGAGGGGACAAGATATTCTTTTAATAATTTGTCCTTGGCTTCCTTGGGAAGTCCTTTTTTTTAATATGGGCTGCCATCTTTGTGCCAAATTATCGTGTATGCCTTCTCCAAACTCGGGTGTGTCGTCCGATTGCTCCCCCAATGCTGTCAAAATTTCTGGGTCAAGCTCATGTGCAATCGAAGATGCTTCGGCTTCTGGTATTCCTGAATCGTGAACCGGTATCTCGGGAACGTTGGTAACCTCCAACGCTGGTGGATTCGCCGTTCCATTTTGGTCCACTTTATCGGCATCTAAAATAAAATTATTTATTTTAAATGCGTGGGTACATTGACAAAAAATACCTTCGTTCTATCTCTCGGATAGACCCCAGGTTTTGTCTAATTTCGCAAAAACGTTAAGCTACCTCATATAAGATATGCTTATTTTTTGCTTTTTTGCCCTCGTGTTGACTCACGGCCAACCCCCAGGGCTTGCCACGTTCGATTTCGAATCAAGGCCAAAAATATTTAGTTGAGGTTAAAATACCAGTCTGCAGTACTTATTTACCAAAATTACTTAATATAGGTACTTACCGGCGTCGTTATCGAAGCTCGCATCAGAATCCAAAGATTCTATAACTCGCATCACCCGACGACAATTCTGTCGTTCCTTTTCTTCAAGTTTACGAATCTTTTTATTATAACGTTCTATTTTATCTTTAGCGCTGCGCTTAGGCATTATTTATATGTATTTATGACTGACAAACAACTAAATTCAATATTAAAACCGTTTTCTTTTAAATCGGGGACTGTGATCGCAGAACTTGTGCTATCGTTGCCTCGCACGGAAAAAGAATGAGACTCGATACACTGACGGTAGATATCAGACAAAAAAAAAAAAAAATATAGGGTAATTTTAAAAAAGTGCGAAGTTGCCTTGTAGGTTAGAGGAACTACGTTGTGAATGTTATATCTGAAGAATGAAGCGATGCAATATAATAGGAAATACCTACATTATGCCTATTGCATAACTCTAAACTGTTAGCATTTTTGTACATAACGTTGAATTCACATAAGGTATCCACCCAGCGAAAATAACAAACTTTTGAATTATCAAAGGGTATATTCTTCTGGCTACTGGACTACATCGGAGGTTCTTATTTTATCAAATATTTTTTTGGCATCAGTGTACATTAAGTGATATAAATATAAATAATATAATATAAATAACTTTATTTACATAAGAAAACATACAATACATGGATTCCCTGACTCCTGTGCTAGGTGAAGGTGATTGACCTGTGTTACAGGAGCCAGTGCTCTATTCCGGGGAGGAATTACGATTCATTCTTATGCAGATTAACAGAGTAAAATTAAAACTAAGGTACATATATTAAACTAATAATAAAATAAAAATCAAAGTCCGGCGCGAATGTGTTTGTGTGTGAGTGTGTAAGCGAGTATATTTGTGTGTGTGATTGTGTATGTGTGTGTGTTTGTGTGTGTGCACGTATGTGATAATGGGTCTACGTGTATTGCACTAATGGAAGGATTTGTCTCACGAGATGGTTACTAGTATTTGTTTCTTCGTAGCTAAGGGACAATAACCATGGCTTGAGGTTACACTAGTCGACAGTACGAACTATTTTGTGCGCGGGGTTAAAATGCGTGCTACATCAACCGACAACACGTGCGGAACAGATAGATGATGTTATGAGCAGTAAGAAGCTAGTACGCATACGAATACACACTTTTGCAAATTTGTAGCGAAATGGATGATGATTTAGAAAGAAAACGAGCACGCGAAATTTTATAAACAGATCTTTGGGAGTCTGGATATCATGAAAAAAACCGGCCAAGTGCGAGTCGGACTCGCACACGAAGGGTTCCGTAACATTATCGCAAAACTCTGCATAAAAATCACGTATGTTGTATGGGAGCCCCCCTTAATTTATTTTATTTTAATTTATTAATTATTATTTTTTAAAGTAAATATACAACTAAACATTCTGTGAATATCTCATGCGTCTACCTGTTGCCGTTATTAATATCGAGCAAAAAACGGCAAAAATATCACGTTTGTTGTATGGGAGCCCCCCTTTAATATTTACTTTATACTGTTTTTAGTATTTGTTGTTATAGCGGCAACAGAAATACATCATCTGTGAAAATTTCAACTGTCTAGCTATCACGGTTCATGAGATACAGCCTGGAGACAGACGGACAGACAGACAGACAGACAGACAGACAGACAGACAGACAGACAGACAGACAGACAGACAGACAGACGGATCGCGAAGTCTTAGTAATAGGGTCCCGTTTTTACCCTTTGGGTACGGAACCCTAAAAACGACTGAATGTATCTGTTCAAAATAAAATTATTTGCATTGTTGAACTACTAATCTATCCCTGTATGGAAGCTTATTTGCGCCCAAAGATGCGTTAAAATTAGTGTTAAAATATGGAACTTTCGAAGCTCATAACTTTCAAGTAATTTTTTTTTTACCTTTTTTGCTTCCATACAGTACTAGATAATGATGAGACAATTTGATATCATTTTTTGCGTACGTACGTACGAACGTACATCGTCAAACAGTGGAGTAAAAGCCAGACTACATTTGTATGGAAGAAATTTCGACTAGTGTACCCTTAAGGCTCTGCTTGACTTTATGCACAGTAAGTCTGTAAATTGCGAGTTTCATGTTGACCCTATAGTAAATTTGGGAGCTTTGGGCACGATAGTGACGTCGAGCTAGTGCAGAACGACACTGGACCGATTCACAAACAGGAAAGCCAATTCGTCGACAGGTAAGCTTTTTATCAAGTGGCATCATGGAATGACTGCGCAGGACAGTGCGGAGGATATAAAGTTGTCTCACCGTGAGTACCTGAGCATCGGAGTACAGCTGGGCTGTGGGGTAGTCCCTTTTACGGAAATGCATTACTTTGAGAACCGCCCGCTGAGCTCGTTCCACCCTAAGCATCACGGTTTTGAAAGTCCCGCCCCACACTGGTATGCAGTAAGTTATTATGGACTCACACAGGGAACGATATACAAGGGAAGCTGTATCCATGTCAGCCGAATTTCTGAGTTCCTTAAATAAGTAAATTAGTTTTCGAAGCCGGGAGCATATACTATCCGTGTGAACACGCCAATCCAGCCTCTCATCGATGCAGCCCCTAAATATTTAATACTAGGAACCATAGTCATGCAATCACAATTGCATGGCATTCCGTTCCGAGTTTGGTGAGCGATACTGAATCACTTTGGTCTTGGATATGTTGAGAGTCAGCAGATTAGTAGAAAGCCAGTCCATAATAGTTCGCAAAGTGAGTTCAGTTCTGTGCTTAGCCTTGACCCAGTCCCTATTGTATATCAGCAGAACTGTGTCATCCGTATAGGTAAAAATGTCGCACTGGATGTGGCGCAATAGACAGAGATCGTTAATCTATATTTGGAAAAGCGTGGGTCCCAAAATACTTCCCTGAGTTATACCGTAGCCGATAAACTCCTCATCACTAAGAATGGAATCAATTTTAACGCTTTGGCTACGTCCACTGAGGTAATCTTTGTAAATATCCAAGGCGACACCACGTATTCCCATATGCTCCATCTTGGCCAATAGTCTAGGGATGGAAACTGTATCAAAGGCCTTCGTTAAATCTAGGAAGACATCATAAAATTTAAGGCGATTGTCCAATTTATCGACCAAGGAATTTGTAAAATCAGAGACAGCGTCTTCTGTGGGTCTCCTTTGCGAAACCCGTACTGGTTGTTTGCGATTAGTTTATTTTTTGATAAAAAATTGTCAGATTATTTCAAGTATTTTGGATAAAGAGATAAGTACTGAGATTGGCCGATAGTTGGACACGTCGTCTTTGGCTCCACTTTTGTACACTGGATGGACAACTGCACGTTTGAAAACTTTTGGGAAAATTCCCAAAGTGATGGAGCAGTTGCTTATATGGGCAATGAAAGGAGCCAGGATTCTGCTCGAATGTTTTATAATGTACATCCAACCAGTAGCACAATCACCATTCACCACGTAACCTGTGAATTGTACTTGTAACAAGTAACTCATCAACCAACAGAATTTGCAAAGAGTCAATTGGGGACGGGGAAGAAGATGTATAAGAGGCGTAATGCTCGGTGGAGTCAAATTTTGATGCAAGATTCTTCAGTCAACATTACCGGGTTTGATATCTATATTAATATCGCCTATAAGCATGATATTATTTTTGGACTTTACTGATGATATTATGTCACTCAAACTAGTGTAAAAATTAGCAAGATTTAGATAGGATGGGGACCGATAAACAGCGATTATAGCTGTGTTATTATAGCAAGTTACCAAGCAGTTTGCATCTGAGATCAAGGGTTCATGTGTAGTACAATTAATTGTATTTTTAATGTAAGTTACTACTCCGTAATTTTTTATTGGGTTGTTTTTTGTGGAGAATGAGGTATACCCCGGTAAGATAGGAATGTAACCCGAAACCTGCAACCAACATTCAGTAAGAACTATAATATCAAAATCAACTTTCGTTACGGTTAACATAGGGACAAATTGGTCTGGATTCTTTATTATGCTCCTAATGTTAGCATGTATGATATGCACTGTACTCTCGCACTGGCCTGTATAAGTCAGGCATTGATCAGGGGTACATGTATAGGACTCAGCGATAAAAAAGTTGTCTATTTCATGAGAAATTTGATCAATATTCATCATTTTTAGGGTTCCGTACCCAAAGGGTAAAAACGGGACCCTATTAGTAAGACTTCGCGATCCGTCTGTCTGTCTGTCTGTCCGTCTGTGTCCAGGCTGTATCTCATGAACCGTGATAGATAGACAGTTGAAATTTTCACAGATGATGTATTTCTGCTGCCGCTATAACAACAAATAAACTAAAAACAGTATAAAGTAAATATTAAAGGGGGGCTCCCATACAACAAACGTGATATTTTTGCCGTTTTTTGCTCGATATTAATAACGGCAACAGGTAGCTGCTTGAAATATTCACAGAATGTTTAGTTGTATATTTACTTCAAAAAATAATAATTATTAAATTAAAATAAAATAAATTAAGGGGGGCTCCCAAACAACAAACGTAATTTTTATGCAGTGTTTTCCGTTAATGGTACGGAACCCTTCGTGTGCGAGTCCGACTCGAGAATCTTTTGGGATGGGATGATTTTTTATAAGCAACGGAATCGGTGAGTGAGTGGGTGTTAAAATCTGCAAGGTAAACGTTGGTGTTAGCCATCTGAAATATACCTCAACCATAAAACAACCGAGGAACAGTGGATGCATAGATAAGTACGCACATAAACAGATCATATTTGGAGGTGCGGGTATCTGCATGTTTACGTTTGAGTCATTAAAAAACTTGAAACGCTAATGTGTGGGTAGACGGTAAATATCATAATATTAGGAATTGCGCGGGTATGCATAACAATGTGTGACAAGACCGCATAGACTCCTCCAGTCGTGCTAACTAGCAGCCAACCACTCGATATTGAATATTGAATGTATGGATTTTGAATTTTGGAATTCACAAAAAGTGTCTATCAACTTAGCTGGGGTACGAACTTGCGGTCTACCGATTGTGTAGCGATGGCGACTGTTGTGCCACCGAGCCAAACCAACTCAATCCATTGGTGTGAAATTAGACATTGTATTAAGCAGATCTAATATTCAAACGAAACAAAACAGTTGCAAGTGACTCATGAGGGTAGTTTTTTTCCACTGTGTTCAACATTTAAGTCACTATGTCTTTGTTTGGTTTTTTTGTACATTTTTGAATACACTGTTTTATTGTTTATCTATTATAAAGAGCAAAGATTTTTTTGTTTGTTTGTTTGTTTATTTATTTAACCATTAAGTTTGTTTGTTTGTACCGAATAGGCTCCGAAACTACTGGACTGATTTAAACAATTCTTTCACCTATAGAAAGCTACATTATTCCTGAGTGACATAGGCTATTTTTTAATCCCGATAACGGGTCCTGTGTGGTGGGCCACGGGAGCGAAGCCGCGGGGAACAGCTTGTGTAATAATACATAACTTAGTAGCAAAAGAATTTTTCATACAATAAAGCTGTTATTGTCATTTATTCTAAAAAAATATTAATATAAAATTCCGAAAAAATTGGAGTGATAAATTGATAAACTCAGAGAAGCTAATAATCAAATAACATTAAAAAGGGCGTAACCGGTGATTACCGCTATATTGCCCGGGGCCGGCGAAGTGTTCTGAGGCTAATGTAGATGTCGTTTCAATAACATCTGACGGGCATTCTACAATTTTTTCAGCCATTGAGTTGCTTGGGCGAAAATAAAAAGATCCAGCAGATAATAAAACGACATTTAAACATCCTGCAAATGACTCCTAGGTTGCTTGTCTATACTATATAATATAATATTATAAAGAGGAAAGATTTTTTTGTTTGTTTGTTTGTTTGTACCGAATAGGCTCCAAAACTACTGGACCGATTTAAAAAATTCTTTCAACAATAGAAAGCTACATTATTCCTGAGTGACATTGGCTATTTTTTTATCCCGAAAACGGGTCGTATGGGGTGGTCCACAGGAGCGAAGCCGCGGGGAACAGCTAGTGTATTATAAAATTGTTTGTAGGTACGTTGGATTATAATGAGGTCATTGTTGTGATTGTCACTGCACTTGATCTTCAATCATTAATCATGGTTTGTATATAAGTTTACTTATTTTCACTTCTTTTTATAGACTGGATATTGTTCGATTTTATCCGAGATTTTACTTTCACTTATTCATTAAAACTCGTTGAACAGTTTGTACTAAAACAAGTCCTCAAAAAGTAAGGTTTACTATTTTAAAACAATTTAAGCCACAGAGCGGATTCGTACTCAGGGACGGGCGCGCGCCAGATACCCGAATCAAAAACAGTGATCAGAGTGTTCAAAAGAATCAGTGATGTCAATAGATATGCGTTGTAAAAAAGAGGTCCCTATAGTACACCGCTAGGGATTTCAATAAAGTTGGAACGGTAACCTTCTAGTACGACAGTTTGTGAGCGTTTAAATAAATACGACTGCACCCATCGTAAAAGATCCCCTCGTATACCCAGTCTGTACAGCTTACTGAGCAAGATGACGTGATCCACACGAACAAAAGCTTTTTTTAAATCCGTATAGATCACGTCAACCTGCCTCCCGCTATCTGTATTCTCAAGTACCCGCTATCTGTATTTTCGACCACATCACCACCACCACCATCAGGTGAGATAGTGGTCAAGCGCAAGCCTATTACCAATAAAAAAGTACTATTTTTAATATTTCTTTAAAAGAAGGCACCTTCAAAAATTAATGAAAAAAACCGGCCAAGTGCGTGTCGGGCCACGCGCAGTAATAGGGTTCCGAAGTTGCATAATAATGCGGACTAAGTAGAGGGTTTTGTTGTTGTTACATGAACATTAAAACGGTTTCAGCGAATTATGAAGGTGGCAGCCGGAGGACTTAAAAAAAACCAAAATTATTTATAAAGGTTTTAATTAAGATTAAAATTACAGTTTAACTTATACTAGTATTTAAGTCTAATTTCGGACGATGCTAGTACCGAAGTGCGTTACCAAATATATTCTATTTTATTACGATACAATAAGTCATGCTAAACGTGGATGCGGTGTCAGCAGATTTGGAAGTAGGTGGCCACTCGGCGGCACGAGGCGTCCGTTCGCTGAGTCAGCAAGTGGCGTGTTGGAATTTTATGTAGAAACATCCGTTTGACGTAATTTCTATATCATGTCGCTATTCAGCTGATTTGGTGTAGGCAGGGCACGTAACACCTCCCCCCTCAGAACAGCAACTATTTGAGAATCTTGAGCGAGAATGTTGCTGGAGTCTGTTCCGTGATTGTGGGTGATTCTGCATCTTCGTATTGATGATTTTCAGGGTTTACATCTGATTTCTGTGGCTTCGTAAGTTTTGTGCAAACGTTATAGCGACGTATAGTGATTGTGGTGATCAGTACAGTTGCACTGAATAGTATGACGTATAGTGGAATCGTCGTATGGTATAGTAAATTTTCCGCCGTTGCGTGTTCTATTTGTACTGGGTGTTGCATTAAGATTTTATCTTCGATTTCATGTAGGCTTTTCAGGTGCAGTGGGTTTAGCTTCAGATGTGGGATGGTTTCTTCAACAATATTCAGGTTTGTGGGTATTTCGGTGATTTTCAGCGGCTGCCCTTTGATATAGTCGTTGGTGTTGATAATAATGAATCGCTCGGTGCGTAGTAGACATTTTTGCGGGATGGTAGCGAGGTAACTTCCATGCAGGGAGATGAATTCTTGACGTTCGCAGTGTAGCTCCGTCCGGGTCGGTTGTGGGAAGATGAGCGTATAACGTCTGTCATCCAGTTGTTCCATGGCTGCCTTGGTCAGTGTGAGCTTCGTAGGCAGGCAAGATTTCTCCAAAGATTGGTTGTAGATGAGACTTTGGATGCAATCTAGATGTCCTCTTGTTGGTTGACGGTTGATTTCTTCTTCGCAGAGATGATATGGGCCGAACTTCGGGCATTCAGCCTCTATGTACTTGAAAGCTTTCCCATTAGTTGCAAGGAAAGGGTAAGGAGGAATATAGGTATACATAAGTTTATTGGGAACTATCGCTAGTCTGTATAATTCGAACTTATCGGAGCTGGTTATTGGAACTTTAAATATAATAACAATTTTTTTATTAGTGTAGTAGTACCCGGGTTTTATAACAGTATAATACTCCCTTAGATCTGCATCTATTAACTGATCCTGGCCGTAAATAGATATTAATCGCTTAATCATATTACTTAAAGTATCTATGCTTAACATACTATGATGGGTGCTCGATGCACGTATAAAAGCTAAGGTATCTTCTATCCTAGTTATTTCTAAAAATAAATCTTTCGTATTGTCGCTAATTATAGTCAGCAACTGGGCAAACTTTGCGAATCTTATAAGCTCATTTTTCGCACTAGTTTTCTCGTCTAAGATTAATCCTAAGGTACTATTCAGCCTCTCTTGATTGCTAACAATTTTTGAGAGTATGTCGCTGTATCGGGTGATCCAAACTTTGTTAAGACTGACATGCTCATTGAATTCTGATACTATTTTATCGTTGTTACTTTCTAAAAGATTGATTGCATTATTATATTTTTGGGCATCCGTATGATCTAGGTTTCCGGTAATGCTTTTTATAACGGACCCTAGTCCGTCTACAAGACCTCTTTTACTACGACCGGGTTCTAGTGTTTTTAACTGTGAACTGGTTTCAGTTAACTTATTAGTTAAATGGTTGATTTGAAGTTCATACAAGAGGAAGGATTGGTTGTCTAGTTTAGTCTGGAAATAGTCGAGTTGAGACATTACAGAATCAAGTCTGTGTTCAATGTCAGTTAAATCTATGTATTGTAGGAAGGTGTGGTAATGTGTAATGAGCCTTGTTTGTCCAAGGTTAAAAGGTAAAAGTCCGGGTCCATTGTCCAAGCTTTCAAGTCTTATCTCGAGCGCCGTTATTTGTTGGGCTAACATTGCTAGCAGTATCCTGTAACAATTTTGATTTATTAGGGATACGTTTGAGTCGAGACTTAGCTACGGGACCTTTCTTTTTGGAGGTGTATATATGAATCGGAAGGTCAGCTAGAACAGTGTCATGTGTGTAGCGTGGTGCTAATTTTTGTCGGTTGGCTGCTGGGTTAGAAATAAATACTTGTTGTTCCGGTTGGTATTCTATTTCGGGCTCTCTGTCCTTATTCCTATTTCGTATGATGTTTGTACGGTCAGCAAGAGTAAAGTCATTGATAAGGTCGTATACAGTTTTCATCTGGTCTCGGTGTGTCAAAATATATTGTTGCATTAGGTGTTCAGTCATGTTAATGTCAAGGGGGTCTCTTGGGTCAAAGTGTCCTCTAACTATGTCATGTGGCCTACACTTGGTGAAGCTGTGAACTGAACTATTATAGGCTAATAAGGCATAAGGCATGAGGTTGATTACGGGTTCGTCCTTTTGACGTAATCGTAAAATACGTAGGTGTTCTAGTAACGTAGAGTGAAATCGTTCAATGATTCCGTTATCGTTAGGAGAGTGTGCTAATGTTCTATGGTGGTTGATTTTATGTAATCTTGTAAATTCGGAAAATAGTTGGTTTGTGAATTCTGTGCCGTTATCGGTCACTATTGTTAACGGTAACCCATGATGTGTACAATAACTTAAAACTGCTTGAAGTATGCTAATTGCTGTACCATCTCTCAAATGGTACGCTTGTCCATATTTTGAGAAAACATCTACCACTGTCAAATACTTTTCGTTTTGAGCTGTGAATAGATCCATGTGTATTAATTCGAAGGGTTTAGTTGCTGGGGGTACTACATTAAATTGAGGTCTAATCGGGTTCCTGTCATATTTCGTTTGTCCGCAGATGGTACACTCATTAATGTATTTAGCTATTTCTTCCCTCATTTTAGGCCAATAATATTTTCGGGATAGGGCGAGATGACACTCATTTATTCCTCTATGATTAGTTTTCCCTTCATGATAGTGTTTTATGATTTCTTGCTGTCTTAGGTACTCTTTAACGTCTTCTAGTTCGGTTTTGGCTAATACTAAATTAATTGCTGAGCTTTTAAAACTATTCTGGATTATGGGTATAATTGAATACATCCCTAAGGGTGGAGTAATTTTTATAGCGGTTTTAACTTTAGGGTTGACGTATTCTTTTATAGCATTTACTACGTCTTGTTCTAAGTTCGATTCTGAAACCTGAATAAATGTCCGGGTGTGCGTGTCAAAAGGTTTAGTAGCGGTTGTACGTCGTTTAATGTCACCTACTATGGTAATGCATAATTGTCGGTGAAATTTGTTCAAAGGTTCGTCAGTGATTGGTACTTCTAGAATAGGGTTTTCAGAGCTGGTATGTGCAGTGGCTGTGGTGGAACCTGTTCGAGAAGGTGGTCGCTCTGAAGGGTTGGCTAACATTGACTCTGTCTCCTCGTTATTAATTTCTACTCGGGATAATGCGTCTGCGTTAGTGTTATACTTTCCCTTTTTGTAGACTATAGTGTAATCGTACTCACTTAATTTAAGTCTCCACCTAGTCAGTCTTGAGTTGGGCTCCTTAAGGTTCATTATCCATTGTAGTGGCTTGTGGTCGGTGAGTATTTTAAATTTACGACCAAATAAATAAGGCCTGAAGTACTTTGTAGCCCATACTATAGCTAAAAGTTCCTTCTCGATAGTACTATAATTGGTTTCACTATCGTTCAAAGTTCTTGAGGCGTAACAGATGGGTTTATCTGACCCGATGGTACCTTGCGAAAGTACTGCCCCTATAGCTATATTTGAAGCGTCTGTTGTTAATATAAACTCCCTAGTGAAGTCGGGGTACTGTAAGATGGGGTCATTTGTCAGTAAGCTCTTACATTTGTTAAAACAGTTAATGTATTCAGAGTCGAAAGTTATTTTATTAGTCTTTTTAAGGCATTTAGTCATAGGCTTAGTGACGTGGGCAAAGTCCGGGATAAATTTCCTGTAATAACCTAATAATCCGAGAAACTGTTTTATTTCTTTCGTGGTTTTAGGTAATGGGTACTTTTCTATAGCCGCTATTTTATCAGGGTTAGGTTTAACACCTTCGCCACTGATTATGTGTCCTAAAAACGCGGTTTCTAATTTTAAAAACTCGGACTTGTCCATCTGGATTTTGAAGTTAGATTCCTGCAATCTTTTAAATACTTTCTCTAGATTAATCATGTGTTCTTGCAACGATGTGCTAAATATTATTACGTCATCAAGGTATACCAGACAGATCTCATTTTGTAAGCCTCTGAGCACATTGTCCATTACTCTTTGAAAAGTAGATGGGGAATTTTTCAAACCCATGGGCATACGCAAGAATTCGAAGTGCCCATGCTCTACATTGAAAGCTGTCTTCGGAATATCGTCTGGATCCATTTGGCATTGATAAAATCCTGATGCAAGGTCTAACGTGCTAAAATACTGGCATTTACCAAGCTTGTCAAGTATATCGTTGATGTTTGGAATCGGGTATTTGTCGTCTATAGTCTTGTCATTCAGTTTGCGAAAGTCTACTACTATGCGCCACTTTTGTTTGCCTGATGCATCTGCTTTTTTAGGAACTACCCAGATAGGCGAGCTCCAGGCTGATTCAGAAGGTCGTATAATACCTTGGTCCAGCATCTTAGTAATTTGGTCTCTAACTTCTTGTCGGTGAACAAATGGATAGCGGTAACTTTTCGTATAAACTGGAAGTTCGTCGGTCGTCCTGATATGGTGCTTTATTTTATTTGTAAAAGTCAAAGGTTCTCCCTCTACATAGAATACGTCAGCAAAACGACTGCATAAAGTCTCTAAGTTAGTTTTTTCTTCAATATTTAAATGATCTGTACGCAATCGAGATAAAACTTCTTTAACGCGCTCAGGATCTTGTTTAGTGCTAGTGCACTCATTATTAAATATCACTGCTTGTAAAGGGCGTTCAAATGTAACGAGTGAATCATAATCGGTCGGGTTTTCAATTTCAACGATGCCCGTACAGTCGGTAACGCGAGTAATGCATTCATGTATAATGCAATTACTGTGTATTTGCTGAGCTATGAAAACGTCACCGTCTGGGCTATAGATAGGAATATTTAAAAGTTTTGACGAGTTCGCGGGAATGGTTTCCTGATAACTGGACTTTTTACATTGATAAAACCGAATAGGTATAGTTGTAAAATCTGTAATTAAATAGTTATTTTTAAGATCAATCTGTGCTCCGTCAAGTAAATCTAGGCCTATTAGTCCGTCGAAATAATTATGAAACCTATAAATGAAAAACTTAACATTCGTAGGGTTATTAAATTCAGGAAAATTCGGAACAGTAATTGAATGGTTGTGTGTACTAGTTACACGGGCATTTGTTACTTCAAAGGGGTCAAAATTCAAAGGTATGTGTGAAAAGTATTGCTCGACTGCCTCAGGACTAATAAAAGACTGGTTAGCCCCGGTATCTACCAATAACTTAAGTGGTGGGTCCGATATCTGAATGTAACGTAACTCCCTTTTAGATTGTATATTTAACTCTATTTTAACCCTTTTTGATCCATTTCCTTGAGAAAATCCGGATTAGCACTAGAGGTAGGCTTTGGTGCTTCTAAGCAATTCGCGTTGTTAGTACTCTGCGGCTGTGTGTCATCTTGTACATACAAAATACTATCGGGCTCGGTTTGATTGTAGTAATAAAAGTCGGGATAGTCATAGTAACAGGAATAGTCGGGCTGTTCATAGTAATAGTCGGGGTAATAATAAGCGTTTTCAGGGTCTGTCATCTCGTTAAAATTCATTTCTCGTGTCTTGAAGTAATTACTAGGTGGTGGGTTCCCTGATCTTTGCCAGTTATTTCCTGGTAACCCTATTGGTTTTTGTACGAAGTGACTAACGCCGCTCATCGGTTTCGGACCTGTATATTGCGCTGACGGGTTTGCGTTCGGTAATCTAAATATGTTACTCTGGGGATGGTAGTTTGGCGGGGGTGCACGAAACATTTGCTGGGTTCGACTAACCATGTTAGGGGCACGATGAGGTACCTGATTATGCTGGAAGGGTGGCCTCCATTGCTGCTGCTGCTGCGGCGGCACGGGCATAGACTTATGCCAGCTCGTGCCTGCATTCGCAAAGCTAAAAGGTTTGGGCGTGGTCATAAGGACCGCTGCCCGGCGAGCACGGCCTACTGTGACATGGCCTAAGTCACACTTTTTATCACAGTTTGGGCGATAAAGCCATTATGTCTTAAATGCTAGCAGGGCGGCGTGAGATATTTTCTTGACTTGTGGCATAACTTCTTGACGTTTATTTTTTTCTTTTTCGGAAATTTGCCAATTTTATTGCAGTTTCGGTTTAACCTTGGCCATAAAAACCATTAAGGTTCAGAGAAGCATAGCCCTACGACGCACTATTTCCGAATTATGGGCCTCCAAATCTTGTTTTATTTTACATAAAACACTCTTTATCTCGAAAACGGTATGTCCTAGGCAATAAATAACCAAATTTAAGCCCCCCCTATGGTACCCCCCATGCAAGCAGCATCCCAACATGAATTTATGATATTTTTTTTTTTTTTTTTTACTTTGCTTGGTTTCGACTACAAATTCTTAACAGAAAATATTTTGGGTCATGACAAGTTATGATAAAATATGTCATGTCTTACAATTTGTCTTAAATGCTAGCACGGGACAACCATGTGACAAGTTTAAAGACGCGACATGCCTTTCTTGTTGCTGACTTCATAGTGCGACATAATCTGAATAGACGACCAAATAAAATAATACGTATAAAAGTGTGCCGTTCATATAGATAAACAACTTTTTAATTTTGTTGGGCACAAATTAATATTTGACCCACGACCATAGACTTATGCACACTTTATTTTTCTTTGTTTGTTTGATAACATATTAAGTGTTAATAAAATATTAATAATTACTTAAAAAATATAATAGCTTGGACCCAGTTCCCGATACCGGTGAGCCCCTATTTTTTTATTTTAGTTGTTTTTTGGGGGGTTTATTTAAGAAATAATTTAAAATGTAGAAAGTAAGAAGAATATGGAATATAAGAAAATAATTATAAAAAAGTAATAATCAAAATAAAAATAATAATTAAAAATAGAAATAACAATTATAAAAAAGTAATAAAATAGAATTAATTAATAATCCTGTAACATTTCAATTAATTAATATTTTTTGGGGGTTTTATTTAAGAAATAATTTAAAATGTAGAAAGTAAGAAGAATATGGAATATAAGAAAATAATTATAAAAAGTAATAATCAAAATAAAAATAATAATTAAAAATGGGAATAACAATAAAAAATAACAATTATAAAAAAAGTAATAAAATATAATTAATTAATAATCCTGTAAAATTTCAATTAATTAATAAGCATTGATCACCACACACACAAAATAAATTTATTGCCATTTGGTGCAGTAATTAGAAGGAAAATATTTTATTTTTCAACTATAAAATTTTATCACCACCTCCGAACGAAAGTGATACATTTTTCTTAATCATCTGTCTAAATGTGAAATTTGTGACAAAATGGGTGCGCCCGTATTAGCAAAGTAAGACCCGATAAGTCCCAAATAAACGTCAGGAAATTTTCTCACGCCGCCGGTACTAATAATTAAGAAAAATGGCTTTATCGTCCAAACTGCGATGAAATGTGTGACTCAAGCCATGTCACAGTAGGCCGTGGTCGCCGGGAAGCAACAAGAAAGGCATGTCGCGCCTTTAAAATAAGTCACATGTTTGACCCGGCTAGCATTTAAGACAAATTGTAAGACATGACATAATTTATCATGTCTTGTCACAAATGTCTTGGGTACGCCCATGCTCGCTCCGCTGGAGGCATTCTATGGGTTAAATGCGCTTGCTGTGTCGGGTTACGTCGCTCAGGAATACTTTCGTTGCGTTGCTGTAGGTACATGACATTTAATTCCTGCTGTACAAATTCCAGAGCCTTTTCTATAGTTTCGGGTCTCATACATCGGATACGGGACCCTAAAGGTTCTTTAAGACCTCTGACATAAGATTGTAACGTCAGTTTCCTATAAAGGTTGCGTTTTGCTTCGATGGTAGTAGCTATATTTTCATGCAAGGTGACGTAAGTCATTATAGTACTAAAAAGGGTCTGGCATTTGTCATAATATTCCTGTGGAGTGCTGTTTCCTTGGGCTAGTAAGGACATGTCATTATAAAGGGCGGTCTCGTCCCTTTGATCGGAAAAGTTGTTAATTAAAGCGTCGCGGATCCCTTGCCAATTTTCAGGTATACCATTAGAATTTATGGTTGTAGCTGCAGATCCCGTGATTTTATTTAAGATACCGTTTATTATACATAGGTTAGTGAACTCGTAGTTCGGGTCATTTCTGACGTATTGTATTACGAGTTGATCACAAATTTTAATGAAACGTGTTAGAACATTCGGATTTCCATCAAACTCTGGCACTGGGCGTAAGGCCTTAAAGATAGTATCGGGGTTCAATTCCATTTCGTCACTACTAAATAATGTATCTAAACCTAAACTATTTGAATCTATAAATCTATTTAAATCTACTTCCCTAGTCCTATTTATCTGTCTGGAAGAGACAGACTTTGCCCTAGCTTCCCTTGGATGAAAAATTTTGAATTAATATTATATAAGGGGTTAAAAGGAAGGAGTCGGGAGCAACACTCAAAGAAAGTTTCAAGCACTTACATATACATGGTTTTCCTTGGTGTATCGATGGCTGGATACGTCCTCAGCTGCGTCTTCTTAAGTTCGGATATTCGACGAGGTATTTGGAAATACCGACAGCGACTATCGGACTCAGCAGATAAACGATTTTTGGAAATCTATACCGCGCCGCGCACTGCCTCGAATATCCTACCGACTGCGCCAATTATGAAGGTGGCAGCCGGAGGACTTAAAAAAAACCAAAATTATTTATAAAGGTTTTAATTAAGATTAAAATTACAGTTTAACTTATACTAGTATTTAAGTCTAATTTCGGACGATGCTAGTACCGAAGTGCGTTACCAAATATATTCTATTTTATTACGATACAATAAGTCATGCTAAACGTGGATGCGGTGTCAGCAGATTTGGAAGTAGGTGGCCACTCGGCGGCACGAGGCGTCCGTTCGCTGAGTCAGCAAGTGGCGTGTTGGAATTTTATGTAGAAACATCCGTTTGACGTAATTTCTATATCATGTCGCTATTCAGCTGATTTGGTGTAGGCAGGGCACGTAACAAGCGTCACACAATCACACAACGTCAAAAAACGGGCCCACAAAGAATGATGTTTTTTTTTAAATCTATATGCTCACATCATGTAGTGGTCAATATATAAATTGACCACTATCTCACCTGATGGTAAGCGATGATGTGGTCTAAGGTGAAGCACGCTCGCCTAGAATTAACCTATTCAAATCTTGACCTAAACTAAAGAAGGACTAACTGGTAACTGAAGAAGGAGTTATAAAATCCAACTTCGCAACTGAAGTTAGAAAAATATTATCTTTTTGAGTACCACCGCGGGTGCGAATTGTGAAAGGAGCCGATAGGAGCGCGCGTTAGGGCCACGGGGAACGCTATAGTTCGTTCCTGGACCCTTGCGCGCACGCTGCTTGTTTATTTCTCTTTCGGAATTTTAGAAAAATCGTATGTATTCACCTCTAATCTGCGGTATTCATTATTTCATTCTGGAATGTTTTACGCTACTCAAATAGTGATGTAGTCGGGTCGAATATTGACTTTAAAGAAATTACTTATTTTCTTTTGTCGATATCCAGACAAAGGACAATAAGTAATTTGCTTGACAAAGGAATCTAATTTGACTTTAGATTACAAAACGTCGAAAATTCTTCTGCACTAACACAAAATAGACTCCCACGCGCACATGCGCCGTATGGACTACGGACCGGTACTGCCCACGACTCCGGCCACTCCAATGCGTTATTCAAGCTTAAACATTATTAATTTAGAAATCATTATTATTAAGGATTTTATGATTTTATTTTTGTTTATTTTTACATGGTTCATAAGCAAATATTTAATATCTGTTTTACACAGCTAACAACGTTATTTAAGTAATTTTGCTATGGCATTAATACAACAATTTTACTGTGCCAAGTACATTTTATAAGTTGGTCGTCTATTACTCGTAAACTTGTAAAGCCTACTTATCTGTGATAGTTTTCTTTTTAATTTCGTTATATTTACTATTGCCGTGAATTTTTTCTTAGCGATGAGAAACCATTTCGCTGGCAGGGGGGGGGGGGACACTTGACTCTAACATAAATTTGCAATTTATAACTTAATTTTACGCAAACGGATCTCTGAATCGAAAAATGGTTTTAACAAACCCATAATATTTTTGAATGGCCTATTCAACGATATCCCACACGATGGCCCAGAAAAAATGTTTGAGATCAATTTTCAATATTAAATGGACAGACTCTTGCAGACCTATATTTCTTAAGCAAAGGCTAATTACTCTTCCATCCCTTTATATATTTGAAATGTGCAAGTTTGTAAGGAACAACCACTTACTATTCGAAAAAGACGAAAAGGCGTTACTCAAAAGGAAAGTTGTTCAAAACCACTTGTAGTTCCCAACAACAAGCTTAAAATTTGCGATAAAAATTGTTTTAATATGGCAGTACGAATTTATAACAAATTACCTAAAGAACTCAGAGAACACACAAAATATTTACTCTCTGTGATAAATGTTTTTACTCCATCAGTGAATATTTTAAATGACATTGCTATTTTGACATTCGTTTTGACTAAATTTTACATGGATCTGACATAAATTATAATTTTCTATTTTCTGTTCTTTTTTTTTTCTTCTTTGATTTTGAAATTTTATTTAAATTATGTACAGATTTGAAATACATTATTTTTGTTATTGTGACATTTGATTAATTTGACATACCTACATTATTGTTAGTTGACAATGATTGATATATTGTTTCTTTTTCTTTTTTCATGGATTGATTAGACATAAATTATTGTTATTTGACGCTAATTGATATTTTTTACATAGATTTGGCTCATTTTATTGCTGTTTGACTTTTGCTTGTTATTATTTTGCTTATTATTATTATTTTTCTAATGTTATTTTATATATTTTACATTTTTGTCATTTAATTTTCACTGTTTTACATTGTTGTGTTGGCATTAATTGTTATAATTGCTTTTAGATTAATTTCATTTATTATTTGTATTTATGATTAATATTGTATTAATTAATTAATTCAAGATGTGCACGCCGTAGTATGTGGCAAACATGTCTGAGCCATTTATTTTATTGTTATCCTGCATGCACTTATAATATTATTGTTTGTTGTATGTATACACATGTTTATGCAAATAAATATATCTGAATCTAAATCTGATGGGATAGAAGAGAGAAAAAAAACATCCCCACTTTATGTCTATTGTATTGTATGTCTATTGTATGGAACCACAAAAAAAAATTTTTCATGATTTTATTTCACCACTTTGACGGAATTATTAATATGTACATCCATGCCAAATTATAGATTTCTAGTACTTAGATTATCTGAGCTAAGCTGCGGACGGACAGACGGACAGGGCGAAACTATAAGGGTTCCTTGTTGACTTCGGAACCCTAAAAAGCTTTAATTGTTCAATACATAAAAAGGGTTCGCGGACAATGATAGGAAATTATAGGGGTACTAGCGGACCCGACAGACGTTGTCCTGTACACACGTCTTTAATTTCATACTTTTTAAAATGAGCTGAAACAATCTTGAAAAAACATTTTCCATATTTTTTTTTTTTTTTCAATTGTAAATCTAAACCATTCTCGAATCTCCACGAACACACACAAAAAAATTCATCAAAATCGGTCCAGTCGTTTAGGAGGAGTTCAGTCACATACACACGCACACAAGAAATATATATATTAAGATTTCTATACTAAATACAATTGGTACAAACATCGCCATCGACCGCCTTAAACCGGCTCAACTCTTAACCGGCTCGACTCAATCAACGCAGACATCGAACATCGCAGCGCATACAAAACTGCAAGCTCATTAACAACATCTGCAACTACAGACACTAGCACACCAGTGAACAATGAGCGAAGAACCAGATCCGGAACACTCGTGAAGATAGAAGAAGCCGTCGTACGCTTCGCTTGAGGAGGAGTCCTCTAGTTGCAACACATACCTACATAATTATATTATGCGCTTGCGCCGGCGGCTAGTGGAATACTATCAGCTCAGGCGTGGCGCAAGCTTTTATTTGACGAGCACGTAACGCAAAAACAGGTGGGCTATGGAAGACTTATATTTATTCTACAAGACTGCTTGGTATAAGATTATATGCTATTAGCTCATTCCAACACGCTCTATATGGTGGTTGGTCAGTTCGCGCACTATGCGCGAGCTTACCCCCGCTACGCCAAAACCTCGCCAAGCTACGTGCTGATAACTATAAACGGCAAGAAAATCACGGCGCTTCCGTCGTTTTGATCGCGAGAAAACTACAACAAATTATTGTTTTACCGCTGCAGCGAACTTTAGTTTAAATTCTTGTCAAAATGGAGCATGTCCTTTGCTTAGGATAGCTCCTCTAGTACGTAGTACATTTTATCTCAATGGTAATAGGGTCCCGTTTTTACCCTTTGGGTACGGAACCCTAAAAATGAATGTGAATCAAAATAGAGAAAAAGTTTTTACAAAAAGATAAATAATGATAACGAATTAAAACAAAGTATTTTTTTTTTTTTTTTTTTTTACTCTGTATAGGCCTGTGTTTGACCACAATCTCACCGTGGTCAGTGATGATGTGGCCGATGGTGGTAAGCACACAAAGCCTAGAAGGGAACTGGCTCTCAAGTGCTGCTGTCGGAACACACCGGAAGGTGCTTGGCGACAGATTTTCAACTTGAAGGTGGTTGCCAGCCAGGCGGGTACTACAAAGTACCCTACCACCGTGCTATGGTTTCCTCACGATGTTTTCCTTCACCGAAAGCTCAAGCTCATTGTAGGATTCGAACCCGCGACCTTCGTCTCGGTATCCGACGTCACTACCACTGAGCTATCATCGCCTTACTGGCGTCTGTATCAACTTATTGGCGTCATACCAACGTCATACTAACTTATAAAATCTAACACCACACGTACACAATCTTGTTTTCTTGATATTTAGACATCATGCGAAACACATCTCCAGTAATCCACTTTTAATTGATTTATCCATTTTTCACGTAATAAATGCTACTAACAAGACCACAACAATACGCCATCTTGTTTTGGAAAATTGAGGTTGATATTAGAATAGCATTGCCATATAAAATATTGCAAATTATTCGAGTGTCTACTTTCGTTTGCCAGACTATGATTTATCAAAGATAATAAGGTCAGTAACATAATTTGCTGGCTCCTAAACAAAATTTATAAAAAGAAATATTATGACAGGGACATATATTCATGTTCTGTGGACATGACAGAATTAGAATATTGACAGATATTGACTCTTCTTTGCACATTTCGATCACAAAGAAACTTATATATACGATTTTGATAATGAAGACTGAATACGTTTTTCTGCATTTTTTAGTTTCCATTGCGTTTGTATTTGGTTTTATAACTACATGTTCTGGAGATAATGTGAAAAAAAGTATAGACGAAAATAGAGATGACAACGGTGAAACAGGCGATGAAACCAAAGACGAATTCCTGGACATTCCCGAAAATGAACCCAATAAAATTACTTGCAAGAGGAGACAAAATAGTCAAATGCATGAAATTAAGTCTGCCACTCTCCATCAGTTTCCATTCATGGTCGCTATAATGTCTCAACAAAATGAATATTTGTGTTCTGGTGCTATAGTCTCTAACGGATTGGTATTAACAACAGCTCAGTGTACTCAACGTGCATTAAGTTACGTGCTATTGAATACTACTACTGACAAACGGGACGAAACAACTTTATCGCTTCATATTATGAAAACTGATAGATTCCCTACTTTTGCTGGACCGGAGTCGTCAAAAGATGTTGGTGTGATTTACACCGAGAAACATAATGGTAGCATTGCATCCAAAATAGTTCTCAGCAATTACACAAACCATCGCAATGTCGTCGATTTAGAAGGGATAGGGTTTGGATTGAATGCCGATGTTGGCCAAACGAAACGCCTTCAGTATGTAGGCATGGAAAGCCGTACCCCGGACGAAATAACCGACGTTTTGAAAGTATATTTTGACTGCGTTGAAACTAAGGTAGTCACGTGTTTCAAAGATATGGGTGGACCCGTGATCTTTGATAGCGAGCTTATGGGTATTGTCGTTAAAGGTCAAGAGGAATGTTCTACAGAGATGTCGGCCACTTATGCTGTAAATAAAAGGATGGTAGATGTTTTACCAACTTATGTTTTTAAAGCATGGGTTGATGAAAAAATAAAAAAGAATGAAGAAGAAGATCTAGAAGCTTTAGCTGTCTATCCGTCAGCAATTCTACGTTCAGCACCTCATAGGCTGACATCCGGTAGCTCTGGAACGCGACTTAATGTGAATCACACATATATTTTTACATCTTGTTGCTTTATTGAGATATGTTTATTTTATAGTTGGTACCTGATATAAATTGTTGGTGAACTTTCAATAAACATATTCAGAACTATCTTAAACTTTTTTACTTGATTATTAAACAGTTTACAAGTTACAATTATGAACGCCAGAGCAAAAACGCTCTCCGTACCATGTTACAAACTTGGGGTTATAACCCCTTCTACACAGTCGGGTAGAGGTAAAGAAAGAAAGAAAGAAAAAGACGTGTGACACTCGGGGACTGCCGCGGTTGCATGGCATTTTTTATCAACTTATGCAATTTTAATTATTTATTTATTTTTTATTAATGCTTAATCTCAATTAAAAAAAACTTTTTTACAAAAAAATACTACCGACTTCCAAATAACAAAACTAGAAAGTGATAAATAACTTTATTTTTGGAAGTCGGTGTCTTTGGGTAGGTACCAAATTTTTAAGTTATGGACACCGACTTCCAAAAATAAAGTTATTTTTCACTTTCTAGTTTTGTTATTTGGAAGTCGGTAGTATATTTTTGTAAAAAAGTTTTTTTATTTTTCACTTTTTAGTTGTACCTACCTAATAAGGAAGGAAGTAGTTAAGTAAGTACCTATAACGACAGAATAGATTACCCGAGTAACATGAAACTTGAATATAACCGGTGAAATAAGAGATCTGCATACCAGTTTCGAGCGTACTGGCGTGATGTTATGTTATGAAATGGTATAAAGTTTATAGTTATAACTAGTAATAGTTTATACTATAAACAATAAACAGACATGCGATTGCAGCAATCCTGAGAGATTTATCGTTATTTATTGAAGAGTTCTGTTGTATATCTCCGAAGTTCTTCATTAGATATTCACCAAATTAAAATGGGACCAATTTCGAAGTATACTCTTTCAAACAAAAAAAGAATTTTCAAAATCGGTCCACAATTGACGGAGATATCGGAGAAAAAAAAAAAAAAAAAAACATAAGAAATGTCGAACATAGAACCTCCTCCTTTTTTGGTAAGTCGGTTAAAAATGTTCATCCATCAGTTGTAAAAACTTCTTTAGCAAGAATAAAAAACTTCTTTGTCAAGCGGAACCGAACCAGAACCGATTCAGTTGGATGATGTTAGGCATCTGAGTAAATTGTTGCAGGACCCGATTTATCACACAGTATAATTAAACATTAATAAAATGAATAAAAAACACACATATTTGAATCGTAGTATGTATCACGTGTCACGTACATTTCATACTACATAATCTCCTTCCTGTCTTAACATTTTCATAAATAATAATCAAAAATTATGAATATCGGAATGCCGATATTACTGCGCACAATTCCGGAATTGAAATATCAGAAAAATTGTAACAGAATTCCGGTATTCTGGTTTTACGAAATTCCGGAATGCATGATCTAGTCACACGTACTTCCAATTCTAACACGCGCATGCTCCGTACGGAACGGTACTGTCAACGACGATGCCCTCTCCAATGCGTTATTCGAGCGTAAACATTGATAATTTAGAAATCATTATTATTAAGGATATTACAATTTTATTATTGTATATTTTTACATGGTTCACAATAGTAGTTTATGCAGTGGTCATATAGTAGGGGTGATAATAATAACACTCGCGTGTTATTATTATGTCATTCGGCTTCGCCTCATGTGATAAACCCACGCTCGTGTTTTAATACCATATTATATTCCGTTGCATACACTATTTTATATTCACTCATACAGTTGAAATAAAACAAAAGTGGAAACGGAAAAAATATGTGGTATGGCGGGCAATTTTGATTCTCATTGCGCATGACTGCGCAGCGCGCGCCTCCATAGACAATGACAATACTTTTCTACATTAAGTCAATGAGCCCATAAGCGCCAAAAAATTAAAGAGTAAAAGTGAGCTATAAAAATTAAAAAGTTATTTTATGTTGCAGTTGTTTGAAAATCGAAGGAAAATGTTACACTGTAATGGCTTTTTCTTGGAATAACTGTCGATCCGTAATATTAGTAAGCAGGATTGTAAATTAACTGTGAATTGTGACTATTTGAACTCAGTGTATCGAATAATTTTCGTGATTACATTTTCACGATTGTACCCACCGACCTGCCCACACACGATGTCTTAACCTAAGGTAATACCTGACTGCCCGATGGTTTGCATCTATCGGCCAACCTTGATACGACATATACTACTGCCGTATTTTTTTTCACATATCCAAAAGCAACCATTTCACCAGAGGGGAGGGTCTGGGTCTATGCTTTTGAAGATTTCTAACTTGCTTTGCTTGTATTCACTCTGCTTGGCATGGTAGTATAGATGCAGGCCTACCCTGCCACGTCCCTCAGAAGTGGCAGGGTGGCGGAGTCTTGAGGGAGAGCGCGACAGTCGTGTAGATCCTCAAGGCATGTCCGGCGGTTACTCCTTCTCGTGGCTGCCACCCCGTTTTTAGTCTAATTCCCTAAGAAATAGACGTAACAGAAACCGCCGGGCGACCCTATTTGAGTGGGGGGCTATCCACTCTTTTCCCATTCCCTCATACCGACAACCTACATACTCCTACCCACAACCCTTCCCACCCAAATTTCACCAACACCTCCCTACCTCATCCTCTCCCCGAACCCACTCCAAGATCCACTTCTAACCGCGACTCTCCTGTGACTGAGTGGTGGCGGGCTCGGCTGTCACTAAAGTTTGCTGATGACGAGTAGGAGAGAATGGTCACCTGCGCTAGGACCTGCGCAGTTGAGCGCCGTTAGCAGGGATGAAGGAGTCCTGGGGGGTTGAGCCGATCGGCTCCGGTGGTAGTGAGTCCGTGAGGCAACACGCCTCCTTTGGTCTGGATATCAGGCGAAACGGTAGCCCTACTCTCTAGCCAAGGGTAGGGAAATGGTCATGGTGTCCCGTCAGAGGGCCACAGGCGAGGTACGTGGGGTCCACTGAGGTCGTCCTTGGATGGCCGAAGCGGTGGTGAAGGTCACGCTGACGGTGTAAGGGAGGGCTGTTCTTTCAAGCCAGCCCAAACGAGCACCCGATGTCGCACTGTAAGCCAGCCCTGCGTACCTATATCTCAAAGGTAGTCCTAACGTCCCACTTTAAGTAGTGGTGACGTTCCCAGATGCGGGCTCGATGGAGGGTGGGTGCCGGAGAGATGAAGTTTTTAGCATTTATTCATGGATTTCATAGTAGACTTGAATACCTTAAGGGTGAAGTCGGCGAAAGCTGACAAAACTCTTGCCCCGGGACCGGCGGTTAACTCCGCTGACTCTTGCGCGGGCGCCCCCCAGGCTGCGGTGAAAACCGCAGCCGCCCCTCCGGCCGCGGTGAAAACCGTAGCCAGGAATAAAGCACAGTCCCTTGGGAAAACTGCGGCGAAAGCTGCAGGACCTAGAACGGGTATCGTCACCAAGCGGGGTGCACCTAGCACCCCGCATGTCCCTGGACCTGCGGTTAACTCTGCTAGGTTCAGTGTATTGTCCCAACCTGTAATTCATAAGGGTTCAAGGCTGCATGGGACCAGCACTGACCCTTCCCTCCCCACAGCAAGGGCAGGTGAGCTGGGGTTGATAAATGCCACCACACGCCCTAGCCCTCCTAGGCATCCTTCTCCTAATCCTCCCCCAACTGTGGACCCACAGGCCACATCCTCCGGGGTCGCTGTCTCCTAAGTAGAGTCGGCGCCAACCTGGCGGGTTCAAACTCGCAAAGGTAAGGGCAAGGGTAAAAATAGAAATAAACTAGCCCTTGCCCCCCCCCCCGCAGTTCCTACGGGTCCATCTATCCCTGCCTCCCAGGGTAAGAAGCTAAACAGGAAGGAAAGAAGGCAGGAACAGAGGAGAGGCAATGATAAAGCCCCCCTTAGCTTCTCAAAGGGGAAACAAGCGCAACCTGCGTCCGACACAAGCCGACCGGTGGCGGGCAGAGACGGCAACCTCGTCGCGGCAGGCCGCCCGGGGGGGTCAGGCCGGGGCCAAGCGGGCTCTCAACGAGACCTTATCGCCTCGTGGGGGGCACAAGCGGCAGCGGCTTGACCGGTCCGGGCGGGTTGAATCGATGAGCTACGCCCGAGCTACGCGAGAGGAAAAGAAGTGTCGGATGTGGTCATCAAGGCAATCCAGAAAAGCATCATTGACGAGGCCTTATCCTCCACTATGGAGACACCCGAGCGCCAAACGCCGTCCTTCACCGCCAAGCCGCAATACGGCAGTGGGGCGCTCAAGCTATGGTGTAGTAATGACTACACCCTAGCGTGGCTGAAGAGGATGGTGCCTGACTTGGACATCCCGGCTGGCACCACGCTAGCTGTCAAGGGCCAATCAGAACTGCAGAAACAAGTTCGTTGCGGGATAGTCATACCGGAAGACAGTGGGGTTTATGAGGACCTCAACATAGCAGTGAGGACACTTTGGTATCAAAACCCATGGATTGATATCAAGAAATGGGTCGTTATTCGCTCCAAGAGGCAAAAGGCGTGCTGGTTTGTGGCCCTAGGCGTTCCAGAGGATCAGATCCCGACCTTGATGGGCGCCGAGCGCAGGCTGTCGTTTGGCCTGGGCTCGGTGTACATCAAGTTCCAAGGGGCCAACGGAAGATTCATGTGTGTCCCTCGGGGATGGGACCCGGCCACAAGACAACTCGTTAATGCAGGGGAGAGCAACCCCCCGTCAATCAACCCGGAAGCATCCGCGGCCGACCCAGCTGCAGTGCTGGCCACCCCGATATATTCCACGATCACCGCTCCTCTGTCGGGCGGGGAGCCGGACGACATCATGCTGTCACCGGCTTCTGGCCCGGCGGAGGATGACTTCATCGAGGGGGACGCTTTCGCCGGTCTGCAACTAGAGGAAGATGAGGAGGGCCCCACCCAAGATTGCGACCCCTTCGTCAACCTGTAACATAGTGCAGGCAAACCACCACAGCCAGACAGCGACGGCCCAATAGCGCAAGTGGTTGGAGGTTCAAACACGGCCATTGCCCTGATTCAGGAGCCGTGGATTAGGGGCGGCAAAATCAAAGGACTATCAAACCTAGGTGGTAAGCTCCTTGTTAACTCTAACCATGATCACCCGAGAGCGTGTATTTTTGTTACAGGTAACCTCAAAGCACAGCTTCTAAATGATTTCTGTTGCAGAGATATCTCTGCTGCTAGGCTGACAATGCAGCGTGGTGACGCTATGATGTCGATCGTCTTCGCCTCAGCCTATATGCAGATGCCTGAGGCGGAGACCTCACCTCCGCACGATCTTGTCCGCCTCGTAACCCAATGCGAGACCAGCGGGGAAGAGATCATTATTGGGACTGACGCAAACGCACATCACCCTCTGTGGGGAATGGATACGCAAAATGAAAGGGATAAGGCATTAGTGGACTATTTGTTTACAACTAACCTATCCCTACTAAACACAGGCGCGGAACCGACGTTTGTTACTAGACGCAGTCGCACAATTATCGACCTAACTCTGGCGACAGAAGGCGCAGCGGAAATCATCACTGGGTGTCAAGTCTCCAACGAGGCCTCCTGCTCGGATCACAGATGGATCCGCTCTGACATGCAGGCCTGTGTAGCACCTGTACCGCCTCGGCGCAATCCGCGCAACACGGATAAAGCCGTCTACACTCGCACCCTTGACTCAAAGCTAGCGCCTGTTTACTAGGCACTTACTACTGCGAGCACATCGCAGATAGACTTGCAGGTAAGCGAACTTATCGAGACGATGATAAGCAGCTACCATACCGCCTGCCCGGAAACAGCTCCACGGAAAACACCGGGCAAACAATCATGGTGGGGCGCGGAGTTGGAACGCAAACGCGGTAAGGTAAGAAAGGCCCTTAATAGAGCCATGAACACATGCGCGGATGAGGACTGGGACGCCTATTACGAGGCCAAATCCAGCTATAAGAAATGCATCAGATTCAGACGTACCGCAGGTTGGCGCAAATACTGCGGTAGCATTGAATCTTGCCAACAAGCAAACGGGGTAAGGAAAGTACTGGCACAACAGAATACACCCGAGCTCACCACACTCCGCAAACCCGACAACACGCTCACCACGTCACCTGAAGAAGCTAGACGCGTCCTAGTAGAAACACACTTCCCAGGAAGCGTCTTCGTCCAGGTAACAAACTGGCAAGATACTACTCAGATACCAACTAACGATGATTGGCTCTACGCACACAGAGTGATTACGCTAGAAAAACTCCAGTGGGCCATCAAAAGCTTCCATCCTTTCAAGGCGCCAGGTCCAGATGGATTGTTCCCTGCGCTACTGCAGTGGGGAGGTAAGTCCGTGGCAGAAAGACTTGTGCCACTAATGAGGGCATGCCTGGCCTTTAGACACGTCCCAAAAGGATGGAGGGAAGTGAAAGCAATATTCATCCCTAAGCCAGGCAAGGGAGATTATACAAACGCCAAATCCTATAGACCAATCAGCCTGACCTCGTTTCTACTCAAGACCATGGAAAGGCTGTGCGAGAGGGAACTACGAGATGGCGCCTTGATATCATTACCTCTACACGGTAACCAACACGCGTACAGCTCGGGTAAGTCCACTGAATCCGCTCTTCATTTGGTGGAAAGCCAAATAGAGGAAGCGATCCATCAGAAAGGTACCTGCCTGGGCACTTTCATAGACATCGAAGGGGCCTTCGACAAGACAAACTTCTCCAGCATCGGTGCTGCACTCTCCAAGCTCGGAGTAAATCAGGTACTTATTGACTGGATAAGCAACATGCTAAGCAAACGAGCAGTTCGTCTGGAGGGAGAACAGCAGCTGGCCTTAATAGCCAGGGGCTGCCCGCAGGGAGGGGAGCTTTCCCCCCTGCTGTGGAATTTAGTAATCAACGATCTCATCACCAGACTCAACGAGCACCGTTACTATACAATAGGATATGCAGACGATCTGGCAATCCTTGTACCTGGGAAGGTGACTGGAACCATCTGCAATCTTACTCAGCAAGCTCTGCGCATAGTGGAGCGTTGGTGCAGGGAGTATTACCTATCAGTAAACCTCACTAAGACTGAGCTAGTCATGTTTACTCAGAAAAGAGCTCTAGGCCCTTTCCGCCTACCTAAGCTGTTCAACACGGAACTACAGTTGTCCAACGAGGTTAAGTATCTGGGAGTCATACTTGACAGTAAGTTAAACTGGAGCAGTCACTTGGACAGCAAACTGGACAAGGCATGTATCACCTTTTGGCAATGCAAGAAAATGATAGGCAAAAAGTGGGGACTCTCCCCCAAAATCATATTTTGGTTGTACAGCGCGGTGATTCGGCCCATGATTACCTACGGGGCCGTGGTGTGGTGGCCTCGTACCAAGCTAATTACAGCCGTGAGTAGCCTACAACGCATGCAAAGGCTGGCCTGCATGGCAATAACGGGCTGCATGAGGACTACCCCGACTGCTGCGCTCGAGGACATGCTTGGACTCCCCCCTCTGCACCTGTTTATACAGCAAGAGGCAACGATGGCGGCAGTACGTCTCAAGGCACTGGATCTATGGGGTAAGAGAGTGACACAACACACCGCTCTGATTGAGGAACTCAACACCGAACTCCCTCTAACAAAGGCAATCAACGACCGGATACCTAAGCAATTCATCTTCGACAAGAAATACAGGATCCAACTACACGAGGACCACCGCTGCGAAGGGCTACGCCCTGACGAGCTAAGGATCTTCACAGACGGATCCAAAACAGGTACTGGCACAGGTGCGGGGGTGTTCTCGGAGGACCTCAACATCCACCTAGCCACGCCACTTAGGGCTCACAACACGGTGTTTCAAGCCGAGTGCTTGGGCATCACCCTGGCAGCCTCAGCCATCCTAGCCAGGAAGGTTAAGGATTTCCCCATACGCATTCTCTCTGACAGCATGGCCGTCCTGCAGGCACTGAGTAGCCACACGGTTAGCTCCGGGTTGATATACGAATGTCACCAACGCCTGAACCAGGTACACATAACAAAGTAACCATCAAGGGGCACAGCGATTCTCGAGGTAATGATGCAGCGGACGAGCTGGCCCGTAGGGGCTCCAGTATGGTGGCGGTGGGACCAGAACCCATTGTACCACTACCCTTCGGTTACCTCCGCAATCTGGTAAGGAAGCACACCAGAGAACAGCACCACAAATTGTGGAATGACCACAGCGAGTGCAGGCAGGCCAAGGAGGCACTTCCCTCTTTAGATGGCCGGTTTACGCAGAAAGTTCTGAGACTGACTAAACCACAGCTACGCAGTCACAGCCGTAACAACTGGCCATGGGACTTTTAACAAGCATCTTTTTGTCTTGAGATCACGGACAGCCCACTGTGCAGAGCGTGCATGGTGGAGGACGAGACAGCAGCACACCTGCTCCTAAGCTGCCCAGTAATCGCTGGTTACAGGGCCAAATTCCTCGGTGACCCAGGTACCGTACAGGGGATAGTTGCCAACACCAAGGCGCTGCTGGCTTTTCTCGAGGAGCTGGGGTGGATCGAGTTAGGTAGACGAATCCCACCCGTACGCAAAATACGCGCTTAGACGTGGAGTTGTGGACACCAGCCCGTCTTAACTTAACTTAACTTTAAGCAACCATTTAGCTGGCAGGGGGGGGGCACTTGACTCTAAAAAAATAAGCATCCCTAATGAAACGAAAAATCTTTATTACAGAAAAATAAAATCGACATCCAATTAAAAAAAATACAAATTGAAAATAACTTTCTTTTTGGAAGTCGGTGTCATTGGAAGGTACCAATTTTTTGCGTTATGGACACCGCCTTCCAAATAGAAAATTATTTTTAACTTCGTAGTTTTTTTTTATTTGGACCTCCAAATAAAAAAAAACTACGAAGTTAAAAATAGGTAGTATTTTTTTGTAAAAAGCTTTTTTATTGTTTACTTTTTAGTAGTACCTACCTAATAGGCAAGTTTTTTAGGGGGACTATATTTCTTGTCACCAAACTTTATATTTGTCATCAAGTTGTATTACCTTGTATTACCACGAAAATATTTCGTGGTGATAGATCTATTTATTAATAGATCTATCGCCACGAAATATTTTCGTTCTCAGATAAACAAAAAGTGTTCCCCAGAATGGTAGATCTGTCACCAAATGAATCGACTCTGGGCAATCCGACTCGGATAGGTTAGGTTAGAAGGCTAAGGTGGGAGCGGAACGGAGTGAAGCTCCCGCCTTAGCCTTCGTGGTTATTTTTTTTAACAACCACCCTGAAATAGGAGCCCTATTTTTGATTGATTTGACAATTATAGCTTATGTTTGGACGTCATCACCAACTGCACCTAAGAAAATCATCTACAGGATAAAATACGAAATCACGCGAACGTAGTACCTGCGCGACCGAGCTCTGCTCGGGTGAAGATAGAGAAAACGATGTTTTCTACAAATTAAACCTAGATCTAGATCGATTTATCGCCTCCGAAACCCCTATTATTTTTTTGGTTGGAATTCATCCAATGACTTGGCCCGCTCCGGGTGAAGCGGGAGGGCGTGTTAGAGTTTTCCTGACTAAAACCCACCCGTGTTCCTTCAGTTGCTTGTGCCAGGGCCGCGGTAACTCTCTTTCAAATTTATCCGCAAACCCTCCGAAACCCCCTGCATACTGAATTTCATGAAAATCGTTGGAGCTGTTTTAATAATAATAATTAATAATAATTTATTTATTGACACACACACAGGTTACAACAAAGGAACATTTTGCACAACGAGATAATTATGATAAACTAGTTACAAAATATAAGTGGCAATGGGCCCCAAACTAGGCACAGCCTGTATCTTGGAGGCCCAGAAATTGAGAGTTGGCAGATTGAGTGTTCAATACACAGCACAAAGTTACTAATTGGGCATTAAGAACAGAATTTAAATACATTTTAAATAATAATAAAAGAAAATAAAATAATAGTAGCAGGCAAAACCATAAATTACATTAACAGTTATAATGAAATGAATAACATTAGTCAAACACAATATTCATCTTAAGTAATAATTATCAGAATGAAAGTAGCAAATAAAAATTTAAAATAAGTTTATGATTTTATAGATTTCATAGATAAATTAAAATCAAATGTCAATAAACAGGGATCAACAATATCATTCAGTGATCAACAAATCAAAAATAAGATTAGTAGGTATCAATCAGTCAAACATAGGAGTAAGTGGAAGGATGAGGAGAGATGGTAAAGTTATGGTGTGTGTGTGTGTGTGTGCGTGTGTGAATGTTGGACACGGACAGGACACGGATAAGTGTAATCTTGGTGAGGGCATGTGTTCAGGTGCTGGTCAACTCATCGGGCACAAAACAAATTCAGTATCTTCATACGTCAGCTCTTGAAGCCATCTCTTCAATATAGGCTTGGCTTCAAAAGTATTTCCAGGGACCCGTAGAGTGGATTTATTAATTAGATTAAAGACTCGTATCGGGAGAAAGAGGCCAAATCGAGTGGCAAAAGTTGTTCTTACACTTGGGATTGCCAGTCTGTCAGCTCCGACCCTTCCTCTTTGGGTGTAAGTAAATTGTCTCCCCAACACGGTGACCAGACCTAGAAGGGACCTCAGAATATATAGCTGTCGAACGCCCAGGACACCCGCTTCCCTGTAGAGTGTGTCAGTTGGGTAGCGCCGCGGTTTGCTAAGCATGACTTTTAGAACAGCTCGTTGAGCACGTTCAAGTTCCAGCAAATAGGACTTAGCCGCGCTACCCCAGATGCCTGCACAGTACTGTAACAGCGACTGACACAGGGCTAGGTAGACCTTTCTGCATAGGTCTTTTGGGGCACTGGCCCGCAGGGACTTAAAGACGTAGACAAATTTGCGAATTCTTTTAGAGAGCACGGAGATATGCTCTCTAAAGGACAGATTTTGGTCGATCACAATACCCAAGTACTTGGTAGATTTGACTCTATCTATGAAATCGCAAGAACAGTTATTGACATGACAGTGGATGCTGTGGATTTTCATTTTGTTAATGCCCGGACGGCTAGAACGACTGATGTGGAACGTCATGAAATTCGTTTTTTCAACGTTTAGGGTGAGTAGGTTTTTGTCAAGCCAGTCACTTATGGTGCGCATGCCGTCCTCTGCAGCATCCATGGTATCTATCCATGTTTCACCGTAGAATAGGACCGCTGTGTCATCTGCGTAACATATCATCTCTGACTGTGGGATGTTTAGCCTGAGTATGTCATCCATGTACACGGTGAATAATGTCGGGCCCAGAACACTGCCCTGCGGCACCCCAAACACGACTGGCAGGCTTTCGCCGACACTATCTCCAATAGCAACATACTGCTGCCTGTCGGACAAGTAGCTACTAAACCAGTCCTGAGCGATGTCCCTTACGCCAAAACATTCTAACTTTTTAAGTAACATAGAAATAGATACTGTGTCAAATGCCTTGGCCAGGTCAAGGAAGACCCCAATTGACCGTAGCCCCTGATCGATTTTTGAGGAGACGGTGTCAGTCAAAAGCCCTACAGCTTGCTCTGTGGACCTCCCACGTCTAAAGCCATATTGGCGTCCGGAAAGTAGGCTGTGTTTTTCCAGAAAGCTGATGAGGCGGTTGTTAACGAGTTTCTCCAAGATCTTTGACGTGACACATAGCAGAGAGATGGGTCTATAGTTGTCAGGACAGTTTTTGGCAACTTTTTTGTGAATCGGCGTTACAGCCGCGATCTTCCAGGGGTCAGGAAAAGTACCCGTCGACATACTCAGGTTACAGATGTGCGTTAAAGGCTCCAGTATAAAAGATTTAATATGCTTAAGAAGTAATGGACGGATCCCGTCCGACCCGGGTGCGCTGTCGTCTTTTAAATCAGAGATCAGACTGCTTATTTCTTGGCTATCGGTTGGATGTAAGAACAGAGAGTTATTAGAACGGTTTTCTAGAGAAGCTTTACTGCAAAGTTTGCTCTCCGTAGTCTGGAGTTTGTTTAAAATTTTGTGTGCTAAGCGCTTACCTACTGAGACGAAGTGACTGTTGCAGTTATTGATCGATGATGCGCTATCTGTGCCGGCGTTTAGGAGTTCCCGATTATCATTTTTTTTTTCTGGGAATTCGCAAATGTCTTTGATGACCCGCCAGAGTTTTTTGGGTTGGCCACTGTGATTCTCTAATTCTTTTCTCTCATGCTCTGCCTTGCATTTGTGAAGAATGTTATTACAAAAGTTTCTGTATCGCGTGTATGCTCGTTTCAACTCAAGGTTTAGTGGTTGCATTTTTACTTGAGCATGCAACGAATCACGATGACGCATGCACCGAATTAGACCAGGGGTTACCCACTGTTTTAAGTTAAACTTGGAACGACTAATTTTGATTTTTTCCGTGTGCCGTTTTATGGTGTCTGATATGATTTTATTGAACAGTAGCACCGCATCACCTACATCAGTTTTGGTCATAACATCAGTCCAGTCGACTCTGCCAATATCATCAGCAATCCTAGAGTAATCTATTTTCTGCTTAAATCTGTTGCGCGGTGAGTTGCCGACTTTTACTTGGTTCGTGCCTAAGATTACAAGGTCATGGTCTGTGATCGACGACTTGCAAACAAATCCTTGTGTTCGGCTTGTGCCTTTAGATTTGATAAAAGCATGGTCCAAGCAAGTATTACCTCTGGTAGCTTCGGTAATAGCAGGAAGCAGTCCGTGTTCCGACAACAAACACTGATATGCAATATGAGTGGCATTGGGGGTATTTTCGAGAAGGTCTATATTCATGTCACCCGTCACGATTACACAAGGACAGTCGTTCAGATTGGTCAACGAGTCATCTAATGAGTTCAGGAATCTGTCGATGCTACGAAATGAAGGAGAGCGATAGATCCCAAGCAGTGTAATATTCTTGTTAATATTAGCCACAAGACAGTTGGCATCATCGAACTCCGGCTCGTTAACGGAAACCGTCCAAGTATCCTTCACGTAAATGGTTACGCCGCCACTTTTATTGATAACTTTACGTGTGTGGAAGCAGTTATATCCCGGTAGCTGATTAACAATGGAGTTATCGTTTAACCAGCATTCTGTTAAAACTATAACATCGAATTGCGAGTTGATTCGGTGTAGCACCGTTACTAATTCTGGAAAGTTTTTCTGTAGGCTTCTTATGTTACACGTTAGCACTTTAAAGTCATGGTCAACCAACAAATCCCCACACAGTTCTGGTTTATCAATAATGCGGCAAGATAATGTTAGTGTTTCGTCTATTTCGTCTGATAAGTCCACTTTATCCATAATCTAGCAGCAAAGGAATATGACGCAAATATAGTGTAGGGAAATTTAGTGCCGCATATGTGAATGTGGAAAGGGGTGGTCTGGATTGAACTAGTTTGGAGAAAGCTTTGCTGTACGACCACTGGTACGACTGAGTGTTTGATTGATTGTCCAATTCAGAAGTCTGTTGGTTTTGTGAATCGTTGCTAGGATTTAGGATCGTGTTTTTGTGTGGAGTATGTGTGTGTATGTGTATTTTTGTGTATTCGTTTGTTGGCAAAGTGGAGAGTTTACATTTACAAGGAATTTGACAGACCGTAGTATTATTATTGTTAATTACAAAAGATGATAATTTAGCACATATAATTTTAAGTATGCAGCATTTTGTCTCTTTACAAATATAAACTTTCAAATAAACAAAATATCCAACAATATTATCACATATACCTTGATGGCTTTTAAAAAAATATAGATCAGTTAGTAGCCGTTGGAAAGGCGCCGATGTAACGGGATTTTTTCTTGGGAACAATAAAGCACCATATACTGAGAACGATGTTTATTAAATGTAACCCTTGAACACGTTACCAAAGTAAATAAATTTAAAAAGGGTCGCTGGTTGCAGTAGGGTCGTGGGTGAAGCGCCAAAAAGGTTGTCCAGGTCTGTAATATTTTTAATTTGCCTCGCTGGCTTCCCTTCAGCCCGACGAACGGGAATCTGGCCTCTGCTCGCCCAGCAAAATTTAAATCCAGCGTTCTTTGCCCGGGTTCTAGCTTCACGAAATAATACACGATTTGCTTTAGTCAGATGGTCATTGATGAAGATTTTTCTAGTCGGACCCTGAATTTCAATATCCTGGGATGAGAGGTTACGCCTTGTTTTAAATGCTTTAATTAATTCCTCCTTCTTTGCTCGCCGCAGAAGCTTGACTATAACCGGCCGGGCAGAGTCAGAGTCTGAATTAGTTGATGGAATCCTCTTCAAACCTGCACGGGCAACCCAGTCGATGTCGCTTATGGTTTCCGTTATTCAGATTTTATATATACATATATACAAGAATTGCTCGTTTAAAAATATTAGATTATTATAAAGGGTCTTTCAACAAGGACGGGTCGATGTTAAAATTGAATAAAACGAGACGAAAAGCGATGTGTGTGAGATATTAACGAAATTTATTTTTTATTTAAAAGGCCCATTTATGCCATTATGGATGGAATATGACATCGTTCAAATGTCCGCCGCGGCTTCGTATGGTGGCACGAATCCGAGAGGTCCAATTTTTAATGACTCTGCTGCATAGATCGAGCGAGTGCTACAGATCAATGATAAACAATTATATTTCTGTTGCCGTTATAATAGGTTCCTTTGGTAGTGTAGGCGAGCACTAAGAAAGGATTTTTGGAAATTCCACCCCTAAGGGCGTGAAATAGGGGATGAAAGTTTGTATGAAAATCCATCAGTTTTAAAGTCAGGATCTTCTTTTTTTGGGGTTTAGGCTGAAGATTAAAAAATAACTTACACGTGTCTCAGCGATTTTGAAGATTCCACCCCCATGAGGGTGAAAAGGGGGATGAAGTTATGGGAATAATTAAATCGTCTAAAGACTTGAAATTTTGCACATAGATACTTTATACTGTGCAGGCATCCACTAAGAAAGGATTTTTGTGAATTCCTCCCCTTAAGAGGTGAAATAGGGGATGAAAGTTTCTATGAAAGTCGGTCAGTTTTGAAGTTAGGATCTTCGAATTTTACCTACCCTACCCTACCCTACTTTCGATTATTCCCGTTGTCCACCACCTAGTTTGGCCACCACTGGGGGACAGCGGGAAAACTTTTAAAAAATATTCCCACTGGCCACCACTGGGGGACAGCGGGAACAATTTAAAAAAATATTCTCACTGGCCACCACTGGGGGACAGCGACATGGATTTTTAAATTATTCTCGTTGTCCACCACGGGGCTGACAGACTTTTAAATTATTCTCGCCACCACCACCACTGGGGCACAATGCCACAACTTTTGATCCAATTCCCATTGGCCATCAATCTAAATTATTTTTTCTAGACCAAATCCGTAAGTATATTAAGCTATCCTTTACTGGTCTAAAGGATAGCTTAATATACTTACGGATTTGGTCTTTTAGCTAATAATGCTAGGTTTGAGACTAAATTAATTGCCTAAATTATATGGTAGGTAATTATTAGTCATTTATATTCTTAAAATCAACTTTTATTAAATGTTTCAATAAAATTAAAAGAAAAATCATCCTAACTAACTACCTATTAAAGGTTTGATTGCTTATTTTTTTAATGAATTGGTTAATTAACTGACATAATATTTTCACAGCGACAATATACTTCTACACTTACTACAGTGAGTATCCTCAAGAACTCCACGACCTCATTCCACCGGCCCCCTTCTACCATTGGACTTCTAGACGCACTGCAAGTTACCATCCTTACCATGTTGCCATTCCACCAATTCGCACCAAGCGCTTCCAAACATCCTTCATAATGAGCACAGCCAATGAGTGGAACTCACTATCTGCGTCTGTATTTCCGAAAGCATTCAACCCGAATCTCTTCAAAGTTAGAGTGAACAGGCTTCCTCTGGGTAAGCTCACTCCATCGTCGACTCTGTTTCTGTTACCTCGGACCTTTTTTTTTTTTTTTTTTTTAGCGTGGAGAAATGCTCATGCATGCTGCGCTACCACGGGGAGATAGCGCAGTTATGTGGGACTCTAACCCACTAAAACTCCACGGTGTCCTCCTGTGCCGCTTATGGCGGGAACACGGGTACGCGTTAGCACTCACCGCGAACCCGCCGCGGCTGTCCGTCACCGGACCCTCCTCTGGGGATTACCCCCCATCACCGGCGCACCAGAACACACTGTGCGCCGTGACCACCCCAGGGACCAAACCAGTACATGGGTGCCAGACGACCCCGTGTATGGCACCCTTGGTCCACTTGTGACGGGTCAAGGTCAATGGCCCCGCCACCTACCATGTTTCGGCCGCAGGGGATAGGGAGAGCGGCCAACGCTATACCGACACTCCTCTTCCCCTGCGGCCCCACCGCGTCCGCCATCAGACGGTGGCGACCCCGTCCAGGCCGCGGAAGGTAGGGAGAGCGGCGCACCGCAATACCGGCACTCCTCTCCCGCCGCGGCCTCCAACCCTCAGCCGTGATATCGTATGGGTTTGGGAGACCCCATACGACATCACGGCCCGCCTCAGTTGCGATGTTGCCCAGGCAGCACCGCAACCTACTTGTTGGCCGCTACGTCGTCGGCTTATCGGCAAAAGCCCTGACGAGCGGCCCCTCCTCGGGTTCCTCTTCGCTTCATCGTGGGTGACCAAGCCACGGTTACTGAGCCCCCCCGCCTCGACAATGCGGGAACCCACCGGGGGGGGTTACCTCGGACCTAGACTAGAGTCAAGAGCAAACATATCGCAAACAAAAAAAAAGCAATATTAAATTCTCATAGTTTCGAGAAATTGGCCCACAGATATTCGGCCGTTTACAAGTTCCCTTTGGGTTTCTTGAACAAACTAATCACTGTAAACGTACTTTTTCTTGCGTTTTTTTGACTTTTCAATATTTTCAGTTATTATTTTCAGTTTTTGTGGTGGCGAGAATAATTTAAAAGTCTGTCAGCCCCGTGGTGGACAACGAGAATAATTTAAAAATCCATGTCGCTGTCCCCCAGTGGTGGCCAGTGAGAATATTTTTTTAAAGTTTTCCCGCTGTCCCCCAGTGGTGGCCAGTGGGAATATTTTTTAAAAGTTTTCCCGTTGTCCCCCAGTGGTGGCCAAACTAGGTGGTGGACAACGGGAATAATCGCCCTACTTTCCCTACCCTACCTACCCTACCCTACCTACCCTACCCTACCTACCCTACCCTACCTAACCTACCCTATCTACCCTACCCTACCCTACCCTATCCTACCTACCCTACCCTACCTACCCTAACCTACCTACCCTACCCTACCCTACCCTACCTACCCAGGAGCTTGAGCAGGGAAAAACCCCCAACCGTCAAGACAAAGGCATCGATCGGGATCCAAGTCCAGGAGGAGCCAAGGACTGAGCAAACCCCACCCCCGTGCTCGGAGACTATCCGTGAGGTCGAGATGAACTCCCTCAGGCGTGCTCTAGAAGAGCATAGCCGAAACCTGGGCGAAAACAGCCTGAAAATGGACAGGCTGAAAGAGGCGCTACAAACTAGCCGAGACCAGATGGTCTCGTATGCTAGCGTAGCGGCACGTCGGCCATCCAACCAGATTCCGAAACAGACCACACTACACTCCATCGTAGTGTCGGCCAGGGATGAGAAGCAAACGGGGGAGCAAGTCCTGGACAGACTAAGGAAGGTCGTAAATGCCAAGGAAGGGGGTATAGCGGTAGAGAAAGTGAGGAAAGCGAAAGATAGGAGAGTTATTGTGGGCTGTAGTACAGAAGAGGATAGGGAAAAGTTGAAGGAAAAGATTAGGAGGGCACCCGAGCTGGATGCCCAAAATATTAAGAATAAAAACCCACAGGTGGTGTTGCGCGGCGTAATGCAGTACACGGCGCTCAAAAACCAAAACGCCGCCATCTTTCGAGATCTTAAAGATGAGCAGGCGAAAATAGATATAATCTACAGAAAGCGAGCCAGGAACCCGCATATGTGTCACGTAGTGATGAGGGTCGCCACAGAGGTTTGGCGGCGCATGCTCGAGGTCGGGTCGGTGCATGTGGAGTTTCAGAGGGTGACGGTCGAGGACCAATCCCCGCTGGTCCAGTGCTCGCTCTGCCTCGGGTATGGGCATAGCCGACGCCTTTGCACGGAGTCCGTGCCAAAGTGCAGCCACTGTGGCGGTTCCCACATGAGGACGGAGTGCGCGGACTGGGCCGCTGGCCTACCTCCAAAGTGCTGCAATTGCGTGCGCGCGAAGACTGACAGCACAGACCATCATGCTTTCAGCTCGGAGTGCGTAGTTAGGAAAAGGTGGGATGCAATAGCCCGATCTGTTATTGCGTATTGCTAAGGACCACACGGAGACTCCTGCCCAACAAAACGCAAGACCATACCATGTGGCCCAAGCTAATCTACAACGTAATTAGCTTGGGCCACATTTTTAGAGGCCAGTAAAAGGAAGATCGCGTGGGCGCTTATCCAGGAGCCGTACGTGGGAGGGGCGCGAGGTATGAAGAGCTACCGAGGTTCGCGAATCTACCAGTGCGAGGTTGGTGGAAGTGGGAGGGTAACGGCGGCAATTGCCGTCTTTGACGATGACCTGGATGTCATTCCCTACCCGAAACTCACCACAAACAACATCGTTGTGGTGGGGATCCGGACCAAAGCCTGGGAGATCGCAGTAGTTTCTTACTACTTCGAGCCAGACCAACCCATAGGGCCATACCTGGACCAGTTGACCCGGATCAAATCGGAAGTGGCCACCGGTAGATTGCTTATAGGCGGCGACGCTAACGCTAAGAGTCCTTGGTGGGGCAGCATCGTCGAAGACTCCAAGGGCGAGGAAATGTCCGGAACCCTGGAGGACTTAGAGCTTCAGGTGCTGAATACTGGCGACGCTCCCACATTTGACACTGTCCGAAGTGGTCGAGTGTATAATAGCCACGTGGACGTCACGGCATGCTCGCTCGACCTTTTTGACCTGGTGGATGGCTGGCGGGTCGACACAGGAGCAACATCCTCGGACCATAACACAATATTTTTCGAAATTAAAGTTAAAAGGGATAAAGGGGTAAATATCACCAGGACGACCAGGAAATTTAACACAAGAAAGGCGGACTGGGATACATTTAAAGATAAATTAGGGAAAATTAAAATTGAAAATAATATAAATTTGAACAGTATAAAGGGAATAAATAGTAAAGTAGATTTAGAAGAATTGATTGCTAATTACAGAGACAGTATCTTAAAAGCATGTGAAGATTCTATTCCTAAGACTAGCATTAAAAGTAAAATCACTTGTCCGTGGTTAGGGCTTCCATTACGTAATTACGTAACTACGCAATTACGTAATTACGGACCAATTTTAAAGTATTCTCAATTCCGTAACTGAAGATGTCAATTCCGGACTTACGTAATTATTGTCATCATCAAACAATCAAAATATTCAACCAATAATAATGCATTTTATAATGTGGAAACACTATACAAAATAACTACATCAAACTATACAAACAGGGATTCCGCGCTGTTTTTTTTATTCTTTGATATTTCTTGCAAAAAGTAGTTCTAAGACGTACAGTATAAAGTTCAATTCAAGTTATTGACATCTGACGCTGCGTTTCAATGTAAGATACAGAAACTTAATCTTCAATCAAACGATCTCAGTGGAAAACTAGTCACATCGCTTAGAAAGAGAATAAAGGAAATACGAACAAATGTATTCGGGGTTTTGCAATATTTATGTCGCAGCCATCTGATTAAATTAGCCAGCTAATTGGACCACTAAGCCGTTCATTAAACGCCGGCCGATTCAACTGGATGCATAGGCCGATAGTTAACTGAGCTAGAATCATTCAACGTTTTAAACTTTGCGTATTGAAAGGCAGGCCTTTAAACATAACTGACCAAGACTCAGCCAGCCGAGTGATTCAAATTTAGTTCAGTAATTTTTTACTGCGGCGCTAGTAGATTTAATAATTTTGATTGAGATTTAATTTAAAAAAATATCGGGTTGTCATTTAGTTTTCTAAATGACTACCCGACATTCAGCTATCTGGTTAAATATCTATCCATGTTTCACCGTAGAATAGGACCGCTGTGTCATCTGCGTAACATATCATCTCTGACTGTGGGATGTTTAGCCTGAGTATGTCATCCATGTACACGGTGAATAATGTCGGGCCCAGAACACTGCCCTGCGGCACCCCAAACACGACTGGCAGGCTTTCGCCGACACTATCTCCAATAGCAACATACTGCTGCCTGTCGGACAAGTAGCTACTAAACCAGTCCTGAGCGATGTCCCTTACGCCAAAACATTCTAACTTTTTAAGTAACATAGAAATAGATACTGTGTCAAATGCCTTGGCCAGGTCAAGGAAGACCCCAATTGACCGTAGCCCCTGATCGATTTTTGAGGAGACGGTGTCAGTCAAAAGCCCTACAGCTTGCTCTGTGGACCTCCCACGTCTAAAGCCATATTGGCGTCCGGAAAGTAGGCTGTGTTTTTCCAGAAAGCTGATGAGGCGGTTGTTAACGAGTTTCTCCAAGATCTTTGACGTGACACATAGCAGAGAGATGGGTCTATAGTTGTCAGGACAGTTTTTGGCAACTTTTTTGTGAATCGGCGTTACAGCCGCGATCTTCCAGGGGTCAGGAAAAGTACCCGTCGACATACTCAGGTTACAGATGTGCGTTAAAGGCTCCAGTATAAAAGATTTAATATGCTTAAGAAGTAATGGACGGATCCCGTCCGACCCGGGTGCGCTGTCGTCTTTTAAATCAGAGATCAGACTGCTTATTTCTTGGCTATCGGTTGGATGTAAGAACAGAGAGTTATTAGAACGGTTTTCTAGAGAAGCTTTACTGCAAAGTTTGCTCTCCGTAGTCTGGAGTTTGTTTAAAATTTTGTGTGCTAAGCGCTTACCTACTGAGACGAAGTGACTGTTGCAGTTATTGATCGATGATGCGCTATCTGTGCCGGCGTTTAGGAGTTCCCGATTATCATTTTTTTTTTCTGGGAATTCGCAAATGTCTTTGATGACCCGCCAGAGTTTTTTGGGTTGGCCACTGTGATTCTCTAATTCTTTTCTCTCATGCTCTGCCTTGCATTTGTGAAGAATGTTATTACAAAAGTTTCTGTATCGCGTGTATGCTCGTTTCAACTCAAGGTTTAGTGGTTGCATTTTTACTTGAGCATGCAACGAATCACGATGACGCATGCACCGAATTAGACCAGGGGTTACCCACTGTTTTAAGTTAAACTTGGAACGACTAATTTTGATTTTTTCCGTGTGCCGTTTTATGGTGTCTGATATGATTTTATTGAACAGTAGCACCGCATCACCTACATCAGTTTTGGTCATAACATCAGTCCAGTCGACTCTGCCAATATCATCAGCAATCCTAGAGTAATCTATTTTCTGCTTAAATCTGTTGCGCGGTGAGTTGCCGACTTTTACTTGGTTCGTGCCTAAGATTACAAGGTCATGGTCTGTGATCGACGACTTGCAAACAAATCCTTGTGTTCGGCTTGTGCCTTTAGATTTGATAAAAGCATGGTCCAAGCAAGTATTACCTCTGGTAGCTTCGGTAATAGCAGGAAGCAGTCCGTGTTCCGACAACAAACACTGATATGCAATATGAGTGGCATTGGGGGTATTTTCGAGAAGGTCTATATTCATGTCACCCGTCACGATTACACAAGGACAGTCGTTCAGATTGGTCAACGAGTCATCTAATGAGTTCAGGAATCTGTCGATGCTACGAAATGAAGGAGAGCGATAGATCCCAAGCAGTGTAATATTCTTGTTAATATTAGCCACAAGACAGTTGGCATCATCGAACTCCGGCTCGTTAACGGAAACCGTCCAAGTATCCTTCACGTAAATGGTTACGCCGCCACTTTTATTGATAACTTTACGTGTGTGGAAGCAGTTATATCCCGGTAGCTGATTAACAATGGAGTTATCGTTTAACCAGCATTCTGTTAAAACTATAACATCGAATTGCGAGTTGATTCGGTGTAGCACCGTTACTAATTCTGGAAAGTTTTTCTGTAGGCTTCTTATGTTACACGTTAGCACTTTAAAGTCATGGTCAACCAACAAATCCCCACACAGTTCTGGTTTATCAATAATGCGGCAAGATAATGTTAGTGTTTCGTCTATTTCGTCTGATAAGTCCACTTTATCCATAATCTAGCAGCAAAGGAATATGACGCAAATATAGTGTAGGGAAATTTAGTGCCGCATATGTGAATGTGGAAAGGGGTGGTCTGGATTGAACTAGTTTGGAGAAAGCTTTGCTGTACGACCACTGGTACGACTGAGTGTTTGATTGATTGTCCAATTCAGAAGTCTGTTGGTTTTGTGAATCGTTGCTAGGATTTAGGATCGTGTTTTTGTGTGGAGTATGTGTGTGTATGTGTATTTTTGTGTATTCGTTTGTTGGCAAAGTGGAGAGTTTACATTTACAAGGAATTTGACAGACCGTAGTATTATTATTGTTAATTACAAAAGATGATAATTTAGCACATATAATTTTAAGTATGCAGCATTTTGTCTCTTTACAAATATAAACTTTCAAATAAACAAAATATCCAACAATATTATCACATATACCTTGATGGCTTTTAAAAAAATATAGATCAGTTAGTAGCCGTTGGAAAGGCGCCGATGTAACGGGATTTTTTCTTGGGAACAATAAAGCACCATATACTGAGAACGATGTTTATTAAATGTAACCCTTGAACACGTTACCAAAGTAAATAAATTTAAAAAGGGTCGCTGGTTGCAGTAGGGTCGTGGGTGAAGCGCCAAAAAGGTTGTCCAGGTCTGTAATATTTTTAATTTGCCTCGCTGGCTTCCCTTCAGCCCGACGAACGGGAATCTGGCCTCTGCTCGCCCAGCAAAATTTAAATCCAGCGTTCTTTGCCCGGGTTCTAGCTTCACGAAATAATACACGATTTGCTTTAGTCAGATGGTCATTGATGAAGATTTTTCTAGTCGGACCCTGAATTTCAATATCCTGGGATGAGAGGTTACGCCTTGTTTTAAATGCTTTAATTAATTCCTCCTTCTTTGCTCGCCGCAGAAGCTTGACTATAACCGGCCGGGCAGAGTCAGAGTCTGAATTAGTTGATGGAATCCTCTTCAAACCTGCACGGGCAACCCAGTCGATGTCGCTTATGGTTTCCGTTATTCAGATTTTATATATACATATATACAAGAATTGCTCGTTTAAAAATATTAGATTATTATAAAGGGTCTTTCAACAAGGACGGGTCGATGTTAAAATTGAATAAAACGAGACGAAAAGCGATGTGTGTGAGATATTAACGAAATTTATTTTTTATTTAAAAGGCCCATTTATGCCATTATGGATGGAATATGACATCGTTCAAATGTCCGCCGCGGCTTCGTATGGTGGCACGAATCCGAGAGGTCCAATTTTTAATGACTCTGCTGCATAGATCGAGCGAGTGCTACAGATCAATGATAAACAATTATATTTCTGTTGCCGTTATAATAGGTTCCTTTGGTAGTGTAGGCGAGCACTAAGAAAGGATTTTTGGAAATTCCACCCCTAAGGGCGTGAAATAGGGGATGAAAGTTTGTATGAAAATCCATCAGTTTTAAAGTCAGGATCTTCTTTTTTTGGGGTTTAGGCTGAAGATTAAAAAATAACTTACACGTGTCTCAGCGATTTTGAAGATTCCACCCCCATGAGGGTGAAAAGGGGGATGAAGTTATGGGAATAATTAAATCGTCTAAAGACTTGAAATTTTGCACATAGATACTTTATACTGTGCAGGCATCCACTAAGAAAGGATTTTTGTGAATTCCTCCCCTTAAGAGGTGAAATAGGGGATGAAAGTTTCTATGAAAGTCGGTCAGTTTTGAAGTTAGGATCTTCGAATTTTACCTACCCTACCCTACCCTACTTTCGATTATTCCCGTTGTCCACCACCTAGTTTGGCCACCACTGGGGGACAGCGGGAAAACTTTTAAAAAATATTCCCACTGGCCACCACTGGGGGACAGCGGGAACAATTTAAAAAAATATTCTCACTGGCCACCACTGGGGGACAGCGACATGGATTTTTAAATTATTCTCGTTGTCCACCACGGGGCTGACAGACTTTTAAATTATTCTCGCCACCACCACCACTGGGGCACAATGCCACAACTTTTGATCCAATTCCCATTGGCCATCAATCTAAATTATTTTTTCTAGACCAAATCCGTAAGTATATTAAGCTATCCTTTACTGGTCTAAAGGATAGCTTAATATACTTACGGATTTGGTCTTTTAGCTAATAATGCTAGGTTTGAGACTAAATTAATTGCCTAAATTATATGGTAGGTAATTATTAGTCATTTATATTCTTAAAATCAACTTTTATTAAATGTTTCAATAAAATTAAAAGAAAAATCATCCTAACTAACTACCTATTAAAGGTTTGATTGCTTATTTTTTTAATGAATTGGTTAATTAACTGACATAATATTTTCACAGCGACAATATACTTCTACACTTACTACAGTGAGTATCCTCAAGAACTCCACGACCTCATTCCACCGGCCCCCTTCTACCATTGGACTTCTAGACGCACTGCAAGTTACCATCCTTACCATGTTGCCATTCCACCAATTCGCACCAAGCGCTTCCAAACATCCTTCATAATGAGCACAGCCAATGAGTGGAACTCACTATCTGCGTCTGTATTTCCGAAAGCATTCAACCCGAATCTCTTCAAAGTTAGAGTGAACAGGCTTCCTCTGGGTAAGCTCACTCCATCGTCGACTCTGTTTCTGTTACCTCGGACCTTTTTTTTTTTTTTTTTTTTAGCGTGGAGAAATGCTCATGCATGCTGCGCTACCACGGGGAGATAGCGCAGTTATGTGGGACTCTAACCCACTAAAACTCCACGGTGTCCTCCTGTGCCGCTTATGGCGGGAACACGGGTACGCGTTAGCACTCACCGCGAACCCGCCGCGGCTGTCCGTCACCGGACCCTCCTCTGGGGATTACCCCCCATCACCGGCGCACCAGAACACACTGTGCGCCGTGACCACCCCAGGGACCAAACCAGTACATGGGTGCCAGACGACCCCGTGTATGGCACCCTTGGTCCACTTGTGACGGGTCAAGGTCAATGGCCCCGCCACCTACCATGTTTCGGCCGCAGGGGATAGGGAGAGCGGCCAACGCTATACCGACACTCCTCTTCCCCTGCGGCCCCACCGCGTCCGCCATCAGACGGTGGCGACCCCGTCCAGGCCGCGGAAGGTAGGGAGAGCGGCGCACCGCAATACCGGCACTCCTCTCCCGCCGCGGCCTCCAACCCTCAGCCGTGATATCGTATGGGTTTGGGAGACCCCATACGACATCACGGCCCGCCTCAGTTGCGATGTTGCCCAGGCAGCACCGCAACCTACTTGTTGGCCGCTACGTCGTCGGCTTATCGGCAAAAGCCCTGACGAGCGGCCCCTCCTCGGGTTCCTCTTCGCTTCATCGTGGGTGACCAAGCCACGGTTACTGAGCCCCCCCGCCTCGACAATGCGGGAACCCACCGGGGGGGGTTACCTCGGACCTAGACTAGAGTCAAGAGCAAACATATCGCAAACAAAAAAAAAGCAATATTAAATTCTCATAGTTTCGAGAAATTGGCCCACAGATATTCGGCCGTTTACAAGTTCCCTTTGGGTTTCTTGAACAAACTAATCACTGTAAACGTACTTTTTCTTGCGTTTTTTTGACTTTTCAATATTTTCAGTTATTATTTTCAGTTTTTGTGGTGGCGAGAATAATTTAAAAGTCTGTCAGCCCCGTGGTGGACAACGAGAATAATTTAAAAATCCATGTCGCTGTCCCCCAGTGGTGGCCAGTGAGAATATTTTTTTAAAGTTTTCCCGCTGTCCCCCAGTGGTGGCCAGTGGGAATATTTTTTAAAAGTTTTCCCGTTGTCCCCCAGTGGTGGCCAAACTAGGTGGTGGACAACGGGAATAATCGCCCTACTTTCCCTACCCTACCTACCCTACCCTACCTACCCTACCCTACCTACCCTACCCTACCTAACCTACCCTATCTACCCTACCCTACCCTACCCTATCCTACCTACCCTACCCTACCTACCCTAACCTACCTACCCTACCCTACCCTACCCTACCTACCCAGGAGCTTGAGCAGGGAAAAACCCCCAACCGTCAAGACAAAGGCATCGATCGGGATCCAAGTCCAGGAGGAGCCAAGGACTGAGCAAACCCCACCCCCGTGCTCGGAGACTATCCGTGAGGTCGAGATGAACTCCCTCAGGCGTGCTCTAGAAGAGCATAGCCGAAACCTGGGCGAAAACAGCCTGAAAATGGACAGGCTGAAAGAGGCGCTACAAACTAGCCGAGACCAGATGGTCTCGTATGCTAGCGTAGCGGCACGTCGGCCATCCAACCAGATTCCGAAACAGACCACACTACACTCCATCGTAGTGTCGGCCAGGGATGAGAAGCAAACGGGGGAGCAAGTCCTGGACAGACTAAGGAAGGTCGTAAATGCCAAGGAAGGGGGTATAGCGGTAGAGAAAGTGAGGAAAGCGAAAGATAGGAGAGTTATTGTGGGCTGTAGTACAGAAGAGGATAGGGAAAAGTTGAAGGAAAAGATTAGGAGGGCACCCGAGCTGGATGCCCAAAATATTAAGAATAAAAACCCACAGGTGGTGTTGCGCGGCGTAATGCAGTACACGGCGCTCAAAAACCAAAACGCCGCCATCTTTCGAGATCTTAAAGATGAGCAGGCGAAAATAGATATAATCTACAGAAAGCGAGCCAGGAACCCGCATATGTGTCACGTAGTGATGAGGGTCGCCACAGAGGTTTGGCGGCGCATGCTCGAGGTCGGGTCGGTGCATGTGGAGTTTCAGAGGGTGACGGTCGAGGACCAATCCCCGCTGGTCCAGTGCTCGCTCTGCCTCGGGTATGGGCATAGCCGACGCCTTTGCACGGAGTCCGTGCCAAAGTGCAGCCACTGTGGCGGTTCCCACATGAGGACGGAGTGCGCGGACTGGGCCGCTGGCCTACCTCCAAAGTGCTGCAATTGCGTGCGCGCGAAGACTGACAGCACAGACCATCATGCTTTCAGCTCGGAGTGCGTAGTTAGGAAAAGGTGGGATGCAATAGCCCGATCTGTTATTGCGTATTGCTAAGGACCACACGGAGACTCCTGCCCAACAAAACGCAAGACCATACCATGTGGCCCAAGCTAATCTACAACGTAATTAGCTTGGGCCACATTTTTAGAGGCCAGTAAAAGGAAGATCGCGTGGGCGCTTATCCAGGAGCCGTACGTGGGAGGGGCGCGAGGTATGAAGAGCTACCGAGGTTCGCGAATCTACCAGTGCGAGGTTGGTGGAAGTGGGAGGGTAACGGCGGCAATTGCCGTCTTTGACGATGACCTGGATGTCATTCCCTACCCGAAACTCACCACAAACAACATCGTTGTGGTGGGGATCCGGACCAAAGCCTGGGAGATCGCAGTAGTTTCTTACTACTTCGAGCCAGACCAACCCATAGGGCCATACCTGGACCAGTTGACCCGGATCAAATCGGAAGTGGCCACCGGTAGATTGCTTATAGGCGGCGACACTAACGCTAAGAGTCCTTGGTGGGGCAGCATCGTCGAAGACTCCAAGGGCGAGGAAATGTCCGGAACCCTGGAGGACTTAGAGCTTCAGGTGCTGAATACTGGCGACGCTCCCACATTTGACACTGTCCGAAGTGGTCGAGTGTATAATAGCCACGTGGACGTCACGGCATGCTCGCTCGACCTTTTTGACCTGGTGGATGGCTGGCGGGTCGACACAGGAGCAACATCCTCGGACCATAACACAATATTTTTCGAAATTAAAGTTAAAAGGGATAAAGGGGTAAATATCACCAGGACGACCAGGAAATTTAACACAAGAAAGGCGGACTGGGATACATTTAAAGATAAATTAGGGAAAATTAAAATTGAAAATAATATAAATTTGAACAGTATAAAGGGAATAAATAGTAAAGTAGATTTAGAAGAATTGATTGCTAATTACAGAGACAGTATCTTAAAAGCATGTGAAGATTCTATTCCTAAGACTAGCATTAAAAGTAAAATCACTTGTCCGTGGTTAGGGCTTCCATTACGTAATTACGTAACTACGCAATTACGTAATTACGGACCAATTTTAAAGTATTCTCAATTCCGTAACTGAAGATGTCAATTCCGGACTTACGTAATTATTGTCATCATCAAACAATCAAAATATTCAACCAATAATAATGCATTTTATAATGTGGAAACACTATACAAAATAACTACATCAAACTATACAAACAGGGATTCCGCGCTGTTTTTTTTATTCTTTGATATTTCTTGCAAAAAGTAGTTCTAAGACGTACAGTATAAAGTTCAATTCAAGTTATTGACATCTGACGCTGCGTTTCAATGTAAGATACAGAAACTTAATCTTCAATCAAACGATCTCAGTGGAAAACTAGTCACATCGCTTAGAAAGAGAATAAAGGAAATACGAACAAATGTATTCGGGGTTTTGCAATATTTATGTCGCAGCCATCTGATTAAATTAGCCAGCTAATTGGACCACTAAGCCGTTCATTAAACGCCGGCCGATTCAACTGGATGCATAGGCCGATAGTTAACTGAGCTAGAATCATTCAACGTTTTAAACTTTGCGTATTGAAAGGCAGGCCTTTAAACATAACTGACCAAGACTCAGCCAGCCGAGTGATTCAAATTTAGTTCAGTAATTTTTTACTGCGGCGCTAGTAGATTTAATAATTTTGATTGAGATTTAATTTAAAAAAATATCGGGTTGTCATTTAGTTTTCTAAATGACTACCCGACATTCAGCTATCTGGTTAAATATCGCGCTCAATGACTTCGCTAGTAGTCCTTCAGCCATTTAATTGGATGCCAGCATTTAATACCTAGGCGTCCAATTAGCTGGCTAATTTAACCAGATGACTGCGATATTTACATAACAATGAGATTTTTTTAAACTGCAGTCACAGAATATTTAGTTGGAAAGGTTGAAATATAAAACAAAAATTTCCAAATCCATAACATCAAACACAGATCTCGATTCCATTATTAGAGTTGAAATGTGCATTTACGACAACGCTGGCGGCGGTCGCGAAGTTTTTCTAACGGCAGCTTATAGTTCTTTCACAGGTTATTTGTTTTCAATAACGCCTACAAGTGTTGAAGCCCAGCGAGCCTTTGCATCCGCCGGATATTTTTGTAATAAACTAAGAAGTTCTCTGGGTGACAAAACCTTAAATGCCTCTCTCATTCTCTCTGATCTTATTTCTGAGATAATATTTTCAAGAAAAAAGGTATTATTCGGAACGAAAAGAAATGGTTTGACTTAATTATACTGGTACATAAGTCTTGAATAAATAATTTATTATTTTTTAGAGACATCATATTTTTATGTTGTTAAAATCCTTAATAGGCACAATATTAACAACAAAATATAGTCGATTTAAAAAATTAAGGAAGAAAATACGTAATTACGGAATTACGGAATTGGAGATAGAAATTGCGTAACTAATTCCGTAACTAGCATTTCCGTAATTTTGGAAGCCCTATCCGTGGTGGTCCGAGGAGCTCACTGTAAAGAAGAGGGAGTTTACCAGACTCGAGAACCGCATCCGCAATGCCGCGCCGATCCGGCGAGCGATGGTCGTAGACGAGTACTTGAAGGCCAAAGAAGAGTACGAGATGCTAGCGAAGAGCGCCCAATTCGCAAGTTGGAAGGAGTTCTGCCGGAAACTGGATCAGGAAGGGGTCTGGGAGGGAATCTTCAGGGTGATTGGTAGGACCGCCAGAAGACAGGAGGAACTGACCCTACGCAGCGATGGTGTATTCCTCAACCCAAGTGAATCGGCCGCCCTACTTGCAGATACGTTCTACCCCGAAGACAGAGTAGACCAGGACAACGCTGACCACAGGCGAATTAGAGAAGCAGCCAGTCGAGTAAATGAGTGGGTTCATGATGAATATCATGACCCACCATTTACCTCGCTGGAGCTGAAGACCGCCGTGGAAGGTTTCAATCCCAAAAAGGCACCAGGAGGGGATGGACTGACGTCTGATATTTGCAGTCGAGCGATCCACCAGGACCTGGATGCGTTCCTTGCCCTCTACAATAAGTGCCTTGAATTGGCACACTTCCCGAACATCTGGAAGGAGGCCACAGTCGTGGTCCTCAGAAAGCTGGGCAAGGACGATTACCTAAACCCCAAGGCATACAGACCAATAGGTCTACTGCCGGTTCTGGGGAAGGTACTGGAGAGGATGGTAGTAGCGCGTTTAAAATGGCAGCTTGTACCGCGGTTTAGTACTCGCCAGTTTGGATTTATGCCCCAGAGAAGCACTGAGGATGCCCTCTATACGCTAGTGAAGCACGTACAGGACAAGTTGAGGCTGAAGAAGCTAATTGTCCTGGTGTCACTGGATATAGAGGGGGCCTTCGATATTGCTTGGTGGCCAGCCATCAAGATGAGACTGGCTGAGGAAAAGTGCCCGGTGAACATAAGAAGGCTGCTAGACAGCTACCTCGACAGTAGGGAAGTCAAGGTTCGTTACGCTGGGGAGGAATGCACGCGAGTGACTAGCAAGGGCTGTGTTCAAGGGTCAATAGGTGGTCCCATCCTGTGGAATCTTATTCTAGACCCACTATTGCAGGAATTGGAACAGCGCGGAATCTTCGTGCAGGCGTTCGCCGATGATATCGTCTTGGTTCTGGATGGGGACTCAGCGACCGAAGTTTCAACATCTGCCAATGCAGCCCTCGCCCATGTTCAGAGTTGGGGCGACAAAAACAAGCTGAGGTTCGCACCGCAGAAAACCTGTGCGATGGTCGTAACCAACAAGCGCAAGTATGATACCCCAAGGCTGAGCATGGCCGGGGTCGACATTGGTATGGTTAAGAAGATGAAGTTGTTGGGTCTAACCATAGACGAGAAGCTCACCTTCAACGAGCACACCGCGAACATCTGCAGGAGGGCAGTTAACATTTATAAGCAGCTGTCCCGCGCGGCTAAAGTGAGTTGGGTATTGGACGCACAGATCATACACACAATCTACACTGCTATGATTGAGCCCATAATAACGTACGTGGCCGCAGCCTGGGATCCCGCTACGAAGAAGCTGGGAATACGGAAGAAGCTAGGCTCGGTCCAACGAGGATTCGTCCAGAAGATCTGTAAATCTTACCGTACTGTCTCCCTGAACTCGGCACTGGTACTGTCCGGAATACTACCTCTAGATCTGCGCATACAGGAGGCAGCCGCCCTGTATGAAGCGAGGAGAGGGCCATCCCGCCCAACTAGCAAAAACGTCGTATATTTCTAGTCTTATAAGACTTCACGGTATATAGCAGTTATATAGTGGTAAGTAGTTAACTATTTTGATATATAGACGTTTATCTTTCGACGGTTCAGTCGCGGGACTGTTATGTCTTAATATAAAGTTGAGTAAACGTTTTCAGGACCAACTTATACGACGTTGTAGAATGGTGTCAGTTCATATGTTGAGTAAATGTTTACAGGACTAAATTATATGACGTCGGATAATGGTGCCAGTGCATATGTTGGATAAACGTTTTCATGACTAACTTATACGACGTTGTAGAATGGTGTCAGTTCATATGTTGAGTAAATGTTTTCAGGACTATCTTATATGACGTCGGATAGTGGTGCCAGTGCATATGTGGAGTAAACGTTTTCAGAACTTACTTATATGACGTCGGCTAATGGTGCCAGCCATGACGTTTATTGGACAATGTATTGGTTATATCAACGTTTCGGTTAAATAAAAGGTTTTTGTAAGACAACCATCGTCATGTGCAAATCTTAACATAACTTTTATATAATTAAAACGCCACTTAAACGTTAGTGCATAACCTTTATATAACAAAATTATTTTGATCGTATGGAAGACTTACTAAGACTTGTATGCGACTAAAATGTTGAATTTCTACGGTTACATTACTTTAAGTAGACTTTCAAATCATTTAAAAGTCAACTCCACACTTTAATTGAACCATTCCCATTTTGTTGTGTCCATTAAAAAAATGATAGAATGAATGAATGTTTCCGAAATAGATTCCGTATATTATTTAAATATTTTAACTAACATTTAATATAAACAACGACAGCTATTAGATAATCTTGATAAGAAAGTACAAAACTTCACTGGCTCCGACTACTGTGTTATTTATGTAGGGGAAGAGGATTTCAGAAAGACGCATAATTGTATAGAATTAGTTACTTTCATTCGCGAAAAATTACAAGCCTTAACCCACACGAACTTTATAGTATGTTTGCCGACTTTTAAATATATGGTTAATAAAAATTTTATGTTCAATAGTAGAATCGACACCTTTAATAATTTAATATACATGGATATTGAGACATATAAATACGCGTATATTTTGGATTCCAACTTTAATCTTCCGTACTCCTACGAAACTTATAACCAAAGGTATGGAAGCTTAAACAATAAAGGCTTGAGTATTATTATAAATGATTTACAAGACCTTATCATAGATTTAAACACAATAAATGTAGATGATGCATGTAAAAAACTAACAGAATCTAATAATACATTGAATCTTATGGTAAATGATAAATGTAATAACAATTTTTTTCGTGTATGATAGAATACATGTACTTCATCAAAATATAAATGGTTTACTAAACAAAGCGGATGAACTTACCGTAAGTTTAAATAATATTAACAATAATAACATAATTGATGTTGTGTGTATTACTGAGCATAATATGGTAACAGACGATACTAAATTCCTCCAAATTCCCAATTATACCATGGCGGCAAATTTCTCAAGAACAAATAGAAAGGGTGGTTCATGTATCCTAGTACGGAAAAATCACAAATTTAAGGTTCTACACGAAGCGAAGCTTCTAAGCATATCTAACCTCATAGAGTGTTCGGCTATTGAATTGTTAGAGCATAAGTTGATTGTCATATGTATATATAGGCCTCCAAAGACTAAAAGGGATTGTGTAGAAATATTTTTTGCCCGTTTAACGGCTATGCTCGCAAAATTATGTACTAAATGTAAGAAACTTGTTATTTGTGGTGATTATAACATCGATCGACTAAAAGATACACCTGTTTCGAGGGAGTTTGAAGACTTATTACGTAGCTTTAACCTAAAACTTGCAATAAACGAACCAACCCGTTTACAAAGCAAAACGTGCATTGATAACATAGCTCATAATATAAGAGGGTGTAAACAAAGTGTCTTAGAACTAGCATTGTCTGATCATACAGCACAGCTACTGTCATGTCCTGTTGGGAAAACGTACTCAATAACCCACTGGTACAAATTTAGAAGAGACTATAGCAATGAAAATATTGAAAAATTTATTAAATGTATAAAAGCCTTGACTTTTAGTGATTGCTATAGGAAAAGTGACGCAAATGCTGCTTTTGAAGAATTCCATATACTATTTAAACTTTTTTATGACCTCTGCTTTCCAAACATAAAAATTAAGGTTCCAATTATACGAAATACTAAATGGCTCAGTAAAGGATTAAAAATATGTTCCCTCCGTAAAAGAATGCTACTTAAAAAATATCGACTATCAGGTAATAACAGAGATAGGAGTGATTTTAAGAAATATGCAAAAAAGTTTAAAGCAATCATAAAACTCACCCAAAGGTCGCAAAACAATTATCATATCCAAACAGCCACAAATAAATCTAAAGCAGTGTGGCAAATAATCAATCAATACAAAAACAATAACCCCCCTGAAAAAATTAATAAATTAAAATATAATAACCAACTTATAACTGCTCCTGATACTATAGCACAAACATTCAACAACTTTTTTATTGATGACATTTCAAAACTAACGAATAATACTACAAACTACGCTAATTTTCTAACCTATAACAAACCAAACTCCTGTTTCTTAACACCAGTTACCCCTTACGATGTTGTCAAAATAATTATGACATTAAAAAACACTAACAGTACAGGATGTGATGGTATTTCAACAAAAATAATTAAACGTGTAGTGTACGAAATTGCTCCAATTATCACCTACATAATAAATCAGTGTCTTGAAGAAGGAATTTTCCCGACATATTTGAAAACTACTGTAGTTACACCGATATTCAAAAAAGGAAACATGGAAGATGTACGATGTTATAGACCTATCGCTCTCATTCCAATAATGGCAAAAATATTTGAAAGAGTACTATATAATAATCTTAGTGAATATTTCGAAAAAAATGAAATAATAATAGAAAATCAAGTTGGATTCCGAAAAGGGAAGTCGGTTAATACAGCAATGCATCAGTTTTTACAAAAAATTCTTTCGGAACTAGATAAAAAAAATCAGATCACAGCCCTATACATGGATATGACAAAGGCTTTTGATTGTGTTGACCATGGACTACTACTACATAAACTAGAAATTTATGGCGTACGAGGTAAAGCACTTGATATAATCAAATCCTATCTCAGTAATAGAATACAGTTTACTGAAATAACACAATTATGTCCTTTCACAAAAACAGAAATTAAATATACATCGAGCCCAAGATCTATAAAATATGGTGTACCTCAAGGGTCGATACTAGGACCTCTACTATTTATCATTTATATAAATGATTTACCTAACGCTATTCGGCACCCTTTGATTTTATTTGCAGATGACAGTACGGCTCTTTTCACAAATAACAAAAATAAAAATCATGAACAAGAAATAAATGATGCACTATCTAAATTAATAAATTGGCTAACAATAAATAATCTAAAAATAAACCTTGCAAAAACCCATTACATGAATTTCAAAAATAAAAACGCAAAATCAATTCCATTATCTGTTCAGTACAATAATGAAACTGTATCTGAGGTTACAAGTACAAAATTTCTGGGTTTCTATATCGATTCTAATATGTCATGGAAAACACATGTAAATAGTGTATGTAGCAAATTAAACCAATTTTCTTATGCACTCTATATGCTCAAAAAAGTATCTAACCAAACCACACTACTTAATGCTTATCATGCCTCTGTGGGATCCACTCTATCTTATGGGATACTATATTGGGGACACTCAACTGATAAAGGAATTGCGTTCAAGGCACAAAAAAAGTGTATCAGATCAATATGTGGGATACACCAAACAGATTCATGTAAACCTCACTTCACAAATCTCAAGATATTAACCCTCCCTGCTCTATATATCTATGTGGCCTCAATTTTAGTTAAATCAAACATCAGCAGCTATGACACGTTAACAAGCAGTAGACTTAAAAATATATTACACAATGAAACATCCCACACTACAGTGTATAGCAATAGTGTTTTTTGTATGAGCATAAAAATATATAATAAGTTACCCATAGATATTAAGAACCTAAATTCAATTTGTATCTTTAAAAGGAAGCTAAAGGACTTCCTGATTAAAAAGGCATATTACACTGTAAAAGAATTCCTTGAAGAAAAATAATTGTTTAATATATTAAAATGATCGTGATACTTAATATAATGTAATAGAAATTAGTATAAGAATTGTATGATATAAAATAAAATGTATGAATAATGATAATTAATATAATTTAATGTAAGTTGTATATACTGTAATATTGAGTATAACCATTTAAATTGCAATGCCTTAACAGGTAACTAAGTTCTAAGAACCTACCTTATGTTAACATCTTAAATATTCTGTACACTTAGTTCGCAATAAAGAATTTGAATTTGAATTTGAATTTGACAACAAAAATTAACATAAAAAACACAGTTATAACATTTGCTTGAAAAGGTGAAATGAATGCTTCTCCAATGCCATTTTTGTCTTTTAAGACGTTTTAAATCATTTCGGATTAAAAATTTATCGATGTCCAAGAATACTACCATAGTTCATTGATATCCTTTGTTAGAAAAAAAAATCTGGGCTAAACGTACTAGGTATTTGATTAGATAGCCATTGACAAGAAAAGAAGATGAATTTATAATCATAAAGGGACAAGTTAGTTTTCTGTTCAAGATAATCAATGTTTATTAGATCTGTAAGTAATGCCTAAGGAACCCTAAAGTAGACTGAATATGGCCGCGGCGTCACAGACTCAAGAAAATGTATACGCGACCTTTTTGTTTTATTAGTGTCATATAAAGGTCGCTATATAACGTAAACAAGATGGTCGATGCTTTATTATGAAAACATATTTTGGATAATTAATTAAAACGATTCAAATACAAAGAAATAGGGGAGGGCGTTAAAAACTTCACAAAAACACATATATAAATTGTCATAAAACTAAAGTTCCCTGAAAGATTAACACAACTATCATTATATCAGACTCATTAATAAAATGCATAATAAAACGATATTTTGTAATCATGGAAATAGACATTTACTTACCTTTTTAGGGTTCCGAAGTCAACAAGGAACCCTTATAGTTTCGCTCTGTCCGTCTGTCCGTCCGCAGCTTAGCGCAGAGAATCTGAGTACTAGAAAGCTATAATTTGGCATGTATATATCGCAGGGATATGATGAAAACAGGGAATTGATCAAATCTCTCTAAGAGCGAGCGTAGCGAGCTCGGGAGCTTAGGGCACCCCGACACGGACAGGTTAGGTTCGAAGGGGATGACGGGAGCTGAAGTGAGCGAGCAAAGCGAGCGAACTCAGCTCCCGTCATCTCCTTCGTGTTAGGTTACTTTAGACCCTGCATACAGAAATAGGAGCCCCGCGCAGCGGGGCTCCGTCGGCTCTGCCACACAAATACTAATTCAACGTACAAAATAAACCTTTAAATTACTACAGAAAAGTTATTTTTGTCATTTCACTGAACCAATTTTGCTTAGAGATTTGATCAATTCCCTGTTTTCATCATATCCCTGCGACATATATACATATTAATAATTCCGACAAAGTGGTAACATAAAATCATGAAAAATATTTTTTTTTCGTGTACCTCCCATAGACGTAAAGTGGGGATGTATTTTTTTTTTCTCATCTATCCCATGGTGTGGGGTATCGTTGGATAGGCCATTCAAAAATATTATGGGTTTATTAAAACCATTTTTCGATTCAGAGATTCGTTTGCGTAAAATTAAGCTTTAAGTTGCAAATTTATGTTAGAGTCAAGTGTCCCAAGAGTCTCTGCCAGCGAAATGGTTGCTCTTGGCTATGTGAAAAAATTCACGGCAGTAGTAAATATAACGAAATTAAAAGGAAAATTATCACGGATAACAAGGCTTTATAAGTCTACGAGTAATAGTCGACCAACTTATAAAATGTACTTGAAACAGTTAAAATTTTGTACAAATGCCATTGAAAAATTACTTAAATAAAGTTTATAGCTGTGTAAAACAGAGTGAATATATGCTTATGAACCATATAAAAATATACAAAAATAAAATCATAACAGGCTTTACAAGTTTACGAGTAATAATCGACCAACTTATAAAATGTACTTGGCACAGTAAAATTTTTGAGCAAATGCCATTGTAAAATTACTTAAATAATGTTGTTAGCTGTGTAAAACAGATAGTAAATATATGCTTATGAACCATGTAAAAATATACAAACATAAAATCATAACATCCTTAATAATAATGATTTCTAAATTAATAATGTTTAAGCTCGAATAACGCATTGGACAACGCGTTTTTAGACTTTGTGAGCCGCTGAAACCGTTCTAATGTTCATGTAACAACAACAAAACCCTCTTTTTAGTCCGCATTATTATGCAACTTTGGAAGCCTATTTACTGCGCGTGGCCTGACACGCACTTGGCCGGTTTTTAAATTTATTTTTTATATATCACAATATTTAACACACGAAACAAAACGGTTATCATTGAGTCGTATTGTTTGGCACTAGTACAACGTTTCAGTCTTTTGAAAACGTCATTGTAACTGCTATGTGACATACGCGGTCACTTAAGGGACTCATCATAACCAGTATTGGACCGTAAAGTCTATCTTTGTACTTTTATTTATAATACAACGTTCAACTGTCATTGGCTGACTTCTACGTAACTACTAAACGATAATATTGTCGCGTAATTTGGGCCTAATTCGCGTTATTTATACGTTTATATTTACGTTTATACGACCAATCTTAAAAACTAGACTCAAAATGTAAAACGTTAAATTGACTATTATAAAACATTGATTTGTTAGTTGGGCGGTATGTGCCAGGAGATAGGGAGATCGAGGGTGCGGTAAGGTTTGCAGAGGCTCCTCATCCAGCTACGCAGATGCCCCTGGAGTTCATGTGCCTGGCAGACCAACATTTGCTAGACAGCAACAACGTGCAGGCAGTGCGAATTTTCACCGACGAAGGTATGTGTCGGGCAAGACGGCCTCTGTGACGAAAATGTTTCTTCCGGATGCAATAGCGGCTTTCCATATTATAAAACAGGTGCGGCCCACAGGCGTACTCACGCAAGTTTTGACGGGGCACGGCGGGTTCTCTGAATACTTGAATCGCTTCAAGTGTAAGGAGAGCCCATCGTGCGTCTGCGATCCAGGCGTGGCAGAGACCGTCCAGCACATTCTCGTAGATTGCCCGTTATTTATCAGGGAACGCTACCAACTCGAATGTAAGCTGGACAGGACACTGACGAAGGAGAGCCTGCATGGGCTCATGAGTAAGCAACACAGGGAAAAGTTCCTAGTGTACTGTGTAAATGTGGCCTCCACAGTCATTGCACGAAACCGAAGCTGAAGCGGCTCTATGCTTCACTAGTATTATGAGAATATTTTGTAAGAAGCATAGAAATAGCACGCACAAAACTGCAATGACAAACGGTGCACTGGGGTAGTACCTAAGAAAACAGATTGTCTTATCTATATATATAAAATGCTTTGTCCTGAATGACTGACTGACGGATCAACGCACAGCCCAAACCGCTGAACGTAGAGACCTGAAACTTGAAATGTGTATTTTTGGTATGATGTAGGCATCCGATAAGAAAGGATTTTCCGAAATTCTACCCCTAAGGGGGTTAAAAAGGGGGGCAAAGTTTGTATGAAAAATCTAATTCCTTCGGCTAATATTTTTGAAACTTGGCGCAAATAGTAATCTAAGTACATGATAAAGATTGACATTATTAGTTTTTTGAAACTACCCCCTCAAGTCGATTTAGGGGTTGTTGAAATTTGTATGGCAGAATCTTATTTCATGGGTAACTAAACTTGAAACATTACACAAATACTAAAATAAATAAATAATAAAGGTTGTTATTATTAGTTTTTCGAAACTACCCCCAAAAGACGATTTAGGGGGTGTTAAAGTTTTTTTGAAAATCTTATTATTAGGTTAATAAACTTGAAACTTGGCATAAATACCCAACTAAGTAAGCAAAAAAAGGTTGCAATTATTAGTTTTTCAAAAATACCCCCAAAAGTCGATTATTTTTTTTTGAAGAATCTTACTTCTAGGTTAATAAACTTGAAACTTGACACAAATATCAACCTCAGTAAACAATAAAGGTTGTCATTATAAGTTTTTCGAATCTACCCCCAAAATTTGATGCTCCCTCACTCTCCCACCCCCTAGGGTGTCAAAGTTTTTTTGAAGAATCTTATTTATCCATACTTCCATACTTAATATTATAAATGCGAAAGTAACTCTGTCTGTCTGTCTGTCTGTTACCTTTTAACGCTTAAACCGCTCAACCGATTTATATGAAATTTGGTAAGAAGATAGTTTGAGACCTTAGAACGGACATAGGCTACATTTTTTTGCATAAAATGCGAAGGGGGAGAAATGGTAGGGGGGTAAATTTTGAATGAAACTTCTTATTATGGCTTAAGCCGCTGAACCGATTAAGATGAAATTTGGTGTGAAGATAGTTTGAGACTGTGGGCAGGACTTAGGCTACTTCTTTTTTGCATAAAACACAAAGGGGTAGAAATAGGGGGGTGGGTTAGATTTGTATGAAACTTCTTATTATGGCTTAAACCACTGAACCGATTTAGATGAAATTTGGTATGCAGATAGTATGAGACCCTGGGATGGACATAGGCTACTTTTTTGTATAAAACAAGGTGCTGGAGAAATGGGGTGGATTAGTTATAAAATATGAAAATAATATGAAACTTCTTTTTATGTCGTCCTTCTTATTCGGCTGTAGGCATGATATAATTGTTTATAAAAGATTTGAGTGTCAATTTGAAAAAGTCAACTTAATGTCAGTGTCCGTGAAAGTGGTAATTTAAGCAAAGCTTTAAAATATTCTTTTGCTTATTTTTATTAGGGGGATATCTTTATGCTGTGGATATGCCTCGCAAGAGTAAATCTCATCTGAGCCGTAGCTCTAGCAGAGCTCCAACAGCAAGAGTAGCTAGAAGCCAAGAAACAGAGAAGCAGACTCAATCCGTCTAATTTTAGATGCTGAGCGTCACGCAACCCAAAGAACAGCTGAGACTTTCGATCAGATTCAGGCTCGCCAACTCGCAGATGCTGAACGTCACGCAACTGAAAGAGCTGCTGAGACTTTAGACCAGATTAAGGTTCACCAACACGCAGATGCTGAGCGTCACGCAACTCAAAGAGCTGCTGAGACTTTAGACCAGATTCAGGTTCGCCAACACGCGGATGCTAAGCATCACGCAACTCAAAGAGCTGCTGAGAGTCCCGACCAGACTCGGGCTCGCCAACTCGCAGATGCTGAGCGTCACGCAACTCAAAGGGCTGGCGAGACCTTTGAGCAAACACAGGCCTTTAGATGCCGAACGTCACGCGTCATCGATAGCTGCTGAGACGCCTAAACAATCCCAAATACGGCGTATTTTACGAGCTCAACGGCAGTCTGAAAGGAGACGTACGTTTGCAAGAAATACATGGGAGTTGTTCCACAACGCTGCGTCTGATTATGACCCATTGATTGATAACACTAACCATCGATTAGTTCTCATAGGGAACATGGATAAAAAATGTAAATATTGTGAAGCACTCAGCACACAGGGTATGTGTTGCTCTGGTGGAAAAGTTCCAGTTCAAATGCTTGGTGAGCCAGAAGAACCACTCAAGTCTTTGCTTTTGTATGACAGTGATGAATGGCGCCGTTTTTTAAGCAGAATAAGAAAATATAATACATGCTTCCAAGCAAGCTTGAAACAAGTGGCAGCAGAGTGACTCACCCTGAAACTCTACAGGGTGAGTTACCACCCTTAACTCTAACCTGTAGAGTTTCTTAACTCTTTAGAATTATCTGGGGTACCGTCCCATACGTTGAGGCTGAAAGTTGGTGTCCCAGTCCTGTTAATGAGAAATCTGGACGCACCAAAATTATGTAATGTCACCCGACTACAAATAACACACCTGGGACGCATATAGTAAGGGGCAACAATTATGACAGGAATAGCAAAGGGAGAAGGAACCGATATGCAAATCCAATTTAAAAGGTTGCAATTTCCCCTTAAAGTGACATTCGCGATTACCATAAATAAAGCTCAAGGGCAAACACTTAAAGTTGCAGATGTGCATTTAGAAAAAACTGTTTTTTCCCACGTGTTCACGAGTATCAAGTTCAAATAATCAATATGTTTTAGCAAAAAAAGATGGTAAAACTAAAAATATTGTTTACACGACGTTTAAAGTAAGTGATTAAAAATTACAACTCTGTGCTCACAACTCATTTCCACACTTTTGACGACCTAAACAATATTTATAAGAATCAAAAATCAAATTAGTACCTACTGCATTTTATGTTACGCAAAATACGCTATTTTTGTACTACTACTCTGTGTTTCCTTTTCTACGTTTTACGTGAGCGAAGCCGCTGGTAAAAGCTAGTCCTTAAATAAAGTAAGGCAAATTTATATTTAATTTCCCTGTGATAAATTGCTCTTTTGTATTCTGATGTGATAAACTGCACTTCTTGCACATTTTGGAGATTAACCGCACTTTTTGTAAATTATTGCATTTTTTGTATTATTTAAACCTACATATTTTGATCAATAAATAAAGATGCCCATAAATATTTGAGTTTGCACAAAATGGGCACCAGCTTCGTTGGCGGGATTATGTAAGGCAGGAGGTGTTTTTAGTCAGTTGGAGTCTGACACTATCCAGACTGGCTCACTTTTAGAGGCACTTTGGGTTTAAGTCCGACCGGATTTCCCCTCCTGCCAACTATAAAAAAAAAAAAAAATAGCCTACCTACCCTACCCTACCTACCCTACCTACTCTACCCTACCAACCCTACCCTACCTACCCTACCCTACCCACCCTACCCTACCTACCCTACCCTACCTACCCTACCCTACCTACCCTACCTACCCTACCTACTTACCTACCCTACCTACATACCTACCCTACCTACATACCTACCCTACCTACATACCTACCCTACCTACCCTACCTACATACCTACCCTACCTACATGCCTACCCTACCTACATACCTACCCTACCTACATACCTACCCTACCTACATACCTACCCTACCTACCCTACCTACATACCTACCCTACCTACATGCCTACCCTACCTATATACCTACCCTACCAGTGTAGGTAAGGTACCAATTTTTTTTTCTTTATTTTTTTTTCATAATTTCCTTCTCCTAACAATAACAAACACAACAAAAAAAGAATGAGCGAAATTGGATCAAAATTGAAATAAGCATAAAATGAAATGCTATCATGGATGGTATTAAATGAAAATTATTTTGTATGAATCATATTGAAACAATCCAAACCATCCATTGGTTTTTCACCGCAGATTCCACTGTTGTAAAATGGTCGTAATAAGGTCTACATCTCTTTCGGGTATCTCTGAACTTGTGTTTTGGCTTTCTTTGTGCATGGAGCCCACCCTCCGCTGCAGCGTCATCGGGTTGATTATCAGTGCTGGGCTTGCTAATCATCTCTTTTATAATTTGTTCCCGAAATTCTAAAATACTTAAAAAACTTTTTTCTTTTTCAAATTTTTGGTGAATAACCCAAGCATTTACTAACATTGTGCCACAGACAATCTCAATGATCAGCTTGCGGTACCACTTTAGGGTTTTCTAAGGCTGGTATAGTACGACGCCGTCTGATCAGAAATATCTACCCACTTTTTCGCATTATTATAATCCAAAACAAGAGAGAGAAAGCATAATTCCTGTCCGTGTCTACCGGTGGCGCACCCCGTCCGGGCAAGACTTTTGGTTCATGGGGCGGTGATGTACCACCGGTGGCCAAATGAACCGACCGACACCTTAGGAGGCTCTCGTTAGGCGGCTGGATCAAGGGCCTGATACAGAAAGCAGTATTGCTGGACACGGCTCGTATTGTTAGGAGGTTCCTCTCTCTGGAGCCCTGACCGCCGGTAGCTTGGACCCTGTTCCCGATACGATACCGGTGGGCCTCTATTTTTTATATTTTTAAATGTTTTTCTTTTTAGTATGTGTTTTGTAAAAATATTTAAAAATGTAAAATAATAAGAAAAAGATGAATAAACGAATAATAAAATAATAATAATAATCTGTGGCTCGAGTTGACAGGCAGTTGCCAAACATTTTTTCTCTACGAAATTTCTTACAATATATTTATTTTAACTATTTAAATTATACAAGACACAATGAAACCAAGAAAAAAAAAACATTTCGGGGGCTGAGTCACCCTCGTCCGTAGGAGAGCACCCCATACGATTCCCTACACGTGGCCCCCGGGTGGTGCTAATCAGGTGACACAAACTGGTGGTAGGCTTCGGCCGAAGGCTTGCGACCACCCACCGGGCAAAGACGTACCGCCAAGCGGCCTAGCCGTGTTCCGGTACGATGCTCGGTGTAGCCGACTAGAGGAGTTGGGTCGAGATAGCTGTTCCACTGCAGGCGGACCGGTCTGACGCGCGCTGTTATGGGCGTATCGGGAGACTGGTCGCGGAGGGTAGCGGGATCCGAGGCACGGTGCGCCGCTGGCCGACCGCAGGTAGTTGGGGGCCCAAGTAGTGTGCCAGCCACACACGAAAGGCTGCCCCGCCAACTGTCGAAAAATCCCGGAATGCACCATCGTGCTGGTTGGCGACCAGAAGACAGGGCCCGATGGACATTCCCGGGGGGGCTCGGGCGTCCCCGCAGTCTCCAGACCAGTCCCCCATTGATGGCGTCCTATCAGTGCGTGTCTATGGGTTGCCAGCGTGGAACCTCTTCTCACTGCCTTCTCCTCCCCTTTTTCACTCAACTATGCCAAGGAAAAGTAAAGGAAAAGCTGTACAGCGGCAGCACTCCCTGTCACACAAAGTGCACCTCAGCAACATAAGAGGGCTGCACTCAAATCTCGAAGCAGTCCATCACCACCTGGAGACTGATAGACCAGCTCTTCTTTTCCTTTCGGAGACGCAGATCGGATGTCCGTCAGACGTGTCGTACTTATCATACCCAGGGTTTACCCTGGAGCACAATTTTAAACCACGCGCGGGTGTATGCATGTATGCCCGAGACGACATCTGTTATCGGCGTCTCCGAAACCTTGAGGACTCAAGGTTTTCCGTGCTCTGGGCACTGGTGGACACAGGCCTGGATAAAATTATCTACGCCTGTGTCTACCGATCGCACAGTGGAGATCAGGAGACAACCAGGCTTACGGAGCATCTGTGTGAGGCGGCTGATGAGGCACAGCAGCGGTACCCTTCTGCCCAATTAGTGATACTGGGGGATTTCAATGCCCACCACCAGGAGTGGCTCTTCCCATACCAGTACACTGATCATGCTGGGCGAGAGACGCGAAAGCTTGCGCTTGCGTTAAATCTCGCCCAGCTGGTCCAGGGAGCAACGAGGGTGCCGGATGTTGATACGCACACTGCCAATTGCTTGGACCTTTTGCTGACAACAGATCCAGACCGCTACTCTGTGTCGGTATCTTCACCTTTGGGTAGCTCTGACCATTGTCTGGTGAAGTCTGTATCCGTCTACTCCCCACCCGATCCCAGCCCAAGAGGCACTCGGCGGGTTTGGCGGTACAGGTCAGCAGATTGGGATGGGATGCGTTCGTTTTTCGCTTCTTATCCTTGGCGGCCCACTTGCTTTTCTTCAGCTGATCCCTCGTCGTGTGCGGACGCCGTCACCGATGTGTTGCGTCGGGGAATGGAGTACTACATTCCATTCTCTGACGTAGCAATGTCTAGCGTTGACCTGCCATGGTTTGGCGCCGAGTGCAATCGCGCCAACACGCTTAAACATGAGGCGTACCTGGCATGGGTCGACGCACGGACGCGCAAGGCTAGCGACGTGGGCCAGCGGAAGAGAGCCTTTAATAGGGCTGCCAAGTCCTGCAAGAGGGTATTGCGAAGGGCTCGGTTTGACCACATAAGCCGTATTGGGACCAAACTTGCTTCCTACCCAGCCGGTAGTAAAGCGTTCTGGTCCCTGGCTAAGTCGGTTGAATCGAATTTCTGCCGTCCCTCACTACCACCACTGCTGAAACCCGATGGAACACTGGCCCACTCCGCTGAGGAAAAGGCAAATTTATTTGCCTCTCTTTTTGCGGAGTCGTCACGTCTGAATCCTGGTGATGCGCGCCCCCCTCCTTCTCCTGATGGATGCGAGACGAGTATGTCGGACATTCGTATCCATCAAAAGGACGTCCGTAGGGTGCTGCGCAACCTCGACGTGAACAAGGCTAGCGGCCCTGACGGAATACCAGCAATTGTTCTTAGAACCTGTGCGCCTGAACTGTCTCCGATCTTGACACGCCTATTTCGCCTTTCGTATGAGGCTGGAAAAGTGCCGAATGCTTGGAAGCAGGCTAACGTACAGCCCGTGCCCAAGAAGGGCAGTCGTGCTGACCCGGCCAACTACAGACCCATATCTGTAACCTCCATACTCGCATACCTAGAAGCAAACGATATCCTAAGTGACCGCCAATACGGCTTCCGCCGAAATCGGTCTACTGGGGATCTTCTAGCGTATGCCATTCACATCTGGAGTGAGGCCATCGAGAGGCACGGGGAAGCACTTGCCGTCTCCCTCGACATCTCGAAGGCTTTTGATAGGGTCTGGCACGAAAGCCTTATTGGTAAGCTTCCTTCATTCGGTTTGCCCGGTGGTCTGTGTGATTGGATTGCTGACTTCCTGAGAGACCGGTCCATTCGAGTGGTTATCGATGGCTGCTCGTCGGACCACTTGGATATTAATGCCGGGGTCCCTCAGGGGTCGGTACTTTCAGCAACTTTATTCCTGCTGCACATTAACGATCTGTTAAAACCCGGCACCTTTGGGTATGCAGACGACAGCACTGTTGCAGAGAGATACTTGTCCAACGCTCGTGCTACCGGGCCTCAGATCCAGTCTCTCCGGGAGGCCATGGTGGAGCGCTTGAACCTGTCCTTGCAGGCAGTCTCCGAATGGGGCGATGCCAATCTGGTCAGGTTTAATGCTGCTAAAACCCAGGCGTGTCTCTTTTCCGCTAAAAAGAGCCAATTTCACCCGGCTCCAACTTTCCGAGATGTAACCGTGCCAATAACTGACCATCTTGAGCTTCTTGGCGTTACGTTGACATCGACTCTCAATTTTGGCCCATACATTGAGGCAAAGGCTCAGCTGGCTGCCAAAAAGTTGGGGATCCTTGCAAAGGTGAGAAGGTACTTCTCGCCAGAACAGCTGCTCAGCTTGTATAAAGCGCAAGTTTGATCATGCATGGAGTACTGTTCTCATCTCTGGGACGGATCTGCCAAATACCAGCTTGATGCACTAGAGTCGATCGAAAAGCGGGCCAAGAGGCTCATCGGTGATGAGGCACTGGTTAAGTCAAAGCTCCAGAGCCTTGAACATCGTCGCCGAGTTGCCAGCTTATCGGTTTTTTATCGATTACATTTCGGGGAGTGTGCGATGGAATTGCATGATCTAATTCCGCCCAGCCCGTTTCATCATCGGACTACCAGACGTACGGCGATGCGCCATCGGTACATGGTGGACATCCCACCCATACGCACTAAACGTTTTGAGAATACTTTTATTATGCGTACAGCTAAGGAGTGGAACTCCCTGCCGGAGTCTGTGTTTCCCGATAGCTACAATCTAGGGGTCTTTAAGTCAAGAGTGAATAGGTTACTTCTAGGCAAGCGCGATCCATCGTCGACCACATCATCGCTTACCATCAGGTGAGATGGTGGTCAAGCACGAACCTATATCAAATAAAAAAAAAAAAAAAAAAAAAAAAAAACATGAAGCAATAATATAATCAAAGCTGGAGAGTACAATGAAACACAAGATGGAAACTAACTGACTTTATTTGTCTACCCGACATATATCTACATAAATTATATAGTTGCCTACCCTATACATCCCACCACCAAATCAGAAGTATATCTTATATTCTAAATTCCTTACGAATATGATTTAATACACTTACACAACAATCAATCGTATCTACCTCTATACCCCCTTCTTAAATTAAATGTACCTATGGTATATTGTAGGTTCTAGTAGGTTTGATTTATTATAACTATAATAGCTTTAGTTTATTTTTTTGTTGGCCCTGCGATGGGCCCTGATGCACCTAGCGGAGGCTGCTGGCGGCAACGAATCATTCGGTTCATGGTCATCTTGTTCCGGCGTATCAACCGCGTCCCCGTAGTCTGACTCATAATCTGACCTAGCGGAATCTGCCAGAACAGTCTCCTGGCTACCCTCGATCGGCTCGCCAGCCACCTCTGCTGCTAATCCCCCATCGGCGCCTTCCGACTCGTTCGGATTCATTACGGCTGGTAACAGACTCGTACGTGATAACGAATGCCTATTATTATTATTACCACTCAGTGATATAATTTGGTCTTGATGCCGGCGCCAAACCGTACCATTACCCATGTCCATCTTATATGACACAGGACCCGTGGTGGCTGCTATCTGTCCTTCCGACCATCTTTTACCCTTTTGGGTGTAATCGCGTGTGAGTACTGGCTGCCCCACGCGGAGCGATGCGTACCGGCCGCCGGCGGCCGCCGGCGACCTGCCGGAGCTGCGCGTCGCCCGAGCAATGCCACGGCTGGCGCTACTCCCGTCGTCGCGTGCTCACTGTTTCTGTATTGAAATAAAAATCTACCTAATGCGTCGGAAATGTCCTCGCCCTCGATAACTGCCCGATTTACCGCCTTTTTCACAGTTCTTTTTTTTATCTTTTATAGGCTTGCGCTTGACCACTATCTCACCTGATGGTAAGCGATGATGTGGTCCACGATGGATCACGCTTGCCTAGAAGTAACCTATTCACTCTTGATTTAAAGACCCCTAGATTGTAGCTATCGGGAAACACAGACTCCGGCAGGGAATTCCACTCCTTAGCTGTACGCACAATAAAAGTATTCTCAAAACGCTTAGTGCGTATGGGTGGGGTGTCCACCATGTACCGATGGCGCATCGCCGTACGTCTGGTAGTCCGATGATGAAACGGGCTGGGTGGGATTAGATCATGCAATTCCTTCGCACACTCCCCGAAATGTAACCGATAAAAAACCGACAAGCTGGCAACTCGGCGACGATGTTCAAGGCTCTGGAGCTTTGACTTAACCAGTGCCTTATCGCCGATGAGCCTCTTGGCCCGCTTTTCGATCGACTCTAGTGCATCAAGCTGGTATTTGGCAGATCCGTCCCAGAGATGAGAACAGTACTCCATGCATGATCGAACTTGCGCTTGATACAAGATGAGCAGCTGTTCTGGCGTGAAGTACCTTCTCACCTTCGCAAGGATCCCCAACTTTTTGGCAGCCAGCTGAGCCTTTGCCTCAATGTATGGGCCAAAATTGAGAGTCGATGTCAACGTAACGCCAAGAAGCTCAAGATGGTCAGTTATTGGCACGGTCACATCGTGGAAAGTTGGAGCCGGGTGAAATTGGCTCTTTTTAGCGGAAAAAAGACACGCCTGGGTTTTAGCAGCATTAAACTTGACCAGATTGGCAACGCCCCATTCGGAGACTGCCTGCAAGGACAGGTTCAAGCGCTCCACCATGGCCTCCCGGAGAGACTGGATCTGAGGCCCGGTAGCACGAGCGTTGGACATGTATCTCCCAGCAACAGTGCTGTCGTCTGCATACCCAAAGGTGCCGGGTTTTAGCAGATCGTTAATGTGCAGCAAGAATAAAGTTGCTGAGAGAACCGACCCCTGAGGGACCCCGGCATTAATATCCAAGTGGTCCGACGAGCAGCCATCGATAACCACTCGAATGGACCGATCTCTCAGGAAATCTGCAATCCAATCACACAGACCACCGGGCAAACCGAATGAAGGAAGCTTACCAATAAGGCTTTCGTGCCAGACCCTATCAAATGCCTTCGAGATGTCTAGGGAAACGGCAAGCGCTTCCCCGTGCCTCTCGATGGCCTCACTCCAGATGTGAATGGCATACGCTAGAAGATCCCCAGTAGACCGATTTCGGCGGAAGCCGTATTGGCGGTCACTTAGGATTTCGTTTGCTTCTAGGTATGCCAGGAGCTTAGTGTTTAGTACACGCTCCATACTCTTACAGAGTATGGACGTTACAGAGATGGGTCTGTAGTTAGCCGGGTCAGCTCGACTGCCCTTCTTGGGCACGGGCTGTACGTTGGCTTGCTTCCAAGCATTCGGCACTTTTCCAGTCTCATATGAAAGGCGGAATAGGCGTGTCAAGATCGGAGACAGTTCAGGCGCACAAGTTCTTAGAACTATAGCTGGTATGCCGTCCGGGCCGCTAGCCTTGTTCACGTCGAGGTTGCGCAGCACCCTACGGACGTCCTTTTGATGGATACGAATGTCAGACATACTCGTCTCGCATCCATCAGGAGAAGGAGGGGGCCGCGCGTTACCAGGATTCAGACGTGAAGATTCCGCAAAAAGAGAGGCAAATAAATTTGCCTTCTCCTCAGCGGAGTGGGCCAGCGACCCGTCGGGTTTCAGCAGTGGTGGTAGTGAGGGACGGCAGAAGTTCGATTCGACCGACTTAGCCAAAGACCAAAACGCTTTACTACCTGCTGGGTAAGAAGCAAGTTTGGTCCCTATTCGGCCGATGTGGTCGAACCGAGCCCTTCGCAACACCATCTTGCAGGACTTGGCAGCCCTGTTGAAGGCTCTCTTCTTCTGACCCACGTCACTCGCCTTACGCGATCGAGCGTCGACCCAAGCCAGGTACGCCCCATGTTTAAGCGCATCGGCGCGCTTACATTCGGCGCCAAACCATGGCCGGTCTTCGCTAGACATTGGTACGTCAGAGAACGGAATATAGTACTCCATTCCCTGACGCAACACATCCGTCACGGCGTCCGCGCACGACGATGGATCAGTCGAAGAAAAGCAAGTAGGCTGCCAAGGATAGCATGCGAAGAAAGATCGCATACCATCCCAATCTGCTGACCTGTACCGCCAAACCCGCCGGGTGCCTCTTGGGCTGGGATCGGGCGGGGAATAGACAGACACAGACTTCACCAGACAGTGGTCGGAACTTCCTAATGGTGAAGCTATTGACACGGAGTATCTGTCTGGATCTGTTGTCAGCAGAAGGTCCAAGCAATTGGCTGTGTGTGAATCAACATCCGGTACCCTCGTTGCCCCCTGGACCAGCTGGGTGAGGTTTAGCGCTAGCGAAAGCTTACGCATCTCCCGTCCAGCGTAATCAGTGTACTGGTATGGGAAGAGCCACTCCTGGTGGTGGGCATTAAAGTCCCCCAGTAACACTAATTGGGCGGAAGGGTACCGCTGCTGTGCCGTATCAGCCGCCTCACTGATGTGCTCTGTGAGCCTGGTTGTCTCCTGATCTCCGCTGTGCGAACGGTAGACACAGGCGTAGATAATTTTATCCAGACCTGTGTCCACTAAAGCCCACAGCGTTGAGAATCTGGAGTCCTCAAGGTTACGGAGACGCCGATAGCAAGTATCGTCACGGGCGTACATACACACACCCGCGCGCGGTTTAAAATTGTGCTCCAGGGTAAACCCTGGGTAAGATAAGTACGACGCGTCTGACGGACTCGCTATCTGCGTCTCCGTAAGGAAAAACAGCGCTGGTTTCTCAGCCTCCAGGTGATAGTGGACTGCAGAGAGATTTGAGTGCAGACCTCGAATGTTGGTAAGGTGCACTTTGTGGGGGAGGGGGTGCAGCCGCTGTTTTAGTCTGATATTCCTTTTTTTTGACATCATTATAGTAGAGTGAATGGAGGTGAGGAGAAGGAAGTGAGACGAGGTTCTACGCTGCTAACCTACAGACACGCACTGAAAAGACGACATCATTGGGGCACTATTCCGGAGACTGCGGGGACGCCCGAGCCCCCCCGGAATGTCCATCGGGCCCTCCCCATCTGGTCGCCAACCAGCACGATGGTGCATTCCGGGATTTTTCGACAGTTGGCGGGGCAGCCTTTCATGTGTGGCTGGCACACTACTTGGGCCCCCAACTACCTGCGGTCGGCCAGCGGCGCACCGTGCCTCGGATCCCGCTACCCTCCGCGACTAGTCTCCCGATACGTCTATAACAGCGCGCGTCAGGCTGGTCTGCCAGCAGTAGAACAGCTGTCTCGACCCAACTCCTCTAGTTGGCTACACCGAGCATCGTAACCGGAACACGGCTAGGCCGCTTGGCGGTACGTCTTTGCCCGGTGAGTGGTCGCAAGCCTTCGGCCGAAACCTACCACCAGTTATTGTCACCTGATTTGCACCACCCGGGGACCACGTGTAGGGAATCAAAGGGTACACTCCTACGGACGTGGGTGACTCGGCCCCCAAAAAGTTTTTACTGCGTTCTCGGCCTCCCCGTTACCCTGTGGCCTGTACGGCGCCGATGTGGTGTGTCGTATCACATTTTTTGAGCAGTACCAATTAAATTCCTCAGAGGAGAATGGCGGGCCATTGTCTGTGACTAGCTGTGATGGTAAACCGAATCTTGCAAATATGGAACGGAAAGCTTTTATTGTTAATCTCGCTGTGGTACCAGTCATTAGTATTACTTCTATCCATTTTGAATGGGCGTCTACAATTATTAAGAACCGTTTGTTTGCACAATCGAAAAAATCGGCATGTAGCCGTGTCCATGGGTATAAGGGGAACTCCCACGGGTGCAGGGGGAACTCCCACGGGTGCAGGGGAGCGCGCGCGGGCGCGTCGCGCACGGCCCGGCACGCCGCGCACGCGCGCGCCACAGCCTCGATGTCGCTGTCGATATTCGGCCAGTACACGTAGTTCCTAGCTAAACTCTTCATTTTATTCTTACCTAAATGACCCGCGTGTATTTCTTTTAATATGTTTTGTCGTAGTTTAGTTGGAATAACGATACGATACTTAAACAAAAGACATCCTAGCTCCGTGTAAAGTTCCTCTTTACGGGTAAAAAAAGCTTTCTCCTCTTCACAGCTAGGAGACAATGGCCAACCAAACATAACATAACCTGTTATCCTACTCAACAAAGGATCATTTTTCGTTTCTTTCGCCACATCTTTGAAATTAATTGGTACAGTTCCTAGCATATTGTAACATGGCCTGTCCGAGGTGGAGCGAATCTCGTGTGGCAATGGTAGCCTTGAAAGTGAGTCTGCCGGCCCATTGTCCGCTGATCTCACAAATTCTACCTTGTAATCGTAGCCCGCCAGCCGCTCCGCCCAGCGCTGCAGCCTGCTGGCCGCCGTCTGTGGTATCCCCTTCTTCTCGCCGACTATATACATAAGCGGCTTGTGGTCAGTGCGAAGTACGAACTGCCTACCGAAAAGGTATTGGTGATGCTTAGTTATTCCATAAAAAATGGCTAAAGCCTCTTTGTCCAACTGACTGTAGTTTTTCTCGGCATCGTTGAGCGTGCGGGAGGCGCAGCTGACCGGCCGCTCGCTGCCGTCGGGGTAGCGGTGCGCCAGCACCGCGCCCACGCCGTACGCGCTGCTGTCCACTGCCAACACGAGCGGTCGCCCCTCCTCATAGTGTGCCAACACACACTTACTGACCAGCGCTTTATGCTGCCACTTCTCGCCGTCGCGACGGCTACGTTTGGGACACATCACCTTTAAATGACCGCGCTGTTTACACTGATCACAATTGTAGTTAGCAAACCGGCACTTATTCGCACGATGGTCTTTACCGCACCGCCAACAAGCCGTGCCGTCGCTCGCCTGGCCCGCGTCGCGCCCACCTGGCGCCGGGCGAGTGCCGGCGCTGCCGCCGCGCCCCGCCCCTACTGCCGCGCCTGGAGGGCGAGCGCGGCGCGCGCGCTTGGTGTGCAGGACCTCGCCCGCGCCGCCGCCACCGCCGCCGCCGCTTGCCTCCGCCGTCCCCGGGATCCCGCCGGCCACGCTCAACACCGCATGCATCTCGGCGGCTTCCAGGGCCAGACCTAGTTCCACTGCCTTGTTATATTTCAGATCTTTCTCTGCGAATAGCCGCGACCTCATCGCCTCGCTCGCGAGGCCGGAGACGAACTGATCTCGCAGCTCCTCCTCTAATCTCCCCGTGAAGTTACAGGTAGTCGCCAGATGTTTTAAACTTCGCAAATACTCCGTTAACGTTTCGCCGACCTGCTGCCTGCGTTGGCGATAAATATGGCGTTCGGCGATTTCTGAGCGTTGAGGTTCGAGATGCTCGGTGACTAACTTAACGAGCGTGTCGAAAGTCTTTGTTTCTGGATTTTCGGGCGCACAAAGGTCACACATTAACGAGTATGTCGCTTCACCCACAACGGTGATTAAAGTTGGCACTTTCAATTCGTCCTTTATCTCGTTGGGTATAATAAATTGCTTGACACGTCGCACGTAAGCCGCCCATTTTTTCGAGCACAGGTCAAATGCTTCGATTTTACCAATCGGCATCTTGAAATATTTTAAGCAATTAACTATCGGATCAATACAACACGGTTACCGATCACTAAACACGACAAGAACGCGTAATTACTTATTAAATATATATTAAATCACGACTGCGCCAGTGGAGAGTACAATGAAACACAAGATGGAAACTAACTGACTTTATTTGTCTACCCGACATATATCTACATATTATATAGTTGCCAACCCTACAAAAGCTATGACCGAATTACAACATAAACATCAAGAAACGAGAAAAATTAAGACGACGTCATGTTGCCGCCGCAAGGAAAGCACGCCTACCACCTCTGGCCTCGCCGCCCAGCTCCGCCTCGCCGCCGCCGGAAACCAGCCACACCATGAGTGCTGTGACACCAGCCGTGGCAGTTGCGTCGAGCTCGAGCGACGAGTACTTCTCTCCGCCGACGACACCACCACCTGCGCGTCGACGGGGAGGACGCCGGTTAGGACCGCTTAGGGCCTCGAGGCTTACCGGTCTCTGATGGGGTCCCAGCACCCGGCGGACGTGTGCAGCGCATGAGATGGACAGTATCCATCAATGAAAATGTCATGCACGCATACTTTGGGGCTACAGAGGGAGGAAACAACCTGACCGAGTACCGTGTCCGTATGCTCTCTTTGTTTCAGGTGCTTGAGCCAGCCGTCAACGTTTCGGCCCAACGACTTTCGGATCAGGTGCAGGTCATCCAGCGTAATCGTATGTTGGATGATACTGTACTTGATCGCCTCCGAACTGAAATGAGTAACCGTGTCACTGCACCCTCGTCGCAAGCTGTGGTGCCACTATAGTCCAACCACGCTGATGTGGAGAGTAGTGACAGGGTTACAAACGTAAGTACCCAGTACAATGAGGAATTGAGGAGTGCTTTGGAGTGTGCTATTCGGGAATATCGCTACATGCAGACCGAACTTAGGCCACGATTACCTCACTTGCCCATGCATAACAAAAATAGGGCGCTGGTGGCTGCTCTGGATTCGCAGTTGTCAAACTATTTTGATGACTGCGAAGACCTCACTGATACACATTCGATCATGTACTGCGCGGCTGTAGCGGCATGTCGTGTAGCCCACGTCAAATTTGCAGATGACAGAGCTACACGACCGAAACCAGCCGTACCAGCTTGGCAGTGCAGGATCGAACGTCGTATTGGTGGGGCCAGAGCACTCATCGGCAAACTAATTTGTTTCAGGGAGGGCAATAATCGCCCAAGAGTGATGCGCTTTGTGAGACGGGCGTTTTCGGGAACTGATGTCAGCCCCCGAGACTATATATCCCATGTCACAGAGTGCATCGACTTCCTGAAACAAAAAGTGTTTGCATGGGCAAACCGTATTCGTAGGTACAGGCGGAGAGTGGAGCGATACACCCAGAATCGCACATTCCAAAGTAATGAAGGTGGGTTTATCGGACTTGGGGGCGACCCGACCAAGGTGTGACTGATACACACACATCATGATCACAGCATGATGACGCTATGTGTTCATTCTGGCGCAGCATCTGGTCGGTGCCTGTCAGTCACACCGAAGGTGAATGGACTCGGGAGGTCGAACGAGCATGCGATCCGATTCAAGAAATGGGGGCTATCACGATCAGCCCCCAAGATGTAGCCCGTGCAGTCCGTCCGTTGCCGAACAGGAAATCTCCAGGGCCTGTGGCTACAAAGGTCGCACGCTCGTTTGGCATCTCAGTACCAGGCAGCCTTGGAATCTGTTTCGCTACCCAAGTTCCTTACAACAGGAATAACCCATCTGCTCCACAAGTCTGGTAGCACCGCGGAACCCAAAAATTATAGATCTATTACATGTTTACCAACGGTCTATAAGGTTCTTACATCCATTTTGAGAGTTAAAATTAATAAACACGTCGATGATAACTCTATCATGTCGGTCTCTCAGAATAGATGTAGGAACGGGTCCCGCGGTACTAAGGAGCTACTCCTTATAGATATGGCCATTAGCCAACAGGTTCGGCGTTCCCGAAAGGATCTGTCGACATGTTGGATAGATTATAAGAAGGCCTATGACTCGGTGCCTCATACACGGCTCATGAGGGTGCTAGAATTGTATAAAATAGATACAACTCTACGCACCTTCCAGATGTCGTGTATAGGCCAATGGAGCACAGTCCCTCGCTATCCAGGATGTCGAAATATCCACAGGAATAGCGAACCTGTAAAGATCGAGCGAGATATATTCCAAGGCGATAGTTTGAGTCCAATTTGGTTTTGCCTAGCCCTGAATCCTCTAAGCATGCTGCTGGAGAATTCAGGGCTAGGCTATCGGTTGAAGAGAGGTGGTCAGGTTATATCTCACCTCCTTTACATGAACGATCTGAAGCTCTTTGCCCCCAGCAATCTTCAGCTGATAGAGCTACTGAAGGTAACTGAAACTTTTAGTAACGCCATCAGGATGGAGTTTGGTGTGGACAAATGTGCGGTCATGCATGTAAAGCGAGGGGAGATTATGGAATCCGTAGGAATTCAGCTCGCGGATTCCATAAACCTGAGATCACTCTCTCCAAACGAAACCTATAAGTATTTGGGTATGTCGGAAGCGTTAGGTATCAGCACTACTGACATTAAGCAATCGTTGAGGGAACGCTTCTTTGGCCGCCTGAAGAAGGTATTCAATAGCCTTCTTTCAGGCGGAAACAAGGTGCGCGCCTTCAACGGTTGGGTCATGCCAGTATTGATGTACTCTTTTGGCATACTCAAATGGACTCAAACGGAACTCGAAGCCCTGGATAGGCGGGTCCGTACACTGCTGACTACATATCGAATGCACCACCCACGATCGTCGGTCATGAGATTGTATATCCCGCGGAAGTGTGGAGGCCGAGGCTTTTTAAATGCCAAAAACCTCCACAACCACGAGATATGCAATCTCAGGGAATATTTTCTACACACCGACGTGGGTATGCATCGAGATGTAGTAGCAGTGGACAAGGGACTCACCCCGCTCTCCTTGGCGAATGAGAACTGGCGCAAGCCTGTAGTGCTTGACACTAACAACCGCAGGGAAGTATGGCAGAGTAAGGAGCTTCATGGGCGCTTTTTCCGGGCCCTACATGGGTCCGATGTAGACCAAGCAGCGTCCGTAGCCTGGCTGCGTTTCGGTGACCTCTTTCGGGAAATCGAAGGTTTTGTCTGTGCAATTATGGACGAAGTTATCATGACAAATAACTACCGGAGATTTATTGTGAAGGATGGCACGGTTGACATCTGTCGGGCATGTCACCGCCCGGGTGAATCGATCCGCCACATTATCTCTGGTTGTTCTCGTCTAGCTAACGAAGAGTACTTGCATAGGCACAACCTTGTAGCCAGGATAATTAATCAGCAACTTGCTCTGAAATACACTCTTGTGGCATCGGAGGTGCTGTACTACAGGTCGCAGACTACCCCCTTTTTTTATTCTGTTTCTTCAGTCCATCCAAAGGTTGTCTGGTAGATATCGCTGTCAGCGATAAGACCGCCTTTGTACCCGTATAAATAAGTTTTTCTTGTAAATGTGTATAATTTTATGGTGTACAATAAAGTATATTCTATTCTATTCTATTCTATGTGCCCGACCCAGTTCTCGAGAATGGCAATATCACATTGTACTGGGATCGGTCCATCATCACTGACAGGACTATTATCGCTAATAAGCCTGATATAGTGGTGGTGGACCGAATAGAGAGGCGTGCAATGATTGTTGATATTACCGTCCCACATGACGGGAACCTCGTGAAAGCCTAGAAAGATAAGCAAATCAAGTATCTTGACATGGCTCGCGAGGTGGTCGACATGTGGGATGTGGACACAGCAATCATTGTGCCGATAGTCGTGTCAGCCAATGGCTTAATAGCCACGAGCCTCGACAAATACCTTAGGTGGCTCTCGTTAGGCGGCTGGGTCAAGGGCCTGATCCAGAAAGCAGTACTGCTGGACACGGCTCGTATTGTTAGAAGGTTCCTCTCTCTGGAGCCCTGACCGCCGGTAGCTTGGACCCTGTTCCCGATACCGGTGAGCCTCTATTTTCTTTTTTTTACGTGTTTTGTAAAAATATTTAAAAATGTAACTAATAAGAAATATAATTAAAAAAAGGAAATAAAATAGTTTTTAGTAATGGTAAAGTTTTTATTTACTTCAATTGTACAAAATAAACACTTATCTAAACACGTAGCGTTACAACTAGGGAAGAAAAAGAGTGTTTACGATGAACTCTGGCACCCAATGTAAGATTTAACTTGTGTTTAGAGTGCCAGCGTCCTCGACTATAATTTGAACATGTAACAGCGACGAACGACAAGACGAACACAGTACAATTTATCTATACTAATATTATAAAGAGGAAAGATTTTTTTGTTTGTTTGTTTGTTTGTTTGTTTGTTTGTACCGAATAGGCTCCAAAACTACTGGACCGATTTAAAAAATTCTTTCACCAATAGAAAGCTACGTTATTCCTGAGTAACATAGGCTATTTTTTAATCCCGAAAACGGGTCCTGTGGGGTGGCCCACGGGAGCGAAGCCGCGCGAAGCAGCTAGTCATTATTAAATTATAATAAATTTGCTAGCTAATGCATCTATGATGTGTGTGTGTAACCTAATTATGTACCTGTGTATGAATGTGTGTATGTGTGTGAGGGAGAGGTAAATATTATGATGAAAAGTTGTATTTATGTAAGTCTGTATGAATGTAATTATAAACATATCACTCCATTAACTACTTAAGCGAGACCTGTCAAATGTCGATTGCACACCATGTGTGCAGATGACAATAAAATTTCTATTGGGTCTGCTAATTGGCGTGCAACGAGTTAAGCGATCGATATCTGTAGTAAATCTTCAGTCTTATCGTAACTCAATGTCAAGAGCCACATCATGACCCTGGTTTTGCACCTATTTAGACATTCAGGAGCAATGGAGCAGATTTTATTTATTTTATTATATATGTCGCATCAAGGCTGGCCGATAGATGCAAACCATCGGGAAGTCAGGATGTACTCCCTTAGGTTAAGACATCGTGTGTGGGCAGGTCGGTGGGTACAATCGTGAAAATGAAATCACACAAATTATTCGATACACTGAGTATATTCAAATAGACACAAGTTACATTCTTGCTTACTAATATTACGGATCGACACTGATTCTACGACGTGTTAGCTCTACGGCTGTCAGTACTCAACTGCCAGTACATTTTAGCTCAACTGCTATATTATGTTATCCCCACAACGCAAGTGGTTAGAGAAAGCGCGCCAAAGCGTAGTTGTTCTTGCTTTGCCGCCTGATGGCGTGCTTGCGACTTGTTTTGACGTCCGTACTATTGACTAAACCCGACATATAAGTGGTTTGACAGTACACCAAAATGACGCTGAGCAAGGGCCGTTCTACATCCGTGTGTTGAGCATACCTCGAAGTGTCTACGCTTTTTGGTATCATTCGGATCGTATACTACAGAGGGATGCTTGCGCAGGATAGTGCCAACGACAAAGAGCTGTCTCACAGTTAGAACCTGACATTCGGTGTAGAGAGTCACGGTGGGATACCTAAAAGGCTTCGAGGTCATAACCTGCAGAACAGCTCTCTGCGCTCGCTCCAAAGGCAGGAGGATTGTCTTGGGAATCCCACCCCACACTGTGATGCAGTAGTTTATAATGCTTTGACACAGGGCATAAAAAACACATTTAATAGTAAGGCGATCAGCGGAGTGCCTTAGCTTTTTAAAAATAAATATACATTTGCGGACTCGCGATATGAGATTACTAAGGTGACGTTTCCAGCTCAGAGAACTATCTAGATAGACGCCGAGATACTTGGCAGACTCACACCTTTTGAGCTGAGGGCAGCCACATAGTGAAGAAGACAGACCAAGTGAGCAGGTATGAGCTCTGAGCACCATTGAATCTGGTGAGGGAAGGTTAGTGGATCGTAAGGAGAAAGGTAAGTATACCGTTTTATTTAAATTTAAGGTTAGGAGTAGAAGTTATTATTTGACAGCCATTTCATCACTGAGTTTAGAGCAAGTTCTGCGTATTTTACTGTTTCGGGCCAGACACTACCATGAATTAATCATCTGCGTAAGTGAAAATAGAACAATTCATTAGAGACATTTTGCATAAGTTGTTAACATAAATAAGAAATAGGGTAGGACCCAGAATTGAGCCCTGGGGAATACCAAAACTCAATGAAATGGTGTCACTAATAACATCATTTATTTTGACACATTGAGTTCTATCACACAGATAATCCTGGAAAACCTTTAAGGTATGTCCGCGAATGCCCGTAGCTTCCAGCTTAGATAAGAGGTGGGGAATGGACACAGTGTCGAATGCCTTAGAAAGATCCAAAAAGATAGCCAAGCATTTGCTTTTACTATCTAATTTAGAAACTATATGGTCTATCAAGGCAGCAACAGCAGTTTAGCAGTTGACCTGCCACGTCTAAAACCATATTGGTTATTACTTAGTAATTTGTGTGACTCAAGAAAGTCTACCAATCGTTTATTAAGGATCTTTTCTAATATTTTAGAGATGGCAGGCAAGACAGAGATCGGTCTATAATTATCTACACTGTGTCTGTCACCCTTTTTGAAGATTGGGTGAACAACAGCCCTTTTAAAAACCCTGGGAATACAGCCTGTGGAAATAGAGAGATTGCAGATATGAGTAATGGCTGGGACAATCGCGGGGAGGCAGGATTTTAATATTCTCGATGAAATACCATCCCAACCTACGGCAGCATCAGTTCGTAACCCAGTAATGAGATTTGAGACCTCCACTTCATCTGTAGGTAGAAGAACTAGCGAATTAGAGGGCAGTGCATCGAGAGAATATACCGAGGTATATGAGGTGGGTAAGAATTTTTCAGCCAAGTTCTTGCCAACATTCGCAAAAAACTCGTTGACTTTATTGACCGAGGACTTTTCATCTGAAGATATACTTAGTAGCTCGTTGGGGGATTTCGCATTGCAACTAGTTCCAATAACATTTTTTACGGCCTTCCAAGTAGCCTTAGGGTTGTTCTTCGCTATTTGGAACTCCTTCCTCTCATATGCGTGTTTTAAATTTTTGAGAAGTTTGTTACAAAAATTACGGTATCGTTTATATGTAATCATCAGAAAAAACATTTTTGGGATCTGCCTCCAGCGTACGAGCCATGCTATCTCTATTTCGGATACAACGGAGCAGTCCATTTGTAATCCAAGGTTTCAGGACTCGACGTTTCGAAGTCATGTGCACCGATTTGGAATGATTGGCGATGACGGAGCTAATGATGGAAACCAGAGACTCGGCGGCATTGTTTGGGTCATGAATAGTCAATATTTCACTGAGGTACATTGATAAAATGTCAGTGATTGCAGCTAAACCAATAAATATGCGAGTATGTTTAGAGGCAGGGTGTGACATCATACGTTGGATGCTAATAATCGTAGGTCTATGATCAGTAATATAAGTATCAAGAACCAGAGTCGTATATTTATGGTCAGATCTTAGCATTACGTGATCAATACAAGAGTTAATACGGGTTGGGAATAGATGTGTCGGAAGGAGGCCGTGTGAGGCAATAAGGTTAAGATACTGATTAGCTTGTTGGGAGATAGAATTTGGAGTGATGTCAATATTGATGTCACCCATAATCACACAATTTTTTTGGGCTGATGTCTGAGTAAGGATCGTGTCTAAGCTATCGATAAATTCGTCAAGATTTCGTGTGGAGGGAGAGCAAAGAAGTAACAAACACTCACAGACTTTCGCCTTTGTAATATTATAGTGTCATAATTCACGCAGGCACTGACGTCACTTTTGTTCTTATAAAAGGGCACTATGTAACTTTGACGCCATGATTCTGGGATCATATTGGAGTTCAGGACAGCATTGAAGAGTATTGTGAGCCACTCTAGTCCTGTCGGTCCTATCTGTTTCCAGATATCAGAGGGTATTTCGTCGGGGCCGACAGCTTTATGGTTTTTCAAGACTGCAGTTTGTACCACTGCAAGCTTGACTTCCGGGACTGGTCCAGCAGTAGATTTTGTAATAGGTTGTTGCTGGCTTGGGAATTTTAAGTAATCTAACTGGCAGACTAAATAGTTTTTTTTTTGTCATCATCCCTATTGTGGTTGTTTGTCGAATGATGAAGGAAACATGCACAGTATGTTGGCACTTATAAAATCCGTTAGCCAAAGTTGTAGATGATTTAACCCGCCATGTTGATTATTATTAAGGAAATAGTTTCTTGCTATGTTGAACTAGTTCTGTCTGGTACAAATAAATAAAAATAACCGATGATCACATTTGTGGCAAACAGGTAAATCCAAAGAGAATTAAACAACTTTGTAATAAAGTCCCCCCACACCCGATTTTGGTGCCAGTCAAAATAAGCGGAGGCTAGCCATCGCATCGGCGCGGGACATACATCGTATTATTATAGCGCAAAAGTGCGTTTGCGTCTCCACAAATAAGTGCACTCTCTGCTCCCACGCTGTCATAATCCAAGGGACGGCAAGTCGACACCCCGCTGCCCGATTAAACGGAAAGAGATCAGGCGGAGGACCAACGGCTTCAGTATATTTTTATATTAGTTTTGGTGTGTTCGGAGAAAACTATTGTTCCATCGGCTCTCAGCAGTTTTGGAGACAACACTTCAGTGATGCGTATCAAGCTGTTTACAAAATAAAAGTGCATCAACTGTGCAGCGACATTCATCATGAGTGGATTAACAAATTTGTGGTTAGCTCTATACTACATTCATTTAACGGTGTCATCAGCTGCGTTTATATACGGAGTGTTATCATGGTGCATCTTAAAGAACTTTAGAAATTACAAGAACTACGTGTTTCTTAACTTAATATTGACTCTTTTATTAGGTGACTTTAAGCATTACATTTCAATTTTTATGGGTGCCGAACGTCAAGCTAATATTGAAACTATTTTTAGTTTGTGTTTAAATGTAAATATTTATTTAATTATAGTAAGGAGCCACTGGTTGGTCGTAATGAGCCACATGTTTTACATTCAGTTCGTAAAAGTGTTTAGTGAGCACATCCAAAGTAGATATTTAAAAAGTTTTTTATTTGGCTGGGGCGTACCTTTAGTAACAACCCTCATTATATTTATGTACAACTATATATTCTTTGCATTAAGAGAGTTTGTTTTTTGTTACCTCCCATACTTAACACTATTCTTTATATAATAACAGTATCTGAACTCTGTCGCAGCTCTAACGCGGACGCACCTACTACCACTACTAAATGTCGTCGGTTCTACTACGCATCTATAATATTTATACTGAGTGATATCACATTGTTGTCTACTATTTTTGTATTTTATTTGGAATTCGGTTTCATATATGATGCAATTTTTACAAATCTGTCCTTTCGCTTACAACCAATATTATTATCAGCGTTTCTGTTCGTAGTAAAAAGTAACAGGAAAGCTTGGCATCAATTTTACATAAATAAGTTAAGAGCAAGGTCCACCGCAAGGCAATTGGATCGTGACTTCAATATGCAGGTAAGAGCTTGCTGATAGTCAGTCGGCCATGGGCTCTTGTGATACAGGATCAGACGGAAAACACTGATAGCACCTTGTTGGTAGTTTACGAACATCATATTTTGTTAAGTTAATCGCATTCGCAAATTTCAACCATTTTTTCCCTTTCTATGAAATTGTGTAACATATTATATAATATTATGTATGTAAGTATGTTTACATGTAAGTTTTTTATGGTATTTTATATAGCTATAAATATATTTTTAACCGACTTACCAAAAAAGGAGGAGGTTCTATGTTCGACATTATTATATATTACACACATACTCCGCATTTTTGAGTATCTGAATATATTTTTTTCTAGACCATGAAAAATTTAATTTAAAAGAAAATCCGGTAGTTAATATATTTATTTCTTTCCGCTAAGATATTTTTTTTGTGCATTTTGTTTTGTATATTTTATTTCGTCTAAGATAGAGACAAGTTATTGTTTGTATTAAATTAAGTAATTTTAAGTGTATATGTTAACTAGTTATTGTTCGGATTTAGTTAACAATTGTTTATATAAGTAATAATCTTAGGAAATATTTATTGTGTAATATATGTTTTCTTCGAGATATACAGTCAGTACCATCATATGTGTATAGTTATGTAAATAATATTGATGACAATAGCTCTCTCTGACACGGGACTTAAAGATAACTGCCCAAATGTGGCAATAATAAATGTGCGTACATTCATTACACGCAATAATTATTCACAAACTACCAACAGGAGGAGTATGGGAGGCAAACATGTTAAAACGTTCAAAAAATTCAGCGTATCTCTCTTTTGTATTCATTATAAAAAGAGGATTGTTGTTGCTAATGGTACGCCAGAGATAAAACTTTAAAAGTATATCCTTTGCATCTGACCATTAAATACTTTTACGAAGTGTACGTAAATCACGTATTTGTTTTGTTTTTCTTTTGTATATTTCATGTCATCATACGTTTTTTTGTATTTTATTTCTTTGGAAAAAAAACATGCATACAATTTTTTTTCTTTTTTTGGCTTGCGCTTGACCACTATCTCACCTGATGGTAAGCGATGATGTGATCGACGGTGTGGCACGCTTGCCTAGAAAAATCCCATTCATTCTTGACTTAAAGACCTTGTACCTATCGGGAAACACAGACTCCGGCAGGGAATGCCACTCCTTAGCTGTACGCATAATAAAAGTGTCGTGTTACATTATTTGTGTTCGGAAATGGCCGCATTAGTGAAACTCCAGAAGAGAGATGACAACGTTCTAACATTATTAGAAAGAAAATAAATACCAACAAAAATTAAATAACATTAAAAATCAATCAATAAAATTTCAAATCAAAATTACACTAAAAATACAAATTAAATCAAATATCTATTACGAATTAAAATAAAAAAAGTAAATTACAATTTAAAACAAAATTATAGATAACATAGAATTATAAATTAAAATTCAATCTTTTAAAGTAAAACCAAAATCAAGCACAACACATAAGAACAAAAATATTTGAATTTTAGCCATTCATTAAAAATTAAACTAAAACTGATTCAAATTAAACTAAGATTTTTATTATTGTCTTTTTTTTTAATGTTTGCGCATTAAAAAAAAGACAAACAATAATAAAAATCAATTATTAAAAATCAAAGTCAAAACAAAACTAATAATTATTAAAATATTATAATGAAATACAGATCAATCCTTCAATAAATTAATATAAGATAGACATGTGTATGCGTGGGTATATTAAAGAGTATGAGTGTGATTGTAAGTAAGTGTGGATGAGAGAGTTCTGAGTGTGTGTGTGAGTTAAAGTGTGTGAATGACAGAGTGTGCGTGCGTAATGTATGTAGTGAGTGAGTAGACGAAATATCAGTGAGTTTGCTGGTGGAAGAGTGGGGACTATGACAGAACCTTAAGCAGATTTTCAGTCTCCTCATATGTGCGACTTTGTAGACTTGGGTTTTGCATTCTCATAGCGGAAGAGGGTAAATATTTATTTCCTTATTTATTTTATTGAAGAGCATTGAGCTTAAATGGAGAAAGTGGCGGCCCGCCAGTACGTAGACCGCCAGTACAGTCCTCCGTGGTAATGATATGCAAACCCTATCAGACCTACGTTTATTTTTAGTAAGTTGAACATCAAAAGACAGTTGCGCATGCTTCCTAAGAATGACCTGCCTCACAAAAAGTTGTCGGACCGTGGACCGTGAGCACATTGCAGAGTCTGTATAGCTCAAAAGTGGGATAGCTCTGAGGTCTTTCTAGGCGTGGCATTATAGTTATTGCCACCCCCCCCAAGCCGGGATACAATAACCTAGAATAGACTGAACAAGAGCAAAGCAAACCGGTTTCAGAGTGTCTAGGTTTGCAATACATTTTAAATATCTAATAAAAACATACAATATCTTTCGGACCCTACCAGTAATAAACGTCATACAAAATAACAAGTAGACGTGGCGGCGACTCGACGTCAAGGTAACAAATCCTACCAACTGTAGCCGCAACATGCTCGTGCCAGCTTAGGACTTAGTCGATTACTATGACAAGATACTTGAAGTTTCGCGTTCGTGCAATTTTACTACAGACACATGCTAGTTCCTGGCTAGGAACATGTGAGCCCGAATTGGAAAATACGTTGGGGGCAGAGAAGTTATCCTCGATCCAAATGCTACAAACTTAGTTTTCTCAACATTTAGGGTTAAAAGGTTACTGACTAACCAGCTTATGACCCGTCAGAGGGCTGTCTCAGCATTAGCACTTACCTCCAACTAGTCTTTACCTTCGACTAGCAGAGCTGTATCATCAGCATACGTCACTATTTTGCACTTAGGAATTGATAGTTAGCAAAGATCATTAATGTAGGCAAGAAAGAGAGTTGGTCCAAGGACACTGCCCTGTAGTACTCCAAAATTCAGGCTCTCCTCCTTATTAAGGCGCAGGCCACATAGAAATGGCGTCGGGCGCAGACATGGCACGGGCGGTTTCCTATTCCCGTCAAATTTCATACAAAATGCATGGAAATAAAGCGCAATTTAGGACACACGGTATGTCGTTGCTCGGACGTGGTTATGACGCGCCCTTTCGGCGCCCGCGCCTGATCAAATTGCGCTTTATTTCCATGCATGTTCCCGGCTAGGAAGCCGCCTGTGCCATGTCCACGCCCGACGTCATTTCTGTGTGGCCTGCGCCTAACGATAACGTGACCATCAATAATGACGCACTGTGATCGATCACTGAGATAGCTCTTAAAAATGTCCAAAGCAACACCTCTCACTCCAACCGCCTCCAGCTTGGTAATCAGCTAAGGGATCGAAACCGAATCGCTTTGGATAGGTCCAAGTTTGTCTAAGATATAGATAAGTAATAGGCAAGCTCAGTAAGGTAACGTAACCTACGAAAGACACCGACTTCCAAAAATAATGTTATTTTCGATTTGTAGTTTTTTTATTTGGAAGTCGGTAGATTTGTTTGCAAAAAAGTTTTTTTATTAGTGATAGTGTACTAAAACTAAAAAGAGAGATATAAATGTTTTTCACAAAACAATAATCTGACTTCAAAAGCAAAACAGAAAAAAGTGCATAATAACTTTCGTCACGGAAGTCCGTGTCGAAAAATTATAAAAACAAGAGGTACCAAACACATCCGAAACGAAAGTTATTTTGCACTTTTTAGTGTTTTGCCTGCAGTCCTGCAACAATTCATTCTATCAAGTATTATTAATGAAAATTAAGTTTCATCAAAAACCCTGATCCCTGCAGATTTCTGCAGTCGGATCTTAGGCTATGCCGTGTGTCACACGCGGTCGGGTGAGGCGAGGGGGGGGCAATGAACACAAATTGTCTGGTCGTTTCAGTTTTATTGCCAATCAGTAACATTTGTAGGAGTATCAAATACATAGAATATTTTTACATACATTTTGTTTGTACAGTACACAGGCATGAACAGGAAGCCGTATAAATACTTATAATATTATATTATTACGATATGTACTCGTATAGTTACAAGACCAATTACATAAATTATAATTAACACATGACACGTCTTGAGTTTTCAATACGTTTTTCTGCAAGTGTCATTACATACTAGCTTTTGTCCGCGACTTCGTCTGCGTAGCATTAGTACTTCGAACAGCCAATTACATATCCAGCCCCTTAAGGATGATTTCCGAGATAAAAACTATCATATGTCCTTCACAGGGTCTCAAATGAAATATTATCTTTATATATAAAATGGCTGATGGTGTCGTTGTCGATGACGATGATGATGATGACGATGATGAATGTATGAGAGTGTGAGGCTATGAATTCAGAGTGGTCGCTGGTTCAGGCGTGGCGACGGATTCAGACACGGGTGCGGCGCTGTGTGCGTGTGTGTGAGTGTTGTAGTCTTCAGTTCTCATGTCGTTGATGCCCAGCTCCTCGTTTTGCTCAAAAGTCCGCTCGTAACGGGTGATCTTCAGCCCTGCAACGTTCAATCGTCTCGTTAGTGCTCAAGCTGCTCATATAGAAGTTGGTTGAAAGAAAATATGTATATTTGGCATTTGAAATGCAGCACGCAATCACAGATAATAAATATGTACTAGCATACAGATGCCGCATCTCATAGACAGAAACGGTGCCGACGTAATTAAATTAAATTAAATTTTATTAAAATTCAGACAATTTTGGAGTCCATTCTTTGTTATTACACAACCTTATAATTAATGTTAGTAAATGACAAAAACAATTTAATGAATTTATGATAATTATCTACAGGGATCCAAACATAAATTAAATAAGAAAGACACAATTTTTAAATTACAATTAAAGTTGTCAAAAAGTAAAAATGACACAGATTAAATTGTCAAATAATTAAATTAAATTTATAAAACAAAATATATTAAATTAGCTTATTTCGACGGCCTTAACGGCTTATTTAATAATAGTACATCGATCGAGTTCGGTTCCGTTCCATGGCGATAGAGTGTGTTAACAGAGACTTGTAAGTCAAAGGGTTTACTCGGTTCGTGTATATTTTTTTATTTACATAGAGTGACGATTTTATTTTATAGTATTTTTTTTTACGTTTTGCAAATGTACATTAAGAGCCCAATATTTAATCATTTTGTGCTTAGAAGAGTTTAATCAACTTGAAAATCAAAGAAAATACAATTTTGTGTTAAATCTGATTTTTACACAAAAATTCAATAACAAATCGATGTATATCACGCCATCTAGTGAAATGTATACGAACCAAATTTTCTTTCTTCGTTTTGGGACCCCGTGACGCAATGAAGGTAGTTACAATTGTAAAATGAACAAAAAGCGGTTGTTAGCGATCGAGCAGTGAACACATTTGGAAACTATTGCGCAGTTCATACTATTATATACCTCTTGTATGAGAAATTTTGAAATTTCAGATATAAAATCCAATAAAACTTAAGTTGCAGTGGGCAGGGCACATTGCTCGCAGAACGGATGGCAGAAAGGTTCTGGAGTGGCGACCTCCCACCAGGTAGACCGATGACCTGGTGAAGGTTGCGGGGATCCGCTGGATGCGAGACGCACGGGACCGGCCAATGTGGCGACGGTTATAATAATAATAATAATAATAATATCGTTTATTTATAACATAAGGCACATTTTACAATAAAAATATCTTAAAAATATAAAAGAAGACAGTTAGTTATTTGCCTGAACTAGGTTGAACCTGTGTTTCAGACTATAAAGTTCTTAAAACTTATAATAATAATAAATTAACAATGGTATATCTGTATATGAATACTTAAATTAAACACAAAGCAAAATTATTATTTTGTTACAGTCAGGAGATCTTCTGTCTCACCGTAAGATAAGCTAAGTAGATGTTCAAGAATAGTCTTTTTACAGCTAAAATAATTTAATTTATAGATACTTAATTTTCTATTTAATCTATTGTACAGAAATGGACCTAAGAATATAAAGAATCTATTTACAAAGACATATTTTGAGGATGCATTAGAATCGCAGACAATATCATTTCGTCTCTTATTATTTATGTATTCGGCGTTGTAGGAAAGCATGGTGTGTTGTTTTAATACTAAGTGCATAATGAAAAGCTGGCGAACAGTCAGCACGTTGCAGGATTTGTAAAGCAGATCAGTGGGGTAGAGAAAAGGGTGGCAATTGGCTACTTTTAAAATTGCTCTCTGAGCCCTTTCAAGAGGCAGTAGATGCGTTTTTGGTGCTCCACCCCATGAGGTGATACAGTATTGGATTACAGATTGACCTAAGGCCAAATAGACTTGTTTGATCAATTTTGAATCTGCAATCGTTCTCAACTTTTTAAAAACATAAATTAATTTGCGCACTCTATTAACTAGGTTATCAATATGGGGTCTAAAGGAGAGTTTTTCATCTATAATAACCCCGAGATATTTTATGTTGCCTGTTTTCAGGATAAAAGGACAATTACACATGCTAACTGGATGAAATCCACATTTATGGGCATACAGATGAGAGTTAGTAATGTTAAATTGAGGCTTGCGCATGGAGAAGTGAATATATTTTGTCTTGTCAGCATTTAGTGTTAGTAAATTGCTTTGTAGCCAATTAGCCACAGTATTGAAACCTTGTTGAGCGTATTCGTACAATTCTTTACTGGTTTTTGCGGTAAAGATTAACGCCGTGTCGTCGGCATAAGATATGAGTTTTCCTTGTTTAATATCTAAATCACACAGATCGTTAATGTAAATCAGGAATAGGGTTGGGCCCAGAATGCTTCCCTGAGGAACACCATAACCAGTATTTTTTTGCTCATCGCTAGTAATATCGTCTATTTTAACATATTGAGATCGTTCGTCTAAGTAGTCAGCAAAAAGTTTGAGCGGTGTTCCCCTAATTCCTAAAGCCTCTATTTTTTTTAGAAGCATAGGAACGGACACCGTATCAAAGGCTTTGGCTAGATCCAGGAAAACACCCAGGGTCTGGTTTCCTTTGCCAAGTTCTTCTGCAGTATAATCTGTCAGACTATGCACCGCATCGGCTGTGGATAATTTGGCTCTGAAGCCAAATTGCGCAGATGATAATAGATTATTTTTTTCTAGATAATTAACTAGTCTACTGTTTACAATTTTCTCTAGTATTTTAGATATTGAAGGGAGTAAAGATATCGGTCTATAATTATTTACTAAGTTTTTGTTTCCGGATTTAAAGATAGGGATTACAACTGCTTTTTTCAGACATCTAGGGAAAATACCTTCAGATAAACAAATACGAAATATATGCGTTAAGGGAGGTACTAGGATATGCTTAAAGGTTTTAAGGATCTTATTGCTTATATTATCCCATCCAACTGCACAGTCATCTTTTAGTCCAGATATGATTCGGGTTATTTCATCTTCGTCAGTATCCAGCAAGCCAAAAGATTTTAAAGGACATCTATTATTTTGGGAAGATGGTGGAACACAGTAATGTTTTGGAATCTGTTCGGCAAGAGTTTTCCCAACATTTACAAAAAAGTTATTGACATTGTTGGCTGACAAGAGAGGTGATGGATTAGAAAGCAGCAAGCTCGAATTTGATTCACGCTGTTTTGTCCTATAGGTGATGTTCTTAATATGTTTCCAAAGTTGCTTACTATTGTTTCCTGCTCTATTTAATTCATTTTTATCGTAATTAATTTTTAAGTTTTTTAGGAGGTTGTTGCAAAAATTTCTGTATCTCTTATAGGTTAGTTTAATGATTAGATTATCAGGGTTACTCCTAGATCTCTGATGAAGTTTATCCCTGTGTCTTATACACCGAATTAGGCCAGGAGTCATCCAAGGCTTGATGTTACGAAGTTTTTTGTTTACTATAGTAGAAGTCGTATTACGTAATATTGCTAATTGAACATGTTTTATTAAGTACGATAAAGCAAAATTAGCGTCAGCAGTATTGTAAACTGGGTTAAAGTCAAGATTGCATAAATCACATTCGAGTTTGTTTATGTTTAATTGCGTTTTCGTCTGGGGACGATTTAGCTTAGGCAGCGTTAAGTTTAGGGTTAGTAGAACAGCGTGATGGTCTGTAATAGTTGAGTTAGTAACAAGCGTAACATATTGAAAGTTGGATTTGATCATCATATGATCCAGACAAGAACCGCTCTGATGAGTAGGCAATGTATGTGCCTACTCATCAGAGGGTTGGGGGAGACCTATGTCCAGCAGTGGACGTGTTACTGCTGACATGCTGAGTCGTGCGTACCTTCGTCGGTCTGGCTGGGGTCGTCGGCCAGGCTCTGCACGTAGGAGTTCCCGGCGGGGTCGTCCAGGATGACGGTGACGGCGCGCTCGCCTTTCATAACTTCCTCCACTTTCTCCACGAACCTGAAACGATTAGAATGAAGGTGTTAAAAAATTTACTGTAATACATTTCGTGAGGATGGTCGGTATCGATAAACCAAACGATTAAAAACAAAAAGCAATATTAATTATTCATGAAAATATACTGAATTAAATATGTGATTAAACTATTTTAACGCGGACCGTACCACAGCGCTGCGCTGGCGTGTGAGTGTGTGAGTGTGAGTGTGTGAGTGTGGGTGACACACGCGGTACCTCACTTAACAGTGGCCAGTCGACCAAAATACTCGTCGGCATCTTTTACCTACACTAATCACGAGTACTTAGACATAATAGTGTGGTACATGAGTACATTCAACATTATTGAAAACTTAACTAAAGACTTTTTGTAAATACTTGTTATTAATAGGATCGAATTCGAAAAAAGTGGGCGCGTTCCATATCAAAATACTGTGCATAACGCTTTCATAAGCATATCCTAGCACGTTCCAAATTTATTTCGACATCAACATCTTAAGCATTGTTGCATTTTTGCTTTTGTTAAATTTAACGCCTAAATATGGATCGCATCTGCTGTGGATGTTTCGAGTCACTATCTGACTCTCAAACAATTAAATGTGCTGGTTGCGGTAGTCATTTCCATCTTCAATGTGCTAATGTACTGAAATCTTAATATATATAAATCTCGTGTCACAATGTTTGTCCTCAATGGACTCCTAAACCACTTAACCGATTATAATAAAATTCGCACACCATGTGCAGTTCGATCAAACTTGAGAGATAGGGTAGGGTAGGGTAGGGTGGGGTAGGGTGGGGTAGGGTAGGGTAGGTAGGGTAGGTAGGGTAGGTAGGGTAGGTAGGGTAGGGTAGGGTAGGGTAGGGCAGGGTAGGTAGGGTAGGGTAGGTAGTTAGGGTAGGGTAGGTAGGGTAGGTAGGGTAGGGTAGGTAGGGTAGGGTAGGGTAGGTTAGGGTAGGTAGGGTAGGGTAGGTAGTTAGGGTAGGTTAGGTAGGGTAGATGAATGTTTGGTGTTTTTATGACAAAACAAAGTTTGCCGGGTCAGCTAGTAGTTATTTATGCTACAAGTGCGGAAGGTAGGTGATTACCGATGAGTGCCATTTTTATTCACGAGCGAGCGAGGCGAGTGAGTGGATAAATCGACACGAGTCGGAAATCATCTTACGTAAGTGTATCATACAACATTTTACTATGCACTGTGCGAGAAAATAAAAAAATATATCTCAACCAAGCAAGAAATTAATAAAATGGCGGGCTTATTCACGCGCGCTCAGCATACCACAGATAAACTAATAGTTCCTCGGGCATATCTACTGTGCATTTTCAAATAGCTGTCACGTCGTAACGCAAAAAGGCACAAGCAAAATATACGTCCTGCCAAACGTATTTAATGAATATTTAAAATTAATTTATTGATCAAAATCTAAATCTAGAGTAATTAAAAACGCCTTTAATGAAGTATTTGTTTTATTTTACCTTTTATATGAAATGATAATCTGTACTTAACTAATTTGTAAAACTTTTCTCAAATAATAAAACTCTATGCGTCGGGCTGACGTTGGAATTAAAAATTAGAAAAAATACAGAAAAGTAAAAAGCACTAGTTAAATAAGTGACACTTTCCGCACAGTTTGGCTGCTTGGAAAACGCTCTTTTCGAGGACATGCATTGTAAAATGATAACCAACACTCTGCGTCTGAATGGATCTGCCCCACTTGCAAAGGAAAAGTTCCCAGAGGTGATAAATCAAACAGATCTGTGCAAACACCAATGCCTACGTCGGATGAAACTATTAATGTCAACGCGCAGCCGCGTTCCCGGGTGGCGATCTCGGAACGAACTACGGTCACTCCTGATGGTGACTCAAATGCCATAATATCCCTTACCCGCGAGATACGCTTGATGCGACTTGATATGTCACAAATTAAATCTCAACTAAATGAGTTGACATGAAGCATAAAGACCTGCAACACTAGACTTGACACCTTCGGTGACAGAATCACTCACACTGAACAGAAGATTTCCTCTCTAGAGACTCAAGCAAATAAGCAGATAGTGCATTTGAATGACACCATCTCTCAGCTCCGATGCGAGTTTTTTTTTTAATTATTATTGATAGGCTCGCGCTTGACCACTATCTCACCTGATGGTAAGCGATGATGTGGTCGACGGTGTAACACGCTTGCCTAGAAGTAACCTATTCACTCTTGATAAATGCACAGGCTCAGGTGGCAATATGCAACGAGAAAGAAATTATGGGCCTAAGCGAATCCAAAAATGAAAACCTGAAACATACGATCCTGCTGACTGCGTCTAAAATTGGTGTGGACTTGAAGTAAGATAACGTAGACTGACTGGTTTGCTCAGAATCGTGTATCAGGGGACACTAACGCCAAAATGCCACGGCCGATCATTGTGCGTCTTCTGCGACGATCTAAAAGAGACGAACTTATTAAAGCAGCAAAAATCAGGAAGAATTTAAATTCCAAGGATATTGTCCCTGATGGTCCGTCGGGGAAAGTATTTGTAAACGAGCATCTGACAAAGCAGAATCGGTTGCTTTTTCGTGAAGCGAGATCAAAAGCGCAGGCGAGAGGCTTCAAGTTTTGTTGGATCCCAAATGGCCAGATTTTGCTTCGTAAAGAGGTGGGGATGCCCGCCACACGTATCCAGAACCTGGCTAATATCTATCAGCTTCTTGGCTCTGACATACCTGATGACAGCACCGATCACGGTGCTCTTCCTAAAGTACCCTCAGCCTCAAATAAATAGCAGCTTCAACAGCATTTGACAGTTTCTTGATAGATTATTTCTTATTGTGCTTACCGAGTGCTGGCTTCATAAGAGTTCTGTTATCAGACAAATAGAAGGCTACAACGTTTTTTACACTACTCACCATAAAAACAGGGCGAGCGGAGTATTAATTTATGTTCGTGACTCCTTCTCGGCATCGGTGACGGAACCCGACATTGAAGATGCAGACTGCTTACTGGTAAGCATAAACAGTTTTATACACATTCTTGGAATATACCGATCTAATTCCACAGCTAATTTGGATAAGTTCTTGGTATCTCTCGACTCTAATCTGTGTAAACTTAAAGAAAATTCTAGACTGATACTACTTGGCGACCTGAATATAGATATTCTGACGGAAAATCCAAACGCTGATAACGTAGCGTATCAATGTCTGATGGCACAGCATGGCTTACTGCCCGCCATTTCAAAACCTACCAGATAAAACAGCTGCTTGGACCACATTTTTGTAAGAAGTAAAGATTCAGCGGTAGGGGTGGTTGCTAAATGTGCGGTAGCGGACCATGATATTGGATAGGTCGGGGTCAAATTGACAAACGAAAAACCAAGCAAGAGGAAAAGGATTAGCATAAAGACTAATTTTGAAGCTGTGTCTGCTGATCTGGAGAAGGCTGATTGGAGTTTCGTCACCTGCAAGAGTGACGTAAATGAGGCGTTGGAATGCTTTAATAATGTTATCAGTTCTGTAGTAAACTCGCACACACACTTAATCAAGAGTAGCCGCTCAAAATACAATTTAAAGCCTTGGATCACTCCCGGTTTGATGAGATGTATGCGGCACAGAGATAGTTTGCACCGACAGGTAAATCTAGACCCCAAAAATGATAATCTTAAACTTTCGTACACTAGATACAGCAACTTTTTCATAGGCATTCTACGGAAAGCGAAGAAAAACTACGAAAGTAAAGCTCTGGAAGAAATACAAAGAAACTGCGGACAACAATAAAAGATATATGCGACATGCGCAGAAAAGAAATGAATTAGCCGATCTACTAAAGGCCAAAAGTACTGCAAAAGAATCGCTTAGACACTGCAACAACCACTTTACTACGATAACAAAATCTTGTCTGAACGGATTTTGCAGCGTTTATCAACATCTGAAGAAGCACTGGCAGCAAATGTAGATTGTAAAATATCACCGGTGGATTCAATGTTCATAGCGCCTACAGATATGTTGGAGGTGGACTCCATTATAAGAAATCTCAAACATGATAGTGCACCTGGAGTGGATGGAATCAAACCATCTTTAGTAAAAGTGATAAGGACTACTATTTTAGAACCTTTCATTTACATATGTAATTTGAGTATGTCGACAGGAGTGTTCCCCGAGCAGTGGAAGCTGGCAGTGGTGTCTCCGATCCACAAAGCCGGACCAAAGAACTCGGCGGATAATTACAGACCTATTTCTCTGCTATGCATCTTATGAAAAGTTTTGGAAAAACTAATGAATATTCGTATAGTTAACTTCCTAGAAAACAACTCGCTTCTGTCAGAAAGGCAATATGGGTTTAGAAGAGGAAAATCGACAACTGATGCGGTCGAACTGCTGACGGACATTATATCGAAACATACAGATGGTGGCGAGCGTTGTCTTGGAATATTTTTAGACCTTGCTAAGGCGTTCGACACTATCTCTATTCCTATTCTCCTTAGAAAGCTTGAAAGGCTAGGATTTAGAGGAACAGCATTGGATTGGTTTCGAAGTTACTTGAGTAGGAGACGGCAATGTGTCAGAGTTGAGGATATAGTCAGCGACGAACAGGAAATTAGTTTTGGAGTGCCGCAGGGTAGCATACTGGGTCCAACACTTTTTACAATATATATGAATGATATACTAGAACTTACCATCCCAAACGCTGACCTAATTTGTTACGCAGACGACACGGTGATATTATTCCACGGAACCGGTTGGGAGGACGTGTATGGGAAAGCGGAAGCAGGAGTGATCAGGATCGCTAATTGGCTAAACAAGAACTTGCTTACCCTGAATATCAAGAAGACAAAGTACATAGCTTTTAGAAAAACACTACAAAAATACCCTCATGGAGTTTGAAAACCCACGGAGGTTGTTATAACACATATAACATGTGTACCCAATGTTCATGCAGTAATATTTACAGAGTAGACGAAATAAGGTACTTAGAAGTTATCATCGACCAGCACCTGTCATTCAAACCTCAAATTAAGGAAGTTGTTAAACGCGTACGGAAGCATATCTATGTTATGAGAATGATACGAGACTGTGCACCTGTAGAAGTAAAAAAACTCGTCTATAAAGCTTTGTGTCAATCGCTGATAGAATATTGCATAGTAATTTGGGGAGGAGCTGCAAAATCTCACCTAATAACCCTCGAAAGAGCACAACGCGCAGTCCTCAAAACCCTCTTACTCAAGCCATACCGTTTTCCTACACAAAGTCCTTCCTTGAAGAGGCTTCCTTGCTAAGCATTAGAAAAATGTACATTCTGAATGTTACAACCAAGACCCACATCAGAACTTTAAGAAGGAATGACCTAAGTATTTTACAGGCCAAACGCAAGTTTAGGATTCCTGCTCCTGCAGCTAAATCCGCCTTCGCCCAAAGGCTTCCACTTTTTCTTGACCCTCATGTTTATAATGAGGTGATTAACAAGTGCGACTTCAGACACTCGAAAACAAATAAAAAATAGACTAAGTGCCTGGCTGCTGAATCTTTCGTATGACGAAACTGAAAAAGTAATAAATGTGTTAAAATAAAGCTTAAACATGTATTCCACCTCACTCTTAAACTCACATTCATACACATACTCACAAAAATATCTGCCGCTAACTTAAAGATTCACTCTCACACTCACATTCACACATATGCTCACAAACAAATCTGCAACACACGTGCACCTTTCACTCACTTTCATACATATAAATAATCTAGCGTTTTAATTCAAGTTATGTTATTGTTGCCTATGGAAACTACCTAATTCTTTTAATTTTATTTTTGCAAGTCTTATGTTTTTCTGTAATTGTTTTGTATATTTTATGTTGTGTAATTTAAGTTAACTTTTTTATGTTACTGATCACGATAAAAAAATGTTTCATGGTAAACCCTCAAAACTGGTACCCAAGATACAGGCTCGCCTAGTTTGGGGCCAATGCTAAAACTAAGTAAAAAATATTTTGATTAAATAAATTTGAAATTTGTATTTTTTTAATGTGGCCTACGAACTGTACCTACGTATCCCAGTACCTACAGCGTACGCGCTCTGTGACCGTCGATAGCCTAAGCACCTGAGTTGTAAGGTAGGTAATATGCGCTATTCAACAATTTAAGCGTAATGTTAATAATTCCATATATTTAGAACGATTGCATATTTTTTAATGTGCGTTCGTGATTATTTATTAATTTTATTAAACAACTCCTTAAATTTCTTAGATTTCCTAGAGACCTCCTAGCGACCAGGTCTAGTAACTACGTGTACCTGTCGAGGCGGTCGCGGTTGACGCCGGGCGCGTCCCCGATGGCGCCGGGACAGTCTCTGAGCTGCGCCGCCGTAGCACTGATGAGACCTTCCGCCGTGGTGAAGCGACCTCCTAGCGACCAGGTCTAGTAACTACGTGTACCTGTCGAGGCGGTCGCGGTTGACGCCGGGCGCGTCCCCGATGGCGCCGGGACAGTCTCTGAGCTGCGCCGCCGTAGCACTGATGAGACCTTCCGCCGTGGTGAAGCGACCTCCTAGCGACCAGGTCTAGTAACTACGTGTACCTGTCGAGGCGGTCGCGGTTGACGCCGGGCGCGTCCCCGATGGCGCCGGGACAGTCTCTGAGCTGCGCCGCCGTAGCACTGATGAGACCTTCCGCCGTGGTGAAGCGACCTCCTAGCGACCAGGTCTAGTAACTACGTGTACCTGTCGAGGCGGTCGCGGTTGACGCCGGGCGCGTCCCCGATGGCGCCGGGACAGTCTCTGAGCTGCGCCGCCGTAGCACTGATGAGACCTTCCGCCGTGGTGAAGCGACCTCCTAGCGACCAGGTCTAGTAACTACGTGTACCTGTCGAGGCGGTCGCGGTTGACGCCGGGCGCGTCCCCGATGGCGCCGGGACAGTCTCTGAGCTGCGCCGCCGTAGCACTGATGAGACCTTCCGCCGTGGTGAAGCGACCTCCTAGCGACCAGGTCTAGTAACTACGTGTACCTGTCGAGGCGGTCGCGGTTGACGCCGGGCGCGTCCCCGATGGCGCCGGGACAGTCTCTGAGCTGCGCCGCCGTAGCACTGATGAGACCTTCCGCCGTGGTGAAGCGACCTCCTAGCGACCAGGTCTAGTAACTACGTGTACCTGTCGAGGCGGTCGCGGTTGACGCCGGGCGCGTCCCCGATGGCGCCGGGACAGTCTCTGAGCTGCGCCGCCGTAGCACTGATGAGACCTTCCGCCGTGGTGAAGCGACCTCCTAGCGACCAGGTCTAGTAACTACGTGTACCTGTCGAGGCGGTCGCGGTTGACGCCGGGCGCGTCCCCGATGGCGCCGGGACAGTCTCTGAGCTGCGCCGCCGTAGCACTGATGAGACCTTCCGCCGTGGTGAAGCGACCTCCTAGCGACCAGGTCTAGTAACTACGTGTACCTGTCGAGGCGGTCGCGGTTGACGCCGGGCGCGTCCCCGATGGCGCCGGGACAGTCTCTGAGCTGCGCCGCCGTAGCACTGATGAGACCTTCCGCCGTGGTGAAGCGACCTCCTAGCGACCAGGTCTAGTAACTACGTGTACCTGTCGAGGCGGTCGCGGTTGACGCCGGGCGCGTCCCCGATGGCGCCGGGACAGTCTCTGAGCTGCGCCGCCGTAGCACTGATGAGACCTTCCGCCGTGGTGAAGCGACCTCCTAGCGACCAGGTCTAGTAACTACGTGTACCTGTCGAGGCGGTCGCGGTTGACGCCGGGCGCGTCCCCGATGGCGCCGGGACAGTCTCTGAGCTGCGCCGCCGTAGCACTGATGAGACCTTCCGCCGTGGTGAAGCGACCTCCTAGCGACCAGGTCTAGTAACTACGTGTACCTGTCGAGGCGGTCGCGGTTGACGCCGGGCGCGTCCCCGATGGCGCCGGGACAGTCTCTGAGCTGCGCCGCCGTAGCACTGATGAGACCTTCCGCCGTGGTGAAGCGACCTCCTAGCGACCAGGTCTAGTAACTACGTGTACCTGTCGAGGCGGTCGCGGTTGACGCCGGGCGCGTCCCCGATGGCGCCGGGACAGTCTCTGAGCTGCGCCGCCGTAGCACTGATGAGACCTTCCGCCGTGGTGAAGTGACCTCCTAGCGACCAGGTCTAGTAACTACGTGTACCTGTCGAGGCGGTCGCGGTTGACGCCGGGCGCGTCCCCGATGGCGCCGGGACAGTCTCTGAGCTGCGCCGCCGTAGCACTGATGAGACCTTCCGCCGTGGTGAAGCGACCTCCTAGCGACCAGGTCTAGTAACTACGTGTACCTGTCGAGGCGGTCGCGGTTGACGCCGGGCGCGTCCCCGATGGCGCCGGGACAGTCTCTGAGCTGCGCCGCCGTAGCACTGATGAGACCTTCCGCCGTGGTGAAGCGACCTCCTAGCGACCAGGTCTAGTAACTACGTGTACCTGTCGAGGCGGTCGCGGTTGACGCCGGGCGCGTCCCCGATGGCGCCGGGACAGTCTCTGAGCTGCGCCGCCGTAGCACTGATGAGACCTTCCGCCGTGGTGAAGCGACCTCCTAGCGACCAGGTCTAGTAACTACGTGTACCTGTCGAGGCGGTCGCGGTTGACGCCGGGCGCGTCCCCGATGGCGCCGGGACAGTCTCTGAGCTGCGCCGCCGTAGCACTGATGAGACCTTCCGCCGTGGTGAAGCGACCTCCTAGCGACCAGGTCTAGTAACTACGTGTACCTGTCGAGGCGGTCGCGGTTGACGCCGGGCGCGTCCCCGATGGCGCCGGGACAGTCTCTGAGCTGCGCCGCCGTAGCACTGATGAGACCTTCCGCCGTGGTGAAGCGACCTCCTAGCGACCAGGTCTAGTAACTACGTGTACCTGTCGAGGCGGTCGCGGTTGACGCCGGGCGCGTCCCCGATGGCGCCGGGACAGTCTCTGAGCTGCGCCGCCGTAGCACTGATGAGACCTTCCGCCGTGGTGAAGCGACCTCCTAGCGACCAGGTCTAGTAACTACGTGTACCTGTCGAGGCGGTCGCGGTTGACGCCGGGCGCGTCCCCGATGGCGCCGGGACAGTCTCTGAGCTGCGCCGCCGTAGCACTGATGAGACCTTCCGCCGTGGTGAAGCGACCTCCTAGCGACCAGGTCTAGTAACTACGTGTACCTGTCGAGGCGGTCGCGGTTGACGCCGGGCGCGTCCCCGATGGCGCCGGGACAGTCTCTGAGCTGCGCCGCCGTAGCACTGATGAGACCTTCCGCCGTGGTGAAGCGACCTCCTAGCGACCAGGTCTAGTAACTACGTGTACCTGTCGAGGCGGTCGCGGTTGACGCCGGGCGCGTCCCCGATGGCGCCGGGACAGTCTCTGAGCTGCGCCGCCGTAGCACTGATGAGACCTTCCGCCGTGGTGAAGCGACCTCCTAGCGACCAGGTCTAGTAACTACGTGTACCTGTCGAGGCGGTCGCGGTTGACGCCGGGCGCGTCCCCGATGGCGCCGGGACAGTCTCTGAGCTGCGCCGCCGTAGCACTGATGAGACCTTCCGCCGTGGTGAAGCGACCTCCTAGCGACCAGGTCTAGTAACTACGTGTACCTGTCGAGGCGGTCGCGGTTGACGCCGGGCGCGTCCCCGATGGCGCCGGGACAGTCTCTGAGCTGCGCCGCCGTAGCACTGATGAGACCTTCCGCCGTGGTGAAGCGACCTCCTAGCGACCAGGTCTAGTAACTACGTGTACCTGTCGAGGCGGTCGCGGTTGACGCCGGGCGCGTCCCCGATGGCGCCGGGACAGTCTCTGAGCTGCGCCGCCGTAGCACTGATGAGACCTTCCGCCGTGGTGAAGCGACCTCCTAGCGACCAGGTCTAGTAACTACGTGTACCTGTCGAGGCGGTCGCGGTTGACGCCGGGCGCGTCCCCGATGGCGCCGGGACAGTCTCTGAGCTGCGCCGCCGTAGCACTGATGAGACCTTCCGCCGTGGTGAAGCGACCTCCTAGCGACCAGGTCTAGTAACTACGTGTACCTGTCGAGGCGGTCGCGGTTGACGCCGGGCGCGTCCCCGATGGCGCCGGGACAGTCTCTGAGCTGCGCCGCCGTAGCACTGATGAGACCTTCCGCCGTGGTGAAGCGACCTCCTAGCGACCAGGTCTAGTAACTACGTGTACCTGTCGAGGCGGTCGCGGTTGACGCCGGGCGCGTCCCCGATGGCGCCGGGACAGTCTCTGAGCTGCGCCGCCGTAGCACTGATGAGACCTTCCGCCGTGGTGAAGCGACCTCCTAGCGACCAGGTCTAGTAACTACGTGTACCTGTCGAGGCGGTCGCGGTTGACGCCGGGCGCGTCCCCGATGGCGCCGGGACAGTCTCTGAGCTGCGCCGCCGTAGCACTGATGAGACCTTCCGCCGTGGTGAAGCGACCTCCTAGCGACCAGGTCTAGTAACTACGTGTACCTGTCGAGGCGGTCGCGGTTGACGCCGGGCGCGTCCCCGATGGCGCCGGGACAGTCTCTGAGCTGCGCCGCCGTAGCACTGATGAGACCTTCCGCCGTGGTGAAGCGACCTCCTAGCGACCAGGTCTAGTAACTACGTGTACCTGTCGAGGCGGTCGCGGTTGACGCCGGGCGCGTCCCCGATGGCGCCGGGACAGTCTCTGAGCTGCGCCGCCGTAGCACTGATGAGACCTTCCGCCGTGGTGAAGCGACCTCCTAGCGACCAGGTCTAGTAACTACGTGTACCTGTCGAGGCGGTCGCGGTTGACGCCGGGCGCGTCCCCGATGGCGCCGGGACAGTCTCTGAGCTGCGCCGCCGTAGCACTGATGAGACCTTCCGCCGTGGTGAAGCGACCTCCTAGCGACCAGGTCTAGTAACTACGTGTACCTGTCGAGGCGGTCGCGGTTGACGCCGGGCGCGTCCCCGATGGCGCCGGACAGTCTCTGAGCTGCGCCGCCGTAGCACTGATGAGACCTTCCGCCGTGGTGAAGCGACCTCCTAGCGACCAGGTCTAGTAACTACGTGTACCTGTCGAGGCGGTCGCGGTTGACGCCGGGCGCGTCCCCGATGGCGCCGGGACAGTCTCTGAGCTGCGCCGCCGTAGCACTGATGAGACCTTCCGCCGTGGTGAAGCGACCTCCTAGCGACCAGGTCTAGTAACTACGTGTACCTGTCGAGGCGGTCGCGGTTGACGCCGGGCGCGTCCCCGATGGCGCCGGGACAGTCTCTGAGCTGCGCCGCCGTAGCACTGATGAGACCTTCCGCCGTGGTGAAGCGACCTCCTAGCGACCAGGTCTAGTAACTACGTGTACCTGTCGAGGCGGTCGCGGTTGACGCCGGGCGCGTCCCCGATGGCGCCGGGACAGTCTCTGAGCTGCGCCGCCGTAGCACTGATGAGACCTTCCGCCGTGGTGAAGCGACCTCCTAGCGACCAGGTCTAGTAACTACGTGTACCTGTCGAGGGGGTCGCGGTTGACGCCGGGCGCGTCCCCGATGGCGCCGGGACAGTCTCTGAGCTGCGCCGCCGTAGCACTGATGAGACCTTCCGCCGTGGTGAAGCGACCTCCTAGCGACCAGGTCTAGTAACTACGTGTACCTGTCGAGGCGGTCGCGGTTGACGCCGGGCGCGTCCCCGATGGCGCCGGGACAGTCTCTGAGCTGCGCCGCCGTAGCACTGATGAGACCTTCCGCCGTGGTGAAGCGACCTCCTAGCGACCAGGTCTAGTAACTACGTGTACCTGTCGAGGCGGTCGCGGTTGACGCCGGGCGCGTCCCCGATGGCGCCGGGACAGTCTCTGAGCTGCGCCGCCGTAGCACTGATGAGACCTTCCGCCGTGGTGAAGCGACCTCCTAGCGACCAGGTCTAGTAACTACGTGTACCTGTCGAGGCGGTCGCGGTTGACGCCGGGCGCGTCCCCGATGGCGCCGGGACAGTCTCTGAGCTGCGCCGCCGTAGCACTGATGAGACCTTCCGCCGTGGTGAAGCGACCTCCTAGCGACCAGGTCTAGTAACTACGTGTACCTGTCGAGGCGGTCGCGGTTGACGCCGGGCGCGTCCCCGATGGCGCCGGGACAGTCTCTGAGCTGCGCCGCCGTAGCACTGATGAGACCTTCCGCCGTGGTGAAGCGACCTCCTAGCGACCAGGTCTAGTAACTACGTGTACCTGTCGAGGCGGTCGCGGTTGACGCCGGGCGCGTCCCCGATGGCGCCGGGACAGTCTCTGAGCTGCGCCGCCGTAGCACTGATGAGACCTTCCGCCGTGGTGAAGCGACCTCCTAGCGACCAGGTCTAGTAACTACGTGTACCTGTCGAGGCGGTCGCGGTTGACGCCGGGCGCGTCCCCGATGGCGCCGGGACAGTCTCTGAGCTGCGCCGCCGTAGCACTGATGAGACCTTCCGCCGTGGTGAAGCGACCTCCTAGCGACCAGGTCTAGTAACTACGTGTACCTGTCGAGGCGGTCGCGGTTGACGCCGGGCGCGTCCCCGATGGCGCCGGGACAGTCTCTGAGCTGCGCCGCCGTAGCACTGATGAGACCTTCCGCCGTGGTGAAGCGACCTCCTAGCGACCAGGTCTAGTAACTACGTGTACCTGTCGAGGCGGTCGCGGTTGACGCCGGGCGCGTCCCCGATGGCGCCGGGACAGTCTCTGAGCTGCGCCGCCGTAGCACTGATGAGACCTTCCGCCGTGGTGAAGCGACCTCCTAGCGACCAGGTCTAGTAACTACGTGTACCTGTCGAGGCGGTCGCGGTTGACGCCGGGCGCGTCCCCGATGGCGCCGGGACAGTCTCTGAGCTGCGCCGCCGTAGCACTGATGAGACCTTCCGCCGTGGTGAAGCGACCTCCTAGCGCTCTGCCGCCCACCTCCAGGTCCAGCTCGGGTATCTCCATGCTGCAGGTCTCTGACTGCAACAGTAAGTTCCATACATTACATCATGCCTGTTTTTCTAAAGGTTTAGGCACAGGAGCCTACTGCCCTCAACCGGACACAAGTCCAGACTCAAAACTTATTCATAAATTAGAGAAACATTGACGTACGTACCTTGAGCACATCACGAGAGAAGTCCTCCTTGCTGGCGATGCGCAGCTCGAAGCGCACACCTTTGTCCTCTATACCGCCGCCCGACTTCACCTGCGATACACGACCACAATGAACGAATGAATGAAAGATCTCATTATTTATTTTTTTATTTGTTATGGGTTTGCTCTTGACTTTATCTAGGTCAGAGGTGACAGAGACAGAGTCGACGATGGAGTGAGCTTACCCAGAAGAAGCCTGTTCACTCTAACTTTGAAGAGATTCGGGTTGAAGGCGTTCGGAAACACAGACGCAGGTAGTGAGTTCCATTCATTCGCTGTGCGCATTATGAAGGATGTTTGGAAGCGGTTGGTGAGAATTGGTGGAATGGTAACAAAGTAAGGAGGGTAAATTGCAGTGCGTCTAGATGTCCGATGGTAGAAGGGGGCTGGTCGGATGAGGTCGTGGAGTTCTTGAGCACACTCACCAAAGTACAGTCTGTAGAAGATCGACAAGCAAGCAACCTTACGGCGCTGAGCCAAGCTGTGAAGCTTGGCATCCGCCTGTTCAACGTCGCCAATGAGCCTCTTGGCTCTGCGTTCCACCGAGTCAAACGCGGCAAACTGATACTTAGCTGAGCCATCCCAAAGGTGGCTGCAATACTCCATGCAGGATCGGAATTGCGCTTTCTATAGAGTTAAAAGCTGTCCAGACGTAAAGTATCACTTCACTCTATTTAGGATGCCCAGTTTTTTGGCCCAATTTGGGCTTTGTACTCAATGGAGGCGCCGAAGTTGAGACTGAATGTCAACCCCATGCCTAGGAGCAAGACACGCCTGTGTTTTGGTGGCGTTAAAGGAGACCAGATTGTCATCACCCCACTGGGAGACAAGGCTTAAGGTCAAATCTGTCCGCTCCACCATAGCCTCTCTCAACGAACGAACTTCATCCACGCTGTTTTTTGCGCTGGAGAGGTATTTCTGTGAAACATTACTGTCATCTGTGTACCCAACAATACCAGGCTGAAGTAGGTCATTGATGTGCAGCATTTTATTTATCTCTTTTTAGTTTTGATAGGTACTTCCAATTGCCATAAAATTCATTTATAGCCAAAGTACATCTCATGACGATTCCATTAAGGCCATACACGACTAGGATACATTGTTTTATTTCGGAGTACCAGTGCCTACCTGCTGGCTTCATCATCAGATCTGTTCGATGGTACCATTTTCATCAGCACTATGTATTTATAAGTATTTGCTTCATCATAGTCGTTAAACTATTCGAGATATCTTATAACCCATGACATACTTAGCATTAAGGAATTCTATTGGCCATCTGTGGTCTTCTTCACCAGTTCCACTTCACCAAATGTTACTTTCTGAGTGCAGATGATTGCATTGTTGATAAAAATACCAAAAACCTAAATTTGAGGAGTTCCCTCGATTACTTCAAGATCCCATTATCAGATCCTGACCTGATGACTATGGGACCAACTGGGAAGCATACCCTTTCAAACAAAAGAAGAATTTTCCAAATCGGTCGAGGCGTCTTACAGTAATCGGGGAACATATATAAAAAAAAAAAAAAGATTCCGACGAATTGAGAACCTCCTCCTTTTTTTGAAGTCGGTTAATAAAAAAAGGCTTCGAAGCTTTCTTACAGACAAAGCATATTATAGTGTAATAGAATTTTTAAGTGAAAAAATAATTGAAACTTGCTGTTAATAATGTTTAAAGATAAGAATCATGCTTGGTTTTTGTTTTTCTTTGTTTTGTATGTTCAAGTTTAGTAGATTAGTTTAAAATTTTGTAATTTTTGCATGCCTATTGGTAAAATATGGCTGGACCTATTCCTTAATTATCACCAATGTACTGTACCCATATTTGCAAAAATATCTTTATCTTTATTTATCTTTATCAACCCGGAAACGGATCGTCATCGCCTCACCATCACCCAGCACGTCACCAGAGCGGAGCGCTACATCACATACGTGCAGCACATCGACTAGCTTACGTGACGTGGCATCGCCTAGGTGGCGCCGCGGAGCTTTTTAAAAGAAGTTGATCGAAAAAAATCTATAACCGAACATCAAAAAAGTATGCGGTTCATACAAAATCTGCCGTTCACCTTTGGTACAGAGATAGATTATAGTTGGGAATAGAACATAGGGTAGTTTTTCTCCCGGCATAATGTTCCCTTGGATGTCAGCTCGTTATTATTTCGTAATATATCGTGTATTTTGTGTAATACGTGAATACTAAATAAAACATAATGAATAACCAAGATGCATTAATTCGTGCACATCACTCCTTTTATATGTATTGCTGTGATATGCGTTGTGTATGTGTTGTTGTGTTATGTATTATTGTATTATGTTATTTATTTTTATTGTGATATGTCTGTTTGGTTGTTACCTCGTTGGTGCGGTGTCCGCAGAAGTCGCAGGTGGTGCTCATGATGACCACCTCCTTGAAGTGCGGGATGTCTGCAACAACACACACATGTAGGATACCAGCTAAACAAACTAATAGCCTTGCCCGCAATACAGGAGGCTAGCTTTACAAGCTAAAACACCGAGGTTGTGCAAGTAGCTCTGGCCTCGTGTATACGGAACTGCCTTCATTTTTGTATGTGCCAAGCCAGGTTAAATATTTGTTCAGGGTCTTAAAACTGTGATCATATTTAAAAAACTACTTATGCCTTTGTAAATTAATAACTTTATCTAGGGAAGCCACAGATAACTCTCAAAATAATTTAGATTCTCCATACAAAGTTATGTTAGGGCCCGCGTGGTGGATTAAGACCCATTCCCACTCTCACAGAGAAGAGGCCTGTGTCCCAGCAGTGGGAACATTAAAAGGCTGTTGATGATCATGAAGATGATGATACAAAGTTATCGTCTGGTGACCAAAATTAGTATAATAGATACAATATATATTTTTTCTGAAATGGCTATGACTTCCCTGGAGAAAGTTGTTCAGAAGACAACCGCAACCGTCACCGTTCTTCTGTTGACAGAAGCGGTTTATTACCTATGATCACACCTTGCCGTAACACCCTGTATACTATCCTAGCTTCAAGAATTAGCATCCCGTTATACGGGCATAATAGGAGCCCTCAATAGCGCTACACTAAGTTCGATCAGCAACGACACTCTAAAGGAATAAGGTCAAAACTACGATTCAAGGTTCATCGATAAGATTCTTATACTGTAACAGTCGAACAAACTATGTGGTATACATGCAGCTAACTCTCAACTTATAAACAATGTCACAAGCGATTCCAGATGGCAGCATTACAACTCGTTGATTTCATAATGTTAAACTTTATTCTGATTGGTTGTTCGATTTGTTCGGTGAACTCCGCTGGCGGACGCTTCAATGTGACACTAAAGATGCGGAGATAAAATCGGTCGGCAAGAGTGGACGCCATGATGCCATGTTGATGTTGTTGAGATCATAAAACCGAGATTATCAGTTCATCGTATGAGCTTTTGCCCTTTGATTGCTCATTTTAAATATCACCGAATAAACGTGACTGTAATTTGTGCTTCAACCTAAGTTTTACTGGTTTACCCGAGTACACGAGTACCCCTACATCATGGAACCTACACCAAGAGAAGAAGATGTCCATGATATCGCTACGCCCTCGCTCTTGCCGTCATATATATGCGAATGTACAGAGTAATCAATTCTTTTTAAATATCGCCCACTTTTATAGTCTGGAAAAAGCTTAAATAATAATCTCAAGCTACAAGACACGTGGTGATATTAACAATTTAATTACAAGTGTTAGTAATCATAAATAATGCTCCGTAGTGGTAAGAAGAATATTTTTGCCTATTGACCTAGCTTGTTCGACAGTAGAAGAATATAACGTAAACAACATTGTAGTCTGTGAAAAATAAAGACAGCGGACGCTATACAGCGCACAATGTAACGCATAAGCAGAAAACCATGACGTATAACATGCATAACAGCGCGAATAGATGTCGTTTTTCGAATCAACATATAATATCAACATAATAACAACATACGATCCGGCTCGCGTTTTGAGAAAGGTCCCATGTCTAGAGCCCTTACCAACGGTTGTTTGACTCCTACTACCGACAAATGCGAATACACCTATTGTAATATAAAAACAATAGTTATTATTATTAGTGCCTCACGTAGGCCTCGCCTAGCAATTGGCGCCCAAAGTCATAGTTTACTTAGTCATAGCCAGATAAGTTAGATCAGCCATCTTATAGATTAGCGAAAGTACACACATCTTTCATGGGGTACTGTGTTAAATTCTATAACAAAATACCTTGTGAGATATTAAAACTTAATGAAAGAAAATTTAAAACAATAATTAAAAGCACACTTTGTAAACAAGCATATTACAAATTAGATGATTATATTCAAGATAAGAATGCTTGGAAACATGCTGGTCCTGCTCCGTAGGGCAATCTTTAGTGTAGAAACTATCAAAGTGGTTAATTTGTGTACGGTATATTCATAATTATTATAGTAACGCTTTATTTTTATTTATTTTCTTCTCTATTTGTTTAAAAAATTTACTCGCACACTGTTCCGTTGTTGTTGAATTAGGTAATTTACCTATGTTTGCAATATTTGTAAGTATGTGAGAACCATGTCCCTATTTATCAAGTGAAGGGATTTACCTGTTAGTGCTTGTAAAACTTTATACCTATATTTAGTATAGTAGTGCTGGGTGCATCGTTCTCACGTATAAGAATTTATTAATGTATGTACTATGTTCGATATTTGCTCATAAAAACGTAGGGTAGTTTTAATTTGGCTTGTACGCTCGTCTGTTCTCCTACCCGCACTTGGAAATCGGTGAATGGATTGGTGGAGTGATGTCGCACGCGCCCGCGCCCGGGTGTGAAGCCTCTCCCAGTTCGATCTGGATCACCATTAGATGTGGTCATTTTACGTGTTATAAACTCAAAACTGAACATTTTTCTGGACATACATAAATTGCCGTGCAATTAATTACGTGCGTTCATCGAGACATTTTTCCCACGCGAGTGCCGAATTGCTGTGGTGTTTCCTGAAGCTGAGATCTGGTGCCGTGGCTGGGATATTCAGGTTGGTGGTCAGGCCTTTTTATCTACCCTGTGTATTGAGCAATATCGTCACTTCAATGGGGGGTTTTTAGGTACAACACTTTCCACCAATAACTTTCGGTCCTTCGATTAAAATTTATTTTACCAAGCGCCTTTATTCAGACTCCACATACTATTTATGTTAATATTGTAAAAAGCCTTTATTTTTTTAAAAGAGTAAGTATGGAGTTTCTTGTGCATTCTTCTCCATATCAACCTATTTTTTCCGAATGCACGGTAGAATAAAATTTTTATAACATGTAAATTATTTTAACGTTCAAAAGTGCCGCATAATAGCCTAGTTGAAATAAATACATTTGATTTGATTTGATTTGAGTCGTAATTGGCGCCTAACGTGGTGATGGTGTCTCTTACGATTGACGCACAATCTGGGGTTGCCTTTATAAATGGCGCCCAACGCGGTACACCCGTCGCAATTAGCGCCCAACGTGGGACTCTTGTTACAAAATATAAAACAGTGAAAATTTCAAATAAAAATACCTGCTACTAGACTTACTTAAGTAATTTATACACAAGACTGAGTCAGAACAATTATGTTCCAACTCTAATAAACCAATTTCTAACAGATTAACCCTCGCCATACAAGGTGAAAAACTCCTCATCCATACCTAACCTGGGGTTAAATTAACTCCACAAGGCATTGTCTCTACTTTGTGCGTGCATCAAGCGAATCAAGTTTGTATGCGTTTTTATGTTAAATGCATTACTAAGCTAACGTTCTGTTTTATTACAGAAAAAATTATCAAATTAATCAGTAATTATAAAAAAGTACTCGTAATTACGTAACCTTTCCGGGAAATCAACAAATTGTCATTACGTCAAGATATAAAATCGAAAAAAAAAGATATTTCTCAACAGGAACCCAATTATTTTACCTTTTATTTAAAATTAAACATATTAAGCTTTATAAAAAAAAATACAATTACCGGTTTATGGCTATTTGAGCGATTTTATTTGTAATCTAAATCTAGTGTAAATTCAGTACAATTATTTTGCTACATCAAATTCGCATGTTCCTTACACATGCTATATATCTATATATCTACGTGTCTTGGACAGAAGGAACAACTCTGAGATCTTCTTGGTTGCTTTTGTGATTTGATTTAATTTGATAGTTCTGGAAATTTTTCATGCAACATTTCACAAACTTTTTTACGACGTCTCATACAACGTGGGGTTAAAAACGAATTTTGTCGATGCTACATAATATTAGTTTTGTCGCACTGTAACTAAATTACTAAAGAAAGAATGTGGAGTTAAGCAGGATTGGCACCCAAAGTTGGATTCAAATACAATTGGCGCCCAACGTGGGGCCTTCACTACAGAAGGTAAAATAGTGCGAACTTCAAATAAACGGCATGAATATAATTGGTCTTGTACTCACTGGTCATCTTCATGTTGGTGTCGCAGGGCGCGTCGCAGTCAGGACAGTTGGTGCGGAAGCGCATGACCTCGTCGGCCGCGAGCTGCTCGTACGGCATGGCGTCCGGGGCGGCGGGCGCCAGCAACTGCTCCTGCTCGCCCAGGCTCAGCCCGTTCACGTGGGGGAGGCCGTCGCCGTTTGCGACTGCCTGAAAACAATTATATTAGCAACCTCTCAATATCATTTTTGAAGACCTATCCATAGATACCCCATACGTATGGGATAGATGAAAAAAAAACGAGTTTCAGTTCTAAGTATGGGGAACCCCCAATTATTTTTGTTTCTTTTTTCTATTTTTGTGTGAAAATCTTAACGCGGTTCACAGAATACATCTACTTCTTACCAGGTTTCAACAGCATAGTTCTTATAGTTTCGGAAAAAAGTCGGCTGTGACATACGGACGGACAGACAGACAGACAAACAGACATGACGAATCTATAAGGGTTCCGTTTTTAGCCATTTGGCTACGGAACTCTAAAAAGTCCTTTCAAATAATACGAGTCTCACAGCTGTGGGTTACTAGATCAGTAGTAGTAGATGGTCTTAATTTAAAGATAATATATTCAGCTCCAGATTGGGATCAGAAAAATTGCATGACATCATACAAAATTTTCGCACAAATACGTTTTGCCCATGACAATAATCGCAAAAATATCAAAAAAGTAGGGTCCGAACAAGACCCAGTTTAGGTAAATTTACAGCATATTTTATCTTCAAAATTATAAGAAATTGCGGTATACGAGTATATAGTCCTTTGCAGGTTCAGCTAATATTTTTTAATTATTAGCTAAAGTAAAAACACTTGCCGACTTCTTCATACATTTTGCACTCGCGGCTCATCATTCCGCGCTCAGAAGCGCTCGTGGAAGGACAGGCGTATCGCTCTCTCGCAAAAAATAATTACGATAAAAGTAATAGAAAAGATTGTAGTGTGCATGCGTGTGAGTCGTACCGTCGTCGTCATTTGTCGTGATCAAAAGGAGTTGGTATTTTATCGGACCGAAATAAAAGTATGTTTGAGTTTCCTATTATTATTAGAATGTGATTTAGAAATTATGTTGGGTAAGATTGGGATTTGGATAGGTGGTGTTAAGCAGTTGTTGACAAAGTTGAGAAATGGATGGGTGGGCTTAAGCAGCTCTTAGTAAGGTTAGGATTTGGATGTTACCCATTGGTTGGTTAAGCTGTCGGCGGTGAAGTTTAGAAGTGGATGGGTGGGTGGAGGGTTATGATTTTAACCTGTTTGTATGTATGTATGACGAATACGGGGCCAAAACCCAAGATGGCGCCGACAAAAATTAGACAAATTTTCGTCATGGGTATCATTTTCATGGATTTTGGGGTCGCTTATATCGAATATGGGGTCAAAACCAAAATACAAGATGGCGCCGACGAAATTTTGATATCTTTTCGTCATGAGTGTCATTTTCATGGTTTTTAAGGTTTCTAATATTGAATATGGGGTCATAACCCAAGCGGCATCTTGGGTTTTGCTGATAAAAACATTACAACTTTTCGTCATGGATGACATTTTCATGGATTTTGGGGTCGCTTATATCGAATATGGGGTCAAAACCAAAATACAAGATGGCGCCGACGAAATTTTGATATATTTTCGTCATGAGTGTCATTTTCATGGTTTTTGGGGTCGCTTATATCGAATACGGGGTCAATGCAAAATACAAGATGGCGCCGACGAAATTTTGATATCTTTTCGTCATGGGTGTCATTTTCATGGTTTTTGGGGTCGCTTATATCGAATATGGTGTCAAAACCAAAATACAAGATGGTACCGACGAAATTTTGATATCTTTTCGTCATGGGTGTCATTTTCATAGTTTTTGGGGTCGCTTATATCGAATATGGGGTTAAAAACAAAATACAAGATGGTATGGACGAAAATTTTACTTCTTTTCGTCATGCGTGCCATTGTCATAGTTTTTGGGGTCGCTTATATCGAATATGGGGTCAAAACCAAGATACAAGATGGCACCGACAAAAATTAGACAAATTTTCTTCATGGGTGTCACTTTCATGATTTTTAAGGTTTCTAGTATTGAATATGGGGTCATAACCCAAGCGGCATCTTGGGTTTTGCTGATAAAAAAATTACAACTTTTCGTCATGGATGACATTTTCATGGATTCTGTGGTCGCTTATATCGAATATGGCTTCCCCTTGACATCAAAAAAGCTGAGAGTAAATTGTCATTTAAGCGTAGAATCCGGAACTATTATTTGTCCTCTCATTTGTCTTCGTCATAGTTATTATATTTAAATTTGAGTCTCATTTAGAATTCGGTATTTATTATTATATTTATTAGTCTATTATTTTAGAAATTATTTATGTATTTTATTAGTTATGTAGTTTTTTAATATTCGAATTTAATTATTCCTTTATTTTTATTTTGTACACCTATCACTGTTGTGTCCTTTTTGAACCCAAAGGTTGACTGGTAGAGAATGCCTTGCTGCATTAAGTCCGCCTATGTATAACCATTGTACATGAAGTTTAAATAAATAAATATGGGGTCAAAACCAAAATACAAGATGGCGCCGACGAAATTTTGATATCTTTTCGTCATGGGTGTCATTTTCATGGTTTTTGGGGTCGCTTATATCGAATACGGGGTCAAAACCAAAATACAAGATGGCGCCGACGAAATTTTGATATATTTTCGTCATGGGTGTCATTTTCATGGTTTTTGGGGTCGCTTATATCGAATATGGTGTCAAAACCAAAACACAAGATGACGCCGACGAAATATTGGACATCTTTTCGTCATGGGTGTAATTTTTATGGTTCTTGGGTAGTGTGTCATTATCTGCTGCTCATTAAGAAATGGCCAAAAATTTTTAGATAATAATATTTTATATGTTCCATGTAATGCAAAATGTTCAAGTCATTTTTTATTCCTTGTGACCGGAAATTATTTCGTTTTAGGTATCTACTTTACTCACGTGGCATTTTAAAAAAAATACCTACTTATTAGAACAAAGTGAAAACTAGTTTTATAAACAAAAAAGAGAAAAAATAAAAAACACTTTTTAGTTGTACCTACCTAATAGGCAAGTATAGTTACGTAAGGTACCTATAATGGCAGAATAGATTACTCGAATATCATGAAACTGAACATAACCGGTGAAACGAGAGTGTACCAAGGTGAACAGTACACATCTGCGTACCCCTTTAGAGCGTACTGGCGTGATGTTATGTTATGAAAACAACTAACAGACATACGATTGCAGCAATCCCGAGAGATTTGCAGTTATTTATTGAAGAGTTCTGTTGTATAGCTCCGAAGTTCTTCATCAGATCTCCACCAAATTAAAATGGGACCAATTTCGGAATATACTATTTTAAACAAAAAAATAATTTTCAAAATCGTTCCACAATTGACGGAGATATCGGATAACATACATAAAAAAAAAACATACATTAAGTCGAACATAGAACCTCCTCCTTTTTGGTAAGTCGGTTAAAAAAAATAACTTGCCTGTGTCGAAAAACGAAAAACAATAGGTACCGATAACGACTTCCGAAAAGAAAATTAGTTTAGTATACTAAATACATCTGTTTACCCCCTAAAACCGTACAAGCGTGATGTTATATTATGGTATGGTGAAGCCAATACACAAACATACGATCACAGTATTCATCATATGCTGTTTGTTATTGAAGAGTTCCATTGTCTATCTCCGAAGATCTTTATCAGATCCTAATATATTATACACCTTCCCTGAAAACATACATTTATCGACGAAAACCCGATCAATATCGGATCATTAGTTTTTAAGACAATCGCAGATACATACGGGTCGAAAAGATAGAGCACCTCCTTTTTTTGAAGTCAGATGAAAATAATAACCTACTTTTTACGACGACGGTTTGTAACAGTTACCAAATGCATTTCCAAAGTGCCAACTAACCTTCCTGAATCAACTTCAATAAAATAAAAATCTAGGATCAATATTATTTCAATAATGTATATAATCGAGCGCTCAGTAGTTTCAATGAGTGCGTACGCCGAAAATATAATAGCGTCCTTAACTCATCGTACAATAACCGTGTATGTTTACTGTTATATTTCAGAACTTGGACACATTTGGTCTTAGCTTCCTTAGCATAAAACAAAGTACATATAAGTCCTTTCAGATAATACGAGTCTCACAGCTGTGGGTTACTAGATCAGTCTTAACTCATCGTACAATAACCGTGTATGTTTACTGTAATATTTCAGAACTGGGACACAATTGATCTTAGCTTCCTTAGCATAAAACAAAGTACATAAAAAGTCCTTTCACATAATACGAGTCTCACTGCTGTGGGTTACTAGATCAGTCTTAACTCATCGTATAATAACCGTGTACTCTAATATTTCAGAACTTGTCACTAGTTAGTTATTTAGTTTGGACGTTACACAATTGACATAAAGTGCATTATGCTATGTACAATTTCGTTCGCTTCCATTCCATTCCGCGGCAATGTAAATTGAGCCTTAGCTGCACAATATTACAGTGTGTTTTTGTGCTGCCGGTGACGTACCTCGTTCCGATGGCTGTCGTAGATGCCGATGGCGTGGTCCTGCGCCTCGTTGCGCTCGAAGTGGTAGCAGCGCGCGCGCGGGTCGCGGCCGGGGGCCTGCGGGTTCTCCAGGAAACAGTTGCCTAAGGGGGAACCATCGATGTTTTATCAATTTACATACATAAACAACAACACGCCTGTTCGAATTCAAATTTATAACCGACTGCCGAAGGATGGTAATGTGTTTATCAGTCTATGTATACAGTATGTATGTTTCCTATGTGGCGTTCTAGAGACCAAACGCGTTGGCCGATTTTGATGATTCTTACGTCATTCGATTCGTGTTAACCTTGCGAGTGTCAGCGCCGCCGCACTGGGCGACGACTTGCGGCTGAAATGAGGACGATGCATAATGTTTGTGTGTACAGTTAGCAGGTAAAATACTGTAGCGTTGTGAGGGTCTCAACTGAAAATAGTCGAGTGATTCTAGAATATCACAATTAGCAAGTTCCTGACAACACTAAAAACGCGGTACAACACTGATTTTCCCGGGACGCTATCGCTAGGGTGTTTCGTTTCCGCTTGCATGGTTGATGAAAGCTATCTCCTGACCCTCACGACTCTGTGTAACCTAGGGGCTCTTCGTAAGGGCTGAGGGCTAGACCCCTTGCCCATTGCTGCACGCTGCTAGCTACCAGCACGCTACCTACGCGTACTGCTAGCTACCAGCTCGCTACCTATGCGTGCTGCTAGCTACCAGCACGCTACCTACGCGTACTGCTAGCTACCAGCTCGCTACATACGTGTGCTGCTAGCTACCAGCACGCTACCTGCGCACACTGCTAGCTACCAGCACGCTACCTACGCACGCTGCTAGCTACCAGTACGCTACCTACGCACGCTGCCCAGGTCTTCGCCTGCCTACCTGCGGCCTACCGCCGCGCGGGCCGGTGATCTACCCAAGGACTTGGCGGCCTGCGCAGCCTACCCTGCGCCCCTAGCCGTTACGTCCGGCCTACTGCTTTGCCTGAGCGGAACTGGTCCCCACGTCTGCCACGTGCTGCCAAGGGACGGTACCCTTCTTACCATATTTACTGCGTGATAGTGCTCGGAACAGAACAGTGACCTAGTTATTTACTCGCGACCTAGCTGTGGAACTTTATCTACTTAATTATATGTATTAACTTGTCCAGCTGTTTCACTTACCATCTCCCTACCTACCAGTCAGCCTACCTATCAGTTAGCGGTCTGCGCAGCCTAGCATGCGCAGCCTAGCATGCGCAGCCTAGCATGCGCAGCCTAACATGCGCAGCATACCATGCGCAGCCTAGCATGCGCAGCATAGCATGCGCAGCCTAGCATGCGCAGCCTAGCATGCGCAGCCTAGCATGCGCAGCCTAGCATGCGCAGCCTAGCATGCGCAGCCTAGCATGCGCAGCCTAGCATGCGCAGCCTAACATGCGCAGCCTAGCATGCGCAGACCGCTAACTGCCGTTACAGTACATACTAACACTAACACATTTTGTGCGAGGAAAAGTAAGTAACGTCTGGGGGCTCTGGGATCTTGGGCCATTTAAAAGGTACATCCCATCCACACGCACAAAGCCTTTTGCGAATACTTTCATTGTGCGCACAGCTAAGGAGTGGAATTCTCTGCCGGAGTCTGTGTTTTCTGATAGCTACAATCTCGGTAATTAAGTCAAGAGTGAATAGGTTAATTCTAGTTAAGCGTGCTTCACCGTCGACCACATCTTCGCTTACCATCAGGCGAGATAGTGGTCAAGCGCGAGCCTATCGTTAAATAATATATATAAAACCTATCTCACCAGTGACATCCGTGAGCTCGATGGTCCAGGGCGGCCCCCCCTGCTGCAGCGCGGACAGCTTGTCCACGAAGGCCTGGATCTGCGCCGCATCGGGCGGGTGCTGCGTGCGGCGCGCCGCCTGGTCCTGCGTGAGGCCGCGGATGGCGCGCGATATGATGCCCTCCACCGTGGTCACCTCTGGAACCAGTCATCATCATCATTAGCTTTTTTACCCGACTGCGCGACGCAAGGGAGGGTAATGTGTTTATCAGTCTATATATATATGTTTGTTCCTATGTTGCGTTCTAGAGACCAAACACGTTGGCCGATTTTGATGGTTCTTACGTCAATCGATTCGTCTTAACCGTGCAAGTGTCACCGACTACATAAAAATTTATGAAAATAAAAATGGCGGGTTTTGGGCGCCATATTGTGGCGGTACCAATTTTTTCTTTCACGCCCATCGTGTGGGGTATTAAAATAAAGAGTTTTATTTTAAGAGGTGATTACAAATATATTTATTACTTATATGTTTAAAAGAAGCAACATAATAACATAAAAGTTACTAATAAAAAAATTATGTAAAAGTAAAAAAAAAAAAACAAAAACCCGACTACTTAAGAAGCAAACTAAAAATATATACCTAAACTAGAAGAAAATCATGCTGTGCAGTCGGTGGATACATAATCGCGAGCTGGATGACCAAAACCATAAATGTATCCTCCGACTGTATAGCATGATATTCTTTAACTTTTTTTAAATGTTCCCACTGCCGGGCTAACACGGCCTCTTAGATAAGCTTGAGTCACGCATTTTATCACGGTTGTTGCTCCCAAACTGTGATAAAAATGTGTGACTCAAGCCTGTCACAGTAGGCCGTGCTCGCCCGCCTACTGGGACACAGGCCTCCTCTCTGCGAGAGGGAATAGGCCACGCGGGCCCAGTGCGGGCTGGTGGATGTCACATGTCTTCGAATTTCTGTTTTCTCACGATGTTTGATTTCACCGTTTTGAGAGCTTTGATGATGAAATAATTTACACAGAGTAAAGCGCCTGCCTGGGTTCGATCCCACGAACTATAACTTGTAAGTTGCAGCCTGTACCACTGGGTCACCACTGCTCTCCACACTAATTCCACATGTAAAGCTGTACAGTGACGCCAGGAAATGAATAATAGTCTCGATGTCAGCTTACCACCCTTCTGGCTGTTCGCGGGTATCTCAAAGTCCAGGTGCGGGATCTTGACGCAGGTGTGGTCGCTCTTCACCACCTGCCGGTTTAGGTCCTCCGGGCCCTCCACGCGCAGGATCCAGCTGGAAGACATTAGGATATCTGAAGATATAGCCACGTAGAATATATAGAATAGTCCGACAACAACCGTAGAGTCCAGACCAGACGCAACACACGTCTGGTCGGAGGATCCTCCCCTTTCAATGCAGGTTTGTAGGACTTTCCACCCTGTTCCCGATACCTCCAAAAATACTTGCTACCATACTTTGGCACTCACATACTAGGTACAGTAATGTACGATTTCCACCAACCGGGCCACGCAAGAGCGCAGCGCAGCGCGTCGCAGCGGATGCGCGAGCACGCGCCAGTACCGGTCGGGACCATGTCCGCCCGACGGCTATAATCTGCTGGAATCTGCTCGCGTATCCGCTAGCATGCTCTCAGCGTCTAGTGATGCTTTCGTGTCGCAGTCAGTTTTTTTTAAATAAACAGATAAGTTTTTCATCTGTATCTATATTCAATTTGCACGAAAAACAATAAACAAACAAATAAATCACGTCAGTCTCCAGCTCAACGCACAACTTGAATGATTCAACTTGCTGGCCGGCGACAACACATGAAAGCGCGCGGTGATAGCCGAGCGGAGCCGACCGGACGCGACGACAGCCGTGCACCGCCGTCCACGTAACCGAGGAGCCATTCGGATGCTGCGGTGTCCGAACGCAGCCCACGGGCTGAAGCGGCATACAAGCGGATCTAACCGAGTTCCAAGCAATGTAAATTCCAAGCAAACATGCAACTCAACTATTGAAATGCGCTCCGGCGCGCCCCGGGGCGGCCGGTTACTACTTTCCACAATATATTTTTATCTTATAGCCTATGTGTTATCAAAATACGTTCAGTAGTTTTAGCGTGAAAGAGTAATAATCATTCATATTCCACTCTAAGTATTATCTTGACATTAGACTAAGACATAATCATAAGTGGAAGTGGAAGTTCGGGAATCAGAGGCTTCAAAAATTGCTGTAAACAACTACAGTCAAAACCGTTTATAGGGACTTCGTTTCAATGACGTACTAGGTATCTAGGTATCTGAAAGTAGTACCGATAAGTGTAATAAATAATAATGATCTATAAATGTCTCCTGGGGGAGGCCTATTTTCAGCAGTGGACGTCTTTTGGCTGAAATGATGATGATGATGATGAGAAACAATGAAGTCAAGAAGTGGAAGTTGATTTATCCAATAGATTAGTGATTGGATGACTGTAATTAGTCTTAATTTGTTGTATTAAATACAAGCAGGAGACTGAAAAATATTAAGCTTTAATTTATTGAGGTTTCCAAGTAAGTAACACATGTGAATTTGAAATAAAGTTTAACAGGTAGTCGTTCCGAAACAGCCCTCTCGAAAGTATGAAAAACTATCTTAGCATTCATCATCATCATCATCGTCATCACAGCCGAAAGACGTCCACTGCTGAATATAAGCTCCACTAAGTGTCGTCACATTGGCCGATCCCGTGCGTCTCAAATCCGGCGGATTATGCATTATTCAATGAAAATATCATTGTTACAACGGGTTCTATGAAACTGTATATTCACTTGTACTCTTAAAGATAACATTTTTAGCAATCTCGTGACTGTAAATCCGTCATTCGTCAAGGCACTTATTATTTTTTCATGAAGTGAAGTTTAAGTAAATAAGCGCCCGGTTAGCAAATCCCACAGCTGCTAATCACCATAGTCAACGGGCTTAACCGCGCTCTCTCGCTCGACGCTTCACAAGGAGCTAAACTAAGGGTTTTTTTCAGATTCCGAGATTCCGATATTGGATCACTCAGTTTCGGAATTGAAGTATTGGTAATTTCGTTCCGAGCTACCGATATTACTAGATTCCAATATTCCGATAGTCATGCCCTATTGTGTAGTGTGTATGACAAAACAGCCGCGGACGATCCGACCTAAAAAATCTGACTTGTCCCCCCCTAGGCCAGAAGCTGGGTACGCCCATGACTACACGCATGAAATATTAACAAACATGCATCCATTCTCACAAACTTTTGCATTTAAAATAGTAGTAAGATAAGAAGTAGGGCAAGTAAAAAGTAGTCGGTACTCACGTGACCCCCTTCTCAGCGTGGGCTCCCGCAGACTGCAGCTCATTGTTCTGATAGCCGCACTCCTCGCACGAGAACGACATCACCACCACGTTCTTGTAGTACGGGATGCGCGTCAGCAAGAGACGTGTCATGCCCTGCAATCAACACAATTTATGCTACTATTATATGTATGGTAACAACCGCGACTTGTCGTCGAAGGGGTCGTGGGTTTGAACCCAGGCACAGGCAGTTGCTTTACTTGTTGTAAATTATTTCATCACCACTGCTCTCAAAACAATGAAAGAAATCATCCAGCAACCCACAGTGTGTCTGCGAGGTGGATTATGGCCCAATCCCTCCCAAAGAGAGGAGGCCCGTGTCAACCGTGAACATTAAAAGAGTGAAAATGAAGCTACTATTACACTATCAAAGACAAAGACAAAGATATTTTATTTCAACTAGGCCACCAAGCGGCACTTTTTAACGTACATAAAAATGATTCTACCGTGCATTCGGAAAGTAGCTTGTTATGGAGAAGAATGCACAAGAAACTCCATACTTACTCTTTTAAAAAATTATTGTTTTTTTACAATATTTAGGAACATAGGTACATATATAGTTATTAGTTCATATATGTGAGGACAATGCACCCAGAATAGCACTACACACCACCATACCACCTACAGACATAAAGCATTAGAAGTACTCACACATGTACTGTGCAGTTATATAATAGATACTAGAAAAACATTAACATCCGAAGCAGTCATGTTATGACCAATCCCAACTGACGGCGTCCGTTCACGAACATGACGCATGAATTGGCACCACCCAGCTCAACCATCATGAAGGGAACCGGATGATCCAACACACGCGCCACCATCAGAGAGACATTTGAGAGAGCATGACACACTCAACGGCCAGGGCACACACAAGTCAACGAACGCCGCATAGGTACAGTAAATGGTAGATTTACAGTTGGATACATAGTACTCACACATGTGCTGTGCAGTTATACAATACTAAGGAAATTAAGTTTATACAAAACAAATATATTCATACAGTCTTGAGCAGGTCCAACAATACCTCAAAACAATAATGTTCTGCATATCACTTGTTATTGCGCCCTAGTGGATGTGGATTGTGGAGCAGGACTAGCATTGAGCCAAGCATTTTTATCAGTGATGTAATCCCCCAACTTATAATATGCCAGCCTACATAGTGTGCGTTTTATACAGGTTTTAAACTTCGTCTGATTCAGTTCAAGAATGTAGGGAGGAATTTTATTGTAACATTTTGTACAGTACCCCATGAAAGATGAGGCTACTTTAGCCAGTCTGAAACCTGGTTGAACTAATTGGTCCCTATTTCTAGTAACGTAATTATGTCTGTCACCGTTTTTATATCTATATACTGATATATATAAGATATACTATTGTATATTGTACTGTTGTCTATTGTATATCTTATATATATCAGTATATAGATAGTGTAATAGTAGCTTCATTTTCACTTTTTTAATGTTCCCAATGCTGGGACACAGGCCTCCTCTCTTTGGGAGGGAATGGGCCATAATCCATCTCGCAGACACATTGTGGGTTGTTATAATAATACTACTTGAAGGACCAATGACCTTGTTAAGGTTGCAGGATTCTGATGTATGTGGGACGCATGGGACCGATCAGTGTGGTAACGCTTGGGGAGGCCTATGTCCAACAGTAGATGTTTAGCTGAAATACATTTTATTTTTTATTTTTATAGATTTGCTTGTGCTTGGACAGTGAAGCACGCTTGCTTAGCAGTAACCTCTTGACTTGACATAGAAAAAGGCTTGGCAGATCGATGTGCCAATGCTACTCACAGATCATAAGTATTGAGCTAATCATTACCTTATTATGTAACAATTTGACTATGACCCATCATTTATTTAATTATTTTATATCCACAGCATTTATAGTTCCACTTTAAGTTGAATTACAATAAAACAAATCATAATTTTTAATCAAAGAAAGACAAAATTAGTAATATTTGTGCTGGTAATATAAACAACTAGACTGTCTACATTATTACTCATTAGACCAGCCGACATACAAAACACTAATAAAATTATTGAAATAAACTAATGTGCATCTTCTCTCTCTCAGGGATGAAATAAAAAGGGATGCTGCGCTTCTTGTGGCGAATTTACATTTAATCATTCATGCTAAAGCAGACAAATATCATAATTACCAATACCTGCTATTTAGCATCTTTTTGAATGGCTAGTTGATCACACAGCCATACAATTGTATGTGTACTCTACAGCTTCCTGTGCTAGCCTTATTACTGTACCAAAGTAAACGGGTCCTTAACCTTGGGGATCTGTCGATCAGCGTCGCGGTGCCGATCACCATAATATCAAGCATTAAGTCTACAAAAAGTAGCTAGCTTACACGGCAATTAGCTAAGTTAAGTAAATCAAACGGTATTGGAATGGAATTAAAGATATTTAACGACAAAAACATGATGTTTGGAACACGTTTGCGAGGGCTCACAATGTTTACGTACATTAGCGTGGCAGTTCATGCAGAGCGATTCGATCTCCGTCACCTCAGGCTCGTCGGACTCCTCGCCGCCGAACGCCTGAAACACCGGCTCTGGGCGCTCGTGCGACATTATTGTGATTATGGAAACTTTCAGTAAAAAAATGCACGACGTAGCAACCGCTTAGCGCACGTTTTATGACTGACTGCTGCTTAATGACAATGACATTGACAGTAACAGCTGTCCGACGTGACAGTGCACAATGAATTTGATAGATTTTAGATTTGAATGATTTGGCTACTGAGGCTTTAAGTAAGATCTTTAGCTTTTTTGATACAGTCACTTTGAACAAAAACTTTGTTTTCCATAATAATACGGATGTAACACATTCCAATATCTTTTTTAATTTTTTTGCAAATATGTCGATTCAGCCTTCATAGCAAACTTCGATGAGGTATTCATTATTACAATAAAATTCCCAGCTCCACTTTACCGAGATCGCGTCTGTTTCAATGATTCCACATATTTTATTATTATTAACCAATTTCACAACACTTGAGTCACAAAACTACACCAATTTTTGATCATAATATCCACTAGGAATCAAATTGTGTATAATTAAAACAACCGCTAAACTTTCTAGAAAAAATCCCGCCAGAAAGTCCAATGCTGTTTGACACTTTCAGACGCTGAACTCATAAACTATAAACTTGTTAATCTATTAGTTTGTTACAAGCTTTTATTACTATAGAAAGCGTGAACATATCGCCCTTTCTTTCACATAATATTAAGTGAGCGCCTAAAGCATGAGCATTGCAGTCTGTCTGCGGTGTCTGCTTGCCGGATGTCATCATGCCTGTGCAGAATTACAGACAGTTGTGGAGTGGACTGTGAAAGTCCATGCACTGTATTTAATTTTATACGTACTGCTTACAACCTGGCATACTTTAGTAAGCGATAGTTGATAAATTAAGCCCAATCATCTCAGAGATAAGCATCAATTACCCATATGAAGCTCTAGAGGCAATAACTTATCGTTTAGTAGGGCAGTCGATAAAGCGAAGGTTGCCGCCGGCTCCCCGGCCCCGGTGCACGCTGAGCGCATGATGTCATGACGACTTATAAACACAACCTTGGAATAGCAACACACACATTGCGTCACCATTTTATTTTGGTCGATTTGGCGCTTCTCTATTATGCGACTAAATTCAATAGCACTTACCCACACAAAATGTTTATAAATGGAACGTACTCCCTAATTCGGTGAGGTTAAAGCGAAATGTTCCCGCGTGAATCGAAATGATATTTGAAATTGTATTTAGTCAACATAGAATCTCAGTGCGCGCCGCTAGTGTGAAAATAAATTTATAAATCGAAACAACACGTGAAGTGTGGCTAGTCTTTAAATAGGAATTTATAATTTTTAAATCGTGAGTACATTTTTATACTACCTTTTTCTGATTTTGCGCATCTTTGAACTCTTTACTAGTTCATCCAAAAGATAATACCTACCTTACACCTACAGCTTAAGTAGCTACCCATTAGAAACGATGTTTGCGACTTTGGATATATAATCGTATTCAACAGTGACATCATTTTCAAATTAACGCTAGGTTTAAAACGAGGGAATAGGGTCAAAGGTTGCCGCTGTTTAGGCTGTTTTAAAGTCGCAGCCTTTTTATTCCTTTTGATTTTTAAATGACTGATCGTATAATACGGTCTTGACCTCGATCACGCTTCAGGAGGATAGGAATTGCCTGTATGATGTTAGAGACTATATAATAATATCTAGATTTCATAAATCCATACTAATATTAAAAAATCGAAAGTAACTCTGTCTGTCCGTCTGGCTATAAGTTACCTTTTCACGCTTAAACCGCTGGACCGATTTAGATGAAATTAGGTATGGAAATAGTTTGAGATCCTGGGAAGGACATAGGATAGTTTTTATCCCGGCAATCATACTTAACGAGGTGGAAACGGAGATGGAAATTAGTATGGAAAATCTACATCTACATCTATCCTACAGTAATTATTGCGCGATATAAAAAAAAATATCGGCCAAGTGCGAGTCGGACTCGCGCACGAAGGGTTCCGTACCATTATAGCAAAAAAACGGCAAAAAAATCACGTTTGTTGTATGGGAGCCCCACTTAAATATTTATTTTATTCTGTTTTTAGTATTTGTTGTTATAGCGGCAATAGAAATACATAATCTGTAAAATTTTCAACTGTCTAGCTATCACGGTTCATGAGATACAGCCGGGTGACAGACAGACAGACGTACCGCGGAGTCTTAGTAATAGGGTCCCGTTTTTACCCCTTGGGTACGGAACCCTAAAAACGAAAACGTCTGCTTAGCAGACGTAATCGCAGGTGACAACTAGTCTCATAAAATGACGTACCTACCTAGTACCTGTAAATTCATAAGTAGGTATAGTTGTCGCCAAACTTCTGGGCCGGCCTGAAGTTAGCTTTCCGATGCGCAAGGCACGAAACGGTGCTGTTTTTGTATTAAATTTCCTACTAACTTCAGGGCGGCCCAGAAGTTTGACGAGGACTATTGTAACCTACAGACTGGTTACCTCTTTTCTAAGGTAGTTTAATAGGTCAGGGGTGCCCGGTTGATGACGCTATCTATACATATTTCCGCCTCTGATCTAATAGACATAAATAAAATAAACACAGAACTTGTATTAAGTGCACATATTTATATACCTAACTGAATGGTCTATGATATTTACATACTGAGTTTTCACACGAGAGTACCCGCGCTAAGTAAATAACAACGCGTTTAGGTAGAATCTGAATCTCAATAGATTCCTTATTTATTATGTACAATGACTGGCTACAGCTTATGTTTAAATTATTACAATCACAAGGATTTGCTGCCAGTAACAACTGTTGTCATACATCTAAACTATAGATATTGTTGGTTCGTTTTAAGTGGCAATCTCTGGAAGTGCTGAGCTGATTACGATTAGTTTTTTTCTTAAATAGAAAGCTACTGCTGAATGTCATTAGGTTTTTATCCCACATACTTAAAGATAAATAAAATTGTAATACCTTATTCATCAAAATCGGATGAATAGTTTAGGCGCTATGAAGAAACATACGTAAATACAAACATAATTATAAGGCCCGATTTTTCTGTAGTGGTTTGACATATTTTCTATACAAAAGCTGTCAAACCGCCATTTTTATTCCTCAGTTAAAAGTTAACAGACTATTGAAAAATCGGGCCTAAGACTGCTAACCCCTGCTAAGACCTTTTGGTTCGCCGTAGTCTGGTAAAAAGAATGAACGGTTGACAGTACGGAAGCGAGAATTAGCTGGTTATTATTGCTTACCACTACTCTAAATCTGTGAATACCACAGTCGTTTGAATTTAGATTAGGTACATCATTATTGTAGTAAAAAATAGGTAGGTATTAACAAATAGAACACCGCTATCCTTGATCCATTGATCTGGTTGATTCCAGAAGAAACTAGGGCACCTGTGGGTGTCGTAAACATTTGGTAGTGTATTGAAACGGAACGCACTCACGATAACAAGTAGGCAACTCGGCATGGGATGTATTTACGTGCGGCCGTGGCATAGACATGAATTAGAACGCCATTATTTATGCACCACACATAACGTAAACAATGTCCAATGTCAAATAATGTTGCTTTAGCACACAACTTCACAAAAGTACAGGTGGAATTATGAAGATAGCCTTTGCTTTATCCTGAAAACTATTATAGTGCTAGCACACGTTCGAATTTGGTCCGGCCGGACTAACTTCGCCCACAAATCCGTGGTCCGGCCGGACCAAATTCGAACGTGTGTAAGTACTATTAAACAGGTGGGACAGCCCATACTGAGATATTGGGTTCACCTACATGCCTCTGTGGCGCGAATAGTTTAAGTTATTTTCTGGTAGAACCACCGCCACTTCTATTCAAGACTTGTGCGTAAAGCGATTGAAATTAAAAAAAAACATAAAACGTTCAATTGGGATGACGGTTACAAATCCGGTATCCGCGGCGTGGAATCCAGTGATTCAAAAACATTACCTCACTTTGGGCAGTCGGCGAACTTACAGATTAAGGACACGTACAGTGTTTTGTGTAGAAATGTGAGGGTAGAGGAAGAATTTTCCGCCCCAACGGAGCCAGTACACCGAGACACTAGTCTACCCAAGTTTTATCTTCTCTGTGAATCTACCCCAAAGATTACTATTATATACTGGGTCTACCCGGGACCACGGTCGTTGCAACACGGCTGAAACGTCTGGTGAAATAGGTAAATAAACCATTGAAATCATCGCGTTAAATTCCCGTGATATATTGTTTTTCAATTATTTTCTGGTAGGTTTAAGCTCTTACACTAGTTACTAAGTTGTTTGTATAGTAACCAAATTACCACTCGTTAATCCTAGGAAACAGAAATTGAATTCGTTTTCGGTAAGACATAGGATTTCTATAGACTATACATTTACTAAACAGGTTTAGGAATTATTCAATTACAGTCAATTACCGCTCGGTAAGATATAGGAATCGATTTGGAACCGTCTAGTCAGTTATAGAAACAGGTAGTTGGTATAGTGAGGCAGTCGTCCGTCACGCCTCGCTACTGCCGTCAAGTTTATTACATACTTAATTTTATTGGTCACACATCGTTCGCCGCCCGCTGAGCTTACCTACAACACGTCTTGTATGATATACGCTATATGTATGTACAATTGTACATTACCTAATAACATTCGAGATAATTGTATTCACTTTAATACGATGACAGAAAACAGCGAGAGGCACACCATCAGCACACACACGACACAGCATTCCATATCCTAGAGCCAAACATTCGAAAACATGAATGTCATGAGACATCCACCACTCCGTACTGTGTCCTCGTGGTTAGTTCCGGCTCTCTCCCTCACATAGAGGTCTGTGTTCTGGCAGTGGGCACATAAATGCCGTTAGGAAGTCGGCTTCAAATTCATAAAACACGTGACAACTCCTTGATGTTATAGTGGGCACAAGTTTGCAGGCGCAACTGCTGTGTGAAGGGACCTGATTTCGATACCGGTCAGGCGGTTATTGAGATTGTTTAACTTCTGCCTATACCTACCTTCGGTGAGGGGTGACAAATGTGCCGCGATAACGCTCTTTTAATGAAATTGTTTGAAGTTGTCCGACAGACAACAATGTTACTATGAAAACGCGAGGTCGCATTGATGCCGTATTGTCGCGTACAACAACAAATTTTAATATATGTAGGAGCCATTGTAATGACTTTATCAGATTTTGAAGATTATCCCCAAACCAAACTGCCGTGTGTCTGGCAAATCGTTTACGCTAGCGGAAGTCCTCGTAATTTAACAAGCACGTTGTATGCAGACACTGTACAACAAGCATACATACACGCACGATCGCAATGTGTCGTCACCTGTCACTATTTGCACATCATCACAGTAAAACATCGCTGCAAACAGCCCGCACCGCTGTTAATGCAAATAGCAAACTTTAATGCGACTAAAGTCTAAATTACACACGCATTATACGGTCACTAAGTCACAACGCCGTCGATTGTAAACACTCAGGTGGCCTTAATATACTACGAAAAGTTAACAAGAACAGGGGCCCCAGGCTGACTATTATTTAGCAACCCGGCGCCGAGACGGCCCTTGGTATCACCGCTTACTTCAGATCTCTAGTCTGCCCTAAGAATAAGAAATTCATAATGGCCACTTTGCCCGATTTTTGAATGCAAACCACCACCGGTAACCATCGTGTGATATTTATTATCATCATCATCATTTCAGCCGAAAGACGTCCACTGCTGGACATCTGGCCTCCCCCAGGTGATATTTGTCCCTAACTCAGAATCAGAATCTTTATTTGTAAACATAGGTGGCTAAAATTACCATTTTGGGCCGTTGATTTGGAAGTTCATTTTTTTTTGTAGGTGGTACCTACATAGAAAGCTTTTTACAAATTTTCAAGACTCGGAAATTTTATGGTTTTTTTGTATGTTTTTCGTGAGGTAAAAAAATTAGAATTAGTCCAAGAGCGAGCGAAGCGAGCTCGGGAGCTTAGGGCACCCCGACACGGTTAGGTTACTTTAGACCCTGCACACAGAAATAGGAGCACCGCGCACCGCGGGGCTCCGTCGACTTTGTTGCTTAAATAGTAATCATAAACTTTAACCATGGATATCTCCATAACCATGGGGTTCCGTGGGGTGGGGATGGTACAGTGAGGTAGCCCCTCTACCCCCCTTTCCCTACTCCCCTGCGCACCCCTTCAATCGATAGACATTTATGGAAATTTTTATTCTAACCTGAAAACTTTAACAATGGATATCTCCATAACCATGGAACTTCGAGTAGTGGGGATGGTACTGGGGGGTAGCCAAACCCCCCCCCACTCCCGCCTCCACCCTCTCCGCACCAAAAATCAACGGCCCATAATCGAAATTTTAACCAAATAACATTAGCAAATTTTCAATGAAAAATAACAAAAAAAAAACCGGCCAAGTGCGAGTCGGACTCGTACACGAAGGGTTCCGTACCATTATTGCAAAACACTGCATAAAAATCACGTTTGTTGTATGGGAGCCCCCCTTAATTTATTTTATTTTAATTTATTAATTATTATTTTTTGAAGTAAATATACAACTAAACATTCTGTGAATATTTCAAGCTTCTACCTGTTGCCGTTATTAATAACGAGCAAAAAACGGCAAAAATATCACGTTTGTTGTATGGGAGCCCCCCTTTAATATTTACTTTATACTGTTTTTAGTATTTGTTGTTATAGCGGCAACAGAAATACATCATCTGTGAAAATTTCAACTGTCTAGCTATCACGGTTCATGAGATACAGCCTGGAGACAGACGGACAGACAGACAGACAGACAGACAGACAGACAGACGGATCGCGAAGTCTTAGTAATAGGGTCCCGTTTTTACCCTTTGGGTACGGAACCCTAAAAATGCCCTTACCTTTTCATTCCCATGTAGGTAACGATGCTATAGAGTAAAAAAGTAGTAGTAAAAGCTAATTTGCTTTGCACGAAAAGCTCAGAGTTAGCTGCTAACGCGAGGTTATACTGACAGTTTGACATACAATATTGACAATTTATCCATGTGTTAGCAACTAACTCTGAGTTAAGTTTTTCTTGCATATGGACCTCAATAGTCATGCCTTAGTATCATCGCTAAAGCAGAAGTTTATCAAACCAGAAGCGACATTTAACGTAGACGAGTAATCCCCGTTTAATACGGACTGGTCAATGTATATAGTTGTGTAATGTACTACATAAGTAATAATATTTTATAATAGAGAGTGCGAGTAGGTAGCGCTGACGTCTGCCAACTGGGTCATAGATATAAATGACTTACATTATAGAAGTGTACTACTATAATAAGCACATATATGTAACGTTTTCGTAACGATGGCACATAGTCTGAAACAGCGCTCTAATAACAGATGGGTACTGTAGGTAACGCACTTCTGTGGTAAAATTTTGACCTTGAAGTGGCCCAGCGTATTACGGAGTTATAATAGAATGCGAGGCCAGCTATCGTTTACTTCATCTTTGACATTTGGCCGCGGCATCGGCATACTGGACGACGACACGTACGTGGGTACCGAAATTGTGTTGAATGGTTTTTTTTTATCTGTTCACTGACTTTGGTAAATGAACGTCGATCGAACGAGTGACAGTGACACTGACGTCTGACACTGACACTCTGACAGTCGTGACCAGACAGACGAAGAGCACAGACGATCGTTTCGTTTTTCTTTTCGAATTTTTTATTTTATTTACAGTTAGTTTAGCAACATGAATTTTAACACACGATTAATAGAATTAGTGAAAAGTTACGAGTTTCTATACGATTCCAACAATGAGAACCCTGGTGTTCACGCGCGAAGAGACTCCGCGTGGAAGGAGATCGCGAGGAAACTGCAAGAGGAGGGTTCGTTATTGTTGTTTGTTTATATACTTGCTTATTTGGTGTTCACATGTACTTTATGATAATAGTCTTGACATAGTAGGTAGGGTGGCCAAGTAAGGACCAAAAAAGTTACAGTGCCTGTATTTAATACTGAAAAAAAAAACAGAAATTACCAGTTTATCAAGACTCAGAAAATATCTCTGTCACATAGTGTGTTCAGCAATGTATACCTAATTTAAAATCTGTCCGTTAGCCAAAAGTCTGCCCAAACTGAACAAAGAGTTTTTATTTCCAGAAAGTGAATGTAAGAAAGCTTGGCTTTTGTTACGCGAAGGATACCGACGTGTTCTAAAAAGACGGAAAAACGCAGAAAGAGATCCAGTGCACAGGAAAGACAAGGTCATACCCAAGTGGACATATGAGGATGAGTTGTCTTTCCTGAAGCCGCATTTGAAACACCGCACACGGACACTTGCTCAAAATAAAGCCAGTAACAGCCCAGAGAAGCATAATAATATAGATAACCAAGAAAATCCTGAAGCAGCAGGACAACATTCACTTGCAAAGCGCAGTAGAACTCAGGAATCAACCACGCGGCGCACTTGTGCCAACGAGACATATTCAAACACTCTCATAAAGTACATATTAGAGAAAACAACAAAGAGGGATGACATCCAGAATTTCTTTGACAGTGTCTCATCAACGGTGCACACATTCCCTCCTCGCGACAGAATCATCGCTAAGGCGAAAGTTTTTGAAGTCATATCTCAAATGGAGCTTGAGATACTCGGCAGGCAGTCTACTACCGCGTTCCAATATGAAAGTTCTCCTGCATCGTTTGGAGTGGGCGTGACAGAACCACAGAATGACTTGTTCAACTCGAGATCACTGGGGGCACCGTCCGTGTCCCCAGTATTAATAGAGTCAAACAGCTCTGATGAAGAGATGGAACCCGTACTTGACGTGAAAGTAGAACATCAGCCACGAATTTTAATAAAGTTTGAGCCCGATACATAACATGACTATGAATATTTTGAAGAATGTTTAATTAAGCTCCCTCCTTCTTTCGTGCAGTGATTGCAGATGCAGTACTGGTCATCATGAGTTGGGTAGCGGTATTGGGGTTAGAGAAATTCTCAGGTAGACAGGGGTGGTTGTTTCCTGGCCAATGGCAGTGTGGGACTAGAGAAATAATGGATATTCCATTGGTCCACCACAAGGAAAGGTGTGATATAAATTTTTTATTTTTGATATAGATTTACATGCAAAAGCATATTGAAATGTACTGTTTTTGATGATTATTTATTAAATAAAACTTATTCTGAAACTAAATGCTTTTTTTGTCTTTTGATTACACACTTGTTCGCGACAGTGTTTAAATAGAGTAAAAGATGATTTAAGTTAAAATAAAAACAATAGTGATAATAATAGGAAGGAACGATCGTGAAACACGTAGTCTGCCGTGAACACTTGTGTTTCGTTTCGAGTGCATTATTATTTAGATAACAGTTCAAAAGACACCGCCCGATGTTGAAAAATTGATCACCGCGAACATTCTACAGTTACAAAGGCTTAGGATGCCGCCCGCCTATAGATAAAGTTTTACAAAGGAGCCGGCGACGGTATCGTTAACGTTTTATCTCGCCGACACGCGACGTATCGTCCGTATATAATGCTATCGGTATGATCAAAGAAGTCGGCATGTGAGTCGGCCTCTCAAACCGTCCATGTATAACGTTATTGGAATTTCGACCGTGTGCCGAGTACTGAAAGTAGTTATTTAAGTATCTTTTGTTGTTGTCGGAATCGTTTTTGATAGGCAAACAATACAATCTATTATACCGCTCTTTTTTAGGGTTCCGTACCCAAAGGTTAAAAACGGGACCCTATTACTAAGACTGCGGTCCGTCTGTCTGTCTGTCCGTCTGTCACCAGGCTGTATCTCATGAACCGTGATAGCTAGACAGTTGTAATTTTCACAGATGATGTATTTCTGTTGCCGCTATAACAAAAATACTAAAAACATAAATACTATAAAATAAATATTTAAGTGGGGCTCCCATAAAATAAACGTGATTTTTTTTGCCGTTTTCTGCGATAATGGTACGGAACCCTTCGTGCGCGAGTCCGACTCGCACTTGGCTGGTTTTTTTTTGTGAGTTACTGAGTAGTATACTAGTGGCTCTGTGAGCTGTAGACCTCGCAAGTCTGTCTTTTTGATGTTTGTGACAAAAAACCCATGTAATTGTCAAACCTTGTTACTTCTAGGCAAGCGTGCTTCACCGTCGACCACATCATTGCTTACCATGGCGAGATAGTGGTCAAACGCGAGCATATCGCTAAAGGTCGCTAAATAAAAATAAAAAAGAACACAAGTTTCGGTTGAGAGAAATGCGATTAGAGGAGAACAGCCGGACATAAAGAATTTTTGCCCAAGCCACAGATAATACCCAAGCTAAAACGGAACGGAGACGCTTTGCCAGCTTTGCGTTCGCTCGGACACAAAGCACGACGCTTTCGCTTTTTTTTACTCGACTGCCGAAGAAGGATAATGTGTTGTATCAGTTTATGTATGTATGTTTGTTTCTATGTGGCGTTCTAGAGACCAAACGCGTTGGCCGATTTTGATGATTCTTACGTCAATCGATTCGTTTTAACCTTGCGAGTGTCTAGACCCATGATATGAGTGTCAGAGCCTGTAGACCCAGTCAGCGGGAGGCCAGCAGCAGTAGCTTCACTATAGTTCACACCCAACACGTGACCGCCCGTTTAAACGTTTAAAAAAAAAACAGTACAATGTGGAACTCGCCGAAATCATAACCTATTCTCGAAGCCGGTATAAAAGAACGATGTGTGTGAGCCTAACTAGCTGTCGCCCGCGACTTCGTCCGCGTCAAACTCGAAAAAAAAATATATTTATGTTTGTAGTTGCCCGCCGGAACTGTGAATTTTCTCGGGATCAAACGTAGCCTATGTTACTCGTTATTACATCAGCTATCTACCAGTATAAGTCCCGTCAAAATCGGTCCAGCCGTTTCGGAGATTACCCGGAACAAACAGACAGACAGACAAAAATCTTAAAAATTGCTTATTTGTTGTTAGTACCGTATATACTTTCACATGTATTCATTATAACGTTATTTTGATATTACATACAGACACTTCAATTTTATTTATTTGTATGTATGTATGTATAGATTGACTAAAAAATAACATGTACCACCATGTACCATGCGAGCTATGGTTGACCATACGATGACGTGACCCCGTGCGCGCGCCGCGCCCACCTTGTCGTGCTTTTGTGAAGGACTTTCTCGACAAACACCGTATAAGGTGAACCAAAGTCGAAAATAATGTAGGTATTAACACTAGAGACTAGACAACTAGCGAGGTCAGTTTCAGCTGCTAGCATTGACAAAGACAATAGTAGGTCGTAGTTCAATACGAACCCAGCCAGGCGCTTTACTTTGTGTAAATTATTTCATCACCACTGCATTCAAAACGATGAAGGAAAACATCGTGAGGGAACCGGCATGTCCCGGAAGGAACAAATCGGCGAAATATAACCACCAAGCCGCGCAGTGTCCGCTTGGTGGAATACAGTCCACTCCCTCTCACAGAGAGGAGGCCTGTGTCCCATCTGCAGCTATGCAAACGTTATATTAAGCTGATTACGATTATGCTGGTCAGTTTTTACCCGAATGCCGAAGGAGGGTAATGTGTTTATCAGTCTATGTATGTTTGTTCCTATGTGGCGATCTAGAGACCAAACGCGTTGGCCGATTTTAATGATTCATACGTCAATCGATTTGTCTTATCCCTACAAGTGTCACTGGCTACATTAAAATTGGAAAATAGAAAAATCGTGGATCGCGCCATATTGTGGGAGACAACATTTTTTTTTTCTTCCAAACCTAGGTCACTAATCACCAGGTGATTTCAATAATATATATATGCACTTATATGTTGAAAAATATCTAAATTTAAAAAAAAAAAATTACTAAAAAGTTATAAATAAAAAAAGCAGTATACATCTGGTTTTGGTCAGCCAGCTCGCGATTACTTATCCTCCGACTGCACAGCATGATTTTCTTCTTGTTTACGTCTTTTTAGTTCGCTTTTTAAGCAGACGGGTTTTTTTATTTTGTATGGTTAATTACGCAAGTATTATTGCTTTGAAAAATCGAAATTGTATCTCCGTTTAATACATCAATGCCGGAAACTCTTTTGTAAGAGCGGTTTGACGCTGCTTGCGAGCCGAGTCCGGATTTGAGTGTCGAGTTCTATCCGAATTGAAAATGTAGGTAGGTATTGAATTCGGTCGAAGTTCGGATCTAGTGCATAACACCTCTTACAACAAGTAATAAGTAGATAGATACTTCGCCTAATACGGAAATTTCTTTGACTCGGATCGGATGCAGTGCGAAACCGCTCTTAGGCTTAGGTACTTTTTACCCGACTGCTTCAAAGAGGGTAATGTTTTGCTTACCTTTAAGCTAATAGGTAACTCTTGTCTGACGCCATCACGTAAAAACTCGCATGATGTCATTTTCTTTTGCAGTAAATGTATGCAAATACTTAAATTCGTAAAGGCTCACTGAAATTGTTTTTCAGTCTGTAAACCGTGTCAGTGACCGATACGATACGCGAAGCCTTGAGTTTGTGCTTCACATGCAGTATTATTTGTACAAATGTTTAAATTACCTAGCTAATTCTGGTATGTTGTACCTGGGTATCAAAAAGATTAAGTATGAAGGCTTTTTGCAGACGTGATGTTTGGCAAACCTACTTTTTCGTAAAACTCATTGGTGTAGTGAACTCTAGTTTCCTTCGCTGAAATTATTAATTAGCTGTAAACGCTGAAATAGATCAGTCTGCCTACCTATTTACACTTCTGTCTGCTACCTATACTTGCCGCAAATACAAGCGCAATGTTATGATAAAATTACTCATTAAAGTCATAATGTTCCAGTCCAGCCCCTAGCCAAGTGACAAACGTTTCGTATCGAATCTCTTTCTACAATCGTTAACGCCTTCTATAATTGTAAGGTATGACCACGTGACCTAACAATAACATTCAGATGTATTATTCCCATACATTGATTCGTTTTCTGCGTTTTCTACTAGCGTTATCGATTGTAGATTGTCAACTTGTACAGGTCCACTGTCCAGGAAATCACAAAATATTCGCATTAGTAAGTTGGTTAGTTGGCAATTAAAACCTTTTGTATAGTTGGCTCTTTAGCGTAGTGTGTCATTGTGCGGTTGTCTATGGCTAGTCAGTGGCTAAAGTTTTAAAACAGCGTAACGCAGTCACTGCTGAAAAATCTTATCTGAAACCAGACGAGGTCGCATAATTTATGTAAATCAGGTGCCACTAGTCACCACGGCTCACAACAATATAACAATTTATTAACATTACGCCAACCTTCACGATTCCATTTAGCATTTTGAGTCAGTTTTGACATAATCCATGAAGCCCACTTCATTTATTTCGCGCCATTTCCTTGTCGATGACGTAACGCTTAAGGTCAATACTACTTGAAGTTAATTTTATTCGAATGATCGAAACGTGATGTAATGTCCAAATAAAAAACTTTTAGGCGTACGCAGTAATTGGACAGTTTAAATAATAAATTACAAGATTTATGCATAGATATGCGGATATTTACATTTTAAATCTGACTGTTCCATCTTTAAACTCGTTTATTATGTTGTTCATACATATATTTAGAGTACACGTTACGATATGTTAATTGTTGAACTAGGTATGCAATACCTTGACCTAGCTAGAGGGTAAGAGTTAAGGACAGATTTTATAATAGGCTAAACATGTATGAGTTGAATTGAAATGCAGGCAAATATACGCATAGACAGGGCCGGATCTATAGGGGGGCGAGCCGGGCAAATGCCCAGAGTGGTATAAGGGGTGCGACCAAACTGCACTAACAGCCCTTTTCATTTCATCAGAAAACCTAACTTATTCGCGGTGTGGTGCTAAAATTTTCAAGATCGCTTCGCTGTCGAATGTTATTGGAATGTTATTCGTTAAATAACTTAACATTAATAATGTTGCAAAAATTAATAGGTGAAATTTTCGAGCACACTTCGTTTTCACTTCGCTTGAAGTTGTCAAAAAAGTGGCTTTATACGATCCGACGGTTAAAATTCGCATTTTTATTCAGTAGATTATATCTTGAAACATTTACCGCCATAAAAGGCGTCATTAAAGGGCGCCAAGGGCGGCAAATATTGTCTATGCCTGGAGCGACGAAATTGCTAGATCGGGCCCTGCGCATAGGTATAGGATAACAGATGTTTTTCCACTGTACAAGTCGGATCAATGACTATTTTTTTTTGTTATCTGGCGGAGACTTAAGTACCTTTTCGTAAGTAACAACAAGAGTAAGTTTAAGTAAAACGTCGTCGTATTTATTTGCAGAAACATGGGCAAGGACGACAAGGAAGACTCGGGCTTCGGCTTCAAAGACAAGGCGAAGGCGGTGGAGACGCTCCGTCTGCTGGAGCAGCACGACATGAACTACCGCAGGCTCACGGTCAGGGGGCTGCTCGGGCGGGCCAAGCGGGTGCTGTCCAGTGAGTACCCTCGGTGTATACCTTGTTAACAGACTGCCCAAAAAGAAGGAGGTTTTATGTTCGACTGAATGTATTTTTTTATGTATTCACTGATGTTCACTGATTTCACCGTCAATTTAAGACCTTGATGATTTGATTTCGAAAATTATTTTTGTTTTTGTATTGAAAGGGTATAATCTCGAGGTGGTCCCACTGTCACTATGTTAAAATCTGATGATGGAATCTCATGGAAATCCTCAAGTTTATAGGCATACAGATAGCGATTTTTATCAACATGGCAAGCGTTTTTTAACCCCCGACGGAAAAAGAGGGGTGCTATAAGTTTGATGTGTGTTGCTGTGTATCTGTGTCTGTCTGTGGCATCGTAGCGTCCAAACGGGTGAACCGATTTTGATTTAGTTTTTTTTGCTTGAAAGGTGATTTTGTCGAGATTGTTCTTAGATATGTTTGAATAAAATCGGGTCGTTCAAAAGTTATGGCCGTTTCACTGTTTGAATCGGTGTGTTTACGCAAGATATCGTGTCATAATTACTTGTTCAATAGATTGCCGATCGAAGCGTATCTACTTTGTACTAGATAAATTATATAGCATGAAATTAAAATGTGCTTTGAAATTTTACTTGTGTTTGAATACCAAACAATACGGCTAAACGATGTAAAGTTACCGTCGACAATACTAGAGTCATCGTCGTCTCGTCGATGCGTAATTGTAATTGCAACTGCATACATACCTACACCTGTCTCGTAGTTGTGGATAGACTGGGTACGTGCCCACCAGGTAAATCAACGAATTTGTTCTAGGTAGACATTTAAATAGGAGGTCTACTATAACCAGCACTAGTCTTGTAGGTGAACATTAAATACGGTGTTGATTAATTAGTTGCTAAAAAGTTTATTGTTAAATACATCACAACCAAAGTATTCCACATGCTCTTTGGCCTCACATCCTTCGTATGATTCTCAGATGACACAAAATAATTCGGAATATTAATATTTGCAGTGACAAAAGCAGAAGACAAAATAAAGAACATAAAGGAAGCGATGGAGGTGTTCGAGGGCTGGCTGGCTGACCTGGCCGAAGAGAAGAACAAGAAGACTGACAAGAAAGAAGACAAGAAGGAAGAGAAGAAGAAAGTCGAGAAGAAGAGCGAGAGCGATGATGTACGTATTGTACTTTAATTCGGCAAGGCGAAGGATTTGATCCCATTAATCGACCAATCACGTGCGAGATGAAAGACGCGTTGTGGATTTCCGTCTAAGTGATTGGTCGATTGATGGGATCAAATCCTACGCCTTGCCGAATTTATTAACGCAATTAGGCTGGATAGCTTGAAATTGCTAAAAAATTAGACATAACCATTGGCTTCAATTTCTGATATTAAATTGAGATTTTTGACTGTATAAATAATAATAATAGCTCATTGTATATTTTTATGCATTCACCATTACTGAGATGCATCAGAGTCAGACGTAGCTTTTTGTTCTGAGTCCGAGTGCCAGTTTTATTTCCAGTGCCAGAGTGGAAGTTTTATACAGATTTTCGATCAAGCAGCCCGGATATCCTCTCGAGGAATACATCAGTTACTTTACGTAATACACATGTATATATTCGCAGAGCTCGTCCTCCTCCGACGTGTCGATGGAGGACAAGAAGGAGGAGAAGAAGAAGGAGCTCCCGCCCGACACAGTGCCCGGCCTCGGCTTCAAGGACGCCGCCACCGCGCACGGCACGCTCGCAGAGCTGCAGGGGCGCGACCCCGACTACCAGAAGCTGGCCATCAAGGGGCTCATCGGCCGGGCCAAGAGGGTGCTCACCTGTGAGTATCTTACTATACTACTACTGTAAATGTGACTGTTTAGATGGATAGATATTTGTTACTCAATCACTCCAGAACAACTGAACGGATCTGAATGACTTTTGGCACAGAGATAGATTATAGTATGGAATATATACACATATATTATATATAATATACATTTCATCCCGGTATAATGTTCCCTCGAGATAATAAGACACTTTTGACTCGGGCGAAGCCGCGGGTAGGAGCTAATTGAACATAATGAACATTAACTTAAAATTAGTTTAGCAACTGATTAATATGATTTTAGTTTAGTCAAAAATCAGACGAATTTTAAACGACTGCCATGCGTTTAAACACTCATTGGAAGATTGATCAATCTTTGGCTTTAATTGTATAATATCGATTTTAAACTTTTCCTTTCATAAATTTTTGTCATTGTGCACTTACAGCAGCTTTTATTTTATTACGTTTAATACCCATTAAATGTATAAAATTCTTGTAGACAAAATTGATTTCATTGAACTTTGTCCCCAAAAAACTCAAAGAAATGCATAGTTCAGCTGTCAAAATGCAAACATAGAAGTCGTTTGCTGTTTGCAATAGTGGATATGTAAGTATTAAAAGCTTTGTCGCTCGTCCCAGGCACCCGCGACGAGACAAAGATCTCGAACATTAAGGAGGCGATGTCGATCTTCGAGAAGTTCCTCGACGACTTCGACTCGATGCATCTGAGCAAACAGAACAACCCCTATGTCAGCCTTGGAGTCGTGCGGACTGCGCACAAGCTGGCTGGGGACACTGTGAGCGAACAACAGGTAAGGCACACAACATATATTTGCTTAGGAGGTGGGGCAAAAGTAAGGAAACTCGAAAAATACTAGAAAGTTCTAAGGTGGACCAAGTCTGTAGAGACCCAGAGCAGCAAAATCAAACAGAGCCCCTCGAACCTATACAAATAGTCGAGCTCAATTTTTTGCACTCATCTGATAGGTATTATCATTTATTGACACGTTAATTCCTAGTTGTCTGTCTGCAATATATTGTTTCTAAGAACAGTAAGCCTGTATTTAACCTCGTTCATTCCAATTGCTTCAGAAATCGTTTATAGCGGCATACAGTTCGGTGCGCGGCGAGTACAAGCGTCTGCGTACGGTGACCGAGCAGGACGGCGGCAAGACGTGGGACATCGTCAGGAACGTGGCGCTCAAGGAGCTGAAGGAGAAGGTACGTCACGTGTTCACTGGTACAAGCGTCTGCGTACGGTGACCGAGCAGGACGGTGGCAAGACGTGGGACATCGTCAGGAACGTGGCGCTCAAGGAGCTGAAGGAGAAGGTACGTCACGTGTTCACTGGTACAAGCGTCTGCGTACGGTGACCGAGCAGGACGGCGGCAAGACGTGGGACATCGTCAGGAACGTGGCGCTCAAGGAGCTGAAGGAGAAGGTACGTCACGTGTTCACTGGTACAAGCGTCTGCGTACGGTGACCGAGCAGGACGGCGGCAAGACGTGGGACATCGTCAGGAACGTGGCGCTCAAGGAGCTGAAGGAGAAGGTACGTCACGTGTTCACTGGTACAAGCGTCTGCGTACGGTGACCGAGCAGGACGGCGGCAAGACGTGGGACATCGTCAGGAACGTGGCGCTCAAGGAGCTGAAGGAGAAGGTACGTCACGTGTTCACTGGTACAAGCGTCTGCGTACGGTGACCGAGCAGGACGGCGGCAAGACGTGGGACATCGTCAGGAACGTGGTGCTCAAGGAGCTGAAGGAGAAGGTACGTCACGTGTTCACTGGTACAAGCGTCTGCGTACGGTGACCGAGCAGGACGGCGGCAAGACGTGGGACATCGTCAGGAACGTGGCGCTCAAGGAGCATAAAATTGATGAATAATTAAATAGTCTCAAACTCATTAAAAATAATAATTAACACTGTCCAAAAATTATAAATGATTTAACCAACAATTTCTTATTCACAGCACGCCGACGCAAAACTCTTCAACGAAAAAGACGCCCCCACAGCGGAACATTTAGAGATGCTCTTGTGGGCGTACTCGCCCGAACCAGCCAGAGTCAAGAAATACGTGCCAGAGACTAAGGAGGAGAAGGAGAGGGAGAACAGCGACACGAAGAGACGACACAGTGAGAAGGAGACAGAGACCAGCGACAGGAAGAGACGGCACAGTGAGAAAGAGACGGAGACCAGCGACAGGAAGAGACGGAGCAGCGGCCGCGACGACGAGTCGCCGTCGAAGAGAAGCAAGGAATGATCGTGATGATGATGCATTTATTAATAAATAAATATTTACTTGATTATTTTGTGTCGGTTTTATTTCTGTATTCCTTCTTATTGAATCAACCAGATGAAATGGTTATTGGTAACTTTATGTGGTAACCTGTGTCCGAGTGATTTGCAAATAATTAGATTAAAATTTGTAGTCAAACAACATAGTGAATTATGGTCTGCAAACGAAATAAGATTGCAGAACCTCTTTTCGTTGCAGTCTCGTTACAGTGATCGCAGTTCGTTACAGTCTCGTTCACAAAAAAAACTAACGAACGGCTACTGTTTTTGTTTTGTTTTTATTGAAATACTCGAGTCCACCATCTCACTAGATATGATTGTAAACGATGTGAATAACACTGCAATCGCTTTCATTGGCTGATTGTGCCTACTTATATAGCTTTAGCCGAAAACAAGTTTCCATAGGCACTGATCGACTTTTATCTGATGATGGTTTGTTTAAAATCAATGTAACACCATTGTTATGACATATGTATGCTATTCAGTTCTCACAACGCACTCGTCTGAATTATAAAATCAAAATAATTCTTAGGTAGGCACGTGCATAAGTACTATACAGCTTTACTTAATCTCAGAACGAGATCAATCGAAAGATGAAGATTCTCAGCTTTCTTTCCGTCTCAACGTAAACAAACTTCGCCTTAAAAACGTTCCAATTTTGTCTAAGCTATTCCCAAACAAAGCTACTGAAATAATATTCATTTATATTATTAAATGTGGACAAATATAATAAATTTGACAAAATTTATATTAAAATAATTACTCTTACTCCGAATAATATCTTAACAACTCTAAGCTATACCAATTATTATTCTATACATCAACTGAATTCAAAACGCACCTCACTTATAAGGGAACGTCACTGCAGTGATCGATTTGACACTTTGACAGTAGATTGTAAACACAGAGTACAATGAACTCTTTGATTTTAAACACAAACATTAATTATACTGCAGTAATTGTGAATTAAAACTGTGTCACTGAATGTGTCCGCGGTGTTCTGTGCTAAAATCAGCCATGATTGAGGTGTAACTAGCGAGTGCAGTGCGCGGGTGCGGTAGGGCGTGTGGTACCACACATTTCGTCTATTTTTGGACCAAAAGTGAAGCAAAACGTAGTGCAACTATAGTGCAAGTTCATGTTAAAGTGATTCACAGTGCCTCTGGTTAGTTTTCAGTGCGTTACAGTGAAGTTTTTGAGGCGAACATGTTATAGTAATAATGTAAGTACTTTCTTATTCGATTCTTGGCAAGAGTTGATTATGTGACTGAAAGAAGGTGATTAAATGCTGAAAAGTATGTGAAAACTACTGAACATAATGAACACAAACATCCTTTCTGTTCTATGTCAGGTCAGGTACATCACATACCTATACATAGGTAGTTACCTAAGAATTGTGCATGGATATTCTCACTGCTTGCTAGTGTTCTTATAGTAAACAGCAATTGCCAGTGACAGTATCTAAATATTTAGAATATGAATAAACATTTTAATTAAATTGAAAACATTATCTTTAATAGTAGTTGATCAGATATTTAAATATTTGTCTGGCAAGGACCAATATTCTTAGAAACTTATTTTTTTTTTGTTTTTGTTATTAACTTAACACATCATGTCTGTATTACCTAAAAAGTCGTATAGACATGTATCTAATCTAATACTTTTAAACGAGTAATTCTTGTATATATGTATATTTTACATATAATCTGAATCTCGGACATGGCTCCAACAATTTTCATGAAATTTAGTATGCAGGGGGTTTTGGGGGCGTTAAATCGATCTAGCTAGGTTTCTTTTTAGGAAATGCCGTTTTCTCTAATCTCCCCGAACAGAGCTAGGTCGCTTAGGTACTTACACATTATCTATATCACAATACTCCATTTGTGTTAACATTAGACATTTAAATAATCCCATTTTACAGCCCGTTCCACCGATGTTGACTTCTATTGCGTTGATGATATGACAAATGGCAGCTGTATTAAACAGTTAGTTTTGATAGAGTTATTTAGGTTTGATTCAGTTAGGTTTATGCTTTTTATGCCATCCTTATATTTATGGGATAGAACTCAAAATCGGTTGAATGGACTGTAAAATGAAGTTGTAATTTTTTTTAATGTTATTTCAAATGGAGTATAGTTGCATATTAGTCCCATATAAAAGGGCGCAAACCTACTGCCAGTAAGCAGTTCAATTTGCTTGGGCCAGTTACTGAGAATTAAAATTTATAATAGATAAGTCGAATGTTGTTAAATTGCATAGATTTTTAAATCATTATTGATAGACTCGCATTTGATCACTATCTCAACTAAGTGTCATCAACAGAATGATTGACGAAGCACACTTGCCTAGAAGTTGCCTATTCACTCTTGACTTACAGAACACCAGGTTGTAGCTGTCACACTCGAGCAGGGATTCCACTCCATAGCGTTAGGACATAATATGCTTTAGTTCGTGTGAGGCACCATAGATGTCGTTACAAACTCACGCCCGTTTCCCTTTCATTGGGGTAGGCAGAAACTACAGAACGCCACCTGCTACGAGCCTTACATACTTCTCTTGCTACATTAAGGGCCTACATACGCTTTAGTGCCGTCAGTGCCGTAAAACTTTAACTTTCTAAAGCATACTCCTTAGTAACGGCTAGGTTAATTTTTTTTTAGGTTTTTTCGTGTAACTAATAGTTATGCTTTAAAAAAATTATTAACAACAAGATATTTTTTCGCAACTTTTGGAAACTCCTCCAAAACGACTTGGATGTTTAAAAAATTTTTTTACACAGAAAAATTGATGGCTGGAATTTCTTCATATCTAACATAGCATATGTAAATCAAATAATATTTTTAAAACAAAACTGTTCAAAAGGAGGTTCAATATTGATATTTTGGCATTGAGCGGGCGCACGACCAGTACTGCGTTAACATTGGGGCGTATATTGTCAACTTTATCTCTATGTTGCAGAGTGTGGCACTCAGTGAGAGATGCAGACGGCGGCGGCGGCGGCGGGCGCGCGGCGCCGCAGCATGGAGGCTGGCAGCGAAGCTAGCTACTGTAAGTGAATCAATGCAAATGTCTACTTTAACCAGTTCAATGCCCATAATACCGAAACATTAGCAAAGCCATTGAGTCTCACGTAGATATACGTTTGGGATACTCAAGGAGTTAAATAAGTTCGAATGATTTCCTTGTGTGTGAGTGAGCGGTGGTGGCCCAGTGCACAGATAATATAATACTAGCATACCCAGTGGCATCGGCCGGAACTTACAAGGTCGTGGGTTCGAGCCCAGGTAGGAGCTTTACTTTGTGTAAATTATTTCATCACCACTGCTTTCAAAACGGTGAAGGAAAACATCGTGAGGAAACCGGCATGTCCTAGAACCAAAAATTCGAAGACATGTGACATCCACCAACCCGCGCTGGGCCCGCGTGGTGGATTATGGCCCTCTCACAGAGAGGAGGCCTGTGTCCCAGCAGTGGGAATATTAATAGGCTGATGATGATGTGATTTCCTTGCGTGATCGAATCAGAAATGAAGACATCCGTAAGAGAACCAAGGTTACCGACATAGCCCGAAGAGTTGCCAAACTTAAGTAGCAGTGGGCAGGGCATATTGCTCGCAGAACGGATGGCCGGTTGGGCTGAAAAGTTCTAGAGTGGCGACCGCGAACCGGAAGACGTTGCGTTGGAAGGCCTCCTACCAGGTGGACCGATGATCTGGTGAAGGTTGCGGGGATCCACTGGTTACGAGACGCACGGGACCGGTCAATGTGGCGTCGCTTGGGGGAGGCCTATGCCCAGCAGTGGACGTCTTTCGGCTGATATGATTAAACCCCTATCTGTCATGGAAGGAAGGAATTGTATAGGTTCTATCCCAACTGGAAGGAAAACAAAGGTATGATCGGATCGTGATGGCTGTACACTCACGCGAGATCCCGAGGAAACGCTGTACATTGAGTTTTTAAACGAAATACTTTATGATTGAACTCAGTACTGAGAGCAATGTACATCATCTTGTCGGCCTCTCGCGCGTGTGTGTACTGAAACTTCGTGTGGCTTGAAAGTTCGACGGAGTGGAGGGAGGCCTTTTCGAAGCAGTAGGACAGTATAGACTAGAAAACAAAGTAACTAGTATTATGGTACAGATAGATTCAAACTTAATGAACACGAGACGAGTTGCTGCGCAGTAACGAATACCCGTGATTAGCGGGCGTGAGTGGTGGGGTTATGCGTCGTGAAGAGCCGCCTTAAAGATTGAATTCACCTGTAATTACGGAAACAACTTTACAAGCTTATAAGGCATCCTTTACCTACAGCTATAACTTTGTTGTGTTGTTGCAGGCGAGAGGGAGACATGGGACGACTGGGGCAGTCGCTCCTCGCTCTCGCTAGTGGAAGAGGTAGGTACTTCTGCACCTCTTGATATATTATGTGCCAGTGGCCGCGCATTTATGCCGTGGAAATAAGGGTGGTTTTCGCAGTGCAAGTGACACCACTGACGGGAGACTTGCATGAAGGTACAGCATTCTTGCCAAGACCGTTTTATCTACGCAAGCTTCATTGATGCGGGTGGATCCTCAGAGCAGACGGCTGTTGTGTCTTGTGGACAACTGTCTGCCGGTTGTTTATTTATTTTAATACATGTAGGACTTACAGCTAATAAATACAGACAAAAAAGGAAACCTAGTCAACGGATATCCTCACGTATAGACTTAAAATAATAATTTATGGTGTGAGCACGAAAACAAAAATCTCACCGCTTTACTTGAAGTAAGAAGCAATATAAATATCTACTTGGTTGTAGCCGTACTATTGTTGTATGTGATAATTTCGTGCGGCGAACTTTCATTGAGCGATTTAGGATTTGTGTGACGTCAGCAGACGAATTGTGCAAGTGAACTCAGCAAGACGAAGGGTTTGACCGCTATCAAATCGACCAATCACATGCAAGATGAATGATGCGATGTGGATTTCCGTCTGTGTGATTGGTACATTGATAGCGGTCAAACCCTTTGCGTTGCCGTATTCACTTACGCAAGAGGGCTGCAGGTCTGTTTTGTAATTCGTATGTGGCGGCATAGATGGCGCTACATTATCCGTAAACCTATGTTCGTAAAATATAACGGCTGTATAAGAATACGCTTTGTTGCGTTTGTTACAGGACCTTCCATTACTAGGTAGTACGTACTTACTAGGTAGAACTGCACAATTTGATTCCGCCTAGCCTTTTCTAATTTCCATCATCGGACTACAAGACGTACGGCCATGCGCCATCGGTACATGGTGGACATCCCGCCCATACGCACAAAGCGTTTTGCTATTACTTTCATTGTGCGCAAAGCTAAGGATTGGAACTCCCTTCGGAGTCTTTGTTCCTTGATAGCTACAACCTTGGGGTCTTTAAGTCTCTAGTGAATAGGTTACTTCTAGACAAGCGTGCTTCACCGTCGACCACATCATCGCTTACCATCAGGCGAGATAGTGGTCAAGCGCAAGCCTATAGAATATAAAAAAATAAATAATAAAAACCCTTTCATTTGATACCCATATCATGGAGGTGCATACAAAATAATTGGTCCGCCATCTTTGGGAGCCCACCACCACATATTGGATTTAAAATGATGTCGCTTGCCGTGCATTGTCACTCGAACCAAACGTGTATGCAAAATTTCATCTAATCGGTGGAGGGTAACTGCTTTAAAATTCAGTTGCAAGATTGTCAAATCTTCCGAACACACTTACATACATACATACATTGCAAGTTAATTAAAAGCTAGTAAAATCAGGTACCTATAATGAGACAATTCAAGCGACTAAAGCATTAGCAGATACAGCTTATTCAACAAAATGGGAGCGATGATGACCCAATTATTCAAAGACGCAACCTGAACCTAGTGACCTCTGGCCAGCCGAGACAAATTACCGAAGCTGCAAAAAGTTAGCTCGCTGCTACCGCCTCCGAGGCGAGGGGAGGGCGCACCCTAGCGGCGTTTGATTGATGAGTTGTGTCCTGATTGAGACGTTGTGCAAATATAGTTACGAACACATAATATAACGCTTGTGTTCCCCCTGGGGAAGGCAGAGATGTATAGTAACGCAGGCCTCCATTTCGTCCGATGTGGTTAAGTCTCACATTAGTCACAAAGTACGTAAGCGGCGGCGCACCGCATTAGTATATCATGATCAAGTTCAAATTATTTATTTAATAAACAAGTTGTTATAAAAATAGTTAATCCAATAAATCAAAAAACCCGACTGCTTCAAAATCGAACTAAAAAGACTTAAACAAGGAGAAAATCTTACTGTGCTGTCGGAGGTTACATATTCGCGAGCTGACTGATCAAATCCTGATGTATCCTCCGACTGCACAGTATGATTTTCTCCTTATTTACCGCTTTTTAGTTCGCTTTTCAAGGAGTCGGGTTTTTTGATCTTTTTTATTTATTATAACTTTTTAGTTATTTTTTTTTTCGAATTAGATACATTTGAACATATAATTGTTATACATTTTTTAAATCGCCTCCTTTATTTTGATACCCCCACGATGGGTTTGGAAGAAAAAAAAATTGGGCCCCCACAATATGGCGCTCGAAATCAAAATCGGCCAACGCGTTTGGTCTCTAGAATGCCACATAGGAACAAATATACATACATACATGTCATACATAGACTGATAAACACATTACCCTCCTTCGGCAGTCGGGTAAACAACAAAAGGACTGGGCATCAAACTCGGGACCTCACGCTGAACATTCAAACTTGCGGACATTTTACCGACGCGACGTGGCAATATAATCTCAATATGTGGAGTCAAATTTGATTTCCTGCTTATGATGAAACCTTATTAATACTCGCTCCACATAACATGAGAAAGAGTTTAATTCGGGCGCGCACGCGCAGTGATGCGCTGCGTCTGTCGCACTTCATCAAACTACGCTTCTAACTGGAGCAGGGGTTCTCAACCTTTTCGGTTTTCCACGAGGTAATCGCGCCGTAACATATCAATGCACACAATCGATTTCAGTATTGTTTTAAAGGTTTATATCTTGACTCTAGTCTAGGTCAAACACGACAGAGACAATGTGGAAGGAGTGAGCTTATCCAGAAGAAGCCTGTTCACTCTAAATTTGAAGAGATTCGCGAACGTTGCGTTCGGAAACACAGACGCAGGCAGTGAGTTCCACTCTTTTCCTGTGCTGAAGGATGTACTTGCTTTAATTTTGTCAATTTAACATTGCATGTTTTGCGTTGTCCTGTCAAGCAGACAATTTTACAAGCTTTTATTTACCTTGTAATATATGCATGTAAGTGTGTTCGGGTCAAATCTTGCAACTGAATTTTAAAGCAGTTATCCTCCTCCGATTAAGATGAAATTTTGCATACACGTTAAGTTTGGATGACAATGCATTGTTAGCTAAGTAACGTCATTCTAAATCCAATATGGCGGACGGCCCAAGATTGCGGACTAGTTATTTTAATGCACTGACATGATATGGGTATCAAATGAAAGGGTTTGCTGAGAAGAATACGAAAAAAGCTTGTTTTAAAAAAATATTTTCAATGAATAATTTTATTTTTCATTTTGAATGACTAAAAAGCTACGATAACAATATCAATTGACTGTTATTCCCATCATTCTAAAGTAGAAATCCCTGCTTTCTTCAAAATGTGCCCAGCCTATATACCACTACCATATATTCCAATTTGTGTTCTTTGTTGTGAACCCTGAAGATTGAGCACCGCTGTGCGACTTAATAAAAAATGTGCGTCGCGTCTACATGTCCGCTCGGCGCTTCCGCATAGCACAAGGAGTGCAACCCTAATTAGCTCGAGCATGCTCGCTAGACGTCCAAATAACTTATTGAATTCAACAGACCGACCGGTCTTTATTGGGACTAAAAAAAAACCTTTTAACAAAAAATTCCAAAACAAAACACTTCAAAGCGAAAAATATTTTTCTTATCCGAAGTCGGTGTCTTTCTTACCCATTGTTTTCCGTTATTCGACACCGACTTCGGATAAGAAAAATATTTTTCGCTCACGACGATTCCAATAAGCCCAAACACGACTAAGATACATTGTTTTATTTCGGAGTTCCTGTGGCCATTGTGGTCTTCTTCATCAGTTCCACTTCACCAAATGATACTTTCTGAGTGCAAATGATTGCATTATTGATGAAAATACCAAAATCGCTATATGTATGCCTATAATATTTGAGGTGTTCCCTCAATTTCTCTAGGACCCCATCCTCATATCCAGTTTTCCTTATCATGGTACCACCCATGGGATATTTCCTTTTCAACAAAAAAGGAACCATCAAAATCGGTTCATAAACGACGAACTTATCCGCGAACACATAAAAATAAAAACGAATTGAGAAACCTCCTCCTTTTTGGGAAGTCAGTTAAAAAGACAGACTGGCTAATGAGAAATGGTAGAGCTTTTTTGTGGAGAAGCGACCGCCACTCCGGGCGTCTGATGAAGTAGTCGCCTTTTATACCTGCGTACATGCTCTAGTAATTTTCTGTCTTCTGCGTTCGTTCCTTCCTCTTCACTTTGAACCATATATCATAAATTATCATTAAAAAAGTTTTTTTTTATATCAAGCTTTTTTCGTATTCTTCGCAGCAAACCCTTTCATTTAATACCCATATCATGGCAGTGCACAAAATTGTTATTTATGCTACAAGTGCGGAAGGTAGGTGATTTCCGATGAGTGGCATTTTTATTCACGAGCGAGCGAAGCGAGTGAGTGGATAAATCGACACGAGTCGGAAATCATCTTACGTACGTGTATCATACAATATTTTACTATGCATTGTGCGAGGAAATAAAAAAATATATCTTAACCAAGCAAAAATTAATAAAATGGCGGGCTTATTCAAGCGCGCTATGCATATCCACAGATTAGCTAAAAGTTCCTCGGGCATATCTACTGCGCATGTGCAAATGGTTGTCACGTCGTAACGCAAAAAGGCACGAGTAAAATATACGTTCTGCCAAACATATTTAATGAATATTTAAAATTAATAATTTATTGATCAGAATCTAAATCTAGAGTAATTAAAAACGCCTTTAATGAAGTATTAGTTTTATTTTACCTTTTATATGAATGATAATCTGTACTAAACTATTTTTTTTAACTTTTCTCAAATAATAAAAGCTCTATGCGTCGGGCTGACGTTGGTGTCAAAAATTTAAAAAATACAGAAAAGTAAAAAGCACTAGTTAAAAAAGTGACACTTTCCGCACAGTTTGACTGCTTGGAAAACGCTCTTTTCGAGGACATGCATTGTAAAATAACTTTGCGGCCATGTTGGGCTGTCCGCCATATTGCGTTTAGAACACGGAGCACAATAGAATGACTATGCATTGTCATTCAAACTAAAAGTGTATCCAAAATTACATCTTAATTGGTTCAGGATAACTGCTTTAAAATACAGTTGCAAGGTTTGACCCGAACATACTTACATACATTGCAAGTTAAATAAAAGTTTGTCAAAATGCATGCAGGCAAGCAAATGCATACTTGACCCCTTTTCGCTAGCTTGGTGTTGAGCGATAATTCGGGTGCTTGCCTACCTATGTCACCAAACAGGTGTATTTGCAGACAATTTACAGCTTTGTCTCGGATAGGATCGCACAGGTATCCCAGGTATATAGGCGGCGGGAACCATTCGCGCATGGCCCACACAGCAGACACACATCATGAGCGCGAGTTGCTATACTCATAAAGGTAGGCGTTATAACTCGCGCTCACAAAATGCTAGGTTTACTATACCACCAAGCGACGGGCTCGTAGTTGCGCTTGCGAGCCCAAGTATCGGTTCCGCGGCCAGTGTGCTTATTCCGAGTTTTTTAACGTACTCACTCGTGATAACGTAAACGACTTCTTATGTCAAAATGTTCTCCTTACCGTCATCAGACGGCGCTTACCCAGATTCAATACAAATGGACGTTGAGCGTGAATAAAAGCTCGCACTAAGGGCTCAGAGGGCATATCTCCGTGACCGCTCGCCTCACCTTCTTGCGGAGGTGACGAGACATCCACTGGAATGCTCATGGCTCGCTTCTTTGTCACCCTTTAATCATGTTCCATAACAAAGAATTTTATAAGAAGTCACTTTAGCAGTACACTCACTCTAGTAAGTTTTTTCCGCGGATTCGTTCTAGAGATCTATCCCACGGAAAGCGCGCATTTTCTGGGATATAAAGTAGTTCAGCAATGATATAGCTTTCTAATTTTCAATTTTAAGTAATATATTAACCGACTTGCCAAAAAGGAGGAGGTTTTCAATTCGGATGTTTATCTATACAGGGTGTCCCAGAAATCGACGTCAAGCCGTAAATGGGTGATAGACCAAGTTATAACAGTTCTCAGAAAAATACGAAAAAAAATCTATCTCATGTTATTAAAAAAAAAGATTACGTTTTCAATAATTGGTCAATTTTTTTTTGTAAATAGTATCGGTTTTCGGTAATCTAGCAAGTGTTACACCATTTTAGAATCCTTATTAAATGCGCCAATTTTTCATGTTACTTGCCAAACTAGCGTAGTACATTTTTTTTCAGTACAGTCAGTTAAAGTTGGGCGAAATAGTAAATTTGAATAATTTGGTTTTGAAAAAGTTTAATTTTCTTCCAAGTAGGAGGAGTTGGCTTTGAATTTTAGGCAAAAATCTACACAAGCATTATTCAAGATTACATAATAATAAAAAAATTAGATAAATTATGGGATTTGTAGCAATTGGAGTTAAAGAACCATTACAGGGATTGATTTTTTTAGTAAATTTTTAAAGTGACCATAAATTTTTAAAAACATGAGATAGATTTTTTTTCGTATTTTTCTGAGAACTGTTATAACTTGGTCTATCACCCATTTACGGCTTGACGTCGATTTCTGGGACACCCTGTATATATAAACTGCCGAGCAATGAAAAAGTTCCACCCACAAAATGCCGTGCCGACAAACACCTTAATTTAATTTTTCACATTTAATTTAAAATTTGAACACAATATTTACGTTTTTAGTTGGTAATATTCTGAAGCGCTGTTAAATTTATTTCAATTTTGCAGACGGCGTGATTAAGCTAGCCTTTACCGTTTAGGAGTAATTTTGTGCTATGTCACTGGAACTTTTTCATTGCTCGTTAGTGTAAAATTGAATCCCTATTTCCCTTGGTCACGGCATCACGCGTGAATGGCTGGACTGATTTCCCTTATTCTTTTTTTGTTGTGTTTGTTATTATCAGGAAATGGCTCTTATGAAAAAAAAATAAGAAAAAAAATTGGTTCCTTACCTACATAGGTAGTAGGGTAGGTATGTAGGTTGGGTAAGGTAGATAAGGTAGGGTAAGAAGGGTAGGGCAGGTAGGGTAGGGTAGGTAGGGTAGTGTAGGTAGGGTAGGGTAAGTAGGGTAGGGTAGGAAAGGCGGTGTAGGTAGGGTAGGTAAGGTAGTGTAGGTAGGGTAGGGTAGTGTAGGTAGGGCAGGGTAGGTACGGTAGGGTACGTAGGATTAGGTAGGGTAGATGAATGTTTGGTAAACAATATATCACGGGAATTTAACGCGATGAAAATTCCATTATGAAACGCGAAAGTTTTAAAGTTAATATTGAATGTTTGGTGTTTTTATGGCAAAACAAATTTTGCCGGGTCAGCTAGTAAATATATATTTTTGTATGTCCCATTTAAATTTGGTAAAGAACTTCGTAGATATACAACAGAACTCTTCAATATATGACGGCAAATCTCTCGGGATTGCTGCAATCGCATGTCAGTTTATTGTGTATACCATTTTATAACATAACATCACGCCAGTATGCTTTAAACGGGTACGCAGATAACGCAGATGTGTACAGTTCACTCTGGTACACTCTCATTCCACTGGTTATTCAACTTGTCCATTATGGACCACGAAAAAGTGAAAATAACTTCCGAAATTGAAGTTATTTTCCACTTTGAAGCGTTTTTTTGGTAATCGGTTGTATTTTTTTGTAAAAAAGTATTTTATATCGTAATCTGATACCTACTGCCCGAGATTACGTCACACAAACAAACAATTATACCAAACGTTGGTTTAGATGAAGTTTTGATTGACTTCATTAACGGTTCTAATTGTGGAGTTTAATTGTCGCACGTGGCGTTCAGTTATTAACAATGAACTCATTAAGTGTGCACTCTGCTACGAGTACATAGTGCAGGATGTTGTGAAACGCAAACTACAATAAAACAGCGAACTTATTAATTGCCCAGTCGTAGTAATAGCACAGATTAGAGAGTTACTATGTCCACAGATCATAATAAAGATATTTCTATGGAGAGGTCTAAGTATTCACTCCACCCCACAGCCTCTACAGGCCTCATCTCGCCAGTTACGATAAATCCCATGCATTATTATGTGAGGAGCTCGGACTAATATTTAGACTAAATGCTCCTTTAAAGAGTAAAATTCCGTTTGGTGAGCGAGGATATAACTTTGATAGCTCTTGTCGCTGCGACAAACTTGTGGTGAGAGAGTACTCGCCGACAGTGTGAACAGCCGCAGCAGTTATTGACACGGGCTCTTATACCTTTTGTACGTTTCTTCAGCGAGAAAATAGTCGATAGCTACAAGCTTAGTCGTCGGCGCGCGACGGTGGGACATGTGCCTTACTATACTAGTATTATATAAGCTGTGGCCTTACCGACCAACTAGGCAGTCTTCAAACTCACAAAATACGTTGACCTATTTACATTCATTCCTTAATCCGGACTGCAGTAGTAACGCAGCTCAGTAATGGTTGCAGACAGGAAGTTATTTTTTACCGCCATTAGTGGACTCACTGGCGCTATTAGTGGCTGTGCGCCGCGTTTCCTTTGCCTGCCGGTGCGTGCCACTGCAAGGGGGACACCAGCCAATTAATGATAGACAAATTAATGCTCTATTTCTGAACGAAGATTTTTAAGTTTTCTTCTCAACCGCAAGCGATCGGTGTAGGGTTGTCACTTTTCATTTTATTGTAAATCGAGTGCCGCATGCGGCGATATAGCTCAGATTTTTTTTTAAGTTTTGGGGTCCTCTATACACTACTCTAAACATTCAAAATGCGTTCGAAGCATAATAATGCAACGAGCAGGAAAAGAACAACTGCTCTGATAGAACTTCGTCCCATTATTTTCTTCGTTCACAGCAGTGTGAGTGAGACAGTTCTTCTTTTCCTTTTGGAGTCGATGATATGATAAGACAGGCAATGATAAGACAGAGGGCTTATTGTGCTTATTCCGAGTTTTTTTACGTACTCACTCGTGATAACGTAAACGATCTCTTATGTCAAAACCGACTTCCAAAAAAAACACTACTCAAGCAGTCGGGTATTTTCATTGATGTATTAAAAAAGGGAAGATACGGTACTGGACAAAGCGCTTGGTCCTACTAGACTAAGTGCATGCCCGTAGCGGGCACTCAGTCGCGCACGGCACAGGGTTGATCTCACAGCTCAATAATTTCAGTGTTTTTGTGTTATTTTTTGCAATAAATACGCATCAAAATGACTTCTTGTGTAGCTAAACACTGTTTAAATAATACGAGGAAGAAAAATAAGTCACGCGGCATCACTTACCACTCGTAAGTACAGTCAAAAATGTTAATTTGTTGAAAATTACAATAACATTGTTTGCTTCGCCATATTTGTGAGAGCGAGATAGATATTACAAACATGCGTGAGAGACACGATACGTGTCATTTCATTCATAATAGTAAACATTCGGTAACATTCGGCAGCTAACGCGATTTCGCTCGCACTACAGCGCCGTCTCCTATTTTTGTCCTTGTCTATCGATAACTGTAGGTTTGGGACTGGTGATGACACTAAATACGCGAGCCCAGGTTTTCTGATCGCGATGTTAGCGCGTAACGTATCTACCTATTTTTAATACATCAATGGGTATTTTGATTTTTTTAATTAACTTTTTTTATTTATAACTTTTTAGTTCATTATTTTTTCGAATTACGAAAAAAAACATTTAAACATATAAGTATTATATATTTTTGAAATCACCTTTTAAAATCCTTTATTTTGATACCCCACACGAAAGGTTTGGAAGAAAATAAAAATTTGGGCCCCCACGAAATGGCGCCCCAAAACCGCCATATTCCTATTTTCCAATTTTCATGTAGCCAGTGACACTCGCGGGGTTAAGACGAATCGATTGACGTAAGAACCATCAAAATCGGCCCACGCGTTTGGTCTCTAGAACGCCACATAGGAACAAACATACATACATACATACATACTTACATACATGCATACATACATACTTACATACTTACATACATACTTACATACATACATAGACTGATAAGCAAATTACCCTCCTTCGGCAGTCGGGTAAAAAGCGGTTTCTGTCTACCGTCACCAGAGGGCGTCAATACAAATAAATTGACGATTACGTTAACGCAATTCAGTGTGAGTAAAATCTCGCACTAAGGCTTGACCTCCTCAACCCAGTAGAAAACCTTGGGCTATATGTGTACTTTACCCCGAAAAAATGCACGAGTCCTTATGAGATAGGCTGGCGAAAAAACTGGTCCGGTATGCTGAAGTATTTATGCCTGTGGTAATGGCAATCTCGCGTCGAGAGACAGACAAGTGAGTGTCGGCAACAGAGAATATATGAGAACCGGTCGACGGTCGTCGGCAGGTGAAAGTGTACGAGTGTTGATTAATACATAGAGGATCATTAATTAACTATGCATCCTTCTTAGTATTTACGATACGAAAGTGACGCCATTTCCGCTTGCTAGTTCAACTGTCGCTTGCGGCAAATTGTAAGTGATAGCAGAGAGCCAAAGCCCTCAGAGAGACAATGCTTAAATGTCTGATGTGCCTGTAATGGTAGCGGCTCTGTTGGAGCTAGTACTGCCCTGAAAGAGCTTCTTTATTAGCAGCTACCATCTTGTAACTGTCCCAGTGCAGAGCATAGGTGCCTTCAAACCTTTCCAGGGTTTCCTCGCGATATTATTCCTTCTCTGATTCAGCGAAGTCAAAAATAAACTTATGAACAAGTGATTAAATAAAAAACATTAGAGAGCACTTATAAATATGCGTAGAACAGTCACTTTCGTCCTTGCCTGGATTCCTAGGTCTATAACTCCTTAAGGGTACACTAGTCGACGGCACGAACTATTTTGTGCGCGGGGTTAAAATGCGTGCTATATCAACCGACAACACGTGCGGAACAGATAGATGCTGTTATGAGCAGTAAGAAGCTAGTTCGCGTACGAATACACACTTTTGCAAATTTGTAGCGAAATGGATGATGATTTAGAACGTAAACAAGCGCGCGTAATTTTATAAACAGACCTTTGGGATTCTGGATATCATGAAAAAACGACTGAATGTATCTGTTCAAAATAAAATTATTTGCATTGTTGAACTACTAATCCCCTACTTCTAAAACCCTTCTTCTTATGGTACTTATTTGGGCCCAAAGATGCGTTAAAATTAGTGTTGAAATATGAAACTTTCGAAGCTCATAACTTTCAAGTAATAGTTTTTTTTTACTTTTTTGCTTCCATACAGGGCTAGATAATGATGAGACAAATTGATATCATTTTTTTATTTTGAACGTACATCGTCAAACAGTGAACATATACAACAAATGATACAGCAACAAACTTTACAACACAGCGTTGGCAGTAAATGATAAATGATTTTATTTCTGTAAGTTTGTTTGTACAAACACTTTAACATTTCAATCATATTTTTTAAAACTAGATGAGGTCGGCGTTTCTTATCTGACTTCTCTGAGAAGAAAGGTCGAAACAAACTCAGAGGTCACAGTCTCTTTTAAAGTCCAGACAAAATCTTGGTTAGATCATGTGAAGACCATGTAGACTGATGTCTAAATGGTTTTTTGAGAAAACAACCAACCAGATTGAGTTGACCTGTCAAATCAGTGCACGCATTTGTCAATAACCGTGCAGCTCAACTTATAATTTAAGGCGCTTAACGATTCGACGAACAATACCAAAGAAAGGACATTCATACAAATCTAAAGAATACACATACAAATATAAATAACAAGTCATCAATAAGTCAGAGAAAGAGCTTCGTACATAAGCTATCATGTCGTATCGTAGGCGGAACAGGTCGTGAGCATGGAAGTAGGAAGCTGTACAACTGGAAGGTTCACTATTACCAAAACGCGAGCCGCAAGTGAGGCTCGAAAACTGCACGCATCTCAACAAAGAAATGATATTCAACCAATCAACCATTATTTTTACCCGACTGCCGAAGGAGGGTAATGTGGTTATAGGTCTATTGTATATTTGTTCCTATGTGGCGTTCTAGAGACCAAACGCGTTGGCCGATTTTGATGATTCTTAGGTCAACCGATTGGTTTCAATAAGTATAAGTCTTAATTCGAAAAAAGTAATGTTAACTAAAAATGTATAAATAAAAATAGTAAATAATTATAATTTATTTGCAAAAGGATTAGCCTAGGTTACATCAGTGTTTACATTACAAAAATGGACATGGCTATTTCACATAATAAGATCCCTGTCCTTCAAACTAGGAAAATCCTGTATCTTGAAGAACAGTTTTCTCTAAATGGATTTATAAATTTTTTAAAGTTTTTATAAATTGAGCACTAGTTCTGATGTTAACACATTATTATTGTTGCTTTAATTTTTTAAAGTAGTAGATAGGTTTTAGTTAATTGTGAATTTGTAGTCGGTGGATACGTGGATACATATTCGCGAGCTGGCTGACCAAAACCAGATGTATCCTCCGACTGCACAGCATGTTTTTTTTCTTGTTTACGTCTTTTTAGTTCGCTTCGGGTTTTTTTGATTTCAAGAATTAACTTTTTTTTTTCTTATAATGTTTGATTGGTTAAATTTTGTTTCGAGTGACAGTCAGCCCAACCAAACCAAGCAATAACAAATCATATTTCAATTAAAGAAAGGGACACACGCCGCTCTAGTGAATCTTTGTCGGCACGTTTATGTATGAGTACTAACGGCATTTAGAATTAAGTTAATTTCTGTTTGACAAAACATTATCAGGTAATGTTCCATTTGTATAGCTTACTACTTACTAGTTCCATGGTCGCGGTGGAAGAGACTACATGACTACACGCTGTACCGCTAGCGGCTAGCGTCTACTTTATGTAATTGTCTTTATAGCAAGATATACAACGATAGGAGTGTTGTCGTATCCCCTTCTGTACTAAAAATAATACGCTTGCTCCATTTTTCATGAGACTTGAACAAATAGGCGAATTTGGGTGAACCGAAATGTTCCCACTGCTGGGACACAGGCCTCCTCCCAGTGAGAGGCGATGGGCCGTAATCCACCACGCGGGCTTGGTGGATTACGGCCCATACGGCTTGGGTTGGTGGATGTCACATATCTTCGAATTTTTGGTTCTAGGACATGCTGGTTTCCTCACGATGTTTTTCTTCACCGTTTTTGAGAACAGCGGGGATGAAATAATTTATACAAAGTAAAGCGCCTGCCTGGTTCCGAACCCACGACCTACATCTTGTAAGACGCGGCTAATACCACTGAGCCACTACTGCTCTCATTCATGAACCATAGAAGTATTAAAATCTGTTCTTTTCTCTCTTATATAAATCTATGGGGTGAAAGATACAATACAACAAATCTGTCTGCCTATCCAAGTATGTGTTACGCAACAAGACGCAAACATTAACTCCCAAAAGTTAACTTAATTACAAAATGCATATCACCAGTCAGCTTACCAGACATGGTTATTAAAACAGTGACTTTTATAACCGATACTTAGAAGGTTCATGAAGACTTACAACTTGTTTTATTTTAATCGCGAGCCCGAAGTCCAGCTATGCTAGTATTATATTATCTGTGGTCAAGCACAAGTTGAGACTACGAAGTGCCGAATTTTACACAGTATGCCCTTTAAATTCTCGTGACGAGTTCGGTCCGATGATGGGTGACCATTTCAACATACCGAGTTTCCTCCGTGCCTCGGAAAGCACGTTAAGCCGTTGCCGTTGGTCCCGGCTGTCATATGTCATATCTTTGACAGTCGTTATGGGTAGTCAGAAGCCTGAGATCTGACACCAGTCTTGCCAAGGGGTACCGTGTTACCCAGTTACTGGGTTGTGGAGGTCAGATAGGCAGTCGCTCCATGTAAAACACTGGTACTCAGCTGAATCCGGTAAGACTGGAAGCCGACCCCAATATAGTTGGGAAAAGGCGGCAGATGATGATGCCCTCTAAATTCGACCGCATTAGGTAACTTAGGTAACTACACGATTACGCTAAACTAAGTCTGAGGCAAATAAATACATTTGTTAGACTTTGAGGGATACTGGCGTGATATGTATGTTATGTAGTTAGGTACTAGGACATTAAGGAGTGACCTATTTACATGACATATGTACTGGTCGCTCTGCGGATAACTTGACAAAACAAACACAACGCGGCGGTACATACACTATCTATTTATTTAAATAATTCAGCGCACGCAAGCGTGTGACAGCCCTACGCTTTCTACTGTGCTCTCTCATTTTGTGGACAGCCGTTTGAATCAATTCGATAATTAGGTTCTAAACTTATGCATTTTCTCGTAAACGTTCAATGCGAAATTACCCAAATAGACTAAAGTAAAGGCACTAGAGAAATAAGTGCAATCACCATAGTTACCAAATAGTGATTGTGTTTTGACTTTGGCTCACTTCAATCTCGTTTTTAGATATCCGTGAGAAGAGGCCTAAATTTGCCAGGAACGAGGGTTTGTTAAATGACATAATAATCAATCTCTTCAGCGTTTTCCCAATTACTATATTGAGGTCAGATTCCAATCTAACTTGGTGTAGCTGAATATCAGAATATTTTGCGTTTTTATAAAAGCTTTCTGTCAAGAGAGCTTTTTCTCTTCGAAGATTGTTACGAAACTCGATCGAGTTCGTAAACCGTAGTAGCACCGCAGAAAACCAATGACATTTATCATAATGTTGCCAAGTACTTGATATTTGCCTTGTTCTGGGGAAAAGGTACTTCAATACCTCGTTCCTTTCAACTTGGTTAGCAACTATCTTACTAATATTATAAATGCGAAAGTTTTGTTGCATGGATATACATCCATGCAACAAAACTTGTTACTCAATCACGCCAGAACGACTCATCGGATCTGGATGGAATTTAGCACTGAGATAGAGGTCTGGAATAGCACATAGGCTACTTTTTTTCCTGGCAGAAGCTAGTGTACATATTATTATTATCATCACACTTATAATATTATAAAGGCAAAAGTTTGCGAGTGTGTTTGTATGTTTGTTACTTCTTCACGCTCAAACGGCTGAACGGATCTGGATGAAATTTGGCACAGAGATAGTTTATAGTCAGGAATAGCACATAGGATACTTTTCATCCCGGGAATATGTTCCCGTGGGATAATTTTCGATATACACGCGAGCGAAGCCGCTGGCAGAAGCTTGTAATTTCAATAACTTTGTAACCACAACGTTAATTTTCAATTTCACAACTAATATAAGGGTCAGTGATTCGTCTTAGGGGTGGCATCAGTTATGTAGTTTCTGCGTTTCTTCTGCAAATAATCCATTACCTTGTATCACGTTGATTTAGCATTTCTCAAATGAAAACATAGAGTCGTAATCGTAAATTTAGTTCCCGTGATGGCAACCCCAGGCTAAATGCGCCATTCCGCGGCGCGCTACGTCACTCGGTGGTCGCTCGCAGCTCGCGTTTTACGTCATCAAAATAAACTCGGCGATAACAATTCAATTACAATAAAAATACACAGAAAATAAAACATTCTCCGACGTTAATTACATAAATAAACCACAGTGATTGTTGTGAGTGCACGGTGAAGTGATAAAAACCGGTTTTAGAGTGTTTCGCAACAGAAAAAAGTGTTTCATTACGGTTTTATGGTATTATTGTGAAGTTGTGTGCCTAAACAGTGCGGTGTGGTGTTAGTGCCCACGTTGCCCACGCGGCCAGCGCTGGGCAGCGGGCTGGCGGCCGGTGGGCGACAACGACAAGTACATAGCCTGGGTAACTTGTGTGCAACGGAGATGACCTACATTGAATAGTGACGGTAATGCAGCGTGACGTCAGCGGCTTTCGGCGTTCCATTTTTTAATTATTATTGCTTGGTTTTGGCGCGGATTTATTTATATTTTTTTTAATTACCTAATTGGCGATGAGGTTTTATACTTTTTTATAGGATTTGACAAAATGGCTGGAGAATAAGCTCCTAATGTTTTTGCAGCCACTGTTTTGTTTGAACTATAATTTACAGGATTCACGATTAACTTTCGGAATGTAGCTCTTTTCTGAGCTGGTTAAATGTTTTGCTTACGGAACTTAGCTATAAAGATGATTATCTTTTGTCTTTAAGTACATAGTTGTAGGTCAACTTTATCACTTTCACTAAAAGTATGGCATATTGTTTTTGCTGTCGGTTAAAAAAGCAGACATTTTTCTTTTTCTCTATAAATAAGCTTATTACTCCGACAACAAAACAAGTTATTGGATGGCATAAAAATATTTATTTAAATGCAAAAAGCTTAAAAAGCATGTACTTACTCGAGGTCTGACAGTTTTAAATAAAAGTGACCGCAGTGTCACCGCCAGCATGCTGTATTAAAAGATTAAGTTTCCATAATCCCATCCCTGCTGTCTACATACTTATGTGCTATACTAATCCTATCACACTGGTTAGGATCGCTGGGACGGCTCTAATGGAATGATCTCATTATTACGTATCAAGTGATATTAATTACTAATGCCAGACCACAGCTATGTAATGACATTGTAATTGTATTTAGTTGGTTTAAAATGACGATTATTACAGATGACTACACCACTTAATCTCGACCTAAATTAGCCTGTTAAAATAGAGATATTGTAATAATTATTGTATTGTATTAAAATAAGAAAATCTTTATTCATTCACTGACAGACAACAAACCCCTTGTACTACTGGCTATAGTAGCATAGAATTTTGGCAAGAAGTTCCCTCTAACTAAAGTGAGCTCTATGGTTTTTAGAAAATTCGTCCCTAAAAGGAAGTAAAGAAAAAACTTTAAATTTTTTGCCCAAGGGAAAATTTCATTGCAAGTAATAAATCTACCAATTATTTCACCACCCCCAAATAAGTAAACTATAATAGGTTGTATGTTGTACAGCAAGTCAACTTATTGACTTGGCAGCCGCCATTGAAACGGTACTCCTTAATTGTAATCCTATTGTCTGTGTGCGCATTGTGCGCCCAATAAGTGAGCTGCTACATTTGAGGTGCCGACATTGTGTTGTGTACATTCTGTTCACATAGCACGCACCATCAAAGTTGTTGACTCATACAATAGACTACTACACAATACTGTTAGACAGCTTCTTGGTGATGGCTAGACAGTATACAATTTATATCACAGCGATTTTAACCAAGCGAAACTGCTAAGTTCACATGGACGCAATGTTATGCAATTCCAACGATTAGCACTTAATTGAAACTTTCATCGGGGTCTTCTGTGTGAGCGACGAATACGACGCGACGCGACGCTGCGAACGCGACGAAAGCGATCAGCTCAAAACGGCATAATACCCTGCTTGCGGCCTATATGACTGTATGGTACATTATTACCTCAATGGTATGGATGGCAGTCAGCGGCGAGACGCGACCGCGACGTAACGCGTACTTGTTTTGAGGGCGACCAGAGTGACCAGACGACACCACGAACTAAGAAAAATTATACTGTACATCTCCATGATTCGAGAAGCATTACCGCCGCCGCCGCCGCCGCAGGGTGTCCTGCGTACATCAGAAAGGCGAAGCACACCATCAATACCTTAGGGCCGATTTCACCAATGTAACTAATCTCGATTAGTTCATCTAAACTCGGTTTATAATACAAATGTAGTGTTCTGATTGGTAATTTCTCAGCGATCTCAACCAATCAGAACTCTGTGCATAAATTGAGTTTATTTGAACTAATCGATCGATTAGTTCAAATAAACTCAATCGATTAGTTTCATTGGTGAATTCGACTTTCTGTGATTCTCATCGCGGATTGCCGGCCAGATTTTTTTCAAGCCTGTAGTATGCTGCTGGAAAGTAATTTGCACGAATGCCGAACCCTGGTAAAAACGGAACTAAAATTAAGTAACAGGCCACAATATACTCGCGAAATGCTTGATACGTACATAAACGCATAACGGACCGAATGGGAGTCAATGCAGCAAACGGAGTCCCTATACTCGTACGACGAAAATAAATAATTTAGCACAAACCATAGGCATGTAGCATCAATCCAAATTGTTGGACAAGGAAACAAGAAAAGAAAAATAAAACAAAAGTAAAACCTTAGGAAATGTGTACCACACGGCACACAGGCCACTCATGCGCCAAATATGTCCAGCAAAATGTCAGACGCTGGTTTTCAACTGAACCTTGCGTTGACGTAAGCAGTACAGCAACAGTTTTATTGTAATAATATACAAATAAATAATTATATATTTATGTGTTGTACGTTTTAGACCCTCAAATGGAAACAAAAAGCTTTGAAAAGGTTCTAAAGAAAAGTCCCACATTCTAAAACTTTTCCCCAATCGCTTGATCTATAGAGGTAGATACTACAAAACGAATACGTCTTCCAATACACGGATTAGTAGAACAGTCGCCTCAAATGAAACACTCCGCTGAATACTAAGGTGATGTCATACAAACTAAACTTAACCACTGCTAGGTAATCTATTATCTATGGCTGCGTCTGTTCAGCTCCTTTCAAAGGAACACATTGTACTCGCAATGTTTCTATCGGCTTTGAAATCTAAACTGAACGCGGTTGAATTCTTAAGCACTTCGTAGTCTTGTGGCATGTTTCATCTGATGATTTAATTCGTGTTCCTGTAGCTCGTACTTAGATTTTAGGAAAACATTCGCGGGATTCTTTCTTGTGACGTTGTATTTGTAAAGCAGCAGGCCTTAAAAAAAAATCCAGTGAAGAAGTGCCAGTGTCGCCGGTCATGTTCAGTTCAGCAGCGTGCATAGGCAACCTGCAGAACTAGACAAAATACTTTTCTGTAGCGTCTCAAAACTTGACGATCCGTTGCAAAGTATCCTCTCGAAGGCCGGCCGCGACTCCTGTATCAGGTGTGGACGGCTTTGTTTTCTATAATGTCTGCTAATTACGGCCGCTGAAGGTGTAATCAATTCCTTCTCTGAATGTATTTGTACAGATTGGCAAAGCACTGTTCTAGGATAGGACAATTAGGTACATGCTTTTTTTTTCGTATTATCTCACATAGGTTCCAGCAAAATCTATTTTAGGATCCTTACAAGTTCGCAAAGCAAATAGTTCGGGAGAACAATATCTGCGGTCTTCACTAAACAAACTTCCATCTCTCTGTTCCTGCATGTTTAACTGTTCCGCGCAAGTACTGCGTAGTGGTGTACCACGCACCTAACCTTTAGGAAGGACGTCGACAATTAGGTCGGCTATATCCTCCTAGCTCTCCCTCCCCCTGCCCTCCACCCCCGGCCCCCGGGCGCCTCCCTCGACCCACTAGCGCTTGAAGTAATATTAGCTATCCTTTTATCTGGACTCTACCTTATCATATTTCATCGTCGACTGCTTCTTGGTAAGGTAAAGAACGGCACCTGTTGGTAAGGGTTGTAGGGGACGTAAAGGGTCTTGGTTAGTTTTTGAGAGGGTTGGTGATACCTTTGCGCTAATAAACAGTAAATGGACAAGTCGGTATGCAAAGCTTGATGTTTTAATGTTTTTTATAGAAAGGCTTGCAATTATGTTTAGGCTTACAAAATTTAAACAAGTAATTTTTTTTTAAACGGACTGAGGTCCCAAATGTCTAAAATACGGGCACATAAAGGAACTACTGCTCAAAATATCATGGGTTCCCTTCACGTTAGTTTTTTCAAAATTTCATCTAGATAAACGAGAATTCTTGCACAATATAACCCAACACGAGTATCTATCTACTGTAAAGTTAATACGCCTGCTCACTTAACCGGAGCGAATTGGCAGCATATAGCGACATCTACCCCACTAAGTCGTCCAATACTTACCGCATCACAAGATACGATAGTGATCTGGTCGTACCCCTGCGCTACATCCAGTCGAGTCGACTGTCGATGTCGAGTGCATCGCGCGGGACTTGGCAACCGCTCCGTGCCCCGGTGTGACCTTGACCCGACCGTCGTCGCATTGTCACAGTGTCGCTGATGCGGTTCTATTCGCTATTGCAAATAGATACATGTTATCGCCTCTCTTATGGCCGTTTTCATCGACATCCTCTAAGTTAAAAGGGTCCCCTAAGGTGGTTTCTGTTTTACCAATAGTATAAGTAACAATACTAACCGCATCGTACGATACTGATCTGGCCGTACCCCTGCAACACATCCAGTTACTATGTATATGAAACTTCGGTTGGATACGGATATGAAATTATTACAGATCATTCGTTAGTTTCGGCTATTTACGATAAAAAACAAACATGCAAAAGGCGCGCGCCGCTAGTGTGTCGGCTCGGCCGGGCAGAAAAATCTGTTATAATGTCTCATTTAGACTCCGCCCCTATACGAAACTTTTATTTCGGATATCCGATAGTTTCGGTTATCCCTGCAGTCGACTGTCGGTCGAGTGCATCGCGCGAGACTTGGCAACCGCTCCGTGCGCTTCGTGCTTCGGTGTGACCTTGACCCGTACGTCGTCGCATTGTCGCAATGTGGCTGATGCGGATCTGTTCGCTATTGCAACTTGTGACATGTTATTTAGCCGTTTTGCAGTGTATTATATTGATGATATCCTTTGTAATATCGCTTGGTTTTATTTCTAATTTTAAGTAAAACGTTCCTTTACGTGAATCTTGAATATAACGGTACAGGAACTCCTTGCTTACTTACGTGCATGCCTCGTTTGGTCTACTGCTGAGAATGAAGTGCTGGGTTGGATTCCGGGGTCGGGCAAAGTGTATTAGGTTTTTCCATCTAGAATTTATCACATGAGAATTATATGAGACCTAAACAGAACTAGTGAAATGTGAGTGCACGGCTGCCTTACCCTTCGGGGCTGCAGGCGTGATGTGTGTATGTGAGTCCCTGCTAACATCAATACCAGTAACATTCTAAGAATATCTTTGTAAAATTCTCTTGAAAGAGTGACAAAAATATAGGTCACTGGGTATCGATCAACTTATTACTGTACGTGTACGTGTACAGCTACTTCGTGGAAACTGTATAATATTTATTAAGCACGGCTTTATTATTTAACTAGCTGTTGCCCGCGACTTCGTCCGCGTCAAACTCGTAAAATTTGTATTTATTATTGTTATAATTTTCCTACAGGCTTTGAATATTTCGAGGATAAAAATAGCCTATGTTACTCCTTATAACATCAGCTATCTATCTGTGAAAGTCCCGTCAAAATCGGTCTATCTGTTTTGTGTGTGTTGTCTGGCAACACACAGACAAACACAAAATCTAAAAAAATGCGTAGGTATTTGTTATTAGTACTTATACTTACACATGCATTCAATAAAACGTTATTAGGTATTTTGATGTAAGGTAACAGGTGCTTCAATTTTATTTATTTTTATAGATACTGCGTCTATTTTCGTTCCACATGTCGTAGTTCTATCTCGTTGGCGTAATGGACGCAACCGCTACTGTTGAGCGTGAGGTCCTAGGTTCGATTCCCGGGCTCGGGCAAAGTTTTGTTGGGTTTTCTGTCTCAAATCTCTCAGTAAAAGCCCGGAGTCTGTTTATATGCTCGCTATATGGTACTTAAACATAACTGGTGACATTTGGGTGCACGTCTGCCGAACCCTTCGAGTAATAAAGTCGTGATGTTATGTATGTTTATTTTTGTTCACCTGTGTTAGTTTAGTTCTTCTGATTAAGAGCCGATTACACCAATGAAACTAATCGCGATTAGTTCAACTAAACTCAGTTTGAACAGTGGTAGCCCAGTGGTTACGGCCCTTACCACTGCTCTCAAAACGGTGAAAGAAAACATCGTGAGGAAACCGGCATGTCCTAGAACCAAAAATTCGAAGACATGTGACATCAACTAATCCGAACTGGGCCCGCGTGGTGGATTATAGCCCGCTCCCTCTCTAAGAGAGGAGGCCTGTGTCCCAGCAGTGGGAACATTAAAAAAGGCTGATGATGATGATAAAACTCAGTTTAAGCAAATACAGCATTCTGAATGGTAATTTCTCAGCGGTCCCAACCAAACAGAACGCCGTATTTGCATAAACTGAGTTTAGTTGAAGTAATCGCGATTAGTTTCATTGGTGAAATCGGCCCTAAGTCACATTCAGGACGTGGGTGTAACAAGTACTATAAGTCGCGTTGCTGCAGTAATCTACAGAGGTCAGAGCGTGACCTCCGATAGATATACGAGTAGTTAGTGCGTGTGACCTCAATGTGGGATGTTTTATTCACACGTCTAGTGACGCTCATAAATCTGTACGATGACGTATCAGATTAGATACGAACTCCTGAACTTATACGTGCGTGTGCGTACAGCTAAGGAGTGGAATTGCCTAGTCTGTGGTTCTGTATGCGTTTCGATGGCGCGGCCACGGAGATTTTTTTTAAAAAGAACTATGCCAAGATTATGTAAAAATTTGTAAAAGTTGATTCCCAAAACCATAAATTTGTCAAAGATAAGGTTAAAAAGTTTTAAGGGTTTGAACGTGGCCGCGCCATTGAAACGCGGCGAACCGCGCGGCCACGGAGATCTTTAAAACTAAGCGTTGCAGAGACCTGAAATTTAGGGAAATGATAGATTGAATTTGTAAAAAATTTGTAAAAATATAGAAAAAATTCCTAGGCTTATATTTTAGGAGCTGTAAGACTAAAACCCCATGGCCGCGCCATTGAAACGGTGAAAAACACGTTATCACCGATATCTCGCTGAAAAAGCATCGCAGAAGTCTGAAACTTTTTGTAATACCTAGATTTGAATTTGTCGAAATAGGTAAAAATACACAAAAAAAATCCTAGGTTTATATTTCAGGAGCTATAAGACCAAAACCCTATGGCCGCGCCATTGAAACGGTGAAAAACACGTTATCGCCGATATCTCGCTGAAAAAGCATCGCAGAGGACTGAAGTTTTTTGTAAAACTTAGATTTGAATTTGTCAAAGTATGTAAAAATACACAAAAAAATCCTAGGTTTATATTTCAGGAGCTGTAAGACTAAAACCCCATGGCCGCGCCATTGAAACGGTGAAAAACACGTTATCACCGATATCTCGCTGAAAAAGCATCGCAGAAGTCTGAAACTTTTTGTAATACCTAGATTTGAATTTGTCGAAATAGGTAAAAATACACAAAAAAATCCTAGGTTTATATTTCAGGAGCTGTTAGACTAAAACCCCATGGCCGCGCCATTGAAACGGTGAAAAACACGTTATCACCGATATCTCGCTGAAAAAGCATCGCAGAAGTCTGAAACTTTTTGTAATACCTAGATTTGAATTTGTCAAAATAGGTAAAAATACACAAAAAAATCCTATGTTTATATTTCAGGAGCTGTAAGACCAAAACCCTATGGCCGCGCCATTGAAACGGTGAAAAATATTTTATCGCCGATTTCTCGCTGAAAAAGCATCGCAGAGTTCTGAAGTTTTTTGTAAACGCTAGATTTGAATTTGTCAAAACATGTAAAAATACACAAAAATATCCCAGGTTTATATTTCAGGAGCTGTATTACGGTATTGCGTAGAAATAAGTTGTGGTTATCTAATCGGAAATAAAGTATTAGCGAGATCTTTTTTTGTAAACAACACCTATTAATATGTATAATTACCGATAATAGGCGAAAATTTTCTTTTTATTTCATAATATAAAACCTTGAATACGTTTTGAATGTTCCGATAGGGTGACCATGACTTATTGTTTACAGAAAACTTTCCACTTGCAAATATTAGAAATTATATCTCCAGGATTCTAAATTAAATTAAAATGAAACGTTATGATACAAAAACATATATTTATTTCTTTAAAATCAAATAAATCACAGATTGTTTACTTACACTAAGATAAAGGTAATTATCATTTCTTTCAAAATCACAAATTGTTCACTTACACTAAGGTATAGGTACTTATCATTTCTTTCAAAATCACAAATCACAGATTGTTTACTTACACTAAGTTATAGGTACTAATCATTTCTTTCAAAATCACAAATAACAGATTGTTTACTTACACTAAGACATAGGTACTTATCATTTCATACTTATCATGATTTAGAATCCTTGAGATATAATTTCTAATACTTGCAGGTGGAAAGTTTTCTGTAAACAATAAGTCATGGTCACCCTATCGGAACATTCAAAACGTATTGAATGGCGCGGCCATAGCGTTTTGGTCTTACAGCTCCTGAAATATAAACCTAGGATTTTTTTGTGTATTTTTACATGTTTTGACAAATTCAAATCTAGCGTTTACAAAAAACTTCAGACCTCTGCGATGCTTTTTCAGCGAGAAATCGGCGATAACGTATTTTTCACCGTTTCAATGGCGCGGCCATAGGGTTTTGGTCTTACAGCTCCTGAAATATAAACCTAGGATTTCTTTGTGTATTTTTACCTATTTCGACAAATTCAAATCTAGGTATTACAAAAAGTTTCAGACTTCTGCGATGCTTTTTCAGCGAGATATCGGTGATAACGTGTTTTTCACCGTTTCAATGGCGCGGCCATGGGGTTTTAGTCTTACAGCTTCTGAAATATAAACCTAGGATTTTTTTGTGTATTTTTACATACTTTGACAAATTCAAATCTAGGTTTTACAAAAAACTTCAGTCCTCTGCGATGCTTTTTCAGCGAGATATCGGCGATAACGTGTTTTTCACCGTTTCAATGGCGCGGCCATAGGGTTTTGGTCTTATAGCTCCTGAAATATAAACCTAGGATTTTTTTGGGTATTTTTATCTATTTCGACATATTCAAATCTAGGTATTACAAAAAGTTTCAGACTTCTGCGATGCTTTTTCAGCGAGGTATCGGTGATAACGTGTTTTTCACCGTTTCAATGGCGCGGCCATGGGGTTTTAGTCTTACAGCTCCTAAAATATAAACCTAGGAATTTTTTCTATATTTTTACAAATTTTTTACAAATTCAATCTATCATTTCCCTAAATTTCAGGTCTCTGCAACGCTTAGTTTTAAAGATCTCCGTGGCCGCGCGGTTCGCCGCGTTTCAATGGCGCGGCCACGTTCAAACCCTTAAAACTTTTTAACCTTATCTTTGACAAATTTATGGTTTTGGGAATCAACTTTTACAAATTTTTACATAATCTTGGCATAGTTCTTTTTAAAAAAAATCTCCGTGGCCGCGCCATCGAAACGCATACGTGGTTCTTGCTAGCTACTACCTATATGTTACTTCTAAGCAAGCGTGCTTCATCGTCGACCACATCATCGCTTACCATCAGGTGAGATAGTGCTCAAACGCGAGCTTGTAAATAATACACAAGCAAAATTTAAAAACCACCGGCACATTTTTATTTCATGCTACATAATTTATCAAGTAATAAACACTCTTCCATCGAAAATCTATTGAACAATGACACGATATCTTGAGAAAACACACCGATTCAAAAGTCCCTTTTCACACGCCCCGGTTTTCGGGTAGCCGGTGCCGGGTAGCCGGCGGCGAAATGTGTAGCCATGTATGTTAGCTTTCACACGTACCGGCGTACATGGCCATACATTCGCCGCCGGTTACCCGGTAGCGGCTACCCGGCAACCGGAGCGTGTGAAAAGGAACTAACTTTAGAACGATTGAACCGATTTTCAGCAAACGAAATCAAAAACGGTTCACTCGTTTAGAAGCTACCTATGATGCAGATACACAAACACACACGTACACATGTCAAACTTATAACACCCCTCTTTTTTCTGTCCGAGATTAAAAACGCAATCTTTGGTAGTATTGATCCAAATCCTAAAAATGTTATATTTATAGAATGCTATACTGTCGGTGATTTTAGGCTATACTTTATCTAAAAAAAATACGTTTTCTGTCCACAGTAGCGAAAGTGGGCCAAAACGCTTGCGCTTGCGCCATCCTGGGTTATATTCCTAACTCCCGAGTACTAACTCGGGAGTTAAAAAATGTTGAAGAAAATTATTCCTTATAAATATCATATTTGTGTGGTATGTGTTTTATTTGTAGGACGTTTTGCTACTAGGTCATTTAGTGAATAGGACGATCTGCTCATAATGTAGTTTTGCGAACAGCAGGACATTTTGGTACGACATCTTGTTGGCAACTAACTCTGAGCACTCTGAGTCAAGTTTTTCACGCAAGTGGGCCTTAGAAACTTAATTAATAGCAATCACAAGGCTAACTCCAAAGTCTTCTTACTAAGTAAGTAATTATTTTTTTGCTAAAGCTTTGCCCGCTGTTGGCGTGATTAATCCGTGACTGTCAACTGTTCTTAATTCATCCTAAGAGAATTGTCTGTGGACTGTGACCCCAATAGAGACCGAGCTCTTTATTTGGAAACTTAGGGTGTTCACTAACTTGTACAAAAGTTGTTGTCAAGAAAGTAAAACTTAAGTACGTAGAGGACAACACGGGAATAAATCCCGTAGCCATTGCGTAAGTGAATTCGGCTAGGCAAAGGGTTGAACCCCATGAAAGAGTATGACAATTTCTCTTTAAATAATTAGGTATTGGCAAAAATTATTGGACGCTTTCATTGGTGAAGGTACTCTTTTCGACGGCTTAGCGTGTTTTCCGAGGCACGGAGGAATCTCGCTATTAAAAAAACCGGCCAAGTGCGAGTCGGACTCGCGCACGAAGGGTTCCGTATCATTATCGCAAAAAACGACATAAAAATCACGTTTGTTGTATGGGAACCCCACTTAAATATTTATTTTATTCTGTTTTTAATATTTGTTGTTATAGCGGCAACAGAAATACATCATCTGTGAAAATTTCAACTGCCTAGCTATCACGGTTCATGAGATACAGCCTGGTGACAGACGGACAGACAGACAGACAGACGGATCGCGAAGTCTTAGTAATAGGGTCCCGTTTTTACCCTTTGGGTACGGAACCCTAAAAAAGTTCACCCGTGCGACTGTTATCATCAACTTATCATTTACCCACGAGCCCGGAAACATTTCAACTTCTTGTGGATAAAATAACAGTATTTCAAGAAGAGATATAATCGCCTGCCTCGAGGTATTTTCATAAGCTTTGACGACCTAAATACACAATCCTTTGCTATTACACTCATCTCTTATATCTGTTAGCGCCTTCACTTTATGTTCAGGGCCATGTTTCCGATCGGCTCGCGTCTTATTCTGGAATCGGAAGACAATTATGATCGCACAATATTTTTCTTTAATCCATTGTTTACTCGTATTATGATCCGTTTACATTGGGTCGGCCACCGTATACAGCGATCATTTTCGGTTGAACCGAATCGGTTAACCGAATTGGGTTGATTACATTAAGTCGGTCACCGAATACGGCAACCGTTGTCGCTTTACGGAATTCGGTGAACGCATTCATTCATTCACAATAAGTAGCGCGTTTCAACAAGTCAGCCGTGTTCGGTCACCGAAAACGGCCTGCGGCCGAATACGGCTAACCGAAAACCTTACACTGCCCGTACAGACCGTAGTCGGTAACCGAATTCGATCTGTGATCGAATGTCGAAACTGGCTTTCGGTTATTCGACCGTTGAATACGGCTAACCGAAAACCCTTTTACACTCGGGCTGCAACCGAATTGGTCAAAACGACCTTATATAAATGAGACATTAGCTAGTTAGACTATTGGCTTATGCCAAAAGACTCGCCGATATGTTTGAGTTTATGCGAACTCCTTTTTCACATCATCTTTATCATAATCAGCCTATTATGTTTACACTGCTGGGACACAGGCTTCCTCTCTGTGAGTAGTAAAGAGCAGGGCTAGATTTTTTGAAAAATCCCGGTTCTTTCAAAAAATTCTAATTAATCATGATTTTTTTATTTTATCATTCAGTTTGACTCTATTTTAAGATTTTCTTGGGGCGATAGCTTCTTCAGCTGAGCTGTGGAAACAATGTTTTCCACCTTTGGAATGTTTCATAGTAAATTAAGATAACGACTGGGAATTTAAAACGCTGGAAAACTTTTTTTTTTGTTCAAGCATTATAATAATGATATTGATTACGCAGATGTAAAATAACCTAGTCTTTAATATATTATAATCTCTAAATCTGTTTTTTTACGTTGATTTATATAAAAGAAAGTAAAAATTAAACACTTACGATTAAATCATTTGATTTAAATCAAAATGATTTAATCGTGCTAACCCTGGGGCCATAATCCACCACGCGGGCCCAGTGCGGGATGGTAGAGATATCACATGTCTTCGAATTTTTAGTTCTAGGACATGCCGGTTACTTCACGTTGTTATCCTTCACCGTTTTGAGAGCAGAGGTGATGAACACACAAAGAAAAAAAACAAAGAATTACACAATGTGAGAAATGCGCCCGCCTGGGTTCGATTACGAACGCACGATCTAACGACTCGTAAGTAGGTACCTAATTAAAATTAAGAGCTTAGGAGTCACTAGGGTGACAAAATGTACAGTCTTATCGCTAAAACCACTCTTTTACAGACAACCTTTATATGGAGTTGACAGAAAAGGGCGAACTAAAGGGAGTTATTTTTAACGCTTTCAAAGCGGCGGCCTTTCCCGTATCACCCGCCGCCTAACTCAACAATGTTCGGGTCGGCTTCTTATTGCAGTCTAACCAGATGCCAAACAACAGCCGCAGTTTCGTTTTTATACGTCGAATTATTTTTCATTTTTCTACGCTGCCTGTCTATCAAATAAATTATTCAATAAAATATTTTTTTGAAAAAGCTTTTGTCGTATTCTTCTCAACAAGCCCTTTCATTTGTTCCCATATCAAAGCAGTGCACAAAAAATAACTAGTCCGCCATATTGGATTTGGAATAACGTCACTTAGCTAACCATGCATTGTTATCCAAACTAAACGTGTATGCAAAATTTCATCTCAATCGGTGGAGGATAATTGCTTTAAAATTCAGTTGCAAGATTTGACCCGAACATACTTACATACATACATTGCAAGTTAAATAAAAGCTTGTCAAAACAATTAATCGGCCCTTTTATCACTTAGTCACGAGCTCCTCCAAGTCACAATCACAGCTAGACCCGTGATCGTCGACAGTTCATATTGTGCCTCCCGCCAAAACTATTGAATAACAATACAAGTCATCGACTGACCCGGAACATACAATCGAGGTCGAGAGGTGAAGGCACAAACACACACACAATACGATTGCTTGCGATGCATTTACTGCAGGAACCTGTTCACGATGCCACGCATTGTTCAAGTGCTTTCTATTTGCTTAAGCCCAGTTTTTTAATCCGTTGTTGTAATTGTTGAAATAACGCAGTTTACCGGGCACGCGCCCATCTCCTGGCAGCCTGCCAGCCCTGCCGGGGTCTGTGCACGATGCAGTATGCGCTGCAGTTGCAGATGATGTTCGCAGCAACCACTTTCCATTATCTAGGGCAGGGATGGCGCACCTTTATTAGAAAACGTGACATTTAAATTATATATTATTTTTATGTGACAATGAAGGTGCCACCAAAAAATGTTGACTTTGTCTTTGACAAAAAAATTAACTGTAAATGCTATGAATTAATCAATTCTTTATTTGCACACAGAACTTCATAAGTTCTTACAGCAATCCTAATATTTATTTACAGTTTTATGTTGTATTTAGATAAAAGGAGGAGTTGGTGTCATTTCTGCTGTTGCAAATTACCTAGATGCTAATTACCTTATTTCATTTTTCATCATCGGACTACAAGACGTACGGTGATGCGCCATCGGTACATGGTGGACATCCCACCCATACGCACAAAACGTTTTGAGAATACTTTTATTATGCGTACAGCTTAGGAGTGCAATTCCCTGCCGGAGTCTGTGTTTCCCGATAGCTACTGCAACCTCGGGGTTTTTAAGAGTGAATAGGTTTATTCTAGGCAAGCGTGTTAAACCGTCGACCACATCATCGCTTACCATCAAGTGAGATAGTGGTCAATTACGAGCCTATAAATAATAATAAAATAAAAAAATTACGTGGCCAAAATATTTTGTCGTGTGCCACCACAGGCACGCGTGCCATAGGTTCGCCATCCCTGGTGTAGGCCATTAGCTCTGTACGCCAAATGTCGACCTATCACGTAAAAATAAAACGATAAACTAGAAAGCAATTCCAATAGTCTTTTGTGTGCGACAACTAGCGCGCAATAAAGCTCTCGTAGTGACGTCACAGGCTCCCCCCGTCCCTGTCTACCCCTAACCCCCACTTCATGGGCTGGCGACAGAGGGGAGACAGGTACTAAGCACTTGTATTACCTAAATCCCGAGCTTAACGTTTAGACATTCCGTTACTCAAACTCACCTTGTAACTTGAACAGAGTTTTTTATGAAAGAGTTTGTCCGGGAAGGGTATGTTACCATACCTTTGTTTTTCTGCTGCTAAGACGCGTTGCTGTGTTCTGGTTTGAAAGGTATAGATGATTTATTTATATTTATCGATAGGCTCGCGTTTGACCACTATCTCGCCTGATGGTAAGTTATGTTGTGGTCGACGGTGAAGCACGCTTGTCTAGAAGCAACCTAATCACTCTTGACTTAAAAACCCCAAGGTTGTAGCTATCAGGAAACAAAGACTCCGGCTGAGAATACCACTCCTTAGCAGCGCACAATGAAAGGCAATAGCAAAACGTATTATAGCAGGCATAAACTATAGAACGCCACCTGCTACGATCCTTACACACCCATTTTAGTTAATTGGTTATGAGTACTGCGCCTGGCCTTTCTGAAGAACGTCAACAATAAGATCCCTCTCGGCGTAATGCTGCCTCTGTATTTACAGACAGATGAATTTGCGACATTCTCGGTTTGTATCTGAGATGGAAATGCAGCTGTGATGCCTCTATTGCACCTTTCTATTCATAGGCGGCGGTAACCACTTTTTACAAGCTTTATATTAATATCTTCCTTTCGTACTCGTATGTGTCCAACAACTAGTAATTCATTTTTCAAGCACTGCCTGGTATCTGATAAGTTGAAACTTGCCGTACTCATTTAACTTTGAAAACATTGAAATAATATGGTATATAGTTCTACGGAGCTGGTGTCATGATGGAGCCGGAAGGTGGGCATAACAACTTCTCGACCAGACAAGATAGATCATCGTGTTTGGGCTCATTGGAGGTGTTTGATTTAGTGTCTTTCAGTTTAAAACGCTTAGCTATTTTATCGATGTTTAGAGCTTGTTGTGTAAATAAATACTGTATTTGTTGTTTTAAAAAAATGGGCAAACAAAGGAATGTGAAGCGCCCAACTAGCGCCCCGTTTAAGTGTATGGGAGCCCCAATTAAAAACATATAAAAATATTTTTAACAATTTGTATGGCTTTGGGTTAACAAGATGCTTATACTGTGAACATTTGAAGACTGTAGCTCCAACCGTTTGGCTGTAACACCTCTGCGACAGTCGACGGACATACAGATAGACATTTGTGAGTGACAGCAATAGGGCTCCGTTTGGTCCGTTCGGCTATGGAACCCTAGAAAAGTCTAGAGAAAACTGAGTTAGCAACAATTCCCTGTAGACTGTGGTTTCGATTTCTACGAACTAGCCAGTAATTGGCACTAACTAGATTGGTCTCAAGGCCCGGAGGAATACAGCCCGCTGCGACGTCAAGCAGTAAACTAATAAATACGAGTAAATACCGAACGACTTCGAACAGTAGCTGGTTTAGTGATAGCTCGGTTGCGGATCTGAAGTTCTACTCGTGTAGCTCTCGAGGACTTATCGCTGGCATTTATAGACGAGAGTTACCAGTTAGGTACTTTCATTTGGGATCCGTTTCTTAAAAATAATAAGCCCGTCGCGGTCTGTTAGGCAACTAGCCCCCACCCTATAAATATTTAATTAAATAATAAACAAATGTAAGTACCAAGATTATGTAAAATATTAATGTGAAGAATGTTTTGCCTGAACTATCCGTCCGAATTTTAGACTAAAGTTGGTGCCGGCTATTGACATCAAATCTTGTAGATGTTCATCTTGGAAACTATCTGGATGCGAGACGCACGGGACCGTTCAGCAGTGGACGTCTTCCGGCTGAAATGATGATGATGATGATGATGGAATCTATCTTGGATAGGTCCGCACAAAATTTGTCGGCAGTCGGGATCCGGACCGCGGTCCGCCATTGGGTTGGGACCCCTGTTATAGAGGTTAGGTCACCGCAATATATTAATTCAGGGCCAAGGAAATACACTTATTCCTATTATCTCCAGTAAACCCAGCACAAACTTTTTTATCTTCGTTAAGTACCTAAATAATAGTAAGGTTTCAGTATTTGTGAAATACGACAGTTTTGGCGAAAATAAGTTTAGATATTCTCATTCGTTTGTCAAATTAATTGTTTGTCTTGCAATATGAATAGTTTTCATGCCTATTTAATGTCAACATCATCATCAGCCTTTAAACATTCCCACTGCTGGGACACAGGTCTCCTCTCTGTGAGAGAGGGAACGGGCCCTCCACTACGTGGACCCATGACGTATAATGCATAATACACAAAAATTAACTCATTTCTTATTAATTTAAAATATGTCTCTACTTTGTATAATAAATAAGCTGTACATATAATGTCTATTTAACAAACTATATTTTTTTCCATGTTTTTTCTCGACGCTCTTTGATATCGCAAATTGCTGAAATTTTCAATACCGACGTGAAAACTATTACTTACCTACTCAATTTCCTTAATGTTATTGCTATACTTTCCAATTTATTATCCTTCAAGTTTATCTCTGTCTGCACGGACACAATGGACACTCAAACACTCTCCCCTATTCGGAGAAAGGCGATAAACTAGTGACGTCACTACCCCTAGCCTCTTTACGACGCGTCGTCGACAGACGGCAGACAGGTACGAAGGAGCGAATGATGGCACCTCGATAATAGTGCATCTGGTAATAATTGACAAACGGGACTTTCTGTTCTGAAGGGAACTTTCAATTAAAGCCCAATAAAGTAATTCTGGTCGCGTTTTACCAATGTCTCACCTGATGGCAAGCGATGATGTGGTTTCTTCCTAGGCCTTTCGTTTGGTGGACAAAACTTTCGCTTTCGGGACACGCGCCATATACTACTTATAGATAGACCATAGCTTTGTTGTTGATTTAATTTTGGTTTATTTTACATTTTTATTTTGATTTAATTTTATGGTTGATTAATTTTAATTTAATTTTGATCTAGTTTTGATATGATTTGTTTTAATTTATTTAATAGTAAGTATTTTATATATGTGTGCATGTAAGATTCACATCGAGTAGATGTCAATCAGATTTTTTGTGTTTTACTTAATTTTTTTGCACGTGTGATTGTACATCAGTTTTGTGAATTATAATAAAAAAAAATACCTTGTAAAAGATATTAATAAACCACTGTTTCTTAAAAAATAGCGAAATATTGGAACGGTCAACCACATCTATCATAGCATAGGGTAGTTGACAAAAATATCTATTTAGTCCCTCAGTTAGATAACTTAAAAATATTGGACACTCTTTTGCCACGTAAACAAAAAATTACGATACAGTGCGTTTGAAATATCCTGTGACGTCACGAAGTGCTACACTTTATACTGACAAAGTGACGTCACAAGCCCTCACTCCTGAACTTTGATGCACTTTATCTGTGTTCTGCTCTCGTGTCGTGTGTGTATGTGTGTGTCGTGTTGATAATCTCACTGACGGACTAAATATAATTTAAAAAATTCTACCCAGGAAACATCGCTATTATCGCCTTTATCACAAGGCACAGCCGTAAAGGAGGATTTTAGTAATACACGTGTGCAGTCATTTGTACACTGACGTATCATCCTGTACCAACTAAATCTCGTCTCTCTAGTATGTAGTGGATCGGTCATCAGTACAAAGTCGTCGTAGACACACTCACCGCAGAACTTCCCCTTATCTATTAAACTATATTGAGCTATAAAATGGTGCCTACATGTCTATTCCCTTTCTTATTTTACGACGTGGCGACATTCCGTCGGACAGGTACCGCGGGCTCCGGCCGGATACGTCAAGTTCACAAATGAGGTAGCCTCACATCACACAGTTACTGCTGACCCTGAATTTTCTTTATTTCAGCCGTTTTCTTGGACTGTGCGCAAATGCTGTAGATCAAAGGAACGTTGAGCGGTAACTACCGAACGGCCTTTAGACTTTATTTTTCTTGATGTGGTTGGTTTATGAGCTTTGGTTCAGTTTGACCGACGCGTACGTTTTTGGAATTCAGTTCTTTTGCCATTTAAAAGGTCTGATATACTGTCAAGGACAGAATGAAAATAAAAATATTTAGCACAATCTTAGAGGCACACAACAAATTGTCTAGAAAAAAAAAGTTAAATAAAAAAAAAAAAAACCCGACTGCTCAACAGGTTGACTGCCGCTCCGGTCACCGGAGACCTCAAACAATACATTTTCTGTTGTGTCTATTGTCTGGCAGCCAAAGTGTTAAGAAGCGAACTAAAAAGACGTAAACAAGAAGAATATCATGCTGTGCAGTCGGAGGATACATCTGGTCAGCCAGCTTGCGAATATGTCATTGAATCCTCCGATTGCACAGCGTGATTTTCTTCTTGTTTACGTCTTTTAGTTCGCTTCTTAAGCAGTCGAGTTTTTAGATTTTTTAAATTACCTTACTATTTATAATTTTTAATCAACTTTTTTTTTCGAATTGCCTATTTACATTTAAACATATTAGTGTTGTATATTTTTAAATCACCTCTTAAAACCCTTTATTTTGATAAAGAGTGGCAAAAAAAAAATTGGGCCCCCACAATAAGACGCCAAAAAGCCGCCATTTTCTATTTTCCAATTTTATTGTAGGTTAAGACGATTCGATTGATGTAAGACTCACCAAATCGGCCAAAGCGTTTGGTCTCTAGAACGCCTCATAGGAACAAACATACATACATAGACTGATAAACAGATTACCCTCCTTCGGCAGTCGGGTAAAGAGAAATCAAAATTAGTATAAGCAGAAAATACAACAAAAACATGAGTTCTATTTGCTGACGCTTATGTTTTTACCCGACTGTCGCAGGAGGGTAATGTGTTTAAGTGTCTTAGAACCAAAAATTCGAAGACAAGTGACATGCACTGGACCCGCGTGGTGGATTACGGCCCATTGTCTCTCACAGAGAGGAGGCCTGCACGCACAACGGGCAAATGCGAGTCAAAGTGCGAAGGGGTCCATTTATCCTAAGGGGTTACGGGATTAAAGTGACTAACGATGACTTTGTTCAATCCGGGCTTCCACAACTAATTATCTCTCGGCTGGAAACTCCTCGGCCGTACGGTACATGTGATTGATACTCGTCTGCAGAAAGTACAAACAGTTCGATCGATCTATCGCGGCCCAAGCTATTTATATACGAAGTCGCCCACGCGACACACACGGCACACCCTCTCCGAGTGCTTCTAAACTTACTGTCGTTCAACTGTTCTGTTTCTATGCATGAAATATCATCTGGAAATTATGTGATGGAAACCTGGTGACTTGTCTTCTTATCATGTCGGTAATCCATCACGTATCGTCTGCTAATACAGTTCTCTGATAGACATCACATATTAGCCGACAGACGCACACAGCAGAAGTGCAGACCATAGACATCCTCAAAGGTCGTCATATCGACGGTGCAGTGGGTTTCGCGTCCAACTGATTCCCGTAGCCTTCACCTGAGGGGCTGGCCCACAACTACACAAGTGACTTACAAATTATTAATTAAAAAATCTTTTTTAACCCTCTGCAACTGAGGTGCCATTTTTATTTCTATTATATTGAGGAGTAGTCTAACAGACGTGTAAGTAGAGTACTATTTATGTTGTAGGTATTATATATTTTGTCTTGGACCTAGAATGAATATAACTGTTGACATATTTTTAAATAGGAATTACAATGAGAGTTGCAATAAAACTCAGATTTAAGAATTTATAATTATATTTGTATCACTTACGAGATCAAGGAACTTTTGGTACAATGACTATTAAAAATTAACAAAATGAAAAATATTAAAAAATATAACAAAAAAAACTTAGTTTTGCCTTCTTCTGGCTTGAAACTATTCATAAAAAAATAAAAAATAGAAATCCTTAGAGTACTTTTGTGACAATACAGTCTCAAAGTTCAGTCTTACAATCAGCGCAAACTTGAGCGGCGCACTGCAAACAGATCGGTTTTGCGCAAATGCAACAAATAAATCTCGTTTGCCGCTTCAATTTACTTGGACAGATACGACACAACTTTCTTGTTGACGATGCGCCAGTGTCACTTGGTGGCTGAGGAGGTGGCAAATCTTGTCCTAAAACGCGCCGAAGAGTCATACGCAATTCTCTTGGAAGTTTTTCATTATAAACTCGCTGTTTTAGAGCTGGCAGTACCAATTCCCTTGCAAGGTGCATAAGAAAGTCAGCTCTTCTCATTTTGCATTCTGGATACTCACTGTAAAGCACATATGCATTAATACCAGCTATATCCAGTAATCGATAAAAAATTGCTTGTGGCCAACGTCGAGTTTTGCGGCTACATGAATAAATGGCGCATTTTTTGTCTATTTCGTCCACACCTCCTTTACTGTGATTATAATCCACAATCATGGATGGTTTATTAGTTACTTCATCTGTACTGGCATGGTGGTGGCTAGAAGAGAGGAGGATCACTGCCTTGTCTTTTTTTGGGACATGAGAAACTAAAGTCAAATCTTTAGTAAATCCATATAAAGAACTTCCAACAGCTCTATTTTTGCTTGGTTTGAACTCAGGTGGAATCTCGCGTTTGTTTTTTTTTAATGTTCCTAAATATGTCAATTTTTTTTGTAGTAAAAGTTCAGCCAAGGGTATAGAGCTAAACCAGTTATCAGCTGTTACGTTTCTGTTCGAATTTTCTATTGGTTTCACCAGTCGCAATACAGACTGCGTAGGCACAGCTAACTTTTTCTCTGCTTCGGTAAGCCCCAGACCATCAGTACTCTTCCCATGATAAATGTAGGCATTGTAAACGTAAAATTGACTAGCATCACTTAAAATCATAATTTTAATACCATATTTAGCAGGTTTATTGGGCATATAAATAATAAATTTGCAACGACCTTTGAAAGCTAAAAGCATTTCATCAATACAGGTGTAAGGACCGGGTGTAAAATGAGCTTGACAATTCGCTATAAACTTATCGAAAAATGCAGAAACAGGAGCAAGTGGATCTGTTTGCAAGCGTTCCTGTCGGTCACCAATATTATCCAATCTCAAGCAGTTCAAAAGAGTGTTGAACCTATATTTAGACATTACACATCTAAATATTTCGTGACCTGTTCCATCAGTTGCAAACAAATAGTTTGAATCGGCACCATTACATTTAAAAACCGAAGAGTAATATAAGCACCCAAGTAGTGATTTCATTTCTATGGAAGTTGTATCTTTGAGCTCATGCTTGGCAAAATTTGCGAATTGTCTGCGATAGGCTTCAAGTTTTTTATTTGTGCAGGAAACCAATGTTTCTATCATCTCGGTATCAAATAATTTTTGCCATAGTTTTTCAAATCCAAGAAATACATGCTCCGTAGTTGGCCTTGGCAAAGATACAATGTTATGTGCAGGTGTTCGTGAGGTCCTTGAAAATTCAGTTTTCGTCCAAATGAATCCATTCTTACCTACGTACTTATTATTACCACTTGAATTTGGCAAAACAACCTCTTCAGAGTCTATGCTTCCAGGACTGGCCGGCTGCTCCTGTAATGTTTCTTGTTCATCACCACTCGATATTTCACTCTCTTCATGTATTTCCTCCTCAATGGTGAAATTCCGATCGGCAACCTCATCGTCGACATCACTAAACTCTAACTCGTCTTCTTCCTCCAACCATTGCTGAATATGGTCGTCGATACCCTTTCTCTTCCTAGACGGTCGGTCAGTGGGTTGTTGTTGGTTACAAATCCATCTAAAAATAATAACGCATATATATTATATTTCAAAATAAACAATGAATTACGTACATATCCACTATTTTGCTGTCGTGTAGTATAAAATACACTATGAAAATACTGACGTGACGTCCATAATACAGTATTGGGATATAATCATTTTACTGACAATACGTCTACACGACACATCACTTATTACTGACCTTACGTATCACGGACACACAGCTGTAATACGCGTCACGTACGCACGCCGCGGCTGTCGTCGCCGCACTGACGGGAGGGACGCGCGGCAGTGTTGCCACCTCAAAAAATTTCTTGTCACTAGATCCAGTTTAAAATGTCGCCAAATTTTGGCAATTTGGATTGAAAAAAAAACCACCAGTTCTCGCTAATGTTTTTTTATTAAATTTAAGTACTTTATATGAATGAAATAAAAAAAAATGTAATTAAGTAACAATCAAACGTGAAAATATCAAAAAATTTGGCAATTTGGATTGAAAAAAATCCACCAGTTCTCACTAATATTTTTAATTAAAATTAAGTACAATAAATGTATGAAATAAAAAATATGTATTTTAGTAACAATCAAAAGTGAAAAATAATTCGGTTTTTACTTTAAGAAAAACAATGATATAAAATTACCGGAAAAAAAGATATTCCTTCCAAAATCAAGGTGTTACGGTGGTTATTTGCACAGTTTTTGAACGCACATTGCGGCATTTTTAACGTATTAATGTTGGCTATGAATGGACCATACCATACTAATTTGAAATAGGGCCACAACCGTATTTATGGCCATATTTTTCGTCCCGTTTTTGAAGCGCTGACCGGGAATCTAGTGTATTCTTCATCGAAGAACATCAATAACTATAATGACACGGTTTGTGATTCCCCGACCATAATATGGACAGCTTTTTTTTATCTTTCTGGTCTTATTATATTATAATAAGTCCAGAAAGATAAAAAAAATCCGTCTCACTAAGTGTTGCCAAACTCCATATTGAAAAATCGCCAAAAATCGCTAAAAATTTATTAGTCGCTAAACGATGAAAAAATGTCGCTAAGAGCTCTGAAAAATCGCCAGATCTAGTGACAAAACCACCAAGGTGGCAACAATGGCGCGGGCGCAGGAAGCTACTGAGCGGCGCAGGACGATTCTCGGAAAAATGGCGGCATAGCAACCAAAATTTTATGTTGCGTTGTCTGTCAGACGTAACCTCAGCGGCAGAGGGTTAAAACAAGCTTTTTTCGTATTCTACTCAGCAAACGAGCGAACACTTTCATTTGGTACCCATATCATGGGAGTGCACAAAACATAACTAGTCCGCCATCTTGGGCCGTCCGCCATATTGGATTTAGAATAACGTCACTTAGCACACACGTGTCTGCAAAATTTCATCTTAATTGGTGGAGGATAACTGCTTTAAAATTTAGTTGCAAGATTTGACCCGAACTCACATACATTGCAAGTTAAATAAAAGCTTGTATTGAATGGGAATGTCAAACGCTATCGTTATGTTACGCGATCAATCCCTTACATTTTGGCAATTCGACAGTGTCTTTAGACGCACTTAATGTGCGTATCTCGAGAAAATCTGGCTTTATCTTGACCTCTTATGTCCGTTTAAAAAGCCATCTCTGATGAAGATCAGTCTTAGATACAGGAACCAGGCGCACAAGAGACAACAACGCCACAAACATTGCATGACCTACCCTCCTTGTAGAATATTAACGACGCCGCAGGGTGGGGCGGGGGATGGCGCAGGTATTGTCGTGTGCCCTACTGCGGTGCTATAAGTTTTTATTTACGCAGTCTCTGGCGATATGACGCACTCCTCGACAATTTGAGGAGTATTGTCTACTTGCCTCCTATGTTATGAGTCTTATGAGACACCCGATAGTCAGTGCTTCGGGTTATTTGGTTGTGGTTATGGCCTGAAAAAAATAGTCAGGATAGGAGAACAGACTACTCTACTTCAATAAATCTAAAATACGATTAAAGAGATAAAAGACTATTAAAGAACTATGAATTGTCTGTCATATTCATTATCATATCAGCCGAAAAACGTCCACTACTGGACTTAGGCCTCCCCCAAGCGTCGCCACATGGACCGGTCCCGTGCGTCTCGCATCCAGCGGATCCCCTCAACCTTCACCAGGTCATCGGTCCACCTGTTCATTCATATTAATTCGAAAAAATAAAGATATAATAAATGATGATAACACATGAAAGAGATGCTACGCCGATAAGATGATGATACAATAGGTACTTCTTTCTCCACCGAGCCACTGCCCGTTACTCGGAGTCGGCTCTCCTAGTTCTGAGCCGCCACTTGTTCCGCTGCTAAGCATCGTAAGTAGATAGACCGCACTCCTTCATGTTTTTCTTCATGATGATGCAACACATTGTAGTTAAATTAATGTTCAAACCTGCCAACAGCTTTCATGACACATAGGTAATTTATTATTCAACATATCATATTTTATTTCGACCGCACAAAAGCTTCAATTTATTATATCCGCAATAACTATTAAAATAAAACCATTTTTAATCCAGGCCTACATCGTTAATCATCGGCTGATTCCGACACACGACACGCGGAAGTACCCACAGTTGTGGAATAAATATAAAATGGACCAAGATGGCGGCTGCATCGTTTCGTTTGATGTTGTGTTGCACCACGCGCGTAATAAAAGAGTTTACGCTTTACATGTAGGGCGCTGACTGACATCAATCTTACTTATCTTGTAGATGTTGTAACTGGCTCTGAATAATAATAATGATAGAATTTATAATAATTCTGGCAAATTCTGCCTACTTTGGATTCAAACATAACAGCAAAATGCGAGATTTTTTATTTAGGTATTTATCTATTTGCCCTCGCACTGGAAACCCTTGCAGCAATTACACCAATGGAGCACAAACTTATAAATACCAACTATTAAGTCCAGGTTTCCTCACGATGTTTTTCTTCACCGTTGTCAGCGATTTCCAAGATAAACTTACAAAGTACATAATATGAATTAAAAAGTCACATTGGTACTTGCCTGGATTTGAACCCACGACCTCAAGCACGACAGTCGAGGCTTAATACAAACTTGGTTTGTTCTTTTCAAAGAAAATAAAGGAAATAGTATATTTGTGATAATGTATGAAGCATATTTACCTACCCATAACAACGAAACAAAAAGAAAAAATGCGCCACATGAAGTCACATCCGTGCAAAAACGTCCATCGCTCACCATAATGCTGGGAGCCTTTATTTTTTTGGGTTAAGAACTTAATTTTCTCTTTCACCGTTATGGTGACAACACCGAAAGATTATGTACCTACATCTTAAGCGACTAACATCAGCGTAAGATCTACTGATATGACAAGAATTACGCTTTTTGTGAGAAAAGCGTGATTTTAATTAGGAATTTACTTGTAAAGAAACGTTGTATTGATGTCACATTGGATAAAGTTGCAAAAGCACATAACATCACGCCCGTATTCACCGGAGGGCTAGGCAGGCGAGCATCTAATAGTACAGCCGCAGTTCTCCAGTCATGTTTGAAAGAATAACAATAGACATACATATAACACAACAGCAACAAACATAGAGTAAAATACAGTAATGAAGTACAAAGACAAATTGCGCCAAACGTGTCCATACCGAAAGAGTTATCAAATCAGCATTTGAAAAGTTTTATGTAATAGGGGACGAGCTTATTGTCATCAAATCCAGACTCCTTGTAAGTATGTGAGAACCATGTCCCTATTTATCAAGTGAAGGAATTTACCTGTTAGTGCTTGTAATGCTTTGTACCTATAGCATAGTAGTGCTGGGTGCATCGTCCTCACGTATATGAATTTATGCACACAACATTTTATAAAACCACTTTTTTTAAAAGACGAAGTGTGGAGTTTCTTGTCCGTTCTTCTCCATAACAAGCTGCTTTTCTGAATGGACGGTAGATTATTAATTTTAAATTTATATTTTTGACGTTCAAAAGTGCCGCTTAATGGCCTAGTTGAAATAAAGAATTTTTGTGTTGTCTTTGTCTTGTCCGGGCTGCTCAAAATTGTGCAAGACTCCAACTGTCCGTATAAACCCGGAAGAGAAACGAGACGTTATAGAAACGGTCAATCATCAAAAATAATCTTCCTAACAACAAGATGGGATGCATCTCTGCGTCGTTTGATCTCTTGCAACATCGGTAAAGAAATAAAAAGCTCGATGTTTACACTTACGCCGCGATAACTGACATGAATCTTATTATTATTGCTAACTTCTGCCTGCGTCTTCGCCCGCGTGAAAAGTGTTTTATTATGCCAAGGGAATATTATACCGGGAATAAAAGTTGCCTTTATACCGGGAATAAAAGTTGCCTTTATACCGAGAATAAAAGTTGCCTTTGTGCTATTCCCGCCTATCTATAACTGAGCAAAATTTCAGATCCGTTCAGCCTTTTGCGTGATTGTGTAACAAACATCCATCTATCCAAACTTTCGCATTTATAATAATTAAAGCCCAATTGCACGAAAAACTTAACTCAGAGCTAGTTGCTAACACGACACCCTGCCTTAAACTGGCAGTGTGTCGTACGATATTGTCGATTTAACCAAGTATTAGCAACTAACTAACTATGAGTTAAGGCTTCTATATTTCCCAATGTTAAGGGCCAAAATATCAATATTTAAGAACCTCCTTTTGGAAAGTTTAGTTTGCAAAATATTCTTTGGTTTACATATTGCTATTTCAGTTATGAAGAAGAAATTCTAACCATCAATTTTTCTGTGTATAAATATTTTTAAACATCCAAGTCGTTTTGGAGGAGTATCAAAACGTAGAAAGTAAAATCGTGTTGTTAATTATTTTTTAAAGCTTTACTATTAGTTACACGAAAAAACCACGTTTCACAATTAATGTACATGAATCAATAATAAATGTGTATTTTTTTTCAAAACGTTTAACCTAGTCGTTACTAAGGGGTGTGCTTTAGAAAGTAACCGTTTTACGGCACGTTTTTCGTGCCTAAGTAAGATAAGATTACAAGCATTTACCTTGCATTCGTACGTGTGACCGGCAGGCGGCAACTAGTCATCTATTTTCCAAGCACTTCCTGGCATCTGATAAGTTGACACTTGGCGTGCTTATGTAACATTGGAAACATTGAAATGAGCTGGTGTCATGATGGAGCCGGCAGGTAGCCATAGCAACTCCTCAACCAGACAAGGTAGCACCATCGTGTTTGGGCTCATTGGGTGTAATTACATTACAAGTGATATTACATTTAATACCTTTTACCAAAAAACTGTTTCAAATAATCTCATTAGGTATTTTTTTTATATCACGTCTGTTGTGTCCGCCAGAGACTTATAATTTTATCTATACAAATAAATAAAATTTAAGTTTCTGTATGTAATATAGAAATAACAACGTTTTATTGAATGCATGTGAATGTATGTAGGTACGGTACTAGAGTCTGGCCAACGAAAGCGTGATCTGGGGTATTTTCAAAGTTGGGGTATGGCAACATTATTAATCTGTGTATTGTCTGTGATTGCGATTGTCAGTATGACTTGGTAATCTTGATCCATGTTGGCTGATTGTTATATATTTACGATATGATGATACCTTTTCTTATGTTTATGTTTCAATGTTCCTCATTTGGCCGAATAACTGCAGAAGACTGGAAAAAAATGACGGACCATGTAATAAATGTGGCAAATAAATATAAACAAAGAGATCACATAACAGAAGAAGTATTGGATAAATTTATATAAGTGTAGATGATGATTCAGATACTGATGAATACTTAGAGGTTGAATTTTTGGACTATGATTTTGAGTATGATGATTAAGTAATTAATAAATTAAATGTTAAGTGGGTTAATATTATGTACATACTAATAAATAAATCTACACACTCTTTTTTAACTCACATCCATGACAGTCACGGCTCCGTCACTCTTCACCAAACGGAGCCAATAAATCAAAAAATAAAGTATAATAAATACAAATAATACAAGTATCAAAACTTTTAACTAGATGTATAGTTGGTGATACCACATTAGGATTTTTTGAATTTGCCGCGTTTTTCAGATCACATTTTCGTTGGCCAGACTCTAATAACAAATACGCAATTGTCTGTCTGTCTGTTTCGGGTTATCTCCAAAACGGCTGGACCGATTTTGACGGAACTTTTACTGGCAGATAGCTGATGTTATAAGGAGTAACATAGGCTACACGATCAAAAATCACGGCAAAATTAACAGTTACTGTGGGCAAAAATAAAAACATATGAGTTTGACGCGGACGAAGTCGCTGGCAACAGTTAGTTTTTAAATAAATGGACATCTTATGAAGGGATGTGAACTCCGAACTTTTAATAAAAATAAACTGTGGTGTATGCCTCGTTAATTGACGAACAGCTAAAAATACTTTGGAGGCCAAAGTTAAACTCTACATGGTTGGGTATTTGTAAGTGTCAACAACCGTGCGCTACATTGAGTCCTTGGGTGTTAAAAATACAAAGAACTTGGACAAAATCACCTTTTACAAAATAACAAAACAGCAGTCTGTAATACCCGAAAGATTAAGTAGAGGTTACATTATTTAATTTAAAAATAATAAAGAATTATTTTTAGATTAAATAATGTAACCTGAATCAATATTAAGTATATTTTTTTCAATCTTTTGAACCCAGCCGTTACTAAGGAGTATTAAAGCGGAGTAAGGGCCTTAACCTAATCCTCCCTACGAGCATGTCATCGGGATAGCCAATCCGAACACTTAAGCCTGTGCTACACGGTCGCCGACCGCGACAAAAACCAAGGTCACCTTAGTCGGAAGCGCGTCGGGCGATGCCGGCTACACGGTTTGCGACAAGCTCCCAACATCAGTATGTTTAGAACGCCGCGCAGAGAGGACGCATTTACGCTCGTACCGTACATTCATTACAACGACTTCATGGCGCCTTGCCTATCAAAACTTCAAAAATAATATACTAATAAACTTAAAAAACTAAACTCTAATCTTACTATCTTCTTATTAATATATATATTAATATATAAATGCGAAAGTTTTGATAGATGTATGTATGTTTGTTGCTCAATAAAGCTAAAATTGTTGAGCGGATCAGAATGAATTTTGCCTCAGAGATAGATTATAATCTGGAATAGCACGTATGCATCTTTTCATCCCGGTATAATGTTCCCTTGGGATAAGAAAACACTTTTCACGCGGGCGAAGCCGCTGGCAGAAGCTAGTTTATTTAATATAGGTACATTTAAAGTAAAAGAATATACTTTAAAAAAAATATCCCATGTATTTTTTTTTCAGTTGCGTTTTTCAGGTGCATGACTCTGATGTCAAATCCCAAAGACAGGACAAGTCTCTGTATATATCTGTAAGTTCCGTTATTACATTGCGTTCGCTCTGTTGAGCCATTTTTTGCGCGTGCGTCTGCGCTCGCCGCCTGCAGAAGCGCGACTGTCATACGCGTGGTTGTCAACAAGCGTCTACACGGCATCAAACAAGTCGCCGACCAACTCGTTGGCAACGCACGCACGCCGACCAAGGGCGTTGGAAGGTCATGCTAAATTTGGTTGGCAACCACTGTCTACACGGTCGGGAACAGCCGCTTCCGACCAAGGTGACCTTGGTTTTTGGCTTGGTTGGCGACCGTGTAGCACAGGCTTTACTGTCGAAGCAATCAGATGTAAAATAAAAGACGACAGATCTAATGTTTTGTAACATTAATAATTGTGTCGGCAGTAACTAATCCCCGACAGAAATATATTAACATAATGTTGGAATAGCGCGGTGGCCTAAAGCTTAGATAGTTAAGCTTCTTAAACTTGAAGACGATTGATAGCTTAGTCAACCGCTAGTAGTTTTTAGCTAATCAAAGAATAACTTTATGAAGAAACCAACATGAAGTGATTAAGGCTTGTTTCTTCTGTGTATCTATGAGAAGAGATCTTGCGTACTCGATATAAAAGTATGAAAGTAAGTCTTAGCGGTTTTTAACCCCTGACGAAAAAAAAGAGGGGTGTTATAAGTTTAACGTGTGTACGTGTGTGTCTGTCTGTGGCATCATAGCGTCTAAACGGATGAACCGATTTTGATTTAGATTTTTTGTTTGAAAGGTGATTTTGTCGTTATATGTTTGAATAAAATCGGTTTAGCCGTTCAAAAGGTATTCGCATTTTACTCTTTAAATCTGGATTTTTTCGCAAGATATCGTGTCATTATTACGTGTTTCGATAGATTGTCGATTGAAGCGTGTCTGCTATCAGGTATATTATAATTACGTAGTTTAAAAAGCATGAAATAAAAATTAAAATCGGGGGTTCTTTAAATTTGTAATTTTATTAGCCGAACAGATAAAAACCGCAAATTCTGCGAAATATGGAATTGTATGAAGCTGCACGTATTAGCGGTAAAAAACCGCAACATATCTGTGATTTGCCACAGAATCCACCGCACCGCGGTGTGGATTAAATTCGCGTAAATATTTTGAGCTTTATGAACGAGTAGAAAGATAATAAATCGCGCGGTATTTTATCCGCAGTGCGTGTTAGCTGTTATGATTCAGTACGCGGATAAAAAATCGCGCGAATAAAATCCGCGCGGCTAAAAACCGCAATGCGTGTAAAGCTTAAACCAATCTGCGTAGCCTTTTCCTAACTACCTACATTAGAGTGGCTTCCTATCTAACCGGATTCAGCTGACTACCAATATTTTACATGGAGCGGCTGCCTGTCTGGCCTCCACAAACAAGTTTTTTTATTTTTTTATTACCGGTAGGCGTGATCGCTCACATCACAATGGGCCTCATCAGAAAGCTTAAATCTCCCAAAGGGCAATGGAGAGAGCTATGCTCGGAGTTTCCTTGCGTGATCGAATCAGAAATGTAGAGATCCGCAAGAGAACCAAGGTTACCGACATAGCCCGAAAAGTTGCCAAACTTAATTAGGGCAGGGCTTTGATGGGCGACATTGCACGCAGTACGGATGGCCGTTGGAGCCGAAAAGTTCGGAGTGGTGGCCGCGTACCGGAAGACGCAGCGTTGGAAGGCCTCCCACCAGGTGGAGCGACGACCTGGTCGCCATGGATGCGAAACGCACATGGTCGATTATTGTGGTGACGCTTGGGGGAGGCCTATGTCCAGCAGTGGACGTCTTTTGGCTGAAATGATGATGATCATGAACGGTTGGTCTACGTCTCACCACTATCTCGCCTGATGGTAAGCGATGATGTGGTTGACGGTGAAGCATGCTTGCCTAGAAGTAACCTATTCACTCACTCTTTACTTCAATACACATTGACCTACGTTGTACAGTAGCTATCAGGCAATTCCGCTCTTGGGTAACTGTGGGTTGGTCACGCTTGATAAAGGACGAGCCTAACGCCGATCTTTATTAAAAACTGCGTAATGAGCGTCCCGCCTCAGAGCAGCGACTTCATTATGTGCTGGCGTTAGACGTTACAGCAATGTGTTGTAATCTGTTTGGACAGATGTCAGCGTAATTGGGTCAGCGGCTGCCGCGTGTTACCACATCGCGGATAAACTGCTGCGAGCTTTGGACAGGGCAAAATACAGCTTTGTAAGGAACGGAAAGAGGATGCTGCAGTCACTGCGCACTCGCGACCCTTTGTGCCTATTGGCATTGTTTGTTATGTCTCCTTCTTGATATGGAGGGAAGTGGTTCTTTTTTTTTTTTTTTTCTACCACTTTATTCTGTTCTGATTAATTTCATTCTCCGAGTTTCATTGCCTTGGAGCTTTTCTGGTGGTCGCCACTGTTGACTCTGGCTTTCAGGATTTGCAGTGGTTTGGGAATAGTGCGCTGGGATTGTCACTAAGGTTGATAGACGGATTGGTGATTGCAGAATGCAATTATTCATCGAGGCAATGCTGCATTCTTGATAACAGTCCTCAACTTTAATAGTCCTATAGATTCCATCCTCTCCTTTAGAAATACAAGAGTTACGAGTACAGCAACTCACATTTTTTTTTAATTTATGGCGCCTACTAAACTTCAAACATTGCGTGTTATAAATTCAGTTGCTAACTAAAATAAACTATTTTTATTATTCTAGTTTGATGTGTTGCGATTCACTAGATTTTCATGGGAAGAATGTTTAAATCACATCTTTATAGACAGCTTTAAATAATATCTTATGTATGAAGATGTTGGGAATAGAGACTTAACTAATAGAGAAAGAAACCATACTTATACTAATATTATAAATGCGTCTGTCTGTCTGATACCCCCTTATGACTTAAACCGCTTAGCCGATTTAGATGAGTATGGAGATAGTCTTTTGAGACCCAGCAGGGTATGAGAGGATTTTTATTTGTCCCAGAAATCATCGATTAATGTGTGGAAAGGGGGTAGAAATTTGTATGGTGTACCAATAATTTCTCAATAAGTCAAGTAAGGCGTCAAAAAAATCTTTTTACTAATACTACCAACTTCCAAATAAGAAATCTACAAAGAGAAAAATAACTTTATTTTTGGAAGTCGGTGTCAAATAAAGTTATTTTTCACTTTGTAGTTTTCTTATTTGGAAGTCGGTAGTATTTTTTGTAAAAAACACTTTTTAGTTGTACCTACCTAATAGACAAGTAGTTACGTAAGGTACCTATTATGCCAGGATAGATTACCCGAATATCATGAAACTGACATAACCGGTGAAATGAGAGTGTACCAAGGTGAACTGTACACATCTGCGTACCCCTTTAGAGCGTACTGGCGTGATGTTATGTTATGAAATGGTATAAAAAATAAACAGACATGCGATTGTAGCAATCCCGAGAGATTTCCCGTTATTTATTGAAGAGTTCTGTTGTATATCTCCAAAGTTCTTCATCAGATCGTCACCAAATTAAAATGGACCAATTTCGACACATACTCTTTCAAACAAATAAAGAATTTTCAAAATCGGTCCAGTATTGGCGGAGATCTCGTGAACATACATAAGTCAAACATAGAACCTACTCCTTTTTGGTAAGTTAGTTAAAAAAATAAGCTTCGAAATACAAATAGGTACTACACAGACGAAGTTACGGGCAATAGATAGTCTAGATCTAGAATAACATACAAGCCAAGCCACTCATAAGGCGAACCTTTCGGCCTTTCGCAATATTGTCGAAAAAAAAGTAGTGTTAGTTTTTTTTGTCACAATAGCAACATCGACGCGGACGGCTTCACATACTAATCGAGCTTTTTGCGTGAGACGCTGCCACGCGCGTCGGTCGTCGACCACGAGTGTGTCTTGAATCTTGACCTTTACGCGCCATAGAACGCCTACGTTAAAAGAACGGGCATCACACTACGATTGTTCCCATCCGATTACATCAATAAAACTTCAGCAACTGCTCTAACTAACACCAAGTTCTTCAGCTCCCGCTTTTAGTCTGTTCCAGCCACCATTTAGGACCTCTGCCCATCAAACTGGGGAGCGACTTTAGATCTTGTCTGTTTCAACAGCTAGACATGTGCTTCTAATGTACACCATAACGCCTTGTTTCCGACCTTCCGATTTCAATATATCCTAGTCGCCGTTTTAAAGACTGCTCAGAGGTCCCAGTCTCGAAGGACTTATCTGCTGTCAGCTAGCTTGTTCTGCAGCCATCATCATTTCAGCCGAAAGACTTGCGCTGGGCTTTTCGCATACAAAGAGTCATTCCGTCAGATGTTGACGTTTTTCGAAATTGATATTGCGGCGCTTGACCGATGGACCGATGTCCTAGAGCCTAATTGCGTAAGTGGATTCGGCAAGGCAAAGGGTTTGACCGCCATCAATCGACCAATCACATGCGAGATGAAAGACGCGATGTGTATTGCCGTCTATAATAATAATTCACTTGCGCAATTAGTCTGCAGAGTTAAAGCTGCAAGAATCCGCTATATGCGAGACGCTCAGGGGGGTAACCATAAGCTCTTAGAGTAAGGTTATTTCGTGTGTGCGTAAGGGCAGATGTTACATATGACTTGTAAACATCTGTCCCTTTTCCCAGTCGCACCATGGTTAGTTGACACGTCGTGCTTCGGAGCTAGGACGGAGCGATGTTGTGACGCCTGGGAGAGGCCTATGTGCAGTAGTGGACGTCTTTCGGCTGATATGATGAATATGATCTTCGTTGATAGAATATCTCTTGTCTAGAGTCTCAGGTGGTTATTGAGACCTTCACCAAGTCAACGGTCTACCTTGTAGGAGGTCTACCAACGGTACCTTTACAACCCTTAGGGCCCATTGCACATCCATTCTTCAATGTAACTTAGCATTACGCATGTGGGGTATAGAAGGTTAGATAGAGGGGGGCACGTATGGTACCCATGGCGGCCCACATTTGACCAATTGTGTTTTACTCGTATTAGAGGGCGAGTCTATTGCTGCAATGTAAACGTACACTAATCGGTACAAACGCGGTATTTCGCAACGTCCAGACTACCTCGTAACATTCAATATTGACTCACATTGCTCGCTGATAACAGCGCGGTTCAAGTACTGCGCATATACATAGATAACGGTTTCGTTTTCCCACGGTGTTTACCTAGTGCAGCATCACAATACTCTCAGTGGTCACGGATAGTTAACACACATAACTGCTATTGATACATTCCAGATGGAAAACCGAACAACAGTAGGTACATTGCGGACAAAAATGGCTTGGGATTGAGCTGCTCCATTAAATTTTTATTTTAATTATTGTGAATGTGAAGACTGTGAATTATACTTTTTTTTAGTTTGTTTTTAATTATAATTTTCTCAGTTAGTTTTTAATCATGGTCTGGCAGTTTGAGTAATTTATGCGGCCTACCCGAATGTTCTTTCTTTGGTATTGTTCGTCGAATCGTTGAGCTCCTTAAATTCTGAGTTTAGCTGCACGGTTATTGACAAGTGCACTGACTGGTCAGATCCACACAATCTGGCTATAATATCCTTTCCACAAAAGACCATTTCAGTCATCAAGATTGATGACAAAATCTTGGTTACTTTACCGCAGTCAAGTCTAAATGTGGTATTCGTCTGCTAAACTGCAAAGCCCTCAACACGACTGAATCATGCCAGCTATACACTCACGCCCGAGAGCCCGAGAAACGCTGTACATTGAGTTTTTAAACAAAATACTTTATGATTCAACTCAATACTGAGAGCAATGTAAATCATCCCCGCGGGCTCTCGCGCGAGCGTGTAATAGCATAAGAATTGTGACCTCTAGCGATAATTGGTGATAACGATGATAATATCAGAAGACTGCAGCATATTCCCACGCCGTGATAATGAGTGAGATCATTCAAGCGAGTGAGCGAGAAAAAATGTATAATAAAAAGTCTTCGTTACACTTCAACTGTAATATGACTATAGACCGCCGGAACTGGCCGCGTTAAGGTTTTTAATTTTCCGGGAGAAAGAATCCGGGACAATTATAATATAATTCAGTACCTACCTAGTCAAAAATATTCGCAACCAACAATAACAGAACATCACGCCTTCATTCTTCGAAAGAGTAGGCAGATGAAACTAGTTAGACAGCAAAGTTTTTGACAATCTAGACTGTAGGCTGTTTCTGAGAACTTTTCAATAGGAACAACCCTGTGACGCTTCCCAATCAGTGTCGAAATCAAGACCCTACTCAGTAGCGCCCATAAGCCGTCGAGACATCATCATTTAGGACGAAACACGTCCACTGATGGACATAGGCCTCCCCCAAGCGTCGCCACATTGACGACCGATCCCGTGCGTCTCGCATCCAGCGGATTCCTGCTACCTTAACCGACCAGTGTTCTTTACTTTGGCCACAAATCACTCGGAAATATAAATATCTACGTTCAAATGTAAAATCAGATAATAAGTTCGTTCTCAGATTGTATTATCAAATCTATTGTACATCGGGTTCGCGCCTCGCACAAGTTTTTCAATTAGAGTCGTATCTGGAGTGGAGCCAGGCACAGCTGCTTACATTACTGAAACTGGTGAGACTCGGACCGATGAAACTTATCGGATAGCATCGATATGGAATCTTTCTCTCGCTGTGTTAAAATATCATAGATAGAAGTTACTTACAATTTATTTAACGGCTGAAAGCCTAGGCGTTCATCGAACAATAAGGAGCACACATTTTTTTTTTTTTTTTTTTTTTTATCTACCTTTTTCGTATTCTACTAAGCAAACCCTTTCATTTGATACCCATATCATGGCAGTGCACAAAATAAGTAGTCCGCCATCTTGGGCCGTCCGCCGTATTGGATTTAGAATGACGTCACTTATATGCTATCCATGCATTGTCATCCAAACTAAACATGTACGCAAAATTTCATCTTAATCTGTGGAGGATAACTGCTTTAAAATTCAGAAAACAACTTGTAACATAAACTAACACTTTTTGCGTTTCTTTTCCTAGAGAAAAATGGAATCCCTTCAACAAAGGAACGGAAAGAATACGCGTAGATCTTTCCTGAACACCTCCTCAATTTCCTACCTTATTTCCTTAAACACAAAGTTAAGAATCCCAATTACATAAACATGCTCTATAGACTCCCTGCAGACGTCACAGTTTCCTAATCGATTCTCTAAAGTCGCTTATGGATATAGAACTACTTATAGTATTCAGAACATTAGTGTTCTTGTAATAAAGCCCACATTTCCTTGTACTCGTGTTTAGTTATTCAGGAATTTGACCGTGAATTCTGAACGTGGGTCTGTCACTGTCTAAATAATACAGAAGGTCTGGTCCAAACAAAGACTAATGAAAATTATTCAACACACATTAGTTTGGTTACGACAATTAGTCATGTTTAAATTGATTGGATAAACAATTAGTTGAAAATCGTTTGTATTGTGAACTAATAATTTCTCAAGTAAGACGGTCCACAGACCTACAATATTACTGTTACTGTGCGATATAAGAAAATAGGCTATTCGTGGTACTAATGTTACGCAGACGAGGTCGCGGGAAACAGCTAGTTATTATAAAATGCTTATCATCCATGAAACAGATGAGTGAAGGTCGCTCCTTACGCGGATCTTAGGCCACACGTGACATTTCAGTGGATCTCTTCAGTCTCCATTTTATTCCTTTTGACATACGTTATCGCTGGTAGAATTTCACTGTTCATGTTCCCATGCCGGTTACATTGGCGGGTGTACCGTCGTAAATGGCCGGAGATGGTTCTCTCGAACATGTATCCTCCGACAGCACAGCATGATTTTCGTCTTGTTTACATCTTTTTAGTTCGCTTTTTAAGCAGTCGGGTTTTTTGATTTTTTTAATTAACTTTTTTATTAGTTTCATTTTTCGATTTACTTTTAAACATATATGTGTTATCTCACGTCTAAAAAACCTTTACTTTGATACCCCACACGATGGGTTTGATAGAAAAAAAAATTGGGCCACCCACAATATATCGCCTAAAATCCGCCATTTTTAGGGTTCCGTACCCAAAGGGTAAAATGGGACCCTATTACTGAGACTCCGCGGTCCGTCTGTCTGTCTGTCACCAGGCTGTATCTCATGAACCGTGATAGCTAGACAGTTGAAATTTTCACAAATGATGTATTTCTGTTGCCGCTATAACAACAAATACTAAAAACAATAAAATAAATATTTAAGTGGGGCTCCCATACAACAAACGTGTTTTTTTGTCGTTTTTTTGCGATAATGGTACGGAACCCTTCGTGCGCGAGTCCGACTCGCACTTGGCCGGTTTTTCAATTTTAATGTAACCAGTGAATCGATTGACCTAAGAATCATCAAAATTGACCCACGTGTTTGGTCTTTAGAACGCCACATAGGAACAAACATACATACATACATAGACTGATAAGACATTACCCTCCAATGCGTCGCGCAGTCGGGTAAAAAGAAGACGTGTACGATAAGGGCAAGAAACGAGCATAGGCCTCCCCCAATCAGATTCTATGCCTCTCGCATCCAGGTTGGCCTTCTTTTTTTACCCGACTGCCGAAGGAGGGTAATGTGTTTATCAGTCTATGTATGTATGTATGTATGTATGTATGTATGTATGTTTGTTCCTATGTGGCGTTCTAGAGACCAAACGCGTTGGCCGATTTTGATGATTCTTACGTCAATCGATTCGTCTTAATCCTGCGAGTGTCACATTAAAATTGGAAAATACAAAAATGGCGGATTTTGGGCGCCATTTTGTGTCGGAAAAAATTTTTTTTTTCTTCCAAACCCATCGTGTGGGGTATCAAAATAAAGGATTTGAAGAGGCAATTTCAAAAATGTAAAACACTTATATGTTTAAATGTACCTAATTCTAAAAAAAAAATAACTAAAAAGTTGTAAATAAAAAAATCTAATTAAAAAAATCAAAAAACCCGACTGCTTAAAAAGCAAACTAAAAAGACGTAAACAAGAAGAAATTCATGCTGTGCAGTCGGAGGATACATCTGGGTTTGGTCCGCCAGCTCGCGAATATGTATCCTCCTTTGTTTTACAACTAAAAAGGTAAAATGTTCAGCTAGTACAGACGCAATCGTCTTTGCCAAGATAATCTTCAAGTGTCGCTGTACAATGAGCTTCATTTATCATCGTCCTCATGGTCTCGAGCCTCAGTTCATTACTCCTTTAGATCATGTCGGTGCTCGCACAATACCTGATGACGCATCCTAAGTACGTATCAGCAGTAATCAGTAGTCTGTCCTCCAAATTATACAGTCGAATACTTCGGTGATACGATCAGCATTGTGCACCAATTCTTTGTTCTGCTACATCCTGTCTGAGGGTGTCTTTAACTTAAATAAATTAGTTCGAGACGGTGTTGCCATAAATCGATTAATTTTTACAAGACTGCTTTTCCGGCAACTAGTAATCCATTTTACAAGCACTTCCTGGCATCCAATTAAGCAGAAACTTGACTTCCTTATGTAAAATTGGCAACATTAAATAATATGGTACTATGGAGCTGTTCTCATGATGGAGCTGGAAGGTGGTCATATCAACTCCTCAACCAGAGATAGCACCATCGTGTTTGGGCTCATTGGATGTGTAATTTTCAAGTGATATTACATTAGTACCTTTCAGCACAACAAGTTTCTTGTCAAAATAAATACCTAATTAACTTGAGTTAACCTTTTAATCGTTAGTCAGACTAACTTTTTGCAACACTGGTTCGAGACGACTTGTCAGACAAATTGCGTGGTAAAGTGAGCAATTTGAGTAATGAGGCAGATTTATAAGCAGTCTTGTCGACCCTTTCTGTGTCCCGTGACTCTAATAAGGGTTTATCGTGTAAGTTTGAGATGCTGGCGATGATTCGTTTAGCTAGCAAAGAACTAAACTGTAAGTATTGCTAAAGTTTGGCGATACTTTGACAACGAAACTAGTATTTTTGGGATAAGTGTATACGTTTATCTTGGACGTCGCTAACATCTGTGAAGGAAAATATCGTGAAACCTGGGTTTGTCTATAACATAAAAGTCGTTTTTGTACATCGAAAATATTTCCAAAAAAATTGCCAGTGTGTTAAAGGATGGGTGTGTGGAATCCATTGCCAGCATTTTGGAATTATTATCTGTTTGTCTGTTTATCTGTGCACGCATCACGTAAAATGTACGAAACCAATGTAGATAACTTTTATAATAAAATATGCGCTTAACTTGAAGTATTACTTAGTTTTTGTTGTATCGCAATCAAAAGACACTCTATCAAAAGTTAGATGGATTTAAAGTGTTCAAGAAGTAAAATTATCACAACACACGCAATTCAGATCTCGGACACTTGAACTCCATATTCCATAGATGGCGTTGTGCATTTGAAGTCATTTTCTGAATGGCGGTCTTAAGATTCTCCGTGAAGGTAGGCAAGAAGGTAAGTAGGATAGGCAGGAAGGTAAAGTAGGGTAGGTAGGAAGGTAAGTAGGGTGGGTAGGACGGTAAGTAGGGTAGGTAAGAAGTTAAGTAGGGTACGGTAGGCAGTAGACGGGAGGGAAACCGCGGACACAGCTAGTTAGTATAAGTTTGGAATCGCCAACTGGTCTTGATTGCGGTGTTTTTTGCTAGCGCCTTTTCTTTTTGAGAAGAGCTCTTTGAGGTGGGACAGTTACATGCTGGTATTGTTATAAGTGTTTTTCTATCGGTAAAATAAATTTTCTTAATCTGTACCTACTTCCCGAGAATTGTGGATTATAAATAAATGAATAATAAATAAATAATTCCTACATACAAACAAATAATGTTACTTCTTTATGATAATTTGTTTAAGATTTCTTTCAAAATGAATTTTTTGAAAGACTTTAATTAATCGTTCTGTAGATATACCCATTATTTCGTACTTAAAGAACAAGACCACCAATTACGAAATGACTTTGTTTCCAAGCATCAAGAAGCCTCAACACAAAACATGGCAGTGTCGCCCGCACTTTCCTTGTGTCCCTCCGTTACAAGTCTGTCAGTCGTCGGAAATGAAACGGCTTCATTTCCTGGAGTAGTTCATTGTGTATTGTGTCGTACAGCCGGTGGAGGACACGAGCTCAATGTGCCGGAGACGTGTTGAGATATAGCCGGGAGCCGGCACTTGCCTGGGACAGTACCAGGGGAACAGGAAACTGAGCCATTCAATATTCGTTTTTTTACAAACTTTATACTACCTGCTTTCGTATGTGTCCAGCTACTAATCCATTTTTCAAGCACTTCCTGGCTTACAATTGGCGTAGGTACTTAACGTTAGAAACATTGAAATAAGATGATAGAGCGATATTTACGCCAATTGTTGACGATTTCGATGTTTTTTACAAGCTTTTATTTAACTTGCAATGTATGTATGTATGTATGTGTTCGGGTCAAATCTTGCAACTCAATTTTAAAGCAGTTATCCTACACCGATTAAGATTAAATTTTGCATACACGTCTAGTTTGGATGAAATTCTAAATCCAAGATCCGGACTAGTTATTTTTTGTGCACTGCCATGATATGGGTATCAAATGAAAGGATTTGCTGAGAAGAATACGAAAAAAGCTTGTTTTAAAAAAAGATTTTTCAATGAATAATTTTATTAAACTCTTATTTTTCGTTTGGAAGAGTGTTTTCCCGAGGTGGTCCCGTTTGTGTATTGTAGATTTTTGACTGCTCCGGAAGGATGGTAATGTTTTTATCGTCCATTACGGTACAAAGCCGTGATGCTTATATGTGTTAATAACGGAGCTAACAATAATCTGCCAGATTTTCAATATTTGTTGAAAATCTGGCAGATTGGTTGATAATTTCATAGTTCTTCTGAAATTATATTCTTGCTACCAAGTCCTGAGCAATACTGCCTCGATCAGGTTACTCATAAGAATACACATAAATCGCTAATTCAATTGCTGAAGAATGAAATAAATACATACCAGCCGACTCGGTCAAGGTCACTCCTTCTCATCCCTCCATTCACGAGGCTGATTTCTGTGATCGCAGATACAGAGAGAAGAAATGAAGATTTCTTATTATTCCTATTCTTCACTGCTGAAGGTGGTGTCCGACTTGGAAAGCTTTGACGGATGCATTGACATTGGCGAGCTGCTTCCAATCCTCTGCTTTTGGCTCTTATCAGGGCAGTTGTCGATTCTGTAGACATCTCACCGTGATGACTAAGGTGTTGTCAATCTGACAACAAAGGTGGAATGACAGGTCACTTTTGTACGGTAGGATTTTATAGAATAGACTGGTTGATGTGACCAGAGAGTAGGTGAACGTCCGATTATTTTTTCCACTACTACCATTTTGCCGAGAAACGTACTACACTAACGCAGTTGTCAGTAAAGCTTCAGGTTTTCCTGCTGAGTTGTATTTGTGTCGCAGCATTCCTGTGGTTTGGAAGTTATTTAGCTCATTTGATACGTCACGTTGATACATCTAGTCATACACACACGCCGGTTATGAGTAGTACGCTCCTGGCCATTATGTGTGCTTATACAGAGTTTCATAACGTACTCACTCGTGATAACGTAAACGATCTCTTATGTCTAAATGTATACAAAAAAGACGTTTCTCCTTACCGTCCCCAGACGGCGCTTATCCAGTTTCAATACAAATAGATGTTTACGTAAACGCGATTGAGCGTGAGTAAAAACTCTTACTAAGGCCTCTGAAGTACATCTCCACGCTGCATGTTTGTCGGGGCATAACGCCGGCGGGGTTTCCCCTGCCGGCGTTTCCGCTCACGTCTACCTTTTTAACCGACTTTCCAAAAAGGAGGAGGTTCTATTTTCGACTTTATATTTTTTTTTTAGTGTATGTTCACCGATATCTCCGTCAAATGTGAACCGATTTTTCACTTTGAAGTGTTTGTAGTATTTTTTTGTAAAATCGTTTTTTGTTGGTCCCTTTCATTCACCCCCTCAACATGACCAAATCATCTAAGCATACTATTTTATTCCATTATTGTACAGAATGATGCTTATAAAACTATTAACAAATACTTTGGTTTTTAAGTGTCTATACGCGATGGTTATTGCATCCTATCCTCATGAAGTATTCGTCGATCTGATACCGATTCATAAAGTAAACATAACTTTCCGGAGAACAGTGTAAGTTGTGCACGTCAGCTGAGTCGGTCAAGGTTACGACCCCTGCCTAGTGCCTCCTCCCTGCCAAGCGTTGAGAGCGCTCTCGAAGGTGACATGGGGTACGGTTCCACTGACAGAGACAAATAATCTCTTTGTACTGAAAAACTGCGGAGTAGCGCTAGTAGTTAGTGTTTAAATTCCTCTGATTTATATGTGACTGTATAACAGTGCGAATTGGTTACAATTCATCTTTTACATGCTTTTATTAAGTTTCACCGGCGTCTGTGTGTAATCATACTACACTAGATGCCCGGTCAGTGCTTCAAAAACGGGCCACAATACGGTTATGGTCTGTCTTATTTTAAATTAGTATGGTCCAATCCTTGTATCCTTGATCGAAGCTTGCAAGTTAAAGATCCGCTTCCCGCTGTTCGATTGAACTGAAAATTGGCACACCCGTTTCTTTCTCGGGATAATGCATTTTGATGTACCTTGTTATAATAGATAAGCTTTGATTATTAAGGAACCCATGTGGTGCTTCAATTTCTGACGGTTTTCCTGTCTATAGCCAGTTTCCTACTACTTATATTCAGCTGTTAAAGCTATAGTTTTTATACCCTATCGTTGTTTCATGATAGGACAAACCCAGGATACGAATCCCAATTGCAAAGTCCTTTCATTCATTCATACATACACAGGCACTCACGCCTTTTCCCCATGGGGGTAGTCAGAAACTACAGAATGCCACCTGCTATGTATGATCCTTTTGTTTTGTATACGTCCATATCTGGTTCGCAAGTTCCATTCAAAACAATATGGAACAGAAATACTTAAAATACGACTGAAAAACATCGCTGAAAAATAACAATATCTTTACTGTAAAGATCCATAACTAAAGAACGAAGAACAACAATTCGTTCAACAATGCCTCAAGAGGTATATTGACACAAGTCTCTACGTCGTCGTAGGTACTTCGTGTAACAAAACAATGTATATTTTGACGCCACTCTTGTGGACGCCATTGTAACTGCGCCATTATTGTATTGTACAAAAATAAACCACTGAAGCGTTCTTTGAACTTATTCTGGTCATTTTTAACTTGTAAAGGTACTTGGTATTGTTCAGAGTCATCTTTTTTAAGGTTCCGTAGCCAGACGTGAAAAGGGACCATAATAATTCTGCCCTGTCCGTTTGACTGGATGCATTACACCGTTTTAGCACTTTATCGAAAAGTGAATTAATTCTATGTACTGCTTAAATGATCAAGAAAAAAAATTTATTTTTGGGTGACACTTCATGTAGGGTAGGGTAGGGTAGATATGTAGGGTAGGGTAGGTAGATATGTAGGGTAGGGTAGAGTCGGGCAGTTAGGTTGGTAGGGTATGTTAGGTAGGTCGAGTAGGGTAGGTTGGTAGGTAGGTATTTACGGTAGGGGAAAATAGTAGTAGGAAGAGTAGGTAGGTATGTAGGATAGGGTAGGGTAAGTAGGTGCCATTTTGCTCAAGATAGTTCTCACGTACAGTTATTATAGTGATCTCATATAAATCAATAGTATTCAACACATGTCACGAACTCCCGCCAACAACAACCATTGTGTTACCTTTATAAACCTTTCCATTATTAAACGACAATTAAAAATACTATAAAAGGTACTCAACATATGGCAAAACAACATTTGCCGGGTCAGCTAGTAAATAGATAAAATCAAAACTGTGCATGCTTAATTATAACTACTTATCCCGGCTACGGAACCTTCTACTGTGAATTATTTCTGTGTATTATTTACGCTTAATTGACCGATTTGAACTTGTAAAGACGTTATTGTCCCGTGTCATCCATTTTAACGAGATGGAGATTACGCTAAAGAGTTGAGAACGTCGTGTTGACTTTGGCGTGGTCAGTAATAGCGGCGCGGGCGTGTCGTCCGACAGATTTAGATAAACGAGATCTTAATCTGTTTGTGTTGGCGCGTTTTCTATACAGCATCGAGTGGCCAATCTGTTTCCAATTGAAACTTAATTTTTGTGCTCGTTATTGTTATTATTATTTGCCTACGTACGTCTAGAGCTACCAACGACGTCTTTGGGCACTAACTAATTTTATAATAGGGTTTTTGGTCTTGAGATTTAATTGAACCTAATCACCTTATACAAGCTGTGTGGTACGGGTCGAGGTTGCAACACTTAGCGAGGTCTGAAATTCATCCGTGATTAGACAAGCACGTTAAGCTATTGCTCCCGGCTGTCAATTGTACATTTATAACGGATTGTCAGAAGCGAGGACATTTAAAGCTGTCTTGCAAAGGAGTATCTTGTTACCCAGTAGAAGAACTTGTGGACATCTACACTACACTCAGTCTGCCTAGCCTTTTCCCAACTATATTGGGGTCGGCTTCCAGTCTTACCGGATTCAGCTGAGTACCAGTGTTTTACATGGAGCGACTGCCTATCTGACCTCCACAACCCAGTAACTGAGTAACACGGTAATCCTTGGCAAGACTGGTGTCAGATCTCAAGCTTCTGACTACCCGTAACGACTGTCAAAGATCTTCAAATGACAGCCGGGACCAACGGCTTAACGTGCTTTCCGAGGCACGGAGGAAACTCGGTATGTTGAAATGGTCACCACCACCACCATCCACAAACCGACCTCGTCAATCGTTGCTTAACCTTGATGATTGACCCGTGCGACTGTTATTATTTAGCCACGAGCTCCTCCATCTACACTACACTAACATCTAAAATACTGGTACTCAGCTACATCCGGTTAGACTAGATGCCGAGCCCGACATGGTTATGAACAGATCGATTAACAGACTGTACCAAATCATTCTTGTAAACTTGACCGACTACCTTGCCAAAAGGGAACATCTATGTGAAGTAAAAGCTACAATTGGGTTGTTGAATTTAAAAAAAAATACGATTTTTAAAATTTATTTTGAAACTTTACATATCATAAATTATATTGTCGTTGCAAAAATCTCTTAAATATTTTTTTTCAATTTATTATAAGCAATTGAAAATCGATAAAATTTTAAAAAGAACCACCTGTCTACGAACGGGCCATGATTGGTCGCCATGTTGGTGACGTCATAACGTTCAAGGAATTTCACCATAGTACAGTGTCACGTAAATTTACTAAAAATATCCGAAAATTAGTGCAAAAATATTATTTATAACAGCAAATTTTATTTAGACATGTGTGATAAAGGATTCATAAAGGCAAATTTCGAAAAGATATCCATCTGATGGACGATTTGGAAAAATTGAGCATAAGTAAAGTAGTCGTAATGAATATAACGTGATGGTGGACCGCGACCGGTGTTTGTCATTGTTGTCCATTGTACACATTACATTTAGAAACATAATTGTCATAATGTAATTGTTGTTACATATGGGTAGGTGATATTCGTGTAAAATAAAAAGCTAACAAACACGATTGGCGCGCAACTTCGACTTTAGATATCAAAAACTTCATAGGTACCACTAAATATTATACAACCCGAAATCTGTGGAGCCTTTATTTTTATTTATTTTTTGCATAACATCCTTAAAATTTTCGGTATTTTTAATTATTTGCATATCCCTTTATAATATTAAACACAAATATCTATATAATATAATTACAAACACTAAAAAACTTTGTAGAACAAAAACGTAAAAATATTAATTCGGTACATTTTCAAATATCTCTTAAATGCGTCGACCGATTTTCACAATTCAAACAGAAATATTAGTTTTACGCCTATATCCATCATTTAAAATTAAAATAATGAATATATCTCCATAAACAAAAAATCATGTTTTCAAGTTACGTAATTGGTTTGTTGAACCAACTTTTTTTTTGTAATAAATGGAAAGATCATATATAAGTTTTCATACAAAACAATTTTTAGTTTTTTTTTTTTCATTGTAATTACAAAGTAAAATCCAATCGAAAATATTTTTTTGAATCCAGTACCGAAAACACCCCGACAGTTTTCCGAACAAAGCCGAGCCCGTGTGACGTCACAACGTTCATTTCTACTCATTGTGGCACATAGCTTATACTGTGTTTTGACTTATAACCAATTCCATCTTGTTATTATCGTCAATATATTGATGAATATCGAATACATTGATCATAAATATCGAACCTTAAAAGTTATCGTGCTTGCTTCGCATCATTATGTACGAATATTACAAATATCTCCCCATTATTGTGTGATTCGCGCAATACCCAACCTAGCAAACTGTACTAAAGTTTTGAGAAATGTTCTATGTCTAACTAGATTCCAATTAAAATATGTTAATTATGTTGTTATCTTGTTCTAATTTAGTATTAGATTCTGATTAATTTCTTAATTTGATCATTAAAGATTGAGAAAAGTAAATTTTTAAGGGAACTTTCGAGCAAAGTTGACATTTTTGTATAATTACGTAACTTGAAAACATGATTTTTTGTTTATGGAGATATATTCATTATTTTAATTTTAAATGACGGATATAGGCGTAAAACTAATATTTCTGTTTGAATTGTGAAAATCGGTCGACGCATTTAAGAGATATTTGAAAATGTACCGAATTAATATTTTCACGTTTTTGTTCTACATAGTTTTTTAGTGTTTGTAATTATATTATATAGATATTTGTGTTTAATATTATAAAGGGATATGCAAATAATTAAAAATACCGAAAATTTTAAGGATGTTATGCAAAAAATAAATAAAAATAAAGGCTCCACAGATTACGGGTTGTATAATATTTAGTGGTACCTATGAAGTTTTTTGATATCTAAAGTCGAAGTTGCGCGCCAATCGTGTTTGTTAGCTTTTTATTTTACACGAATATCACCTACCCATATGTAACAACAATTACATTATGACAATTATGTTTCTAAATGTAATGTGTACAATGAACAACAATGACAAACACCGGTCGCGGTCCTCTATCACGTAATATTCATTACGACTACTTTACTTATGCTCAATTTTTCCAAATCGTCCATCAGATGGATATCTTTTCGAAATTTGCCTTTATGAATCCTTTATCACACATGTCTAAATAAAATTTGCTGTTATAAATAATATTTTTGCACTAATTTTCGGATATTTTTAGTCAATTTACTTGACACTGTACTATGGTGAAATTCCTTGAACGTTATGACGTCACCAACATGGCGACCAATCATGGCCCGTTCGTAGACAGGTGGTTCTTTTTAAAATTTTATCGATTTTCAATTGCTTATAATAAATTGAAAAAAAATATTTAAGAGATTTTTGCAACGACAATATAATTTATGATATGTAAAGTTTCAAAATAAATTTTAAAAATCGTATTTTTTTTTAAATTCAACAAACCAATTATACAAAAATGTCAACTTTGCTCGAAAGTTCCCTTAAAAATTTACTTTTCTCAATCTTTAATGATCAAATTAAGAAATTAATCAGAATCTAATACTAAATTAGAACAAGATAACAACATAATTAACATATTCTAATTGGAATCTAGTTAGACATAGAACATTTCTCAAAACTTTAGTACAGTTTGCTAGGTTGGGTATTGCGCGAATCACATAATAATGGGGAGTTATTTGTAATATTCGTACATAATGATGCGAAGCAAGCACGATAACTTTTAAGGTTCGATATTTATGATCAATGTATTCGATATTCATCATTATATTGACAATAATAACAAGATGTAATTGGTTATAAGTCAAAACACTGTATAAGATAAGTGCCACAATGAGTAGAAATGAACGTTGTGACGTCACACGGGCTCGGCTTTGTTCGGAAAACTTTCGGGGTGTTTTCGGTACTGGATTCAAAAAAATATTTTCGATTGGATTTTACTTTGTAATTACAATGAAAAAAAAAAAACTAAAAATAGTTTTGTATGAAAATTTATATATGATCTTTCCATTTATTACAAAAAAAAAGTTGGTTCAACAAACCAATTCCTGAAGCTCGCTATCGCTTATAAAAGTGGGGCCATACCCCTTGAGGGTGAAGTTTAATGGCAAAATGCGCTGATTGTATTAGCCTCCCCCCTCAGCACAGAGCGCGGGCACTACGTACATGCGGATAGAAGTTCTGCTGTACCTACCTAGTACTTCAACCATCAAACATGTTGCTAGTACGTGCATGCACTGTTGCAGTGATTGTGCATGTTCAGACATTAACGTACGATATTGGGGTTGTTGATTACTCCTTGGCAGTTACGTAGGGATTCAGCAAGACAGAATTTTCAATAGTGTCATGTAAATAGTAGAATCATCCCCATCTTCTTCTTTAGGTACTTTGCCAATTAATCATCATCTGCCCTTTTTAATGTTCCCACTGCTGGGAAACAGACCTCCTCTCTGTGAGAGGGAATAATGAATATTATTCATCAAATACAAATAATATTCTTAGTCCTCTGCGAAGTGGAATAGCTCAGCAACTCTCGTGGCTTCGGTATTTTCGCGATTGTCCTATTGGACAATGCCTTAGGTTAAAATCTACGTATTTCAACAATGCTGTTTGCGTTTGATTTTTCTTCATGACGCATACAGTTCTGGCCGAGCTAAAACCAATCTTAGCCGGCTGGCTGTGATGCGGGAAGAAATTAGCTCGCCCCAGTTATGTCTATTAACTTGGATGGAGTCTAAACTGGCGATGTAGTCGCGTGACTTCCTAATCATTAAAACAATCGACGAGTGCTGCTGTCACGACCTGTGTTGTATTAATAGAACTTGAATTAATTAAAGACCCAACTAAGTGATCCTTCTGCACTTTCCTACCCATTGGCATGGGGGTGAAAATGAGGGTAGTATTACAGGATGGCCAGCGGATTGACTCATTCAGCAATTAGCCAAGATGGCGGCGAGTGAATGGGACTCTGCTCTATGAAACGGTGGGTGCAGATAGCTTGTTTGTTTGTTTGTTTCGACTTTGGGAAGTTGTTCATTTAAGTGAGTTTGAGGTTATTACCGGAGACGGTTTGACTAATAAACTGGTCTTGGCTAATTGTTATGGCAACTCTGGTTACCGCTATATCAATCTACGCTGATTTAGTAAGTAATGTTGCTTGAGAAACTAGGGGTGGTGTGGTTAATAAATCCCGCTCCATGAACTGAAACTGATGATGAACTTGAAAATACTCTTGGTTTCTGAATTGTAGTTAAGAACTTTTCACTGTAAGTAGGTACTTTAGTGCAAAATATTGACTTTCAAATTAGAGTTCTTACTATCGAACTGTCAACGGGAACTTAGGGCTAGTATGCACGGAATCTGGTGTAGGTAAAAGCCCACAAAGGTATTTTATTAATTAAAAAATTACAAAATGTTGCAAGATTAAAATTGTTTGCCAACAAACAGTGGTGACATTTAATTATTACAGTCTGAAATTATACCTCTCACAACATTTAATAATAATGTCGCCTGGGCCACGCTGCACGAAGGTCGTGCCATGACATTGGCCCTGAACACCCAGACTAAAGGCATCGTATCCCGGAGGGGAGAGTGGGGACCTGTGGAGCATGTCTGCATAATTACCACTCCGCTTATAATAGGTATAATTAGTGCTAAGCGCGCGCACGGCGACTGTTGTGACACTATGTTTAGCGAGGGAATGTTGAGTTGAGATATTCTAGGGTTTTCATAGCTATGTAGCCTCGACATAGTTGGGAAATCCTGGCATTTCTTTTTAGAGTCTACCCTTTTGAAAGGGCTTTTGTTTTTCGGCGCAAAAAGATTTTAGTAGGAATGTTATGGACTGGGACAAGTAGACATAAAAACAGCCTTATATCCTTTTAAGTTGTTGGCATAGATTTAAAAGGATAGCGACCGTCAGAACTGACTGGCTGCGAATTGCCATGTACTACCAAAATTGGTACTTGCCGGGATTCGAACCCAAGACTTCAAGCACGAGAGGCGAGATCTTAGCCACTGTGCCACCACGACATATGCACACATACCATATGCGACATAATTATGTAACCCACCTCTGTCCATACTAATTCCATAATATTCCAATGCACTCGCGGTTCGTTCCACATCACCGAGCACCGTACCTGTCTGCTTTTTATTTGTCTCATGGCTAATCAACCGTGACTTCATTCCAATCTGTGTTGTTCAGCTGAGACCAATCAATGGCTCGACAGGGGTGAACTAGTGAGATGACAAGGTTTATAATGATGTACCGGACCTGCTAAGGGTCAAAATACATCGACACAGAGTCGCAGCGAAACGACGCGTTGTTCTAAAAATGTACATAGTATATTGACCTCTATCTCCACAACGTAAAGTCGAGTCGAAACGACGAGAAATTCTATAAGATGAGTGCGAGTATGGTGCGAGTTCTCGCGTCTTCGCGAGCATTCAATCGAATACGCGATTATTTGGTAGAGATAGGGGTCAATAGCCATGTGCATTTTTAGACAGAAGCGTCGCCTTGCTTCGACTCAGTTGACGACACGGTTGGCGTAGTGGTTGAGCGATCGGCTGTCGGCGAGTTTGTCTTTGAGGCTAAATCGACCCCAAATAAAGTAGTATAAAGATAACCTAGACCCTAATCATCCTCCCTGAAGGTGTCCACTGTGCCCCACAAGGTTAGACCACATCCCTCCAAATGCCTCGCTTCTTCTTCTTTCGTGTCGAATAATTCAGACTATAGTCTCAACCATTCAGATCATGTCCGAACAGTATCAGTATCGGACAGCTTTGTCATTCCCTAGGCCACGTTCAAATGGTCACGGTCGGCCATCAAATCAAGGGCAGAAAAGGGGTTAGACCATATCCTGCGAAGGGGTTCCACACTGGCACTGTGTATTGAATGATGCCTCGCTGCAGATATCCCTGTGAGCTGTCGTGGCACGCGCGCATCTCCTGGCAGCCCGCCAGCACGGGGTCTGTGCACGACTCACTATGCGCCGCCACGCGCCATACCCGCTGTGACTTGACGCGCTGTCACTGAAGCACGCGGATATACGGCGAAGACCTTGAACACTCAGGACAACCACACGGCTTTTTGTTATACGAGCGTTCTGTGCCTTCCATGCCTTTCGCCTTGAGAAAGCAGTAGTTATTGTGTTGGCAACGCGCGACGACGGAAAAGTCATTTGTGATCCTGGCGGGATAATATGCTAAGCGACTTATCTTCACTGCAAGGCAGCGGCGATCTCTCATACAGACGATGAACAAGAACATGTATTGATCCCCATACTAAGTTGGAGCAATCGGAATGAACTGTGAAATTACATGATACATATTCGCAAACTGGCTGACCCCTTGATCCTCCGACTGCACAGCATGTTTTTTTTCTTGTTTACAGCTTTTTAGTACACTTCTTAAGCAGGCGGGTTTTTGATTTTTAAATTTATTTTAATTTTTTTTATTTTACAACTTTTTAGTTATAATTTTTTTATTGAATGACTTTTAAACATATAAGTGGTATATATTTTTGTAATCACCTCTAAACCCTTCATTTTGATGGTCCACTCGATGGGTTTGGAAGAAGAAAAAAATTGCAAACCCCACAATATGGCGCCCAAAATCCGCCATGTTGCTTTATTTGTAACGGCACTTATCTAAAAACACTTGAGCAGTCAAGACCTATCTAACGATGTCTTAATTATGAAAATCCATCAAGTAGTTTGAATGATATGAGGTAATAAAGAAAATTACATACATACAAACATACAATTGAAATACAATTAAAAATACAATCTATACTAATCTATACTTACTATAATATTATAAAGAGGATGATTTTTTATGTTTGTTTGTTTGATTGTTTGTTTGTTTGTACCGAATAGGCTCCGAAACTACTGGACCGATTCAAAAAAATATTTCACCAATAGAAAGCTACGTTATTCCTGAGTGACATAGGCTATTTTTTAATCCCGAAAACGGGTCCTTTGGGGTGGTCCACGGGAGCGAAGCCGCGGGCAACAGCTAGTTTAAAATATTTTTAAAATCACTTCTCAAGTTTTTCAATGCACTTCAGTGCTACTCCTGTGAACTTCATCAGGTTGCAGTGAAATATAAATGTACCTCATTTTAAATAATTTTTAACAATCTTAGGGCGCGTGACTAGGAGGCCAACTTGTTCAGGTTAGTCCTAGAGCATATTACCGGTTATCGTTTAAATGACTTTCATCCTTGTGGATAACATAACAGGAATTCTTCGCATCTTATAAGCTTTTCTTGTATCTAACTCCATACGTAGAAAAAAATAAATGGTCCTAATCAACGGGCCCATTTTAGAATTGAGTACCTATTTGAAGTTACGAACGTGTCAACTGTCAAACCGTGCTTTATTGCCCCATTTTGACAGGTTTGCAGGATAGAGTAGACGTTGACAAATACTCAACTTCTTATAGTTAATTCTTTTGATTAGTTTTTGACTAGGTTGTCTCTTGAGGTAATAAATTATGATATGAATTTGAACGTTTTCAAAGTACGAGAATTTGCCAATACTAGTTTATTAGTCAAAGTGTCTCCGGTACTAATAACCACAAATAACAAATACTCAACTTCAAAATGCTAAAGCAGAAATCGGGAGAAGGTGTCTGTCTACAATAAAAAAAACAATGGTGGCGCCGGAACTCCGGATAACCAAACTAAAGTCAATTTACATGCAAAATCTTCTTCATGTCTTAAGACAAGCAACCTTTTAAGAGTTTCAGTGTTTTCAAAATAAAAAACATTGATAAAAAGCCGTGCAGTTTATTGACAGAACTATTTCTTGTGCCAGCGCCGCTTCAGGAAGTGCTCGATAACGTCTATAAGTGGACTTCTCAGAAAGCGAACAGTTTAATTGGACGCTATTTTTGTGCGAGCGGCAATTGTTTCAGTTCTATTCCTACAGAGGGGGCTTTGACCGGAACTAAGCTGTGCCCGATCCTTCTTCAAAGACAGGGCAATCAGTTGCTTAAAAAAATAAGAGCTCAGAGCTCACGTTTCTCGGTATATATAAAAAAAACGATATTTATATCATATGATTGATTTTTAAAAACAAGTTTTGACCACATCATTTTAGCGAATGAAGTTCACTGCTGGACATTGGGTCTCCTCAAAGCGTCGCCACATCGACTGCTCCTGTGGTTGGGGAGTGCTTTTCTCCTAGCCTGTTCTGAACCACTCCTCGGCAAAGGTCTCCACTCCTTCCACCTTTCACGAGGCCGGGCTTCATCCTCCTAGTTCTAGTGAAATCAGCCTAGTTCTTCCCGCCATCTCGTCCGTGGTCTGCCGCGACTCCGTGTCACTGACACAGGGTATCAGCGGCAGATTTATGTTGAGCAGCCTTTTGACCCACGTCAGCTATATTGGTTTTGGAGCGCAGTATAGTGTGTGGGGATAACTGAGAGTATAGAGATTTACTGAAATCATACCTCGAAGAGATGGCATATTTTTCTGGCTCACCTCATGACACACTTGTAGAGTGTGAGCACACTTTACCTGGCGACGTAATTCTAATAATATTCAGCAACATAACAAAGTTATTAAGTCCCCGTCTATCGATGTATGAGTACGTGCCTGCCCCTTACTTGTGCTAGCTTCTGATATCACCGTCCTTTACTGGGACAGTGCGTGCAGCGTGACGATACATACATTTGTCTACTAAAGGAATACTTATTCAATACTCCGTGCGATACCTACTACTCGTACCAATGAATGATATCATCAGTTATGATAATTCAGAGCAGTTAAAGAAAAAATAAAGTAAAGCAAATCCTATCCTTTGCAAATTAATAAAATAAAAAACCCGACTGCTTTAGAAGCGAACTAAAAAGATGTAAACAAGAAGAACATCATACTGTGCAGTCGGAGGATACATATTCGCGAGCTGGTACCAAAATTATAAATAACCTCAACATTATATAATTTGTGCCGCAACTATCGCCTCGTTTCGTTTGATCCATGATTTTTTGCCCACCCTGTATACAAGACTAGCAGACGCCTCGCGGTTTCACCGGCGTGGTTCCCGTTGCCGTGGAAATACAGGGATAAAAAGTCACCCGGGGATAGTGTAGCTTCCAAACGGTGGAAGAATTTTTGAAATCGGTCCAGGAGTTTTTAAGATTATTCGTTACATACAAAACTAAAAATCTTTTCGCTTTATAATATGATTATAGTATAAATACGCGCGTAAAACATAACCCTTCCTTGGCAGTCGGGTAAAAAAAGCAAGAATTTTCAATAAAAAACTTTAAATAAAAACATAACTTGGCGTATTGTACGGCCTGAACTGAAGCCATAGGTATACTAAAACGCAATCATGAACAATTGAACACGTTCAGTGCAGAATTTTCGATACTACGAATATACGACATTATTTTGTTTCGCTACTCTTTCGGTCGGTCATTATCAGGTAGCTCGAGGAGGGACACATTGACTACAGTCACGTGTTCCTCCGAACAACGTGACTGTGTCGGGAGCTCGGGGGAGGCTCCAAGACTCCTTAAAAAACGTAACAAGAATTCCAATCTTCTATTTCGCTTCGACTTTCGGCGAATACATTGATGCTTGCTTGAACTAATTTTGTACTGGTTATTATTTTTTACCGACTGCAAAAAAAAGGAGGTAATCAATTCGACACGTATGTATGTAATATTGTTGAAATTGCACAATATTTACACTTTTTACTCTGTATGGGCATCGTACACGCATGACACACGTGTGCCAAATTTCGTAAGTGTATGTATGTTTGTCCACGCATTTATCCGAAACTACTTATCGGATTGTGATCATTATTTTTGTATTGAATTAAGTATCTCTCAACTTAGAGAACAGTGCAACATTCATCAAAATCGGTTCAGCCGTTTTCTAGATATGGAACATACAACCGAGTTCCTTAGCAACAAACAGCACGAATGTGTCTTCCTCCTTTTATCAAAGTCTTCTTGTTCAATCCTTTAAGTAACATACACACTCACTTATTTTTAGTGATAGGGTATTAAAACTAAAAAGAGAGAAATTTGTAAACTTTTTCACAAAAAATAAACCGACTCTTCAATTCCGTTGTTATTAATTTTTTTGGTTGGGAATTGAGATCAACCTCTCTAGATCTGCCGCTTCAGGCAATACAGTCGTATTGCTTTGTTATTTGGCAAAGGAAAGCTATTTAAAAAGATACTGTCTAACATAGAAGTTGGTACTTAACAGAGCTCTTTTGCTACTTATAAAGTTCTACACATCTAATGTAACATTGTCTGTAACTTCAATAATATTGGGTAGTTTCCAGAGGTCTTCTCACATTGGCAATAGTCGAAAAACATCCAGTATAACCTGGTCTTAACCTAGGTTTTTTACTGAACCACTATCAGAGGTCTTACTAATCTGGGGCACTGTTACAGGCTGAAAATTGGACTGCAGATTAAAACTGTTCAGGGAATAATATAGAAGTTCAGAATGTAAGATAAAGACAAGTATTTGAGGCTTACATAACTTGGTGAATACCATTGTCCGGAAAAGTTCGGGCAAATGCGAAGAAAATGTGCCATCGTGTTATGAATAAAGTAATTGCCTAATCATGGGCTGCTATTAAGAATTCCCTAACAGATATTTCGCCAAGAAAATTCCTTCAGACGGCAAAATCTTGGTTAAGGCCCTTACTCCGCTTTAGTGCGGTAAAACGGTAACTTTCTAAAGCATACTCCTTAGTAACGGCTAGGTTAAAGGTTGAACACAAAATTATATATTTCTGCCGGCGGCTTCTCCCGCGTGTAAAATGTTTTCTTATCCCAAGGAAGGAGTATACCGGGATGAAAAGTAGCCTATGTGCTATTCCATACTATAATCTATTTCTGTGCGAAATTTCATCCAGATCCGTTTAGTCGTTCTGGCGTGATCGAGTAACAAACATACATCCATCCAAACTTTCGCATTTATAATATTAAGTAAGTAAGATTGATTCATTTACATCATTATTTGTGAAACAATTTTTTTTCGTATGACTAATACTTTGGCATTTAAAAAAATAATTAACAACACGATATTTTTCCGCTTCTTTTGCATACTCCTCCAAAACGTTGTTGTTTATAAATATTTTTACACAGAAAAAATGATGGTTAGAATATCTTCTTAACCTAAATAGTATATGTAAATCAAAAAATATTTAGCAAACAAAATTATCCAAAAGGAGGTCCAATATTGATATTCTGGCACCGAGCGGGTGCACGCGCACGGCCAGTATAGCCCTCGCCAAGTTTCTGGGCCGCCCTGCCCGGCGAGCACGGCCTACTGTGACATGGCCTAAGTCACACTTTTTATCACAGTTTGGGCGATAAAGCCATTTTGTCTTAAATGCTAGCACGGCGGCGTGAGATATTTTCTTGACTTGTGGCATAACTTCTTGACATTTATTTTTTTCTTTTTCGGAAATTTGCCAATTTTATGGCAGTTTCGGTTTAACCTTGGCCATAAAAACCATTTAGGTTCAGAGAAGCATAGTCCTACGACGCACTATTTCTGAATTAAGGGCCTCCGAATTTTATTTTATTTTACATACACACGCTATATATCTCGAAAACGGTATGTCCTAGGCAAAAAATAACCAAAATTTAGCCCCCCCCCTTTGATACCCTCGTGCTAGCAGCATCCCAACATGAATTTATGAAAAAAAAATTTTTTTTTTTACTTTGCTTGGTTTTCGACTTGAACCACAAATTCTTAACAGAAAATATTGTGGGTCATGACAAGTCATGATAAAATATGTCATGTCTTACAATTTGTCTTAAATACTAGCACGGGGCAACCATGTGACATAGTTTCAAGACGCGACATGCCTTTCTTGTAGCTGACTTCATAGTGCGACATAATCTGAATAGACGACCAAATAAAATAATACTTATAAAAGTGTGCCGTTCATACAGATAAAATACTTTTTAATTTTGTTGGGAACAAATTAATATTTGACCCACGACCATAGACTTATGCACACTTTATTTTTCTTTGTTTGTTTGATAACATATTAAGTGTTTGTTATAAAGATATAATTATTTTGAAAATGTTAATAATTACTTAAAAAATACAATAGCTTAGACCCAGTTCCCGATACCGCCCCTATTTTTTTATTTTAGTTGTTTTTTGGGAGTTTTATTTAAGAAATAATTTAAAATGTAGAAAGTAAGAAGAATAAGGAATATAACAAAATAATTATAAAAAAGTAATAATCAAAATAAAAATAATAATAAAAAATAGGAATAACAATAAAAAATAACAATTATAAAAAAAGTAATAAAATAGAAGTAATTAATAATCCTGTAACATTTCAATTAATTAATAAGCATTGATCACCACACACAAAATAAATTTATTGCCATTTAGTGCAGTAATTAGAAGGAAAATATTTTATTTTTCAACTATAAAATTTTATCACCACCTCCGAACGAAAGTGATAAATTTTCCTAAATCATCTGTCAAAATGTGAAATTTGTGACAAAATGGGTGCGCCTGTATTAGCAACTAAGACCCGATGAGTCCCAAATAAACGTCAGGAAATTTTATCACGCCGCCGGTACTAATTAATTAAGACAAAATGGCTTTATCGTCCAAACTGCGATGAAATGTGTGACTCAAGCCATGTCACAGTAGGCCGTGGTCGCCGGGAAGCAACAAGAAAGGCATGTCGCGCCTTTAAAATAAGTCACATGTTTGACCCGGCTAGCATTTAAGACAAATTGTAAGACATGACATAATTTATCATGTCTTGTCACAAATGTCTTGGGTACGCCCATGCTCGCTCCGCTGAAGTTGGTTTCCGGATGCGCGAGGCACGAAACGATGCTGTTTTTGTATGAGATTTATTACTGCGCAGCCATTGTAGCCAACTTCAGGGCGGCCAAGAAGATTAGCGAGAACTATACCGCGTTAACATTGGGGACGCCTTAATTAAAGTTCCGGGTATCCGCTGGAAGTGAGATGCACGGGATCGGTCAACGTTTGGGGGTTTGGCGACGCTTGGGGTAGGCCTATGTTCAGCCGTAGGCATCTTTCGGTTGATGAGTTACACATAACATAACGCTTGTATGTTTAATGCCCATGTAACTGTACACTCATCAAGTAGAATTGTAGACTCTAAATCTAAGACCGAAAATTTCAATCTTACTAGGTACTATTATAAACTTGAAAGTTTATGAGGATATCCATCCTCATAGGTTAGATGGACCCCCTTTTCCGCTCTTAGACTCCCATTTGGTCCGTTGTGCGTTCAAGCATCCTCTCTGTGAGAGGGAATGGGCCGTAATCCACCACGCGGGCCCAGTGCGGGTTGGTGGATGTCACATGTCTTCGAATGTTTGGTTCTAAGACATGCCGGTTTCCTCACGATGTTTTCCTTCGCCGTGGTGATGTAATAATTTACACAAAGTAAAGCGTCTGCCTGGGTTCGAACGCACGACCTACAATTTGTAAGTCGCGGCCGATACCACTGGGCCACCACTGCTCTCATGTGAGGATTGTGAGGATGGATGGATGTTTGTTACTCTTTCACGCAAAAACTACTGAACGGCTTTTGATGAAACTTCACAGAAATATAACTTGTACATTAGAATAACACATAGGGTATAAAGATATTGGGAGAAGTACTAATACCACGCGGGCGGCAGCTAGTAGTACTTTTTATGCGGGCGAAGGCGCGAGCAGAAGCTTTTATAATTATATCTACTTACTAATAAAACATCGAATAAACTCAGCTGTCTCAATTACATTGGTCAGCTAGAATTACATAGAAGCTTTTAACAACTCAAACAGAAAAAGTTTAATTCGACCGAAATTACATCAACCGTAGGCTGAAAAAACGTCTCCGGTGACGAATTTTTATTGAATTTGTAAACTTCACTGAGACACGATCTCTTATTACAGTCTCGGATGTTGTTCTATATTGTCTGAGCATAGAGCACTGAAGTGACTGCGGGCTAGAGGCGTCATTGTCAACCAACACGCACACTGAGCGTGTCTGGAGTGTCACCGATTATAAAAATAATACCAGCCTGTAACTGTCCCACTGGTGGACAGAAAGGCCTATTTTCATACAGAGAGGGCAAGAGCATTGATGACCCATTTGTAGTGGGTAACCCGTGACAATTCTTACTATGGCCACAATCAAAAGAGTTTTATCTCTTCGTGACAATTTTTTTTAAATACTATGATTTTTTTACAGTTTTTTTTTGCCCCTTTTTACAGTTTCATTGTACCAAAATGTGTTACAATACAAATTAAAAAATCGAGTGGCATGCCTCTTAAATTTAAAAGCGCCATCTATTGGAATACATTTTAAATGATCCGTTCAAATAATCTTCGAAATGTGTATTAAGAGCCCAATATTCCATAATTTTGTGCTTAGGAGAATTGATTAAACAAGAACATACAATATTTATGATCAATTCTAGAAAATGTTAATTTTACACACACTTCAATAACAAATCAATGCATCTCGCGTCATCTAGTGACATTTATTAGAACCAAATTTTCTTTGTTAGCGCTTACTATGGCTATAAGTGCCGAAACTTGTTCTCAATGTTTATACATTGCGCGCACCACGATGTTTTCCATCACCGTTGTTTAATATAAGCTTCCGTGCTCTGTGGTGTGAGCTCAACACAAGACAATATCAATCAAATTGTATGAAACTTTCTTTTGTTTCTGTCCTCGCCGCGACTCGGCGGGCGACTGATCGACTTCCGCGAGATATATCATGATTGATAGATTTGCCAGGAATGCCAAGGTTAAGTCAAAGACGAAGATTTTGCTGTTATTTGTTTACGCGTCGACTTTTTCAATCGGTCAGATAACTTTTATCTGAAGATTAAATATGGCGGTTTGTCATAATTATTTTATAAAAGATTTCTTCTTTTTTTTCTTATGAGGATGTGGCCAGGTCTGGTGTCAGAGTCAATTAAGCCGCCTCTGGGAACTCCACAGGCCTCTGACTTGGCTATTTAAGACTTGGATTAACTAGCGTAGCATTAGTACTTCAAATAGCTTATTTTTTTATATCGCGCTATAACATTGTGTTCACACCCTTTAATGATGATTTCTGGGATAAAAACTTACCTATATCCTGCCCAGGATCTCAAACTATCGCCATACCAAATTGCATCTAAATCGGTTCAGCGGTATAAGCGTGAAAAGATAACAGACAGACAGACAAAGTTACTATAGCATTTATGCTCGCTACCACGGACTCAACCGCATACCTGTCATTTGTTTGTCCGGGACAGTTTAAATTTGTAATTATAACGGCATCCACGAGTTAACAATATTAGTTAGGATAAAGTTATTCCTCACCTAAAATGTTCTGAATATCCCGATCCGAGGACGATATTTCAAATCGGTCTATATTAACATCTTTGTGTCTCCGAAGATTGTCAATTTGCCATTGTAATGTCTCATAACAGAAATACATATAACATCACGCCCATATTGCCCGAAGAGTTAAGGCAGACCCAAAAACCATGTCTTCCACCGTGCACCGGTTTGGTCCATTGACTGACTGTAAGCTTTCCGATGAAGCCCATTGTAAGCGACCACGTCTTAGAGCCATATGTCATCACTGGCAACACACACTGGTCATACTTTCGTCTTGACCCAAAAACGATCTTGACTCTGCCATACCCACTGCGCATTAGTATTGCAACTCGCGTACATTCCAACTCCTTTATGTCGTAGCAGTAAGGGTGACTTTCGTAGTGTCATCAGTTCATCACTGATGTTCCCTATAAAGCGTTGTGGACTCGTCGATAGCTAATTATTTAGGTCGTTTGTCGCCGATCTTGCGCTGAGACGTTGACGCATCCCCCCGCTTCTATTAGGTGGCCCCAGCCCCTCAAACCTCTTACAGCTGTGTTGTTGCTCCAATCATCAGTCTCTACGATTCTTCAATATGTTTTCTTTCAACTAGTCTATGAAAGATAAGCAATATATAAAATAATGCTTTGATACCCATACATTGATTGATATTTTTTTTTTTTTTTTTGATGTAATCTCGCACTTGACCACCATCTCACCTGATGGTAAGCGATGATGTGGTAATGTTTTTGTGTTGTGAATAAGTGGTGATAACCTATTCACTCCTGACTTAAAGACCCCTAGATTGTATCAGCGATGGTAATCGCTCGTTAAACACAATTTTTATTATATTTTTTATATAACAAATATTTTTCGTACCTTTATAGGTACTTTAAGTACTCTATGCTATACTTCTAAGTTCATTCGGTTTTTCATCACATCAGTCCAATCCGACTGCGTAAAATATCGAACATGAAACGAATTTATCTAGAAATAGAAATGGGATAAAACGCTGGGATTTAGACAAGTCTGGTTTCGGAGTAACGTGTTTCATAGCTATCCAAACATTACGTTTTATTATCCATGGACCCATGGTAATAATATCTATATTAAAGTCAGGATGACGCACAAACTAGGTTAAAGAGAAGAGAAATGCGAGAACCTCGCTGTAGCGTGTTTCTGAATAAACTTTCAGTAAGAGCGGAAGTGCACCTAAATCAGTAGAGCTTTCCTACTCGTAGTTCTGTTGCTGCTGACTTCCGGCTCGCTATCGCAGCGCAGTTTTAAAAATTAAATCTTTCTATTATTTACGAGATATATATATGTACATTAATGTTAAGACTTTATATAGACGCTAGATATGACCCATACCATAAAATTATTATATTTATTGTTCTTTGGTTTCTTGAAGATTCCTTTGTCGTAAAACCTCATCGCTAAAACAATTCGGACGCCGAACGTCGCTAACAAACACAAAAATAATCGAAACACCATGTTTCTGTGACCCCATTCTAAACACCAAACATTGTCCTCACAGACGGAACTCTCAACATGACATAAAGAATCTCCACAACGTTCTAGAAGCTTCCAGAAGAATGCTATGAAAATCCAAACGCTGGCGGGGACGCGCACCCTAGGGGGAGAGCCTCCGCGCTCGACCGCCTATTACTACGGAGATCTCGAGAGGATCAAGAGGAAGAACGGAACCCAAGAACCTCTCCAGGAGATACAGAACCCTGACGAACTCAGCGAGTACGTAGAGACAACTGAAGTCGTCAACGATGGCGCCGTGCGAGAAGTTCCCCCTCTCAGAGATAGGGGACGCCAGTGGAGTCTGCCAGAATACAATACGCCAGAGAACTCCAGAAAAATCGAAGAGACGTACTCAACAGCTGGGACGTTCCCCATGCCTGAACCTAAAGAAAAGGAGCCTTTATTAGCTGAGCTGGAAGTTGTAGGAAGGTTGCCATTAACTCAGCTGGACTCTACCTCTGGAGTGCGAAGAAGTAGGAGCTGGTATCTGTGCTGCCCCAACATGGCTGACGAGGAGATATCTCGCGAGTCCTCGTGGCGCTACTCCAGTTTACGGCCGGTGACGGCGCCGCCTGTGCCGGGGCACAACGGAGTCAGTATGATGGTAGGTGCTGGTGGTGGTGGTGGCTCAAGTGTGTTCTCTTGTTGGAGGTTGTGATGATGTTCTCGATTAGAGAAGCTATTTTGTTAGGCAAGGTTGACGTCTGATGAAGAAAGACTCCGCTCAGTACATATGTATGATAAGTATCCGAAACTGTTCAGCATCAGCTGAAAATAGACGGTAAGGGTGGTTTCGCACTACACGCCTGTGTCCGTGATTGAGTTCCGAGTTCAGAATGTTCTGAATTATGACAGATTATGACTATCCGTCAGTTCGGATGTAGTGCGTAAGCTTCCTTACAAGAAGGACTACGGCTACTTCGGAATAGCACGAACACGGATCGGATGTAGCGAATACTGTGTATCTAGTTGCAGTATTTTTTTGTCTATTCAACGTGATTTTATGTGGTATGCATATATATATTGACATCTTTTTCTAAGCGTTTCAATGGCAATCTATATTGAGTCGAGCTAGAACTTGTACGAGTTTGGCGCTGTCGCATGTCGTCTAAACTGATAGACGTACTAGGATCCTGAAGCTCTAGACAAGTGTCATTCGATGTCAACGATGGCGATGGTCAGAATGCCAAAATGTACTTGACAAGTGACATTCTATTATCGAAATATAAAAATATTCATTAAAAATCTTTTTTAAACAAGCTTTATTCGTATTCTTCTCAGCAAACCCTTTTATTTGATACCCATATCATGGCAGTGCACAAAAAATTACAAGTCCGCCATCTTGGGCCGTCCGCCATATTGGATTTAGAATGACGTCACTTAGCTAACTATGCATTGTCATCCAAATTAAACGTGTATGCAAAATTTCATCTTAATCGGTGGAGGATAACTGCTATAAAATTCAGTTGCCAGATTTGACCCGAACACACTAACATACGTTGCAAGTTAAATAAAAGCTTGTAAAATGTATGGAAATGTCAAACGCTATCGTCAATGTCACATTATTAATCTCTTACATTTGGTATTTTGACTATTAACATCGTAGACATCGAATGACACCTGTATAGAGCCTCGGGTGTATCAGCGAATAAAATATAGCAATTATAAAATACTTCACCTATCTGCCTTTCTTTAAAACCCTCCATCTGTTCCTCTTCCAGGTAGCCACCCACAGTTCAGGTCGCGAAGACGTGAGCTCCCTCCGAGCCGAGCGCGACGCCCTCGCCAGAGCGCTAGCAGCCGAGCGCCAGCGGGCGGCCACCGCAGCTAGAGCTCACGACGCGAGGCTGGCGGAGCTACACGGGGTCATAGCGGAGCTGGTCAGGAGGCGCGCGCACGACAAGCACGCCAGGGCCATACCCGAGGAGGATGTGTCAGGTGAATATGAACCTTCACACGGAAGCATATAAGATACAGAGAGGATTGGATTCTGTTACCTGATAGTTATAAAGTCCAGAGTGGGGACTACGACGACACGGTTGGCTGCTACGCCGCGTGTCTCGGGTTCGATGCCTTCACGGAATAAATATTTTTAGTCACCGTTAAACATTTAACTCAGATGATGAACTGTGAAGCAAGGTTCAAGGTTAAGCAACGATTGACGAGGTCGGTCCGTGGATGGGTGACCATTTCAACATAGCGAGTTTCCTCCGTGCCTCGGAAAGCGCGTTAGCAAGTTTAAAAATAAAATTATTAATTAACACTATTTTTTTAAAACATGCTTTTGTCGTATTCTTCTCAGCAAACCCTTTCATTTGATACCCATGTCATGGACGTGCACAAAAATAACTAGTCCGCCATCTTGGACCGTCCTCTATATTGGATTTAGAATGACGTCACTTAGCTAACCATGCATTGTCATCCAAACTTACGTGTATGCAAAATTTTATCTTAATCGGTTGAGGACAACTGCTTTAAAATTCAGTTGCAAGATTTGACCCGAACACATACATATATTGCAAATTAATTAAAAGCTTGTAAAAATATGTTGTATCCTCGACAACATAGCACGATCCTCTTGTCAAGACGTTCAGGCTTCTCACTCCCGGTAACGACGTGTGATCTTAAATTTACTGTATGTTCTCACATGTTTGTCATTGTGTTTCAGACGAGTGCGAGTCGACGACGCAGCCTGCCGGAGAGCTCGACAACGATGCAGATCACTCAAGAACGGAACAGGTATACGATGATCATTTAATTATTTACATACAAAACTGTAAATGCTGAACTTAACTACAGATGTAAAGATTTTATTCTTTTGCAAAACATCTATGCCTTTTATTAAGCGGTATTTAGAAGGATGCCCAAAGTAGTTTCGCGATATTTATGGAGGGTTAGTCCGCCACAAAAACTACTGGGTTCGATCAGAATGGCTACGTCAAGTACACGAGTGGACGTCTTCATACCACGGCCGTCCTAGTTAGACCAAGTCAGGAAAGTCGTGATATTTTTTGATGATAATCTTTTCTCCAGAGGAGTCTATAACATCTTTGCGCTTTTTAACTAAATGGTGTTTAAGAGTGCTTTTTATCAGCAGTGAAATTGCTAACCAATAGATATTTCTTCCTTCTTCTAGAACGACACATCGTCAGCCCTGAGTCCTGAGCTGCCCACTCCCCAGGAGTCGAAGGTGGAGACCACGATGCCGGCGTCCACCTTCGAGGAGCTGCCCACGGACTCGGAGACCAGCGCACCGGGACCTGCTACCAGGTACGCAGCAGTGCCTCTAGACAACATTCTTACTTCTAGGCAAGAGTGGTCCATCGTCGACCACATCGCTTACCATCGTGAGATAGTGATCAAGCGCGAACTTATCATCAATAATTTTCTTATTTTTTCTTATGTATCCTTTTTCGTAATCTGCTCAGCAAACTGTTTCATTTGATACCCATATCATGGCCGTGCACAAAAGATAACTAATTCGCCATATTGGATGTAGAATGACGTCACTTAGCCAACCATGCATTATCATCCAAACTAAATGTGTATGCAAAATGTCATCTTAATCGGTGGAGGATAACTGCTTTAAAATTCAGTTGCAAGATTTGACCCGAACATATTGCATACATACATTGCAAGTTAAATAAAAGCTTGTAACTTGTAAAAAGCTATCGGCGACAACGATTTTCGAAAAGATCTAAATGTATAGGAATAGTATGCGCTACCGAAATGTCACGTGGTCTATCCCAAACGCTATCGCCGGTACAATTTTACTTGGTTCAGAGTTAAGCGACCGATAGCTTCGCTAAGATCGAAGGTCTAGTAAGCGTATAAAGGCGCAGTGTCGTCTGCCTGCATGTGTGTGCAGTGGCGCACAGATGCGTGGCTGCAACCAAAGAGCTCTGCTCTAAACACGCTGATGGAAAACATCGAGAGGAAACCGATATATCCTAGAACCAAAAAAATTACATCTGACATCTACCAACCTGCACAACAAAAAAAATAAGTTAAGCGATGTTTTTGTCTTGTCTCTATACAAACTTCTCGTAACTATATAATTTGTCTGATTCTAGAACGGAGGGACCTCGAGTGGAGGTAACAACGCCGTCAGTCGCAGAGCAGTGCGACACCAGCCTCAACCTGTCGGAGAAGGATTCTGAAGTGTGCCTCAGTACTGCACGGTATGTAGCTATTCTTCATTATTTTTAAAAAAATGGCTTGAAACTTGGAATTTCTTCTGTACCGTGGTTGCATTTACAAACAAACAAACTCACAAACAACCAAACTGGAACAACAATCTGTAGGCCTTACAAATATTTATATTAGCACTGTAAACTGAACACTATCACCGTGCACTAAGGTTAATATTCACACACAATTTTTACGTTGAACCGCAGTCCGAAAGCAAATAGAGAAGGGAGAGAAAAATATAGTTGTAATGGAGAAAGTGAGAAAGCTTGTATGTATATTCTCAGCTGTATATCATCACAATGTAAATTTAATCCTGCACGGTGACATTAAGGTCTATATTCCCGTACAGTTGTTGCAAGATTCCGGGCAGAGCGAGTGAAGACTCTTGCATGTGTATTATCAACTTAACGTTATAAACTAAACCCTATGCTCCTCACACTAAGCCCCACACCCCCGCAGATGCTGCGCGGCCCCGGCCGGCGCCAGCGAGGGCGCGGGCGGCAGCTGCGAGCGCGAGAGGGGCTCGCCAGACGAGCCGCGTCTGTACACCAGCTGTACCGGTAACTGTGCCTGTTTATATGTGTTGTCTGGCGCAATCCCGTGGATTCGCTCCCGGCGCCCACCCCAAACCATCAAACACCAAGTACTTACCATCGGACCTGTATTGACCGGTTCTATTTTGGGGCTCAACCACTGTGCCTTCCGTGCGCCCACACTTCAACACGTCTACACTCGCCCGTGGCTCTGGTATAACTGATGTCTGCGTGTGTGTATGGGGGGGATTAAGCGAGTGTGTGTGTGTGAGTGAGATGGCATACACTCGGCGACAGTGTAAGAATTTTTGAATTGTATCAAGAACCAATAATATTGTTACGAGCTGAAGTTCAGGAATAAATAATTCAAACGTCACACTTGAATTAAACAATTTTATTACTTCGCACTATTTTGCTCTTGTTCGCTCCGTATCGCTTTGAAATCGAATCTTATCCTCGACGAACCTGTGCGCCCCTTATGTAGCACTTTATGGAACATTCCAGACTGTTCTTGAGGCGACGGGAACCTTCCAGAAAGTTCGGCTGAGAAAAACATTCAGGAAGTAGTATCGAGACCGTTCCCAAAGTGGTGAGAACCTTCCAGAATGATCGGTTCGAACATTCTGGAAAGATAAATTCAACACGAACTTCCGTTATTCAATACGAGATGGCGCCACTAACAACTGATAAATTTTCTTCTCGTCAATAGATGGCGTTGCCTTATGTTGTAACAATATAGTAAGTAAGGTGTTCAGTTCATACATGAGTCCTGTAACTATATACGTTCCAGGTCGGTGCTCATCGCGGCAGGCCAAGCTGGCGTCTCGCGTCAAGCTGCGCAAGACTGAGGAGTCGGACTCCACCAACCAGCACAACGACGACGTACGTACAGCATGACAGAGTGCCATATTATAATACAATACGTAAGACAATTGTCAATAAGCACAAAAACAACCATACGGGTCGACCTTTAAGGTTAAGCAATGCTTACTTAGGTTGGCCCGTAGATGGGTGATCATCCATTACATACCGAAATTCTTCCGTGCCTCGGAAAGCAGTTAAGCCGTTGGTTCTGGATGTCATTTGTAAATCTTGAACAGTTGTTACGGTATTCAGAAGCCATAAAATCAGACAGCAGTCTTGCCAAGGGGTATCGTGTTACCCAGTTACTGGGTTTTGGAGGTCAGATAGGCAGTTGCTCCATGTACAATAATGCAGAGACGTCAAGAGCTTTCTAGGATATTTGATTTTGGAACCCATTGTTCCCGAACCGACGAGAAACTTCTAAAATGTTCGTCTCGAACATTCTGGAAGTTTAATTGGACACGAGTTTTCTAGACGATTAGTTCCGCTATTCGATACTAGATGGCGCTATTAGTTTTTCCTCTTGTCACTAGCTGGCATCGCCTTATCTTGAAAATTATGTGATTTGGTTACAGTGGTGGAGCGCAGAGCGTCTGTCGCTGGACGTGTGCGCGCACGCAGACCTGCGGGAGGCACTACTGGCGGCGCAGAGCGACGGTGAGTACTCGTGACTAGCTATACTAATGTATTACTATAATTTATATCTAACGTAATTCAAATCCTATATTACATACCCAAAGTTATACGCGCGAATCGTATTTACAAAACAGCTAGAAGTTCGCTCTAGTCAGAATTTTTATTTAATATACTGTTACGAGTTGGGGTTTTAAGTAATAGATTATTCTAACAGCACAATTTAATAGAATTAATCGCATTTTTTACTCAAATACTTCTTAAACAATTTGCACTATTTCGCTTTTGATCGCTTTGAATAGCTTTCAAATTGGAGTCCTGTCGAATCCAATTGCTTCTTATATAGCACGAAAAACGTTTCCGGAAAATTCTAAACTGTCCTTGACTGTACTGTACAATAATGTATGTGTGTACACCTACAGGTGGGTGCGAGTGGGCGGCGCGCTGTGCCCGCCTGCGCGCTGAGCGGCGCGTGCTGCAGTGTGCGCTGGCGCGGGCGGCTGATACTGCGCACAGGTACCGTACTTGTGATACACCTACAGGTGGGTGCGAGTGGGCGGCGCGCTGTGCCCGCCTGCGCGCTGAGCGGCGCGTGCTGCAGTGTGCGCTGGCGCGGGCGGCTGATACTGCGCACAGGTACCGTACTTGTGATACACCTACAGGTGGGTGCGAGTGGGCGGCGCGCTGTGCCCGCCTGCGCGCTGAGCGGCGCGTGCTGCAGTGTGCGCTGGCGCGGGCGGCTGATACTGCGCACAGGTACCGTACTTGTGATACACCTACAGGTGGGTGCGAGTGGGCGGCGCGCTGTGCCCGCCTGCGCGCTGAGCGGCGCGTGCTGCAGTGTGCGCTGGCGCGGGCGGCTGATACTGCGCACAGGTACCGTACTTGTGATACACCTACAGGTGGGTGCGAGTGGGCGGCGCGCTGTGCCCGCCTGCGCGCTGAGCGGCGCGTGCTGCAGTGTGCGCTGGCGCGGGCGGCTGATACTGCGCACAGGTACCGTACTTGTGATACACCTACAGGTGGGTGCGAGTGGGCGGCGCGCTGTGCCCGCCTGCGCGCTGAGCGGCGCGTGCTGCAGTGTGCGCTGGCGCGGGCGGCTGATACTGCGCACAGGTACCGTACTTGTGATACACCTACAGGTGGGTGCGAGTGGGCGGCGCGCTGTGCCCGCCTGCGCGCTGAGCGGCGCGTGCTGCAGTGTGCGCTGGCGCGGGCGGCTGATACTGCGCACAGGTACCGTACTTGTGATACACCTACAGGTGGGTGCGAGTGGGCGGCGCGCTGTGCCCGCCTGCGCGCTGAGCGGCGCGTGCTGCAGTGTGCGCTGGCGCGGGCGGCTGATACTGCGCACAGGTACCGTACTTGTGATACACCTACAGGTGGGTGCGAGTGGGCGGCGCGCTGTGCCCGCCTGCGCGCTGAGCGGCGCGTGCTGCAGTGTGCGCTGGCGCGGGCGGCTGATACTGCGCACAGGTACCGTACTTGTGATACACCTACAGGTGGGTGCGAGTGGGCGGCGCGCTGTGCCCGCCTGCGCGCTGAGCGGCGCGTGCTGCAGTGTGCGCTGGCGCGGGCGGCTGATACTGCGCACAGGTACCGTACTTGTTATTATGTTATGTGTTGATACACCTTGGTTATTATACTTCTCGCCAATCGTCTTGGCCGCCCTGAAGTTGGCTACAGTGGCTGCACAGTAGTAAATCTCATACTAAGACAACTACCGATCCGCGCCTAGCGCATCGGAAAGCCAAATTCGAAATAACCAAGAAGTTTTACAAGACCTCCATATACTCCATTTCACCAACCAATTTTAAGTTCTATTGCATTGGTGCATAACAAATAGCAGCTGTAGTAAACAGTAGATATTGGAAACTGGTTTAAGCTTTTAAGCCAGCCTTATGTTTACAATATAGAACTCAAAATTGGTTGAACGGATAATAAAATAGTACATTTCGAGTCGAGCATAAAAAGTCGAGATTTTAACACAAACGTTGTAGCCAATTAGCTGAAAGCTACATGCGAGTGTTAAAATAAAACCTTTTTCGATTCTTTTTCCACTACCTGTTGAGCTTACTTAATTAAATGCAAATAAGTTCCAACAATAATTTATTAGAAATGTTCAAACTAAAAACCACAGACTATATATATATATACACAAACAACGGCCAGGGCCGGGATTCTGCCAGTTACATAATTATATCAAAACTCCATACAAAAGTTATTTAGTAACTGTTATTATGTAATTTTGCTAGACAAGGTAGTGGAAAAAGGGATTGTTTACGTTGGCAAGACTGGTTTGCAAGACTTTTGACTACCTTACGAAATTCAAAGATCTTCAAATACCAATAACGACAAGAACCAATGGCTTAACGGGTTTTTCGAGGCACGAAAAAATCAGGGATATCTGCCGTATCAATTATACGGGGCCCCCGGGTCACGGGGGCCCCCGACGTAAATGATTTATTATTGCTGATACAATTCAATAGTCTTGCATCCAGTTTGCCGGAGGTAATAACAGCATGCTTTTTATTCTTGACCCTTCCAGTTACAACCGCAACTGCTGAAAGAAGTTTTCCATAATTAAAACTAATAAAAAATTACCCAAGAACTTCGATGGGACATGAACGCCTGTAAGTCATCATCAGCTATAAATGATTTAATAAATCAGTTTGCCGAAAAAAAGGCAAAAAGGCAAATTAAATATACCCTCTCCGGGTATATTTAATTTGTTTTTTTTGGAAAAAGTGACAGATAATTATGATGAATAAACATTTATTTTAATTTTATGCTTAGATAAAGTACCTATAGATTAAGCACTGGCGTGGCCGCACATGAGACAGCAATAGTTTGTTCTGGTGTTACAACAAGAACAAGAACACTACAACCCACCATCGCACTGACACTTATTATCTATAAATAACCCAAATTCCTTGTCTCAATTAACACATAATACCACAAAATCATAGAAAATCAAACAAAACCGAGTTTGTTTGTCATATCTGCCATTGTATTAGAGTTTGACAAACAACAGAAACCGGCCACGGTGACAAAGACAAAAAATAATCTTTTGTCCTTATCATTTACATGGAGCTGCCAATTAGCCATCTCGCTCTATCAATCAAGGTCATTTTAAGGCTTAATCTATAGGTACTTTATCTAAGATTTTATGCAAACATTTTTATTTTCTTTTGTGAGAAATCTTTACCCTTCATAAGGGCCCCCAAACAAATTTTTATACGGGGCCCCGCCAGGGCACGCTACGCCACTGGAAAAAATATCGGTATGTAATCGATGGTCTTAGACCCATTTACCGGTGTGGTCCTTTATTAAGGAAATTTGTAAAATGTTTCATATAAAATCACAATACTGTCACAAAAATACTTATTATACCTTGACTAGTACATAGGGTGGAAAACGGCTTCAACCGTTTCCCGCGAGCTTTGATTGCTTGTAATTACTAACGTCGCTCACGTGACACTTAACTTCTCAGTAGTATGACGTCTACTATGTAACCAAACCGGTTGTAGCCGTACTAGCATTGTGGATGAAATCTGCACTAAATATATATACACAGCGGTAGCTATGTTTGACTTAAAGAGGGAATCTAACTATACGGCTGTGGCCGTATAGTCAGTCCACGATCTTATAAAATACGGTAACAGCCGACACCGCACCGACACGTGCTAACGAACATGTCCGTATGTTACAGACTGTACTGCGCCTGTGCAGTGCAGGAGTCCACCTCGGTGTCCCTCTGCTGCGCGCTCAGGGCGGCCGACCGCGCGCTCGAGACCTACGACGTGCTGCTGGCGCTCGCGGAGACTGCGCTGCACCACACTGACGAGGTGAGCCTTTGTGTGCCCACTGCTGGGACACAGACTGTACTGCGCCTGTGCAGTGCAGGAGTCCACCTCGGTGTCCCTCTGCTGCGCGCTCAGGGCGGCCGACCGCGCGCTCGAGACCTACGACGTGCTGCTGGCGCTCGCGGAGACTGCGCTGCACCACACTGACGAGGTGAGCCTTTGTGTGCCCACTGCTGGGACACAGACTGTACTGCGCCTGTGCAGTGCAGGAGTCCACCTCGGTGTCCCTCTGCTGCGCGCTCAGGGCGGCCGACCGCGCGCTCGAGACCTACGACGTGCTGCTGGCGCTCGCGGAGACTGCGCTGCACCACACTGACGAGGTGAGCCTTTGTGTGCCCACTGCTGGGACACAGATTGTGTGTCCAGTGAGTGGGCCCAGTGCGGGCTGGTGGATGTCATATGAAGGAAGGATATGGAGTGATATGAAGAAAAAGGGAGTCAGTGATAGCGCGACGGGGGACAGGACGGTGTGGGAGAACAAAACGTGTTGCGCCGACCACAAGTGACATGGGATAAGGGCAGGAAGATGATGATGTGATGTGTGTGGTTATTCATGTTATGTGTATATGTTGCAGCGCGTGTCGACGGAGCAGGTGGCCAGTCAGCTGCTGGCGAGGTTAGACGCCGAGCACGCGGGCGGCGCCATCGGCCAGCCGCTCCTGTCGCCCGGACCCTGGCTGCAGCACCACAACCACACGTAACAATTGTTCTATTCAATCTGCCTGCCTTCGGCTTCCAATGTAACTAGATGCAGCTGAGTACGTTCATTACTTTAATATTTAACATGCAGCTCACTTGTAGAGATGGATTACAACTATTGAGAAGTGCTACAATACATCTACTCAATGATAGCGTGCCGCACCGTCCTGCGTCTTCACACGTCCTCGTGTGCTCTCTTCAAATCAACAACCAGACCTGATATTCTGAATACATTGAAAAGAATTATTCATGTCATCAAGATATTGTGACCGTCAATCTATTTTAAATATCACAGAATATATCAGAAAATAACACCATCTGCGACATCAGTTATGTAAACTAAAAACGGGAATAGACCATTTTTCAAGCTTTGAGGAACGCCCATTGTCATTACAGAATCCGTTCACCTGAAATATAACCTGTCGGTCTTTCAAGTATGTTCTTAGGGACTCAGGGGCCGTATTTCTAATCCCATAGTGCTCGAGCTTCAACAATAGTATGTCATGGTTAACGCAATCGAACGTCTTCGAGAGGTCGCAAACCATTCCAGTGGCGTCTTGTGCTTCTACTCAGGCATTGAAGATGTTGTTTCTATAAATTTAGTATTGCCAGTGCTTTCTTACGTATTTGTTGATTTTACGCTATACTTTAATTTATTCCCTCTAATAATGTATCTGTGCCCACAGCGCCCCCTGCGAGCGCTGGTCCCCCGCGTGCGAGGCTCGCCTGCGCGCGCACGCCGCCCGACTGAAGGCCGACACCGTGGCGCTGCGGGACACGCAGCCCGCGCCCAAGCTGTTCTCATACCACGGTCAGTCAGCAATGTTTCCCACAGCTGGACCCTGCGCGCGCACGCCGCCCGACTGAAGGCCGACACCGTGGCGCTGCGGGACACGCAGCCCGCGCCCAAGCTGTTCTCATACCACGGTCAGTCAGCAATGTTTCCCACAGCTGGACCCTGCGCGCGCACGCCGCCCGACTGAAGGCCGACACCGTGGCGCTGCGGGACACGCAGCCCGCGCCCAAGCTGTTCTCATACCACGGTCAGTCAGCAATGTTTCCCACAGCTGGACCCTGCGCGCGCACGCCGCCCGACTGAAGGCCGACACCGTGGCGCTGCGGGACACGCAGCCCGCGCCCAAGCTGTTCTCATACCACGGTCAGTCAGCAATGTTTCCCACAGCTGGACCCTGCGCGCGCACGCCGCCCGACTGAAGGCCGACACCGTGGCGCTGCGGGACACGCAGCCCGCGCCCAAGCTGTTCTCATACCACGGTCATTTTTTTTTTTTTTTGGGACAAACCCACCGCACTATTCCCAAACCACTGCAACTCCTGAAAGCCAGAATCAACAGTGGCGACCACCAGAAAAGCGCCGAGGCAATGAAGCTCGACGAAGTCCCGGAGAATGAATTTAACTGTCTTGGATCCCGCAACGAAATTAATCAGAAAAGAATAACGGAGGAGTAGGAAAAAACATAAATTTCCACTTCCCTCCATATCAAGCAGGAGACAGAACAAACAAGGCCACTAGGCACAAAGGGTCGTTTACAACTGGGATAAGCCCAGTTGCCTAGCACCACGGATAAAAATAAGAATTAATAATTAATGGGTCCTAACATTGTGAGCTGCTATGTTTGATTCCAATAATAGGTATGGCAAAAACGCTTGAACGCACGGAAATTTGTTCTAGTTTCCACAAGGTCCGTATAGTAAACAACTCCTGAGGTAGCCTCTACATTATTCAACATAATATTACGTTCATTCTGCCAAAGAATACACTCCCATAAGATATGATGTGCAGATTGTACATATTAGCAGTCAGATGTAGAACACTGACATAAAGGCGAGGCAACGAGCTTGAAGGAAAACAATTTACTTTTAAAGTTACCATGCCCTGTGAGAAATTGGGCAACACAGTGATCCACCTCCAGCCACGTCCTGGCCAGCCGAACGCGAACGGATGGAAAGAATTGGTGGAGATGTCGGCCCTTGATAGAATTATCCCACCTACATTGCCATTCGGATAAAAGTTCCTCCCAGACGTCAATAGGTGGTTTAAATAATCTAGAGATTTTCTCACGGTCACTCCGCGTTAAAAAGTTCGCGTCCGTGGTCTCTCGTGCGGAATAGTACATTGCAGCACGTCGCTGCACTTCAAGGTCGACCGGAAGTACGCCAGCAAGTACCGGTAAGGCCTCAGTACTAACCGTCCTGTACGCTTTGCATAAGAATATCAAAGCCAAACGCTGACTCTGAAGCAACTTACGTCGCACCGCCCCTATGGTGGCCCTATCAGCCCAAACTGGCGCCCCGTAGCAAATACAACCCAAGTAAGTAGCCCCATAAATAGTTTTTAAAGTTAAAAAAGACAGACCCCACGTAGATTTAGATATTCTCGTTAAGGCATAGAAATTTTTTTTTGCTTTTTCACCGACTATTTTAATATGATCTATAAATGCAAAATTCCTCTCTAACACGAGACCAAGATAGCACACGGACTGCTTCCTTTTTACGGGAACGTTATTAAATTTAATAGTAGGACACGATTTAAGATTACCCTTCAAAATGAGTTGATAAGTTTTGTGCGGAGCAAAGGTCAGGCGATTTCGATCGCCCCACTGAGATACCAATCGTAGGCAAGTGTCAGCCAAGTTCTCGAATCCAGCTCGAGTACTTGATTGAATGAGCAGAAGAGCGTCGTCCGCGTAACCGGTTAATGAACAGCCGCTTGGAAGAGGAATCGCGAGGAAATCATCAAAGCCTAAATTCCATAAAGGCGGACCAATAACCGAACCCTGAGGACATCCCATGGTGAGAGACTTCGACATGGAATGATGGCCGAGTTTGAGCTTCGCGGAACCATTCAAAAAGTAAGAGTAAACTAGATTATATATATTTCTATAGCAGCCCCGAATTTTCATTTTAAGTAGTAGCATTGGCCACCATGCGTTATCAAAAGCCCCAGAAATATCTAGAAAAATCCCAATTACGTACTTATGTTCAGATGTATTAACTATTTGCCTAACAGTAAGGGCCGCATCTACGGTAGATTTTCCAGTAGTGAAACCGAATTGATTGTTATGAAATTTTGGTCCGTCCGGTAGCAAACGTGGAACGATAAGGCGCTCCAGGAGTTTTCCCAAAGATGGAAGTAATGTTATGGGCCGGTACGACTTAGGGTCGTCCGGGGGCTTGTCGCCATTTTTCGGGATGATTCGTATAAATCCGCGACGCCATATACGAGGAAAAACGCCCTCCGCAATACAACGGTTGTAAACGGTCAAAATCGCATCAGCGGCTGTTTTACACGCTTCTATAATCATCCGATTAGATATTTTATCTTCACCCGATGACTTGTTGAGTGGTAACCTCTTGACAACGTTTATAAATTCGTCAGTGGATGGAAGGTCTGACGCTGGTGATTCAGGTGGTACAGCTGCCCACGCTCTGATCTGTTGATGGTAGTCAGCACAGTAAGTGAAGGTGTCTGACATAATTTCAGCACTTTCTTCAGCTGACAGCCCAACACGAGTGAAGTCTTTGGCGTGACACGCAAGAAGCGAGCTAAAGAATTCCCAATTAGCACCCTTACATTTATACCTAAAGTTGCCAATGACATGTGACGTACCCTGAGTAAAAACCGGAACAAATTCGTACACGATCAAACGATGATCACTACAAGACGCGTCCGGTAGGACACGCCACCTATCCAAGCGTACGTCTGCACTAGAAAGTGTGACGTCAATACAAGATTCGCCCATTTGGCTGCAAAAAGTTGGTGGTGCGTCAGGGGTATTATGAATAGTCAGATTCATTTCAGCAATGAAATCTTCAACAGCGCAGCGTCGTTCATAATCCGTAGACCGAACTTTGCCATACCATAGACTCGAAGACGCATTAACATCAGCGCCAACGATAACTTTGCAGCCCGCGAGCGACTGCAAGACATGACGGAGGTTATGTATATGAGGAGCAACAGGGTCTGAATATTGAAAGTAGCAGCTCACAACGTAAACTTTAAAAGAAGACGATGAGACCTCCGCAACGGCACAATGGGGTGTCATAAGGTTACGTAAAGACGTTACTGTGAAGTTAGAAGAACGCGCCACGTAAATTCCAGCTCGTGCTTTGCCATCCAACTGTACTACTTTGTGACGTAACCGCACGTTTTGATATTGTTCTTGAACGAGCACTATATCTAAGTTATAATCGATAATTAGTTTGTCCAGTTCAGAAGTCGCCACCCTATCGTTGTGGAGATTTAATTGTCCTATGGTTAATCTATCCATTTTCTTAGTAATTGGTGTTGAGGATCAGTTGTTCGAGCTTAAGTTTATAAGTAGCACACCCAGGTGACCCACAGCGATGGTCAGATGGTTTCTTTGATCGTTTGCACGCTACGCAAGACGGTGTATAATTTAAATTATCCTTATGCGGGCAGTCTTTGGTTTCATGTGCCTCAGAGCAATTAGCGCAGGTAGGTGATTTAATAGTGCAGTGTTTCTTAACATGACCGAACTGTTGACAATGTGCACAACGTACTACGTCGACATCATCAATGAAACGGCAAGTCGCCCAATCAATAAACAATTTATCTTTAGTCGAGACTAAATGTTTCCGGACCGCGGACTCGAGTTCTATGCCTATCCATTTCCGACCGTTGTCTAGCGAACGCCTACGTATAATTTTTGTTGATTTAATAAAGTCGTCTTCTTTTAATGGCAACTCGTCTTTAATGTTTTGACAGTACAACGCATGCAAAAAGGCACTGTCCTCCATTGACGATGGGACGTCTTTGACTAAAATACGAGGCCTACGGCCTTTTGGTTTCTCAAGTCGCAAGCCAGCGGACCTAATGGCATCGACCGATTGTAATTTTTTTATTTGATTATCGTTAGCGACACGTAACACGACACCAGACTTCGCAGCTTTCTTGACACCTACAATTTGAAAACCGTCACTAGGATTTATTGCTTTCATGAGCGCTTGTTTAGTCGCGGAAGAAGTTGTGTAATCATTTGATCGCTCATCAGTGGGGTAAGCCACAAGACACGGAAGTTTGGCACGTGAGTCTACCACTGGAGCAATTTTGGGTAAACGAAGTTTTAATTTATCAGCATATGAAATATTACTGACATCAGACTTGGCAATGTTGACACCGGAATTAAATTTAATTTTGTCTAATTCGCGTTCCGTATTGGCTAATTTGGTTTCGTTAGCAGATGATTTTATGGCTAGCAAGGAAACAATACCCGTTATGCGTTGAGTCATGTCCATAATAGCGGATTTATTTGCAACATTTATGCGTGACCCTTGGTCATTAACAAGGTCGTTAATTTTAGACAGGTATGCAGACGCCTGAGAAACCAAATCACAATAGTCGTCATTGCTTGCACTGCTTGCATTCAATATCGGCGAAGACCTTTCAATGGACTCCGATGGATACCACGGTCAGTCAGCAATGTTTCCCACAGCTGGACCCTGCGCGCGCACGCCGCCCGACTGAAGGCCGACACCGTGGCGCTGCGGGACACGCAGCCCGCGCCCAAGCTGTTCTCATACCACGGTCAGTCAGCAATGTTTCCCACAGCTGGAATATTTGCTGCCCGCAGCAATATTTCGGAAGTGCCGCGCTTCGTTCTCGCATCGCTTGGCCTCACGCTTCCTGCTTAATAACAAGACTGCGCGAGTACGCGTTGTCTGTCAGTATGGCCGTGTAAGAGCGGTCTCCTTCTGTCGCAGTCTTGCTTGGGGTCGGCACTCCTTATCTTATTTTTCCACTGTGCATAGTGTCGAGCTGAGCTGGTGTTCAATTGTACTTCTTTCAGGTCTTTTTTAACCGTCGCCAACCACGTGGCAGGTGGTCGCCGCGTTTCGTTTCAAATTTAGGGCAAGCTTCACCATGTGATCATCTGACTTTCGCTGGATGTGGCCACACCATCGGAGTCGATTTCCTTTTACTTTGTCAATGATGGGAACGACTTTATAATGGCCTGGATGGATGGCCATGTAAGCGGTATGATTTGTAAATACAAGTGGCGTCATCTAGTGGTTAGCCAACGAATAATCTGATGGGATGGTAACGCCATCTATCGAGATTTGTTAGTCGACAAGTTCGTTATTGAGAGACTATATTTGTCAGTCGTGCGCACTAATTCATAATAAGCACGTGCAATATGACAGAAAACGTTTTAGATACAAATCCCATCTCAGACATTAGCGGTGGAATTGAAAACTCCGCGTATATGGCGCTACACTAGCCACTAATGCCGCCACTTGTATTTAAACAAACCACACCGCTCTGATAGCCATACTGACAGACAGCACTTTCTCGAGCGTTCTGCTCATCAACCAGGAAGTGTGAGTACCAGTAGTGGGGACTCATTTATATGTTGTTGTTCACAGATATAGACGAGTCGGAGCTGGGCGCGGCCGGAAGCGGATGTAGCGCCGCGGAGATGGAGGCCGCCGTCGCCATACAGGATGCGCTCGCGCATGCGACACTCAACAACAACAATAACAACGAACACAAGGTAACAACTACAACACAGTCACTTCTTATTCAAGACCATATTTTTAGAGGGTGTAAATATAACTTACCAGCTTTTATTTAGGCACTTCCCAGTATTCGACTGAGTTCCAATGTTGCACACGTTTGTTTCTCGTATTGATACAATTTTTAATATAAAATCTTGTTTAATTGTATAAACACTTCAACTCAACACAACAATACACGGCTTTTAACTGCCCGCGCAGTCAATTTTACAGTTGAATACTCGTACACGCGACAAAAATCTGAATTTTTATGAACTTGAAAATGTTTTAATGTTCATTGGTTTTGTATGTAACAGAGCAGCTCCAGCCGCCGGCGCCGCGCCCGCCCGCGACACTGGCTCGACACGCAGGCCTCCGAGACCGACCTGTGAGTGTGGACTGCTGACTGGATGTAACGATACTCCCGCGCCAGCGATATGTCACTCTAAACTATAGTCCATTCGCGTTAAAAAAATAGTGATTCATCGTTGTCCGCCGACCTATCTGCCTATCGGATTGCAAAAAATTAGAAAACTAAGTACAATTTGTTGCGACCCGATTGGTCGAGAGGCGGGGCTAGGCCGGCGGACAACGATGACGCACTATTTTCTTAACGCGAATGGGCTATATTGTAGTCGCGGGCTCAACTATGACGCATCAAATTTTGTCTAAGGCCTGTATTCTAAGTTCTCTTGAAGGAAATTTCCTCGATTCGAGTAGAGGACATACTATACAATATGTGCCATATTTATAGTTTTGTAATGTACAGTCAGGCACGGAAGTCGATTAACCCATTTAAACAGTTACTCCATTCCAACATTAGATATGTAATTAAAATATTTACTATTTAACGAAATGTTGAAAGTTGTGTATGAAAAAATTTAAATAATTTAAAAGTTAATCGGCTTGCGTCGTTGGCAGTACTTTCATTCACGATCACCGCTCGGACAAAAACATACTAAACTTGTACTTAGTATTAGTCGATGTCTAACTAACAACTGTAGAATGTCACTCAACTTCACTTACACTACACTATTCTCGTATCTTGAAAATATTCTTAATCTTGTCGTAATCTCGTCTCAGCGATAATCGTTATTAACAACTTGTCAAAATGCAGAGAAACAGATATGATTCCTGGGTAAAAAAGAAATATATTCAGTCCGTCAGACCATCAAAAAAAATTTGGACACGTATTTTCTGCGTTATCAAATCAATGAAAATCGACAAAATAAAGCGCATCAATGTTCAGGCTTGTGACGTCACTTGTGAGTAAAAAGTGTACTAAAACGTGACGTCACGCGAAATTTCAACGCACTGTATCGTCGTTATTTTTTTATTACTTGTCAAAAGAAAAAAAGCCGGCCAAGTGCGTGTCGGGCTTCGAACGTTTAGGGTTCCGTACCAAAGAAAAAATCTGATTTATCAATATATATATAGCATTTATTAGTAATAATAAACATTATCAAAAAATTTCAAGTTCATAGGTAAAAATTCTTCGAATCAAAATTGTGTGACAGATGACAGACAGACCGACACGTGAGTGACAACAATAGGCCTCCATTTGAACCCTTCGGGTACGGAACCCTAAAAATATTTTGAATATCATCCCTATAAAAGGTAAGTTAACTTAAAATGAGATTATAATGCATTTAATTACGGAATTTTTTGAAAGGTTCATCAATACAAGCCCTGGCTAACAGACTGACAACTCTGATTGGCTGACTGAATACATTCAGCCAATCAGATCATTTGACAGTCTTGTAATGTTTGTGTCCAGCTGTGTGGTGTACACTACATCAATCATGTGGTTTTATCTCGAATATTATGTTTTAAAAGTAATTGTTTAATAAAGCTAGATTTGTTTGTAAATCTTCATTTTGATGAGAACAATAATTGAAGTATATGAAATAATAAAAGAAATATTCTCAAGTTATTGTGAATTGAATATTTTTGTGTTATTTCTGAGTTTAGTGTTATATGATTTGGTATGTAATGTAAGAAGCAATGGTTGTTTTATTATTTGTTTAATTAAATCTTATGATCTTATGTACATAGAGGCTACGGATCTGTGTCTACGAGATGCTTGAAACTGATCACTTATTTTATAAAATACTAGCTAAAATCTATGTGTGTGATGCCATCGTCCAGAACATGGTCTAGCCATATGCTAAGTTTCATCTAAATCCGTTCAGCCGTTAAGAGGTGAAAAGGTTACAAACGTACAGATATACAGTTACTTTCGCATTTATTATATTAGTATGTATTTATGCACATTCCATACTAATATTATAAATAACTCTTATCTATCTGTTAAACTGCTGAACCGATTTAGATGAAATTTGGTATAGAAGATAGTTTGAGACCCTGGGGAGGCCATAGGATAGTTTTATCCCGGTAAAGAAAGAAAGATTTGAGTGAATCTGTCCTGACAGTGATAGAAGAGTTTAAAAAAACATGAACTAATGTTATTTGGGAACAGAATTGAGTCATCTCGGTGAGACAGAGCTCCACATTAAGTTACTATTGAAACTAACTGTTCAGTTAACTATTTAACTCCTCGTCAACCGAACTCACTGTACATATTCCATCATATCCTTCTCTGTTAAGTTATCAGCTTCCGGTATGACCGGATGTAGTTCTTGTCTTTATATAAAACTGTGAATTATCTGATGTCTGTCAAATCAATGTTACCTAAGATGTCCCTACAGTTCAAGGCATACTTGCGCAGGTTTTCTTATAAGGAAGTTTATTTAGTTGATATAAAGTGCAATATTGAATGCATAATGCGTGCTTCGACTCTGCGCAAATATGCCTTGATCTGAATAAGGCTGACCACTTATACAAAGTGTAACGGAACTGTGTGATCATATTATAAAATCTGCTTCAGCACATGCAAATGAACAACTTCCTACAAGATAAACAACCATCAATAAAAAAATTGTTTCGCCCATACAAATTTTTGTTTGCTGACGACATGTTTGTAAGGAGATTTTTTTTTGGTTTACCATTAATGTACACACATATAATAAAGAGACAAGAAAAAGAAGGAACAGAAAATAGGTACCTACACTTATTTCAAAGAAATCTCTTCCAGCATGACTGCGAGGAGAGTTGAAGATACCGTGATTGATGAAGAAAAAAAAAATTTTTTTTTTAAATTGCCTATTACTTCCTTGAAGAAAATTGTTATTTTACATGGGTAGAAACTAGAAATAGGTTTTATAATATGATCATATGTTTTTTTATACCCTGTATCTCTGTGGCCACAGTCTCCCTTAGTTATTAAAATAGTACAAAGTAAATCGTTCTAAATGTGTCACATGTGCTTGCGTAGTGTCTGAAGGACAAACCTTGTATAAATGTCATCGCGCTTCTAACACTTAAGAAATAATATAAAACGACGGTCAATAATTGTGAAAATACTTAATGTAATGTACCTACACTTGTTAGAGCTAACATCACATCTGAGCACTTTGCGGCACGACTGAGGGGATACGCGAATACTTCCTAGTTATATATAAGATGATACATTATACAGGCGGAACGTATGTAGGTAGCTAGGCGGCCGGCAGCGGTGGGCAGACAGCGTTGTTGTAGCCATCGCGGGTACTAGCTGGGCAACGGAGGCACAGGAGAGGCCTCTGCCCAGCTGTGGACGAAGTCAGGCTACGGATAGTGTTGATGATAAGATTCAATATTATAGATTTGTGTACTGGTGGGTGTAAGCATACTGATACCGGCCTCATCTAGTTTAAATTGTCAAAAAATATTAATATATATGTTACCTATTAACTTTAAGGTTAGCTAGATCTATGAAGTCACCCTTGTTTTATCTTACTGACTCAGAGTTAGTAGCTAACTCGGCCAATTTTATATGACATATTTGTTATTTAACCTCCTGTTAACGACTAACTGTGAGTTAAGTTTATGGCCCAAGTCCACTATCTGGGCGTATAATATTCCCAGTGATCCGTCTGCGAACATTCGCTAGCCCACTTAACCCTGTATACAGGAGTGTTTCTCCTTCCTGTAGCTCAGCTCCGTCTGTGTGTGTGTGTGTGTGTGTGTGTGTACCGCTCGCTCCTGCTGCAAAGCGCGTTCCATAGCCACGAGTCACCAACTATTGTCACGTCACTCTCTTGACGGAACCATTCCGTTGTTGAAGTAACACATCGTCTTAGGGAGACCGTCACATGGTCAAAACATGGTTTAATGAGGTCAGAAATATTGCCTGCAAATATCTTAGCCGAAATCATCTCTCTGGAATAAATATGTTTGCTCAGGATTTATGATCGCAATTATAAATATGTTCTAGTTAGTCCCCGGATGTTTTGTATAGAGACCTCTCACAGTTACAATTTTTCTTTTTAAAAATATAGATAGGTTCGCGCTTGACCACTATCTCACCTGATGGTAAGCGATGATGTGGTCGATGGTGAAGCACGCTTGCCTAGAAGTAACCTATTCACTTGAAACTTAAGGTTGGTATTTATATCTCTGCACAAAATCTTGCATCTTCAATTCTCGAAAAGATCTTACTGACAACTATTTCCTTCACATTTTCTAGATGCCTATATAATACTGTAGTTCCAACATTGCCAAATAACGGTTGAACAAAAATCTATCGATTTCTTAGTTCAGTACATTTCGGGCATGTGATTGTCTCCCTATTTAAATATATGAGTATAATATTGTAAGATAGTTCGCTTGAGGAAGGCCCCGCCCGCACAGCTATAGATAGACACACGGAAGTATCTTTATATATTAATATTTAGTGTACAGGGCATTTGCTTGTAGAAACTTATTCTTGAAAAAAGTATGTGAACAAGATGTTTCAATATTGTACAAATAACTAATTAGTACCTATGCATGTAGACAAGTGTTAGCTCAAAAACCTTTTATAAAGCCAAGGCCCTCTTGCCCGAAAAACTTAACGCAGAGGAATTAGCAACTAACTCCGAGATAATTTTTTCATGCAAGTTGGCCTAAATGCTAAGTGTACACATAATGCTGTTTTATTATCTGTTAAACTTTTAATGATCGGAAAAGTTAAAAGTAGCTAAAATTATGTAAGTAATTTCATAACGAGAATAATAGCCATGGAATGTTTTTAATCAACTAATCATATTTACATCTTGAATATGTATGTATTCCCGCTGGAATTAAAATTAGTGAAATATTCATAATCCATAACAAACAGATTAATAAACTATATAATATTGTTGCATGAATTAAAAGACTATATTGATATTAGATTCCGTCAGATTATCATAGATATCGAACGTTTTGTTAGTAATAATGAGATGTATAGTAATTACGGAGTATGTAAGTGTATGGAATGTATAAATGTATATAATTGTACAGACGTGTGCGGCGGGGACGGTTGGTGCTAGATACTACGGTAATTAATTAATTATTGAATAAATATAACTACGAAATATATATTGCGTTTTTATTTAAATAAAATCTAGTGTGTATGCCCCGAAGAGTTGACAGAGATGCATATTGTTACAAGCTGGGGTACGGGATAAATTATTTAAACAGCAGACTATAATTAATCACACTTTATTACAAAAACACTTCAACAATTCTATTACTTCGCACTATTTTCCTTCTGATCGCAATCGTATCGCTTCCAAATGGAAACTGACTCACGACGAACCCGACCGCTCTTTATATAGCACGGAAGATGTTTCTAGAACGTTCCATACTGTTAGACTCCCCCTATTGCTCTCAGCTAGACTCCCCCTATTGCTCTCAGCTAGACTCCCCCTATTGCTCTGAGCTAGACTCCCCCTATTGCTCTCAGCTAGACTCCCCCTATTGCTCTCAGCTAGACTCCCCCTATTGCTCTCAGCTAGACTCCCCCTATTGCTCTCAGCTAGACTCCCCCTATTGCTCTCAGCTTCACTCCCCCTATTGCTCTCAGCTTGACTCCCCCTATTGCTCTCAGCTTGACTCCCCCTATTGCTCTCAGCTAGACTCCCCCTATTGCTCTCAGCTAGACTCCCCCTATTGCTCTCAGCTAGACTCCCCCTATTGCTCTCAGCTAGACTCCCACTATTGCTCTAAGCTAGACTCCCACTATTGCTCTAAGCTAGACGCCCCCTATTGCTCTCAGCTAGGCTCCCCCTATTGCTCTCAGCTAGACTCCCCCTATTGCTCTCAGCTAGACTCCCCCTATTGCTCTCAGCTAGACTCCAGGCTGCTTGAGAAATCAATCACCCGTTGCCCGACCTAGGAATCGAAACCAGAACCTAAGAGCAGCTGCTACTGAACATGAGGCTTGCAACCACTAGTCCAGACAAATATGTTACGTTGGATGTGTGCGGAGAAGTTGGCTAAGTTAGCTGTAAGGTCCCATGGAAACGCGGCGAGGCTCAAGTGATGTGTGGCCGAGGTAGTGGCGTAGCTAGCGTGGGTATGGGTGGCATGGCACCGAAACTACTATTCTTCATTATCATCAGCCTTTTAATCAACGAATACTATTTTTTTATTCGATACCAGTTGCGTAACATCGTCGCCAAGAACTTAGTGGGTTTTCAACTTTTTATATTAAATGGTTCTTTTAACCTCGAAGGAAATGCTGTAGGTACCCGACAGGGTCCATACTTGTTTTTACGTATAAATACTTTGCAACTAGGATATAAGAATCATGCGCGATATTGTTTCTAACAAAATACCAGGAGATCAAAATCATGAAGAGGTATGTATACAGGGCCCGATCTAGCAATTTAGTCGCACTGGGCATAGACAATATTTGCCGCCTTATAAGGAGGTAAATGTTTCAGGATATTATCTACTATCTTCTGCCAGCGGTTTCGCCCGCGTGAAAGTCGAAAATTGACCCTCGGTAACCGTTCATTTTGCAGGTATAAAAGTAGCCTATGTGCTGTTCCAGATTATAATCTACCTCTGTGCCAAATTTCATCCTTTTCCATTCAGCCGTTCTGGCGTGGTTAAGTAACAAACATACATCCACCCTAACTTTCGCATTTATATTATTGTACGGGTCGTAAGTCCGTACACTGATTCACCGTTAGTTGGTTGGAGAGAAACACGTCACAGTTAGATCCACTAGTTAAATACATTTCAGTTAAGTGAATTACAGTATAACTTAGATGGAAGGCGACTATTTCTCTCTTGGTTTGGATAGCAACACGGCTATAAGATCACTATCTACGTTGGTTGCTTTGTTATGATGTTTTATACGGTCAAATTATGACGCACATCGTTGGCCTAAAGTGGGTTGCAAGTATGCAGAAAAATGTACGGTGATGAGACCATACATATTGGCAACCCCCAAAAGTAGCTAATATGAGTGTAGAAAGAGAGAAAGAATCGCCTGTACATAGTTAAGCACACACAGTACAAATTAATCGAAGTTAGACGCAATGTTGTCTTGTGATTTAGGGTGGCAGTCGTCCGTGGCCGCCTGCTGGTTTTCTGGAAGGTTGCTGTTGGCAGGCTGTTGTCTCATAGGTTGAAGCTCGATGTTTACTTGCGTTTGTTCTGTGTTTGATGATTGATGGTAGTTTCGACTCGTTCTGTTGTTGGAATCGCAGCTTCTCGTCTATTTCCTCAAAATCGTTTTTCTTGAGCGAAGCGAGCTTGAAAAATTTAGCACCACTCCACGAATAAGTTGGTTTTCTGATGAAATGAAAAGGGATGTTAGGGCAGTTTGGCCGCCCCTCATTTATGCCGCTCTGGGCATTTGCCCGGCTCGCCCCCCCCCCCCCCCCTCCCCACTTAGATCTGGCCCTGTATGTATGTAGGTCTATTTGGAAGATGTTTTTTAGTTTGTTATTTTTAAAATAACAATGAAAAATATGGTATTATTAATTTAATTACTTAATAAAACTTTATGCACAAGTACAAAAGCGGACTTAATTAATGCCTGCCTTTTCAATATTATATCATTCTTACAAATAATAACTATAAACAAGCGTACGTGGCAACAGTAAAACACAAAAATATTGAAATCCATATATTATGTGACCCTGAATTTCTTTCTTATCGCGTCCTAAAACGCGACGTCATATTTATGATTGATAATATTTATCTGTTAAAATCGCAAAAATGGGAGTCAAATCGTCTACTGCAGTGGGGTGGAGGAACACATTCCTCCGTTTCGTTGCCTCGAGTGAGGACTTTCTCACATGTCGACTGATCACTACGCAGTCTCCACACGTTAGGCGGCTCGGCCACATTGCCCACAAGGGGACTTCCTCTCGGTACAGACGCAGCTGCACACTTGATTCACAATAGCTGCAGCACTCAGCGTATTGCTTCAACGTGGGGTGGGTTTAGCACAGCCCCACCCCTGAGCACTGTCTTACTGAGTAGACACGGACCCCCGTACAACACGCGCGAAGTATTGTACTGGTGTTACGTGACAGGAAAACTTTGAAAGCGCGATGCAGGACGCTATTGTCCGGGACGCAGGACGCCATTGTTCGGGACGCAGGGAGCGAGAAAGGGACTCGGGGTCTCAGGTTCGCACCCCACGGATTGTAAATATTTTTGTGAATTCTTTCTATTGCCGCGTATATGTATTTGTTTAGAGGTATTTTTTTGGAAATTATAATACTGTTTATTTTAATTGTTTCACGTATTAATCTAAATAAAAATCCTCATAAACAGTAAATTTTACTATTGTATAACTTCAGACTGCTTCTAATAATGATTATGCTATGATTATGGCTATTTATATGTAGCTTCCTTTATGCGATTCCCACTTGCGGTCCTTCTTGATGCATACAATAACCATACAAAGTTTAAAAATTGTTTTAATTAATAAATATTGCTAAAACTCAAAACGACGGTGTCATAACTTTAACGACGTTTTTCAACACACTTGTGAAGAAAATAATACAAAAAAATCGTTTTATTTAGCAGATAATAGATATTTTCCTTGGAGTTTTCAGGTAGTAAACTTTCCATAACGTTAAGGGCTTCACATCTTATATCGGGCGGTGTACAACATAAATAATTTTCTTCATAAAGTACTTGTAGACATTTTAATTAATAAATAACTGTAATTTCAACAGTGAAAACGAATTGTGAAAAAAAATTCGCAATGGCGGGAAAAGTTAATCAGTTTTCCCATGCGCGCGCATCTAACAATGGCGATCAGCCATAGACTAAAAGACTGAGGTTTCTTTTTTTGTCTTTTCGCGGATAGCTTTTTAGCCACGTACAAAATGGGGAATTTCATGTTTTCTTTATTACAGAGAAAACAAAAGTTATATTTGAGTGAAAATTTTATTTATTACCGTACAAGTTGAAATTATCTATTTAAATACAAAGTTGCATGAAATGAGCAAGCACATAGGTACATTAATTTATTTGTACTATTGAGCACGATCGTGTATGTGATGTATCGAAACTTTTTTAAGAACAAAGCAACTCAACCAATAAAATAAAAATCTATAACTCACTTGTGAATAATAGCAATGAAAAAGTCATAGTTTGATTATAGGTATCATTATATGCCTCATTGCGGTGAAATTAGAGCCACTTTATGAGCAAATGAAAGAGCTTGTTGATGTGGCAATTATTATTTTATTCTCTTAATTTTTATTCTTAAAGTAATTATGGCATCAAATCACATATAAAATCACCTACCTATAAATACAATAAAATTATTTGGACCTTGTGTAGGCATTATTATTTAAAATCACAGATCAGTTTATCATTTAAGTATTAAAATACAAACAGTAAAATCGCGTAAACACAGAAAATAAAAGAGCAGTTTAATTATAAAATTATTTAAAAATTTAGTATTTATAGTATATTTTTCTACTAATGTTATAAATGCAAATGTCTGGATGTATGTTCTTCGTTCACACACAAAATACTGAATGTATTTTAATGTTATTTATTATTTTCTTATCTTTTTTTATAATGTACTTAAGCCGGGTTTCTCAACGCCAATTTTCGCAAAATTAATGTGACAAATTGTCAAGCACGCGTTATCTGCTGTGATTGGCTGTTGAAAATTCATTCAACCAATCATAGCAGATAACCGGCGATTAGATCAACCATCTTATAGATTAGCTAAAGTAGTCTAGTCTTTCATGGGGTACTGTGTTAAATTCATAACAAAATACCTTGTGATATATTAAAACTAAATGAAAGAAAATTTAAAACTATTAAACAAGCATATTACAAATTAGATGATTATATTCAACATAAAAATGCTTGGAAACATGCTGTTGCTGCTCCATTGGGCAATCTTTGAATCAATCAATGAAACTGGTTAATTTGTATTATATTCATAATTATAGTAAAGCTTTATTTATTTTCTTTTTGTTTAAATTGACTCGCACACTGTTCCATTGTTGTTGAATTAGGTAATTTACCTATGTTTGCAATATTTGTAAGTATGTGAGAACCATGTTCCTATTTAACAAGTGAAGGAATTTACGCGTTAGTGCTTGTCCCTTGTGTTGTTGTGTTGTTTGCCTGTTGTTGTTGTTGTACCTATACGTAGTATAGTAGTGCTGGGCAAGGCCGTCTTAAACTGAGCCGGGGCCCTTGGGCACACAAGATTTTGGGGCCCTTTTGGAAAGTAAAGAAAGCGAATTATAAAAAAAAAACATCTACTATGTAATTCTATTTATTATGGGTAATAAAATATATCATATAATATGTCATTAGTTATATTAGAATGCTGCTGGTTTTTTTGTTATGATTACGATAGTGGTTTCTTTCGGGATTTCTGTTGAGCAAAATATTCTATTATATCCTCATAGCAGAATAAATTTTTTAAAGGATGTCATTCTATGCACATAATTAACAAATTAGGTACTTAGTCGTTCTTGTAACATTGTTGTCCGCAATTCATTTTTAGGGCTCAGTACCCAAAGGGTAAAACGGGTCCCTATTACTAAGACTCCACTGCCCGTCCGTCTGTCTGTCCGTCACCAGGCTATATCTCATGAACCGTGATAGTTAGGCAATAGAAATTTCCCCAGATGTTGTATTTCAGATGCCGCTATAACAACAAATACTAAAAACAATAAAATAAATATTTAAGTGGGGCTCCCATACAACAAACGTGCTTTTTTTGCGTTAATGGTACGGAACTCTTCATGCGCGAGCCCAACTCGCAACTGGCTGGTATTTTATTCTCTCGCGCACGAAGGGTTCCGTACCATTATCGCATAAAAAGCAAAAATATCACGTGTGTTGTATGGGAGCCCCACTTAAATATATATTTTATTCTTTTTTTAGTATGTTTTTAGTTGTTATAGCGGCAACAGAAATACATCATCTGTGATGTATTTCTGGTGCCGCTAATTTCAGCTGTCTAGCTATCACGGTTCATGGTTGTTTTGAGAATAAATCTGTGATAAATTGTCGGTCCTTCGGGGCCCCCTGAGAATGGGGGCCCTGGGCACGGGCCCCGTGTGCCTTTATGGTAAAGACGGTACTGGTGCTGGGAGCATCATCCTCACGTATATGAATTTATGTAAATGTTCTTAAACACTTTTTTTTAAAAGAGTGAATATGGAGTTTCTTGTCCATTCTTCTCCATAACAAGATACATTGCCGAATGGACGGTAGAATCAATTATTATTAACTTAAGATTTGTATTTTTTTGACGTTCAGTATTGCCGCTTAATGGCCTCGTTGAAATAAATGTTTTTTGTCTTTGATTATTCGTCGATTAAGTTAACAGCCCGTTAATCGAGTTTTGAGAAACCGGTTGTTAATCATGTGCAAAGTATAATATATAAATTTACAATATGCAATGTTTTTGCACAGGTTGACACAGTAACTGCTATTTCTGTATAAATAGTCAAATTACCCGAGGCAGTATGCTAATGTGAGCTCGAGTCGTTTACTCTTGCATCCTCCCTTTTCTCATTCTCTATGTTATCTGTACAAGTCGACAATTCAATTGAACAAACCTATTAAAGATAGATGTTATACCCTGTAAGTCAAAAGAACCTAAGCTTACCTAACCTGTATGAGGCGAGAAGAAGTGGACAAAGTTTAGAGCTCGCTCTTGTATGTTACATGTTACCGGCAGCCTCTGCTTTGTTGTACTGCTCCGGGCTTAGTTCACAACTGATCCTTCATTCAGTTAAGAAGTAAATCTATCCCATCCGATATGCTTATTTTTTTATAGAAAAATCGTGCAGCCCGATTGCGTAAGTGAATTCGGAAAGTCAAAGAGTATGAACAATCGACCAATCGCATAGACGGAAATCCACATCCAGTGTTTCCTTTCGAATGTGATTGGTTGATTCTTCATACTCTTTGCGCTTTGCCTTGCCGAATTCACTACGCAATTAGACTGCCTTATTGCGTAATGAATTCACAAAAGGCCAATCACAAGCGAGCAGAATGCTTGCCTTTTTTTTTCTTGAACATGTAGTTGTTGTTCATATTGTAACTAATATTAAACTTGTCATCCGGAGTAGCCGTTTAAAAAATAAGAACAGTGGGGACTGACGCTGCAGGATACAGTAACGCCTATGAAAACTAATATAGAAGTAGCCTCAGGAGTCAGGATACATTCATTTAGATGAACGTAAAAAGAAAATTTGACCGTGTTTTATAGTCGACCACCCCATCGCCAACCCCAGAGGTATCTGCGGTCTATCCAGAGGTATCTCCCGTTGTATTCCCGGTTGTATCCGTACTCGTCCCTGTAATAACATTCATTGCATTATTTCTCTCACAAATGTAAGTAAGATTTGATAATAAAGAGAGAGAACTACACAAGACAAAAATTAACTGCTAGTTATCCATTAGTGTGTAGGCTGTATCGTGTGAAGTACTGGTGCTTGTTACTCGGGACGTGCATTTGTTTGTAGCACTGATACTATAAACGCGAGACTAGTCTGCGTCTCTCGCCCCGAGTTTTCAGCTCAAAATTATCGCAGAATTAGTGTGAAAAATTGTCAAGCACGTGTTATCTGCTGTGATTGGCTGTTGAAAATTCATTCAACCAATCACAGCAGATAACGTGTGCCTTTAAGCAGCCTAATTGAGTAACATAATTGGACCTAGTTATGCAAATCAGAATCAACCCACATCAATGAAATATTTAAAATTTACATGAAAACTTGATTACAGATTTGAAGGCAGTGGACATTTTATAATAAATGCGATAATGGAGCCACTTTGGCGAAAATTTTGTCAAAAACCGCTTTTTCTCAAAACTGTCATTGTGTAGATAAGATAAGATAAGATCATTTATTTGTCCAAAACATGAGTATACACACACATGGCATGCAAGATGTAACATTAAATTTATCACTGTCATGTTTTGCCTCAACGGCGTACAAATATAACAAGTAAACATAAAATAATTACAAACTTATCATCCATTATACAAAACAATCAATAATCCAAATTAGAACTTAAAAATAAAATATATTACAGCTTAGTGTCATCAACTCGTCAAAGAAATCTGCTGAAACGCACCTCATTCATCTGTTATATTTAAATTTTGGTTTTAAGGATGAATATTGTACTCAAAATTTAAAAAAAAATTAAATGAAAAAAAAATGAAAAATAAAAAAAATCAAAATGAAATTAAATGATTAAATTGAATGTTTGATGATTATTAAATTGAAATGTATATAGAATTAGTCAATTATATGTCAAAGTAAGAAGTGGAATAAGATCTGGATATTTCACTCAAGTCATATTAATTTATCATTCAAAAATTCGTCAGTGGTGTAATAGACTTTCTCTAACAAAAGGCGTTTTAAACTAGTTCTTAATTTTTCTGTTGTATATTCCCTCCAATATTTTGGTAAGGTATTATAAATAATTGGCGCCATACAGAATATACTTTTCCGCTATAGTGCTGTCCTTTTTTTTTGCTTGGAGAAATGCTCATGCATACTGCACTACCACGGGGAGATAACGCACCGCAAAACCGGCACTCCTCTCCCGCCACGGCCTCTAACCCTCAGCCGCGACATCGTATGGGACCTGGGAATCTCCATAAGACATCGCGGTCCGCCTCAGTTGCGATGTCGCCTGTTACCAAGCGGCACCGCAACCTACTAGTTGGCCGCTACGTCGTCGGCTTAATCGGCAAAAGCCCTTTAGAGCGGCCCCTCCTCGGGTTCCTCTTCGTTTCACCGTGGGTGACCAAGCCACGGTTACTGAGCCCCTCCGCCTCGACAATGCGGGAACCCACCGGGGGGGGAATAGTGCTGTCCTAGATCTAGGAACGCAAAGTTTGCTATTTTCGCGTCTATTTCGAATTACTTTATCTGACAATAGGGGAAATAAGTGTGGGTTCGATCTGACTGACTGACTGTGGTCTCTAAAATGTACAAGGATGGTAAGGTCAATATTTTATATTTTTTGTAATATGGTTTGCAACTTTCGGTAACATGAAGTCCAAACATAGTTCTAAGGCATCTCTTTTGGGTTTTAAAAATGACATGTTTATTTGTTGAATTGCCCAAAAAAATATTCCGTATCTTAACTTGGAGGACACTAAGCCATGATAAGCAGTTATTAGTGCATCAACATTCAATATCGGGGCTAATTTATACAGAGCATATGTGGAATTACTAATTGCTTTGCTTAAGACTTCCGTATGCGTTTTCCAATCTAATTTACTGTCAATAGTTACTTCAAGAAAATTTTTAGTGTCAACTTTATCTATGTTATTATTACAATAGTGTACATTAACATTTGGAAAGGTTAATCTTTGGGAAAAATGCATGATATTCGTTTTTCCAAGATTTATCTTAAGATTGTTGTTTTCCAACCATTTTATCATTGAACCTATAGAATCGTTAATGTCAGCTTCGTAAGTGTCTCTATTACACAACAATTTTATTTACAAGCGATCGTAATGGTACTATTATCGGCAAATAGTGTCATAGGGTGGTCAATACTTTGTGTTCGCGCCGTTTCGTTGGCGCTTCTTTATTTTAGGTATAGTTTTATTCTACCCGCTTTTTACTTTATATTTTTAATTTTTCGCTGCTTGGTTATGTACTGAGGTAGAATATGACCGACATCGCCGCCGCGTGGTCGTGTCTGTGCCGCTTTTTCTGTTTATCCACAATTTTGGATTAAAACCGCCCCTTGAGGTTGTTTCGTGCCGTACACAACCCTCATATCGTCCTCATCGTCAAGAAGACCGAGAAGAGCGCATCAAGGTCGCAGCAGCACTGGCACTTGGATCGAGGCCCCGAGCTGGACTGCCCACCGTGGTGCTAAGGTTGGTCAATTTTCTATCCTTAGTTGCGAAATCAGCAGCCTTTCTCAATCTTGTGTTCTTCCCCCTTTCTTAATTAAATAAAACCTATGGAGATACAACCACTAGCCAGCTAGTACCCACCCGCGCCATCATTTTTTTTGGCCTTCGAGCCGCACCTTACATTATTTCTCGGCCTTTAACCGAGTATCACATTTTTATATCCCGCTATTTGTGTTTCCGCTTAGTTTTCAAAACTAGTTCCTATTTTTCCGCTTAGTTTTAAAACTATTTTTCTTACCGCTTAGTTACGAAGGTAATTTACCTGCTGTAATTACCTACCCGCTATAATTTATCATTTATCGTGTTCCATTTCTTAACGGACAAATTGCATTACTTTTAGTAAGTACCTAAACGTATTTATATTGCATTTTGTCAAAAGTCTTTAAGCTAATTAACGACGGTACGTATATAAGAACGTGTTATCACCGGCCGTTCCGTTCCGAGCGTTCCTTTGTTCTCGAAGTCTATGTTGCAGTCAGTAACGCTGTTTCGGGTATTTTATAACTTGAATATTTTTTAACAAAATCTTAGGAGATAAGCTTAATTTAACCATTAAAAGGCTCGTAGGGAAACGCGATGAAGTTTATGCTAGGCTTCAGAGAATTTATGACTCAAGATATGAAATGATTTCGGACCCTAGTAAGGTGGAGAATTTTTTATGTAGTATGGTCTCCATTGATACTATGCGCGACGAATTCATAAAAATTGTCGATGAATTTAATACGTTGAATTTGATGTTGGATCCAGATTTCATACCTAACTATCAAAGTTTGTCTACATTTGAGGACTTATACTGTCGTTGCAAATATGAAGCCAACAAAATAGTTGCTGGCCGGGATATACCCAAAGTTGAAAAATCGTCTTCCAGTAACAGTTATAAAAAATCAAATTTGAATCTGCCCAAATTAGAGTTAGTCAGTTTTTCCGGTTTACCCGCAAATTGGTCGACTTTTTACGAAACATTTAGGACTACTATACACGAGAATACTGATCTTACTAATAACGATCGTATTCAATATTTGATGGGACAGTTATCGGGCCGGGCACTTTCTACTGTGTCAGGAATTACACCGAACGCTGACAATTATACTTTGATATGGACCACGCTGGTCAACAAATATGAAGACAAACGTTATTTAGCCACCGCGTATTTGGATCAAATGTTTGAATTCAAATCTTTTTCCGTTGCTAACACTAAGAATTTAGACTCGTTTTTAGAACATTTTGCGTCTGCCGTGTCGAGTTTAAAAACGTTAAAACTTAGCAACTTGTCCGATTTTATTCTTCTTTATTTCGCTTTAAAGAAAATAGACCCGGAGACCGCTCGCGCTTTTGAAATGTTTAAGCGAGAGACTCCTTTGCCTAGCTACGAGGACTTGATCACTTTTCTGCGTGAACAATCGAAAATATTAGACCGCACTTCGGCAAACGCTACGACAAAACGCGTCGGTACCGACATGAACAAAAATATTTCTAAGTCTACCCTCTCCTTTGTAGGTACTAGCGCGCCGGTGCAGATAAAGGATAAAAATAAATCTTGTCCGTTTTGCGAGTTGGAAAATCATTTCAACTTGTTTAAATGTTTTAAATATCAAAAATTACCGCTGGATGATAAATTTAATTTTATTAAAACTCGAAATGGATGCACGAACTGCCTCAGTTTGTCCCATAATAACGTAGCTTGTAAGTCGGAAGTACGTTGCCGCTATTGCAATTGTAGGCACCACTCGCTGTTATGTAGAAAACAACAGCTGACTCCTCCTGCGCCCGGCGTAGCGCCCGCGCATAATAATGTTATTCCGCCGGCGCCGACATCTACCGCCCCGCAGGTACATGTTGCCTTATCAGCACTATCGACGCCTCCTCCGCTACAATATAACATTTCATTGTGCAATTTTAATAACCGCCGAGATAATAATATTACCTGTCTTTTAGGCACGGTTCAAGTTTTAATACCTGACTCTGCGGGTGTGTTGCACAATGCTCGCGCGCTTATTGATCCCGGATCGCAAAACAATTTTATTACAACGACATGCTTAGCAAAACTTAATGTAAATTTTAATCGAATAACGCGCGCTGTTGTAAAGGGGATCGGTTCATCGCCTAATCCGATTAAGGGTTCCGTCAGCGTTAATTTGTTTTCGAACGATACAAATATTTTACTCACGCTGGACTCTTACGTCATTGATAAAATTACGGATAATTTGCCTTCTGCTCGTATCGAGCCCGCTTCGCTCGGTTATTTAAACCACGTTCAGTTAGCTGACAGTAGTTTCCATTCACCTGGGGAAATTGACATCCTCATCGGTGCACCGCAGTTTGCCGAAATTTTACTCTCGGGACGCGTAAGTGGTCCGCCCGGGTTACCTACCGGTATACAAACGATTTTTGGTTACATAATCGTAGGAAATTGTCCTATTAGTAATCCGTCTACTGAGTTCGTTTCTTTGTGCTCGTTTGTACAGAATGAACCTCCGTTATCAAATATGCTAGAAAGGTTCTGGCAGCTCGAAGAAGTAGCGCCCGAGCGCCCGCTGAACGCCGCATCTAGGGAGTGCGAGAAGCTGTTTGTCTCAAGCGTGTCACGTGATGACACAGGACGTTATAGTGTAGCGTTACCTTTTGCGCGCGACCCCTCTGAGCTCGGTGACTCATACAAGACTGCTATGCGTCGTTATATGTACTTGGAGCGTAAGTTAACCGCTTCCCCAGAGTTGCGTTTGGAATATGACGCTATTATTAAGGAATACCTATCGAAGGGTTATATCTCGTTACTTGATGATACTGGTTCGCTACCTACGGGTTTTTATATACCACATCATGCCGTTGTTAGGCAAGATAAAGTAACTACAAAGTTGCGAATGGTTATGGACGCCAGCGCCAAAACTGATTCAGGTAAATCACTCAATGATTTGTTATATCAGGGTGAGAATTTACAAAACGATTTGTTTTTAATTTTACTCGATTTCCGATTATATCCCGTGGCTTTTACCAGTGACATACATCAGATGTTTTTACAGGTTTTAGTTAACGAGGATCACAGAATGTTTCAAAAACTTTTATACCGCTTTGATAGTACTTTACCGCTTGATACCTATCAATTTAACCGCGTTTGTTTTGGATTGCGCTGTAGTCCTTTCCTCGCCATGCGAGTTTTAAGACAACTTTGTGATGACGTACGCGCATCTTACCCGCGCGCCGCAGATGTTGTTGTGCATAATTGTTACATGGACGATATTTGTTACTCCGTTCCCACCGTCCAGGACTCGTTACGGCTCAGAGATGAGCTGTTAGGATTGTTTACGGCCGGGGGCTTTAGCCTTATGAAATGGTCCAGTAACTCAGCAGAGTTACTCGAATCATTGCCTGATACCCACCGCTATTCTTCAAAAGTAAATTTCGATGAGCCTAATCAAAGTCTAAAGGTTCTTGGCCTTGAATGGTCTCCTACCACAGATGTTTTTTCCTTTTCTGTCGCTCTTGACAACCGTCCATGTACCAAACGCAACATCATATTGGTTATTGCTCGCCAGTTTGATGTTTTAGGTTTAATCGCGCCAACTATTCTTTACGCGAAATTAATCTTGCAGAAGCTCTTTGTTCTCAAGCTGGATTGGGACGACAAGCCGCCCCAGAATGTAATGGTTCTCTGGGAGAATTATCTTCGCGAACTGTCCGCATTACGGGACTTAAAGAAAAACCGTCATCTTGAGGTGTTTAGGAATGACCTCGTCACTATTATCGCATTTTCCGACGCGAGTGAACGAGCATACGGAGCCGCCGTATATGTTAAAGTTCAACAAGATCCCCACTCTCCAGCGGTTGTCAACCTGGTGTGCGCGAAATCCAAAGTCGCTCCTCTCAAAACGATATCGGTTGCCAGACTTGAGCTCTGTGGCATTTTACTTATGTCTAAACTGGTGCAACGAGTTATGAACACTTATAAACCGCGTCATAATATTGAAAATATATTTTGTTTAACCGACTCAATGGTCGCATTATATTGGATTCATTCGGATATTCAAACTTTGAAAACATTCGTCGCTACGCGTGTTACAAAAATTTTAGATTGCCTTCCCGCGGAACATTTCTTTCACGTACCCGGTACCGACAACCCTAGCGACTGCTTATCGCGAGGTTTGTCTCCGAAGCAATTGTTGTCGCACCCGATGTGGTTCAGTGGACCATCATGGCTTCAACAGAGCGTCGACACGTGGCCTGTTACCTCTGTCGACACTAGTGCCATCGATGTACGGTTGCCGGAAACCAAAGTGGTTTCATTACCGGTTGTAGCAGATGTAGGTGTAGACCCGCATCCACTTCTTGCATTGTCGCATCGCGTATCTAAGTGGACGGTGCTACTTCGTTCCGTTATCTACGTTTACAAGTTTTTAGGTAAACTGCCGCGATCTAAATCTATTACCGCCTCGGATGCGATTTTTGCTGAAAGGATCTTAATCACCGCTTTACAAGAATTTTACTTTTCTGACGAAATTGCACGTTTAAGAGCAAACAAAAATTGTCGCACAGCGTTAAGACGCCTCTCCGCCTTTATTGATAGTGAGGGCTTATTGAGAGTCGGAGGTCGACTCCGTAACGCTGATTTGACCGATGAACAGCGGCATCCTTTGCTGCTTCCGCATAAAGACCGCATCACCGATTTGATCGTGTCGCAATATCATCGCCGCAACTGTCATACTGGTCCGGTGGCTCTTATGTCAATTTTGCGGCAAAGTTTTTTTTTTTTTTTTTTTTTTTTTTTTTTTTTTTTTCTGTAAGTTGGTTTGTACAAACACTTTCACATGTCGATCATATTTTTTAAAACTAGATGAGGTCGGCGTTTCCTGTCTGACTACTCTGAGAAGAAAGGCCGAAACAAACTCAGAGGTCACAGTCTCTTTTAAAGTCCAGACAAAAACTTGGTTAGATCATGTGAAGACCATGTAGACTGATGTCTGAAATGGTCTTTTGAGAAAAGAACCAGCCAGATTGAGTGGACCTGTCCAGTCAGTGCACGTATTTGTCAATAACCGTGCAGCTCAACTTAGAATTTAAGGAGCTCAACGAATTGACGAACAATACCAAAGAAAGGACATTCGGGTAGGCCGCATAAATACTCAAACTGCCAGACCATGATTAAAAACTAACTAAGATAAATTAAAATTAAAAGAAAAAGAATAATCCAAATAGTCTTCACATTCACAATAATTAAAATAAAATAATATAATACTTTAAAAAGTAAATATTCTTGTCATTGCAAGAAAAATTAAAAAAATAAAAATATAATTAAAAACTAAATCCACGAAGCAAAATAAAAAAAAAATAAAAAACGAAATTAATTGGAGCAGCTCAATCCCAAGCCTTTTTGTCCTCAACGTAATCTTTAATGTTATAAAACGCTTTCTGGCACAACTTACGTTTAATGAATGATTTGAATTTATTAACACTTAAACCTTGTACGTCGCTTGGAAGCTTATTATAAAAGCGTACACATTGACATCTAAACGAGCCACCTATTTTCTTGAGCCTTGTTGTAGGTACTACAAATTTGTGTTTGTTCCTAGTATTTATGTTATGGATATCACTGTATTTTTTAAACAATTTTATATTTTTATGGGCATATAAAAGATTTTCATAAATATACTGAGAAGGCACAGTCATTACATTAATCTCCTTAAATTTCTCTCTGAGAGAGTGTCTCGGGCTTAATTTATAAATTGATCGAACAGCTCTTTTCTGCAAAACAAAGATAGTCTGGATGTCGGCGGCATTTCCCCACAACAGAATACCATACGCCATTACACTATGAAAATAGCTAAAGTATACTAAACGGGCTGTCTCTATGTCAGTTAAATTACGAATCTTTCTAACAGCATATGCTGCGGAGCTTAGCTTCTTTGACAATTTATCTATATGTGGGCCCCACTGAAGCTTAGCATCCAAAGTTAGGCCTAAGAATACTGTGCTATTTTCAGGATTCAATTCTTCGCCCTTTAACATCACATCAGTTTTCACCTGCCTAACGTGAGGTAGGGTAAACTTAATGCATTTGGTTTTTTTTCCATTTAAAAGTAAATTGTTAACATTAAACCAGTGAACTACTTTTGAGATCGCGCTATTTACATCGTCAGTAACCAGCTGCTGACGTTTAAGTTTAAACAAAAGTGAAGTATCATCCGCAAACAACACTATATCATGGTTATCCTTTATGAGGTAAGGCAAGTCATTAATATAAATAAGAAACAAGAAAGGGCCAAGAATTGAACCTTGCGGGACTCCCATTGTTACTATAGATCCGGGAGATCTTTTTCCATTAACGTCAACGCTCTGAATCCTATTACTCAAGTATGAAGTAAGAAGAGCCAGAGCGCCGTTCCGGATCCCGTAGTGGCGGAGTTTCCTGATTAGCGTTTCATGAAGAACACAATCAAATGCCTTGGACAAATCACAAAATATTCCCAAGGCATCGCACTTATCTTCCCATGCATTATAAATATGTCCTAAAAGCTCAACACCGGCATCAGTAGTTGAACGACCCCTTGTAAAACCGAACTGTTTGCTATGTAATAATTTATGTTTATTAAAAAATCTTTGCAATTGCTCTAAAATTAATTTCTCAAATATTTTACTAAACGTAGGTAGTACTGAAATAGGTCTATAATTTGTAGGGTCTGAAGTACTACCTGATTTAAACAAAGGTATTATTTTACTATTTTTCATTAGGTCAGGAAACTCCCCACTGTCGATACAATTATTAAAGATAATAGCTAAACTAGGTGCGACAATGTCAATAATGGACTTAGCAACTTCTACAGAATGTCCCCACAGATCTGCAGTCTTTTTAACATTTAAAGTGTGAAAGGTTTTAATTATGTCTCTACAAGTAATATGTTCAAAAAGAAATTCCGAATCACAAACATTAACATTTTCTTTTAGTATAGACTCAGCAACAGAAGGTGATGAGTTTAGGGATTTAGTAGTTGAAATGGGAATATCTGAAAATAAATTTTCAAAAGCCACTGCGACTTGTGAGTCTGATTTTATGATGTTGTCATTAATAGATAGGCTGTAGTCAATATTCCGGTTACCAGATCTTCCCGTTTCACTATTAATAATATTCCAAGTCGTTTTAATAACATTACTACTACTTTTAATCTTCGAACTCAAATAACGCGACTTGGCCAAACAACAAACTTTTTTAAATAATTTTGAATAATTTCTAACATATAAATTAAATTCAGCAGTGTTTACATAAGTCCTTTCACTGTACAGCTCATAAAGTCGTGTTCTGCTTTTATGAATACCAATGGTAGCCCAATCACCGAATGAAGCATTACTATTAACCGAGATAGTTTTGGGAATAAAAGTGGAATTAAATTGTCTACAGTATATATAAAAAAAAATCATCATATAGATGATTAGGTTTAGAATGAATTGCCAATATTGGTAATTCATTAATAAGTTTAACTTTAAAAGCTGCCAAGCGACTTGCAGTTTTGGGGTTAACAGTGATATCCTTTTTAGCCACTTTGTTATTTTGGTTTGGTATAGTAATCCTCTGCCCGCAATGATCAGAATCTAGTAAATTTATAATTTCTTTGTGGACTGGTATAACATTAGTATAAATATTATCTAAGCATGTGGCACTAGTAGGGGTTATTCTTGTGGGCTCCAAAAATAGGTTTATTTATTAAATAGTTTTTTAAATAGGGTTATTTATTGGATACTGTCTTGTCGTAATGTCGTACGTCGTATCGTGCATAAATGCAATTTCTGTTTCCGCGCTAAACCCAAGGCCGTGCATCCCTTCATGGGGGACTTACCCGCGTGCCGCGTAACTGAAGCTAAAGCCTTTACACGCACGGCTGTCGATTACGCGGGTCCTATTAGTATTATCCCGCTACGTAAACGTGGCGTTCGTTCTATTAAGGCATATCTATGCATTTTCGTGTGCTTAGTCACTCGCGCTGTTCTTGTCGAGTTGACTACCGATCTTAGTACGAGTACATTTCTCTCAGCGTTTAAACGTTTTCTAGCCAGACGGGGTGCTGTGCAAACTATGTACTCTGACGCAGGAACCGTCTTCGTCGGTGCGAAGAACGGTCTTTCGGACATCTACGCTCTAGTCAATTCTGATGAGTATAAAACCGCGTTCTCTACCGAGTTGGCTGAACATAAAATAACGTGGAAAATCAATCCGCCGCGCACTCCACATTTCGGTGGACATTACGAGATATTTGTTAAGGGCTTCAAAACTCATTAATATAGGGTTATAGGTTCTCAATTGTTGACCTACGAAGAGATGTTAACTGTTTTAACACAAATTGAATGCGTTTTGAATTCGCGTCCGCTCAAGCCCCTTAGCGAAGATCCCTCTGAGCTAAGCGCATTGACTCCATCGCACTTCCTGATGTCTACGCCGCTAAAGAGTTTACCCGCTTGCGAAGCTACCGGTGATGACACTAGTTTAAAGAAACGATACGCTTTATTAGATAAATTGGTGCAATCATTCGCAAAACGATGGAAACGTGAATATCTTCACCTTTTGCAATCCAGAGGGAAATGGAACACTCATTCAGATCCTATAAAGATAGGTAGCGTCGTGGTTGTAGTTACTGATAACGTTGGACCTCTATCTTGGCCATTAGGTATAATTCTTGAAACCTATCCCGGCAAAGACGGGATCAGTAGAGTCGCTCTTGTTAAGACGGCGACAGGGATCTATAAGAGACCTGCCGTCCGCCTCTGCCCTCTACCTTCGCAATAGCGCCTCTCCCGCTCCCCGGCTTATAGTTTAGTGTATTTTTAAAACCGATGGTTTTAAGGCCGGGGGCATGTTCGCGCCGTTTCGTTGGCGCTTCTTTATTTTAGGTATAGTTTTATTCTACCCGCTTTTTACTTTATATTTTTAATTTTTCGCTGCTTGGTTATGTACTGAGGTAGAATATGACCGACATCGCCGCCGCGTGGTCGTGTCTGTGCCGCTTTTTCTGTTTATCCACAATTTTGGATTAAAACCGCCCCTTGAGGTTGTTTCGTGCCGTACACAACCCTCATATCGTCCTCATCGTCAAGAAGACCGAGAAGAGCGCATCAAGGTCGCAGCAGCACTGGCACTTGGATCGAGGTCCCGAGCTGGACTGCCCACCGTGGTGCTAAGGTTGGTCAATTTTCTATCCTTAGTTGCGAAATCAGCAGCCTTTCTCAATCTTGTGTTCTTTCCCCCTTTCTTAATTAAATAAAACCTATGGAGATACAACCACTAGCCAGCTAGTACCCACCCGCGCTATCACTTTGGGTAAGTCATTAATATAAAGTATAAAAAATAGTGGGCCTACGACAGTGCCTTGCTGTACGCCAAATTTGACTACACGCTCTTTTGATTTATGAATTACTTCATGTTTATTGCCTCCGTTTACTGCCGAAATTTCTGTAAATTGTCTTCTATTGCTGAAATAAGATTTAATAAGACTGGAGACATTACCTCTAATGCCGTATGCTTCTAATTTCTCAATTAGTATGTCGTGACGGACATGGTCGAAAGCCTGTGTCATGTCACAGAATATTGTACATACAGGTATATTCGTATCTACTTTTGGCATGACATTATGTAAAAAATCATATCGTAAGTTTATGGTTTTACCATTTCTGAACCCTTTCTGTTCATGAGTGAGTATATTTTCTTTTTCGATATAGGTATATAACTGTTTATATAAATACTTTTCAAATATTTTTGATATTATGCTAATAAGAGATATGGGTCTATAAAATTGCATTAGCTCTTTATTTTCCTTTTTAAATAATGGTTTTACAATAGATATTTTGAGTGCCTCAGGAAAAACACCAGTCTAAAACACCTCGATTGGCAGACATGGGGCCAGAAAAAAAGAATCTTTTCTTTTATCTATCAATGCTGTAGCTTTTTCCCCAGATCCTGCTATAGGATTGATTTTGTCAACGAAGTAATTATTGAAGGCATCTGCAATGTCTTTTGGGTCAGTGATAATATCATTGTTCACACGAATTTTGTCAATGCAATTTTTCGGAATGTTGAATTTTGAGTTATTTATTATTTTCCAAATAGCTTTAGATTTATTATCTGAAATATTTATTGTGTAGTTATTTTGAGCCCTTTGAGTGAGTTTTACTATTCTTTTAAATAGTTTAGAATAATTAGTAAGTTTTGCTTTATTAATCTGATTTGGTTTAAATCTAGAGTTGTCTTTTCTTTTTACTACATAGTTTAATATCACGTGACACCCATTTCGGTTTTCTGATAGTATTAATTCTAACATTCATTTCGGGAAAGCACAATTTATAAAATAATGAAAATATGTCAAGAAAAGATTTATATGCTACATTAGGATCATTGCTTTTCTAAATGTCAGAAAATGATAATGTAGGTTGATTCAGTTTTGCATAACTAGCTCCAAATATGTATTTTATTTCACGATCCAAATTATTTTGAAGGAAATTCTTGATCCATTTCTTTACACTTTCGAATATTCTTTTGTTCACTACGTACAGAACTCAAGAAATGTCGTTGAGCTTTCATGGGTTGTGTGCTACGCAATTATGCCCTGAAGTTGGCGTTCCGATGCTTAAGGCATGTTAATTCAGTATGAGATTTACTACTGCGCAGCCATTGTAGCCAACTTCAGGGTAAAAAGATTGGAAAGTACATACTGTAGGAGAGAAGTTCTGATTTTCAGCCCAGAGTTTGGACTTGAGCACGGTCGTTGTTTACGGCTTGTCCTAAACTACATGCTCAAGCGCAGTAAACCGCTACATAAGACTGACCGTCCCTTTATTTTAAAAGGCTCTTCTCCGCTCAACACTTTTAAGCAGTGGTCAGAATATGTAGAGTTTATTTACCTAAACTTAACAGCTGGAAGTAGCATAGAGTGGATAAAATCCCGGTATAAAAATCGTGTCGTATTAATCCTAGGATTTAACAATAACGATTATTTTATTGGATATTTATGAGCCGATAAATTATGCCAGGATTTCCAAGGTGGTATTATCCACTCTTTGTTCCCGCCTTTAAGTTTAGGTAAATAAAATGTATCTATTTTGATCCCTCCCTGCTTATAAGAGGGGTTGGCTCGATGTTAGGCTTAGCACCACGCAGTGCGAATTTTATTCGCGTGTTTTTCCCGCGCGGTTTATAATCCGCGTACTGAATCATAAACACGCATTGCGTATAAAATTCCGCGCGATTTTTGTCTGTTTCTACCTAATTCTCAGCCGCGTCTGCAACTTTTTACCGCGGTGCGGTCAGAGGCTATATCACATTTGTCTCTTGAATCGTGAATGCGTTTACAATCATTTAAACTCACATACACAAAGAGCCAGAAACGGAACAACTATCTGTAGGACAAATATTTGTTCCGTGCCAGTCGCCCAGCCACTGGAGTACGTAGTCGTAGCGGAAAAAAGTCAAATTTATTAATTTCAGATAAGCTGATAATTAGTGTATGACGTCGTGTAATTGTGTATAGTAAGTACAAATTTGTGTATCCAACCATTGGGGAGCTATTCAACAAAAACTGTTTTGTTGTTTGAATATATTTTTTTTCATCTACGTACATAGGGAAAAAAAAAGTGCCGCTAGGATGACGTATTTCCAGCGGAAACAGTTTTTGTTGAATAGCTCCCCAATGGTTGGATACACAAATTTGTACTTACTATACACAATTACACGACGTCACACACTAATTATCTGCTTATGTGAAATTAATAAATTCGACTTTTTTCCGCTGCGACTACGTACACCAGCCACTGCGCCAACCATACTGTCGATTGGATTATATGGCATAACAGATTATTGCGTGCTAAGCCTTATTGTAACATTGTGTCTAGTCACTTACTCGTACTCCTCCTCCTCCGCCTCCTCCTCACTGTACTCCTCCTCCGCCGCCTCCTCCTCGATGTACTCCTCCTCCGCCGCCTCCTCTTCGATGTACTCCTCCTCCGCCGCCTCCTCCTCGATGTACTCCTCCTCCGCCGCCTCCTCCTCGATGTACTCGTAGTCGTCGGCCGCCGAGCCAGAAAAGGTCGTCATCAATTCTGCAAACAAATAAACATTGTTCTTACAAACTGCATCCCTGATTTAAACTAACGCTCTTCATTTCGTTTGGGAGCCCTGCTACTCCTGAGTAAAGTTTGATTCTGGGTTTCGGATGACAATCATCTTGCTAACTTATATAAAAAAATCATCGTTGAAGTCGTTTTAGTTTATATTCTTAATATCCCCCGCGGCTTTGCTTCCGTCAACTGGCTACATACCCTTTTAACCTACCCACTTGCCCTACCTGTCTTGAACTCCTAAATGGGATTGCTGCAATTCTATAAAAAAATCACCTCATAACTTTTCTGGAATTACAACCTTGTGTCCTCTCGTAACACATCCATTTTCGTAAACAAATTGCGTCCTACAAGAATGTTACGGCTTCATACGGTCCTCAAACGTTTTCCTAAGCCATCCAATTGGCACAAAGTGCACCACCTCACGCAAGGTCATATCTGTATCCGTCGCCTTGCGTAATATTTTAAAGTCCATCCCCATGACAAATTTGTCCCGAAGAGCTTCTTCCATGTTCGAAAAACCGCGGTGTGCCGTCAGACCGCGCAACCTCGTGGCCCATTGTGCATACGTCTGCCCCTCTTGTAGCGCTGTCGCGTAAAACTTATAACGTTCGCCGAAACCACACCGTTTTGGAATAAAATACACTGTCATCAAACACCGATAAGAGGCTAAAAACCGAGCCGGACATTTTGACTTTTAATTTACGTGGGTACCTACTCGTCGCCAATGACACAGATCATATAATACTACAGTACCAATGATAAGCACGAGGACAAACGAGTGAAACAACCGCTTGCTAAAGTTGTCAAAAAATAAAAGGCCCGTTTTGACAGCTATAAAAATACTAAATAATAATTAAAGCTGATGCTTGCGAATGATACTCGTAGTTATAGTGTATGGGCAGTGGTGTCTGATCCCATACAAAGAAACCCGAGCCGACGTACTGTAATGATTATTTTGTGTACATCCATCGCGTTCAGTTCCGTTCACGGATATAGATGGTGATCTATCTATCGCCGTGGAACGGAACCGAACGCGATCGGTTTACAAAAAATATTCGGTATAATCAGATGAAAAACGCTCGTTACGTCGGCACGGTTTCTTTGTATGGGCATCTGTATGCTAGTATTATATTATCTGTGGTATGGGTAATATAGTAATTAATTAGGATTATGAATTTGATTTTTCAATTTCTGACGTACTAAGTTATCGCGGCATGTAAAATGTGAAACGTCAACGGACTTCTTAGATTGTGACGACTTTAGTAACGCACTGACGTTTATTGTCGTTTGACTCGTTTGTACTTAGTGTTGCGTAGGCACACGCACACATACTTAACATTATTTTTATTTATTTGGTATATTTATATAAAAAACATGTAAGTAAAATTTATCGATAATTCAATTACCCTCATCACTACTGTCACGGGGTCTCATTGCTAAGAAAGAAAATTTGGTTCAAATAAATCTCACTAGATGGCGCGATATGCTCCTCCATCTGTTATTCAATGTGCGTAAAATTAACATTTTTTTGGAATTGAACACAAAAATTGTATGTTCTTGTTTAATCAACTCTCCTAAGTACAAAATTATGGAATATTGGGCTCTTAATTCACATTTCAAAGATTATTAGACGGATCATTTAAAATTGATGGCAATAGATGGCGCATTTTTAAATTTCTGAGGCATTCCACTCGATTGTTGATTTCCATTTGATTGACCTAGACTAGAGTCAAGAGCAAACCCATCACAAATAAAAAAAAAAATTTGTTAAAGTTTGCATTTTAACACATTTTGGTGCAAAAAAAACTGTAAAAACGTGCAAATAAATACTAGAAAACAAACCTTCACTGTATTTAAAGAAAAAAACATTCACGAACCTAGTAAACCCTTTTACTTGCAAGTCGCTGCTAACACCATCTATCTATCACCGAGAAACAGAACCGAATGCGTTCGATGTACAAAAAATTGCCAGAATAAGCAGTCGAAAAACGCTAGTTACGTCGGCACGGTTTCTTTGTATGGGATGAGGCATCTGTATGCTAGTATTATATGAGTATTATCTGTGCTACTGTTTATCTGATCTCATCTTGTGGAGGGACCGAGACTCTTCGACCCATTGCGATCTTTTGTGGTCCCCTAGATAACTTAAGCCCTTTACTCCTCCCCAATCTCTTTGAAAACCTTCTTAATGAGTTTTACAACGAGATAGGAGATATGAACTGTCTGCTGGTCTTGGATATCCTACTTCTAGAAAAGTCAGCTTAACTAAGAGTCGCTTACTAGCCAGTGCATCGCATGTGCACAGAAGGTGCTCCATGCGTTCCGTATGTTCCCCACACAACCTGGGGGTACATGGGTGTCGCGGTTAGACCCATCTTCATGAGTATATCGTTGGCTATGGCCAGTGAAGGCCCTAAGCAGGTAGCGGATTTTCCCCCGCCTCAAATTCCAAATGCATTCCCGTGCTTTGAACATAGAGCCCAGGCATTTCTTGGATTATTCCAGACCGGTATTAGTCAGCCAATGTATTTGTTGATCATGAGGCACGTCGAAATGCCTACACATGGTTCTGGACCCACAAAATTATTTGCTGAGCCCTCTCTTGCCAGTACATCTGCCATTACGTTACCATGAATTCCTTTACGCCCTGGGACCCACATCAGTCTTATTCTGTTATGCTTCCCAAACCTGTGGCAAGGGGTACGAAGAATCCCCGGAGTGAACCCGGCTACCCCAATAAACACCGACGACTGGACATGGCAATATATAACACGCGAACACTCAGGACCGACAAGTAGATAGCCGAACTCGGGGAAGAATTGAGCGGGTTTATTATAGGGTCTCAAGACGAAAGTCTATGACCAGTGTGTGTTGCCAGTGATGACCTATAGTTCTGAGACGTGGTCGATCACAATGGGCCTCATGAAAAAGCTTACAGTCACCCAAAGGGCAATAGAGAGAGCTATGATCGGCGTTTTCTTGCGTGATCGAATCAGGATTGTAGACATCCGCAAGAGTACCAGGGTCGCCGACATAGCCCGAAGAATTGCAAAACTTAAGTGGCAGTGGGCAGGGCACATTTCTCGCAGAACGGATGGCAGAAAAGTTATGGAGTGGCGGCCGTGAAATGGAAGACGATGCGTTGGAAGGCCTCTCACCAGGTGGACCGATGACCTGGTGAAGGTTGCGGGGATCCGCTGGTTGCGAGACGCACGGGACCGGTCAATGTGGCGACCCTTGGGGGAGGCCTATGTCCAGTAGTGGTACTCGTAGTCTTTCGGCTGATATGATGATGATGAAGATATAAAGTACCCACCTTTTCTACTGTCCAAGATTTCTTTCCTTTTTGTTTGCATCTCCTCACTAAGACTTTGCACCATTTTTTCTATAAAAGAGGCTAGCACTAAGCTTTTGCATTCTGATTTAATCGGAGCTCTGAAAAGAAAATAAAATTATTAGAGACAGTGAGACGTCGTCGCGCCACGAAGATGATGGCGGGAAGAACTAGACAGATTTCTTCAGAACTAAAAGGAATCAGATCATTCCAGAACCTTTCGTTACGGGGTCCCATTACTAACAAAGAAAATATGGTTCACAAAAATATCACTAGATGGCGCGATAAGCATCGATTTGTTATTTAATTGTGTGTAAAATTAACAATTTCTACAATTGATCATAAAATTGTATGTTCTTGTTTACTCTCCTAAGCACAAAATTATGGCATATTGGGCTCTTAATTCACATTTCAAAGATTGTTTGAAGGGATCAACTAAAATTGATTCCAATAGATGTCGCGGTTTTAGAATTCTGAGGCACGACACTCGATTTTTTAATTTGTATTGTAACACATATTGTTACAATGAAACTGTAAAAACATGAATCAAAATCTGTATCTAAAGAAAAAAATTGTCACGAACTGAGAATACCCTTTTACTTGCAAGTAGCTGATAACACCATCTATAGCCGTGGAACGGCACCGAACGCGATCGAAGTACTTATAAAAATAATCAGACGAAAAACGTCGGCACGGTTATTAGTTAGTATAATTATATTATCTGTGCTTTCGTACTCTCGCGCAGCAAGCGCGAAAACTCGAAAGGCGGACGGAGTGGAAAGAGGCCTTAGTCCAGAAACAGCACAGGATAGGATAGCAAAAAAAAAGGCAAATTAAAAAGGTTTACAAATAACAAACAAGGCAATAACATTCTACCTGCATATAGCACAATTCTTTTTCTTTTGCTTCCAGACGGATATACAGTATTTGCAGAAGGTATGTGAGCAGTTCAGTGTAACGGGCTCCACAAATAGTTCACTACATATGCTGCACTGCAGTTCACTCTCCATGAGCTCACCCATTTCGTTCAGCACCATCTCCTTCGACGACCCTTCTCCAGAATGTTCTGCGGCGCAGATGTCCTCTAAAATTGTGTTCCTCTCTGTTTCCACAGTTTGTAGTTGGCTTTTTACCTGTAAAAATTATAATATAGTACCTATGTGTATAACTTTGCAATTATTTAATCAACTCAATCTATTTATGAGTTTGTTTTAATCAGCTGCTCTCAAAACGGTGAAGGAAAACATTGTGAGGAAACCGGCATGTACTAGAACCAACAATTCGAAGACATTTGACATCCACCAACCCGCAGCTGTATTGCGTAAGTGCGCAAAGAGTTTGAACTCTATCCAGCCGACCAATCACATGCGAGATAACAACCAACAACATGTCGGTTGGATAGAGTTTAAACAATTTACGCACTTACGCAATACGGTTGCCGCACTGGTGGATTACGGCCCATTCCCTCTCACAGAGAGGAGGCCTGTGTCCCAGCAGTGGGAACATTAAAAGGCTGATAATGATGATGATGATAAAAAAAAATTCAAATATTAAAAAGATGAAGTACCCAGAAGCCCTGACTACATAGTTTAATGCTTACCCTTGCAAGTTGTTCTTGCAATGTGTTGACCACACTTGACTGCTCTGCCTGTTTCTGGATCCTTTCTGCTGCCAGTGCAGCCAGCTCAGTGTCTCTCTCTGTCACTCGCATCTGTTAGTAAAGACCATGTCGTACTTTAGTCAGGAGGTACTGGTATTGTAATTAATCGAGAGAGCCGTGTCACCCACAATACAAGTTTAATCTTCACTCGTGCCAGAGGAATCTCAAGACGACTCAGTAATGTATGCAATTTGTAAAAGATGTTTCCCATTGTAAGTACATTCATGTACAATTGTAAACTTGGAAATAAAGTTCTTATTTATTTATTTACTCCTCAGTTTAAAATATACGAATTTAAAAAAAAACTATTTTTTTTTAAATATACGAATTTAAAAAAAAAACTATATTTTTTTTTTTTTGCTTTTGTGTCACCCAGTACAAATGAGATGCTCTTGTTTGGAGTTGTGGAAGTGTTCATTTGTCTGCACTTTTGAGGACATAAAACAAACTACTGATGCCGCGTTTGGCATGGTCATCTGCCGGATGCATTTCGGTAAATATGGACGCGAACGGCTCAAAAAAAAACAAGCAGGTATCTGAGTTATGTTAAAAATAAAATTTACCCGCAGTTCTTCAAGTGATTTTTCAGCATTGTTTTGAGCTTCATTTAATTTCTTTTGTATTTCTTCTCTCTCTGACATCTGAATTTAATAAAAATAAAAAAACGATGTTATAGAAGCTTAAATATTTTTTACTGATTATAGTTTGTGAGAATGGTTATTTTAAGAAACTTTGGTGATACTAACAACCAGTTAAGTAAACAAGTTACAACACACAAAACTAAAAAGGTCAATCTTGCTCAATCTCTTCTTCTACCGCTTATAGACTATGCAACGGAGGTACGAGTATTCCTTAACAAACTTAAGCGACTGCAGAACTTGTGCATCCGCTTTATTTTTGGCCTCCGCAAGTACGACCATATGTCGGAATTTCGGGCAGTTTTTTTTTTTTTTTAATGTTGCCCCACACTAGGAATTTCTTCCTGTATCGTGGGTGCGTTTACAAACATATAAACTCACATACACAAACACCCAGAGCCGGAACAATATCTGCAGGTCATACAAATATTTGTTCTTTGTGTAAATGTATTGTTTTGGTGTACAATAAAGAATTGAGAAGGTTGTTACCAGTTTCTCCACTTTGATTTTTTCCTCATTTTTAAGTTTCTTCATATTATGCTCCATTTGTTCATTAAGCAATTGCTCGGCTTTTAATTTTTCTTGTTCTGTTAGATGAACTCGGTCTTCAAGATTCTTCTTGATATTATCTAGTTCTTGCTTCAGTTCTGATTGTCTAAGTATTATTTGTTTTTCTATTTCTTTTAATTTCTGTAAATATGATTGAATTTTAGTTTAATAAATTTGACTTATTAGTGTGGTTGATAATCTTTTAACAACCACACTAATATTATAAAGGCGTAAGTTTGTGATTAAGTGTGTTTGTTACTTCTTCACGCCAGAACGTCTGAACGGATGTAAATGATGATTGGCATATAGATATAGTCATATTATATTATAGACATATGATTATTTTTATCCCAGCGGGACAATTTTCCCTCGGGATAATTTTCGAGATTCACGCGGGCGAAGCCGCTGGCAGAAGCTAGTATTATTATAATTGAGACATCTCGAGTGGCTTAATAAAAATAATATTGATTTGAAAGACAATTTTGCTGCCTTAAAGTAAAACATTGCCACATTTTACAGAAGTATATAGCCATTTTTAACCGACTTTCCAAAAAGGAGGACTTTCTATATTCGACTTTATGTATGTTTTTTTTTTTTTTTGTGTATGTTCACCGATTTCTTCGTCATTATTGTGTACCGATTTTAAGTATATACTAAGAGTATGTTCCCAAATTGGTCCCATTTTAATTTGGTGAAGATCTGATGAAGAACTTTGGAGATATACAACAGAACCCTTCAATAAATGACGGCAAATCTCTCGGGATTGCTGCAATCGCATGTCTGTTTATTGTTCATACCATTTCATAACATAATATCACGCCAGTACGCTCTAAAGGGGTATGCAGATGTGTACACCCTGGTACACTCTCATTCCACTGGTTATGTTAAAGTTACATGTTATTCGGGTAATCTATTCTGGCATTATAAGTACCTTAATCAGCGACCACACAGCCCATAGACGCCTAATAACAGGCGAGCGATGTCTGTCAACACATATGACTAAAAGATCATATCCAGGTAATAAAGGTCGCCTCTCGACAATTTCGAATTAGTAGCGACCACTTCAGTGAGCCGTAAATACTGCCGCGTCCATCAACAAAAAAAATATTTCATAAATATTATAATGGCCTCTTGAACAATACGATGGTATGGTAACAACATCCAGACTTCAAGTTTCCCAAAAAATGGCATAACATTTCATTGATAAGTTAATAGTTACATAAACATAATTAGATTTATTTTCTGATATTATTTGTCGGAGTTCATATTATACTGGTCAATTTTGTAGGTGAAAACGCCCACCGCATGTTTGCGTCTCTTTCTTTTTAAAGTAATTTTTTCGCTATCTCTTCTCCTCTATAATTTCGTAAATAGAACTAGTGATGCACTATATCCTATGACCAAATCTGTTATCGATAAAACTAGAAACCTTACAAATAAAGACATTAATTTAAAAAGTTTATTAATTGTGAAACGATGTTTTGATTACGTTTTTTACTAATATTTTATTGATTACGTTTATAACTTTATTTAAGAACCAACAACCGAAAAAAGTATGTTTCCTTAAGAATTTTGATATTTCTTTTTTTAGTTTTAACATTTTATTTTATTACTAAAATGTTAAAACGCCGTATAATTAATAATAAAGAAGGTAATTTTAATAAAATAAAAATAAGTACAAATACTATTTATAAAATATCGATACCTGCCTGGTTTTATTTAAACCTGTCCCACCCTTAATGAGGCGCATGACCTTGGTAAGGGACCAATCAGAGCGCAGTACCCCCGTGCCTCATACCTCAGCTAGTTGACAGAATTGTTTTGATGTATTAGATCAAGCATAAGGCGTCTAGTGGCTATGTGGTTGATGACCTTAATAAACCACATGCCTATTAGGTACAACAAAAAAGTTAATAATAAAATAACATTTTTACAAAAAAATACTACCGACTTCCAAATAAAAAAAACTACAAAGTGAAAAATAACTTTCTTTTTTTAAGTCGGTGTCCATAAACGATAAAAATTGGTACCTACAAAAGACACCAACTTCCAAAAAGAAAGAATTTTTCCACTTTTGTCTTTAGTATTTTTTGTGGAAAAGTTTTTTATTAGCTTCTATGGTTGCTGTTTTTAGTAACCAAAATTACAAATAATAGTAAAAAAAGTTTGTAAATAATAGTAACACACACACAATTCAAATCAGTGACAATCAATTTAAAAATGTAAATTAGAAATAGTAAATTAGAAGATTTTGTTGGACTGAGATTAGAATTCTCCCTCTGGTTATGGGTATTACCTTCTCCTTAGCTAATTTAAGCTGTTCAGTTTCCCGCTGGAGCATATCTACTAACTCTTGCCGTTCCTTCAACCGGCCATCTTGTTCACGAACTTTAGCTTCCAACTTCTCCAACATCTCTTGTTTTGAAGTATTTTCTCTACTTAATTCTAATAAGAATTCTTCTCTCTCTTTCATTAGCTTCTCTTTAAGCGAGTTGTTCTCTTTTAGCATTTCGGTCTCAGTCTCATTGTGTTTCTGAATTTGTTCCTATAAATAACAGATTTAAATCAACATACATTCTTAGCTTAATAATGTACCTACACATAAAGTAAACATGTATTTGAGTGGGTAAATCCAAAAATATATGGATCTTGTTTTGAATCTCATCTAAATTCTCTCATTTCTTTTATGTAAGTGTGAAACAGAGGCAAATTTTAATCTTAATCTAAAAATAAAAAAAGGACAAAGAGTCTGTGGTACCAACACTTTTTCATATTTTCTCATGTAAATTGTTTCTATTACAAGCTGATTTTCTAAAAAATAAGACATTAAATTCTTATCCATCCTTTTGGCTTCACAGCACTTGGGCATGGGGTCTCAGCGCTAAGAAAGAAAATTTTGTTCAAATAAATCTCACTAGATGGTGCGATATGCACCATTTTATTATTGCATTATGTGTAATATTCGCTGCTCACACCATCTATCTATTGCCGTAGAACGGAACCAAACGCGATTGATGTACAAAAATAATCAGATAATCTAGTTATGTCGGCACGGTTTCTTTGTATGGGATGAGGAATCTGTTTGCTAATATTATAGTATCTGTGACTTGGGTAAAAAGGTACCTCTTAGTATATGCGCGAGAGCCCACAAGGATGATGACAAAGACAACAGCGGACAAGATGCTAGAATCAATTATTATTAATATTAAGTTAATTTTTTTGACTTTCAAAAGTGAAACCAAATTGAAATAAAGAATTCTTGTCTTTTATCTTTTTTTTTTGTCTTTTGACACCTCTCGCGCCAGAGTGTACAGCTGGTCGGCATTAGATTTACAAGCTACATAACTGTATAACTTACCATGAGGTCACTTATTTTGGCTTCCATTTCAAGTTTAATAGTAGCCAGCTGTGCATCTCTTTCTTCCAAGAGTATTGTTTTTTGGCATTCAACCTCATTTTTCTCTCCTTTTAGATTTTCTATTTGTACTGTAAATTCATGTTCAAGTTGAAGAATTTTTCTATTCATATCTGTTTGAAGTTGTTCCTTTAATATCTTTGATGTGTTTTGCATTTGTTTGACATTTTGTATCCTCTCTTCAATATGCTTTATTTCAAATGTTTGTGACTCCTCAAACTTCATTTTTACATCATCAATTATTTTGTTATTTTGATCTTCACTATACCTTTTTATCCGCTTTCTTGGTACTTCTGATATAGGATCTGGGTTTATGAACTTATACACAAATTCATCAGTCACTTCTAAAGATATGATATCTCCATCGCATAGTGTTTTCGCAATTCCTTTGTCTAAAGCTCCTCCATTGACTTTGATACCATATGTGCTGTTATCTTCCAGGGTCCATTCATTATTTTTACCTTTTTTAAATTTGCAGTGAGATCTCGATATTGACAGAAATGGTACTACAACAGAGTTCTTTAACCCTCGACCAAGTGAAAACTGAAGCAAAACAAACCAACAATGTTATAAAATATACCTAGTTGAACAGAATGAAATGAATAAAATATTGTAATAATTACTGTAACTACTTTTACTGTTAAGTATTGAATTGTAAAAAAAACAAACTCGACTTCAGAACAAGTAAATTCTACTTACATTATCTGAGTTCAAAGGTATTTTATTAAAATTTGTGAACTCCGATTGCAGTGTCTTACAAGACACGAGTATTGGACATCTATCACCATCATTCATCTTTAGAGGAATGGAATAAAAATTACTTAGAATTTAGTAAAAACAGTAAACAGCTCAACAAACAATACAAGGCATGTAAAATCAAACTAATCGAACACGAGTTTCAACAATCTTCTAGAAGTTAACAACAAGCAAGTCAACAACGTATTATTTTCAAAGTTCGAAAACTCATGGAAAACTCTAACTCACAGAGCACATTTTAATATACTGAAACCAAAGATTACTATTATATACTGAAACTTTAACTTCACAAAATCATTTTAACATTTTCATTATAAATAAGTTATTCAATGTTGCTATCTGCTAACATTAATTGCCTTACTTCCGCTATCCTTTTTTCTTGTTGTTTCAGGGAAATCTTCAAAAAGCGCTTGGACTTTATGTGGGATTTTAACCTCACTAAAATCACACCGGTGATCATCATCAGAATATACATGTAAAGGAAAAGAAGCCACGTGACCTCTTGGTCAAAAAAGCCACTCCTGAACCCCCTATACGCAAAGCCTGTCAGTGATTAACTGTAAGAGGGTGTCTCCTGAGCCTCGATAAACCAGCAGCAATCTCAGTGTCACCGTCTTTCCTGGGATCACTCGATGGGCGATCAGTCAGTCCCCACTCTAAGATTTGAGAGATTTTCTAATAAACATAAATTATTACATAGCAAACAGTCCGGTTTTACAAGGGGTCGTTCAACTACTGATCCGATGTTGAGCTTTTATTATGCACATAATGGACATATTTATAATGCATGGGAAGATAAGCCTTGGTAATCTTTTGTGATTTGTCTAAGGCATTTGACTATGTTCTTCATAAAACGCTAATCAGGAAACTCCGCCTCTACGGGATCCGGAACAGCGCTCTGGATCTTCTTACTTCTTACTCAAGTAATAGGATTCAGTGCGTTGACGTTAATGGAAAAATATCTCCCGGATCTATAGTAACAAAGGGAGTCCCACAGGGCTCAATTCTTGGTCCTGTCTTGTTTCTTATTTATATTAACGACTTGACTTACCTTATAAAGGATAACCATGGCAGTGTTGTTTGCGGATGATACTTCACTTTTATTTAAACTTAAACGTCAGCAGCTGGTTACTGAAGATGTAAATTGCTATCTCAAAGTAGTTCACTGGTTCAATGTTAACAATTTACTTCTTAAAGGAAAAAATAACCAAATGCATTAAGTAAGTAAAATATAGCATTAAGTATAATCTGATTGAGCCAACAATTTAGATTTGTATCTATTGCACCGTGAACTTTGTTTTTTTTTGGTTTTCTTGCAATGACAAGAATATTTCCTTTTTAAGTATTATATTATTTTATTTTAATTATTGTGAATGTGAAGACTATGTGGATCATTCTTTTTTTATTTATTTTAATTTTAATTATCGTTAGAGTTTGATTGTGAGAGTGTGATTTTGTTTCGGCCTTTCTTCTCAAAGTACTCAGATAGGAAACGCCGACCTCATCTAGTTTAAAAAAATATGATAGACATGTAAAAAGGAAAAAAGCAGAAATAAAATCATTTATGCTGAGAAATTTGCCGTCATTTATTGAAGAGTTCTGTTGTATATCGCCCATAATAATACTGACGTAGTTATTTACAATTCTATAAATTTTTTCATCTTTTTCTACTTTTTTTAATTTATTTGCCAGAATACAAAGCGTTCTTCTTAATTTTTACATCCTGGTAATATGCCTCTTTTTTCAAAAGTAAAATTAATTAAAATAGTGTCGGTTTAGGTGGGATTTTTGTATATATGCGTCTATGCCATCCCTGAAGGCCCTGAACAGCATTGGCTGTTCGATTTTTTTCACCAAAGCAGGAAAAAATATCTGTAGTTATTTTTTCACCATTGGCTGTCAAAATATTCTTTGAATTACAAAAAAATAAAACAGGTGAACATACAGTATGTAGATTTATGTTCAACTGTTCCATAATTTGACAAATAAGGTGTCGTTGGAAGCGTCTTGTTTGTTTTTTTACCATCTTTAGTCTCGCGTTTGACCACTATCTCGCCTGATGTTAAGCGATGATGCGGTCTACGGTGAAGAACCTATTCACTCTTGACTTAAAGACCAAGGTTGGAGCCAAGGTTGTAGCTATCAGGGAACAAAGACTCCGGAAGGGAGTTCCACTCCTTAGCTGTGCGCACAATGAAAGTATTAGCAAAACGCTTTGTGCGTATGGGAGGGATGTCCACCATGTACCGATGGCGCATGGCCATACGTCTTGTAGTCCGATGATGGAAAGTGCTAGGTGGAATCAAATTGTGCAGTTCCGTCGCACACTCCCCGAAATGTAACCGATAAAAAACCGACAGGCTGGCAACTCGGCGTCGATGTTCGAGGCTCTGGAGCTTTGAGGCGACCAGTGCATCGTTGCCATGGCCCGACTGTCAATCGACTCAAGTGCATCAAGCTGGTATTTGGCTGATCTCCTAGTAGTCCATGCATGACCGAACTTGCACTTTACCGTCACAGTACCGTCTCACCTTTTCAAGAATTCCCAACTTTTTTGCAGCTAACTGAGCTTTTGCCTCAATGAATGGACCGAAGTTGAGGGTCGATGTCAACGTAACACCCAGAAGTTCGAGATGGTCCGTTAACGGCACGGTTACACCACGGAAAGATGGAGCCGGGTTGAATTGGCTCTTTTTTGCTGTCTTAGCAGCATTGAAACTGACCAGATTGGCATCACCCCATTCGGAGACCGCCTTCAAGGACAGGTTAAAGCGTTCAACCACGGCCTCCGGGAGAGACCGAATCTGAGGCCCAGTAGCTCGTGCGCCGGACACCTATCTCTCAGCAACACTGCTGTCGTCTGCGTACCCAAAGGTTCCGGGTTTTAGGAGATCATTAATGTGCAGCAAGAATAATGTTGCCGAGAGCACTGACCCCTGAGGGACTCCGTCGTTGATATCTAACTGACCGGACGAGCAGCCGTCGATAACCACTCGGATGGATCGATCCCTCAGGAAGTCCGCAATCCAATCACACTTTCCATACTCTTACAGAGGATGGACGTTACAGATATGGGTCTATAGTTGGCCGGGTCAGCTCGACTGCCCTTCTTGGGCACGGGCTGTACGTTGGCTTGCTTCCAAGCCTTCGGCACTTTTCCAGTCTCTATCGAAAGGCGATATAGGCGTGTCAAGATCGGAGACAATTCAGGCGCACAGGTTTTAAGTAAATACAATTGCTGGTATCCCATCAGGGCCACTCGCTTTGTTCACATCAAGGCTACGCAGCACCCTACGGACGTCCTTTTGATAGATGCGAATGTCCGACATTTTCGTCACACATCCATCAGGAAAAGGAGGAAGCTGCGCGCCATCAGAATTCAGATGCGATGATTCCGCAAAAAGGGAAGCAAACTAGTTTGCCTTCTCCTCAGCGGAGTCACAGAATAAATAATAGTACAAGGCGGAGTGGCCTAATGACCCGTCAGATTTCAGCAGTGGTGGTAGTGAGGGGCTACAGAAATTTGATTCGAGCCGACTTAGCCAGGGACCAAAACGCTTTGCTACCCGCTGGGTATGAAGCAAGTTTGTTCCCGATTCTGCTAATGTGGTCAAACCGTGCTCTTCGCATCACCTTTTTACAGGACTTGGCAGCCTTGTTGAAGGCTCTATTCTTCCGACTCACGTCATTTGCCTTGCGCGTTCGAGCGTCAACCCATGCCTGGTAGGCATTGTGTTTAACCGCGTTGGCGTGGTTACACTCGGCTCCAAACCATGGTCGGTCGACGTTAGACATTGCTACGTCAGAGAATGGAATATAGTACTCCATCCCCCGACGCAACACATCAGTCACAGCGTCAGCGCATGACGATGGATCGTCCGAAGAGAAGCCAAGGATAGCATGCGAAAAAGATCGCATCCCATCCCAATCTGCTGCCATGTACCGCCATTCCCGCCGGGTGCCTTCTTGGGCTGGGATCGGGCGGGGAGTAGACGGATACAGACTTCACCAGACAGTGGTCGGAACTAGCCAAAGGTGAAGATATCGACACTGAGTATCTGTCTGGGTCTGTTGTCAGCAGAAGGTCCAAGCAATTGGCTGTGTGCGAATCAACATCTGGCACCCTCGTTGGCCCTTGGACCAGCTGGGTGAGATTTAGCGCTAGCGCAATCTTGCGCGTCTCTGGATCAGTGCACTGGTCTTTAGGCACACGGTTGGCGCAGTGGTTGAGCTATTGACTGCTGCGCTACTCTGAGGTACTCTGTGAGCCGCTGGTTATAGGCTATGTGAGGTTAGATTAAATTGAATTTGGCTCCCTCTAGGGGGCACGAAGTCAAGTGTGGTATCATTGAATAGGGATGGGTTTGGTACATGTACGTCATATTTTAGTCAATACCGTTTGCGAGGTATACTCCGTCAGTCATAATAATTATTTTTTACCCGGCTACGGCGGCGTTGCAAAATCCACTCTTGTAACTTATGCATTATCTAGATACATGTGATGTGGCTCTGCAAAAACCCCAAAATACTTTAAATAATCGGCCAAGTGCGAGTCGGACTCGCGCACGAAGGGTTCATCCGAACCATTATCGCAAAAAACGGCAAAAAAGTCACGTTTGTTGTATGGGAGCCCTACTTAAATATTTATTTTATTCTTTTTTAAGTAATATTTATTGTTATAGCGGCAATAGAAATACATCATCTGTGAAAATTTCAACTGTCTACCTATCACGGTTCATGAGATACAGCCTGGTGACAGACAGACAGACAGACGGACCGCGGAGTCTTAATTAGGTTCTCGTTTTAACCCTTTGGATACGGAACCCTAAAAACAAAGAATGCTAAAGGAGTTTTGTAAATAAAAGTCATACAGTAGTGAATAAATATTTAATGTATACATAATAATAATGATCTGTCGTAACAACAGCCGGGACTCGAGCCCACTCACTCGCACTCGGCTCACGAGTTGTTTTATAAAAACATTTCAACTGTCTACGAATTACAACTTTATACAACGTTATTACAATAACCTTTACAAGTCAATTAATGTATCATACACTATTATACACTGCTCTTAACGCTAGGACAACAAATATATAAACTTTGAGTTAACTTGTTCAGCTGACCGTCTGACCGACCGAATCTGACCAGATCTGACCGGTCTGCGCAGATTATGCTATCATAGTCTCACTTATATCATATTACGTTACAGCGACATGCGGGACCTGCCCCGACTAGACAGAAATAAGGAAGTATGAAGAAGTTTATAATCAGACAATCTTCACCCTTAAGACCTTAGCAATAATGTTGAAAATTAGTCGACCGTGTAGTTACAGACAAACAAAAAAACAGACAAAAATCGATAGTTTATAATCAATCCGTGTCATGCCGTCCAATTATGATTGATAAAAAGTTCGAACACTTTTCGCCTTTATGGCCGATGTAATAAGGTTGGAAATTGACTGGGAACTTTCGCAGGTATACAAGCGACAGGCGATCCCGCACGTCGCGCTATGTACAGTATATACATGATCTGTGATAAGATATCGCATCAGTCTTCGTCGCCTCCACGCGTGTCGTCGACAACATTGCACTAACAGAAATAAATGCGAGCTATACAACAAAAATGTACCTTATGTTGAGATAGGGGTTTCGGGGGCGATAAATCAATCTAGTTTGGTTTCATTTTTAGAAAACATCGTTTTCTCTATTTTCACCCGAGCAGAGCTCGCTCGCCCAGGTACTTTATATTAACTCAACAAAAATGTATGAAATGTACGAAACAGTTGATAGTCACAATGTCATCATAAATACTACTTCAATGACCTGTCTTCGTATTCAATTACACGTAGTTAACTCAATCACAATGTACAATCAACTGCACGTCTGAAGTAGCGCAGTAACACTTATGAAGTACGAAAACCACCCTTATTACTATAGACATAAGGTGCTGTCTCTCCTAACTTGTTACCGCAATATGTCAAGCTGACTGTACCCGATACAGGCGACTCCGGAGGCAGTGTTAGTGTTAAATCAGGTTGTCGACAACACCGGTACACTCAACAGCAACGAACATGGCAAGAACTTATTATTATTATGAACAAATCTGAAATGTGGCCTGTTTATTTATGTGACATTCAGACTTATTTAAAAAATCTCGACACTTTTTAGCGATTGCTAAGCACATTCTAGGTATACTCAACAGAGAATAAAGAACATGAAAGAGATTTATTTTTGTCCGCCAGGTAGGTTAAATAAAAAAATATAGGACACAGATTATTCTTTTGACACGTAAACAAAATATATCGACGATACAGTGCGTTGAAATTTCGCGATAGTTCACGATTGAGTCTTCGATCAATAATATACTAGATAAACAATCCCATACAAAACTTCTCTTTAAAACTGACGCCAATTGTGTTTAGGTAATTCTTAGAATTCTAGTTGAAATAAATATACATTAATGCAAATTTAACCTTAAATGGTGGTTATTTGCACAATTTTTGAACGCACACTGCGGCATTTTTAACGTCTTAATGTTGGCTATGATTGGACCATACTAATTTGAAATAAGACCACAACCGTATTTGTGGCCATATTTTTCGACCCGTTTTTGAAGCGCTAGCCGGGCATCTAGTGTATTTTTGATCTAAGGTTTGAGTTGAGTACACTTTTTAATCAAATGTGACGTCACAAGCTCTATCTCCTGAACTTTGAAGCGCATTATCTTTGTCCATTTTTATTTATTTGATAAAGCAAAAAAATACGTGTCCTATATTATTTGTTACTCTCACTGACGGACTAAATAGAGTTATAATTTTTCTACCCAGACATCATCAATATTTGATTAAATAATGTGCTAAACAGCTCAGAGATTTTTATAATAAGAGTTAGAAAATTATTGTTCAACAATTTGACATTCATCTTGAATTTAATACAAATATAGACTTAACTGGCAGTGAGAGTGTCGCATATCGTGACTTACAGCCGTCCACAACTGTACTTCTGTCGCCACTCGAATATATACTTTAGCTGCATGTGTTCTAAATTCAATTTTGAGTGAGCACTTTTTAGTAAACTTTGATTGCAATGGAATTTGAACCTTGTGGTTTGTTGATATTGAGATGCTTGTTCAATAATATGTAAAATTTTGCATATTTTGATGCTAAATATAAAACACTCATTTTGTTAAAAATTAAATAACTCAACGGATTAAAGCAAACTCTGTAATTTTATGAACAATCTCGAGAGATAAACTCTCGATAAATTGTGAACTGAAAACATTTCGAATAGAATAATAACACCAATCAGTGCACCAGTCTACAATATGTTTTGGTGTATCAGTAAATTTGTACACACGCCACGAGCGAAACCGCGCGGCATAGTTGTAGACAGCTGCAGCCACATGACAACAGTAGTATTTACAAAACTTAACAGAATGATACAACATACGTCGTTCAACGAAGTCTTTATTTCAACCAATATTATAATATTTATTCACTGTTCATCTAGCTATCCAAAGATTTCCACGGGGTTAGGCAGAAACTACAGAACGCCACCTGCTACGACCCTTACATACTTCTTTTGCATCACTCACGTTCATACATCTAGTCTTACACGCATGCCGGTTATAAGTAGCTATCATCATCAGCATATTAATGTGCCCACTGCTGGGACACAGGCCTCCTCTCTGTGAGAGGGAATGGGCCGTAATCCACCACGCGGGCCCAGTGCGGGTTGGTGGATGTCACATATCTTTGAATTTTTGGTTCTAGGACATGCCGGTTTTCTCACAATGTTCTCCTTCACCGTTTCGAGAGCAGTGGTGATGAAATAATTTACACAAAGTAAAGCGCCTGCCTGGGCTCGAACCCACGACCTACAACTTGTAAGTCGGGGCCGTTAGGTTACCACTGCTCTGTCTTTAGTAACTATATAAACAGTGAATATATAACGTGTAAATCTTAAATCCGGAATGAATTTTTAGTCATAATTTAGTGACAAAATAACAACAAACAGTTATACATATTATATATGTCAGTATATTATATTATTATGTACAGATTTATCACTATGTATTTATATTTATATAGTTATTGTGTCCGTGTGTGGCATGTTACTGCATCAACAGTCTTGTGTCGGTAGCGACATCTATGCTGCAACATACGAACTAATGACATGACGTCACAGAAATTCCTGCATCGCGCAAGTAGAATTTTCGGCGCGATTTGAACACAAGAACAACCGTCCGGTAGTATTCCATCAGACACTACACCCGTCTGCTCGGAGGATCCTCTCGCATCAATAGGAATACCTGTCTAGTTGGTACTAATACCAGTGGGACTGCGTGGTAGTTAAACATGGAGCAACTTTCTTTGGACCAAAACTTTGATCTCAACTCTCATCGCCCAAAACATCTAACATGTTTTGTCTGGTTGGTCTAGCCCACAGATATAAATCCAACTAGATGACGCGATTATATGCACTTCGCGTGCCAAAAACGGAGTAAAATTACGATCAAGAATTGTAATTTGAGCTTTTCATTGCATCATCGGCACCGGAAATCTAGAAATATACCTTTTTATGCCATATTGAGCTGCAAAAACTGTATAGAAAAAGTTGGCCGAAGCATTGGAAATGTTTTTTTTGAATTGTTTGTGAAAAAGTGGCACGCTTGGTCTTCATACAGATGGAGGGACTTGCGTTATCTAGTTAGATTTCTATCTGTGGTCTAGCCTTTCGTGTGTCTAGACTGCGCTCATAATAATTACCGTCGTGTGCCGTCACATGTCGTACGCGTCACCTGATAGACCCAAAAACTCAAGGTTTAATTCACAAAATCGCAAATAAAAAGTTCGTTAGGTTTGGACGTGGATCCACGTCTTAAACACACGAAAGGCTAGAGGTCGCATGAGTCTAGGTTTTATACCCTGGTCAGGCAGTGTTAATGAGTTTTCCATTAATAGTTTATCTGTAGTAGCCCGTAGTGACTGTGTGCCTGGTTATAATGTCTATAGTCTTATTGGGCGTAAAGTGGCTAAATACTTTAGGAGCGGAGTTTCTGCTGTAGGTGAGATTCGGAAGAAAATGTAACGTCACATAACATTTTTGCGTTATATCCTCTCCATACGCCTTTCTTTTGTATTTTTCTATGGGGCACGCCGCGCGCTCTCTCTTTATGCATGAGGAACTTCGTTTCTGTTTAGACTCCAGTTCTTTATTTCGTATGAGGAGAATAGCTTACTACCAGCTACCACTAACTATACATATAGATAGAATCAAACTTAATGCGGTTGTTACAGCGCAGCGACTCGTGGAGTGTTGAGAGCCACCATTAAGTTTGAATGACCTGTACCCAGCAGCAAAAGACTGCTGACGACAGTAACACGGCACAGTAACGTAAGGCTCAAAGCGCACTGAGACAGAGTCGGAGCGAATTATAAAAAAACATACACAGTATATCGACTCCTATCTCTACAGCATAAAGCACATATTCCCGTCCAGATAACATATCGATGTAAATAATATTTTAATAGTAATAAATGCCGGATAAATAAAATTATTGAAAAATAGTCTTTCTTAAACAAGCTTTTATCGTATTCTTCTCAGCAAACCCTATCATTTGACACCCATATCATGGCTGTGCACAAAACATAACTATAATGTGATTTATTTCGTGGACTTAACTGACATTTGGGGGGTTGTCACTTTATCGTTACATTAAAATAGTGTCGTACCCATAGATTTAGAATTTTTTTGCTACGCCAAAAGATACACGAAGCGTGCGAGCGAGAAATCCTAATCAAGTACAAACCGCCCAAGAGAAAAAGAGAGAGTGAATAAAGTCCAGTCATGTCACTTTTTTCGCGAGTAGAGGTCCATAGCGGCCTATCTATTTTACGCCGCGGTGAATTTCTTGCATTTAAATAATAATCTTTAGATTTAAATTAATAATATTAATTATGCAACTATGGTGGCTTGTTCTGTGAGTGAATGTGACGTTACAAGACGAAATAATCCCAATAAATACACGTTTCATAGGTAAATACAATTTTGTCCTTGGATTGTTTCGAACCATATTTTGACAAATATCTGCTAGTAATCGGCTCAGAAAAAGATTCTTACAATAGTATATTGATTTCCATTGTATTATATAAGTATATTTAGTATATTTAAACTATATTTGCGAAAATATTATGTAAAAGAGTAAATTGTTTGTTTACGCTAGGGCTTGACAAAGCGGTGACGTCATGAGTATCGATAAAAACTTAATCGTTTTTAGTGACATCATGACATGAGTACAAACTTATTAAGTCAAGTTTTGTTAAAATAGATTTAAGGTACGATTGAGAAGATGTTTTTATCTAAACTGTACTTTAAGTTGCATGTTTATTTTTTTTTCAAAAATTATGTTTTATTTCTTTGAGTAGGTTTAGGAATGACATTATATAGTTTGCATGTATTAGTTTTACAGTGTCTAGAATACATCAGTGCTCTGCTGCTCTGTTTTCGCATATTCCGAGCTAAACGCTATAAAAGCTGGGGCACCTCAAGGTAGTGTGCTAGGCCCAGCTTTGTACTTGTTATACACATGTGACATCCCAGAACTGGAAAACAACACCATTGCGACCTATGCAGATGATACTGCAATTATGGCTACCGGATCAAGCCACAGAGAAGCAGTAGAAAAAGTTCAACTAGGTGTGAACAAAGTTTATGACTGGACACAAAAATGGAAGATCAAACTGAATGAGTCAAAATCAATTCTCATTGACTTCACAAATAAATACTTGGACTATCACCCAATCTACATAAATGGCATGCAAGTGCCTCATGCTAATACAGCCAAATACCTTGGCTTAACTCTCGACGCCAAGTTGCGTTGGAAAGCCCATGACAAAAAGAAAAGACAGGAACTCGACATACGTTATAAAAGTATGTATTGGTTACTCGGAAGGAAATCCTGTCTATCAATACATAATAAAATAACCATATACAAGCATATACTGATGCCAATTTGGACGTTTGGTATCCAACTTTGGGGCTGTACTAAACAAAGCAACGTAAAATTAATCCAACAATTCCAAAATAAAGTGCTTAGGGATGATGTAAATGCACCCAATGACACATGAACATAGTGTTTTTATAAATTATATCAGACTCTAAGAAAGTGCTACGGACTTGTGTAAAAGTGCAAATGGACACTATTCTTAGTTTTAACATAATCTATAACGTAACATATTAAGTTAGAGTTAAATTGCTTATTTTTCTTTTAGGCTAGATCGTAATTAATTATTAAGAATTTTGTTCTTACTAACAAAGCATAAAAAAAAGTATTTCAAATACTTTTGGCTTCAAAACACATTTAGCGATTTTATTAATAGATGCGTTCTGCAGAAAATAAGCAAAATGGCGTACGTCAAATTGTCAAGTACCTTGTAAATTGTGATTTTCATTTCAAACGGTTATTTACACCTAACTTCTGTGTATTGATTAAGTTTATTAGTACAAATGTCACGATGGATGACCGACTGTATTTTTTAATTTGTATTTTAAATAAAAATATGTAAAATACTGTATTTTATATTTTAAATAATTACACGACTTAAAAATATTTTGTATTTCGTATTTTAAATACATGCGAGATATTATTTTGTAATTTGTATTTTAATTAAAACAAAGCATGGTTTTTTCCCAGCTCTTATTACAGTTCAATGTAACCAACAACCCTGTAATCGTATTTCTTATGGTGTTCACCAAGTATCGATATCGATACTGAACATGGACTTTTTGACAACACTTTTTTAACTAACACATGGACAATTCCCTAACACATAGATTTTATTTTTTTGGTTTCGCTTTTCATCTGACTCTGTTTATCTTGTACATACTATATCTATGGTCGTACCCTAACTATCCTGAGTGATCGAAAGTTAATCGAAAATCGAAGTCGAAGAAAATGAAACTATTTCACGGCATAAAAAAAATAATTTGTTTAGAAACTAGCGGCCCATATTTAGTTTCTACTCATTTATGTCAGACTTAATTTTATCGATTGCATTTATTTTATTGTTGATTTCATATTTAACACAATAAAAGTTCATGTACTATGTGTATGAATACTGTTATATTTAAATATATTACGTTTATATTCATAAAACATTTATTTACACCAATTAGTAAAAATAAATTCAGGAGTTATGTAACATCGATTCGATGAATCACTTATGATTGAGCCTTACCTACAACACTATGCTCCGCGCATGCAACATTTAAAAAAAAATAAGATCAATAGCAACTGTCAGTTTAGTCCACGAAATTAAAAATTACAGTATAGTCCGCCATCTTAGGCCGTCCGCCATATTGGATTTAGAATGACGTCACTTAGCTAACTATGCATTGTCATCCAAACTAAACGTGTAAGCAAACTTTCATCTTAATCGGTGGAGGATAACTGCTTTAAAATTCAGTTGCAAGATTTGAGCCGAACACACTTACATACATACATTGCAAGTTAAATAAAAGCTTGTAAAAAAAAAATAGACGACCGCATTAGAAAATTCGAATGTGAGCGTCTGTTATTTATCTTCATAGAAATCTGTGCATTACGCTGTGGACATAGAGGTCAATATGCTGTGAACATAATTGTGAATTCGCTTCGTTTCTGCCTTCAATATGCTGTACCAGCTCTCCAGTCTTACATACTACATCTATACACTCTCCCCAGGTCAGAACAACTGTTGTTACATCTCATGTTCAGCACCTTACTGCCCTCATTTATTTGTCCGTTTATCCTCGCACTGGAATACCTAGCAGCAAGTACACCAAAAGAGCACAAACTTATAATAAACTTACTCCCTCTCATTCCTATATCATAGCCTAAGATCCAACTGCTTAAATCTGCAGGTAATTTGTTTTTGATAAAACATAATTTTCATGAATGATACTTGAGATAGCCGCGATTTATTAGTTTACACCTGGCAACCCATAAGCATAAGCCCGCAGAGCAACGTTTAAAAAAAGCTAATTGCGGCTAGATGTTGCCAGGCAACGCTGCAGTAGTCAATTTTTTTGTATCAGGTAGGATAGTGGTCAAACGTAAGCGTAAAGACTTTTCTATTTTCAGAAAATTCTATGTTCGATTGTATGTATTTTTTAATTTTTATTCACTTGTGGTTCGATTTTTTTTTTCCGGTCCCATATAAATTTTGTGTAGATCTGATGAAGAACTTTCGAGAAATATTACACAACAGAACTCTTCAATAAATGACGGCATATCTCTCGGGATTGCTGCGATCGCATGTCTGTTCAAGAACGTGCCCACTGGTAACACACAACACAAGAATATACAACCAACTTCCTGGAGTTTCTGGTTTCGTTTCGTTGCTTTTTGACACCAACTTCTGAAATTGAAGTTATTTTACTTTGTGGTGTTTTTATTTGAACCTATGTGCTATTCCAGATTATAATCTATCTCTATGCCAAATTTCATCCAGATCAGTTCAGCCGTTTTCGCATGATTGGAGTAACAATCACACACACACACACTCACTCACAAACTTTCGCCTTTATAATATTATTAAAGCGATACATATACTAGCTTCTGCCAGCGGCTTAGCCCGCGGGAAATGTGTTTTATTTTTCCAAGGGAACATTACACCGGGATGAAAAGTATGTATCGCTATCCCTATGTGATATTCCTGACTATCTCTGTGCCAAATTTCATCCAGATCCGTCCGCCGTTTGAGCGTGATTGAGTAACAAACATACATCCATCCAAACTTTTACATTTATAATATTATTATAGTAAGATTCGGTTGCGTAAAAAAGTTTTTATTTTAATAAATATTAAGTTTTATCAAAAACAAAATACCAGAAGCTTTCAGCGGAGATCTCGTATGTCATGTTCTCCCATACATCTGTTCCTAGCCATATCATACAGTCCACCCATAATTTCTTTGGTCTGCCTTTACTCTTAGCCATGAGATGTAACAACAAATGCAAAAACTTTCAATTCTTATAACTTATCTATATTATACAATTTATTTTATTATACACTGACACATTATATCCATGTTGATATTGCATAGGATTGAACCTGCTGAGTGCAGCACAGAAGCTGTTCTCTCAACCACTGCGCTCATGGCACAATATCAACGTGTTTATAAGAATGACTGGTCACAACTGAAAGTATAACTATCTTGCACTCTCTAGTTAACAAGTAGTTACAAATTTAAATATTTTATCATAACATTGTGTTAATTTATCTGGCGGATAAAATCACACAACCCAATGGATTTTTTTATATGGAAAATAATATCTATCTGGAACTATGAAACTGATTATTGCAATTAAAACGTATTACTTAAGTGTAGTAGAGTTTTATTAATTAATTACACGGATCTAATGCAGTAGTATCTATCTACAAAAGTATCGTAGAGGACGAGTGAACAAGTGACACCTGTCACAGATAAAAAAAAATTGTACTCGCGTACGAAGGGTTTCGTATTATTATCGCAAAAAACGACAAAAAAGTCACGTTTGTTGTAAGGTAGCTCAACTTAAATATTTATTTTGTTATTTTATTTTATTGTATCTGTTATATGTCGGCAACAGAAATACGTCTTCTGTGAAAATTTCAACTGCCTAGCTATCACGGTTCATGAGATACAGTTTGGTGACAGAAGGACAGACAGACAGTGGAGTCTTAGTAATAGGGTCCCGTTTTTACCCTTTGGGTACGGAACCCTAAAAAACATAAGTCACGTTGACAGTTGAGGAGAAGACTGCAATTTTAAACTCAACACTGATTTTTACTTGCGTGTATTTTGTTTGCCTCGTTCTTTGCTACTGGAGAAATTCCAGATTACCAATATAGATACTTTCGTATCAATATTGTATGTTTTGTTTTCCATACATCTGCTGGATGTGGCCTATCAGAGTCCAGATAGGCCATATAACAACTAAACAGTTTCAAGTCCCATCTATAAATATTTTATCTTCCATCTTTACCTTGTTTCAATCACAACTAGCGAGCCAAATAGTGCTACTTTCAGTCTTAGTCGTCGTCAGTAATACATATATGAATACAGTAGGTTATTCTCTATGGTCTATATCATACAGTTTGTCGTACTAGCTAATGTTGAGATCATAGGAGGGGAGGGGATGCTGGGAAGAGGGGGGAGGGGGATGTAGGGGGGACTCTCTCTGAGAGTGACGCACGGCGGCCGGTCTCACCGGATGCAGCTGAACACCATTATGTCACATGGAGCGAAGGCTTTCACAACCCAGTAACTGGGTAACAAGAAACCAGCATAACCCAGAAACTGGACAACATTAAATCTCTACAACTCAGTAACCGGGTAATAGGACATCTTCACCACTCAGTAACTGGGTAACAAGATATCTCAGAACACAGGTCAAGCGAGCCAGGCAGTGGTCTTGCTATTTATTCAAACTGGAAATTGTTAGCAGCAGCCAAATCTTGATGGTAGTAGCCTGGACTTCATGTGGGACGTATTTCTGTCTGCTTGACCTTTAGTATGCTTTTATAACTCAAAAACCAAGAATCCAATCTTGCTTATTTCTGTTTGGTCACATTTAACTCTTTTTCTGATTGCTGGGTTTTAAAGCCGTCCGATATTGGTCACTTCTTCTGGTTACTGGTCAAGTTGGTCATCTCTCTCCGGTCGGCTCGCCGTCATTGCACTACGAGAGTAAAGGAACAGAGTACACACACTCGTGCACTATAGTATCTCACAGCACACGCGACACTCACTGTATTCAGTCACATGGTCCGTGCAGTGCGGCGACTGTGGCGCCACTGTGGCGCGAGTGTGGCGCCACCGCGCAGTCGCTAGCAGTCATAGCGAGAGTCGTGCTGCGACTGGAACAGAAGACACATTCATTGTTATAAAGCTATGCTGGGAATAAATTCATTCATTGGAGCAGTGAAGTGGTGGCCCATTGATATTGAACCGACATACGATTACTGATTTTTATTTTTTTTACTTTCCTTTTGCAGTGCTAAGAAAGCCTGTATCGGTAACGAGTTGGGCAGAAATATATTTTCTGTGGTTAACGCTGAAAAGACCTCAGTTGGAATTATTTGTCACAGAACAAACTGTTTACTTATGGTAGTTTTAGTCATTTCGTGTTTTTTTGCCTAATTAAGAAGGGCTTATTATAACGAATGGAGTTATAATTTGTGTGGTGAAAGCTTACCTGCGTGGTGGCTTCGCCTCACGCGTACGAGTGCCGGCTGCCCGAGCTCGAGCCCGAGTACGATGGCTCCAGTCTGCAACACACGCCATCACATTTAAACCTTCGCTGGAATATGACCCTACACCCGGCCGAGCCTCGTGCGCAAATAGCGAGAGTTCTTAGAGTGACGTCAAGCACCAGGTGCACACTTATTTAGTCCAAGTAGTACTATCAATACGGCTCACAGAGCGGCCTGGCATAGTCCAGGTCTTACGGGGCTGATGTGGTTAGTCAACTTCACCGTCAAGTCCGAGTGCAGGTCATCCAGGGTGCAAGCGAATGAACAGTTAGGACTTCCATACCATTTGTAGTATTAGAGCTAACTTTGTCGAATCACGCAGAAAAGTTTGAGAAGTGAAGAAGGGGAATTCAAGAGTAAGCAAGCTTGAAAATTATAAGCACCTCGCCCCAGATTTTTAAATTAATTTATTATTTATTTATTTATCACAATTACTCTCTGCACTTACAGTTTGAGTTTAAATAATTTATTGAAAGCCTGGGATGGGGGATGCAAGTGTACCCCACTGGCTTCCCTCCTTGGGTCAAGTGATTGGGAAGTCTATAAGATAGCCAAGACACGTGACTAGCAGTGAAAGAAATATGTATGTCTGTTTGTAGTAGTACCGGTGTGTCATGAAGGTGTTACATACCTATAGTGCGGGTGGGCGCTGTGCTGCTGGCGGTACAGGCGCTCGTGCGGGGGCGGCGACGGCGCGGGGGCGGGCGACGGCGAGCGCGACGGGCCGCCCCCCCCGGGCCCCGTCGCCCCGGGCGCTCCGGCTGCCCGCCCAGGTGCCCGTGTACCGTATCCCGGCCGACGAGCTGCAATACATGATTATGACTTCACTAAAACTATTTTTTTTAGCTTTATTGAAAACAAGCGCGGTGGTAAATCATCTAATCCTGCAAGATTGATTTTGGGTAACGAAATCGCTTAAACTGGCACAGAAATTGACAACCTATTGGCAAATCTTCACTCTCAGTATACACGCCGCATGTTACCACGCAGTGTACACATTCACCCGCTCAGTACACAATCAATCTTTATTTCGAGTACAAAATTTGATGAATACGACGTTTTCAAAGCAATTAGAAAAAATGATTCAAAAAATTGTGCTGTACTAGACCTTATTCCACCAGTCTTCGTTAAAAGATGTGGTTTTGTTTTAAACGAAGGCTGAGAAACATTAAACGTTCCTTGAAAGAAGGCCAATGCCCTGCGGAATAGAAGAAGGCTTGCATAGTTCCCATATTTAACAGCGCAGGTAATTATATCCCCATAACGCTCCTTTCATGTTTGTCTAAACTGATTGAATTAATGTTATGTCCCATCATTTCACAAATGGTAGATTCAAGCATTTTAGAATATAAATATGGCTTCACACATGAGCTTTCAACGGTAACAAATCTGGTATCATTCGTATTTGAAGTATCCCGTGAGTTAGTTAGTGCAATACATATCGACTTCAGCAGCACCTTTGATAAAGTAAATAATCTAATACTAGTTGGAAAACTGAGATGGTTTGGTATCGGTGGCAAATTGCTAGACTGGTTTAAGTCTTATCTGTCAAAAAGACCACAATCAGTAATGATAGGTAGCTTCAGATCTGGGGTATATTATGCGCAGTCAGGTGTTCCGCAGGGATTATATTTGGGACATCTTCTATTCCTCGTCTTTATCAATGATATTGCGATCTAATAAAGTAAACAAGTACAAAATAGTAAACCCGTACTGGCGCTGATTTCATTCAAGCTGACCTCGGCACTCGACAAAACGTAGAAAATAGCAGATTATTATTTTTGGATAATACTAAGAAAATGAAGTCGTAAAATAAAATTATGTAAGAAACTTGGGCCTCCCACTAGGTGAAAAGATGACTCGCCTCCGTACCCCGTGTCACAACTATCATAATTCGACTGTAAAAAAGGGACAGATGTATACAAGTCATATACATCTGTCCCTTACGCACACTCAAAATAATCTTGCTCTAAGAGCTTATGGTTAAGGCTGCGAGACGCACCGGACCGATCGATAAGACGACAACCGGGGAAGGTCTATGTTCAGCAGGAGACGTCTTCCAGCTTAAATGATGACTGGTGATGATGAAGAAAGTAAGCTAGAGTCACTTACTGGCTAGGTGTTGAGGCGTGGGCGTGTTCCGCTCACTCAGGCGCTGCGGGGACGCGCTGGCTCGACTGCGGCTACCTGCAACATGACGACACAGGTACACATCCGGTACGGTGTTCTGTGCGGGATTCGAAACAAGCCTTGCCCGTTCTCTCATCGGGCTACAAGACGTATGGCAATGCGCCATCGGCACATGGTGGACAACCCACTCATACGCACAACACGTTTTGGGAATATTATCACTAGGAGTGGAATTCGCTGCCAGTCTGCATTTCCCAATAAACTGGTAGTCTATAAGTCTCTAGTGAATAGGTTACTTCTAGGCAAGCATGCTTCAACGTCGACTACATCATCGCTTACCAACAGGCAGATAGTGGTCAAGCACGATTTTATTTATAACATTATTTTTTGGGCATTGTCTATTACTTCCTTGAAAGTTGTTGATACACTTGGGAAGAAGCTGTTTTAAAATATAGTCATCTATCCATTACATCCTGTATACAAGATTGTTTAGACAAGCAGGTGAGTACGTATAGATATAGATGTTACACCTACTAGCAGGTTGGTGCGTGCTGACGTGCTGCTGGGGCAGTGAGTGGTGCGTTCTGTCTTGCGGCAGGGTGGCGGTGCTGCGCGGCGCCAGCGGGGCCAGGGGCGCCGACGGCGCCGCGCGCGGGGGCGAAGCGCCCAGCAGCAGGGGCGCCGCGCCCGACGGCGGTCGGGAAGACGAGTACGCTGCAAGATACAGAGAAGAGTTTGAACAGAATGTTTGAAATGACTATCTCACACATGCAACTGCGTTTACAAGAAATCTTATGTCTCAAAACTAGGGTGAGAAGCTAGTGTAGTTTATCTCGGTACCGCCGTACCGTAACGATTGGAGTAACAGCGTTCCTGTAATTCCGGTCTGAACCGTACGAGAATGAGAGAGTGCCCGCTCCGTGTGGCTGAAGCGGATCTCATGTCGCACCGGCCTCTAACAAATCCGTTGATGCCTTACACACGTGCCACGTACACCGCCCGACCGCGCGGCCGAGCGGTGTCGTGTGTAAATCACCTTATGAGACATAAACAGAAAGCTACATAAAGCACTCTTAACATTAACATTTTCTTATGAGCAGCAGATAAAAGTACTCCGTTGGTGTAATTGCTTTACAATATTAGTAATACAGTACAAATTAAAAAAATCGAGTGAAAGCCTCAGAAATTTAAAACCGCGCCATCTATTGGAATGAAATTTAAATGATCCGTTCAAATAATTAGAGACCGATATTCCATAATTCGAAGACGTGTGACATCCACCAACCCGCACTAAGCCCGCGTGGTGGTTTACGGCCCATCACCTCTCACAGAGAGGAGGCCTGTGTCCCAGCAGTGGGAACATTAATAGGCTGATGATGTGTGTGTGTGTGTGATGTGATTCCATAATGTTGTGCTTTGATTAAACAAGAATATACAATTTTTATTATTAATTCTAGAAAATTGTATTCGATAACTAAATCGATGTATATCTCGCCATCTAATGATATTTATTTGAACCAAATTTTCAATTTTAGCATCGGAACCCCGTGCTATGAGGAAGACCTTTTCTCAAAAAAGGAGAGATAAAAAAAAAGAAAAATAATAGGTTGGAAAAAAAGTCTTTTCGCATTATAATATGTATGAACTTGTAATAAAATCTCTTTGGCTATACTGTTTGTATCTGGCTAGTTTTGATAACATTGAAAGCAAAAATTTTAAAGAACATAATTCCAAATTCAAATTAGGAAAATGTATGATTTTCATTTGTTTTTCGTACCGTCAAGATGAATGAATCTAATGAAGAAATTCGATACATTTTAAAATTTTACTACAAAAAAGGTAAAAATGCAACGCAAGCCGCGAAAAAAATTTGCGATGTTTTTGGACCTAGTGCAGTGTCTGTGAGAGTAGCACAAATTTGGTTTAAGCGTTTTTAATCCGGAAATTTTGATGTCAAAGATGCACGTTGCTCTGGTCGCCCTATTACGGATAAAATGGATGCCATTTTTGAAAAAGTGGAGCAAGATCGGCATATCAGTAGTTACGACGTAGCTGAAGAACTGGGAATTGACCACAAAACAGTTTTGGCGCATTTGAATAAAACTGGGTACACAAAAAAGCTCGATATTTGGTTACCTCACGAGCTCACTGAAAGAAACCTAATGAACCGTGTACTCATTTGTGAGTCTTTATTACGAAGTAATGAAACCGAACCATTTATGAAGAAGCTGATAACTGGTGATGAAAAGTGGATCACGTACGACAAGAACGTGCGAAAAAGGCCGGTCAGTCTTCACAGACTGTGGCGAAACCCGGGTGAACTCGCAACAAGGTGCAACATGTGCGGGTTCATCGTACAGTTATGCTATGTGTGTGGTGGGATTGGAAGGGCATTATTCATTATGAGCTGTTATCGCAAAGCAAAAATTAAGAGAGTTTGGCTGGGAGGTGTTTATGCATCCGCCGTATAGTCCTGACTTTGTACCTTCAGATTTCCACCTGTGTCAGTCTTTTCAGAATTCTTTAGGCAGTGTCAGGTTAACATCACGAGAGAACTGCCAAAACCACTTGTCGCGGTATTTTGATCAGAAGTCCCAAAATTTCTATAGCAATGGAATCATGTTCCTACCTATAAGATGGCAAAAAGTTATCGAACAAAATGGTACCTACATACTTTAGTTAAATGTAAATAAACTATATTAAAAAATGTTTTAATTTTCTTAAAAAATGCGAAGAAACTTTTTTTCCAACCTGATACTATATTCCTACTGTAACAATAACAAGTGTAAAGCATAGTTCAACTCACCTCTGATGACAGAGAGCTCAATGGCCGCTCGCAGCTCGTCCTCGTCGGCGCGGCTCCGCAGGCAGGACATGGCCTGCAACACCAGTAGGTGGACTGCACGTTAGCTTCGCGTTACCAACACACGGCTTAGTATAGAGACGACCGGAGATAGGACAGAAAGAGATACGAAAGAAATGTAAAGACAGTGTCGCTAACACGATCAAAACATACGTATCACGGTAAGTCAATTGAGTTAATCACACTTAATATTATAAAAGCGATAGCTTGTGAGTGTGTGCGTGTTTGTATGTTTGTTACTTCTTCACGCTCAAATGGCTGGATGGTTCTGGATGAAATGTGGCACAGAGATAGATTATACTCTGGAATAGCACATAGTCTTATCCTGGGAATACGTATTTTGTCTTTTCGTAAACAAACAATTACGACGATACAGTGCATTGAAATATCGTGTGACGTCACAATGTGCTACACTTTATACTGACAAAGTGACGTCACAAATCCCCACTCCTCAACTTTGAAGCGCTTTATCTTTATTAATTTTTATTTATTTAATAGAGCAACAAATACAGGTCCAATATTATTTGTTAATCTCACTGACGGACTAAATAGAATTATAATTTTTCTACCCAAGAAACACCCCTATTCATAGCAATGTTTATATTAGTACACAACAGTATGAATACCACAACAATAAGTAACTCACTGGCGTGTGCTCCCGCTGCTGTCGCGCGCCCTGCGCCGCGCCGGCCCGCTGCGCGCGCGAGCCTGCGGGGAACGATGTCATGATTGTACAAGGTGAGTTTTTTAAGTGGGCGTGGATGGCCAAATCCGAAACTATGATCATAGCGGAAAACACTCAAAGGATGACTCTTTCCGAGGACGATTTAGATGAAAACTAAAATTACAGCATTGGATTTTTTAAACATCAATATTCCTAGCTAGGAATCGAACCCGTTGATTTTGAAAAAAAAAACAACATGCTGTATTATTATTATTATACCATTCGATAGTGTCGCTAATAAAGATCAAATACTTGGAAGTAATAGCATATGTCAAACTTAAGAAAAAAACTAATTTTTAACAAATTTTAGTTATATCCATCCCAAATAACAGAATAACTATTAAAACATCGGCAAAACTTACAAAATACTCTTTTTTTTAATTTTCCCGTACGCTTTGCGAACAAAGCGCCATCTCTAATAAATGACAGTATACAGGGAAAGTTTTAAAACTAAGATAAAGGTAGGAAGGTAGGGTAGGTAGGCTAGAGTATGTAGAGCAAACAAAAAAAAAAACATTTATTTGACATAAGCCAAAGCACACAACATAAATATAAAAAAAAGACTAAACAAAAATAATATTAAATAAAGAAAACAATATAAAAGTAACATTGTGTGTCCCACGGCTGCGCCAAATAGTATCAGCTTACCAAAATGTCGGGCAACTAGTGCTCGATGCTGGTTTTCAACTAGTAGGTATGGTTAGGGTACGGTAGTGTAAGTAGGTAGGGAAGGTAGCCAGTTAACGGGAGCGAAGCCGCGAGCACAGCTAGTTTAAATAAACTGACCTGGTCTCGGTGTGTGTGTGGCGCCATCTCCCAGGTCTAACTGCAGAACACCACCGCCGCTGTACTCTGCAACAAATAATTACCATAGGATCAAAGGATTTTCTGGTGCAAATCGAAGCATCCCACTTCTAATTTTCTTTAGCAATATTTTGCTTTTTGTAGCTTGTATTTCATTGAGTTTTTGCGAAATAAACTGTGCGACTGATGTTCTAATTCACCAACTACTATCTTTCCAATGGGGTATTGGATTTTTAATAGATGGAACTAGTGATTGTAGCAATATAACGATTCGATTTTATTAATACTTTAATTAGTATGTAGTAATGTTTTTTTTTTGCTGTCGATCTAGCAGGTTGCGGCTTCAATGCGTTTGTTAATTTTTATACCCTAGCCTAGTGTTAGGTTGTGCTTTAAAAGTACGCATTCTTGCTAACTGGCGCCGACGGCTAATTTACAGGTGCTAGCGGTACTAACACATTTTCTGTAAAAAGAATTAGAACTCTGGGATCTTAGATCACTAGGTTCTATCTGTAAAAAAACTAGTAACCCGTTTGACGGATAGTAGCGGGCCGTAATTCACCGTACATTCGTCTTTAACAGTTAGGAAAATGATTATATGTTATAGATTGTCTTTGTTCCCCGATAGCTACTACCTCGGGGTGTTTAAGTCTCTAGTGAATAGGTTACTTCTAGGCAAGCGTGCTTCACCGTCGACCACATCATCGCTTACCATCAGCTGAGATACTGGTCTAACGCGAGTCTATCTATAAATAAAAAAAAAATATTGTAATCACCTCTGTGCGGCGCGTGCCGGAAGTAATCCCTGGCTGTGAGCAGATGGGTGTTGGCGTTAGGTGCCATGGCCACGTCGGGCACGGCAGCCGACAGCCTCGCGGTGCTGCCGGCGTGTGCGCCCGGCGCGCCCGGGGCGGCGCCTGACGCGCGGGACGAGCAGGACGACAGGGATTGTCTGAGGAGAGAACATGTTGATTTACCATTCAGTCTTATTGCGAGAGAGCAAGCTTGGGTAAGTCAAGTCGGCATGCCGACTTGACTATGTCGATTTGGAGCAAATTTTGAGTGAACGTTATTATAAATTTTTAGTGTCAAGATATTTAATGAAATAATAGTAGCTTATGCAACGGTCATATAATAGGGATTATTAAAACACGAGTATGGGTTTATCACATGAGGCGAAGTCGAATGTGATAATAGTTTCTCGCGAGTGTTGTAATACCAAATTATATGCCGTTGCATACACTATTTTATCATAAAACAAAAGTGGAAATGGAAAATATATGTGGTATGGCGGGAAAGTTAGATTTTCATTGCGCATGACTGCGCAGCGCGCGCATCCATAGACAATAACACTATTTTTCTACATTACGTCAATGAGCCCATACGCGCCAATAAATTAAAATGTTATTTTATAATGCAGTGGTTTGAAAATTGAAGTAAACTGTTGCACTATAGTTTTTTTATTAATTTTATGTATCCACAAAAAAAAAGTACGTATTCATACAATATATTTTTAATTCATATTTAGAACATTCACATTGCGTTATTATAAATGTTGTTGCAGTACATTTTATAATTATACTATTTGGACCAAGTAAGTGAGCAAATTAATTAGAGAAATATATTACCTGTGCTGCGCCGCGTCGGCTGACCGCGAGCCACCTTCCCTTCTGCACGTGCCCGGACGAGAGTTGTCTGAAAATATTACATTGTCAAATAAATATACACATAATATAAGTTATTCTTATCTTCGGATTGACGTAGAATTACATATTTAAGGCATATTATTCCTTCTTTGTGTTCCGTAACCGAATGGTCAAAACGGAGCCCTATTGCTGTTACTCACGTGTCCGTCTGGCTATCCGTCGTCTGACACCCAGGTTTTAAAGCCAAACAAATAAATATTTTACCTTTCTGTTATTACTTATTTTTTTATTAACGAATATCAATATTCTACATTTGGTACGGAACCCTAAATGTGTGAAGTCCGATACGCACTTGACCAGTTTAAAAAATAAAATATCTACGAATTGTTTCTTTGGCTCTTGTTTATTTATTTAACGATAGGCTTACGTTTGACTACTAACTCGCCTGATGGTAAGCGATGCTGTGGTTTTTCCAGTTTTATCGTCATATTTATAATTTTTTTTGTATGTGTCAGTATCGTGTGAGCACGCATTAGCACAGTACGCTTACGCTAAAAAAATAGATCGTCAACCTTTTAACGATTCCATAAAGTTGAACTTATATTATTACTAATAATTATTTTGGTCACGATGAAGAAGTGTGCAATTTGCAATGATCAGTTTAACGACGGGGTGCAATGTGGAAGCTGCAAGAAGTTCCTGGATTTCTCTTGTTCGGGCGTGTCTGAGGCGGGTTGGAGAAAACTGGGACCTGACCGAAGAGCGCAATGGAAATGTCCTGCTTGTAAATCGTCGTCTGCTCCGCTTTCACCGCAACCTTCTGCTTCTTTAGATACAGTACTGGGAGAGATTCGCGAGATGAAACAGCAGCTGCAGAGCTTACCAACCCTAGTCAGCGACATAAGGTCGATTAAAGATGAGTTGACAGAGCTTAAGAAAAGTTGTGATTTCTCTAGTGGTAGACTCGATGAATTCGATACCAGACTTGCTGACCTAGAGAAAAAAACCTGCGAGTTTGAGAAGCTTAAAGACACTGTCTCTTCATTGCAAACAGAATTAGCCTCAACAAGGCTTGAGCTTTCTTCGTTTGATCAGCGATCCAGGCTAAATAATGTGGAGATTAAGGGTGTCCCCCTAAAGAAGGATGAGAACTTATTCTCAATTGTTGACGCCATCGGCAGCAAAATCAATTACAAGTGTTCTAAGACCCAGATTAATTACATTTCGAGGGTGCCTATACATAATTCCAAGGAAAAATTAGTGATAGTGAGCTTCCTTAACAGGTATATCAAAGAAGATTTCGTTGCGGCTGCACGTGCTAATAAGGACCTCTCCACCTCCGACATAGGTTTTCTGGGAGCGCCACAACGTATTTATGTTAACGACCATCTAAGTGTGGAATCCAAAAAGCTTCTGAATTTAACTAAAATCGTCGCTAGAGAGAAACGCTATGAATTCGTTTGGGTGAAACATGGTAAAATTCATGTGCGCAAGGATGTTAATTGCAAAACACTTATAATAAGAAAGGAATTTGATTTAAACAAAATTGTTTAAACCGCTTCTATTTACATCTAAGATTAATTTGTTGCTTTTCTGCTTTTAAAATGTCTCGAAGTTTACACATCAATTGCTATTTGTTTTGCTTTTGTAAAAGGTTTAGCACCTCGGCACTGCTAATGAGCTTCTATTGTGTTCCTTATCGCGCTGTTCGTCTTCGAGTTCTAATACTTAAATACACATTTGTCTCGCTTACGCATATGCGTATGATATGTTGTTGCTTGCTTGCTCGCACAGTCATGTCCTGCCAACCATCGGATGACTTTTACATTTTTGTTAACTTAACTTATTTTTACCCACATTATAAACTCATACCTCTTTTATGCGTAACTAATAATCGTATCGAAATGAATTGGCGTATTTTATTATTCTGTGTTGTTGTTGAAGCTTATTCAATTATTGATGGATATATGTGCAATGCCTAACAACAGTGAACAGCGTCTTACTGTCTTTTACCAGAACGTAAGGGGATTGCGAACAAAGACAGACTCGTTCTATCGTCAGGTTTTACTGAATTCCTATGATGTTATTGTTTTGACGGAGACGTGGTTAATAGATGGCATGTTAAACTCAGAGTTGTTTGATGATCGTTATTTAGTGTGGCGCCGTGATCGGGATTGTGCTATGACTGGACAAACGAGAGGTGGTGGTGTGCTTATAGCGACGCGTAGGGAGTTACCTGTCACTCCACAACCGCTCCTACACTCCTCGGCGGAGGATCTCTGGATCAAATTACGGCTTAAAAATTCGAAATCACGAGAATACGTAAACTTATATATTTGCACTGTTTACTTGTGTAAACAAAACAAAGGATTTTCGTTTTCGGAACAGCTGAATAACTTCTTGTCCAAATTGAACCACACAGCTCTGAATAAAACTTCAGATGTGTTTTTAGTTTTAGGTGATTTTAATATGAGTGGAATCTCGTGGGCTTCATCTAATAACCTTTCGTTGGTCCCAGTGAACCCCGCCACTAGTGACGAATGTTTGTTTGCGGACGAGTTATGTACGCTGGACTTTGGACAGTATAATGGGGTAGCTAATGGATACGGGAAACTGTTAGACTTAGTCCTCTCAAATAAGTTAGCCTGTGTTAGTGAGTGTGTTGACCCTCTAGTGCCTATTGATCCCTATCATCCTGCGTTGTTAATCAATATTGACATCTTTGAAATACCCTTGACCATGCTCTGCGGTTGCGATATATCTATAGCAAAGGCGATTTTGATTCTATAAATAACGAGATTACTGGTACTAACTGGGAACATGAGTTTTCAATCCGACCACTGGATGAGTCGGTTGAGTATTTTATAGACACTATTAAACAGTTTCAAAACAAGTATATACCACAAAAACTAGTAAGTAATAAAAAATACCCAGTCTGGTACAGTTCATCACTAATCAAAACAATTAAAGAAAAATATAAATATCTAAAAAAATTCAAGACGTATGGCAATAAATCTGACGAGTTAACTTTTAAATATTTGCGTGACAGAGTCAAGACTATGGAAGCTTCATGTTACAAATGTTATCTTAATCAAACTGAAAAATCCATTAAAGATAACCCTAAACACTTTTGGAGCTTTGTCAAAAATCGCTACAACTCAAATACTATACCTAATACATTAAATTATAACGATGAATCATTGCACACTGGAGATTCTATTTGTGAGGCATTTTCGTCTTATTTCAAGTCGACTTTCCTCAACCCCACTTCATCTAATACTCTCAGTCCAACTTCTGCTTTCCTTTTCGATACAAACAGAACTTCATCTGACATTTGTCACATAGAAGTGAATGTTGATGCTGTGACCGTTTTACTTCGTAACTTGGATCCGACTAAAGGTGCTGGCCCTGACAATATATCGTCTAAATTTCTGATTAAATGCGCACCTTCCATTGCCCTACCTATCTCAATTTTGTTTTCCAAGTCTTTGACTCAGGGTATTGTCCCCAAAGTATGGAAATCTGCTTTTATTACGCCCGTACATAAAAAGGGGGCTAAAACAGAGATCACTAATTATAGGCCTATATCCAAGCTGTGCATTATAGCTAAAATATTTGAGAGGATTGTCTATAACCAGTTATATCCCGCCCTTGCTAGCTCGTTGAGCTCCTTTCAGCACGGATTTTTAAAAGGACGGTCTACCACTTCTAACTTGATTTTGTTTAATGATTTCATTACGGATGCTATGGATAACGGTAAGCAGGTCGATGTAGTATACACAGATTATAGCAAGGCATTTGATCGGATCGATCACGATACCCTGATAAAGAAGCTAAGCTACATGGGCATCCGTGGGGACCTCTTGAGGTGGTTCTCTTCTTACGTTGATAACAGATCACAAGCAGTAGTACTCAATAACTATATGTCTAGTTGGGTAAACGTGCACAGCGGAGTGCCTCAGGGTTCGTTGCTCGGCCCTTTTTTGTTTGTAGTCTGTGTGAACGACATCTATCAGTGCCTCCATTCATCCAAACTTCTTTGCTTTGCCGATGACATGAAAATCTTTGCCACTATTTCAACGCTCGAAGATAGTTTAGCACTTCAGGCTGATTTGTGTCGGCTTGAGGAGTACTGTCGGGCTAATAAACTTGATCTGAACCCATCCAAGTGTTCGGTAATCACTTACACTAGAAAACGTGCAGTCCTAGCCACTACTTATACTTTGGCGGGCCAGATCTTGCCAAGGTGTAATACTGTTCGAGACTTGGGCGTCTATCAAGACAGTAAGTTAATTTTCGACACACACATTGATGCAATTGTCAAAAAAGCTTCTAAACTTCTTGGGTTTGTAATGCGTCTCTCTAAGTGTTTTACAGATGCTAAAACGCTTAAAATATTGTATTGCACTTTTGTAAGAAGTCAGCTAGAGTATGCGTCTCAGATATGGAATCCACGTTATCGTAAATACATTGACCGCATTGAAAACATCCAAAGAGGTTTCATAAAATATCTTTGCTTTCATCAAAAGATTCCATATCAGTCAACCAATTATCTTGGACTCTGTAAGAAGTATCATCTGCTACCACTGGTAGATCGACGTAAGATTGCTGACTGTTTATTCTTGTTGAAAATCCTCAATAACAACATTGATAACGCCGAATTATTGTCAAAATTATATTTCAATGTCCCATGTAAAACATTTCGGTTTAATCCACCCATACGTGTACCACATACTTCTTCGAACTATAGGCAGAACAGTTATATTGTGCGCGCAAGCAGAGACTTCAATGAAATATGCAAGGAATATGATTTGGATCCATTCACAGTCAGTGTAAATTCAGCCAGAAGGTGCTTAAGCCTCAAATTTTTCAAGTAGTGGTAGGTTATATTGATTGTTTCTGTTTTGATTAATTTATTATTTTCTTTCTCATCAGTCATATAATTGCTAGCCAAGTATATTTATTGCTTCTTACTTTAATTAAAGCTGTGAGATCTTTGTTTTTGTGCTCACACTATAAATTATTATTGTAAGTCTATACGTGAGGATTTGTAATTGGCTTTCTGTTGACTATGGTTTCCTTTTTGTCTGTATTTAATAGCTGTAAGTCTTCCATGTACTAAAATAAATAAATAAATAAGTATGAGAAGGCTTTATTTTTGAACATAAGTTTAATAGCTAAAGAGCCAAGAGTACAAAAAGTCGTTCTCAGGTGTTACTGATAACATAGTAAACTCACCTCCCGGCGCTAAGTGCTGAGTTGGCTGCGCGCGCAGGCTGCCCGTGGACGCACAGCGCAGGGAGCCACTGCCGCCCAGCGACCTGCGGGGGATAGCAAGTGATCTGAGTTCCACGGTAGGCTGGGACAGTACTCGCTAATCTTCGTGGTAGCCCTGAACTTGGCTACAACGACTGCGCAGTAGTACATTTCATACTGAAACAGCAACGCGCCCTGCTTTGCACTTTGGAATATGGTGAGCCGGCCAATAAGTTTGGGGAGTGCTGTACCTGTGACTCCCGCACTGCAGAGGTCATAATGTAAGTGTTTGCAGGACACGTATATTGGCCGGTCGTAAGAATGTATTTTTCTCAAACATGCTTGGAAATGTGATCATTATTTTGACAACCATCTTCGAGATAAATCGAAATTGCTGTACTGGTCAAATACATGCGCGCAGCGGCCGGCAAAAGTTGTATGAAAATCCATATCTGTCGTGTCTAGCGGCCAAATAAATTCCATAGTAAACTCATATCTGTCGTGTAGTTTAAAAATGGAACGATGTTTTACTCCGAAACATGGCAACCAAGGAGGTAACTTATCTTAACTGGCTTGCAAATAGAACGCTGTTTATTGATAAAAAAACAAAGGAACACTTTAACGCGGGAACAATTATTGTTGTTCGTCATTGATTTTGACAAAATGAGTAGGTACTACTTAGTTTTAATTTCCGCGCATTATTTGAGAAAAGTACTATACAAGCCTTGGCCACAACTAGGCATTGATGGACTTACGTATGTGTGCCTCGGCTTTGCCTCGGCCCACATTTACACGTTCGTCCATCAATGCCTATTTTGCTGGCCGCTGCAGTAATGTACTATTACGACCGGCCAATATATTATGCATCATTCCCTTGTGTTTGGCCCCGCACAGTGCGGCAAAACTTCTCACACGCAATGTGTATTAACAATTCTGATGATCACAAAGATATACAAAAGTGATTTCCTTAGTTTAATATTTTTAAGCAACTGATTACTACATTAACTCTCGCGGATAGTAAAATGGCTGAGTTTTTTATTGTTTTATTTTCTCACGATGTAATATCGCCACTTTGCAGCAAGCATGCTGCTTGCAACACATACATAATATCATAGACCACTGTATACAATACACTAAGCCAGTATGGGCCATCATAACCGTCCGTACCTGCAGCACTCATGTCCCGGCTGTTCGTCCACACACCACACGCGCACATTGTCCGCTTGTCTGTCTGCGCCACACTCCCACTGTTCTGCGTCTCTTTCCCTAAAAAACAAAATCATATGTTATTTTACATCCATAACATAAAATGATATCTATGTATATGTAGAAATAGAAAAAGTACAGATTATATCTCAAACATATTTCGCTAGTTTTGTTTAAATGCCCTGGGATAGGGTTCAAGAAAACAAATACTTTGAATTTCCTAGCGAGAAAACCTATATCACTTTTTTTGACCACGGAACTGAACTCAGAACACCAATTAGGAAGAAATGCAACTATGTCATATATTTTTTCCAACACCACCTATTAAAGTCGCTGCAAGATACAAAAAATAAAAGTAATTCATCCGACTTATATCAAAAAGTATAACTACGTGACATGTTTTTTTTAATGGAGATATTTTTATAATTCAAGGTCTTAAAGGTATAGAACCATTTTATCCGTTTAAATCATGTAAATCGGTTCACGCGTTTATGAGATATATTAACTCATTACTGAATACCAAGTGAAATGGCGCCCCTTACCGCGGTACGTATGTTTTGATCGTGTTAGCGACACTGCCTGTACATAATGATCGTATCGTTTTGAAATATTGGAATACATTGGTAGACAGGTGTTAACGACTTTTATTTTATTATTATGTGGCGGTGACTTTAGGAAGAATCTTCTTTGAGGAGCACTTCATATTGATATGTATTCTTCTCAACGTTGATTGTAGTTGTTATAAAAGTTTTTATCTCACCTGTCATTGTCCAACTCAGCAATCAGCAACTCTGCACACGCATCCGGAAGCGACATCTCACGAACCGCCCGCAACGCGATCTGTGAACAATAAAATAATTATTTATTTTAATACTCATCGGTGAGAAACTCCATGTCAATTTGTTTTCGTATCTAACTGTTAATAATATGTTCAAATATGTTTAGAAAAATTATTAATGGCGCATATTTCAGAGTTTTTGACCAAATTTTATCTAATTTCGTCGTACTATTTAGTTGATCAGCAGATTCTGACTGTAGCTACACACATAACTTCTTGTAGACAAGACCACGACACCATCTAGTAGTCGAAGCACAGTTCTTTAACGCGGCTTCCGGTAGGAGTTGCCTGGTACAAATCGTCACGTCATGAAAATGCGTTACGTCTTCTTTCGAGATGTTCGGTTGCGTCCGGCGTAGTATTATCGTCATACGCTGACCGTCATGCTTATTGTTCACGTGTTCAACCGAAACATCTTTTCTTTGTTGTCGTGGGGGAACCTTCCAAAGACGCCTGGACTTTTGAGGAAAAGACCATGGAGTGTGGGATTTTTACTTAAATAAAATAACTCCGTCGATCACCATCAGCATGTAGCACCCCGGCATCCACTCTGTACAACGACTGTTAGGACACATCCCTGGGGAGACTGAGAAGCGCCTCCCTGTCACCTCATGACACTGTAGTGGCATCATTCCGCCATCTATTATCTAATGACATAGTGTCACACAAATCCTGCATCGCGCAAGCAGAGTTTTCAGCCCGACAACAGCCGTCGGACAGTTGTCCATCTTATACAACACCCGGAGTATCCTGCCTTTACAATGAAGAATTGTGGGACAATACACCCTGTTTCACATACCTTCAAACCACCGTCTTTCCTGGAGTCACTTGGTGGGCGAACAGAGTTCCCACTCTGAGCCCCCGCGATCCCAGAGTCTCGCCTACTTATGAAGCAGGCGGGGTTTCAGCATTTTAGGCATCGGGGTAACCACCCCGACGCCTTTTTCTCGTGGGATAAGCCTATGCGACATACCTGCTTATACACTGTAGGCGTATCATTATCGTGCAGCGCGGCGGCTCTCCTGGCGGGCGGCGCCGCACGCAGATGGCGTGCACGCGCGCGCAGCCCCGCCAGCACGCGCGGCGACACGCACGCGCGCGCCGCGCCCGCCACCGACGACGTAGGGGATGAAGAGCGGGGCGACCGCGCCCCCACGCGTCCTGCCGCCACCTGGAAGACGATACAATATGAGACCAACATGAACATTGAAAAAACGATAAAATTTAAAACTGCGATTTTCCAGTGGATAAGACTTTGCTTCTCGTACTTGAGCTCGTCGGTTCAAATCTGGGTAAGAACAAATATAAATTTTTCAAATTCATATGTACTTTCCAAGTTTATCTTGGACATCGCTAACAACGATGAAAAAATATCGTGAGGAAACCTGGACTTGTAGTGAATATAAGTTTGAAATCGCTAACTCGCTAGCAAGCGTGGTGAGTGGTCTGTATGAGAAAAAGCTTTTTTCCTGTAGTGGGACAGTCACAAACTGGTAAAATAACTTAAAACTGTACCACAAAAAATAAGCCAACTTCCAAAGCAAAACACTAAAAAGTGCTAAAAATAGCTTTCTTTTCGGAATTCGGTGTCAAAAAAAGATAAAAACAAGAGGTACCAAAGACACGGACTTCCGAAACTTTGGAAGTCAATTTATTTTTTAGGAAAAAGTTTTTATTTCTCTCTTTTTAGTTTTAGTTTGCTCTTTTCTTTTTACATGCAAGTTCTATAGTAAAATACCTAAAGGATTGACAAAATACTCATATTATAACTTAATTTACACATTTGTGCTGTTTGTCGATAAGGATTTCGGTTGTATGCTCCATATCTTAAAAACTACTGCACCGATTTTGATGAAACTTGCAATATTCCCAAGTTGAAAGATACGTAATTCAACAAAAAAGAATGATCACTATCAATCCGATAAGTAGTTTCGGCGAAATGCATACATACGCTTATGAAATTGGTACACCCACATAGACTAATATTTGAATATTTTGCAATTTACATACTTACGTATCGAAATGACAAGCTCATTTTTTTTTTAAATCATTTAAAAGATGCCACGCCCCATCTCAGTATGATCTGATCCTTAGAGTTAAGATGTCGTACGAGCACTTGGTTGCTAATACATGTGCTAAGTTGAGATGGAAGAAAACTATTCTTGCTGACTTCTTGATAAAATATTTATTGATTGTACGTTTTACAATAGAACGGTCTAAAGTGTACTCAACAATATTAGTAAGAATGTCTAGCGTGCTAAATAAATGTGCGATGTAATTGTATATATTCCCGAACGAGATAGGAAGGATGAAGAGCATCTAGATTTACAAAAATATCTTAAAGTTTGAAACATGATAATGTAAATTTAGAGCTATTCATTCTGTAAACTTAATTAAGGGGAAGTGGTCTTTCGAGCCGGATGTTTTCGTTTGATCGTCAATGTAGACATTGCTGCCCATCACGGATATGATATTGTTACGTGTTCATCCCCCCTCCACGGACCGTTAAAAAAGTAACCGCTTCAGTGACTCACCATGTACAGCGTGTCAGGTATCCTGTGCAGGTAGCGCTCTCGTCTGGCGCGCGCCAGCTCCGCCTCGGGCACCGCCTGGTCTTCTAGGAGCGCCTGAAAACAATACCAATATTTTTTAGGTTTTTAGCACGTTATTCTCCATAGAGACCTACTGACGCTTGCGAATGTGCAACTAGCTTCATCTTTTTAGGCACATATAATCGCATCAACTGTACCTTGATCTCGTCGAGGTAGGGCAGGAAGCAGCGCGGCGGCCGGTACGAGCCCCGCCCCAGCCACGCGGCCGCCGCCCCCGCGCCCTCCCCCGCCGCGCCTGTTACTATGCCGCGCCGAACCACCTGCGGACAGATCGAACATGATCAGCTTGATTTAGCCTAGATAGTTCGAGATAAGAGGTCGGCCGATACTATGTCGCGAGGCATCACTTGGGTGACATAGGTAGCAGATATTTGGTAGGTCTGCAGCAAGACATTATCTTTTTATTACTATTGATAGGCTCGTGCTTGACCACTATCTCACCTGATGGTAAGCAATGATATGGTCGACGCCTATTCACTCTTTATTTAAAGACCCCCAGGTTGTAGTTGTCAGGGCATGGTCAGTAAGGGATAAAGGGTGCGGAAAAATGAAAGCAAGGTTTTTTGATATACAGATATAAACTGCACATACGCCTAATGCCAACAGTGGATCATGAACTACATGACCTAAAAGACCGTATGACAAAAAGTGGGCAAATTTCTCAACATTGAGAAAAATAGAAAATATATTTAAGGCCAGCAGTGGGTTATCATCAGCACTACCTAATTAACCCTTTACCCATCAGTTGGAAAACATTCCCAAGCGTGAACAAAAACTACCAAGCGTGGGCAAAATTCTAAAGTCACAAACAACCTTCTAAGATCTCTATAACCTTAGTCCAACGCTGGGCAACCCACCTGCTGCAATAGATCATGATCAGGCGGCAGATGTTCCAGCCTCAGAAGCGGCGCAAGTGGAGCTAGGGCGTCGCGTAACGCTGCATCACCAGCGTCGCGCCGCCGACATCCGCGACGACCTACAGACTGGGCGCGCGACCACACGATGTTGGATTCTGGAAGGAGATGGCAATAATGGTTATATATAACTACACAGCACATGTGTGAGTACTATGTACCAACTACAAATCTACCATTTACTGTACCTATAATTATGTCGTTCATTGACTTGAATGTGCTCTGGCAGTTGTGAGTATGCCATGTTCTCTCTAAAGTCTCTGATGGTGGCATATTTATTGGATAATTCGGTTCCCTTCACGATGGTTGAGGTGAGTGGTGCCGATCCATGCGTAGTGTTCGTGAACGGGCGCCAACAGTTGAGATTGATAACTTGGCTGCCTCTTCCTGCTTTTAATTACTTGTTGTATTTTTGAGTTGTTTATTTTACTCTAGGAGTCTACGCGCTTTTACGTGCGCGTTTTTTACATCGTTCTCACATATATGAATGTAATTTTCGAACAAGAATGATGTACCCAAAGAAAAGAGTGTCCGTAGAGTTTCTGGCACGTTCTTCTCCATAGAGACCTACTGGCGCTTGCGAATGTGTAGTTTCATCTTTTGCTTGACAATTCAAAAGTACCATTTAAATGGTTTCATTTAAATAAAATATTTGAGTTAGACTTTAATCATTTGGTTCCTTCATGATGGTTGAGCTGAGCGGTGCCGATCCATGCATCATATCTGTAAACGGGAGCCGTCGGCCAAAAATAGTATTTTTAGCCGAAAACACACCGACTAAGTTATTAGTTTATTTATTTAGTCTCTGCTTACCTCTCTGCGGCTGCGCGCATGCTGCCCACCTGAGTAGCGCACGTAACGCCTGAGGCTCGCTGGCTTGTAGGAAGGGCGACGACAGCGCTTCTGAGAGCGCGTGCGACGGGATGCGGCCGCAACTGTTGGACGACATGATGGTCGGGAACTCGTCGCGCAGGTAGCGCATCGCTTGTCTGCGGGGAGATACGAGTGTTTGATTAATAAATTAATGCTTCATTTTGTACTGACAACGGCGTAAAAGCACTGCGCTATGGCGTAACCCGCACGTGCTACGACGTAACCCAATAGCTCATAGTCACATTGCGCTAATTCATCGTACCGCGTTCTGCGTACCGTCACACTCATAGCTGGCAGCGTTCAATGTTACGACAAAAGTTACAGTGCGAACTACGAGCTACGAGTGACAAAGACATACCTACGGCAACTTACACTGCTACGGCGTAGCCTGCTCCGTGCTACGCCGTAGCGGGACGTGAGCTACGCCGTAGCTCTTACTGCGGTGAAGTGCTTTGTTTCCCCAGTTTCTTTTTCCACTTTGTCACATTAATTTTGTGACAATTCTAGAAAGTTAAAGTTACTCAATAGTCCCTTAAGTTATGTTGTCCATATTCTTTCTTTATTTTATTTAGCAAATGTTATGTGCCTTATATCCAGTATATCTGCTTACCTCTGCACCCACTGGCTGGCATGCGCCTGCGCCGCCCAGCGCAGCACGTGCGGCAGACTGTCAGGACAGAGAGCTTCCACGATAGCGTCCTCACAACCCTGGACCACTATGGGCATCTCCAGGAACCTGGGGAGAAATCATGATCAAGAATTGTAAAGGAAAAGAGTGCTAGAACACAGAAAATGCTTATTAAGGTTGCACTAGTCGATCATTCTTCCATACAAACGTAGTCTGGCGATTACTCCTCTGTTTGACGATGTAGGTTCAAAATAAATGAAAAAATCAATTTGCCTCATCATTACCTAGTCCTATATGAAATAATAATTGAAAGATGTGAGCGTTGGGCGGCAATAAATACCATAAGAAGAAAGAAAATTACAAAACAGATTAGTAGTTCAACAATGCAAATAATTTTATTTAGAAAATACACATTTAGTCGTTTTTTCATGGTATCTAGACTCAAGGTCTGTTTATAAAATTTCGCGCGCTCGTTTTCGTCCTAAATCATCATCCATTTCGCTACAAATTTGCAAAAGTGCTAATTCGTACGCGAACTAGCTTCTTACTGCTCATCACAGCATCTATCTCTTTCGCACTTGTTGTCGGATGAGATAGCATGCATTTTAACCCCGAGCACAAAATAGTTGTGCCATCGACTAGGGCTACCTTAAGGCGACAATACAAATGCCTTGACTTGCATAAAAGTGTTCACCGATCAGAAAGAATTGTAGTGGTGTTCATTGAAAGGCTGAAGATGATGTGTATATGGGACAGCTGATAGTTACCTGGCTATCTCGTAGAGCTGGAAGGCGTCGTCCAACATGGCGGCGGTGACCGGCCGAGTTCCGCTGCGAGTCACGCCCGCCCACGCCTGTCAACAACACGGATCATTATTAATCTGAATCAATATTAACATAACACGAAACTCTGATACTACATTATCGATGAGTACTTTTTAACCCGGCAAAATGGAGAGCAGTGGTGGCCCAGTTGTTACGGCAGCGACTTACAAGTTGTAGGTCGTGGGTTCGGAACCAGGCAGTCGCTTTACTTTGTGTAAATTATTTCATCACCACTGCTGTCAAAACTATGAAGGAAATGTCCTAGAACCAATAATTCGAAGACATGTGACGTCCACCAACCAGCACTGGTCCCGCATGGTGAATTCTGTCTGTGTGTGTGTGGCTCCCTCTCACAGAGAAGATGCATTGCTGCATGCATTTTGCTTTTGCATTTTGCTGCATGCATTTTAATTAAATCTTTGACATTTGTTTTTTATTTTATTGACATTTTGATTTATGATATTTTATTTTATCGAAATGCATCAGTGTTTTTATAATTGTTATCTACTCTCATATCGTAATAATCGAATTATAAACTTCAATACGAGTTTATATTGACATACTTTATGAACACAATACCGAAATTAAAAGATATATCAAAAATAAAAGCATGTTTTTATGTAAGAGAATTTTGCTCAATGTCAGAGATTGGGTTGTAAGAACAGAATGATACCTTAGACTAAGGTCTAATCTAAAAAAAATGCTACGGCCTTGCTTTGATCTCATCAATTTCTCAAGTCAGCTTATCATTGTTTGGTAAAAAAATAAAACTGATAGTGACATATGTTTTAATTTATGACATTGTATAATTTTATGTAATAATGTATGGCATTGTTTATTTTGAATAATAATTTACGACATGATATAATTTTAATAATAGATTGGGACATTATATAATTTAAATACAAATGTATGTCATTGTATAATAATTTAGCATGCCTAAATTTTTACAACACAGTGAACTGCGCATTCATAAAAGAATCTAACATAATATGGAAATGTATAATTATGTATTGTGTTGACCAATAAAGATTTGAATTTGATGACTAGACTAGATTTGCGCTACAGCCATACGGCGATTTTAACTATAGATATAAATATTCACTTAGTTTTAGTGAAACTTTGTCACCAAGAAAGCTGTTGCTTTTGATTAGCACTACAATACAAATGGCACTTACATTGGTCCCACTACCGGTGCTATTGGTAGACGACGGCGACGTGGAGTTGCGACCGATCAGACTGAGATCCACCTGCGAACCAAACAATATACTATGTTAGTTTATAGCTGTGTCTGACGCCCTATCATATTGAATGGCGAAAAGCCGGACTTTGTAAATCAAACGGTTTTCCTGGGAATCACTCTAGACGACAAATTGCAATGGAGTTCTCACATAACATCTCTTGCGGGTCGGCTGAGCTCGGCCGCTTATGCTGTTAGAAAGATAAGACAGTTGACGGATGTGGACACCGCGCGTTTGGTCTATTTTAGTTACTTTCACAGCATTATGTCATACGGTATTTTATTGTGGGGCCGAGCGGCTGACATTGAATCCATATTTATATTGTAAAAGAGAGCTATCAGAGCCATATATAATTTAAGTCACCGAGAATCTCCTAGGGAGCTATTTAAAAATATTAATATTATGACAGTTTCTTGCCAATTCATTTATGAAAATATTATGTATGTAAGGAAAAATATACATCTCTTTAGTAAGGTCAGTGATAGACACAATTGTAATACGAGAAATAAAGATAAGTTAGATCAACCATCTTATATAGACTAGCAAAAGTACACTCATCTTTCATGGGGTACTGTGTTAAATTCTATAACAAAATACCTTGTGATATATTAAAACTAAATGAAAGTAAATTTAAAACTTTAGTTAAAAGCACATTTTGTAAACAAGCATATTACAAATTAGATGATTATATTCAAGATAAGAATGCTTGGCAACATGTTGGTCCCGCTCCGTAGGGCAATCTTTGGAGTGGACAAAATCTAATTTGCTAATTTGTATTCCTATTCGTAGTTATTGTATTCTTATGTTATTTTTATATTTTTCCAGAATTTGACTCACACACGGTTCCGTTTTTGTTGAATTAGGTATTTTACCTATGTTTGGAATATTTGTAAGTATGTGAGAACCATGTTCCTATTTATCAAATTAATGAATTTACCTGTTAGTGCTTTTATTACTTTATACCTGTACGTAGTATAGTGTGTAGTGCTATTTTTGGGTGCATCGTCCTCACATATATGAATTTATTAATGTATGTACATAAGTAAACATTGTAAAACATATTTTTTTTTAAAAAGAGTAAGTATGGAGTTTCTTGTGCGTTCTTCTCCATAACAAGCTACTTTCCGAATGCACGGTAGAGTCAATTTTTATTACTTGTACATTTTTAATTTAGATTTAATGTTTGACGTTCAAAAGTGCCGCTTATTGGCCTAGTTGAAATAAATATATTTGACTTTGACAGCAAATGCTGAGTTTGTAACCCTCTCGGTGTGGGCACTCCCAGCGCTGCACTTCTTGAATCTTCTCTTCTCTCTTTCTAACCTTGTTCACAAATAATATAATACTAGCATACAGTTGCCTCATCCCATACAAAGAAATCGTGCCGTCGTAACTAGCGTTTTTCGTCTGATTAAGATGATTATTTTTATAAGTATTTTGATCGCGTTCGGTTCTGTTCCACGGGTACAGATGGTGTTAGCAGCGACTTGCAAGTTATGATGGGTTACACGAAATGTACTATTGTACATTTCGTGTCGAGATTTTAACACGAACGATGTAGCCAAAAAATGTTACATGCGAGTGTAGTGTGCTCAGGGATCAGGTGAGATAGCTTGACCACTATCTCAACTGATGGTAATCGATGATGTAGTCAACAATGAAGCATGTTTGCCTAGAAGTAATCTATTCACTGTTGACTTATAGATCCCCAGGGCTCCTCACCATGTCGGTGTAGGCGGCGTGCAGCAGCGCCCGCGCGAACCGGCGGGGCAGCACCTTCTCGTCCACACACCACGCGCCCGCCGGGGCTGTGCCCGACAGTAGCAGGCTGTATGATGTGCTACACTCACCATGTCGGTGTAGGCGGCGTGCAGCAGCGCCCGCGCGAACCGGCGGGGCAGCACCTTCTCGTCCACACACCACGCGCCCGCCGGGGCTGTGCCCGACAGTAGCAGGCTGTATGATGTGCTACACTCACCATGTCGGTGTAGGCGGCGTGCAGCAGCGCCCGCGCGAACCGGCGGGGCAGCACCTTCTCGTCCACACACCACGCGCCCGCCGGGGCTGTGCCCGACAGTAGCAGGCTGTATGATGTGCTACACTCACCATGTCGGTGTAGGCGGCGTGCAGCAGCGCCCGCGCGAACCGGCGGGGCAGCACCTTCTCGTCCACACACCACGCGCCCGCCGGGGCTGTGCCCGACAGTAGCAGGCTGTATGATGTGCTACACTCACCATGTCGGTGTAGGCGGCGTGCAGCAGCGCCCGCGCGAACCGGCGGGGCAGCACCTTCTCGTCCACACACCACGCGCCCGCCGGGGCTGTGCCCGACAGTAGCAGGCTGTATGATGTGCTACACTCACCATGTCGGTGTAGGCGGCGTGCAGCAGCGCCCGCGCGAACCGGCGGGGCAGCACCTTCTCGTCCACACACCACGCGCCCGCCGGGGCTGTGCCCGACAGTAGCAGGCTGTATGATGTGCTACACTCACCATGTCGGTGTAGGCGGCGTGCAGCAGCGCCCGCGCGAACCGGCGGGGCAGCACCTTCTCGTCCACACACCACGCGCCCGCCGGGGATGTCCCCGCACCGCCCACTGACGGAGAGCGCCGGGACATCACACTCCTGCAAGAGACAGATCTATAGTAACACACTCAGGGAGAAAAACCAGCGAGGGTACAGTAATCCCCAATCTTCTTGGCCGCTCTGAACTTGGAGTAATAAAACTCATACTAAAACAGCAGCGCGCCGTGCTTTCCGTATCGGAAAGTGTATCTTCAGCCCGGCCAAAAAGATTGCGGATTGGGAGATTTTTATCCACCTGCTTGCACAGGACACGCATGCTGGATTATGGCTCATTGCCTCTCACAGAAAGAAGGCCTGTGTCCCAGCAAGGGAAACATTAACCATAAGCCAATGAAAACTACTCATGGGTCAGATAATCTTGTGTGTCCCTCTTACCTGAAGAACCTAGAGCGCGCTGCCAGCACGAGGCGGTGGCACGGCAGCTCCAGCGCCGTGCGGAACCCGTAGGCCAGCCCGCAGCCGCCTTCTAGACGGAATACTAGGCGAGCGTCCGCCATCTCACCTGGAGGAGAGGAGACAAAATGATTAGAACCAATCAAATAAACGACAGTGACTCTTTAGATCATCTATGAATAGAAAAAAAAACTTGTTTACAAAAAACCTGAACCAAATTCCGAATAAAAACACTACTATATTCATTGCAAAAAAGGGAATCTCCTCCTTTTTGGAAGGTCGGTTAAAAATAGGACCTACATTTTTATAAATAAGAATGATAAATCATTAGAAACTGTTTTAATATGATTCTGGCGGTGGTCTAGGAAATATCTTTAGATCAAGCAACTTGTGACGGACTCTTCGCGCATGTATCCAGAGGGTGCTAATATCGGAAATAAGGTCGAAATCTAATCCATCATGAGAATTTCAAAAATTTGCAATTTTCTGATATGGCTGTCAATATTTTCTATGTATTTTAGAGCTCTGATACCAGAAATAAAGTACAAAATCCAGGCCAAGTACGAGTCGGACTCGCACACGAAGGGTTCCGTACCATTATCGATAAAACGGCAAAAAAGCACGTTTGTTGTATGGGGACTTAAATATTTATTTTATTATGTTTTTAGTATTTGTTGTTATAGCGGCGATAGAAATACATCACTTGTGAAAGTTTCAACTCTAGCTCTAGCTATCACGGTTCATGAGATACAGCCTGGTGACAGATCCGGTTCGAAGGACCATGTAGAAAGTAGTGCTCGGTGCTATGGTGATCTAACACACCTTTCTCGTAATGTTAGGATATGGTAAAAGTTTAAGTCTTGAATTATAAGGGAAACAACTATATTGAATCACTATATAACACACGAAATAGTAAATTATGGTAAACTGTGTAACTAAATTAAGGGTAAAAAGTATGATAAAAATAGTTATGGTTTTGGTTATGAATACGTGGTGTCTCTGACGAGATCTGAACGCGAACCGTCCCACATTTTGGTAACCGAGTGAATGTGCATACTTGCGTTTGATGCAATTATGAATTTTCGCTGACACAGACACGACAGATGGACGGAGTCTTAGTAATAGGGTCCCGTTTTTACCCTTTGGGTACGGAACCCTAAAAACCAAATCCTAAACAGCATATACGAAAATTTTCACAAATTTTTAAGGGCACTGATACCGAAAATGAATTATTCGCATGTTCTTCTCTATATAGATATTCGCTTTGGAACACGCAACTATCTTCAGCCTCCTGACTGAACAACTCCCTTTCTTGTTAATACAATAGTCTCGCCAAGTGTTGCCACATCAAAGTCCCGTGCGATCGCACCCACCGGATTCCGGCAACCTTAACCAAGTAATAAATGTTTTGAGTTATAATGTACTCACCAGAGTCCAACAGATACCGCATGTCATGGTGCAGAGAATCCAGCGAGAAGCCCAGCAGTGCTCCCAGGCGGCGCAGCGTGGCGGCGTCCACTCGTGACCGACCGCAGCCGCACACTGAGCTGCTGCGACACGCTACAAGATACAAATACGCGTTAATAAAATATTCACTACATATAAGGCGGGCCGCATACGTACGTTTTCCGCGTTCGATTTCCGTATTCGGAAACCCGAATGCACCTTACGCATAATAAAATACATTGACTGCCGCACATGTCCGTTTTTATTCGAACGGAACACTTTCCGTACTCCATGTAAAATACTGATACTCAGCTGAATCCGGTAAGACTGGAAGCCGACCCCAACAGTAATTGGGAAAAAGGCTAGGCAGATGATGATGACTTTCCGTACGTACGTATCGAATGCCAGCCAAACAAGAAAAAACTAACGTCTGCGCTAGGTTCACGGAATTCCGAATCTGTATTCCGTATTAAAATAAGGTCAGAATCAATCAACAGTCTATAATAACTTACTGCCATTATTGTCCACATTGATGATGTCGAGGTCGCCATCCGCATTCACACCGCGATCCCACTCTGTAACGATACAAACAGTATTTTTAGTGAAAAGTATGTGTTTCCTGATAGCTTTACTTCAACTAGGCCATTAAGCGGCACTTTTGAACGTCAACAATAAAAATTTACAAGTAATAATAATTGATTCTACCGTCCATTCGGAATAGTACATTTCGTGTCGAGCATAAAAAGTCGAAATTTTAACACGGGCGATGTAGCCATTTTAAAGCTACATGCGAGTGTCAAAATAAAGCCTTTTTATGCGAGACACGAACGTTTCTTCTTCCACTACCTGATGAGCTTACTTATTTAAATGCAAATAAATTCCAACAATTGTATGTATTAGAAACATTGTATTAGAAACATTCAGACTAAAAACCATAGACTATATACACACAATCAACGCGCGCTTTTTCGAGAGGTAACAGGTTCAGTATCATTCTGCCAGTTACATAATGATCCATACAAAAGTCATTTCGTAACTGTTACTATGTAATTTTAATCGTTTTTAATTTTTATTTTATAATCTTGCCTGAATGTTCGTATTTCGAAACGAATTTCTTAGGCAATGTAGACAAGACAAAAATAATAGACAAGGTAGCGGGAAAAAATAGCTTGTTATGGAGAAGAACAGACAAGAAACTCCACAGGGACTCCCTTATCCGCACTTAAGATGCCCATTTCATCCGTTGTGCGTGGGAGTTCTGGCTAACCTAGCCAGCCCAGTTCCACTCAAAAGAACAGAAGCTTCCAGAGGGCTTCGCGGAGAGACCTCACATTCCTGTAGTTGGGAAGCCACATCCTGATATAGCTATAACCTGGGGATTATAGCGTCAAACGTTAACCGGTTCTTGTATTTAGACAAGGTTACTCCATCATCTACCACACCATCACTTCATTTGTTTGTGGTCAAACGCGAGCCTAATGAAGTAGAGAAGGGTTAGTCTTCTTGGGGCTGTTTTTATAACTCAGAGTTAGTTGCTAACACAATGTTAAATTGACAGTTTGTCATACAATATTCTCAATTTAAGCTTGTGTTAGCAACTAACTCTGAGTTAAGTTTTTCGTCCAAGTAGGCCTAAGACTTTTATGAACTGCTGATTCATAGCTGCTAATTTAATTACTTTACGAGTTAGTCGCGACGTTTGTCCCAGCTGACATTTGTAGCTCTTTGACAGTCGTTACTGGTAGTCAGACAGTCTTGTCATGGTGCATCGCGTTACCCAGTTACTGGGTGTTCTCACTTACTGGCACACAGCGCGCACAGCGTGCCGAGCGAGCAGACCGAAGTGCCGGCGTACAGCGCCAGCACGCACGCTTCCAGCTCGTCGCGGGACAGGGAGGCGCCCGCGCCCTCTAGCGGCACGCGGCAACACGACCTGGAACAATGACACCCAAGTAACACAAACGTGCTGAATAAAGATTGAGTAAGAGCAATCATCAAGAGCATAAGCTGAATAGTAAGCTGAATAACGTCTGAGTACCTGTCTATTCAGCTGTTATTCAAGCAAAAAGGGCCCCAATTTTGAATGCTTAACGCTGAATAACATCTGAGCAAGACCTGAGTAGGAGCTTAATAACGTTTCAATTAGCTTAATAACCTTTGAATAACAGCTCACATTGCTTTTATTAAGCTCTTACAACTGAGTTACTCAGCTTAATCGAATTGATTATTGTATTCAGAATTTATTAAGCATTTAAATTATTGTTCACACTTTTACAAACAATATTCATACAAATTGTGAAAATAATTGAATTGGATTAAATATTTTAATGTCGATGTCAAATTTAAATGTGATTTGACATGGTGAACTTATAAAATCGGTAAGTAAATTTTAATTTACAAATTAGAGGTCTGCTATATGTTAATTGTTAGTGCGCAAGTAATTTTGTCGTGAATAGTATGTTTTTTTTTCATTATTTATTACGCGCCGCGTTAATAATCAAGATAATAGATAGTAAATAGTATTTTCATACATACATAATAGGTCTGACAAAAGTACTTGTGACGAAATAGCTAATACTAGCAATTTTAATCCAACTATATAACTTGAATCGAGTTGAAAATGTTGTAGTTGTAAGATTAAGCATTTTGGTATCTCGTAAATTCCGTGAAAGTTTATATTACAAAGATTTTTAATGGCGATCGATTGTTTTGGTGTATAATGCTGAATAAAAGTGCACACATGCCTTGTTACTAAGCTATAACTTGAAAAAAGTAGTCTCAGTACACTAACTTCTGAATATCAATTATATAGTTGATCACATTTCTAAATTATTCAGATTTTTAGGGTTCTCTAATCGATTTAACAAAAACCTTTTCTATTGTGGAATTTCACGCCCGGCTTTCACTGAATTCATGACATTTAAAATTATAGCGTCTTTGCTTGCATTTTTTTTCGAGAAAATCTCATTTATGATTAAAAATGTGGTGCACACCACACACACGAAATCTGCTATAGATTTCGCGTGTGTGGTGTGGACTGGGCCCTTGTTTAATCCGTGTTTTGTTATTTGTTTTATGTACAAACGCCAGTACATCAAGCCACCCGAAACTGTCAAATTGAAAACTGAACTGAACCTCAAGGCAAATTGAAAACGTAGCCGTGCAGCTGTCACTTGGCACTGATGGACACCAGACGTACAGACTCTAGAAGGAATCAAGAATATATACGCGAAACCACAACATATTATGGAGAGTCAAGACAAAATCATGAAAAAACTTGAAGAAATTTATGTGCATGTTGGAGAATTAAGAGTCGCAAATAAAATATCTTATCACAACGTAAATTTTATTTTCTTGTACTGTAATACCTTCTGCTAATAAAATAATCATTTCTTTTTCTATTAAAATTGGCCGAAATTCTTTCTAAAGGACTATTTAAAATTGGATGACCTTCCATGTTTATATTCAGTGATATGTTTTCTGGCAAAATGTTTGTGTTAATCAATATTTTTTAAGTGTCTCAATGACGCCATTGTGCCAGTATTCATCTTGCTCAATAGACTTTATGTGGACTTGTCTCGGTGTATTTAAAATTGTCCTTGGATCATTAGGTAAAATGTCTGGGAATCTTTGATTTAATATTTCTGCCAAATCCTTTAGTGCAACTTGTGTGATCTTTTTTCGAAAGCCCATTTTCAAATTTTGTCTACATTGTTCTTCTTCGATATTTGTACACTGCCATCAGATGCATTCTCATCTTGTGTGAATCGCAATGCTGTTTGACTTTTTGGTGGACGGAACCCTCTTCATTGCACGGCAACCACGCATGCTGGCTGGGACCGGGTTCAGTTTTGTTCAAACTATTTTCATAAATCTTTTGATGACCAGAAACACTTGGACATTTACTATTGCTGATATTTAAATATTCTTTTAACAATTTTCTTTTGATGTAACCAGTTCTCTTACGTTTTTTCCACGATTTTCGATTCATATTAAATAACGCAAAAAATAAATACGGTGAATAATATTTTAATTAAGCTGGTATTAAGCTATGGGCGCTATAACAACATACATATGGTCTTTAATTTGAATAAGTTAGTTTCAAACTCTCTATTAAACAGGAAAAAGCTTAATAAAACATAAATAATATTATTTATTCAGCAGCTGAATAATTAGTAAAACATAGAATCTTATCCAGTTTGAAGATAAAATAAAAGCAATTATTCAGTATCAAGCTGTTTAATAGAATTATGTAACAATATTATTCAGAAGGTGATACTTTATTCAGCATTGAGCTGTTTCAAACGCTAATAGCTTAGTAATGCTTTTATAATAGCAATACAGATTATGGATATTCAGACAAATGCTACCGACGGGGCTGTTTTTCAGCTTTAAGCAACCTGAAACGCGTAATGCTAAATAACGTCTGTATAATAATCCTACGGTGACTGGTTATTAAGCGTTAAGAAGGTAAGGACAGAAATACAGAATTTATTAAGCGTTAAGAATTTTAAGGGTCCGAACTCAACCTAATTCAGCATTTGGCTATTCCCAAAGCTCTTATACAAACCATATTCATCTTTGAACTGTATACTATGCAAAATGTGTACTTTTATCTTGCTTATGTGTTACTTGGGCACCTAAGTTACACACCATCCAAATTCATTTCTGAAGTGAAAACTCCTTTAGCCCCGTATTTGAAACACAATAAAACTAAAAAGCAACATAAAAAAGAGACAACACATACATCTATAAATGGAAACATGCGAGAGAATGAAATAGAATACATTTGAAGTTTTCACTTCTACGGCGTGTGAGCTGCAAACACATTTTTTTTTTAAACTTTGCCCCACACTAGGAATTTCTTCCTGTATCGTGGGTGCGTTTACAAACATATAAACCCACATACACAAACGCCCAGGGCCGGAACAATTATCTGTAGGTCATACAAATTTTTGTTCCGTGCGGGAATCGAACCCGCGACACGCAGCGCAGCAGTCAATTGCTCAACCTCTGCGCCAACCGTGCGCCTCTTGTTTGAAAGACCTTCAGAAGACCAAATCTCGTATTTAGAAATCGTTCACATTCACATCGCAATATCAGGTCGCAAAGGTCATTTATGTAGGACAGGAATAATGTGGGCCCAAGGATGCTTCCCTGTGGTACAACATGTTCAATTGGGAGATCACCACTAGTCCACTCCCCCACCCTCACTCTCTGAAAGCGATTTCTCAGGTAGTCGGAGAACAGATTGAGCTGTGTGTCCCGTACACCAAGCCATTCCAGCTTTTTTAACAGTAGTGGGACGGAGACCGTGTCAAAAGCTTTAAGGGCTTATTACACTACACGGTATTTAGGGCCCTAAATCCTAATTTAGGGTAGTGTAATAAATGTTAGGGATTTAGGGTTATCATAATATCGACCTTATTGCTTCGAAATGATTTAGTGACCCGGTATTCAGGGCCCTGAATACCGTGTAGTGTAATAAGCCCTTTAGCCAAGTCCATACAGATTACGATAATCTTGTTCTTTCTATCGAGATTGTTTGAAACGAATTCTGTCAATTGGCGAATGGCGTCGCTGGTTGAGCGGAAACCAAATTGATGGGATGAAAGGAGATCATGCTTTTCAAGGTAATTAACTAAACATTTCATTTTCATGATTCTTTCTAGGATTTTTGATAGGGTTGTTAATATGGATATTGGTCTATAGTTATTCACACAGGCCGTCACCACTCTTATAAATAGGAATAACGGCTAGTTTCCAATCGTTTGGGAACTTTCAGGAACTGAGGGCTAGGTTACATATGTACGTAATTGGTGGAATTAAAATGTCTCTGTATCTCTTCACGATGAAAAGTGGCAGGATAATCACCTTTGCCGACGACACGGCACTCTTGTTTGAGGCGGATACATGGGAAGAGTTCTATAAACGTGCACAGCAGGGTTTAAATCTGGTCCTGAACTGGTTAGATAGCAACAAACTATCACTTAATGTAGAGAAAACCAAGTACATAGCTTTTTCCATTAAAAGGTCCACTCTTCCCAGTTATAATATAACTGCCCACTCCTCTACTTGCACTTCGCTCTCTGCCGCATGCTCTTGCCCCACACTACACAGGACTGGTACAGTAAGATATCTAGGGGTCATAATTGATAGTGCGCTTAGCTTTCAACCCCACATCAATCTCCTGGCCACAAGGACCCGTAAATTGATTTTTATTTTAAGAACCCTTCGTTAATCTCCTGGCCACAAGGACCCGTAAATTGATTTTTATTTTAAGAACCCTTCGTTAGGTAGCTGACCCAAATATTGTAAAAATGGTATATCTTGCACTGTGTCAGTCAGTGATATCATATTGCATAACCATCTGGGGTGGTGCAAGCAAACTTCATGCTGGGACTTGAGCGTGCGTAGAGGGCAGTCTTGAGAGTTGGCAACTTTTTGCCATTTTTGTATCCAACCAAAGACCTCTATGCAATCACTGGTGTGTTGACGGTACGGCAATTATTCGCACTAAATGCCATTCTTCGTAGACACTCCCAGCTTCACTATAACCCAACGGCTTTAGTTAACAAACGTCGTAAGCACTCTGTGTGTCCGTCGCCAAAAGTCCAAAAAAGCTTCGCGCGCCGCCACTACGCATTTCTTGGTAATTACCTTTACAATAAACTAGCATCACTACACACTAGACATACATATACGCATTCGCAACCGTAACCCTGCTTGGGTTACGGTTGCGAATGCGTACCAGAACCACTTTTCTTATTTTTCCTCTCTTCTATCGAATTCACAATGTTTAAATTATGTTTCTTAGTTGTTTATTTGTCTCCTATCTAATAATCAGGACATGTTGTTGTTTCTATATTTCCATTACGTTTAATTTGTATATTACTATGATTCGATTATTTATTTGATTTGTTATCTCATTGTAATTTAATGTGTTGTGATGTGATGGAGTTAAAATTACCTGAATAATAAACAAAAGTAAACTATACAAAATTATACTTAAACTAACTACTTATACTATATACAAAAGAAAGGTACACTTAGGCGTCGAAGTACTCCTCCACATCGCTGTCATCCGGGAACGTGCCCAGAAGACTGGCAGCATTGCCACGTTGAATGGCAATGCTGATTCTCTGCGCAAAGAAAGATCCAGCCCTCCGGTCACGCACAGCGTCGATCAGTCGGCGAGAGATCTCTTTAAAAAGCAGACGTGCACTCGGGCCCCATGTCCCAAGCGTTTCGACCCCAAACGGCTCAAAATTGTAATTACCAATTAGGTTACAGTATTTGCGCCGCTTGAGGGCCTCAGCAGCCGCAGCAGCAGCGCCAGCACAGCCCGCCGAACTAGGAACATGAGATGGCGCAAGGGTGTCGACACAGGTTGCGTCCCACACCAGAGGCCTACCCACCTTCCACGGCACCAACGTCATGCCATCTGGTCTCTTCCCATCGTCACGCACCAAACCGTTAGGTTCTAATACAGCTGGTACGCTGGCGGTGATAAGGGCTCGACGAATAATGTCATTGATGCTGGCGTGTCGTGCTATGCGTCCTGCGCTCTTGCAACAAGAATAATAATAATAATCCTGAATAATTGAATTTAATTATCAATCCAAAACAAATTAAGATAATTTAATTAGTATTATTAATATTGCAATAACAACTGGAGGGTATACTCTAGGGGGAGGGCCTGGAAAGGAGCTTCTTGCAAATGTTTTAATATAGTTTTAAGTACATAGATTTTAAGGCAACCTTTGTGGAGAGAAAACAATAAAGTTATTTATTATTATATCTTGAAATGTCGAGGCCCCTCTATTGCCAACAATTAGTCAAATATTGTTATAGACATTCGACAATAATTAAAAATAAACTATTTTGCCTCAAATCTTCGTACAGTGTCACAAACTGCCCTTTAAAGAATCTCTATTCATTCAGATGATAGACCCAGTATGCATTTTGTTTTCTTTTTCGTCTTCTAGCAATATAAATTGCTATTGCTAGTAATTTAGCAGTAACCATTTTCACGTCTTCCGAAGCAAGAGACGAGACACGAGTGATTTGAAAGCGTTCGTATGAACAATAATATCGAGAACGTTAAAAAAGCGCTAACGCAAGATTTTAACGCAACGCTTTTTTACAAGCTTTTTATTAACTTGCAATGTATGTATGTATGTTTGTATGTATGTAAGTGTGTTCGGGTCAAATCTTGCAACTGAATTTTAAAGCAGTTATCCTCCACCGATTAAGATGAAATTTTGCATATACGTTTGGATGACAATGCATGGTTAGCTGAGTGACGCCATTCTAAATTGTGCACTGTCATGGTATTGGTATCAAATGAAAGGGTTAGCTGAGAAGAAAACAAAAAAATCTTTTTTTTTTTTAAGTTTTTATTTAAATCACTTTCTGAAATGTTCACATTTGAAAATCGGTTTCTCAAATAACTTCTAGTGATAATAAATACTTTGTTATAATAAATACTTACTTATGAAAAAGTTCCACAATGACCTTATTAACTGCTGCTGATTGTTATCATGTCAGAATACAATAAAATATTTGAAGGACAATAATATAATTGGTGACAACAATGCCCCATTTACAAGTCCTATATATTCCTAACTAGGAAAAAGATGTTAGTGACCTAATGTGCGTGGATTATAAACCTACAGAGACTTGAATAGCATCACCTTTCGTGATCTCATTTCACATTATTGATGAATACATTAGGAAATAATCGCGTGCCTATTATTATGGACTAGTTGGCTGCCGCGGTCCCACCCGCGTTTTTAGGAACCTACTTCTTAGATAAAAAATATGCTAAGTAAAGGACACCGAGACATCTCACACACAACACATAGCTTACTTCTTGGCATAAAATTTTTTTTCTCTCTTCAATATCTGAAATAGGATTACTTATTCTTTCGTTACACAGTGGTTTCAACTTTGGGTAAAAATCTAGTTAAGTACTGTTATTATCGCAAAGGAATACAACTGGATAAAAGGTATGGTATGGGTGTGTGCCATAATTCTTCAATCGAGCATTGTCGCTATTCTTGAAGAAGAGTACCACCACACCCCTGCACCATGCCTGTGGCGTTTTCCCTTTAAGTAAGACGGAATCAGTCAGCTTCTGAAGGGCCTTAAGTACCGGTTTGCCAGCCTTCAGGAGTTTGCCCGTAATTCTGTCACCACCCGGCGCCTTGTTGTTCTTAAGTTGTTTCCTAGCCATCCTAATCTAGTAGAGCCTAACGTCCGGGATGTCTTCTAATTAAAATTTAATCATGTCAAAAATAAAGTCTTTCTCTGAAGCCGGATAGTCGGCGACTACGGAAGTGGCCGGATAGTCGGCGACTACGGAAGTGGCCGGATAGTCGGCTTTACCGACTAGTCGGAACATCCCTAATAATATTATAAATGTCATAGTTTGGATAGATGGATGTTTGTTACTCAATCACGCCAGAACTGTTCGGCACAGAGATAGATTATGGCCTTTATTTTCCACGCGAACAAAGTCGTGTTATATTATAATATTAGTAGGATATGGCGGCCGGATTCCACCAAATCAATACAGCAAATAATTCTACAGAAAAACTGAATCCATCATTCCTGATGGGCAATATGACTACATAAGTATGGCATTTGGGCTCAGTAATGCTCCTTTTGGGTTGCTAAGGATTATCAAAATGGCTCTTACAGTTCGTTGACGATTTCGTTCTAAATTACATAGATGATGTGGTAGTTTAATCAGATTTTTTTTTCATTTAGTTGCACCTGCCACATTTTATCTCTGCAGGTCGACTGGTAGAAAATGCCTAAGGTATTAAGCGCCTTTGTACTTGTGCATAAAGTTTTAATAAATAAAATAGAAATCGCTGTTCTAGGTATAGAATGTAAAATTAGTTCTTGTACTTTTACAGAAAACCGGTAAATTAATCAAATGAATGTATATTCATTCATTTGATGTAAAATCCAGTTTTCTAAAAAGAATGAAGATCTTGAAAACTAAGATCAAAGATTTCGCAAGAATTTTCTTCCATGGTCCAGTAAAACCAAGTCACGGTAATGTTTCTGAAAATGCGAAAGCACTCCAGCGCAGGCCAAAGGCAGCTGCTGAACATCGTTTATTTATTTAATACTTTAAGCACACAAATAAGGACTTAAGGCGTATATATTCCCCAAATGTTAACGCAGTACTGGCCGTGCGCCCGCTCGGAGCCCGAATATCAATATTGTATCTCCTTTTGAACAGTTTTGTTTGCAAAATATTCTTTGATTTACATATGCTGTTTCAGTTATGAAGAAATGTTAGCCATCAATATTTCTGTGTAAAATATTATTAAACATCAAAATCGTTTTGGAGGAGTTTCCAAAAGTAGCGAAAAAATACCGTGTTGTTAATTATTTTTTTAAAGCTGAACTATTAGTTACTCGTAAAAACCATGTTTCACAAAAATAATGTACATGATTCAATAATAAATATATATTTTTCTCAAACCTTTTAACCTAGCCGTTACTAAGCAGTAAGCTTTAGAAAGTAACCATTTTACGGCACTAAAGCGGTGAAAGGCGCTTAATACCTTACCACCGTTTGGTTTTAGTCAGTGAAGAGTCTGAGAGATCGGTCCGCTTGCCGCGGAGCAAAGACAACCATGAGGATTTTCAGATGACGACTATTCTGCCAGAGTCATGTAGTGAATAAGTGACGCAACGCGGCGAGGTGAGCCGACGAACTTTGCACTTTGTGATAGTTGACACTTGGCAAATATTTTAGAAGGTGAAACTCCACAGACAACTGCTAATAAGAGCCGCAAGGGTCAATCTTCAAGGTTAAGCATCGCTTGCCGAAGTCAGTCCATAGATTGGGAAGCCGTTGGTCCCGGCTGTCATTTGAAGATCTTTGACAATCGTTACGGGTAGTAAGAAGCCTGAAATCTGACACCAGTCTAGCCAAGGGGTGTTACTGGGTTGTGGAGGTCAGATAGGCAGACGCTCCATGTATCAATAATCACAGCGGATCTTTGTGTCTCTAAAGTTGGCTCTGTCAACCATTGCGCAAAAAACAGTTTGTCATCGAGTATACTGCATAGAGTAAGCGACATAGGACGATGCGACAAACGTAAGCGAGTGAAAGAGACAGTTATACAATGCTATCTTCACTTTCAATATTGGCTACTAAAAAATAGCTACTGCGCAGGCTCTTGCAGCCAGTTCAGAGACAAAGATCCGTTGTGAATATTATACTGGTACTCAGCTGCATCCGGTTAGACTGGAAGCCGACTCCAACATAGTTGGGTAAAGGCTGACAGCTGTAAGAGGAACAATTGGTGATGTACTCACGGTGGATACCGCTGCAGCAGGTCACGGAAGTAGCTGCAGCGCGCGCACAGGATGGCGCGGTGTGCCGCCAGCGACCAGCCGCTGCCCACCAGCTCCACGTCGCACCACCATCTGAGGTTACACAAATTGCTTTAGCACTAGGAACTGATGAGGCATATATTTCTTCTCCAGAGTGTTGCCTCAGAGTAGGAAGATAGACGCCGCGGCCGTTCTGTCCCGTCGCGCTAGGCTCCCGCCATAGTCGGTATGGACGCACGCCAAACATAAGGTTTCTTACTTCGCGCCTGGCACCTTTGAGTACAGGATACAAACGACGTAACGTCTGAGCTCGCAACCACATTGAGGAGAAAAGGAATGCGGTCGCTGTAGGACGTGTCAGGGACTACTGACCTGTCCTTGTACGCCTGCGCCAGGTCCGCGTGCAGAGCGCCCGCGGGCTCGCGCGCCAGCTCGGCCTGCGTCACCAGGTCGCGCAGCGCGGCGCCCGCCTCCAGCTCCTCGCACAGCAGGAACACCTCCGCCAGCCGCCACGAGCTCACCACCGAGCGGATGAAGCGGGCGTGCTCGCAGCCTGCAAGGAAGGAGTTCATCTTCATCATTGCAGCCGAAAGACGTCCCACTGCTTAACAAGCCTCCCCCAAGTGTCTTCACACTGACCGGTCCTGTGCATATTACATTCATCACTGCAGCCTAAATCAGGTCATTGGGCCACCTAGAGAGATGCCTTCCAAAGCAGCGTCTTCCGGTTCGCGGTCGCCACTTCAAAACTTTTCATGTGCCCTGCCCACTGCCACTTTGATTGTGCAATTCTTCGGGCTATGTCGGTAAACACCGAACAGCCCGCTCCATTGCCCTTTGGGTGACTTTAAGCCCTTTTGTAAGAGACCACGTTTGCTTTGCATAAGTCATCGCTGGCACAAACTGGTCATAGACTTTCGTCTTGAGACATTCGAAGAGCAGATACCGCGCAACAGCCAAAACTTGATACTTTGGCTCATTGAGGGAAAATTAACAAAAACAAACAGCAAAGGTCCTAGACCCTTATCACCCAGACGATGGTGACGGCACGTACCTCTGTCGGGGCGGCTGTCGCGCGGACGCCGCACGAGCGCGATGCGGCGCCGCAGCGTGCCGAGACCGGAGCCCGCCGCCTTCTTCTTCCTCTCTCTGCAATGAGCGGGGTAGCAGATCAGCATCATCATTATTTCACCAGGGTGTTCACTATGACGTGTCATTTCCATCATCATACCGTTGTTAAAAGGCATAGTGCATTCTTTCTTTATAAAAAAAACATTGCCCCAAACACTAGGAATTTCTCCTTACAATAATTTAAATTCACATACACAAACACCGAGATCCGGCACAACTATCTGCAGGCTATACAAATATTTATTCCGTGCGGGAATCGAACCCGCCACTCGTTAGCTACACGCTCTCTCACACACTCCAACTGTAGTGGAACGAAAAGTGACACGAATAGAGCTCCAAACAGAAGGGCTGCGTTTAAACTTGCAATCCAAGTTGGTTTCAATGCAGCTAACCTGTGATCGTAAGAGCGAATCGTAAGCGTGCTAACTGCACGCATCTGCAAAGCGATGCAGGTACGAAATGCAGCAGCTCCTGTTTAGAGCCTAACACCGTCACGCTTAACAGTCTCCTGAGCTAAACCGGATAGGCAGTGTTCACGAACGAATGGAAGACGATCCAGTAGGAACGTCCGTAATTCTGTGTGGAATTACCTGCCGGAGTCTGTGTTTGGTGATAGCTACAACCTAAGTCAAGAATGAATAGGTTACTTCTAAGCGTGCTTCACCGTCGACCAAATCATCGCTTACCATCAGGTGAGATGGTGGCCAAACATTCTCTTTAACTGATGTAAGTACATAATATGACCAACGGTACCAAGGGTACCCGGTACGGTGTACTCACCGTATGACGTCTGCCATGGTGGGAGGCGCGGCCGCCACGACGGCGCCGTCGCACGCCTCGCCCTCCTGAGGACAAGACAAACACGAGATTGAGAAGATGTTGTGGACAAACAGCCTTCAAAGATACTTACAAGTCATAATGCACCGAAATACATCCATATTGGGACAAAGACCTCCCACAAGCATCGTCACAACATTCAGACATCAGGTTTCCGGTCTACCTTGTGAAGCGCCTACTATAACAGCGCCTCTAAGGATACCCAACGTTATCAGCTCGTTATTATTGGTTAGTAGGCAGTCTACCGCTCGGTCGTAACTATAATTTCGACTTTGACAGCGCCAATATTTCGCAGTAGCCTTTACAAGTTACATTTACCTGAGGATGCGAGAGCGCGGCGCCCATGTCGGCTCGGCGCTCACACAGACAGCACAGCAGCCGGCTCATGGGGCGCCCGCCACCGCCATCACCGCGCTATGCAAGCGCCCGCACCGTCTGTAACATAAGACAACACTATTATAGTCACAGAAAGTTGGTTATTCTAAAGGGCTCGCGATCACTGTTAAAGTTACACCATTGGAATTCAGCCTCCGAACTTTTGGATTTGAAGACTCTGCAAACGAAGGTAATTTTTGTGCGTTGCAGATCGTAAAGAACTCCACAAAAATATATATCGTTCCGTACAGTAAAGTTTATAGATAGGCGCCAAAATAGTCAGATCTGCCCTGTGCTAAGCGCCTAAATAATCCTACACGCCATGACAATTCCCTGGGGTGTGCGTTGCAGATCGTAAAGAACTCCCCAAAAATATATATCGTTCCGTACAGTAAAGTTTATAGATAGGCGCCAAAATAGTCAGATCTGCCCTGTGCTAAGCGCCTAAATAATCCTACACGCCATGACAATTCCCTGGGGTAGGTTTCGTATGGTTTTATTCATGTTTTGACGCATTGAATATAATCCTTAACATTGCTATCTATCTAAGGGAGTGTTATACATTCGGCGCCTAAGCTGCGAAGGGTGCCTGTTCAAAAATAAATAATATAGAACAAACAAAACAGTGCGTAATCAAGAAAAGAAAAACATTGGCTTTGTCAAATACCTATTTTATATTTATTAAAACATTAAATAGAGCGGTATTTTCACATTTGGCGTAAAAACAAACACGTTTAGCAATCAGATTGTTTTTACAAGCATTTATTTAACTTGCAATTTATGTATGTAAGTGTGTTCGAGTCAAATCTGGCAACTGAATTTTAAAGCAGTTATCCACCACCGATTAAGATGAAATTTTCCATACACGTTTAGTTTGCATGACAATGCATGGTTAGCTAAGTGACGTCATTCTAAACCCAATATGGCGGACTAGTTCTTTTTGTGCACTGCCATGATATGTGTATCAAATGAAAGTGTTTGCTTAGAAGATTATTAAAAAAGCTTGTTTTAAGAAAAGCTTTTTTAATGAATAATTTTTTAACAATAAGTTACTACACTAAAAATCATCTGCACTATTATATCAATTTGTGAGCAAAAAAAAACGCGTATCTTTTTTTTCATATAGAATTGAGTGCATTAAATTGTGTAGAGCTAGGCAATAATATTCATTATGCTAAGCAAATAATATTGACGCTTTATTTGCCCTGACTCTAAATCAGTAGTAGCTATGAGGTGGGGAAGACCAAGGAAACGATGAATAGACCGAGTGATGATATGGCAAAAAAAAAGTTAATTATGATATTTTTAATTAACTTTTTTTATTTATAACCTTTTAGTTATTTTTTTTCGAATTACGTACCAATTTTTAAATTACCTCTTAAAACCCTTTATTTTGATACCCCACACGATAGGTTTGGAAGAAAAAAAATATTTGTGCCCCCACAATTTGGTGCCCAAGAACCGGCATTTTCCTATTTTACAATCTTCATGTAGACACTGGCGGGGTTAAGACGAATCGATTGACGTAAGAACCATCAAAATCGGCCGACGCGTTTGGTCTCTAGAACGCCACATAGGAACAAACATACATACATACATACTTACATACAATACATACATACATAGACTGATAAACACATTACCCTCCTTCGGCAGTCGGGTAAAAAGACCACTAATAGAGAAAATGGAGAAGGATATCTTCGCCCAGTGGCGTAACTAGGTAACCAAGGGCCCAGGGGCAAATCATAAAATGGGGCCCCACTGCTATCTAAACTGGTTAGATTTTATCAAGTAAAAATATGAAACATACAAATACTTTAAAAATGCTAAGCTACTTTATCATCAGCTGTTTTTCGTGCACTACAGGGCAGTTAATAAAAATATTAAACAGTAACAACATAAATTACAATTAAAAACAACATAAAATACTTAGTGTAGGTATTGGGCAGTATAACGAAATAGAAAATATTCAAGGGTTTATTATATAAAGGTCTACGCAAGTGGCTGGAGGTTCAACAGACTGCCATCGCCTTAATCCAGGAGCCGTGGATTAGGGGTGGCCAAATCAGAGGACTATCCAACCTTGGGGGTAAGCTCCTTGTTACTTCTAATCAGGATCACCCTAGAGCGTGTATCTTTGTTACAGGTAACCTCAAAGCACAGCTTCTAAATGATTTCTGTTGCAGAGATACCTCTGCAGCTAGGCTGTATATGCAGCGCGGTGGCATTGATATGCCGATTGTCTTCGCCTCGGTCTACATGCCTGAGGCGGAGGCACCACCCCCACATGACCTTGTCCGCCTTGTAACCTTCTGCGAGACCAGCGGGGAAGAGGTCATCATTGGGACCGACGCGAACGCACATCACCCCCTGTGGGGAATGGAAACGCCGAATGAAAGAGGTAAGGCATTAGTGGACTACTTGTTTACTACTAACTTGTCTCTACTAAATACAGGTGCAGAACCAACGTTCGTAACTAGACGCAGTCGCACAATTATTGATCTAACTTTGGCGACGGAAGGCGCAGCGGAGATCACTACTGGATGGCAGGTCTCCAACGAGGCCTCTTGCTCAGACCACAGATGGATCCGCTTTGACATTCAGCTCTGGGTAGCACCTACGCCCCCCTGGCGTAATCCGCGCAACACGGACAGAGCTGTATACACACGCACCCTAGAGTCGAAACTGCCGCCCTTATGTGAGGCGCGGACTATAGGGAACGAAACGAGGTTAGACATGCAGGTCAATCAACTTACCGAGTGTCTGATAAGCAGCTACCACACCGCTTGCCCTCTGACTACCCCACGCGATACACCGGGCAAACAACCATGGTGGGGAGCGGAGTTAAATCGTAAACGCGGGAAGGTAAGGAAGGCCCTAAACAGGGCCATGAATACAAGCAAGGATGAGGACTGGGACGCTTACTACGAGGCCAAATCCAGCTATAAAAAATGCATCAGATTCAGGCGTACCGCAGGATGGCGCAAATTCTGTGGTAACATCGAATCTTGCCAAGAGGCAAACAGGGTAAGGAAAATAATGGCTCAGGCGCAAACACCTGAGCCTGCCACACTCCGTAAACCTGACAACTCACTCACCACATCACCTGAAGAGGCTAGACGCGTCCTGATAGATACTCACTTCCCAGGCAGCGTTATTGCCCAGGTAACTGACTGGGTAGATACTACCCAGGTACCAACAGATGATGATTGGCTCTACGCATACAGGATGATCACGACGGAGAAACTACAGTGGGCCATCCTAAGCTTTCATCCTTTCAAGGCGCCCGGTCCGGATGGGGTGTTCCCTGCGCTGCTGCAGTGGGGAGGTACGTCTGTTGTAGAGAGACTGGTGCCAATAATGAGGGCGTGCCTGGCGTTTAGATACGTTCCGAAAGGATGGAGGGAAGTGAAGGCGATATTCATCCCCAAGCCAGGCAAAGGGGACTATACTAACGCCAAATCCTTCAGACCCCTAAGCCTGACCTCGTTTCTACTCAAATCGATGGAGAGGCTGTGCGACAGGGAGTTACGAGATGGCGTTCTTAAATCATTACCTCTCCACGGTAACCAACATGCCTACAGCTCGGGTAAGTCAACGGAATCTGCTCTCCATCTGGTGGTGGGCCAGATAGAGGAAGCAATCCATCAAAAGGGTACATGCCTGGGCACTTTCATAGACATCGAAGGGGCCTTCGACAAAACCAACTTCTCCAGTATAGGTGCTGCCCTCTCCAGACACGGAGCTGAACAGGTACTAATTGACTGGATAACTAATATGCTAAGCAAACGTGCGGTTCGGCTGGAGGGCGAACAGCAAATGGCCTTTTTAGCCAGGGGCTGCCCTCAGGGAGGGGTGCTCTCCCCTCTCCTGTGGAATATGGTAATCAACGACCTTATCACCAGACTTAACGAACACCGTTATTACACAATAGGGTATGCAGACGACCTCGCAATTCTAGTACCCGGGAAGGTGACTGGTACCATCTGTAACCTTACTCAGCAAGCACTACGCATAGTGGAACGATGGTGCAGGGAGTATGATCTTTCAGTTAACCCATCTAAGACTGTACTGGTCATGTTTACTCAGAAAAGAGCACTGGGCCCTTTCCGTCTACCGAAGCTGTTCGACACAGAACTCCAGCTGTCCAATGAAGTAAAGTATCTTGGGGTCACTCTCGACAACAAGCTGAACTGGAGCAGTCACTTGGACATCAAACTTAATAAGGCATGCATTACCTTTTGGCAATGCAAGAAAATGATAGGTAAAAAATGGGGCCTGTCCCCCAAAATCATTCTCTGGCTGTACTGCGCGGTGATTCGACCCATGATCTCATATGGAGCCGTGGTTTGGTGGCCCCGCACAAAGGTAAGTACAGCCGTGAACAAACTGCAACGCACGCAAAGACTGGCCTGCATGGCGACGACAGGCTGCATGAGAACTACCCCGACCGCTGCGCTCGAGGCCATGCTGGGACTGCCACCGCTCCAGCTTTTCATTCAGCAGGAGGCTACGACGGCGGCAGGGCGGCTTAAGGCACTAAATCTCTGGGGTAGGAGAAAGACACAACACACGGCTCTGCTCGAGGACCTTAATAAAGAGTTCCCTCTAACAACAGCAATTATGGACCGGATACCTAAGCAATTTGTTTTTGACAAGAAATACAAGATCCAACTCCATGAGGACCACCACTGTGAGGGGTTACGCCCAGACGAGTTGAGGATCTTCACCGATGGTTCCAAGACTGGTACTGGCTCAGGTGCGGGGGTGTTCTCAGAGGACCTCAACATACACATAGCCGCGCCACTTGGGGCACACAACACGGTGTTCCAGGCAGAGTGTGTGGGCATCACTCTGGCTGCATCGGCCATTCTAGACAGGAAGGTAAAAGATTTCCCAATACGCATTCTCTCTGACAGCATGGCCGTCCTGCAGGCGTTGGGCAGCCACACGGTCTGCTCTGGACTGATATTCGAGTGTCACCAACGCCTAAACCAGGTTGGGTCAAACAATAAACTAACCATTCAATGGATCAAAGGGCATAGCGATTCCCGAGGCAACGATGCAGCGGATGAGCTAGCCCGTAGAGGCTCCAGTATGGCTGTGGTGGGTCCGGAACCAATCGTGCCAATACCATTTGGCTACCTCCACAGTCTGGTAAGGAAACGAACCAAGGAGCAACACCACAGATTGTGGATTGACCACAATGAGTGCAGGCAGTCCAAAGAAGCACTTCCCGCTTTGGATAGACGTTTCACGCAGAAGGCCCTACGCCTGACGAAACAGCAGTTACGAGCAGTTACAGCTGTAACGACTGGCCACGGGACTTTTAATAAGCACCTCTTTGTCTTAGGGATCACGGACAGTCCGCTGTGCAGAGCATGCATGGAGGAAGACGAGACAGCAGCGCACCTGCTTCTAAGCTGCCCAGTAATCGCCGGTTACAGGGCCAAATACCTCGGTGAACCAGGTACCGTACAGGAGGTAGTCAGCAACACGAAGGCGCTGCTGGCCTTCCTCGAGGAGTTGGGATGGATCGAGTGAGGTAGCTAGTGGAAGGTTAAGTCCCACCCGTACGCAAAATACGCGCTTAGTCGTGGAGTTGCGGAAACCAGCCCGTTTTAACCTAACCTAACCTAACCTATATAAAGGTCGGACCTACCAACTGACTAAATAGCAATTATATATACAATCTTTTCCTAGCTTTAGTTTTCGCAAAAGTATCAATGACTTCGGTTAAATCCAGGCTTGATGCGGTTTTGTTTTCTTGTTCCAAAATTCATACACAGCACATGCTTCCGTATGGCCACTCGAACAACTGTATTGTTTAATTCTTTCTGATAAATGCTTCCAATCCCGAATTCCCGTACACCAAACATTATTCCATTGTGAAGCAAATAACCAGCAGCGTTGACTATAGGCAGCGTCTAGTATTTTGGAATAACACAACCAAAAACGATTAACTGGTCCATATTTAATAGAACTTGAAACGTAGTACGATTTTGAAAAACACCTATTGTTCTGGTTGATGTATGTTTGAAAAGGTACTGAAGGCTGAAAAAGCCCCATATCAAGAATTTGACTTTTTTAGTTTTCACTTAATATTTTGTTCGTGAAGTTTCCCAATAAGAAGATTTATCGTACACATTTTCGAAAAATGTAGAGGTCTATGGTTCCTCCATATCATCCGCTCTTATGTGTGCGATACAAACATCATCCACGTTCACATGATCGGTGGTGGAGGCACCTCCAACTGCAATAATTGTCGAATCTTCTTCAGTAGGCTTCTCAACCAACACTGCAGTTACCACATTATTTGAGTCACTATCAATAATATATTCCATTTGATACCATTGTAAAATATATTAAATCTCTTGATGTAAACAAGGGCAGTGGCCCTGATGGAATTCCACCACTGTTTCTGCAGAGATGTTGCAAAAATATTGCGCTTCCCTTATATTTGCTATTTAACTCATCATTGCGATCTGGTACTATGCCTTTAGCTTGGAAACGTTCCTACGTTGTACCTATATTTAAGAATGGTGACAGGCATAACATTACAAACTACCGGCCAATTTCTAAGTTGAGTGTTATACCTAAGCTCTTTGAGCAAATCGTCTGTGACTTAATAACGCCCTTATTAAAGCCACTTATAATACCTCTATAGAATACCTCACACAGAGAGGAGGCCTGTGTCCCAGCAGTGGGAACATTAATAGGCTGATGATGATGATGATAATACCTCAGCAACATGGATTTGTTTCTAAAAAATCAACTGAAACAAACCTCTGCGAATATATTGATTACATAGCGACGGCCATGGATAATGGTCACCAGGTGGATGTCGTGTATACCGATTACTCAAAAGCATTTGATAAAATTTCTCATAATCTGTTAATTCAAAAACTTGAGTATATCGGTATACATGGCGATCTACTTCGATGGCTAGAATCTTATTTAAAGGAACGCAGTCAAGCAGTTACGGTAAAGGGGTATTGCTCATCCTTTATGCCTGTTTCATCCGGCGTGCCCCAGGGCTCGCACCTCGGACCTCTATTATTTAATTTATATATAAATGACGTATTTAATATATTTAAACATTCTAAATTTATTCTTTATGCAGATGATAAGAAAATTTATAAAACTATAACTAAACCAGAAGATTGCATAGAACTACAGAATGATATTAACAACCTGTGTGATTACTGCAAAAAAAATTGTCTGTTCCTTAACGTAAAAAAGTGCAATATTATAACATTTTCTAGAAAGATGAACTCGATAAAATATAACTATAAAATCAATAATGATCATATTAATAGAGTGGCTGAGGTGCGAGACCTTGGGGTCCAACTTGACAGTAAACTTATTTTTGATTCTCAAATTACCACTATGACCAACAAGGCATTTCGCATGTTGGGATTCGTACTAAGAGTTGGTAGGGATTTCAAACATAAATCAACATTGATCCTTCTTTATAAGACACTTGTAAGGTCAATTCTTGAATATGCTTCAGCGGTTTGGAATCCCCAGTATGCAGTTTATATTGACCAAATCCAAAAATTGCAAAATAAATTTACTAAGCACTTGAGTTGGCGATTTAACTCTGGAACTGATCATACACCTAGGCTTCAGAAATTGGAGGAACGTCGTGCAGAGCGAGATCTAGTATATTTATATAAAATTATTAGAGGCCAATTGGACTCCCCTTATCTTCTCAGCAAAATAAGTTTTGGATGTCCACGCTTAAATGCACGCAGGAGAACTCTCTTCCAAATTGGTTTCTCCCGAACCAATTACGGCAAGAATACTTTTATTAAAAGAGCATGTCGTTTGTACAACGACATAATCTCATTAAAAGAAAATCAAGATTTCGATATTTTTCACCTTTCTCTACCCAAATTTAGGTTTTGCATAAAAAATATTTTGGCATATAAATTTAAATAATATAATGTTATACAATAATATAATATTGAATTGTCACTTCTTTGTATTGTGTGAACTTCTGGTTGTACTGTAACTTAGATTAATTTACGTGTATATCAATCTGTGGAAACTGTTTCTGGATTGTGTTGAACTAATTGTATGCTTATGTTTGATTATGCATCTGTTTGTTTCCCAAATAAAATAAAATAAAAAAATAAATAAAAAATAAAATAGAAATATTTAGTTCAGAAGTACTTGCAGAAGGCTGACTAAAAAACTTGTTAATTTTGGGCAATTTTTGTTTACTATCTTCTCTTTCTTGGCGTTGTTTGCGTTTAAATGCTTTCTTCTTTTGTCCATAATTTTAGTTTTCTAATTTATTTATGCAATATTTATATTAGATTGTGCTCGAGTAGGTACTCACTGTTCACTAACGACGTTAAAAGTAAAAGGAAGGAGAAACGTAATGATACGCTACAAGACGTCGTTGGGGAATCCTGCATTTTTTTCACGATATTTCGCGTTGTACAATAAGTAGCCGAAATCTATACATTTTACATGATTTATTGACATAACGGACATCATATCGGTGGTACTGAAATCTAATAAAATTGAACCACTATATTGACCAGTACTAAAAAATTTATAGCCTGATACAGCATTCATTTTTTAACCGACCGAACTGAACTTTTTAAAATAGGAGAAATTGTTAAAAGTTCAGTTCGATCGAGATTTTCTGGTAAGGATTCGAGGGCCCCCTGAGCTTGAGGGCCCGGGGCACTGCCCCGCCTAGCCACTGTCTTCGCCGACCCCTAGTAAATTGGGATAAGGATAATACTGAGCTACCAAACCAACAGAAAGAGTGGAAACTCTCGGCAAGATGGCCTCACACAATTTGTGACCCGCATCGGTCACAAGAGATAAGCAAAAACACAACAAAAAAGTTAATTCAAAAATGTAAAAACTCGACTGCTTAAGAAGCGAAATAAAAAGACGTAAACAAAAAGAAAATCATGCTGTGCAGTCGGAGGATACATATTCGCGAGCTGGTTGACCAAAACCAGATGTATCCTCCGACTGCATAGCATGATTTTCTTCTTGTTTACGTCTTTTAGTTCGGGTTTTTTGAATAAACTTTTTTATTTAGAAGTTTTTAGTAACATTTTTTGGGTTTAGGTACATTTAAACGTATAAGCGTTATATGTTTTTGAAATCATCCCTTATTTCAATTAAGGGTTTGGAAGAATAAAAATTGGGCCCCCATAATATGGCACAGACAAGTCAAAGTATGAATGTGTGTAAAAACAAACATAAAAATAAAACTCATTAAATATACGACCGACACGACATCCCGCCGGCTCAATGATTATCTTATGGTGATGCTTGGTCGACGTGAAAGAGTACGTATCTAGCAGAAAGAAAACGTGTTGCGCCAACCCCAAGTAATAGGAGACAAGGGCAGGAAGGAGATGATGATGTCCTTTCAGACGAGGAGTATATTCTAATACTAGACAAGTGGACGCCACTCTTCCGTTGATATCGGACCAGTAAGTAGCAGAGTCTCCTAGAAGATTTCACCAGACTTCGCAAATTGCTGGCCATTTTCTTCTGCAGCATAAAAAAAGTGGTCGCTTGTGAGAGATTTGTGACAGACAGTCACATGCGATTAATAACAGAAGGCGCACGGATCGATCGATCATGGTTAAGCAAAGCTTGCCTAGGTCGTTCTGCCACCAATTGACTCCAGGAAAGACGGTGGAACAAGGCTCAGGGGAGGCGTATTTTCGGTCTCCACAGGGATGTGCCCTGACAGGCGTTACCCAGAGGGGTTTCCGGGGTGGTCTGTTGAGAGGTCACGGGGTCCCTTCTACGTGCTGATGGTGATCACCGGGGTGGTTTTAGTGAGGTAAAAATCCCACACTCACTGGTCTTTTCCACAAAGTCCAGACGCTTTTCGAAGGTTCACTACCCTTGGTCCCGACTATCATTTGAAGATCTTTGGCAGTCGTTATGGATCAGGCGTCAGAAAATCTAACAACCAGTCTTGCTAAGGAGTGTCCTGGTAACCAGTTACTGGGTTGTAGAGTTCAGATAGACAGTCACTTCATGTAAAATATTGACACTTAGCTGATAACTGCATCCAGTTAGGCTGGAAGCCGACCCCAACAGAATTGTGACGAGGGACGGCAGATATAATACGCACCCTCAACTCATAATTTGGGCTTATAGTTGGCTTTTTAAGGACAGTTTATAGTAAAATCAGAAATTACTGGTTTTTTGAATCAGGTAAGTCACTTTCTTTCTAAAGCCGGGTTTACATTTGTCTGACGTGTTGTGTCGTGCTCGTGACGGGCTCTGACGTGAGGGCTAGTGTTCACATCTATAAGTTGTGTTCTTCTGACGCCCACTGACGATATTTGAATAAATACAGTCGTAGCTCTCGGAGAGATCATACGTTCACAATGTTTGCCCATGAATCATCCAACTTTGAATCAGAGTATGAAGAAGATATTGAATTTTTGGTGCTGTGCCAACTCTTCTCATACTATTACTATGAGGTCCTTACTTTAAATTCTTTAAATCGAGCCGATAAACAAAGATAAATAAAAACGCATGCGGCTCTGACGCGCACACTTGTCTGATGCGTCGTCGCCAGGCGGCCGCTCCCCTGTCCCCCCACCATTATCGCTTTGATGCGATCGGAATCTCTTCTGATGGTGCGCATCAGTAGTCATCACTACACATCGCGACACACAAATATAAATCTCACCATAATAAGTGTATGAAACCGATACCATTTTGATGCGTCAAAACACAACACGTCAGACAAATGTAAATCCGGCTTAAGGGTGCAATCCGACCGCTCAACTGTCCATATTGCCGAATTGGATTAAAACAATGGTAATTTCTATTGTGTCTGCTAATTGAAACTTGAATCTGTAGTCGTCGTGAGTTCGAGACGTTCGAAAGATGCAAAGTTGCCATGTTTGCGACGGCGCCGGCGCTTGCTAACTAAAGTTTCGATGTTTTCCTCCTTACATTTAGGTATGTATTAATGTTAGAACTAACGTATTGTTAAATTTAAATCATGGTTCAAGGAAAATTCTAATAACAACACAAAAACATTTAGGTAGGTAGGTAAACAAATAACATCGATGTCAAGTGCAAACTACAATGATAATACGTTATAAGGAAACTGTGTCCAGGATAGTACGGAGTGGAATTCCCTGCCAGAGTCTGTTTCCCGATAGCTACAACCTAGGGTTCTTGTTAAGTCAAGAGTGAATAGGTTACTTCTAGGCAAGCGTACTACATCGGCGACCGCAACATCGCTTAACATCAGGTCAAATCATCAGGGAGCCAATCTATAATAGTAATAAAAAAGGCCACTCCAGGCTGAGACCTGCACAGAGACCCATGGAACGTTCCATGCTTCATCATCATCTGTCGCAAGTGTCGCCACATGGACCGGTTCGCGTGCTTATCGCATCCAGTGCATTCCCGCAACCTTAACCAGGTCATCGGTCCACCTAGTGGGAGGCCTTCCAACGTAGCGTCTTCCAATTCGCGGTTGCTTTCCAGAACTTGTCGTCGCCACCGACCATTCGTTCTGCGAGCATGCCTGCATATGCCTATTGCCACTGACTGTTCCATGCTTGGCATACGGTTAATAGACCGAGTTCCAAACTCAAAATGGAGGGCAGATCTGAGAGAGAGCAGTCATCTGGCAAGGCGCGGTGATGTTAAGTGACCGAGTGGAGCCCAAGAACTGGCAGAATCGGCAAGTTGGGTGGACGGTATTGTTACCATCGGTAGAACCTGAATGAGCATAGGAACTTGGGGATTGCATAAGAAAAGAGAGTCCTGCATCAGCTGGTGATGATATAGGGCCACACAGATATGTCGCGAGCCGAAAGCTATTTAGTACCTCTTAGGGTCAGACGCCCGAAATGTAACAATACTAGGTCTTTTTACTTAATCAACGTTTATACATCTGGCCATACATGCACGCTGGTTATGAGTATTGCGCACCTGGCCTTTCCGAAGAACATCACCAATAAGGACACAGTGGTGACACAGGGGTCATAGGTATGTCCTTTTAAGCGGCTAGTCGTAAGTAATCACTATTTTTGGCCTTTTGTCGCATTAGCAACGCGTGATTGCAACGATGCAAACGCGCGACTGTCTTGAGGCTGCATCGCAACTAACGCGCGACTGTTCGATGCAAATAAGGCGTTCATGGGTAGCCAACTATAGCATACGAGTTACGACTTTACTGTACTGCTGCATGATGCATCGCGTCTGTATCTATATAATAGCGATGCAGAAATTTGGTGAGATGCAGAACTTCGATTCGCGTCTTTGTAACGATTGTATTGCTACTGCATCGATGCATAAAGTCACCGTGAGTTTTCTCCCAAAGGAGGCAGCTTCTCAGTCGCAGTCAACCAAATTCGGCATCGAAATAATAGTTGAGGAAACGGCATATGATGAATAGAAATCGATTGATTATTCGACACCTCGGGCCGTACCATGATGGCAATGCCATCGTGATTTCGCTGCGAAAAAAGGATAGTGTTATTCGTCATGTACCTATATCTGTCTCGCTTACACAGTGGAACCCCGATAGTTTTGAAACGTCTTAGCAGCGCCCATGAACGAATAATCGTGGGCTCGTCCAAACATACGCGCGATTATCATACGTCGTACGCGTATAAGCTCGCTAACAACGGCACGTCATAAGTCGTAATTCACTGTGTGTAAAAACAACTCAAATTTAAAAATATTAAATACCCCCGACGCATTTTTATTTCATGTTCAGCTGCATTTTCGGCTGAACAGATTTTCATCAAACATAACTAAGAACACTCTCGATAAAGTCACCATTAAAATAAAAATAAAAGAAATCAAAATCGGCTCACCCGTTTAGGAGCTATGATGCTACAGACACATACACAAACAAGCGTCGAGGGCCATGACTTTTACGTAATTAATAAAACTGGTGACAAAAGAATGATAAAGTTTGAAGGTAATTGTCGTGACAATATTTACCTTTTTTATTATTTATCTTTAATCTAAGTTTAGTGATAGTGTACACAGCCTTGGGAATCTGGGTCACAGCAGTGGACTGGACGAAAAGATTGACAAAGGAAATCAAATATTTGTCAAGATAATTATACCTATTGTGTGATTTAAGTAATTTTGGTGGATGTGGGTGTCTTTCGGAATCAATCAATCTTTGCCTCAATATGTCAAAGAGACTGTCTTTCCGGTCCAAATAGATGCAACAATATTTTTTTTCTCATAATAAAAATGTAAATTAAAAAAAACCGGCCAAGTGCGAGTCGGACTCGCACACGAAGGGTTCCGTACCATTATCGCAAAACACTGCAAAAAATCACGTTTGTTGTATGGGAGCCCCCCTTAATTTATTTTAATTTAATTTTTTTTTGAAGAGAATATACAACTAAATATTCTGTGAATATTTCAAGTGTCTACCTGTTGCCGTTATTAATATCGAGCAAAAAACGGCAAAAACATTACGTTTGTTGTATGGGAGCCCCCCTTAAATATTAATTTTATACTGTTTTTAGTATTTGTTGTTATAGCGGCAACAGGAATACATCATCTGTGAAAATTTCAACTGTCTAACTATCACGATTCATGAGATACAGCCTGGTGACAGACAGACAGACAGACAGACAGACAGACAGACGGACAGCGAAGTCTCAGTAATAGGGTCCCGTTTTTACCCTTTGGGTACGGAACCCTAAAAAGAAACAAAAATGCCGACTGTTCGCGAGCTGGCTGAAAAAAACTACTAGATGTATGCTCCGACTGCACAGCATGATTTTCTTCTTGTTTAAGGCTTTTTAGTTCGCTCGCGTTCAGGTTTTTGATTTTTTGAATTAATTTTTTTTATTTCAAATATCTTTTTTGTTACCATTTTTTTTTCGAATTAGTTACCTTTAAACATATGTGTCATATATTTTTGAAATCACCTCTTAAATCACTTTATTGTGATACCCCACACGATCGGTCAGAAGGAAAAAAAAATTGAATCCCACAATATTATGGCACCTAAAATCCGCCATTTTTCTATTTTCCAATTTTAATGTAGCCAGTGACACTCGCAGGGTTAAGACGAATCGATTAACGTGAGAATCATCAAAATCGGCCAACGCGTTTGGTCTCTAGAACGCCACATAAGAACATACATACATACTTAGACTGATACACATTACATTCGGCAATCGGGTTAAAAAACTTTACCCCACACTAGAAATATATCCTGTGCCGTGGGTGCGTTTACTAACAGTTAAACTCACATACACAAACATCTAGATCCGGAACCACTATCTGTAAACCATTATTTGTTCTGTGCGCGAATCGAACCTGCAAAACGCACTGCAGTAGCCAATCGCTTAACTATTGCGCCAACCGTGTCTTCGGTAAATATCAGTATGCTGGAGTGACTGTCGTAACTGCAGTCGTAAATGTTATCCAGTAACTGACACAATACTCTTATAATTTGTCAAGACAATTATAGGTGATTTCATGTGTCAGTGGTAAGTCAATACATACCTTAAGTAAATGGACTGGCACTTTGGTTTGGTATTGAATTCCATATTGATTTAATTGAAAAATCAATCATATCATACAGCAACTCGCAACGAATTTGAAACAATGATGGGCGTGTGCTAATCAGTAGGGATGTATCGATACGCACTTCTGCCGATAGGATATCCGTACCGATATTTATAAAAAAAACTGGCCAAGTGCGAGTCGGACTCGCGCACGAAGGGTTCCGTACCATTATCGCAAAAAAACGACTAAAAAATCATGTTTGTTGTATGGGAGCCCCACTTAAATATTTATTTTATTCTGTTTTTAGTATTTGTTGTTATAGTGGCAACAGAAATACATCATCTGTGAAAATTTCAACTGTCTAGCTATCACGGTTAATGAGATACAGCCTGGTGACAGACGGACAGACAGACAGAAGGATCGTGGAGTCTTAGTAATAGGGTCCCGTTTCTAGCCTTTGGGTACGGGACCCTAAAAAGTATCAACGCTACCAATACCAATGTGGACAGTGCAGGCTTCAAAAGGTGTAAAATGTATTATTTATTAGTATTATGTCGAAACCAACAGCAACAAACTTTTAGAATTAAATTATAAAACATGGGGATTCCCTGAGCGTACCTAAATATAGATAAAATGTGCCGCTTTTATATGAACGAACTAAAGGGCTTATTACACTACACGGTATTCAGGCCCCTAAACCCTAATTTAGGGTAGTGTAATAGCTGTTAGGAAGTTAGGGTTCTCATAATATCGACCTTATTGCTTCAGAATGATTTAGTGACCCGGTATTTAGGGCCCTGACTACCGTGTAGTGTAATAAGCCCTTAAGCGCGGGGATGGTACGTTTACACGAGGTTAAAACGCGGCATTCAAAATGTATCGGTGTATCGGCAAACCAACGATATCGCCGGTATCCCTATCTATCCGCCAGATGCATACCTACCTACTATTCAGCACAGCCTTCTTTTTTTTTGTTTTCTTATACTGTCCCATTGCTGGGCAAAAGCCTTCCCCATGTCTTAAGTGCTTAAGAATAAAAATCTTAAGTTCAGTGACACTCATACAAACTATAATCCTATTCATATATTTAAGTAGGTAGGTAGATAAATAAGGGATGAAACATTGTCCAGAATTTCGTAATTTTAGAGGTAAAACTAGTGGATGCCAGCATTGGTGAGGGCTATGCTGGCAGATATAGAAAACTGGAGGAAAATGGCCTCCTTCTGTGAGACCGTGATGGTCTAGAAGGAGGCCGACGAGTGGGGTCGTGAGAGGGCTGATCCCGCTCGGAGAAGAAGGCGTCGTGGAGGCAACTGCCTCGACGGACGCCAAAAACGCCGGTACCCTCTCTGCACCATAGGCAGGCGGGACTCCGGAGTCACGGGCGGCCATATTGGGGACTCTGTCCACCCAGCATGTGACTCCAGGTAAGACGGTGGCACAGTGGTCACGCGCTGCCGTGCACTACAGCTGACCAAGGAGTCAATGACCGACGATCGCACAAACTGCAAAGGCTTATTGTGGATTTAAGACTAAAAAAGTTAATTTAAAAAATCAAAAAACCCGACTGCTGAAAATCATGCTGTGCAGTCGGTGGATACATTCTGGTTTTGGTCAGCCAGCTCGCGAGTATGTTATTTTTTTTTAGAGTTAAGTACATTTAAACATATAAGTGTTATATATTTTGAAATCACCTCTTAAAACCCCTTATTTTGATACCCCACACGATGGGTTTGGAAGAAAGAAAAAATTTGGTGCCCCACAATATGGCGCCCAAACTCCGCCATTTTTTTATTTTTCCATTTTGTAGCCAGTGACACTCGCAGGGTTAAGGCGAATCGATTGACGTAAGAATCATCAAAATCGGCCAACACGTTTGGTCTTTAGAACGCCACATAGGAACACATACATAAGACTGATAAACACGTTACCCTCCTTCGGCAGCCAGGTTAAAAGCTATTTAACTAATTTAGTATTTTATGAAATCATCAATTATTTCATTCCTTAATTTAAATTATTAACAAATAAAGATATTCTAATTTCAAGTAGCTACAGCTGACCACGGGGTCAATGACCTCGGGCTGTACAAAGTATTCAAAAAAGTTATAGTATTACGTTTTGCAAAAACGCAATTTGCACTTAGTTTAAAACCTTTATTTTTATGCACCTTCAACAATATCAGAAACCATACATTTTTAAAGCCACTTTCACACATGTAGCATACTGTATACAGGGTCACTTTTTATTTAAATATCAGCTAAACATCTACAGAATGTTCTATTTTCATTTTAAAAGTCCACATTGTTCTATTTGAAACATTATCAGTATTAACACAGATTTTTTACACTTGTTATCTTTTATCATTCAAACATGATGAATATGTAAATATTATGTTAAATTTTTCATAGAAGTGAGACTGTGTAATTTCCAACTGGTATTTCCATTTGGAAATTACACCTGTTTTTATTCCTAGTTTATACTAGCATTTTCTTGCAGCTTAATTTTCATTGTCTATCACATGGGAATTCTCATTTTGCCCAGATAACAAGTAGCCTAATTATGAAACTCAGTGTACCATATAGGTGAAATAATTGTCGTAATAGAGATGTATCCTGGGTAGAAAAATGATAATTCTATTTAGTCCGCCAGTGAGATTATCAAATAATATTGGACACATATTTTTTGCTTTACATAAATAATCAATAAAAAAATACAAAGTTAAAGCGCATCAAAGTTCAGGCGTGCGGGCTTGTGACGTCACTAAGGCAGTATAAAGTGTACTAGCGGCGTGACGTCACATGATATTTCAACGCATTATATCGTCGTCACTTTATGTTTACGTCTTCTTCTTCTTATTCGTTTCGCTCTTGACAGAGCGGTCGTGGTCACGATGAATTTTGTCCGATCGCTGGTGTTCTTGTCACTCGCCTCACGATCTCTCTCCATTTGGCTCTGTTAGATGAAAGTTTAGCGCATTCATTCACTGGACCTCCTATCGCAGATTTAATTTGGTCGGTCAACCTCATCGGTGACCTCCCGCGTGGCCTGTTACCGTCCACTCTGCCCTGCACCACCAGGCGCTCAATGGATTCGTTATTCCGCCTTGAGACATGGCCAAAGAATTTCAGTATGCGAGACATACGCGTATCATACGCGTATGATAGACGCTGCTTGATGCCGAGTTCTTGGAGACGTTAGTGCGGAATTCTGTCCAAGAAATGCCAAGCATTCTTCTCCAACAACACATTTCTACGTACAGAAATATGGGGAAAACAAGCGCACGGACGAGCCTGATCTTAGTGGCTTTCGTTATACTGCGATTCCTCCATATCTTCTTTAACTTATCCATTGCCCCTCTAGCCATCGCCATTCGCCGCTTCACTTCATTCACGCAACTGCCATTGCTTGCAATCATAGCGCCAAGATATATGTAGGACTGAACTACGTCACAGTTGGCAATTTGTGTCACAGGCGACGCGTTATTGTTGCTACGGTCCACAATCATTATTTTGGTCTTGCTCCGGTTGATCTTCAATCCGAAAGCAAGACTCACGCGCTTCATCTTAAGGAGAAGTTCCTCCATTTGGTCAGCACTAGTCGCAAACAATGTTGTGTCATCAGCGTAGCGAAGGTTAGCAATTTTGTAGCCGCCAATTGCAACACCATCAGTCCAGTCTTCGAGAGTGATTCGCATAATGAGCTCCGTGTAGATGTTAAACAAAAGTGGCGATACGATACATCCCTGACGGACACCTGCACTGGGATGGAAGCTATCCTAATTGTGGCTATCTGTTCGCACTGATGCAGTCCCTCCTTCGTAGAGTTCTCTAAGAAGGTGCACAAGATGTTTTGGTGTGCCCATTTCCAGTAGCGTCTTCCACAAGGTTGGCCATTTTTACGGAGTCAAACGCTTTTGAGAAATCAACAAAGCATATGTAGGTCGGCTTGTTGAATTCTCGTGCCTTCTCGATAACCTGACGGACAATGAAAATTTGCTCCCGAGTTCCTTTTCCCTTCACAAACCCAGCTTGTTCTTGTGCGATTTCTTTCGACAGGTGTGCCTTCAGCCGTTCGTTAAGGATGTGCAGCAATATTTTGCTTGCATGACTGATCAGTGCAATCAGACGGTAATTACTGCACTTTTTGGTGGAACCCTTTTTGTGGAGAGGAATAAAAATAGTGTGAGCCCATTCCTTCGGCCATTTTCCTGCCAACCATATCTTATTGCAGATGATGCTAAAGATCTGCACGCCGCGTTGTCCCAATGCTCGAATGGTCTCAATTGGGATGGTATCAGAACTCGTGTTGTAAACGTGTCAAAAGAAAAAATACGTGTCCAATATTTTTTTTAATCTACCTGACGGACAAAAACTAATTTTCAGTAAACTACCCTATAGGATAGGATAGGATAGATGGACCCCTTTTCCGCACTTAGACTCGCATTTGGTCCATTGTACGTGCAGGCCTCCACTCTGTGAGAGCGAATAGCCCGTAATCCACCACGCGGACCCATTGCATGTTGGTGGATGTCACATGTCTTCGAATTTTTTGGTTCTAAGACATGCCGGTTTCCTCACGATGTTTTCCTTCACAGTTTTTAAGAGCAGTGGTGATGTAATAATTTACACAAAGTAAAGCGCCTGCCTTGGTTCAAACCCACGACCTACAACTTGTAAGTCGCGGCCGTTACCACTGGACCACCACTGCTCTTTAAACTACCCTATTAGATCAGCAGTTCCAGATTTTACCTTTTACAAACAAACTATTCCGCCTTTCTAGGGTCCCGTGCCCAAAGGGTAAAAACGGGTCCCTATTACTGAGACTACACGATCCGTCTGTCTGTCTGTCACCAGGCTGTATCTCATGAACCGCGATAGCTAGGCAGTAGGCAGAAATTTTCACAGTTGATGTATTTCTGTTGCCTCTATAACAACAAAAATTAAAAACAGAATAAAATAAATATTTAAGTGTGGCTCCCATACAACCAACGTGATATTTTTGCTGTTTTTTGCGATAATGGTGTGGAACCCTTCATGCGCGAGTCCGACTCGTACTTGGCCGGTTAATTTATTGAAAATAATGGTCATAATTTTATCACATAAGTTTTAATAGGCACTTAATGGTACTTAATGTAGTAAAAATAAGTATTTTGTTAAAAACTATCCTTTTCCTTAAGTGTCCTGTATGTCATTACATCCCAGAATGTGTATGTGACTGTATGTATGATTATTAACTTATTTGCAGTTCGTAAAGTGACCAAGACCCATGTCGATGCATGCGGACAACAATTTGCCAAAGGCAAAGTAGTTTTGCCCCTCAATCTAGTTTATCTTTACGTTTAAGCAATACATGAGAGGCATATCATATTATTCCATACGGTAGGTAGGTATAGTTCACGCCAAACTTCTTGGCCGCCCTGAAGTTGGCTACAATGGCTGCGCAGTAGGAAATCTCATACAAAAACAGCACCGTTACATCCCTCGCGCATCTGGTAAACCAACTTCAGGGCGGCCAAGAAGTTTGGCGAGGGCTATATTTGCTTCTTTTCTAGCCCTAACATCCATCCAGGCAGGATTTGGGGAGGCTGTAGCCCAACAGTGGGACTGATAAAATAATATCATCCTTTAACCAATCCCACGCAGTTTCTTTAGTCATTTTACACTTTGACAAAGTAAAAGAAAAGCTTTTTATATTTTCTTATTATTATTATTAGATTTTCTATTAAAATTTTTAAAATTATTTTTAAAGTTTCTGACATTTTAATTTAGTGTTAGCTTTTTTTTTTTTGTCATTTTTAGTCAATGCCACAGCGTTTTACTTTCTGACAATTTTAATTGATATTTAAAATTGTTTCTTTCTTATTTAATTTATACTTGGATGCCTGTAATTATTATACCTACTATTTTTATTTTATTATTAATTATAAGGTTGTATACTAAAACAAAATGTACTGCAAAATTGTCTGAAATTGAAATCAATTTAATTTAATAGTCTTTTTTAAGACAGGTTTTCTAATAAGATTTTTTATTTATGTGTATGAGATGTGAATGCATACGGATAATTGAAAGTATTGGCTGGTTGGTGCATCCAATTGAAACAAATCTTCAATACATCATGTACTATTTAGTTTTTTGTGTGCTTTTCTAATAAATTATCTAAAAAAGATTCTGTTTTAGGATATCCCACCTGGACCCACCTTATAAATAAGTTAAGTATACTCTCATATATTGTTTATTGAGTGTTAATTTAAGATGTTCTAGCTAGAAAACTTTAAATTATCTACAGAAATGTACTGCATGTTAATATTTTATTTATACACTGCAAGAAAGGGGTGTCCATTCATCTTAAATATTTGAAAATACCAATGGAAGTCATAAAATAATTTGAAAGACTAATAAGAATCTCAGTAAAAAGATAAATAAAATATGAACATACCCAAAAGATCAGAAAAACGGGTCCAATGGCCCAATGCACTCGAAATATCGACCATAAACAAACACAGATTAAAAATACCTGACACAGGGTTCCTATTCAGCCTTTCTTTCATGACCTAGCTTCCACATATTTAATATTTTCGTGTACACCGAAAGTGAAATGTGCTCGGGGGTGGCAAGGGGAGGCCTGACGTCAATGCGCGCGCAGCTGACCCCAAACTGCCTGACCCAGATTCTGACTTGCCTTGCGACATGATTCTGTAAAATGTCAACATAGCTCGCCCTGAGCGAAATACCGCAGATATTGACTAACACGCGCGCTCTACGACCTACATACTACCTCCACATCGCCGCAATCTAACTGGAAAACATATTCATGACCTATTTTTTTCTCCACTTTCAGGACCTAACTTTGTCTTCGTCAAAATACACAATAATCGATAGATTTCCGCGTGAATTACGAAACTTAAAATATATGCACAATGTACTGACCAACAACTAAACACATCACCGCAGCTTCCTCCGTTTATTTCACGTTTTCACACAAACATTTTGATTTTATTCGGTTCTGGACGCCATTATCAACATCGACGACTAACTTGTTAGGCACTATTTCACAGCTCATGCGGCGTCCATCGCGTTATATCGCACACTCGAAACACTTATCACTATCGACTTATAATAATTTTACACAAATAAGTCACGGATCAAGCTCGTCGTATGTGAAAAATGTTAAAAACGGGATCGGGCGCAATCCGCTACGCCACCCCGTTCCACTGCAATTTTGTCACTGCTGCCAACTGACAGGAACATAAATAAATACATCACATTACCAACTGCATTTAAAGCTATCCCATTGGCTAATAAAATTTAAACACATGCGATTGGCTGAAAGTTTGACACATTTTAGTATTAAGCCAATCAGAGGCGTGTGTCTGGGCCATCTCTCTTCTTTCTCAGGTGATTATGAAATGAGTAAAAAAAAAAGTTACTCCACAGCGTTCGGATATGTCAAAAAAAATACTTGAACGAGTTTATTGACCTGCTAGAAATTCACAAAACGACTGATTCTGTCAAGTTAGTGCCTTAGTGCTTGTTTTTAATTCACTACAGCAAATTTTAAATGTTTAGTTTGAACTAAAATAATTTTCAAGTTTATTTAAACGCCATCAAACGTTTTTGTACTATTTTGTATCCGAGTTACCACTCGCCACACACGTATCCGATTGTTATATTCAAGTTCAACAACAACAGACAGAATTTGACGCAAGATGGCTTGTTTTTGTTCTTGAATTCAGTGACGGATCGATGTTTTCAGTATTTCGCTAGTGTGAATAGGAATAAACTTAGTTTCAATTCAAATCACGGCTGAATTTACTTTAATATTTGATAATCTAATATCTAAGTGATAATAACTGACAGTTTTGATAAAAAACTTGGAACGGATTCGCGTGGTGGTTTTTACACAAAAAAGTAGCTTCCCTGACTTGTTGCGGTAAGTAACAATATGTTTTTGATCAGTTAAATTATCATTTGTTACTCACATAAATAGGTCATAATAATTTCGCATAGTTGTATCTCTTGGTACAAGATCTTATACAAAGATGCGCAGAGTTACCCCCTTTATCAGCTGATTACGACGTTCACTTAAATTTTGTGTATTTTTTGTAAATAAACATCTGTAATCTCAGAAATACTAACCAGGAACATGTTTAGTTGAAAATCTTTTGTTCCTTATGTTAGAATGTGTATAATTTTTGCAATCTTAAAAAATAAGGCTTGGTCCAGATGGTACCAGTACTTTTCAATTTAACCACTGCTTTAGATGGCTATTTCTATAAGCATCAAGAGTATACTGTATTGGCTAATCATTATTCAAACAAAACTATTAAATGATGTTATAATACTCAAAACGGATCTTTGTGTCTCTGAATTGGCTGCAAGGCCCTGTGCAGAAGCTATTTTTGTGTCAATGTTGAAGGTGAGATACCATTGTATAACTGTCTCTTTCACTCGCTTACGTTTGTCACATCATCCTATCTCGCTTACTCTATGCAGTATACTCGATGACAAACTGTTTCTTGCACAATGATTGGCAGAGCCAACTTCAGAGACACATCTGCTGTGATTATTATATGTGATAGATAAATTCCTGAAGAACTGGTGACTAAATAATAACAGCTGCACCGGTCCATATTTAAGGTTAAGCAGTGCTTGCCGAGGTTGGTCCATGGATGGATGTTATCTGAGATTCCATCTTGCCTCTGAAACCATGTTGAGCTCAACTGTTGTAATAAGGAAACAATTAATTTTCTATTGTTTCACACCTGATTCAGGTTTCTCGACCGCTGAGGGGTTAAGCCAGCATGACATTTGTACATCTTTGACAGTGATATGAGTAGGAACCATAGACTGGCATCCAACCATAACATAGTTTGTAAAAGGCTAGGCAGATAGATTGTTCCGACAAGTATGAACTTGTCTCCTGGTGACCTATGATGCATAGATTATCTAACTAATATTTTAAATGCACAAGTTTGGATGGATGTATGTTTGTTACTTAATTACGCCAGGATGCCTGAACAAATCTGGATGAAATTTAGCACACAGGTAGATTATAATCTAGAATAGCACAGTTTTATTCCAGTATATTGTTCCCTTGGAATGATAAAACACTTCAAGCGGGAGAAGCCGTCAGAAGTTAGTAAATTATATTTTTCATGCTTACTTGCTATGATAATGGGATTATAATTAGTAGTACAACAACTCCTTGCAATAAGGTTTTTTTCGTGTTTTTTATTCTTGATATTCTACTCTTAGACTCCCAGTCATGCTGATAGTATCCTTAACTCCTAAAAACTGGAAGAACACTATAAACTCTATGATCCCCAATCTTAATAGACGGTCTGAAGTTGGCTACAATGGCTGTGCAGTAGTAAATCTACTGTACTGTGGTAACAGCTTATTCATGATAGAATAGATGGTCCCTCTTTTCTGTACTAAGACCTATTTGGTCCAATGAGCATGCAGGCAAAGAGGCCTGGGCCCACGTAGTGTCTTCACAACGTGGGCCCAGTGCGGATTGGTGGATGTCTTCAAATTATATGTTCTAAGACATGCTGGTTTTGTCACAATATATTCCTGTACCTTTTTGAGATCAGTGTTTAGTGATCAGTTTACTATACTTCACTCTCATAGCCTACTATACTCTAAAAAATTTCCATAATTAGATCATTACGGTTAAATTACTTATATAATGTCTAGCCAGGGCCCGATCTAGCAATTTCGTCGTTCCGGGCATAGACATTATTTGCCGCCCTTGGCGCTCTTTAAAAAGACGCCTTCTAAGGGAATAAATGTTTCAGTATATTATCTATTGAAAAAAAATGCACAACTTCGAGCGAAGTGAAAACGAAGTGAGCTCGAAAATTTTACTTAAGAATTTCATAATAAGAATATCGCAACATGAATGTTAAGTTATTTAATGGTGGATTTTTAACAAGAATCAATAACATTCGACAGCGAAGAGAGCACCGCACCATGAATAAGTTAATAGTTAATTAAATAGTAGTTAATAAATAAATTTTCTGATGAACTGTATAGGGCTGTTAGTAGTTCAGTTTGGCCACCCCTCATTTATGCTGCTCTGGGCATTTACCCGGTTCGCCCCTCCCTAGATCCGGCCTTGTGTCTAGCTCGTATTAGACCTTTACAGGGCTAATCCTACGCTGTCAATGTGGCTGAGTTCTGATCAAAGGATGAGAGAACTAAGAGTCATCTATATAATAAACAAGAAGATAATTAAACTCTATCTCCATCACCATGTGGTTATTCTATTAAATCATTTAAAACTAATTATTAACTCATTGTTTAGTGATAAATAAACACTAAAATAGTGTAATGATGCTGTTATCACTATTTACCATTAGTTATTGTTAAGCAAATTCAAAGTCAAATTCTTTATTTTAATCAGGTAGGCCATTATGTGGCACCTTTGCAAGTAAATAATTTAAGAATGGACAAGAAACAACAAACTCTTTAAAAAAAAGTGTTTTACAATATTTACATACATACATCTGGCTAATAGTATAAATGTGAAAGTTTGGATAGATGTGTGTGTGTATGTATGTTTGTTAATTAATCACACTAGAACGGCTGAACGGATCAGGATGAAATTTGGCACAGACATAGATTATAGAATAGCACATATTATGCTACTTTTCATACCAGTTTATTGTTCCCTTGGGATAAGAAAACACTTGTTTTACCGCAATGCATGCAGCTTCATACAATCCCATGTGTATGTGACGCAGAATGTGCGAAAAAGATCGTGCTAATAAAAACCGCAGTGCGTGCTAAGCCTAACTAACACGCACTGCAGATAAAATGCCGCGCGAATTTGTCTCTTGCCACCTGTTTATAGAGCTCAAAATATTCACGCGGATTTTAAATCGCACCGCGTTGCGGTCTATTCTGTGACCGAACACGGATTTCTTACGGTATTATTTCCGCGCGATTTTTTACCGCATTGCGTGCAGCTTCATACAATTCCCGCAGAATGTGCGGAAAAAAAAAACCGTGCGAATAAAAACCGCAGTAGGTGCTGATCCTTAGTATGAGATTACGACTGCGTAGCCATTGAAGCCAACTTCAGGGCGGCCAAGAAGTTTGGCGAGAACTGTACTTGTCATTTGCATTAGTTCTAAAGTTGTTAAGATTGTTCTATATCACATTCAATTCCAATTTCATCCATTCCAATTAGTCTGTGTTTCCCGATAGCTACAATCTAGGGTTATTTAAGTCAAGAGTGAATAGGTTACTTCTAGGCAAGCGTGCTTCACCGTCGACCACATCATCGCATACCATCAGGTGAGATAGTGGTCAAGCGCAGGCCTATAGAAAATAAAAAAAAAGTTAAAGTGGAGATTCAATTAGCTTGACCGAATGCTGTCATAAGTCTATTTGTATACTCAAAAACCGGTTAGTTGAATGTATTTAAAGAAAAGCGATGTTTGTATATCATGTTAACTTTAGTAATGTACTACTGTTTATCTTTACTTTAACGTTACACTCCAAATATATTTGATTAAGGTTGGCAATTCGCATAATTGCTAATATATGACCGAGATCCAGATTATCGAGTCTCCACTGTAGCTTGTTAGTTAAGACGATTACTAACGCTAACGACCTTGAAGGAAACGAGTGCGCGTTTTACGCGCACTTCTATATTTACTCGCTTCTCGCTGCTTGTCGGCGGTGGGACAAATACCTAAGGGCAAACTAAAAGCAAGGTGCCCCAATCATCTTTTCGTCAAATCTCCTTGGATTATAAATAACTAGACTCTGTCCCAAGGGATCATTCTAGCGAATTCATCTGGAAAACAAGAGTATATGTTAATTTCGTTCGGTCGTTTTTACGTGATTGAAACACAAACATTGAAAGTTGCCCATTTATCATACTAGCTTCGCCCGCGTGAAAAGTGTTTTCTTATCGCAAAGAAACTTAATGCGCGGATGAAAAGTAGCATTTATGTGATATGCCTGACTATAATCTATCTCCGTGCCTTTCATGCAGATTCGTTCAGTCTGAACATACATTCATCCATCCAAACTTCCGCATTTGTAATATTAATAAGATTCATCATCAGCCTTTTGATGTTCCCACTGCTGAGAAACAAGCCTCCTCTCTGTGGGAGGGGTTTATAATATTAGTAGGATGATTTTTAATAGCCTCGGAGTCCAGACCTTTGAGACCTTAGTTTAGCCAATCAAACCTATTTTTTTCGAAAATGCAAATATATTCTGCCCCCTTGACATCTCCACGCCCCAGGAATTCTTACCTTAAAGTGTACTCATTACTCAATTTAATTTGATCCCATATTTTCCTTACAGATTCCACACATGACCCTGACACCATGAGTAGCTATGACGATGATGAATCATCTAATGATTTGGACATGTATGTGGCCCTGGACCTGGGCTCACCCCTTGAAGGGTTCCGGGCTTCCTGGCCTGCTGACCGGGCCAGTCCAACTGATGAGGAAATCCTGGACCATCTCACTCAAAGGGCCATGGCTAATGCCGCAGCCAGCGCAATTGATCGGAGCAGCCCAAGCATTTTGGACGACGAACCTCTAGATAGGAGCGCCGTCAATAGCCCTGAGGTCACCATTCAGTCCTATGAGCCTAGTTCATCTCAATCCTCAGACAACAACACATACCAAACACCTGTTCCTCGTCATTTAGCCATACTCACCGAGGATATCAACCTCTATCGGCAGGCGCGGGAGAGGTTCACCATCGTCTCGCATCTCGGCAGGATCGTGCAGGAGGCTGAGCATTCTATCCGGACAGTTCATCACAGGGTACGGCAGAGCCACCGGAGAGAAACACGACTGAGGGATACTCTGCAGGTGCAAAGCCAGCAGGCAGAAAGTCAATCTGATTCGGAACCTGCCTCTCAAACGGAGCCTGACTCTCAATCGGATGCTGTCGCTCGAACGGAACCCGTCGCTCAAACCGAACCTGTCCCTCAATCGGAACCAGTCTCTCAAACTGAACCTCCCTTAAGAGAGCCGGAGTCTTCAGCGACTGAAGAGTCCAACCAATCTGCACCAGAGACCCGTGTGCAGGCTAGCACCGAAACGATAGAAGAACCTCCAGCAAAAGTGAGGAGAATCATCTCCCCGGTAAAAAACAGCTCCCCCAACAAAAGCGATGACGGAGAGACTTGTCCCATCTGCCTCGACACCTGGGGGAACTCGGGCTCCCACAGACTAGTGGCCCTGAAGTGCGGCCACCTGTTCGGTGCTGAGTGTGTTGAGAGATGGCTGAAAGCACTAACTCCCAACAATAGAACATGTCCTACATGCAAAAGAAGAGTATCTCTTAAAGACATGCGATTCATCTACGCAAGGAAACTAATTGCAGCTGACACTTCAGAAATAATACGACTGCAGAAACAAGTAGAAGTACTACAGGCCGAGAAGAGCCGGACAGAATTGAACTTACACACGTCGAAACTGGCTCAGCGTATGTTAAAAGAAGAGTTGGAAACCTTAAGAAAAACGATGAGGTCCCAAGCGGCCAGGCACCTAGCTGAAAGGAAAACCGTGCGATTCGCGCTCGAGAAGAACTTGGAGGTCTGCAAAGATGGCGCGTGCAGAGTCATGACTTACAACTGCAGGACTTACGAGCTGTATGTATCACAGAAAAGCGCCAACTACCTGTTTCCTGGCTACGGCATTAGAAAAGTCAGTTGCGTAGACTACAGTCTAGGACAATTCGTCCATCTACATCCCAAGCCAATCAGGGATATAACTTACTCTCAGCCTAGCGACTTGCTACTAAGTGTAGGTTTGGACAGCACTGCAAGAATTGTAGAAAGAGGAATTCCTAATGTGACTATAAACGCAGGGTTCCCGCTGTGGTCCTGTTCTTGGGATCACCACAGAACCAACCAGTTCTACGTCGGCGGCGTCGGCGGAATGATACACCTGTACGACTTTAGAGACTCGACCACAAGTCTCTGTACGTTATCAGGCACGGGAGACATGTCTCCTGTCGTCTCCTTATACTCTACCCAACACGGTCTCCTTTCTTGCCAGCTGAACTCGTGCTGGTTGTGGACCAATAAAAACGGTCAGTGGTTACCGAAAGCTTTCCCAACGAGCGGCGCGTTCATGTCCATGACTTACGATAATGATACGCAAAAGGCTTTAATATCGATGAGGCCCAAAGGGGCAGAGCGTTCGAAGTTGTCTGTGTTCTCTTTATTGCCAACTCAAATGGGGACGTATATTGAAGAGGAGAAGGTTTTCAATGGCTCGGCAAGGACGTCGCTTATGTCTAGAGCGACGTTCTGTAAGACTCCAGGCTATTCTTGGGTAGCTGCACACTCTGAAAGTGATGCGACCTTGTATCTTCACGGGTTGGAGGGTTCGAGGACGATGTCTTTGCCGGCAGCTGAGCCTGCCTTAGACGTGTGCTCTGTGGAAATCAATGGAAACAGTCTGTTAGCTGCTCTATCGGAGTCGAGGCTTAGGATTTATAAAGCTGTGCATACTACTCTTTGAGGGGCTGACTGTAAAGGAGGCTCCCTCTTTTGGCCTCAGTTTGATCGCAGCTCCAATGAAAGGCATTGTAGGATATAATGTAAAAGAAGTTTGTATGGATATGTAAAGCGAGCAGGTTCTGTAGTCTCTGCCTACCCCTATGGGGTCAAGGTAGTTTATGTATGTGTCTATGTATGTATGCAAGGATATGTAAATAATTTTAGGGTGTGTCTAAAAATGTCATAAATTAAGAGATATTGTATACTTTTCATGTTTGACTGTGGTCTTATTGATCAATTTTACGGGTTTTCTTCGGAAATTGAGCCAACGTCGTTTTAATTAATATATAAATATTGTGAACAGTGGCGACGCTGTACAATTCACTAGTATTAGAAAATTTTAAAAAAATTTGCAAGTAATATTACTTTCCCTTCTTCAAGAACGGCTGGACCGATTTTCATGATATTTAATTTGTCTCCGCCCCGAATAGCTATTAAACTAGGGATAATAAATCTCATACATTTATTGATTCCGAGGAGGTACGAAGTTGGCCGGATCAGTTTGTTAGTGTATTATTAGCTCATTTTTAACCCCCCACCGAAAAAGACGGGTGTTAATTTAACTTGTGTATCTGTGTGTCTGTCTGTGGCATTATAGCTCCTAAACGGATGAACGAATTTTGATTTAGTTTTTAACATTTTCTCTCAGACGTCTAGCGCTGCCACTGATTATATGTACTATGAAGACTATTGGGTACTTCCTACAATAATTATAATTACTGATTATAAGTAGTAGTAGTTTTGTATAAGATCGATCTGCCAGGTGATATTGTTTAGATATTAACAAAATATACAGGGCCATTTTAATTTGAAAATTGTGATTTTTGTTGTGTCTAGATGTAGTAGGAATATATGTCATTGCTAACATACAAAAATACCTGGCTGTAAAAGTAATTTCTTATATTTCTAAATTGTTTGACCTAATGTAGTAATTTAAAGTCACTATTAGATATTGTTTGTGAAAAATTAAAGTTACTGGTAGATACAAACTTAATGGCAGAATATGTGTCAACGCCATCATGATTCTGCTGTGAAAAAGGGAACAGTGCTCTTTGACTTGTGTAGCTCCCTCTCTCTCTCACAGGTGGAACCTTGATCGTTTTGATACGTCAGAGTATCCCCTGGAGACATGTAATTCAGGTGCCACAATAAAATGTTTCTTAGACATCATATGTTAGTGGATAAAATAAACTATGTTTTATATGATATTCTTCGTTGATTTTCATTCAGTGATTCTCGTAGTTCTAAAGATTCTGTCGATTTAAAACAACTGAAAGTATTGGTCGTGTCAACTGCAGATCAGCACCCTAAAGCGCAGTGGACATAAAAAAATTGTCCTTCAGTTAGATTACCTAAAAATATTGGACACGTATTTTTTCTTTTGCCACGTAAAAAAACCGGCCAAGTACAAGTCGGACTCGCGCACGAATGGTTCCGTACCATTATCTCAAAAAAAACCCTAAAAATCACGTTTGTAGTAGGTATGGGAGCCCCACTTAAATATTTATTTTATTATGTTTTTAGTATTTGTTGTTATAGCAATAGAAATACATCATCTGTGAAAATTTCAACTGTCTAGCTTTTACGGTTCATGAGATACAGCCTGGTGACAGACAGACGGACCGCGGAGTAGTAGTAGTAATAGGGTCCCGTTTTTACCCTTTGGGTACGGAACCCTAATTACGACGATACAGTGCGTTGAAATATCGTGTGACGTCACGGTGTGCTACACTTTATACTGACAAAATGACATCACAAGCCCCCACTCCTGAACTTTGATGCGCTTTATCTTTGTATCTTTTTATTTATTTGACAAAGCTAAAAATACAGGTCCAATATTATTTGTTAATATCACTGACGGACTAAATAGAATAATCATATTTCTACCCCGGAAACATCCCTATTGCGTAACTATAAAGACGTGCGCGCGGTCCCTTTCATTTTGACAATTCAACAGTATTCATTGAGCGTTTTAGGCACGGATCTAAACAAATGAAAACAAAGCACGCGCCATTCTTTAAAGTTACGCAATTAGGGTGCTGATAGCCACTTTATGCCTTTGTAATAACTTTGATTTGCTACACTTTTAGAACGCTTAAAGATAATAATTGGTTATGTATACATTAAAAGGAAGTTTCGAATGTGGCAGTAAACGTATATTGATTTCTAAAATATTTAGCATAATATTGGCAAGTTGAAATTAACCATAGTTTTCTGTGATTACACTGATTAGGTAAATATATCATAAATATATAATTATTATTATGTTGAACTGTCATTTAATAATAACAATGAAAATTATGTAGAAGTGTTTTAATCTTTTAAGTATTTTTGTCTCCTCTGTTTCTAGATTTCTGTTGTGGTCCAATACCTCATGAAGCTGTTAAGTTTCCATCGCCATTTTCGCCTGGGTCTTCCAAGACACCGCTTTCCGTTCAGTTACCATTCAGATATCATCATAATCTTCCTGCCCTTGTCCCATGTTACTTGTGGTCGGTGCAACACGTTTTCTTCTTCCACACCGTCCTGTCCCCCGTCACGCTATCACTGACTCCCTTTTCTTTCATATCACTCCTCACACAGTCCATCCATCTTTTCTTTAGCAGATAGGATAGGATAGATGGACACCTTTTCTGCATTTAGACTCGCATTTGGTCCGTTTTGCGTGCAGGCCTCCTCGGGAACGGGCCGTCCACCACGCGGGCTCAGTGCATGTTGGTGGATGTCACACGTCTTCGAATTGTTGATCCTAAAACGGTTTCCTCACGATGTTTTCCTACACCGTTTCGAGAGCAGTGGTGATGAAATAATTTACACAAAGTAAAGCGCCTGCCTGGGTTCGAACCTACAACTTGTAAATCGCGGCCGTTACCACTGAGCCACCACTGCTCTCCTATTTTTTTCCTCCTTGCTTTTAAATAAGGTAAATTTTTGTAATCAATGCTAACTCAGCAAAGTCAAATCTAGCCCTTAAAACCTGCAGCAGGTTGCATCTATTTTAGTTGTATTGTCCTATTTGTGTCTTCAGGCGTGCTCGTTACGTTCTGAGAGTAACTGCCGCACTCAGAGACATTAACGGTTACTTAAGGCGCTCCTTAGTGTAGATTTTGTACTAAAAATCTATACTAAGGAGAGCTTTAAGTAACCGTTAACGTCTCTGAGTGCGGCAGTAAATCTAACAACTTTATCGACTTCAAAAACGCACTGCTGGATTTTCGCCGACGGTTGAAAATCGTAACGACGCGGTTTTATTTTGGTATTTATTTAGGTTTTAGTGTATCAGACAACGGTTGTAGACAAGAGCTAAGATAAGTTTGAGCGCAGCTTGCATATCTGAAATCCGTAGTTGATTCAACCAATGGTTAAATTATTTAAATTTTTAATCCATTAATATTATGTGTATCCGTGGTGCTAGGCAACTGGGCTTATCCCAGTTGTAAACGACCCTTTGTGCCTATTGGCCTTGTTTGTTCTATCTCCTGCTTGATATGGAGGGAAGTTTGGGATTGTTAGGGATGTTTTACTTTTTCCTACTCCTCCGTTATTCTTTTTTGATTAATTTCATTGCGGGATTCAAGACACTTAAATTCATTCATTAGTTCAGCGCTTTTCTGGTAGTCGCCACTGTTGATTCTGGCTTTCAGGAGTTGCAGTGGTTTGGGAATAGTGCGGTGGGATTGTATTCAACTTATTTGTGATGCTAATAATTGAAGAAAAAACGCAATTTACTGTAATTTGAAACCATTGGTTGTTGGTTAACTACGGATCAAAAAACTGAGCCCAAGTCAAGAGTGGATAGGTCACTTTTAGGCAAGCGTGATTTACCATCGGTCAAACGCGAGCCTAAAAAAAGTATGAAAATACCTCAGTTATGTGAAATAAACTGAACTAATTTAGCTTAGCTCTTGGTTTGAAACCGGGTTTACAAATAAGTTACCAACCTCATATAAACTTTGTTTAAAAAAATCTCTTTTAACAGCCCGTTCAACCAATTTAAACTTCTATTACATTTTTTATTGAATGAATAAATTATTCAATAAAAAATGTTTTTAACAAGCTTTTTTCGTATTCTTCTCAGCAAACCCTTTCATTTGATAGCTCTATCATACACTATATATATACTAAGCTCTATATACTAAGTGCACAAAAAATAACTAGTCCGCCTTCTTGGGCCGTCCGCCATATTGGATTTAGAACGACATCACTTACCTAACCATGCATTGTCATCCAAAATAAACGTGTATGCAAAATTTCATCTTAATCGGTGCAGGATACCTGCTTTAAAATTCAGTTGCAAGATTTGACCCGAACACACTTACATACATACATTGCAAGTTAAATAAAAGCTTGTAAAAATTACAGCTGTAGTAAACAGTTGGTATTGGTAACAAATTTATGCTTCCTATGTCATCCTTATGTTAACGGAATAGAATTTAAAATCGGTTGAACGGACTGTAAAAAGGGTTGTAAAATGTGTAATATTATCTCAAATGGAGTGTACCTACCTATCTCTGTCATTGTAATAAATATAAAATGTAGTAGCTCGATGGTTAAGAGTCGCCAAATGACTGAAGTAGTGTAACATTAGGCTATTGTTATAAAGTAATGACTGTATTGTAATCTTACCTATAATTAATTAACCAATAAATGTTTTGATGATTTTTTTACAAGTTGTGTTTTTATTAGGTCTTTACCTATGAAATTGCCGTTTTTAGGGTTCCATAATCAACAAGGAACCCTTATAATTTCGCCATGTCTGTCTTTCTGTCCGTCCGCAGCTTAGCTCAGAGACTCTTATTAGGTACTAGAAAGCTATAATTTGGCATGGATAAATATATTAATCGCGCCGACAAAGTGGAAAAAAAATTAAAAGGAAAATAGTGTACATCAATTAGCGGTGAGTCTGCTGACTGCCATTGTTGCTTCAAACATTGACAAGGTCCGCCGTTCAGCTGGTGTCTTTCTTGATCTCGCCAAGGCCTTTAACACAGTCTTAATGCCTTTACTCCTGAAAAAACTCGAAACCTTTGGTGTCGGAGGTCTGCACTTAGACTTCAACAACTACATGTCTGGTCGCCATTAGCTCGTCATAATCGGGGAAAGTTTTAGTGGGAGCCAGCCGATTGCCTTCGGTGTGCCCCAGGGCAGCATCTCATCAATAAAACAAGATGTGTGTGAGATATTAACGAAATTTATTTTTTATTTTAAAAGGCCCATTTATGCCATTATGGATGGAATATGACATCGTTCAAATGTCCGCCGCGGCTTCGTATGGTGGCACGAATCCGAGAGGTCCAATTTTTAATGACTCTGCTGCATAGATCCGGCTGAATCCGAGCGATGGCCTGCGTTATGTTGGCTTTCAGGGCAACGGTCGAATGTGGTTTATTGGCATAGACCTGCGACTTCAGAAAACCCCACAAGAAAAAGTCTAGCGGAACTCTAACTCTACCCTCAAACCGTTCATGCAGAATGTCGATTGTGTCGTTCGCTGTGTGGCAAGTAGCGCCATCTTGCTGGAACCACATGTCGTTTACGTCCATATTGTTCAATTCAAGCCAAAAGAAATTGTTTATCATTGATCTGTAGCGCTCGCTCGATCTATGCAGCAGTCATTTAAAAAAATTAAAAATTGGACCTCTCGGATTCGTGCCACCATACGAAGCCGCGGCGGACATTTGAACGATGTCATATTCCATCTATAATGGCATAAATGGGCCTTTTAAATAAAAAATAAATTTCGTTAATATCTTACACACATCTTGTTTTATTCAAGTTTAACATCGACCTGTCCTTGTTGAAAGACCCTTTATATGGACGATATTTTAAGACAGCACATTCGGTTGTAATCTGCTACGCTGATGATACTGCCATAATCATTCATGGAGCCAATAAAGCGGAGGCTCTCCAAGCAGCTGAAAAGGGAATGAGTACCTATCATAGAGGAATGACTTGAGCGGAATCTACTGACGCTAAATCTAAAAAAGCAAATTTCTTGGCTTTCCACCTCTCCCGAGCAAGTAGACCGAACGCTGACTCACTGAAAATACACGGCAACAATTGCGACGCCTTGTCAGCGGTACCCGTCTCAGACGCCAACTGTAACTGTAACGCCATTACCAAAGTAGATATACTACCACAAAATATGTAGGCGTCATAATTGATGAGAACCTGTCATTCGAACACACACAAATTCATCGAAACTCTTATGAGCCAGTGCGCCGAAAAATATCTGCATCCAAGTGTATATCTCTCTGTGCCAATCTGTCCTGCAATATTGTGTTGGTGTCTGGGGCGGCGGCGGCGCCGCCAAGACGTGCATGTTGGAGCTGTAGCGGGCTCAGCGCGCTGTCCGATGCTTATGGGAAAACCGCGGCGTTTTTATATAATTATACAGTGCAATGAGGCATCTTTATAAAACGTAAACGCGTTTGTGCGCCAAATTCAAATTTTATTTAATTATATTTGCATTCGTGCTCTAGCTTTAGCTATTTCAAAAAATATTTAAAAAATACTTTATTGTATAATTTATAGGAGTTGGCAACACTGTCGTTAAAATTTTTCATATACAATTTATGACGCAATTTAAATATCAGTATTCTCTTTCGCGCTAAAAGATAACGTCATAAGCAAAAAAAGATAGATATACTTTTGTCTATGCCTTCTTTTATACCAGTGTAATCGAGTATTCTATAGATACTTCTTAGACATATATCAGTACTAGTCTTGTGTCACTGTTATATCGATATTGTATCGAGTGTAGGTTTTGCCCTGATCCACAAAGCTCGATTAATAGTCTGTAAGAATGGTCCCAGACTGGAGGTTTTTTTTTACGTTTTTTTTAGAGATTCTTTAAATTATTTAAAAAGTGGACGTGTAACCCCTAATAAGAATCAACTTAGAAAAATATGTATGAAAGAATGATCAACTAGTGTAACCTTAAACACCTTAAACACTATAGGCATCTAGAATACCTCAATTACCTATAGTATTTTTATTCAGACGAAATAAAATAAATAATTCTAAAGTATCAAATTAGTTTATTCCAGGTATTTCATATTAGTTTTGGGGTTGCTATGCTGATATTTTTTAAATTTGCCGCGCTTTTTCAGTCTTCTTTCGTGTGCCAAACATCGCATATTGTGCAAGTACACTTCGACTCTTTTGTAACTTTCCTGTGCTTACCTGTTTAATAATAAATAGCTAGCGCAAATACTACATCATGATATTAAAGTAAAAGTTTGGTTTTGCTCTCGTACGATTGTACAAATATAGCCAAAAGTCATAGCTCTATCAGTGAACTTTATTATTTTATCTAATGAAACTATACTTCCTCGACGTATTTAGAACTAAGATTACTATATTCGAGACAACCTTTTGTCTTTAAATTCCCTGTACAATAATTTAAATATCCTATACCATCTATGGAAAGTTATTATTTATTTATTTAAATAGCTATCCTTGCGCACAAGAAGCGCCTGATATTGTGACACACAAATTGACGTATTGCATATTCACTCCCTCACTCACGTGTATTTCTTAATCTTCCATCCCACTTACTCCGGCCGGCGAGCGAGTGAGCGTATTAGTGTCGATTTAATATAAGGTAAAGTAACTTTTCTCATGAAAATTTAACTTTTTAAGATTCCTAAGTAATATTTGTCTATCTGCCACTGGCAACACTGTAGACATGGGTCGGATTGGGTAAAAAAGATACCTAATCCACCTAATCCTAGTATTTAAAAATACCTAATCCGAATATTTATTCAATATAGCCGCTAGCCTGTTACCGATATTATGCATCGTATGTGGATTGGGTAAGAAATATTCGGCATGGTGTATGGACATTCCGTTTCTGATATATTGTGGAACGGTGGATTATATTTAGGTTTATAAGGGCAAACGGCACTTATTGTCAACGTGAATACTTTTGATAATTTTACCGAAAAATGGGCTTAAAATTAAAACTGGTGTACTATGTATAGAAACCTGAGTATTATTATATTAACATGCATTTTACCCATATTATTACATGAGTTTCTGATTTTTAGACATTTATTTTCAATTTATGACTTGAAAGTTTTGTTATTTGTCTTCGAGAGTAACCTAACGACAACATAATAATATATTCGTTACGACAAACATGGCTAGAGCACTAACTAGTACAGTGGTATTCTACATAGATGGCGCTGGCGGCAGTGCTAATTAAAGTTGCAACTTAATCCCCACATTTTAAGGTTCAGAATATCTTCTGTGAGGCTATGTACGGATATTTTGTGCCATACCTAATACTCGACGCTTTGGATTAGGTACGGACTCGCATCGAAAAATACCTAATCCAATATTTATGTTATGCCTCACGTCTACAACACTGCCCCAAATGTACAACACTGCCCCACACAGTACATTTATAATTTTATAATTATTTATAATGTCAGTTTTTATAAACTAAAGCTTAAGTTTTACTATTTTTATAAAATAATTTTTAATTTCGTATTATTTACGTATTAATATAAATTTTTGTTTGAAGCAACGGCTACTAAATTGCTTCCGAAGTCCAAAAAAGATGGAAACTCCACTTCGTGTTTTAGAAAAGAAAACAGTCCTAAATATTTTTAAGCTAGTTATGGAGTCTTGGCCTAAAGATGTAGATACTCCTCCAGAGACTGAGATAATTAAGAAGACCGCAGAAGTTGCCGGTAAGAATGATCTGTACAAAAACATTTGTATTTACTGTAGAAATATTTGAAAGAAACACGCATTGTTCTTTTTTTGTTTTTGGCCCGGCATGTCCTAGAACCAAAAATTGTGACATCCACTAGCCCGCACTGGGCCCGCGTGGTGGATTAAGATCCATTCCCTCTCACAGAGAGGAGCCTGTGTCCCAGCAGTGGGAACATAAAAAGGCTGAAGATGGTGATGATGAACTTGCATTGTTAAATATCATCTTCATCAGCCACTGCTAGAGATAAGCCTCCAATTGCACGTCTTTTGCTTAGATTTTCGGCAACTTTCTCCCAGCTGCTACCAGCCCCTCTGCGGTGTTCATCGCTCCACATAGCCTGAGGGCATCCTAACTTACAATAAGGTCTTCACTCAAGATCACGTTTACCCAACGGTCATCATTTCTATGACTTTATGGCTGGCCCATTTGCCACTTCAGCTTGCTTTATAAAATATAAATTATTTTTTTTATAGGAATATCTATGGCTACGGTGTACGATATAATCAAAGGGGACAAAACAAAAAATCAAGCTTTTCCGCCTGGCCAGGTAAAGATAAATTCTTGTTACTTAAAACTTATCAATTATTATCTTCATTTTCCTAGTATTCAGGTCACATTATAGCCTGGTAGTCAACACAACACTATTGACAGCAAGTCTTGCACAATTTTTTTGTTGAATGATATCAGACCCTCAAACAGAGTATTATATCAACCAAATCGTCCCATCCTTGGAGTCAAATTGTGTTGAACTTCTTGAGGTTCTTGATCTCCTTAAATTCAGGAATATTATGATCCATATTTGGCCATGTGTGAAACACATGCTCCATAATAAGTTATGGAGCTTGTGGCTAAATAATAACATTCACGCTGGTCGATCATCAAGGTTAAGCAACGCTTGACGAGGTCGGTCCGTGGATGGGTGACCATTTCCACATACCGAGTTTCCTCCGTGCCTCAGCAAGCACGTTAAGCTGTTGGTCCCTGCTGTCATTTGAAGATCTTTGACAGTCGTTACGGGTAGTCAGAAGCTTGAGATCTGACACCAGTCTTGCCAAGGGTTCAGATAGGCAGTCACTCACTCATGTAAAATTCTGGTACCCAGCTGAATCCGGTAAGACTGGAAGCCGACCCCAATATAGTTGGGAAAAGGCTAGGCAGATTGATTGATTGTTTAGAAATAGTTTTTCATTTTTGAAACCTGCTATTGTTTATTTCTCACAGAAGCTATATCCACCCGTCTCCAACATCATCATCATTTGCTCTTTTAAATTTTCCCTATTCTCAGGATCAAACAGAGTCAACGGTATTGAAGATACTGCAGGAGGAAGGGCAGCAGAATGCTGACGTGCGACAGGAACAACTTCGGCATCAGAGCCTGGCTAGTTTAGAGGAAAAACCTCTTGAAACCTTAAAGTGAGTAAATATATTCAATAGTCATGGTGTACTATCTCAAAACCAAATAACCATTTGATAACTTAAAATATAAAACAAGCTGTCACAGTGAACTTCGTACCACTTCAGAAAAACTATCTTCGGCAAACTAAACTTCGGCAAATGGCTAACCCCACTTTGTTTTTTATTATAGATATAGGATTGATTTCAGAAAAATCAACTACGTCATTTACTGGCATTGATGGAATCAGCATATAACGCCATGTTCATTTTAGGGTTCAATACCCGAAGGGTCCAAGCGAAGCCCTATTGCAGTCACTCACATATCTATCTCTATGTCTATCGTATGTCACACATGATTCACAGTCAGGCAGTTGGAGCTATTTTCTTCAAATTTCATTTCATTTACAGTACAAGCATCTTGTTGACCCAAAACCATACAAATTGTCAAAAAATATTTTTAAAAAGGTTTTTATGGGGGGCTCGTTGAATAGATAAATTATTATTGTTTTAAAAATATTGGCAAACAAAGGAATAATAAGCCACCAAAGTCAGAATTTTTTACAAAATTGTGTTGTGGTTTTTTTTAACTTCACATTGATCTATGAATTTCAATAATTCATGTTTATTATTACGTATATTTTACTAAAAATACCAATCAGACCAAAAACTATAGCTCCAACCGTTTGGCTGTAAAACCTGTGTGACATATGACGAACAGACGGATACGTGGGTGACGGCAATAAACGGAGCCTGTTTGGACCCTTCGAGTACGGAACCTTAAAAACTTATGATATTTTTCATTGCTTAAGTTATATTAAAGGAATCATCTTAATAAAATTATTTAATTTATATTTACAGGGTAGAGTGGCCACAGCCAATAAAGATCGAACCTTTTGGAACCTACGAGTGAGTAGAAATAATGAAATAATCATGTCTTACTTGTTTAAAAAATACTGTCATTCAGTTGCTTCCGGTTACACTGAAGTTGACACTAACATTTTGGGAAGACGCTAGGCAGATTGATAGATGAGTGAAGTATGTCAGAACTATTGAAATAAAATGTCAGTTTTTTATTATTGAGGCCTTTGCCCTGCAGTGGGACAGAATAGGCTGAAAATAAATAATAATAATAAATAATAATTTATTATAAAAAATATATAATCCCGCTATCATTGTTAGCACATACATCAGCACACGAATAACTTCTGTCTGATTACTTTTCCGCCCTGTGAGCACATAGCTTTTCTTTTAGATGCCTGTCGCTTTTTGAAATTTCATCTAATTTTGTAACGCCATTAACTTTGTTGATCTTATGTCCCATATAGCCTCATCTTCTGATTTTTCTGCCTCTTTCTTGTCTCACTTGTAAATGCCACACACAGGTATATTTTCTTTAAATATTATTATTATACCTTTTGCCCGCGAATCCGTCTGCGTTGCATTGTGCTAATAATATTGAAGGTGTTTGGGCCGCCTTACTTAAGAAATTATTGTTTCATCAAGTTTATTTCATTTCTACTTAAGTATAATTTCTGGGCTTGAAACCCCCTTCAAACGAAATCCTGTATTCCAGGGTTTCAATCTATCTCCATACTAAATTTTATCTAAATCGGATCAGCGGTTTAAGCAGGAAAACTAACAGATAGATAGTGTCCTTCGCGTTTATAATATTACTAGTTGTCCCCCGCGGCGTCGCTCTCGTCTACCTACCTACCCTACCTTACCTTCCTACTCTACCTTACCTACCTACCTACCTACCTTCTTACCATCTTTTTTTAATCCTTCCCTGTGTCCTGACGAAACAAACAAAAAATTTTTTGCCGAATAGGTGCAGCCGTTCTGAAGTGATGCGTTTACTTACATTTCGGCAATTAATTTTTATATGTTTGATTAGCAGCATATCGGTTATGCCAACAAAAATATTTGCTTAACGATTAAAAAGTTAATCGTGGTTAAACTATTCGTAATCGTTAATAACGATTTATTAAAACATGATTGTTGTAGTTTGGACCAGTTTCGATATATTGTACTGCCAGCATGCTAAAGTTTGGATGGACGTTTGTTACTCAATCACGCCAGAACGACTGAACGGATCTGGATAAAATTTGGCACAGAGATAGATTATAGTCAGGACTAGCACACTTTCCACGCGGGCCATGCTAGTTAATTACAAATTCTAAAATAAACTTGAATTGCTTTTTTTGCATTGACTGTAATCTGAACCTCGTGTTTTTTATTACAGTACAAATGAGATACTCGCTACACAACCTGCCACGAAACGGAAAATGATAAACATTCAGAAACAAAGTGATGTTACATCTACACAGTAAGTACATTTTGATAATACCTTACTTTGTTATTGTTGCTCGGACCGTTGAGCTCCTCAAAGTTCTGTGCAGGGATGTTAAGAAGCTCCGTAAGCGTAGCCGAAACTATCGGATATTCAAAATTAAAATCTATCCGAATCTGATTTAAAAGTTTCGGATAGGGGCGGAGTCTAAATGAGACACTGTAAGACAGGTTTTGCTGCCCCGCTTAGCCGACATATGCGCTGCTTGTTTTATACCTGATAACGATTTTTTTATTTTTTCTTTACAATGTGCTCGCGGTTGACCAATATCTCACCTGTTGGTAAGCGATGATGTGGTCGACCTATTCACTCTTGACTTTATTTAAAGACTCGTAGATTGTAGCTATCAGGAAACACAGACTCCGGCAGGGAATTCCACTCCTTAGCTGTACGCATAATAAAAGTATTCTCAAAACGTTTAGTGCGTATGGGTGGGATGTCCACCATGTATCGATGGCGCATCGCCGTACGTCTGGTAGTCCGATGATAAAACGGGCTGGGCGGAATTAGATCATGCAACTCTGCAATGCAATAATCTAATTCTAATGTCAAAGTCACCGTTGTCAGTGATGTACTTTGTGCGCGGGATAAACTTTTGTTTAAAATTGTTAGAGAAGGAATAAATTGTTAAGTGCTTTAAAAGTAAGTGAAATAAGGTAAACATCTTCTTATAATTGGTTTGTTTTAATATCACAGTGCGGAATGTAATTTTAAACATACGAAATGTTATATTATGATCCTGGATGAATGAAAGATACCTAAATTAAGTGAAAACTTTTATAGAATGGAATCTAGATCTCGAGCAAGCCCGGAACAGTTCGCAGCTTTATTGGAATTCATGGAAAGGTACGTAAATTATTTCTTAAATATTTTCTTTTATTTTATTATCATACATAACAAGTGCCCGAGCACTTGAAAGTTTTGAACATAAACAATGACGTGAGATGCGACATGAACTAATATTGGTACAATACGATGCCAATAAAATAATTGATCAATAGACTCTTTGATTCTCTGGAATGTTTACTTATGTTCTAGCCATGGCGATATAATGAGGCTCCAGCAAGGGATTCAAGGCCGAATAAAAGCTGACCGACTGTGGCAGCAACTGGTACAGTTACTTAACTCCATTGGTGGAGGAGTCAAAAGGCCATTGGACAAATGGAAAAAAGTAAGGATTTTTTTTATTTTGCTTTGTGGCTTGCGTTTGACCACTATCTCGCCTGATGGTAAGCGATGATGTGGTCGACGGTGAAGCACGCTTGCCTAGAAGAAATCTATTCAATCTTCACTTAAAGACTCTCAGGTTGTAGTTATTGGGTAATAGGGAATTCCACTCTTCTGTTGTGCGCATAATAAAAGTATTCCCATAACGTTTGGTGCGTATGGGTGGGATGTCCACCATTCTCACAAAACCACTGCAATAGTATTATTTTATGGTTTCCTTTTATTAACATTTAATTTTAGTATTCTAAAAGATGAAGTACATATACAACAATCAGCTTACTTCATAGACAAGAAAACGATTGATGAAAGCAGCATGTATGGCAACATTAACAGACAAATATGTTCAGGTGTGGGCAGACTGGAAAACAAAAACAAAGAAAAAAGCCTTGGCAATACGTCATGAGGCTTCTGGTACTGGTGGTGCTCCAAGCAGCTCACAAACTCTCACGGCATCAGAAGAGAGGGTGTTGGGCATAATGGGTTTGACTGCTGTCATTGGTCAAGCTGGAATTGAAGAGAGAGGCTTTGATGTTAGTTTTTTTTTCTTTGCTTACAAAAAAAAAAAAAAAATCTCTTATAAAAAAGTGTAATTTTTCTAATGTTTTTTTATTTTTCAGCTCCCACCATCAGAGATAAACTCCCTATCACCACCAACCAGAGAATATACTGTGGCTACTGTGCATGCTGTCTGTCCATCCCAAATGTCTGCCACAGATGAAATCATGTTGGATTATAAACATTCTGATTATATACAAGGTACCTTTTAAGATTTTTAAAGGTATACTGTTTCGGCTTAATAATTCATTTGGACACATTTAATAATATGTCTGTAATTATTTATTCTCAGTTTCAAAATCTACCGCCCCTCCATCACTGCCATCTCCCTCTGGAGAACTTCCACGCCATTTTCCATCGTCTGTGCCGATGCCGTTAGCGACGTCGCTTACACCGCCAGCACCGGGGCCCCCGCCGCTGCGGTGGAGCACCCCCAGTGCGCGGCGCCGCGGGCTGCTGCGAGCGCGCACTCGCCGCACACTAACGCCTGTAGAACGAGCCACGAGCGAGTTCGTGGCAGTGGAGCATCGTAGGATACAACTGGACGCAGACCGGGAGAGAAATTATCACGACAGGGAGATGGAAAGGTTGCGATTGGAATCGAGAAGAATTGAAATGGAAGAAAACCAAAATCTAATTTTAAGTCGTTTGGCTGGTGCTTTAGACAATTTGATAGAAATCTTACCACAGTTGAGACCATCATTACCTTCGACAGATATTATCCCTTAAAATCTATACTTATAATATTATAAAGCTGAAGAGTTTGTTTGTTTGAACGCGCTATTCTCAGGAACTACTGGTAGGAATTGAAAAATTATTTTTGTGTTGGATAGTCCATTTATCAAGGAAGGTTATATAACATAGAATTAGTTAAGATATCTACTGTTATGTAATAGGTTAGGTTTACTGTTGTTATGGATGTGTTACTTAGGATAAGCGCATTTATCGTATTGGGTGTAATCCTGTAAAGATTTATGTGATAAGGTTGAAATAAATAAATAAAACATCAAACGACCAATAGGAGTGGAGCATAAATGAAAAATGTTGCAAAAACGGAAAAGATTGTTCCTTTTCGAGAGCTTCCGTTGCGTGCGCTTAAGGTTTAAGTTACGCAAATATCATGTGTGATGGAATTGTTCCTCTTTAAAAGTTCGACAAAAAAGTCTGCGACAGCATAAGATTGACTCACTATAACCTTTTTTTGGGGTAATCAAATTTGTTCATTTGCAAAGGAGTTTTATCAACATCTATACTAATATTATTTAGCTGGAGAGTTTGTAGTGTAGGTAAGTAGTGGTAAGTAGATAGATAGCCAGTTGACGGGTGCGAAGCCAAGGGGCTCAACTAGTGTCTTAATGTAATGATAGTGGTCTCAGCTGTCGGCTATGAACATTTCCAATTGCCTACAATATCAGAGTAACAATTTTTCATTTCAATTATTTGCTATTCCAATCCAGTTTACTTTTCCCATCTCTAAAATTTTTTATGTACATATTGTATATAGGTAAAATTTTTTTTTTTTTTTACTAAACCTATTTTAATTTAGACTTTGAAATGTTAGAATTTAACCAATATTATGTACAGTAACTGTAGGTAATTGATTTTTATTTTAAGTATTTGATAACAATAATATCTAAAATTTAGGTATTTTATTAAGTAAATTGTAAATACTAAGTAATAAATAACCACCAAATTATTATGAATGGCAGTGTTTTAATAAAAACAATTGTAAACTTGTTTGTAATAATAAAGCTGTTTTATTAATACATAATTTATCATCTTTATTACATCTATAATATAAATAAGTTTTCCAATTAACAAAAACTTGTTTTAAACAAGCTTTTTAGTTTACCGTGCATTGTCATCCAAATTAAACGTGTATGCAAAATTTCCTCTCAATCGGTTGAGGATAAGTGCTATAAAATTAAGTTGCAAGATTTGACTCCAACACACATAGATACATACATTGCAAGTTAATAGAAAGCTTGTAAAATGAATCGCTAAATGTGTTGCTAAGCGCAAATCTCGAGAACAGCTGAACCGATTTCGCTAATTCTTTTTTTGTTGTGTTTGTTATTGTCAGGAGAAGGTTATTATGAAAAAAACGGGCCAAGTGCGAGTCGGACTCGGACACGAAGGGTTCCGTACTATTATCGCAAAACACTGCAAAAAAATCACGTTTGTTGTATGGGAGCCCCCTTAAATATTTATTTTATACTGTTGTTAGTATTTGTTGTTATAGCGGCAACAGAAATACATCATCTGTGAAAATTTCAACTGTCTAGCTATCACGGTTCATGAGATACAGCCTGGTGACAGACGGACAGACAGACAGACAGATGGATCGCGAAGTCTTAGTAATAGGGTCCCGTTTTTAACCTTTGGGTACGGAACCCTAAAAAGATATTGGTACCTTACCTACATAGGTAGAGTAGGTATGTAGGTATGGTAGGGTAGGATAGGTAGGGTAGATGAATGTTTGGTGTTTTTATGGCAACACAAAGTTTGCCGGGTCAGCAATTTCAAAATAAAATTAACTGAACATTTTCAAAATACTATCATTTAATTATATGTAAATAAAGAATACATAAATCATTAAGGGCCGATTTTTCAATACTCTGATAACTTTTAAGTGAGGAATAAAAATGGTCGTTTGACATTATTTCTATACAAAAGCTGTCAAACCGCCATTTTTATTCCTCAGTTAAAAGTTAACAGACTATTGAAAAATTGGCCCTTAATTTATAATTAGGAATGGAAAATCTTATTAAAGCTTAAAATAATCTGACTGTAACCTTTTCAATAAACAACGCAGCATGGCTCTTCCTTGGATTCATTAACTTTGGCTACCCACAGTCGCAGTGGTCGTAGGATCTTGCAGTCATAGCATCCTCCTCGTCATGCGCAGCAGGAAGTGGTTGTGGTGGCGGTAAGTCAGCTTTCAAAGCTACGATGTGTAACACAACATGCCATTGTTATAGTGCTAGCTACATGTGGATAATAGTGAAGAACACCCATATGCACAAAACGTTTTGGGAACACTTATTGTGCGTACAGCTAAGGAGTGGAATTCCCTGCCGGAGTCTGTGTTTCCCGATAGCTACAATCTAGGGGTCTTTAAGTCAAGAGTGAATAGGTTTTTCTAGACAGGCGTGATTCACCGTCGACCACATCATTGCTTACCATCAGGTGAGATAGTGATCAAGCGCGGGCCTATATATAGTGTATTACTCAAAGACAAAACAGCGCTCAATGCAGTTACGGGCTTGCACATGCCTCTGAGTGTTTCTTTCTTAAATATAACCTTGAACAGCATTGAGGACAGGTATTAATAAGCCAAGGGCTTAGTTGATATCCAGTCACCTGAAAAAAAAAAGTTTCTGTAGGCCAAACATTTATTAACATTATTAATTTAATTAACATTATTCTGTAGGCCACAGTAGAAATATGAACATTTAGACACAAGATTATAAAATAAATAAATAAACAACCACTAAAAAAAAACTAAATTACATAATAACAGTTACGAAATGACTTGTATGGATTGGCAGTTGCATTATGTAATTGGCAGAATGATACTGAACCTGTTACCTCTCCAAAAAGCGCGCGTTGATTGTGTGTATATAGTCTGTGGGTTTTAGTCTGATCGTTTCTAATAAATTGTTGTTGGAACTTATTTGCATTTATTAAGCCGCTCATTAAGAGTTAATAAATGCTGTGTGTTGTCGTGTTTTCGGAAACACAATCCGTTTTGTCATGCTATCAGGTTGGTTCAAAGCATCAACAACTTGACTGATGCACCGACTAGCTGTGCGTTGGGCAAGATGTTGAGTGACGCCAACAATTCGCTGATTATAGGATCCTGTGGCTAGGAAACGCACAACACCTACAACAACATTGAAGATATGAAATGAAAGACTAATAAAAAATAGTTAATAAAAAAGTCAAAAAACCCGACTGCTTGAAAAGCAAACTAAAAAGATGTAAACAACAACAATACATCTGGTTTTGGTCAGCCAGCTCGCGAATATGCTCCGTCCTCGCCAAACTACATGGCCGCCCTGAAGTTGGTTTACCGGATGCGCGAGGCTCGAAACGGTGCTGTTTTTGTATGAGATTTACTACTGCGCAGCCATTGTAGGCAACTTCAGGGCGGGCAAGAAGTTTGGCGAGAACTATAATTATGTATCCTCCGACTGCACAGCATGATTTTCTCCTTGTTAACGACTTTTTAGTTTGCTTTTCAAGCAGTCGGGTTTTTTTACTTTTTTTAATAACTTTTTTTATTTATAACATTTTAGTTAATTTTTTTTCGAGTTAGGTACATTTAAACATGTATGTGTTATATATTTTTGAAATCTCCTCTTAAAACCCTTGGTACCCCACACGACAGGAATGGAAAAAAAAAATTGGGCCCCCGCAGTATGGCGCCCATAAACCGCGATTTACCTATTTTCCAATTTTTATGTAGCCAGTGACACTCGCAGGGTTAAGACGAATCGATTGACGTAAGAACCATCACAATCGGCCCACGCGTTTGGTCTCTAGAACGCCACAAAGGAACAAACATACATACATACATAGACTGATAAACACATTGCCCTCCTTCCGCAGTCGCGTAAAAAAATTGCTAATACTGTATTATCAGTCAGATTAATAAGCACTTAAGTAGGTACCTTAAGTTTTAGAGGAATTTCGTTGGTTCCTTTTAGCGAAGTTTTTTGTCGGAGTTCTTGACAAAGGGCTTGGAAAGTACGAAATTGCTGCACGAATAAAGTTGCCGGCATTTCGCGTATTGTCTCCATGCACTGATATAATAAAACACCAATCACCAGTGGCCATTGTGGCCTTTCAACCTGTGGCCATTGTGGCCCCTCGCCGCGGTCGCGGAAGGCTGCCTGGCATGGTGGCCGGGCGAGTCGCCGAGGCCGTCATGAGCGGCCTGGGCCGAGCAAAGTTGACGTTTCTACATTTATACTTCTTTAAAGCTTTTTTTGTTCACTAATTGTATTTATTTTTCCCTTTTCACTTATCAAAATTGATTTAAGTATTACAATTTAATGGTTTTGAATTTTAGGCTGCTGATCAAGCATATATCACAAATGTCGGTGGGCGAGGGTCTGGAGACCTCTCTCCATGCCAAGCGGAGGCGCTTGTGGTCACCGTAAGTAGTTATACTAAAATATGTCAGTTAAATATATTATGCTGGTTGTACTGCTAGCAAGTTTAACTATTACCTGTCCATCTAGAGCCACACCAGCACTACCGACCGCTTCCAGCAGCTCTGCGCCGGATTTGCCGCAGACTTGCCAGATGGAGGCTGAACCTGAACCAACATCACCTGCCTCACCGATGTCTTTTATGTCGGTGCCCTCGCCGACAATGTAAGTCGGTTTCGGATTTTTCTATTTATGTCTAAAGATATAGGTGGCACTACAACACTGCTTTTGTTCTAGGTTTGTGGAATGTAGCTACTCCACGCCAACCGCCTCCTCGAAACAGCGTCCAGATACTCTTCCTCCTTCTTGTCGGACCCTGCGTGAGGAGGATATCAATGAGATAAGTTTAGGTAAGTAACTGCTGATTTTAGCTTGGGATGGAGGCAAGGGCAAATTTCTAGTCCCGACCAGATTTTGTACTTACCTATAATTTACAGGAAGCGACGCAGGCTCCGACGAGAGCGACGATGAGGAGTTAGTGCCTCCATTTTTGCCAAGGTGGTATAGGGGTACAATGGAGACACCCCTGGACAATGATGACGATGGCGACGCACCCGCCGCTGACCCTGCGCTCGCCGCCGACTTTGAGCCAGAATATGTCCCTCCAACGGCAAAGGCTTGGGGTGTGAATGAATTTGAGTGGAGAGAGTTTCCGAATCCTCCGATTCCATCTGAATCTAGGCGGGAAACCTTTTCCGAGATGAACGTTGGTCCGACGACTCCAAGTGTCGACCCGTATGACATTTTCGTTAACATATGGGATCGGCAGTTTATGGAGTACATTTCCTCGGAAACGAATAGATACGCTCAGCAGCTGGTCTCCCAGATGATCGATAACCACACTCACCGTCCCAATAGCCGAATATCGCAGTGGTGTGACACCACTGCGGATGAACTTTATGTTTATTTTGGCCTGACTATTGCGATGGGCATTGTGGTGAAGTCGAATATCGAGGATTACTGGGGTACCAGTCCTGACATATTCTATACTCCAGGTTTTAGCGCACACATGTCTTTGAAACGTTTTGAACTGTTGTCGAAGTGTTTACACTTCAGGAACAACGAAGACATGTGTGCGCTACAACTGGACGGTTCCGAGGCAAAACTTTTTAAAATTCAGCCAATTCTGTCACACCTGAACATGAAATTTTCAACCTTGTACGTGATGAGCCAGAATATTTCTCTGGACGAATCTCTTCTCCAATGGAAAGGTTGCTTGGATATCCGCCAATCGATTCCAAATAAAGCTGCTACGATGGGGATCAAAACTTATGAGATTTGTGAGTCTCAAACCGGCTATCTGTGGCGGTTTGAGGTTCACGCTCATAAGCGTGCTGATACTCCATCGCAGCGGTTTGAGGATCCATTAAACAAGTCTACGCCGTCCATTGTTCTAAGGCTTGTACATGGTCTTGAGAACAAGGGGTACACATTGTGGATGGACAACTTCTACAATTCACCATGTCTCGCTCGACGCCTCAAGGCATTGGGCTTTGACTGTGTAGGGACCCTGCGGACCAACCGTAAGTTTGTTCCGCAGGCCCTGCACAGTCTGACCAAGGCGAATATGCGTCTAGGTCAGATCACTGGACTTACGTCAGGGGACGTCGATATCATGGTATGGAGAGATAATAACAGGGTTGCTACGATCTCTACGTTCCATGGTAACGCCGCTAAGCAAGTCCAGAATACCACCAAACCCATCCTGATATTGGATTACAATATCATGATGGGTGGCGTGGATAAAAAAGATCAGATGCTGTCCATGTATCCCATCGAGCGGAAACGTACCAAGGTCTGGTACAAAAAACTTTTCAGGAGATTATTAAATGTGTCCATATTAAATGCATATGTAATTCACCGTGCACAGCCTGGTCCTTCCCTCCCACATCGCAAATTCCGTGAGTCCCTCGTCAAATCACTCCTCTCCAAACACTCCATTCCCAATCCCAAATCGATTCCCCCTGTAATCGCACTGAACCAACGCGGTAAAGTTCACCGCCTTGATGCGTACCCGTTTGCCAACAACCAGCGCCAGCGGGAGCGCTGCGCTGTTTGTAAAAAACGGGTGACGACGTTCTGTGTTGGTTGCAGGACAGCTCTTTGTTCATTTGACTTCCACTCCTTCTCCCACAATGTTCCTATTTCTGTTCATCCTGCTCCTCCTCCTTCCTGAGCAAGTAGGATTTTCTTCCTCCTCTTTCTTCCTCTCTTCTTCTTCCTCTCTTCTTCCTCCTCCTTTTATATTATAATTAGTTCATCCTAATTTATATTATGTATTTATATTATTTTTATGTATCTATATTTTTGTATCACACCTTTGTTCGTTTCATTGACTTTGTGAATTGTGGTGAGTTGTTCAGGTACGTGTTGTTGTAGAGACAGTTCTTTTTATTATTTTTCCAAATATATGAAAATATGTAGTCCTGTTCATGTCTCTTTATTTGTTGTTTTTTAAATGAAATTATTATGTTCAGTTGTGACAGAATTGGCGCATCCATAATTTCTTAGATCCTTGACTGGCATGAAAAAGGAACACACATATGAATTTATTAATGTATGTACTTAAGTAAACATTGTAAAACACCTTTTTTTTTAAAGAGTAAGTATGGAGTTTCTTGTGCGTTCTTCTCCATAACAAGCTACTTTTCCGAATAATAATAAATAAATATTTATTACTTGTAAAGGAGATGTATCATTTACCAAAAAAGTGGAAAAAAATCCCACGAATGTAGAAAAATATTCTTTCGTGAATTAAAGCCTGATTTCTTGCATACAAAAAGTAATAGTTTTTAGGGTTCCGTACCCAAAGGGTAAAAACGGGACCCTATTACTAAGACTTTGTTATCCGTCTGTCTGTCTGTCCGTCCGTCTGTCTCCAGGCTGTATCTCATGAACCGTGATAGCTAGACAGTTGAAATATTCAGATGATGTATTTCTGTTGCCGCTATAACAACAAATACTAAAAATAGTATAGAATAAATATTTAAGGGGGGCTCCCATACAACAAACATGATATTTTTGCCGTTTTTTGCTGGATTTTAATAACGGCAACAGGTAAACGCTTGAAATATTCACAGAATGTTTAGTTGTATATTTACTTCAAAAAATAATAATTATTAAATTAAAATAAAATTAATTAATGGGGGCTCCCATACAACAAACGTGATATTTTTGCCGTTTTTTGCTTGATATTAATAACGGCAACAGGTAGACGCTTGAAATATTTACAGAATGTTCAGTTGTATATTCACTTCAAAAAATAATAATTATTAAATTTAAATAAATTAAGGGGGGCTCCCATACAACAAACGTGATTTTTTTTGCAGTGTTTTACGATAATGGTACGGAACCCTTCGTGTGCGAGTCCGACTCACACTTGGCCGGTTTTTCAATTATTGCCATAATCTATTCAACATGGCGTCTCTCATAGTTTTCATTTCGATTGCGTTCTGAAATCATGTCACGTCAAAGCTTAAATAACGTAGACGTTAAATATGAAAGTTAAGTGTTCTTGTTCTAGTAAAAATTGCTATTATTCATAATAAATGATTATTTTTCTCTTCTGAAGTGCACTTCTGAACGAATAATTCAAAATGACATTTTGTTTGAGTGTTACGTCCTTAGATAAAGTACCTATAGATTAAGCCCTGGCGTGGCCGCACATGAGACAACAATAGTTCGTTCTGGTGTTACAACAAGAACAAGAACACTACAACCCACCATCGCACTGACACTTATTATCTATAAATAACCCAAATTACTTGTCTCAATTAACACTTATTACCACGAAATCACAGAAAATCAAACAAAACCGAGTTTGTTTGTCAAACATGCCATTATATTAGAGTTTGACAAACAACAGAAACCGGCCATGGTGACAAGGACAAAAAATAATCTTTTGTCCTTACTATTTACATGGAGCTGCCAATTAGCCATCTCGCCCTATCAATCAAGCTCATTTTAAGGCTTAATCTATAGGTACTTTATCTAAGGTTACGTCACTTTCTATACTGTGATTTTTAATTTAGTAGACTAACTGACAGCTGCCAATGACCTTATTTTTTTTAATGTTGCAAGCGCGGAGCATGGTGTTCTAGGTAAGGCTCAATCATAAGTGATTCATCGAATCGATGTGACATGACTCCTCAATTTATTTTTACTAATTGGTGTAAATAAATGTTTTATGAATATAAACGTAATATATCAGTATTCATACACATATTACATAAAATTTTGTTGTGTTAAATATGAAATCAACAATAAAATAAATGCGATCGATAAAATGAAGTCTGACATAAATGAGTAAAACTAAATGGCCTCTAGTTCCTTAACAAATGTACTCATCCCGCCTTCCTACCCGCACCAAGCTGGGTATTTATAAAACATACATACGCTCTATTCTCACTTATGCAGCCCCAGCTTGGTTCGTCCTCACTAGAGAGACGAACAAGAAGAAACTGCGCGCCCAGCAGAGCCTGGCGCTGCGCCACATCCTAGACGCCCCTCGCTACGTGAGGAACGATGTCATACTGCGGGACTCCGGTATAGAGAGCCTGGACGAGTTTGAAGGGCGACTTGCAACAAGCATGTTTAAGCTGGCCGACGCTTCTGCCTGGCCTCACATCCAGGACATAGCGCCATGGCACGCACGTCCGCCCGACAAGAAGCGCCTCCCTAGGGACCTCATAATCGACACTGCAACCCCATCCACCTCCCGGACTTGACGCCTGAGTAAGCAGCAACTGTCTTCACGCTGCTTACTCAAACAGAAACACTGCCCACCCTACATTGCACCCACAGCGTGAAGTTTGATCTAAGTTAATATAGACATTCTTCACGCACGTTGTAAACAGACACTCATTACTACACATTCGCGAGTACACTTGCACCGAATAGCGTCGCGAGTACCTCGCACGCTATTGGTTCATGAGCGGTGTAACTCAGAACATTTCCGCTCCTACATACACTTAGGGTGGCGCTAGTAGTCACTTACATTTTCTAAACTGTAGGTTCGTCCAAGTCGGCACCTCTGTCGCTGGTTACCTTCGCTGGGCTTCTCAGAGTACGCTCTGGGTCTCACCTGGTGGAGGTGGACCGCCAGGGTGTCGTGAAAAAGCGGCGAGACGTTCAGTAACGCTCGCCGCCGAGGCGCGCCTACAGTCACATACAACAAGCCAAACATAGCAACCGTGAGTTTTAGGAAACCCCCGCTCGCAACATGCTACGCCCATCATGGCCATCCAGCGACGGGTTCGCTGTTGCGAGCCGCGGTGCTGCACCCGCGGGTTAGGAACCATGTTCCGGCACCGCTCGACTCGTCCCCTGACGGGGGCGACGCGACTTCCACTGGGGCGCGTCGATTATTATTTGGAAATTAGTCTGATAATCATCAACTAGTAAATTTGTGTTTTATTAAAGTAATGTTAATTGTGGGGGGCCTAGTTTACTTCTAATCGACCTATTCTTCAACCCCTGTCTTCAGTTAAGTAGATAAAAAGTGCCGCATAATGGCCTAGTTGAAATAAATTTATTTGACTAAAAACAGCCGCGGTGTTTGATTGAAAGAGGATGCAGCTGCGCTCTTATCGGAACGTGTAGATATTGTTACATGGTCCGCTTTAAGAGAATTGCTGATTCAACATTTTGGAGACCCCCGTAGTACTGTAGTATTATATGATCTGTGGTAATGGCAACGACAGAAACAGCGCAAGGTTTCGTGGTAGGGGAGACTGGGCCACTATTTCAACCGCTCCATGCCAGGGGCGGTTGAAACAGTGATGGGGTCAGTTATAACATAAACAAATAAGTAATACAAAATCAGTTTCTTTATACCAACAAGAAAAAGTTAATTTCTAGTATGACACCATTTCTATCCGTCTTATTAATTGTTTCCTGCCTGAATGAACAGAAATGAATATAAAATAGCTCTTTTGCTCTGGTTTGAACTAACAAATTATCACTATTAAACAAAAATAACAAAAAAAAACAATAATAAGTCTTAATAATTAACTTAAATGATACACATACAAATTTATTTATTTTGTACCAAATTGTAAGCCAACTAGCTTTTTCCCGCGGCTTCGCACTCGTAGACTACATGCTTCTCCATAACATATTTTAACAGTATGTAGAGAAAAGTAAAAAATAATGTAATGCGAAAGTGTTTTTTAGGACAGACTTATACTTACCTACTCTATCATCAATACTCTCTATCCTTGTCCCGTTCCGTATGCCTACACTATTTCTGTGTTTATCCATGACTAATAATAAGTAGTCATAAGCATAAGTAAGTAATTTAATTAAAGTATTTCCTTATAAACAACATTTTAAACCATTTTGGATGTTGACGCCAATATCACCAGACTATTTGATGAGATAACACGTGAACACGCTACATAGAATTGTCCATGGAAAAAGCAATTTGCCCTCAAATCTACACCAGCATACATCAGAGTTTATCCTTGAGCCTTATTCGAAGCAGATTTACCCGTCCCTGTTTAATTTCTATATTTATGCGTTGAGCCATTTTATAGTTACCAACAGACTTTAAACACTTGAGAGTATTTTTAATAATTTTTCCTTTATAAAAGAAGGACTTTTGTACACAACATTTCATCCCCCATGATCGCCCCCCCCCCCCCCCAAGGATGGAATTCCCAAAAAACCTTAATTTGCGTTAGATTTTGATCTTCAGCCCAAACCCAATATTCGAAGATCCTAACTTCAAAACTGGCCGACTTTCATACAAACTTTCATCCCCTATTGCATCCCCTTAGGGGTGGAATTCACAAAAATTATTTTTTAGTCAAATTTCAAGTCTCTAGACGATTTCACCCTCATGGGGGTAAAATCTTCAAAATCGCTGAGATACGTGTAAATTATTTTTTAATTTTCAGCCTAAACCCAAAATATGAAGATCCTGACTTTAAAACTGACGGATTTTCATACAAACTTTCATCCCCTATTTCACGCCCTTAGGGGTGGAATTTCTAAAAATCCTTTCTTACGAGTAGTGCTCACCTACACTACCAAAGGAACATATGTGCCAAGTTTCATGATTGAAGCTTCAGCCGTTTGGCCTGTGCGTTGATGGTCAGTGAGTGAGTCAGTCAGTCAATCAGTCAGTCACTTTCTTCTTTTATATGTTTAGATAGATGTCTAGTCGTTATCCCCCATGGTTTGATAAATCGATTTAAAATGCTCTCTGAGATATCCTGGTCAATTGCGAGTGGGAATCGGGAGTGTTAAATAATACGCGGCCATGACATTATAAAAACTGATGTATTCGAATGACAGTAGTTGCCACTGATCACAAATCTACCACAGACTATACATAAATTAACTTAAACACTACAATCCTTCCCACTTAATTCAAACCATATCTTATTTTAGCACAACATGACATATTGTAGCTTAGTATGGTCACAGATCATATAATACTACAGTAGTATGGTGTAGGAGACATAGATGCAATGTCTATATCACCCTCCTCTATATCCTACAGTAACAAATAGGTACACAATATATTTAAACTACAATTATACAGCAAATATGGATCTACAGTTATAAACTTGTTACAATCATACAATTACAAATAACGGATCAGACTAATCTGACTCCCAGCCGTATCGAACTACAGGTTTTCTAATACGTTTAGGTGTAGGAGTAACATCATCATCATCATTTGAACCTGCGCTTGGTACGGTACCGAGAGAGACGCGGATTGGCGATTCGGGCTGTGACTCCCGACCTCTCGCCCCCGCTAAAGCAGGCGACGCCTCCGGTGAGGCGCCCCCAGTTGCTACGGACTGCGGCTCGAGTGACGAGCGCCCAGACGCGGTCCCGCCAACAGTGCTGGTATTTTCAGATGGAAATACGCAAGTGCTCCTTCGTTTTAGTTGGTCGATATGCCTATGCGCTGCCGATCCGTCGCTCGCTTTGACAGTATAGTCCGTTCTACCAACCCGATCAGTAATTTGTCCCTCTGACCACTTAGCGTTTGCACCAAAATTCCTATACCAAACGGAATCCCCCGGGGTGAATTGTCGCGATCCCTGTGCCCTTTCTAACGCTACGAGCTCTTTGTTCCGTACCTTTCGCCCGTGCTCAGGCCTAACTACATCTAGTCGTGTTCTCAACCGCCTACCCTGTAACATTTGAGCCGGGCACTCACCAGTTGCACAATGTGGAGTATTATGATACACTAACAAGAACCTCTGTATCGCTACCTCGGGGTCAACGGCTTCAAGTCTTGCTTTTTTGATAACATTCTTTATGAGTTTCACCGCATTTTCCGCCGCCCCGTTGGATGACGGGTGATATGGAGCAGAGAAGGCATGATACACGCCATTCATTTTCAAATAATCTGCAAAGACCTTACTTGTGAAGGGCGGTCCATTATCCGTCACCAGCTGCCTTGGAATTCCCCACCGTGACCATGACTCCCGCAATTTTGCGATTGTAAACTCTGCCGTGGTACGTCCCATTTTGAAAACTTCGACCCATTTAGACCTTGCATCCACCGAGACTAGGTAGGTATGGCCATCGATCGGCCCAAGAAAATCTAGGTGGACCCTTTCATATGGAGAGTTCGGCCAGCGCCACGGTGCGGCGGGCGCGGCGGGCGGCGCCGGCGCCACCGCGGCGCAGGTGCCGCACGTCTTACACTGTGCCTCTAAATCCTCGTCTAGGCCCGGATACCACACGTAGGAGCGGGCGTACGCCTTCGTCTTAACGATTCCCATGTGAGCTCCGTGCAGCTCCCTCAGAACCCATTGCCTACAATTAGCCGGAACTACAACTCGGTGGCCCCACATAACGCACCCTAACTCCGTATACAGCTCCGACTTCCTAGCTAGGTACGGTTCCAGCTGTTTCACGTCGACGTGTCTAGGCCAGCCGTTCTCAATATATCCGTAAACTCTACTGAGTATTGGATCGCGCGCCGTTTCCTTTCTAATTTTATCGTGGTCTAGCAACATAGCGTCCGTCGCGAAATGTAAGTACGTCTGCTCGGGTGGCTCGCAAGCGGTTTTCTCTACTACAGGTAGCCGCGACAAAATGTCAGCGCCGTTGCTACTCGTGCCTACGTATTCTATGTCGAAGCTATATGCGGCGAGAATAAGAGCCCACCTTTGCATTCTACTTGCGGTCATAGTTGGAATGCCCTTTTGCGGACTAAATATACTGACCAACGGCTTGTGATCCGTTTTTAATAGGAATTTCTTGCCATATAGATATTGATGAAACTTTTTCACGCAATATACTATGGCAAGTGCTTCCCTATGTATCTGGGCATACGCCTGCTCGGCCCTGGTAAGTTTCCTCGAGACATACGCGATCGCGCGCTCAACTCCGGCGTCGTCCCGCTGCGAGAGCACGCCGCCGACGCCGACCGCACTCGCGTCGCATGTTAGCACCAGGTCGCATCTCGGGTCGTAGTGCGCCAGCACGTCGCTGCTCACCAGCAGCCGTTTGGCTCGGTCGAAGGCGCGCGCGTGCCTCGTCGTCCAGTCCCATCTCACATCGCTCCGCAGCAGCTCATGTAACGGGTGAAGAATTTCGCTCAGATTTTTAACGAACCTTGCATAGAAGTTAATCATACCTAGGAACGATCTCAACTCCGTCACGTTGCCCGGATTCGGCATACTTTTTATCGCGTTGAGCTTTTCCGGATCGGGACGAATACCGTTCTTATCGACAATGAAGCCTAAGTACTTGACCTCTTTATTTAAGAACGAACACTTGCTCTGTTTTACTTTTAATCCGGCCGCCTCTAGTCTCTGAAATAATGCCTCTAGTGATCGCAAATGGTCCGATCTAGATTTGGCTGTGAGAATAATATCATCAGCAAAGCACTGGACGCCCGGAACGCCCTCGACGACGTTGCTGATAATTCGTTGGAAAATTCCACTACTAGAAGCAAGTCCGTAAACTAAGCGGTTGTATTTAAATAATCCACGATGCGTGTTGATTACCGTATACTTTTTAGATTCCTCAGAAATCACAATCTGATTGTAGGCCTGCGATAAATCAATTTTTGTAAATTCTTCCCCACCAGCTAAGTTCGCGAGCAATTCATCTACCCTCGGCAGCGGATACCTATCGACCATCAATACGGGATTGAGCGTTACCTTAAAATCGGCGCATATGCGCAGCGCGCCATCACCTTTAGGTACCAACACTAGTGGCGTGGCCCAGTCCGAGCAGTCGACGGGCTCGATGACGCCGTCGCGCAGCATGGCGTCGAGCTCGGCGTCCACGCGCTCGCGCATTGCGAAGGGCACGGTGCGCGCGCGGTGGAACACCGGCGTGGCGCCCTCGCGCACTCGTAGTCGCGCGCGCTCCCCCGTGTACCGCCCCAGGCCGCCGCTCAATACCTCCTTATGTCTGTCGAGAATAATACGAACCTCGTCATTAAATGGCTCAATTTTAAAATTATTACCTACATCCTCAGACGGATATCGCAACACGGGAAGTTTTATCTGCAGTTCTGCCAGCCACTGTCTACCGATTAATGACGTCACACCATTCTCAATTACAAAGAGGTCCAACTTTTTCTTATGTCGCCCATACTGGGCATTGACCTTTATGGTACCTAACGGTTTTACTTTAGATTTGCCGTCGTAAAAACGAAAAACATACCTCGACTTTTCTAATTTTAACTCACTAAACAGTTTTCTATAAGTCGCTGCACTTATACACGAACACGGAGTTCCCGTGTCGACTTCCATTCTTACACTGGCACCATTAATGTTTACATTGAGACTCACCGGTGTGTAATCACCTAGCACCATTTGAAACAACGGTTCAACCTCTTCTTCCGAACCCGAACTTCCCTGCTCCTCTGTGGACTGCTCCGTCTTGGTCGCTGCCGCCGCCGGCCGCACGAAATGCGCATCAAAGGAGCGCCCGCCGCCGCTTCCCCGCTTACTGCCGTCGGAGCCCTTGTATGGGCACATCTTTTTCAGGTGCCCTTTGTTCTTGCAGCTGTTGCACACAAAATGGGCATATCTGCAACCATCGGTCCTGTGCTGACCGCCACACGCTCCACATTTCGCGCCAAATTTCTTCCCGCCGCCGGCCGAGCCGCTACCGCCCGAGCGGTTCGCGCGGCCGCGTGACGACACGTGGAGCGCATGCACCGCGCTCGTGATCATCGCCGCTCCGCTGCCCAGCGCCGCTGAAGAATCCACGGCCGCCGAATCTCGTTCCGCAGCCTCCAGGGCTGTCGCCAATGTCATCGCCTTTTTGTATGTGAGATCGGGCTCCGAAAATAACCTTTGCCGTATCAAGTCGCTGCTTACACCACACACGAACTGATCACGCAAATTCTCGTCGAGCGCGCTCCCAAAATCGCGATCTTTTGCCATCTTCTTCAGCGTAGCCAAGTATTGCACGATGTTTTCCTCGCCCGCTTGCCGCCTTTGACGGAATTTGTATCGTTCCGCCATTACAGACGGCTTCGGTTGTAAATGCCCCCGCACCAATTCGACAACTGCCTCAAATGTTAGGTCTGTTGGTTTTTTAGGGCTCGCCAGGTTCACTATAAGTTCGTAAACTTCATCACCCACCAGTGAGATTAATGTTGGCAGCCTAAGATCGTCCTTTATCGCATTTGCACGGAAATACATCTCGACTCGCTCACAGTACAACGTCCAATTCCCCGCACTCATATTGAACTCTTTTATTTTGCCGAGAGACATTGTTTTTTTACTTTGTATGTTTTGCACTGGGAACCGAAAACACAATTATACACTTTTACCTCGTCGCCATTGAGATATCCTGGTCAATTGCGAGTGGGAATCGGGAGTGTTAAATAATACGCGGCCATGACATTATAAAAACTGATGTATTCGAATGACAGTAGTTGCCACTGATCACAAATCTACCACAGACTATACATAAATTAACTTAAACACTACACTCTCAAAGAAAAAAAAAAAAGACTTGTGGCACTCGGGGACTGCCGCGGTAAAGCTATTGCATAGCATTTTGTATCAACTTATGCAATTATAATATTTTTTTTATTTATTTATTTTATTCATGCAGTATTGCTTTTTCTTTGATATTAATTCAAGTTACACTTTTTGAGCGTGGTGACCGATAAGAAAACAAATTTTTCAGCAATGGAAGCGACTGATTTATACAAATATTTAGGGTATACACAACTAAAGGGATTAGATCATGTTAGAATTAAAGGTACACTTACGACAGAGTTTAAAAAGAGACTTAACGCTCTATGTAAAACACAACTTTCGGGTAAACATCTCATCAAGGCACTAAATACATTTGCGATCCCCATATTAACGTATTCGTTCGGTGTTATTAAATGGACAAAAACAGATACAGAACAATTAGGGCGAACCATTCGGACCACACTTACAAAACATAACAACTTACACCCTAAATCTGCAATAGAAAGACTTACGATCAAAAGACAAAACGGAGGGAGAGGTCTAATAGATATCCAGCATCTGTGGAGAAAACAAATCTGTAGACTTAAAACATTCTTTCACTCAAAATCTCGTACCAGCAATATTCATAAAACTATAGCCCTAAATGATTTCAACTACACTCCACTTAACTTAGTTGAACAGTCAGATCCACTAGATAGCACCAACATTAACCCACAGATACAAAAAATGGAAGACTGGAAGAAAAAAGTACTTCATGGCCGACATCCTCACGACTTGGAACAATCCCATATAAATAAAGTCGCGTCAAACAAATGGCTTAAGATAGGTAGTTTGTTCCCTGAAACTAAAGGATTTATAATTGCAATACAAGACCAAATAATTAACACTAAAAATTACCGAAAATATATTATCAAGGATCCTTCAGTTACAAACGATAAATGTCGTAGGTGCCACTTACAGCCAGAAACGATCCAGCACATAACTGGGGCGTGCACAACTCTTACGCAGACAGACTACACACACAGACACAATCAAGTGGCAAAAGTAATTCATCAAAAACTAGCCGTTAAATACACACTTATACAGGACGCAAACACTACTTATTATAATTATACACCACAAACCATATTAGAAAATGACACACATAAACTCTACTATGACCGCGCCATTCTCACTGACAGGACAATTCATTACAATAGACCGGATATCACTCTGCAGGATAAAATAAATAAAGTTACCTACCTAATAGATATCGCTGTTCCCAACACACATAACATACAGAAAACAATAACTGAAAAAATCAGTAAATACGCAGACTTGAAGGATGAGGTAACTAGAATATGGCGTCAAGAAAAAGTTTATGTTGTGCCTATAGTCCTCTCCACAACAGGCGTTATCCCAAATCACCTTCTTCAAAGTTTAAAATTGCTAAGTCTAAAAGAAACCCTCTATATCACTTTACAAAAAGCTGCCATCTTAAATACATGTCGTATAGTTAGAAAGTTCTTGCAAATAGAAGAAAACGAAGTAGGTCCACATCAAAACACACCCTCCTCATAACACACAACACGCTGCATTTACTTGGTTTCGGCTTGTAAATGTAGTTTAAACCAGCCTAAGAGCTGAGTAGTTAAAAAACTTTACAAAAAATAATAATAATAATAATAGAGAGAGTTCGTACAATACGTCTAATCGCACACAACGCCGTGTCGAAGACTGCCGAACTGAAACGACGTTAGACGATGCACGGCCTTCAAGCCACACCTCCTTGCCCGTCGGAGTGGGGAGCGTGAGGTTTTTTTTCGTTACGGAATTTCTGGATTCTGTCCCCGCGCTCAAGGCCCGCGATAGAAGCTATGCAATAGCTTAAAAAAGGGATGCAATTTCCAAAAATCCTTTCTTACTGCACACTTACGTCACTTGAGGAACCTTTCTGCCAAATTTTATGCTTCTAGATGATTTTCAGCTTAGTTGGTTGACAACCAAGCCATAACTCGCTTGGAAAGGAACTGCGCAAGAAGATACGCACAAGGTTATTGACATTAATAGTTTTCGGGGAATGCAGATGTAAATACAAACCAAACTTATGTTCTAAAAACGAATAAAAATAAACTTTTAAAAGTATGTATAGAATAACCAATTTTCATAACATTACAACAAACTCGACCGAATTCAAAACCTAACCATACCATACTCTCAACTCATTATTCAATATATAATAATAATACCAGCCTATAACTGTCCCACTGCAAGGCAAAGGCCTCTTCTCATACAGAGAAGGCACGAACATTGATCACTACGCTTGCTCAATGCGGGTTGGCGATTTGAGACTATAAGACCAGGTTTCTTCATGATGTTTTCATTCACCGTTGTCAACGATTTCTAAAATATACTTAGAAAGTACATTAATGAATTTGAAAAAGGAAATCATTGGTATTTGTCCAGATTTGAACCCATGACCTCAGGCAAGGCGAGGCCTTTAGCCACTGGGCCAGTACGACACTCATTGCAATATAACGAATAATCACAAAATCGTTGGTTCCCCGAAACTAAATGTATCTACACTTGCGTTACAAACTTACATAAAAATATACTAGGCACTCTGTATACTTCTGAGACTATCAAACATTAAAAGACTCAATCATTATTATTTTTATACAAAATAGTTTTGAATAGCGAACGCATTCCGAATTTGAATTTTGAATCGGTTAAATAATTCGGCGCGAAATTATCCACGGTTCGATGAAATTGTTTAGTTGGTTGTAGTCAAATAATGTCCAAAATCTATTAAGATTACTTTAAGAAATAATTAATAGTAATAATTTAAGTACTAATTGTATTTTATGCCTAAATCAGGTTTATTTTAATTTTTATGAATCGATTTGGGATAATTGCTCATTAATCGAGTCGATAGTATAAAAAAATCGATTGCTAAAACCTTTTTGGCACACCACTATTACAATAAAAAAAACAATATCATTGATGAATTGGAAGTTTTGAACTAAATAAAGTAGTGGTAATGAATTTTACGTATTATTGGACCGGTGCTTGTTAATTACGTTAAGATCTGGGCTTCTTCTTGTTGTTTATTATATTTAGAGACATAGTAGTCATATTTGTAATTATTTTTACATGTGGGTGGGTGATAATTGTGTAAAATAAAATGTAAACAAACACGATTGGCGCGAAACTTCGACTTTGAATAACAAATAACTTCATTACCACTAATTATTTATTTTGAAATATGGATGAATTTGACCAATAATTAAACAATTAGCAAACCACTACCCCTGTCGTGGAGTTTGGGTGTCCAAAATCTGCATTTTTATGTTTTTTAGCTTCGACCACCACTGTCATCAAAATGGCGATTATCGTAATAATACACTTGTTTTTAACAAATGTAAATTAATAAACTTGCGCACTTAATCTAAAAAAAAATATTTGCGCTTACATGTACGCCTTTTATCCAACTATTTTAATTAAAGCCCCCACATTAGATTCGTTAGGTATCTTAGTCAATAATTAAGATATTAATTAGGATGTCGTATGACCCCAGATTTATCTGGGGTCCAAAATGAGCCGCGGCTGAGCCAGCGGAGGTATGCTTGTCAAGCCCCAAAATGTACCCCGTCCGAACTATACGGTTAATGTTCTCAATCTATCAAAATACACATACCTAACACTACAAAAAGCTGCAATATTGAACACTTGCCGAATAGTAAGAAAATTTTTACAGTTAGATTTAGATTACGATTTGAGTGCAGTACAAAATAATTCACCAGTTCAAATAGAAACTTAGGATTTCACCTTGGTTCACACCCGTGAGATCTTATAAAAACACCAGGTTCTTACCTGAGAAACTTAAGTTTAAAAACCATAATAATAAGAGTTCGTACAATACGTCTAATCGCACACAACGCCGTGTCGAAGACTGCCGAACTGAAACGACGTTAGACGATGCACGGCCTTCAAGCCACACCTCCTTGCCCGTCGGAGTGGGGAGCGTGAGGTTTTTTTCGTTACGGAAATCTGGATTCGGTCCCCGCGCTCAAGGCCCGCGATAGAAGCTATGCAATAGCTTAATAAGTTAAGATTGCGCTTCAAGAAATACAAAAACCCGCGAGATGAAATGGAACTAAAATTAATTGCAAAACGTTGTAAAAATTTAGCAAAGAGTTTATACAGTCTTTATATGAACAACCTAGAATCAAAGATAATCATAAACTATTATGGACTCACGTTAAGACTAAGCGCGGGGGGTCTAGTGTATATCCACTCACAATGACTGACGGACAGACCACAACGTCTACGGGCTCGACTATCTGTGACCTTTTTGGTGATTATTTCTCATCTGTTTACGTCCCTGAACATAACACACCTGGATTTAAGATCGATTCAAGCTATCTTAGTTCACTGGAAACTAATAGCCAGTGTCTAACAACCCCAGAATTGGACATAGATTCTTTACTCAGAAAACTGCAATCTCTGAACATAGGGAAAGGAGCAGGACCGGACGGAATCCCGCCACTATTTATTTCTACCTGTGCGTCGGAATGGGGATGTGAACGCAAAGCTTTGAGCAGATGTCGCTGGCGGCGCAATGGCTAGTGTCAAATCATTATTGCTTTGTTTAAATTTCGTTTTCTTTGTTATTTTTTGTATTTAAACCGGTCTACCATCATTGTTGATAATATGTACTGTCCCTGGAAGCTTAGGGAATTGAAAGACGAACTAAAGAAATAAGGAGCAAGGATAACTGGAAAGAAAACAAATTTTATTGAGAGGCAGACTTTTATATAATAAAATATTTTTCATCGGTGATATGTTCTAGATTTGGCAATTTTTTTAGTTGTAATGAGTTATTTCTTAATTGACTCATGGTAGGAAAATTTACAAAAATTGAGAGAACATTTCTTTAATGTGTTGGTTTTCTTTACGTTTTAGGTTAGAAGTTTTATTTTATTTTCGGCAATCAAAGCCCTTAAAGCTTCTGAAGACTAAGCGAATGACATTCCTGCTGTAGTACTTTATCAATACGTTAATAGCTCCACTCTATCGCCGAAGATTACCAAAGAACATAATCAGAGTTTCTTTGACAAGTACATAACATAACTTATAAATATGTATAGCCTTTTCCCAGTTTTTTTGCGTTGTATCTTTGGACAACTAATGAACACCGGGGTTGGTACATCCTGGTACAGCACACAGAGGTATATTTCGAGAAAATTCAAATTTACTGAATGATAGGTTATAAAATGTATGGATTTGACAGCTTTGGCTTTCAATAGCCATAGCGACGATGCGCCACCTATCGTGAAAAAATGGCAGTTCACATCCTCATTGGTCTTCCCATTACCACAGATAATATAATATACCATTACTAAAAAATTATAAGATGTCTTTAGCCACCGGAACTTTTCCGTCCGAGTGGAAAAAAGCCAAAATCGTTCCAGTACACAAGTCTGACAAAAAAGAGATTATCTCAAACTATCGGCCCATTGCGATTCTCTCCACTTTCGCCAAAGTATTTGAATCAATTATCTGTCCCCATATCCAACACCATTTTAGCCTTTAAATCAAATCAAATTAAATTTATTGCATCCATAATGTACATACAGGTGGTAAATATAGTTACAGAAACAATTATGGACCCTGTCGGGCACAGCAACATTCTAGACACAGTCAGTGTCTAGGAGAGAGGAATAACGCTTAATAATTTTCCTATTTATTTAACATTTAAGTTATCTATTTGCCATCTATCTGATTTTATTTATTTTATTTATTTATTTAACCATTTATGTACACACATAATAAATAGACAAGAAGAAGGAACAGAAAATATGTACAAAGGTATGCTTATTTCTAACGAAATCTCTTCCAGCATACCTGCGAGAGGACAGTTGCAAAAAAAGATATGTAGACACCGTGTGTAGAACGATAAAAAGAAAAATAAATTAAACAATTCACAATAAAGAAGAATACCGTATAGATAATTAATAGAGTCTGGCCAACGAAAGTGTGATCTGAAAAACGCGGCAAATTCAAAAAATCCTAATGTGGTATCACCAACTATACCTCTAGTTAAAAGTTTTGATACTCGTATTTATTATAATTTATTTTTTGATTTATTGGTTCCGTTTGGTGAAGTGTGACGGAGCCGTAACTGTCATGGATGTGAGTTAAAAAAGAGTGTGTAGATTTATTTATTAGTATGCACATAATATTAACCCACTTAACATTTAATTTATTAATTACTTAATCATCATACTCAAAATCATAGTCCAAAAATTCAACCTCTAAGTATTCATCTGTATCTGAATCATCATCTACACTTATAAAAAAAATTCCAATACTTCTTCTGTTATGTGATCTCTTTGTTTATATTTATTTTCCACATTTATTACATGGTCCGTCAATTTTTCCAGTCTTCTGCAGTTATTCGGCCAAATGAGGAACATTGAAACATAAACATAAGAAAAGGTATCATCATATCGTAAATATATAACAATCAGCCAACATGGATCAAGATTACCAAGTCATACTAACAATCGCAATCACAGACAATACACAGATTAATAATGTTGCCATACCCCAACTTTGAAAATACCCCAGATCACGCTTTCGTTGGCCAGACTCTATATACTCTTATAGAGTCTGGCCAACGAAAGTGTGATCTGAAAATCGCGGCAAATTCAAAAAATCCTAATGTGGTATCACCAACTATACCTCTAGTTAAAAGTTTTGATACTTGTATTATTTGTATTTATTATAATTTATTTTTTGATTTATTGGCTCCGTTTGGTGAAGTGTGACGGAGCGGTGACTGTCATGGATATGAGTTGAAAAACGAGTGTGTATATTTATTTATTAGTATTTACATAATATTAACCCACTTAACATTTAATTTATTAATTACTTAATCATCATACTCAAAATCATAGTCCAAAAATTCAACCTCTAAGTATTCATCTGTATCTGAAACATCATCTAAACTTATTTTATTTTATTTATTTATTTGGAAACTGAACAGCTTATTACTAATTTACATGAATAGATATTCACCTCACTGTCAATGAACAGCCCAGTGCAGTTGCATCAACGTTACTTGCATCTTAGTAAACACACACACACACTGCACAGTGACAGCGAGATGATGACAATTATCTCAAAAAAAAAAATATCCAATACCTACTTCTTCTGTTATGTGATCTCTTTGTTTATATTTATTTGCCACATTTATTACATGGTCCGTCAATTTTTCCAGTCTTCTGCAGTTATTCGGCCAAATAAGGAACATTGAAACATAAACATTAGAAAAGGTATCATCATAATCGTAAACATATAACAATCAGCCAACATGGATCAAGATTACCAAGTCATACTAACAATCGCAATCACAGACAATACACAGATTAATAATGTTGCCATACCCCAACTTTGAAAATACCCCAGATCACGCTTTCGTTGGCCAGACTCTATACATGCATATTATTAAATTAAATATTACAGTAATAAATACTAACTAATATCATAAATACTTAAATAACAATACATATTAATATGCAACTAAGACGGAATGGAAAGATAATGCTCTTTCACTCTCTTTTTAAAAACTGCAAGAGTTTGGCAGTCCCTAATATCAGGCGGTAACGAGTTCCACAACCGCACCGCGTGCACAGTAAAGGAGTAGGAGTAAAAGTCGGTAGTGTGGGAAGGTATTTCAAGGAGATGCTTAAGATGCGACCTGCAAAGTGCATCGGAAGGACGGGAGTAGGAGAAGCGTTCGCGGAGGTAAGAAGGCATTTTAGGGTTGTGAAGGACGTTAAATAGCAAACACAAAATCCGAGAGTTCCTGCGAAGTTGAATAGGGAGCCACTTGAGCATCTTGCGAAAGTCTGAAACATGGTCATACTTTTTGAGATTGAAAACAAAACGAATACATATATTTTGCAAACGCTCAAGTTTATTTAAAAGCTCCTCGGTGGCATCCAAATAACAGGCGTCGGCGTAGTCGATGATGGGCTGAATAAGAGTTTGGGCAAGGGAAATTTTGGTGTTCAAGGGCAAAAAGCTCTGGAGGCACTTCAGCGAGTGGAAAGTGTAGTGCACCTTGCGACTGACTTCAGCGACGTGGGCAGTCCATGATAAATAGGAGTCTATGATCACCCCCAAGTTTTTAGCCGTCCTAGCGTATTCAATTTGAACTCCATTCAAACTGAGAGGAGACAGCACCGCAACATCCAGCCTGTTTCGCATATGCCTACCGCCGATAACCATGGCCTGAGACTTTTTAGGGTTGATTTGCAGCCCAAAGGACCGTGACCACTCCCCAATCAATTCCAGGTCACTGTTAATGGCGGTCACAGCGGCTTCCGCATCTTGAATAGGAAAATGATGGTAAAGCTGCAAGTCGTCAGCATAGAGATGGAAGTTACACGAGATTACTCTAGTGACAGAGTTAATAAAAATAGAAAAGAGAAGAGGAGAGAGAACGCCACCCTATGGCACACCCGCAGTAAGAGAGCACCAATCCGAAGAAGTCTCGTCGAGGTGTACCCGCTGCGAGCGGCCTCCAAGATAAGAGTTGAACCAATCAATAGTGGAAGAGGAGAAATTGAAAGATTTAAGGATCCCAAGAAGGATATCGAAGTCAACAGAGCTGAAAGCGCTGCTGAAATCGAGAAGTACAAGTAAAGTAAGAGATTTGTGGTCCATAGCCCGGCGGATATCGTCAGTAACCTTTAAAAGAGCTGTAACAGTGCTGTGACCGGGCCGGAAACCAGATTGAAAAGGACTAAGAAGATCATTATTAGAGAGAAACAGAGACAATTGCTGATGGACAATGTGCTCAAGAACTTTGGAAAGATAAGGAAGTATGGAAATGGGTCTGAAATCGGTCAGTGTGACCGGGTTAGGGATTTTGGGTAGTGATAGATAGATAGATAGATAGATAGATAAACTTTTTATTCAGTGCACACAAAAGACACAGCACAACACACAAAATCACAATATTTTTTAATTTACATGTAGGTATTTGGAAACAATTTAAGGTGCCGACATACAAAAAATAAGAAACAGGAAAAATACATTATACAAATAAAAGTGACACAAGTAACATACCTACTAGTGGAATAATACGGGCTAACTTCCAAGCATCGGGAACAGTGCAAGAAAACAAGGAGAAGTTAAAAATGTGGGTCAAAACGGGAAGTAATGTGGAGAGGATAGGAGAAATCATTCTTGAGCAAAGCCCGTCATTCCCAACAGCGGAGGAGGAGATAGCACAAATAGATTTTTTGACATCACTTTCACTCACAGGACTGAAATCGAAAGACGAACACCGCGGCACTGGCAAAACGGAAAGTTTATTTAATGTAGATAATTTGACGTGTGGATCCAACGTAACGGGTGAAAGTGAAAAATGTTTGTTTAGAGCACACACGTCAATGCCTTTGCTAGAAGCGGCAGGAGACTTACCAATGCCGACAGTTTTCAAAAACTTCCAGACTTCAGAGGAGTTCCGGTTGTCAAGAGAATTATGGAAGTAGCGTCTCTTTGCATCTCTACACATACGACTACAGCGATTACGCATCTCTCTATACGAACTCAGGTTGTGCTCGGAAGGACGGCGCTTTAACCTCCTTTTAGCTCGGTCTCTAACTGCCATTGCATCCTTAATAGCAGGAGTGAGCCAGGGTGCCGGCATATATTTTACTCTAACTCTACGGATAGGAGCATGACGTTCGTAAAGACTTAATATTTGAGAATTGAAAATGTGAACCATCTCGTTGATACTTGAACTCTCAAAAACATCCGTCCAATCGATGACACCAGCATCCCGCAGTAGCGCCTCCTGATCTATGCCCTTGTAGTTCCGAAGGAAAATGAATGATGGCTTGCGCTTAGGAGGACGAATCTTGTAAGACATGAAGATTAAATCGTGATAGGAAAAACAAGCAGTAAGCTGACCGTGGACCGACACATTATTAGATTTTGAAACAATCATGAGGTCCAAAAGAGAAGGGGTGCAATTAGGGAAATGATGAGTAGCGGAAAGAGGGAGAATACTGAGATTAAAAGAAGATACAAGAGATTGAAGTTTGCGAGTACGAGAGTCATTTTTAAGGATACAAGTATTAAAATCACCCATCAGAACTACGTGGTCATAAGTAGGACATACATCGTTTAAAAGGGATTCGAAAGAGTCAAAGTAATCAATACTGAGGTTAGGACTATACATCACTCCAAGAAGCATCTTAGAGCGATGTAAAGTGATTTCTAAAAACAGATGCTCTGCTGACCCCGAGTAGGAAGATGGTGATGTACTGATAACCTTATAAGGAATACCAGCTCGCAAATAAATAGCAACACCACCACCGCCCTTCCCCGTACTATCATTACGAATAAGGACAAAGCCAGGGAGGGCATAGTGTACAGATAAAAGAGAAGGTTTCAGAAATGACTCGGAGATCAGTAAAGCATCTAAGTGTGCACAATTAATGGAAGCCAGAAGATCAGAGTAATGGCTAGGAACACTCTGGGCATTTATATGAGCTATGTTGAGGTTATTGGGGTAAGGAGAAAACAGAGAGGAAATCTGATCACCAAGTGTCAGTGTGGACGCTGAATCACTCGCCGCACTAAGGAAGCTGCTGGAAGAGGAAGAACATGAGATAAAGTCATCATCAAAATCACCATCGGTCATAAGTTGCAAATATATTAATTATAATAAATAAAAAAAATAAAAAATATAATATAAGAAGAATAAAAAATAAAAATAAAGTGCGCCCAACTAATAAAACCACCTGCACGCTGTTGTTGGAAGAGATTTAACAAAACATTAAAGATAAAAAAAGCAATCGAGAATATCAGTCATCACAACAAACTAAAATAAACGCATAGTGTAACGAAACGTAAAACAGGAATTATGAAATTGACAGACGTCAAATCAAATGTCATCATGTCAAGTAAAATATAATTTCTCTACATGACACTGGCAGAATAGTCGGCATCGGCTCAGTTGCCAAAGAAGAAAAAAAAAAAAAAAATAAGAAAAAAAAACATCTACCGGCAGACATTCAGAGTGAAAAGTAAATAAAATAGATGTTACAGTAAAGATTGTAAGGGTAGAATAATAGAAGAAAAAACAAGTCCAAAAGTGTACCGACATGACTTGTTACGTCATTATTATGTGGCCGAATAAAAACATGCACGGGGATCAGACAAATGAAACCGTAGACTCAGCGACGGGTCTTCCTCATAATCTTCGCTCTAGGGGTAGCGGTTTTAGGCAAAGTTAAATGTACTATTATGTGTGTGTCTTTCTGTGTGTATGTTAAATGATGTATTTATTCTAACTTATTTATTTATTCAATTACATTTTAGTATTTATTACAATTAGTTTATATGATTTTCATAGATTATATTTATTAAAATGAATACGTAAAAGGTCCATATTATATTGTGCGTCAATTAATTATTAGTCATTTTACTTATCAAGTTAACAGTAATCATTATTTTTAATAAGATTAATATTTAAATGTCCATATAATATTACTAGCACTCCGCCCGCGACTTCGTTCGCATGATTTCAGTAGAAATTACATACAAACTTTCAACCCCTTTTTTACCCTCTTAGGGGTAGAATTTCCAAAAACCAATAAATTAATTAATTCTTTTTATCAACCAAGAGCATAAATCTTAAATTTCACGTTTCCAACTTACAAAGTGTAGAAATTACATACAAATTTTCAACCCTCTTTTTACCCCCATAGGGGTGGAATTTTCAAAAACCAATAAATACATTAATTATTTTTTCAACCATGAGCATAAGCCTAAAATTTCACGTGTCCAACTTACAAACTGTAAATATTTCATACAAACTTTCAACCCCCTTTTTACCCCCTTAGAGGTCGAATTTCCAAAAAGCAATAAACACATTAATTCTTTTTATCAACCAAGACTGTAAATCTAAAATTTCACGTGTCCAACGTACAAACTACAGAAATTACATACAAACTTTCAACCCCCTTTTTACCCCATTAGGGAGGGAATTTCCAAAAATCCTTTCTTAGTTCTCACTTACGTCACTCGAGGAACCTTTCTGCCAAATTTCATGCTTCTAGGCCTAGTGGTTTTGGCTGTGCGTTGATCGATCAGTCAGTCAGTTTCTTCTTTTATATATATATATAATATATATAATACTAGCTGTTGCCCGCGACTTCGTCCGCGTGGTTAAGAAGATATAAAATTTAATGATGTTTAACGCAAACTATTTTTAAATTTCAGTTAACAGAAAATGCCTATCACACTAAGCATAATTTTTTAAAGCACGAATTAGGAAAAAAATATAGAGTAACACAAAATTATTTCTTAGTTTATGTCTCCTACTCATAAACTCTAGACTTGTTAAATTTCAGGACAGTTGTACAAAAAGACATCCGGACTTTCATACAAACATGCGAGAGCCCTTAAACCGCCTTAATCCGGCCCTGTCGCAAAATCCGTTTTTAGTGGACGTTTACTAACTATGAACTACCTCCATGCCAAATTTCAAGATAGTAGTTCAAAAAAATGAAGCACTTTCATATGAACTTGCGAGAGCCCTTAGACCTCCTTTATCCGGCCCTGTCGCAAAATCCGTTCTTAGCTGACATCTACTAACTATAAACTACTTTCATGACAAATTTCAAGTTTGTAGCATAAAAAATGAAGGACTTTCATACAAACTTGCGCGAGTACTTAGACCCCTAAATCCGACCCTGTCGCGAAATCCGTTTTTAGCGGACGTTTACTAACTATGAACTACCACCATGCCAAATTTCAAGATTGTAGTTAAAAAAATGAAGCACTTTCATATAAACTTTCGAGAGCCCTTTGACCTCCTTTATCAGGCCCTGTCGCAAAATCCGTTCTTAGCTGACATCTACTAACTAATTAACTATAAACTACTTTCATGACAAATTTCAAGTTTGTAGCACAAAAAATGAAGGACTTTCATGCAAACTTGCGAGAGCCCTTAGACCCCTAAATCCAGCCCTGTCGCAAAATCCGTTCTTAGCGGTCGTTTACTAACTATGAACTATCTCCATGCCAAATTTCAAGATTGTAGTTAATAAAATGGAGCACTTTCATATAAACTTGCGCGAGCCCTTAGATCCCCGAAGTCCGCCCTGTCGAAAAATCCGTTCTTAGCAGACGTCTACTAACTATAATCTACCTCCCTGGCAAATTTTAAGTAGTAAGGGGGTGTTAAAGTTTTTCAAAAAAACTTTAACACCCCCTAAATCGTCTTTTGGGGGTAGTTTCGAAAAACTAATAATAACAACCTTTATTATTTATTTATTTTAGTATTCGTGTAATGTTTCAAGTTTAGTTACCCATGAAATAAGATTCTGCCATACAAATTTCAACACCCCCTAAATCGACTTGAGGGGGTAGTTTCAAAAAACTAATAATGTCAATCTTTATCATGTACTTAGAATACTATTTGCGCCAAGTTTCAAAAATATTAGCCGAAGGAATTAGATTTTTCATACAAACTTTGCCCCCCTTTTTAAGCCCCTTAGGGGTAGAATTTCGAAAAATCCTTTCTTATCGGATGCCTACATCATACAAAGAATACACCTTTCAAGTTTCAGGTCTCTACGTTCAGCGGTTTGGGCTGTGCGTTGATCCGTCAGTCAGTCATTCAGGACAAAGCATTTTATATATATAGATATATATATACTAGATGACCCGGCAAACTTTGTTTTGCCATAAAACACCAAACATTCATCTACCCTACTTACCCTACCCTAACAACCCTGCACTACCTACCCTACCCTAACAACCCTGCACTACCTACACTACCCTAACTACCCTACACTACCTACCCTACCCTAACTACCCTACACTACCTACCCTACCCTACCCTACCTACTCTACCTACCCTACCCTTCCTGCCCTACCTTACCCTATCTACCCTACCCTACCTACCCTACTCTACCTACCCTACTCTACCTACCCTACCCTACCTACTCTACCCTACACTACCTACTCTACCTACCCTACCTACCCTACCCTACCTACCCTACCCTACACTACCTACCCTACCTACCCTACCTACCCTACCCTACCCTACCTACTCTACCTAACCTTCCTACCCTACCCTACTTACCCTACCCTACCCTAAACGGGATAAAAAAAGTATCCTATGTCCTTCTTCTGGTTCTTAGCTACCTCCCTACCAATTTTCAGCCAAATCGGTTCAGCCGTTCTTGAGTTATAAATGGTGTAACTAACACGACTTTCTTTTATGTATATAGATATATATACTAGCTGTTGCCCGCGACTTTGTCCGCGTGGTTAAGAAGTTATAAAGTTTAATGATGTTTAACGCAAACTATTTTTATATTTCAGTCAAAATCCTTTCTTAGCTGACATCTACTAACTATAAACTACTTTCACGACAAATTTCAAGTTTGTAGCACAAAAAATTAAGGACTTTCATGCAAACTTGCGAGTCCCTTAGACCTCTAAATCCGGCCCTGTCGCAAAATCCGTTCTTAGCGGACGTTTACTAACTATAAACTACCTCCATGCCAAATTTCAAGATTATGGTTCAAATAATGAAGCACTTTCATATAAAAATGCGCGAGTCCTTTTACCCCCGAAGTCCGGCCCTGTCGAAAAATCCGTTTTTAGCAGACGTCTACTAACTATGAACTACCTCTATGCCAAATTTCAAGATAGTAGTTAAAAAAGTGAAGCACTTTCATATAAACTTGCGAGAGCCCTTTGACCTCCTTTATCCGGCCCTATCGCAAAATCCGTTCTTAGCCGACATCTACTAACTATAAACTACTTTTATGACAAATTTCAAGTTTGTAGCACAAAAAATGAAGGACTTTCATGCAAACTTGCGAGAGCCCTTAGACCCCTAAATCCGGCCCTGTCGCAAAATCCGTTCTTAGCGGACGTTTACTAACTATAAACTACCTCCATGCCAAATTTCAAGATTATGGTTCAAATAATGAAGCACTTTCATATAAAAATGCGCGAGTCCTTTTACCCCCGAAGTCCGGCCCTGTCGAAAAATCCGTTTTTAGCAGACGTCTACTAACTATAATCTACCTCCCTGCCAAATTTTAAGTTAGTAACTCAAAAAATGAAGAACTTTCATATAAACTTGCGAGAGACCCCATAAATCCGGCCCTGTTGCAAAATCGGTTCTGAGCGTCGTCTATTAACTATAAACTACCTCCCTGCCTTTTAAGTTTATAGTTAAAAAAAATAAGGATTTTCATATAAACTTGCAAGACCCTTAGACCCCCTAAATCCGGCTATGTCGCAAAATCCGTTCTTAGTGAACGCCTACTATCTATAAACTACATCTCTGCCAAATTTTAAGATAGTAGGTCAAAAAATGAAGGACTTTCATACCAACTTGCGAGAGCCCTTAGTTGTGTAATGTTTCAAGTTTTTTTCATGGGTAACTCATGAAATAAGATTCTGCCATACAAATTTCAACACCCCCTAAATCGACTTGAGGGGGTAGTTCCAAAAAACTAATAATGTCAATCTTTATCATGTACTTAGATTACTATTTGTGCCAAGTTTCAAAAATATTAGCCTAAGGAATTAGATTTTTCATACAAACTTTGCCCCCCTTTTTAACCCCCTTAGGGGTAGAAATTCGGAAAATCCTTTCTTATCGGATGCCTACATCATACAAAGAATAAATCTTTCAAGTTTCAGGTCTCTACGTTGAGCGGTTTGGGCTGTGCGTTGATCCGTCAGTCAGTCATTCAGGACAATGCATTTTATATATATAGATATAGATAATTCTGAGTCAATGTCAGTCAATTTGCTATAATTGTCTTATCTTTTATTGAATTTATCCGACAGATATTCGTCAATGGTATAATAACTTTTATTAATTAAGAATTGTTTTAATTTATTTATTATTATATTGGTTTTATTTACTTGTTTTATGTTTTCTGGTAATTTGTTATATATTTTTATCGACATAGAATACGGACTAGAAGAGTGCAATTTAAGGCGGGAGGAGGGTAGATCTAGTCTGTTTTTGTAGCGCAACGAATAGTTTGTCTGCATGTCATCACGTGTGTTGTAAGACTCTGGGTATTTGCGAACTAGTTTACATAGAGTCTGGCCAACGAAAGTGATCTGAAAAACGCGGCAAATTAAAAAAAATCTAATGTGGTATCACCAACTATACCTCTAGTTAAAAGTTTTGATACTTGTATTATTTGTATTTATTTTTTTGATTTATTGGCTCCGTTTGGTGAAGTGTGACGGAGCCGTGACTGTCACGGATGTGAGTTAAAAAAGAGTGTGTAGATTTATTTATTAGTATGTACATAATATTAACCCACTTAACATTTAATTTATTAATTACTTAATCATCATACTCAAAATTATAGTCCAAAAATTCAACCTCTAAGTATTCATCTGTATTTGAATCATCATCTACACTTATATAAATTTTTCCAATACTTCTTCTGTTATGTGATCTCTTTGTTTATATTTATTTGCCACATTTATTACATGATCCGTCAATTTTGCCAGTCTTCTGCAGTTATTCTGCCAAATGAGGAACATTTAAACATAAACATAAGAAAAGGTATCATCATATCGTAAATATATAACAATCAGCCAACATGGATCAAGATTACCAAGTCATACTAACAATCGCAATCACAGACAATACACAGATCAATAATGTTGCCATACCCCAACTTTGAAAATACCCCAGATCACGCTTTCGTTGGCCAGACTCTAACTCTAAAATATAAATATTAACTAAGGTAAGGAATTTGTGTTTCCGGAAATAAGGCTTGCAGCTATCTGTTTGTTCAATATTGGTAATTATTCGTATCAGCTTCAGCTATCTTAACGATCACCAACATGGCTTTGTAGCGTCAAGGTCTACTGCTACGAATTTAATGTCTTTTACGGAGTCCCTGATCGAAACTATTGACTCGAATAAGCAGTTTGATGTGATATAAACCGATTTCAGTAAGGCCTTTCATAAGATCTCCCACTCCATACTGATAAAAAAACTGGCAACATATGGTATCACAGGACCCTTGCTGAAGTGGTTGGAATCATACCTCGCTAACCGTGAATTTTATGTTGTAGTAAATGGTTTTCTTCTACCAACAATTACCGCATGAGTTCCGGTGCCGCAGGGTTCCCACTTGGCCCCCATATTATTATATCGTGTACTTATATGGAATGTACCTAATGTGTAAACAATTGTAAGCTAACCTGAATAAATAAATAAAATAAATAATATAAGATTTTACATATCTCCAATTATCTGTAGTAACAAAAACAAGCTGAACAGCAGCTACTGTCTATACTAAATTTAAAAACAAACAAGTGCGAGTCGGACTCGCACACGAAGGGTTCCGTACCATTATCGCAAAACACTGCATAAAAATCACGTTTGTTGTATGGGAGCCCCCCTTAATTTATTTTATTTTAATTTATTAATTAATATGTTTTGAAGTAAATATACAACTAAACATTCTGTGAATATTTCAAGCGTCTACCTGTTGCCGTTATTAATATCGAGCAAAAAACGGCAAAAATATCACGTTTGTTGTATGGGAGCCCCCCTTTAATATTTATTTTATACTGTTTTTAGTATTTGTTGTTATAGCGGCAACAGAAATACATCATCTGTGAAAATTTCAACTGTCTAGCTATCACGGTTCATGAGATACAGCCTGGAGACAGACGGACAGACAGACAGACAGACAGACAGACAGACAGACAGACAGACAGACAGACAGACGGATCGCGAAGTCTTAGTAATAGGGTCCCGTTTTTACCCTTTGGGTACGGAACCCTAAAAACAACGAAAACGTCCCTATTTTACTTCTTCATACTCATGTTCGTAGAGAGTTTATGCCACACTCGCCTCTTGAAGTTTTTGTGATATGTTGTCTGCGCATCTACAACGAAAAAAGAAACGGTTATCAATGTTATTATTGTTTCAATCGTACCCACAATAATTGTTTCATCCGTCCCCATAACCGTCAACCGCTATTAAAACAAACATGTATAGCGTCGAGACAAAACTGCATAAACAGAAAAGTATAACAGTTTTCGAATCTTCAAAATCTAACAATAAAGCAGAAAATCACTCAAAATTCAAATCAACAAAGTAATTTGAAAAAGAACAGTAGAAAATACTTATTTTTTGTCGAAAAAATATAATAGGGTCAAAACGTACCTACACGTAACGAAGTGAAATGCATCACTGTACCTAATCGTAATTCATGTCCGGACTCCCCGGCCGCGTCTCTTTCCCCTTGTACCCCGCACCACACCACTAATAGTTTACGAGTTAGTAGCGTTGTTTCAACCGTACCCAGTCTCCCAGACGCTTTTATCAGTTTTCTGACGTGATACTGGAAATGCAAAGTAGGCGTGGCACGCGTGTCACCTTCCAACGCCCTTGGTCGGCGTGCATGCGTTGCCAACCAGTTAGTTGGCAACTTGTTTGAAGCCAGCTGCAAGTGTAGACGCTTGTTGACAACCACGCGTATGACAGTCGCGCTCTTCCGTATTATTATTATATTACTCTTTGGTCGCGCGCTTCTGCAGGTGGCGAGCGCAGACGCACGCGCAAATTATGGCTCAACAGAGCGAACGTAAAGTAATAACGGAAATAACGATATAATAATATAAAGAGACTTGTCCTGTCTTTGGGATCTGACATCAGAGTGTGTTCGTAGTCGCAGCGGAAAAACGTCGAATTTATTAATTTCAGATAAGCAGATAATTAGTTTATGACGTCGTGTAATTGTGTATAGTAAGTACAAATTTGTGTATCCAACCATTGGGGAGCTATTCAACAAAAACTGTTTCCGCTGGAACTACGTCATCCTAGCGGCACCTTTTTTTTCCTATGCACGTAGATAAAAAAAATACATTCAATAATTAGTTTGAAACGAGAGGTAAATGTGTATGCTTAAATAAAATTTGTGTGACATAAAACTGCGAAGATAATCAAGTTTCCGCTGCGCTGACGTTTGGCTATTTGATGAAAATCATATAAAACGGCTTAGTGCAGAGTTGATTTTTTTTACGCACTTTGCTTTGAATTTGTGTGTAATGATTGTGAAAACAGAATTTGAAAAAATCTTACCGTTCAGAAGATATACACGTAAAAGTAAAATAAGGTTTTTAGGTCCAAGTACTTAAAATAGGAAAACTAGAGCCTAATTTATAACGTTTATTTGTATCTTGTAAGGGTCTACAAAGTCCTGCCAAGTTTCATGTATGTGTTCTTAGTAATTAATAAGCAGTCGCATAATTTACTACGACTGGACCCACTATATTGTATGACAACCGATTTTAGGACATTTTAATGGAAATGCAACGTAAAACATATGGCGATAATTCGTGTATTAATGCAACTATTCACATGTAAAATTTCAGCTCATTACACTAAATAATAAAAGAGATATAATAAAAATACCAGAACAACCGCAATTCATGGATAAACCGACCAAGTTTGAATGGCTACAAAAAAGCGGCCGTGCAGTATATAGAGCTAACATTCTAAAATTTCCAGTATAGCATCGTTATTGTGTGTAATAGTTTCGTACAGGTGCGTACACAATCGTTTAGCAGAAAATAAAACAACTGTAAGTATTAACATTATACTCATAAAAGTATTTATTGGTTAATGACTAATTAAAATGAAAAAAAAATACAATATTATTAACAAAGTAGGTAATAATAACATTAACATAAAGAATCAGTTTTTTAATTAATATAAATAACAAATATGTGGCCCACTGTAAAAGCCTATATGAATAAGTAAATCTTAGGATTTTTACTGGTACCTACTAACTAACTAACTTTTCGGGAAACTGATACAATTGTTCTATCTCACGAGTCGCGACCGACGTACTGCGTTACTGCGGGATCGTCTTAGTCATGTGTGCAGATGCACATTGTTTCTGTGTGCGTAAGCGATACTGAGCGCCAGAGTTTGTATTATACTAGAGGGAACGTATTTACGACGAAAAAGAAACTGTTAATTCTTTCGTTCTTGCTTATAGAAAAATTCTATCAAAAAAAAAGAGACAAACATAGGCAAACGCTACCATCCTGAACGTCAAAGAGATAACTTTTATAACTTAAATACGTTACCTCTAGTATAATACAAACTCTGCTGAGCGCTCCCGAGCTTACGCACACAGAAACAATGTGCATGTGCACTACACACACGACTGAAGGGCTTATTACACTACACGGTATGCAGGGCCCTAAACCTTAATTTAGGGTAGTGTAATAACTGTTAGGAAGTTAGGGTTCTCATAATATCGACCTTATTGCTTCGGAATGATTTAGTGACCCGGTATTCAGGGCCCTGAATACCGTGTAGTGTAATAAGCCCTTAAGACCAACCCACCGTCGTGAGATAGAACAACCTTCTTTAGATTATTCCCGTATCTATCTAATAACTACTGGTGTGTTAATATTTTTTTCTAATTATGATTAATATTTCATTTAATCAAATTTAACTAACATCAAAATATTTCTACGATGGAAGCAGCAGGATATTAAGGACGTAATATTCTGACAAATAAATGCATTTGCTAATACAGAAGTAATTCTTATTGTAATAATTTCGTAAGTTTGAGAAACAAACAAGTGAGCTACTATTTTGATCACGAACATTATTTGTTACTTGTTCAAGAATTGTGTGCTCACCTGTATCAATCCAATAATGGTACGACACTGGAAATTTTAGAATGTTAGCTCTATATACTGCACGGCCGCTTTTTTGTAGCCATTCAAACTTGGTCGGTTTATCCATGAATTGCGGTTGTTCTGGTATTTTTATTATATCTCTTTAATTATTTAGTGTAATGAGCTGAAATTTTACATGTGAATAGTTGCATTAATACACGAATTATCGCCATATGTTTTACGTAGCATTTCCATTAAAATGTCCTAAAATCGGTTGTCATACAATATAGTGGTCCAGTCGTAGTAAATTATGCGACTGCTCATTAATTACTAAGAACACATACATGAAACTTGGCAGGACTTTGTAGACCCTTACAAGATACAAATAAACGTTATAAATTAGGCTCTAGTGTTCCTATTTTAAGTACTTGGACCTAAAAACCTTATTTTACTTTTACGTGTATATCTTCTGAACGGTAAGATTTTTTCAAATTCTGTTTTCACAATCATTACACACAAATTCAAAGCAAAGTGCGTAAAAAAAATCAACTCTGCACTAAGCCGTTTTATATGATTTTCATCAAATAGCCAAACGTCAGCGCAGCGGAAACTTGATTATCTTCGCAGTTTTATGTCACACAAATTTCATTTAAGCATACACATTTATCTCTCGTTTCAAACTAATTATTGAATGTATTTTTTTTTATCTACGTGCATAGGAAAAAAAAGGTGCCGCTAGGATGACGTAGTTCCAGCGGAAACAGTTTTTGTTGAATAGCTCCCCAATGGTTGGATACACAAATTTGTACTTACTATACACAATTACACGACGTCATAAACTAATTATCTGCTTATCTGAAATTAATAAATTCGACGTTTTTCCGCTGCGACTACGAACACCATCAGAGTCATGTATAGAGGCAACTGAAAAAAAATGCATGGGATATTTTTTAAAGTATATTCTTTTACTTTAAAGGTACCTAAATATACTAACTTCTGCCAGCGGCTTCGCCCGCGTGAAAGTGTTTTCTTATCCCAAGCGAACATTATACCGGGATGAAGAGATGCATATATGTGCTATTCCAGATTATAATCTATCTCTGTGGCAAAATTCGTCCTGATCCGCTCAACAATTTTAGCTTGATTGAGCAACAAACATACACACATCCATCCAAAGTTTCGCATTTATAATATCAGTTAGAAGATAGTAATATTAGAGTTTAGTTTTTAAAGTTTCTTCGTCTTTTTGAAGTTTTGATAGGCAAGGCGCCATGACGTCGTTGTAATGAACATACGGTACGAGTGTAAATACGTCCTCTCTGCGCAGCGTTCTAAATATACTGACTTACTGAGCAGTATATAATAGTAATCTTTGCTACTGGGGTTAGGAGCTTGTTTCAAACCGTATAGCCGGCATCGCCCCACGCGCTTCCAACCAAGGTGACCTTGGTTTTTGTCGCGGTCGGCAACCGTGTAGCACAGGCTTATAAAAGATAGTAACATTAGAGTTTAGTTTTTAAAGTTTATATAGTATATTATTTTTGAAATTTTGATATTCCTATCAAAACTTCAAGGCGCCATGACGTCGTTGTAATGAACGTACGGTACGAACGTAAATACGTCCTCTCTGCGCAGCGTTCTAAACATACTGATATACGTAAGTATCTCTAAGTAGTCTGTGATACTGATACTGAAGTTCGGACTCGGAGCTTGTTTTAATTACCCGACTGCCGAAGGAGGGTAATGTGTTTATCAGTCTATGTATGTAGGTATGTATGTATGTAAGTATGTATGTTTGTTCCTATGTGGCGTTCTAGAGACCAAACGCGTTAGCCGATTTTGATGGTTCTTACGTCAATCGATTCGTCTTAACCCCGCGAGTGTCACTGGCTACATGAAAATTGGATAATAGGAAAATGGCGGATTTTGGGCGCCATATTGTAGGGGCCCAAATTTTTTTTTCTTCCAAACCTATCGTGTGGGGTATCAAAATAAAGGATTTTAAGGGGTGATTTCAAAAATATATAACACTTATATGTTTAAATGTACCTAATTCGAAAAAAAAATAACTAAAAAGATATAAATAAAAAAAGTTAATTAAAAAATCAAAAAACCCGACTGCTTGAAAAGCGAACTAAAAAGACGTAAACAAGGAGAAAATCATGCTGTGCAGTCGGAGGATACGTCTGGTTTTGGTCAGTCAGCTCGCGTAGATGTATCCTCCGGCAGCACAGCATGATTTTCTCCTTGTTTACGTCTTTTTAGTTCGCTTTTCAAGCAGTCGGGTTTTTGATTTTTTAATTAACTTTTTTCAAACCGTGTAGCTGGCATCGCCCCACGCGCTTCCAACCAAGGTGACCTTGGTTTTTGTCGCGGTCGGCGGCAACCGTGTAGCACAGGCTTAATAAGCGCTTACACGCAACTTGATTCCAGTCGTGTTCTAACATCGCGTCGAGTTGCTAGTCTCGCGACAAATTTATTTTTCCGTAACTATGCCGTTTTGTTCCATTTTGGAGTGCAGAAATGATAGTAGGAGAAATAATCTTAAAAATGGAGGTGTTTCGTATCATCGGTAAGAACGATTTTATTTGTTTTCTAATAAAATCTTAGTAAATTTCAATTTACTAATAATTTAATAAAACGTCTAGTTAAAATCAACCTTAAACAGTTAAAATAAAGTTTATTTTGGATTGAATGTATTCACCATTTCGTTTTCGAAAGTTCTTTGCTACTCAATTAGGGATGTAGTCGGGTCGGGTATCGATTTTATAGATAGATATCGATAAAAGAAAATAGAAATTTAATCCACCTAATAAAAAAAAAAAAAAAAAAGATTAAATAAAAAAATAAAAAAAATAAAAAAAAAATGAAAAAAAAAAAAATAAAAAAAAAAAAAAATAAAAAAAAAAAATAAAAAAAAAAAAAAAATAAAAAAAAAAAATAAAAAAAAAAAAAATATATATTGGATTAAATATTTCCAAAAAAAAAATAAGTATGCTGTATTGCATGAATAATAATTATTACAATGATTGTTTATGCCTTAGATAAAGTACCTATAGATTAAGCCCTGGCGTGGCCGCACATGAGACAGCAATAGTTAGTTCTGGTGTTACAACAAGAACAAGAACACTACAACCCACCATCGCACTGACACTTATTATCTATAAATAACCCAAATTCCTTGTCTCAATTAACACATAATACCACGAAATCATAGAAAATCAAACAAAACCGAGTTTGTTTGTCAAACCTGCCATTGTATTAGAGTTTGACAAACAACAGAAACCGGCCACGGTGACAAAGACAAAAAATAATCTTTTGTCCTTATTATTTACATGGAGCTGCCAATTAGCCATCTCGCTCTATCAATAAAGGTCATTTTAAGGCTTAATCTATACCTACTTTATCTAAGGTTTATGCAGTAATTTCTTTTTGTTTTCAGCATCAGAATCAGAATATTTATTTGTGAAACATAGGTAATTACATAAAGATCTTAAGTTATTTATAATGGGCGCTATGTTTTGCCGTGAAGGCGTACAAATATTGAAAAAAATAAAAGAAAATAAAAAATCTAACAGAATAAAACAAAAATAAAAACTTGAGTACAAAAAAGTAAAAAAAACTATTTTAAATGTATTTAAAATATGTTAATAAAATCTACAAATAAATCTACCAAAAATGCAAAATTAATTCTTGAAATCACTAAATGAAAAATCCTTCTAATTTTTAGATTTCCCAAAGATGCAAGCGTCAAAGAGAAATGGATAGATGCAGCGGGTAGATTTAATTGGATGCCATCCAAATCAAGCACGATAAACTCTGAACATTTTTTAGAAGTTGATTTATTAAGCCGTTTTTAGGGTTCCGTACCCAAAGGGTAAAAACGGGACCCGTTTTTTGCTTTTTGCCGTTTTTTGCGATAATGGTACGGAACCCTTCGTGCGCTAGTCCGACTCGCAATTGGCCAGATTTTTTAGTTTTAGCGATACTAACGAACAGTAATAGATTTTATACATATAATATTTTATGTTTAAATAATACTACGCCATTCATCCTACAGTTTTACTGAACCCCAAACAAGTTTTTATTTTTTCGAATTAAGAAATCTAACGATATCGATAATCTAATTGAAAATGCAATTTGACTTCCGTGGTCGAGAAGCGGTAGATATCTACCTACGACACGAATGTCAACCTTATATCAAACGCAATAAAGTTTATAATTGCAACCACTGAGAATACCGCTATCTATGGTCGGGTAGCGGAATTTACTTGGCAATCGAATCTAGTCTGACTTTAGATTACAAAACGTCGTAAATACTTTCTGCACTAACGCAAAATAAATCCTATCTAAAGTGAGTGAAGATTTATTTCCAGATGTAGGATCTATGACTGATGCTTGTTAAGACTAAAATTAAAACGACAAATCAAACGATCGGCTTATTTGTAGTGCATTGTAATATGATTATCAGTTTTTTTGTGTGAGTTTGGCGACAGCGGTTCCCATAGTAATTTTGCTGCATTACACTTCCACTGTTTTTTCTGCTCCTTGGTGATAATAGTGATGTACTACTTGTTACTTTTAAAAGCTTTAAATCGTTTTAATTAATCGAAAATCGATATTGACAATTTGTTAACATAAACGAACATATATAACGAAGTTCAATATTAAGAGTGTAATCAGAGATCTAAAACTAACTACGATGACAGAAGAATGAGAATACAAAACAAAAGTAATAGTAGTTTAAACTTATTACTTTTGTGTTCCCTTTCCTCTGTCATCGAAGCGATTATAAAATCGGTTTAGTCGTAATTTAGTCGCTTAGCGATTGAAACAATTCTGTTTCCGTTGAGCACATCAATAAATGGCTGGGGTGACGTCATCGTAGGTATGCTAGTATTGCCTAGTATTATATTATCTGTGTCGTAGGTAAAAAGATGACATGCTCGGTTTTCATACTATGTAATGAACATGCGGTATCTAGCCTACTCTAAATCTGTGTATTCACTCGCCGTCGCTTATGTACTTTGTGCAGTGTGCTATTTCGCTTTCGAAAGTACTTCGCTACTCAATTAGTGATGTAGTCGGGTCGGTATTGATTTTATATATATGTCGCATCAAGGCTGGCCGATAGATGCAAACCATTGGGAAGTCAGGATGTATTCCCTTAAGTTAAGACATCGTGTGTGGGCAGGTCGGTGGGTACAATCGTGAAAATGAAATCACACAAATTATTCGATACACTGAGTATATTCAAATAGACACAAGTTACATTCTTGCTTACTAATATTACGGATCGACACTGATTCTACGACGTGTTAGCTCTACGGCTGTCAGTACTCAACTGCCAGTACATTTTAGCTCAACTGCAATATTCTATTATCCCCACCACGCAAGTGGTTAGAGAAAGCGCGCCAAAGCGTAGTCGTTCTTGCTTTGCCGCCAGATGGCGTGCTTGCGATTTGTTTTGACATCCGTACTATTGACTAAACCCGACACGGCCATCCTGCGAGACAGGCGTCCTCGTCTGTTCCTCATTGTCAGGTTCTCACAGTGTATCGAATCATGTGGAAATCCTCAATGGATGTCCTCAGCCCTTGGGGGAAACTGAGGGGTCTGTCAGACTCCTACTGACTAAAACCACATGGTGTTCTCTAGGCCGTAATTACTCTTGAGAGGCGAGCGTGGAACACACACGTCGCCTTCTCGGGCCTCTCTCAGGTGACAGATCCCCAAATCTATCACCCGCAGGCATCATCTTCTTGTCCTTGCTCCATGCCATCTCATGTCGTGTTGCGCCACACGTCCTCTTAGTCTACTCCGACCCGCCAGTCTCCCATCATACAAGGGATGTTTTTCTGAAACACAAAATTTCCAAACAGTATTCACTCGTCCAATCCTGACGCATACGCTAGGTGAGTGAGGAAACATTTTGAATCAATCAAGTATGATCATTTAAATGTCTCCCTTCACCTTTGCAAGGAAAGAGTAATTCTATTTCCAACTCAAAGAAAATAGTAACTCAATCATCGATTTGGTACCTAAAAGCACCCAATCATAGTGATTACAAAGTCCAAGTACCACTGATAGTCAATAATCTCAAATTAAATCCAGCAAAAGAAACCACCAGGTATCTTATTCACGACATTTAGCTATCTCATAACTCTCTTAGCAATCACAATTGCTCTACTCGAACATCTCCACGATGTCGCGTCAACTCAACTCTCTGAACTCAGAACCTGTTCACACAGAGATTTAGTCTGTCCTATGTTACGTCAATTCATTATCTACCTCATCTACTATCTCAATTGGTACTTGAGCTTTGCGTGTCTTACTAACACGATCTACGCAAAGTAATCAAAATTAGAAAACCAAAATTATTTCAATTTTCGTAATGAGGGCTTGACGATTCGAACGTCATCAAAATTATCATGGTGACCTCACCAAACGCATGACTGCGAGTTTACTTTCTTTTAATCTCATGACTCAATAGGAACTTTCTGTAAGGTTCCTAACACAAACATGAATTTTCACACCAGACATAGTGTCATGTGTGCCATACAGGCCCTCCGCTGCCATAAAGACCAACAGTTGCCACACAGGCCAACAGTTGTCACACAGGTCAACAGCTGCCACTCAGGCTCACAGTTGTCACACAACGCTCGGTTACTCCTGACCAAACTAGATTATTGGGTTCGTGAAAATAAAGATTTTAGAACCCTACTCTTTAACTAAACCGTTACCCTGGGCCATGTACCACAGTTATTCCAAACAAACTTTAAAACTTATTCTGCAGCAAAAACTGCCAAACCTACAGAAACTCTCGAGTAAAACCTCTAACGCCACGGCTCTATAGCCGACTAGCAATTATATTGCTTTCACACAACGGTCTCTATAGACCCCGACCTCCGCCAGAATCCACTGGTACGGTCAAACATAATATGGCTGATAGACTCAATTACTCGACACCTTAAGCTTGCTCATTATCATCAAAATCCTTTTGACATCAACATCGACTGGTACATAACCCGCTGGCATCTTTCTAACCTACCGCCTGCATATTTGTAGGTCCTAATCGTACCTATTTAAAGCTTTCAGTGTATAACGATAACTGTCCTGTCATAATCACCTATCGCGGACTTAATACAGGGCCTACTTAGTTTTCGTACTAGAGATTCCCACACAACACTATTCATTAGAAAAAAAGTGTCCTACGATCAACAAGTTCAACAACTAAAAGTAATAGTAACAATGCTGTTACAGTTTGTTATAATTCAAAGGCAATGCATACTCAACTCATGAAACCTCTTCAAAAACCCATCGCCACATGTTACGCATGAGGTGCGGTCCAGAATTTGTCTCATAAGCAGACATGTTAATCAGATTTGGTTGACTACCACTGTCATCAACTATGATATCCAATTCTCAAGGAACTTGGTGATCGGGGATCCTTCTCACAAGATTCGCGCTTTTTACCCAAAGATCTTGGAACATACAGACTAATATGAGGGGACCAATTAAGCCTGATAACAATTGCTTCTTAATACCTCGTGTGAAGGAGCTTCACGAATTAACTCGGATCAATATCTTTAAAATCAGATTATTAACAGTAACCCTTCACTATCGCTCACTAACTCAGTTTCCACGTAAGGAAAACGATCGCGAGATCTACTGCCATCATAATATTCACCCTGAAAGTAAGCAAGTGAATTCAGATCTGAAGACGGCAGTTGTAAATCGTTACGCAACAAGATCTGTTCTGAATAGAGGCAAATGACCAGTACCGTTACTAACTCGATACAATTTCGTTACCCCACGACATTACAGACTCGCTTTGCCACTGAAAATTACTAGTTATTCAGTCATTTTGGATATCTCAACTCCTTCATATGGGATATCTCATCCTAAGGTTCGTACTAAACCTAATATTGAAACTAGGAAAGTACTAACTAGCCAATAGGAAACTCATTAGCTACTTGCTTTTTACTAAGTGTGTCTCAATTACCCAGTGATAGTGCAAGATATAACCACGAACAACTCAGTGGTCAAACATGAACACTCTTAAAGCTCGAACTAGCATCTCTTCACTAGAGAACCTTCGACCTCACTATCGAAATAACATGGAAGCGACTCACCGAGTAATCCATTCCAAACTTGCGCGCGCTCCCGACCTCACAGCTGTGGTCATAGCGTTCGACTACCACCTGCGAACTGCTAGCCTGCTGTCGGTCTTAACCTCTCAGATGTTGACACGTCAACCTTCACGCTCAGCATCTGAATCGCTAGCCTGCAGCAGAGGCTTCAGGCTGCGACACAATATGGTATCTGAAACATGAAAAACATTACGAGAGTATATATTCACACGGTTATCTTAACCATACACAGCTTTGATGGAAATTAATCGATGCACCGGTGTACTCGTAGTAACCTAAACTAATCAATCTGCCTAGCCTTTTCCCAACTACATAGGGGTCAGCTTCCAGTCCTACCGGACTCAGCCGAGTACCAGTGCTTTACATGGAGTGACTGCCTATCTGACCTCCACATCCCAGTAACTGGGTAAAATGGTACCCCTTGGCAAGACTGGTGTCAGACCTCAGGCTTCTGACTACCCGTAACGACTGTCAAAGATCTTCAAATGACAGCCGGGACCAACGGCTTAATGTGCTCTCCGAGGCACGGAGGAAACCCGGTATGTTGAAATGGTCACCCATCCACGGACCGACCTGTCAAGCGTTGCTTAACCTTGATGATCGACCAGTGCGGCTGTTTATATTTAGCCACGGCTTCTAGTAGTAGTAGTTACAAAAACCGGCATGGCCAAATAGGTTATTATGGACACCGAATGTGAGTGCAGAGTTCCTGTCCAAAACATGAACCACACATAACAGTTTCCCAAGTGCCCAGGTCGCTGTCGCCAGTCGATGGGCTTTAGAGAATGCAATGAATGTCATAGCGTTTTAAGTCGCAATTGACGAGGCCTGTTAGAGTTTACCACTTTTAAGATAGTTTGGCCCTACGACCACAAAAGAAGAATACTATGCTTCTTCTCAAACTTTGCTAACTCTCACTACATAGAACTATCACACTACAAAACTAATCAAAATATTTCATTTGGAATTATAATATTTTCCAGACTGAAGTGTAAGGTAGGTACGTTATTTTCCAGACTAAAGTGTAAGGTAGGCACCATATCGTTCTAAGGCCGTCGGCGTCGTAACCATAGTCTGCCAAGGCTAGTCAAGGGTCACTGCCAGTGTTAGCAGAATAATAACTCTTCAATAACACCAAAACTTGACCAGCGATAACTAACATGAGAGTATGGACCGAACACGGGCCACCCCGACAATCCACTGGCCGCCATACCGTACACAGAACCAGAATTTTGAATAACGAACACTTTGCAATAGTCATAACAAAATGAAAACGACTCACCAGATTCGCATAAAGATCCGTGTGTATGGAATTCTCCACAAGTCCACACGCTCCTCCTTGACCTGTCCAGCTCCTCGGTTGTAGCTAGCTTCCTTGCTGCTCCGCTCCGTTATTGATTATTCAAGACTGAGGGTAGTCGCAACTGACACCGCGATTTTTTTTGCAAGAATGTAACCGCCATTTTCACTAGCATTGTTTTTACGTGTGATCTCATTAGCACGACTGAATCCCAATTCTGATGTCGCATCAAGGCTGGCCGATAGATGCAAACCATTGGGAAGTCAGGATGTATTCCCTTAAGTTAAGACATCGTGTGTGGGCAGGTCGGTGGGTACAATCGTGAAAATGAAATCACACAAATTATTCGATACACTGAGTATATTCAAATAGACACAAGTTACATTCTTGCTTACTAATATTACGGATCGACACTGATTCTACGACGTGTTAGCTCTACGGCTGTCAGTACTCAACTGCCAGTACATTTTAGCTCAACTGCAATATTCTATTATCCCCACCACGCAAGTGGTTAGAGAAAGCGCGCCAAAGCGTAGTCGTTCTTGCTTTGCCGCCAGATGGCGTGCTTGCGATTTGTTTTGACATCCGTACTATTGACTAAACCCGACATATAAATATCGATAAAAGAAAATCAGTAATTTAATATCTATTGTATAGGTTACATTATAATACAAAAAGTTAATAAAAAAAATCAAAAAACCCGACTGCTTGAAAAGCGAACTAAAAAGATGTAAACAAGGAGAAAATCATGCTGTGCTGTCGGAGGATACATCTACGCGAGCTGGCTGACCAAAACCAGACGTATCCTCCGACTGCACAGCATGATTTTCTCCTTGTTTACATCTTTTTAGTTCGCTTTTCAAGCAGTCGGGTTTTTTGATTTTTTTAATTAACTTTTTTTATTTATAACTTATTAGTTATTTTTTTCGAATTAGGTACATTTAAACATATAAGTGTTTTTTATTTTTGAAATCACGTCTTAAAATCCTTTATTTTGATACCCCACACGATAGGCTTAGAAGAAAAAAAAAATTTGGGCCCCAACAATATGGCGCCCAAAAACCGCCATTTTCCTATTATCCAATTTTCATGTAGCCAGTGACACTCGCGGGGTTAAGACGAATCGATTGACGTAAGAAGTATCAAAATCGGCCCACGCGTTTGGTCTCTAGAACGCCACATAGGAACAAACATACATACATACATACTTACATACATACATAGACTGATAAACACATTACCCTCCTTCGGCAGTCGGGTAAAAATATCATGTCGCCTAACATTCATATAAGGGATTTTTTAAGAGGTGTAATTATGCATTATTTGGCAATGACACTACCAGCCGCACTACCAGTAGTGTCGTTGCCAATTAACGACACTACCAAGCCTATTTTGTATTAAACTGTACAGTCAACACAGAAGTTTTGGATTCCTGTTCCACTAAATTCAACTCAAAGTTCAACTAATTTTATTGATAATCAACTTCTTTTACTTTAATTTCTTTTTTACTTATGAAGTTTAAAAATGTGACAAAGATTAAATGACACTGACGATAATTTGTTCAGACCTTTACTGATATTTTGATGGATAAATTATATTTGTGAGAGTATTTCTTACATTACGTTTTTTCGAGACACCAGTTCATAGGTCTAGCTTTGAACAAAATTTAATAAAACCTATAAGATGTCGGAAGCTGATAATAACGAATCAGTTTTACACGTTTGCCCGAATGGGGGAACTGCGTTGCTTTTGGGCAAACACAATAACATATACTGAAGAAATATAAAAATGGTGCATCTGTTTGGAGGTGCTCGAATTATAAAATGCAAAATGTTTAGGTACAGTACAGTTAATACACTTGTCTATTTTATCTTAAACTGACATATGCTTCGTATTAGTGTATAACACAAAAGTTACTGCTACTCCCAAGCTAAGCCTGAGCTTGTATTTTGGGAAACAGTGAAAAATATTCACGCGATTTTTCATTATCTGAGGTTCAATATTAAGTTTTATTAGTAAGTACTACAGTTACGGTGAAGGAAGTTTATCATTTGCGTAAATTTTTGTATTTTTTCAAATAAGTTTGCTTTTATTTGGTAATAAATAAAAAGTTACATTTCTGAAGTTTGCTGTTGCTGATATTTCATTATTTACGTATCAAATAAAGAATTATATTTCTGAGCTTTGCTGTGTTGACTGTACAATTTAATCCAAAATATGCTTGGTAGTGTCGTTAATTGGCAACGACACTACTGGTAGTGCGGCTGGTAGTGTCGTTGCCAAGAAATGTAATTATGTTGCATAGATGCTTTATATAAATAGAAGTATGATTAGGTATTTTTTTCGTTTGTATCATCATGGTATATTTACCACCTCTTAAAATATGTAAGTATATCGTATATGAATGTAAGGACCATACAGATATCAAAACAAATATTCCCAAAAAAAAACTGCAGCATTGCATGAAAAAATATTATCACAATGATCGCCTGTGTAGCAATTTGTTTAAATCACTAAATGGACATCAGTAGGAGCTCTAACCTTTATTTATAATATTTTTAGGTTTCCCAAAGATGGCAGCGTCAAAGAGAAATGGATAAACGCAACGGGTAGAAATAATTGGATGCCATCCAAATCAAGCACGATATGCTCTGATCACTTTTTAGAAGTCGATTTTATAGTATCAATTAAAGGATATAGATACATGAAAGCTACAGCGTATCCATCTATGAAAATTGTTAAGTTTTTTAATGAAGTAAGTTACCATGTTTTTTTTTTATCACTTAAAAATAAGGATCGAAAATACTTGATATGATACAATACTAAACAAACAACGCACCCACCTGTTGTAACTATATTTGTATGAGGATACTCCGTCATTCGTCCTACAGTTTTACTGAACTCCAAACAAGTCTTAATTTTCGAATTAAGATTTCGGGTATCTCTCGATATCGATAATGTTATTAAAATTCAAATCTGCCCTGATGTGCCTTGGTCGAGTAGAGTAGATATCCACCTATAACGTGATTGTCAACTTTACTTCGAACGTAATTAAGTTTATTATTGCGACCACTGAGAATACCGCCATCTATGGTCGAGCAGCGGAAGCCGGAATTTACATGGCAATCGAATCCTTTCTGCGTACGACGTAAATACTTTCTGCGTTTACGCATGTGAAGAGTTCTTTCCAGATGTAGGATCTGCGACATATGTTACAAAATACAAATACAAAATATAAACTACAAATAAAACAAATAGCTTATTTGTAGTGCATTAACAGTAACCTGTTTTTTAGGGTTCCGTACCCAAAAGGTAAAAACGGATTTTTTTGCGATAACGGTACGGAATCCTTAGTGCGCGAGTCCGACTCGCACTTGGCCGGTTTTTCTATTCCGTGGTTTATAATGAGTTCAGTTATCTAAGTTTGGATTATTTGATAATGTTTGTTTTTATGTTTTTAGGACGCATTTGATGAAGATGTCGAAGATGATGAGTCTTCGATTGTTAAAAAATCAAATCAAAAATGTCGTTTGAAACCACAAGTAAGTAGTTTTCAAATGTAAAAGTAATAATCTAACTTGTAATAGTTTTACTCTTATATCGATCAATTATCCTATTGAGCTTCTAATTAGCAGACACAATACAAATAAAAATAGCTTATGGTAGTTCTCGCTAAACTTCTGGCCCTTCTGGAAGTTTACTTCTGCGCCCTTTCCGATGCGCGAGGCACGAAACGGTGCTGTTTTTACCCGACTGTCGAAAAAGGGTAATGTGTTTATCAGTCTATGTATGTATGTATGTGTGTTCCTATGTGGCGTTCTAGAGACCAAACGCGTCGGCAGATTTTGATGATTCTTACGTCAATCGATTCGCCTTAACCAAAAAAATACCTTGTTTTTGGGGTGGGGTATCAAAATAAAGGGTTTTAAGTGGTGATTTCAAAAATATATAACACTTATATGTTTAAATGTACCTAATTCTAAAAAAAAAATAACTAAAAAGTAGAGTCCGTCCTACCAAACGACTGATTTCGGTCATCTTTGTTCTGTAATTGTTAGAAGGTGTAACATAATATTAGCAAAACTATGGTCGTTATGGATAGCTAAACTCTTCATCTTGCATGTGGCTTGAAGGCATTTACAAAAAAAACTTCATAACTAATCGAAAACCTTCAATATTCAATGCCTTTTTTTCAAAAATGACGTCGGAGTGAAGTTTGACCATCGCTTCAAGAAAAACTACGAGAAATTTTGACCATATAAAAATATAAGTAACAACAACATATAACCCTTTTGCATTTGTGTTGATCACTTTTTTCCGTTCCCATACAAAATTCAGTAGAAAAAAAATGATGAAGTTACGTCATTCTACGGAAAAATGCAGCCACTTATGTATTTTTTTTCTAATTTTTAGCACGTTATTTAAGAAATTAAAAAATTACGTAATAATCTTAAGTTATTTTTATAATTAAAACAAAATTTTAATTTACAAAAAATGAAGAAATTAGTATATAAAATAAATTTCAAAATATACTATAATAACAAGCGCGCAAAATCGATCGCCTCAGTGTCAACTCAGCTAGCGCAGCGGGAGGACGTATCGCTTTGTGTCACTGGAGCTCGCGAACTCTACGTAAGTATTTTAGCAAGAATATACTACGACAACCACAATTTGGTCCGGTGAGTATTTATTTTGTTTTCAATACATTTTACTGATATTAAAAATATAGTTGTGTAATTTTGTGAATACATTGTGTGTTAAAAGAAGTTTGGATTTTTAACCTACTCAAAAAAGGAGGTTCTGTATTCGAACCGTTTGTATTATGTATATTATGTATGTCCGCGTTTTTTAATATGTTCTAAAAACTATAAATTATGTATTTTAACCGATTTCAAATAAGAGGAGGTTAACAATTCGATAGATTTTAACCGACTGCAAAAAAGGAGGAGGTTCTCAATTCTTTATGTATGTTCCCCGATTACTCGAAGACGCCTGAACCGATTTGTTTTTTTTTGTTTATAACGGTACACTTCTCAGGTAGCCCATGGTCATCAGGTCAGGATTTGATGATGGGATCCTGGAGAAATCGAGGAAACTCTTTAAATTTTATAGGAAAACATGTAGCGATTTTGGTATTTTATTAATTCACTTATTTGATGCATTCAGAAAGAACCATTTTGTAAAGTGGATCTGATCATGAAGCCTAGAGACGGGCACCGGAACTCTGTAATAAGATAATGTATCTTAGCTTTGTTTAGGCTTGTTGGAATGCTGCGAGGTGTAATTTCCAGGTTTACAACAAAAAAATGTGAAATAAAAATCTTTTTACAAAAAATAAATAACCGACTTCTAATAAACACACTGAAATAACTTAAATTTCGGCAGTCAGTGTTAAATTTAATAATTTCAACTAACGGGCATATCTCCTCCTTTCTGATGTCTATGAGCTCGACGCTGCGCTTAACGTTTTATTCTTAGAGAATAGCATAGCCTACAGGTTTTGATTTGCTAGCTTGTTTTGTTATTGACTTTATACATACATATTTGTTTCAATTAGTATTATTACATTTATAGATAATGGGGCGAAAGAAAGGAACACACTACCAGTGTGTCAATAAACGAAAACGGAACACTTTGGGATTGGAGCGTGCCAGACAAGTACTAAGAGAACGCACTTATAATCAATTGGCTACCACTTCGTCTACTGTAGATAGTGTAAGAATTAGTTACTATCAGCTCAAATAATTGCAAATAAACTGCGTTTTTACAGCTCTTCGAGGCATCATCATCTACATACACACTTGTAGACAAACTTAAAAAATATACCTTACTAATATACAACATAAAACAAAACGCATTTTACTAAAGGCTATTAAAATATTTAAATTTTCAACTAAAGTATCAAAATTGTTTACGCGATCTCTAAGCTCTAATCGCAGCCATGTGTGCGTAAACGTGCACACGAACATGAAAATGCCTAATCTTACGTGAGTCAGTTTTGTGCACGGGCTCTTAATAAAAAGAAACAAAAAACCCGACTGCTAATGATGATTTTCTTCTTGTGTACATTTTTTTAGTTCGTGCGTTAAGCAGTCGGATTTTATTATTATTATTGTATGAGATTTACTACTGCGCAGCCATTGTAGCCAACTTCAGGGCGGCCAAGAAGTTTGGCGAGAACTATATACCTGCCGGGCGAGCACGGCCTCTGTGATAGGCTTGAGTATCACGGTTTTTGCTCCCAAACTGTGATAAAATGTGTGACTCAAGCCTGTGGCGGTAGGCCATTCTCGCCTAGCAGGTATGTCGTCGTTTGAGAGGTAAATCGCAGTATAAAGCTTGAAAGGGAAACGTAGTACGATATTTAGTCAAAATTGTGAAATGTGACGCATGTGTTAATAGCTCATAAGAAATTTGGCGGAACAGTTTTATTGACCTCTATATGTATTTTTAGTTTGTAAGAAAACAGAATATGTAATAGCGCTTTAAAACGTGTACTAACAAAAAAATTGTTTTAAAAATTTGCACCAAGGTGCTACATTCATTTTTAGGTGATTTTTCTTCCAAGTGCCAAGATATAGACTTATCAAAATACAATAGATTTTACGACCGTAATGAATCGCTTTTAGGTTAGCTCGTTTTTAAGGGATTAATTTTTGGTTTAAATTGTTTAATTTCAATAGTACGCCACTGGTCCACTTACGTGCCTCGCATTATAGTCCCGATCCCGATCGCCGATCATCCTTTATATTCGTTTTAGTGATCGCGGAGATCGGTTGAATTTCGGTTTTTCGGGCACACGTCAAAGGAAGGGAATCCGCTTGTAGTTGCATGCGCGTCCCTACGCGATGGCCGATCATTCATACACCGCAGAACAGCGTCTTCGCGGCGTTGTTTTATTTTTAATCCTTTTACTCAGTGCAAGGGCGATACAATGAATGTGGGCGGGGCAGGCGCGCCGCACTTATGAGCGCACGCTCATAATATGCCAATCGAAACTAGCTTTACCGGCCAACAGTCGCGCCACCGCGCTCTTGTTGTGACAACGTACTAAGCTCCGCGATAAATAAAAATTATGCCGTCTTGCGCTATTATAACGTGTCGGAAAAGGAGCCAGGTGTGTAATGTAGCCCGAGAAGGAATTTCTTTTCACCGGTAAGTCCAAAAACCTTAAAATGTAAGTGATATTTGTAATTATTATTACAATAGTATTATGTAGTTTGTAGTAGGGATGTTACCGAGGTTTGTTGTTTTTAAACCTCCAATTTCGATTTCGGTTCCGAAACTTTTAAATCGGATGTTATCGGAAGTCATACTGACAACTTTTTAGTGGTACAGGGTACAGGGTTTTTTTTTGGTGTGGGAATCTTCTGACTGGAGAGCTTGTCAGACTTTTACCCATTTGGAGTCATTGATTTGATTTAATAAACTAGTAGTTAATTAAATATATCAATCAGGATTTAATTGAATTTACTATTAATACTGATTACGATTTTAGAACACTTTTTTTTTATTTTTTCAACGCCTACTTAGGTGTATTGTTTTCGAGCTGAAATAAAAAAGGCTGATTAAAAATATTTTATTTTATTAAACCTGCTTTCTTCTAAAACATCTTTCTTCAGCCTCTGATTCCAATTTCGGTTCCATTTCCGAAAAACCAAATTTAAAACCTCCGATACCGACTTCAGTTCCGAAAGACAAAAGCGATACAATCGCAAACAGATACAAAATTGTACATTGCTTGCAATACATGGATACCTACCATCTTGTCTGCCAGATAACAATTTAATAAAAGTCGTTAACACCTGTCTACCAATGTATTCCAATATTTCAAACGATACGAAAAAAATGTAAAGGCAGTGTCGCTAACACGACCTAAACAAACGTATCGTGGTAAGCGGCATCCGCGACCCTTTCACTTGGCATTCAGTAATGAGTTAATATCTCATAAACGCGTGGACCGATTAACATGATTTAAACGAATATAATGGTTCTACTATACCTTTCATTTGAGACCAAAATTATCATAATATCTCCTTATACAAAATATCATGTTTTCAAGGAAGGTGTAACGTACGTATTATACTTTTTGGTAACTACAAGACGGAAAAAAAAACTTTTATTATTTTGTTATCTGGCGGCGACGCGACCGCGCTATGTATTGCGTTCTTTGCAAGAGTCACGTACGTCGAAAAAAAAAAACTTGAGTATTGATAGTGTTGTACCAAGTTATAAACACTGTCGATATTAAGTATAAATAGGTACAAACGATTATCAGTGATATTTTAATTAAAATACCTTTGTTTATTACCACCAATTATTGTGAATTGTGGTTCTCTATTTAGTTTCTGAGTGGGATCATATTAATACTGTGGTGGGGTTTTCCTCTAAAATTTTATTTGATAGCCGTTTATAATGGAAACATACATTAATAAAATATTTCAGGTTTCCAACAGATCCAGATACAAGACAATTGTGGATTGCGGCAACTGGTAGATTTGAATGGAAACCTACTAAATGCAGCACAATTTGTTCTAAACATTTTGCAGAAAACGATTACATAACAAAAAAGTCAGGCAAAAGATTTTTAAATCCAGGAGCTTCACCGTACAAAAATATCGTCATGCCTTTTTCAGTAAGTAGTGTGTAATTAATGTTCTACTAGCTACTGCCAGCGGCTTCGCTAAGATTTTTATATGTTTATTGTTTTTAAAACTTAATTACCTGTAGCAAACATTATTTTGCATTTTATTAGCAATAAATGACTGAGACAGGCTTCTCTTAGCCTCCACAAAATACTAAGAACTTAAAATAGGTACTATTTTCTGTAAACATTATCTTCCTACACCTTTTTTGTAGAAATATAAAAGATATTTTTTTTAAGGAAACCAATCTGCCAGCCTGTAGTCCATCAACTTCCTCCTTCAGTGTGCATGAGGAAACAATTATGGAAGTTAAAAACAATTTAAACATTCATGTAAGTACACTATATTAAATAAAAATATTTTCTCTGTCTACGGTTTACATCAAACGCGCACAGTCAATGAGTGCAGCAGATAACTAAAGATGTATAATCATCTCTCTCTAACAATAGGCATGTCGTATAGGGTGGCATTTGTTTTCTTTCCCTTTCGCACGTACACGCGGACTTCGCTGGCAATCGATGCCCCGTCTCGCTTCCACCCGCGCTCAAACGCCGCGCCGCGCGCCGGCCGCCATTACGAATGACGTCATCGACGCGACGCCTGCCTGGTATCGTATCGAGAATGTGACCTTGTTTTTGCTATCTAGCTAGCCATAGCACAGAGCAACGACCTACAGCCGATATCGATAGACGCCTAACGACGGGCGACCGATGTCTGTTAACACATCAGACTTATAAGTCTGCTGGATACTGTATAGTCGATGTACGTCGCCACTCAACAATTTAAAATTAGTATCGTCCACTTCTGTGAACCGTTAACACTTCCGCGTTAGTTAATAAACAAATGTTAAAATAAATATTATAATGGCACCTTGTACAATACGTTGGTGTGGTAACAACAGCCAGAACTCGAGTTTCCCGAAAGATGGCATAACATTTCATAGGTAAGTTAATATTCACAATCATAATGAAATTTATATTCTGATATTATATATCGGAGTTCATTTTATACTGGTATCTTATCTTTGCGTATCTTTTGTCTGAAAGTACTTTTTTCACTATCCTTTGTTTGGTAAACATAACTAGTGTTGCACCCAACGACGATATAACCACTTGACGGCAAATACAATGCCCCGACGCTCGAAAACTATTAGTATTTTGTCGCCTATGTTATGTTAGTAACCATTTTAGTTAATTGTGTCCAAGTGTTAGACCTGTATGCACGCTAAATAAATACCAATTGTTTTAACTTTTTATTGCAATAATAACGCATCAAAATGCCTTCATGCGCGGTAAAGTGGTGTGGGAAACATTCCAAGACATCTAGTAACAAAAAACCGGCCAAGTGCGAGTCGGACTCGCACACGAAGGGTTCCGTACCATTATCGCAAAACACTGCATAAAAATCACGTTTGTTGTATGGGAGCCCCCCTTAATTTATTTTATTTTAATTTATTAATTATTATTTTTTGAAGTAAATATACAACTAAACATTCTGTGAATATTTGAAGCGTCTACCTGTTGCCGTTATTAATATCGAGCAAAAAACGGCAAAAATATCACGTTTGTTGTATGGGAGCCCCCCTTTCATATTTACTTTATACTGTTTTTAGTATTTGTTGTTATAGCGGCAACAGAAATACATCATCTGTGAAAATTTCAACTGTCTAGCTATCACGATTCATGAGATACAGCCTGGAGACAGACGGACAGACAGACAGACAGACAGACAGACAGACAGACGGATCGCGAAGTCTTAGTAATAGGGTCCCGTTTTTACCCTTTGGGTACGGAACCCTAAAAAGATGGTATAACTTTTCATCGGTAAATAAACAGGACGAAAATTATTTTTGATTTTATCAGATTATGAGACACCGCAGAGATCTCGTTAAAATGGGGGCTGGGTAAACGAGCACACTGTTGAAGGGCTTATTACACTACACGGTATTCAGGACCCTGAATACCGGGTCACTTCATCATTCCGTAGCAATAAGGTCGATATTATGAGAACCCTAACTCCCTAACATCTATTACACTACCCTAAATTAGTGTTTAGGGCTCTGAATACCGTGTAGTGTAATAAGCCCTTGAGACCCGCGTTGATGTCTTTTGGCAAAGTCTCGTTCTTTCACTAGACAATTCTAATGCTTCTATCCCTTTCTTTCCCTTTGTATTTTTATCGTAAATATCTGTGCTGTTACTTTTAATAGCTGAAGTCGATATCGATAATAATAAAATTAAATTTAATACAATTTTTATTCAAAAATACATAATTATCTATTTTTAATCGATTTAAAAAAAGGCGGGGTCCTCAGTTTGTCGGATTTTTTCTTATGTGTTATGTTCCGAAATATAATACCGATAATTTTATAAGATCGGTTTCAAAATATCTGATTGGGTATAATTTATTTCCGGATATTAATTTTAATCAATTTGAAATTAAATTTTTATTTTATTAGAAATAGAATCGACGAATCATTTAATTTAATTAGCAAGATATATAATTCAGAAATATGTAGACGCTAGTTTATCGTTTTTTGCAAAGAAAAATCAGGACCTAAAACTTTAAATCGGAAACATATACCTAATTAAAACATTTTAAAAATCAATAGGTAATAGCAGGATACCTACTCATTATTTTTGTAATTGATTGATTTTGATTAAATAATATTTATATGATTTTAATTGAGTATTTTTCATAATGTTAAAATCCATTTTAACTATATCGTCAATTTTCCCTTAATCAAGTTGATCAACACTAACGACAGCCATACCTACGCAACTTGACCTTGAACTGACCAATTGCAGCCGCGCGTTCTACCTCGTCCCCCGGCCCGCGCGCGTAGTGTGTCGTGTGCGGAATAGGCCTATAAGCTCGCTAGTGGTTATTTTCTCTTTGGTTGCACCAAATGCTATGACCAAATCTGTTATCGATAAAAATACCTACATAATAGTTTTTACGACAAGATACTTACATTAAGTTGAATAATTTATGATTTGTTAAATTATTAATTTTAGGTACCCAAAAGATCCTAAATTTAAAGAAAAATGGATTCATGCAACTAAGCGAAATAACTGGTTCCCATCAACATTTAGTGTAATATGTTCACGCCATTTTACTAAAGATTGTTTTGTGGCTCTGAAAAACCGTCGCCGGCTGTTACGTTCGGCAGTACCAACAATATGTTTACCCCTTTTGGTGAGTATTCCTAACATTTTATGTTATTACTTTAAGTTTATTAACAATAATATTATTAAGTGCATGTTATAAAAATAAAATATAAATACGTATAGAACTAGTGACCCGCCCGGCTTCGCCCGTGCTAAATTATATACAAAAACCTTCCTCGTTTCTCACTCTTTGTATTGGTGAAAACCGCATAAAAATCCGTTCAGTAGATTTGGGGACTTTGATTTTACAGACTTCATATTATATGTAGTCAAGGTAAAATGCCAACATAATTTTATAAAGTACCTAAAATTATTTAAAAGTATCGATACCTTCGTGTTTTATTTAAACCTTCCCATCCCTAGTGAGTCGTTTCAATGGCCTTCGCGAGTCATGCCTACGTGACTCGAGCTCAGTCCACACTCGGTATACTAATTATACCAGTCGCGTACGCGCCGCAGTGACGAACGAACGGTGTGAATTGTGATGGATTTATAAGCAGTATAATCTTTACCATGCAGTAAGCGTGCGATTTGTCAATATTTGTTTAAAATAAGTACAAGTAGGTACTTAATTATTATGGCAAAGAGCAGTAATTATAGACAATAATGTGCTGTTTTTGGTTGCTTGAATTCTTTAATAAAGCACCCAGAGATAACATTTTTCAGATTACCTGGAACACGGTAAAGATATCTAACAGTAACAGTATTCTATCTTCATACAAACGGTCGGAACGCGAGGCATGCCTTCGTGGCTCGAGCTCAGTACACACTCAGTACGCGAACGCACCGTAGCACGTAGGGGTATTTGACCCAAAAACGCGGTTAAAAGTCAATGTAAACAAAGTAAACAATTCCCGGAAACGGTTGATACATATTGGTACCATAATAGATAGAGAACAACAATCTACCGTCACTTTATTTTATTAGGCTTGCATTAAGTTGTAGAAAGTCGTTAACTTAGTGCCTTGCAGCGAATTCGTAAATAAAAAATATGTGAACGATTTTGAAGTCCTGCATTTAGAAGTAAGGGGTGAAGTTAAGAGTGGTTTAAAGAACCATTTTTATAGTGTATACTATTGAACCAGGTATGAACTATCTGTATTACCCAATTATTTTAAAGAAATACGAGAGTAGTTAGTAGATATTGCAGTTATTACGAACCGCAAAACAAACTCATGATATTTTGTGTCATAAATATATACATTAGAGTTTTTGTTGTATTGCAGGGCATTTCCCGGTTAATGTTTTATTTTTGTAAGTTAATGTAACTATCCTACTTTAGGAAAAAGTTAAAATTGGGTGCCTAAATTTGCCTATTCCGTTTAAAAAAAAAATCTTTTGGCCATCTTTTTGTACAAAACAAAATTAATTATACATTTCATATGCTAATATCAATTTTTTTCGGTTGTAGTTGGGTTGTGGAGTCAGAATTAAGACATGAGTATGTTTATTTGATATGGCGAAAACTAGCACAAAAGGGGAATTTTCAAAAAAGTGGGCTTTTCTGGCGGATGCGATAATTAACATACCATCATTTCCCGTTGAATAAATACAAGAGTTTCACCGCAAAATTTCCTATATTAAATCAGAAATGAAGACCAGGTGGCTTACTGCCAACAAGACTGAACACACAATAAAGAAAATTCGTGATGTACCTATCCAATGTTCAGAAAAACCGGGTCGTCTATCAAAGACGTTCGCTGACTTGCGTGACCGCAGCAAAAGGCGCAGTCTTCAGAAATTCTAAGGAATGATTTAGATAGATAGATTGATCTAGATAGAAAGATTTGCTGCAATATTGGATTCCAGTGGGCATAAAATTTATTTTGAAAAAAATCAACATTTTGCCACGATACTATATACGAATAGGAATATACGAATAATTATACTCCTGGCATCTCATGATGCCCACGGTACACAAGGTAACTAATTCAAGGTCCCTTTGTTGTCTAACATTCGGAACCTATTCCCTATTACCTATCGGAACCTTGTAGGAAAAAGTAGGTGAGGCGAGAAATAAACACTTCCGGCAATTTCGCCAAAACTTTTGACGAATATTTTCTCGAGAGCAATGCAACCAAGATGTTCTAAACAGGTTGCTTCTACCGTCAGATCCCTTCATGAGTAGCATAAGGCCGAAACTACCGAAAATATCAAAGCCAATTAGCGCAGTAGCCATGGAAATGTTATTGGCGAGTGAAGTTGAGGCATCAAATGAAGAAGTTGAAATTACTGAAGAAATGGATGAAACAAATAATTCTGTTGATGGAAACGAGTAGGACTCCTCCGCTGAGTTATTATAGCCTATAATTACACAATTATATCAAGTTTTTTAATGTTTTATTATACTTTTTTCTGAAGAAGTAGCTTAAAAAAGTTTCACTCTTTGCCATTTTCCAAACCCCATTAAATAAAAATTAAATTTTATTATACATAGAACAGAAACAGTCAGTTTTGAGCTTATATATCATTTAAGCCCGCAAAATAATTTTGTCCGTATTTTTGAGTCAAATACCCCTATGTGCGTAGTGACGAACGAACGGTGTGATGGTTTAATAAGCAGTATAATCTTTACCGTGCAGTAAGCGTGCGATTTGTGAATATTTGTTTAATATAAGTACAAGTACTTAATTATTATGGCAAAGAGCAGTAATTATAGACAATATTGTGCTGTTTTTGGTTGCTTGAATTCTTTAATAACGTACCCAGAGATAAAAAATTTCAGATTACCTGGAAACTCCGAAAGGAAAGACTAAAATATTTCTATATACCTACTAGTATGTAATTTGTTTTTTTTTTTATATCTAGGTCTTTCGTTTTTTCCACCGAGTCAAATACCTGAATTAATAAATAAATAAGTGGATAGGGTGAAAAAAGTATGTTCGATCGCGTTAAACATATGGCGTTAAACAAACTTGTAGGTAGTTTCCTAGGCTAGGCTATCTACTTACTTATGTACTTAGCTACGTACATATATTATAAAAATGTACTACATGATTAAAGTACTTACCCAAATAGTAACTACAAAAAAGTGCGAGAGAGTATATCTTACTATCATAGTTAGTCTCAATAGCAGGTTATGTGATAAAAAAATTTACTAGATCGCTGGTAGAAACAAAAGTTGGTTACATTCATTTTTCTAAACTATTTTTAATTAAACTTTTAATCCGAATGCGGATTTTTTGTACAATTAAATTTAACAATAAAGCTTTTCGTACGTCTCAGTCGAGGCGCAAATATTTTTCAGTCGCAAATTTATAAACATGTTTTTTTATTAAATCAACTAATCAAAAAACACAACATGTATTTTTATTGAAAACTTCCTATTATTTTAAAATTTAAAATTTAATATTGACAATCACAAAACTAGAAAGAAACTCAAGTAGGTAGATGAAATTAAAATACTGTAGGCGAGCAGCCCTATCGAGTGTTTACTTACCGTGCGGCGTGGAGCAGCTGTAGGTAAGTATTTCAAGGTCAGGGCCGAGTCACTATACTAGATATCTTTACCGTGGCACGGTCGGAACGCGAGTCAAACCAAGCCGTTACGCGCCTCGAATTCGGCCAACACTCGACACACAAACAGTCGCGAACGCGCCGCAGTATGGCCGCAGTGACGAACGAATGGTGTGATGGTTTTGTAAATTTGTGTGCAATAAGCGTGTGATTTGTGAATATTTGTTTGAAATAAGTACAAGTACTTAATTATTATGGCAAAGAGCAGTTATAGACTATATTGTGCTGTTTTTGGTTGCTTGAATTCTTCAATAACGCACCCAGAGATAACATTTTTCAGATTACCTGGAAACTCCGAAAGGTAAGACTATAAAATATTTGTATATACCTACTAGTATGTAATTTGTTTTTTTTTATATGTAGGTCTTTCGTTTTTTCCACTGAGTAAAATACCTGGATTAATAAATAAAAAGCGGATAGTGTGAAAAAAGTATGTTCGATCGCGTTAAACAAACTAGTAAGTAGTTTCCTAGGCTAGGCTATCTACTTACTTATGTACTTAGCTACTTACATTTATAAAAATGTACTACATGATTAAAGTACTCATTACTAACTACAAAAAAGACTGCGAGAGAATTTATCTCACTATCATAGTTAGTCTCAATAGCAGCTTTTGTGTTCTAAAATTTAACTAGATCGCTGGTAGAAACAAAAGTTGGTTACATTCTAAACAGTTTAACAAATTAGTAGGTAGGATAGGCTAGGGTAGGTGGGTAGGTATGTAGGATAGGGTACGGTAGGTAGGTTGATCGGTAGGGCAGGTGATTAGGTTGGTGGGAAGCATAGATATAATAAATGTGGGTAGGTTAGGTAGGTGGGTAGGTAGGGTAGATAGGTAGGTGGTAAGAAGGTAGACAGCCAGTTGACGGAAGCGGAGCTAGTCCAGAATAAAGAGAAAACTATTTTTTTTTCAGACGCCTTGAATGGCTGCAACTGATCTGTCGAAATGATTTAGAAAACAAACGTAACTCAGCTGCCTACCGGATTTGTGAAAATCATTTTAATGTGGAGGACATACGACAATCACCCAATCGAAAACTTTTAAAAAAGAATGCCGTTCCATTATTGATGCTGCCAAGCTTACCAACTACCGGTCCAGGACGTTCTCTGAAAGAACACAAACAAACTCAAACTGCTCGGTCGATTGGAGTTGAATATTGTACACAGGCTGAAAATGCAGCGAATGACAGCTATGCTCAAACCTCAACGAGTCAAACGAGAGAAACTCAAGTAGGTACATAAAATAATAAAAATACTGTAGGCGGGCAGCCCTATCGCGTGTTTACATACCGCGCGGCTGTAGGTAATTATTTCAAGGACAGGGTCGAGTCACAATACTAGGTACAAGTTGTTGTAGATAACATTACCGTGGCCTTGGTTATGCCAATCAGAACGCAGGGGTTGACAGAATAGGGTTGGTGCATTAGATCACGTATTGGGAATTTAAGCACTGGTACAATTTGTGGCGGATTTCTGCCATTTTGTTTATTTATTGTATGTACTGGTGCCTCGCTTACTTCTAACATGAAATTTAATTATCTTTATTCACGTCTTCTCTGTGATCAATAAATAGGGCTAAGTGGGGCAGCTTCATACACTAGTTATTATTATATCTGAAGTTAGGCGCATAAAGACATTTGCGTGTGTTTGTGAAATGTTTTATTACGGAGTTTATCGCCCAAAATCCGCCATTTTTCTATTTTCCAATTTTAATGTAGCCAGTGACAGTCGCAAGGTTAAGACGAATCGATTCACTTAAGAACGATCAAAATCGGCCAACGCATTTGGACCGTGCCTCTAGAACGCCACATAGGAACAAACATACATACATAGACTGATAAACACATTACTCTCCTTCGGCAGTCGGGTAAAAATATGGTCATTATACGGTTGTGGTCTTATTTCAAAGTAGTATGGTCCAATCATAGCCAACAAAATGCCGCAGTGTGCGTTCAAAAATTGTGCAAACAACCACCGTAACACCGATTTGATTTTGGAAGGAATATCTTTTTTTCGGTAAGTTTATATCTTTAAGTGTTATTCATAAAGTAAAAACCGAATTAAATAATAAATATGAATCAATTACCAAATATTATGATTGTTGGACCAACGTTTGCGTCGACAGCGCGAACGCGCCAACTATTGTAACAAACATCGACTGTACTGGAACAGAGAATGCGTGGAGTATTATTGTAAAGTTTTTTTTTGTAGCTTTCCTAGTGATCCATTACGCTGTGCACAATGGGTATCTATTGTCGCAAAAGAAAGAGGAGAAGAAATATGCAAGCCATTTGAAAATTCGAAAATTTGTTCGATTCATTTTGATAGAGTGGATATAACTGGAAACACGCAAAGGCGTAGATTACTAAAAACAGCGGTGCCCAAATTGCAGGTAAATCAAATATTAAGTAGTTTGTGTAAGACGTTTTGTTTGATAAAATAGTAAGTTGATAAAGTTTTTTTTTTTTGTAGATTCACGGACCAATAAAAGTGCAATCAGCTATAATATGTACAAAATTGACGAATGATTTATCAAAACAGGTAAATTAAAAAAATCATTATCACAAGAAAACTATTTCTGTAGGTATATTCGTGAAATACTATAAAACTGATATCAATAAACCGCGTATGTTTCTTGACAGTCCACATCTTCAACTTTTGAATTTACCTAACTACCCTACCTACCAACCTTCCAACCTACCTCCCCTACCTACTTACCTTAGCTTCCATGTATGTTTTGTTTATCAAACTATCTCTGTATTTGAGCGAACAAAACAAAAAAGAATTATTAAATCGCTCCAGCCGTTTTTGAGTTTTAGCGAGACCAACGAACAACAATTTATTTATTTATTATTTATTTATTTATTTATTCATGAATTATTATAACACCTTTACAGACAATTCCAATGCGATGTTATAAATTACATATAAAACATTACAATACAATTTATAAAATACATATATAATATCAACATCACAAGATATGCCAACATTTTATCATTATTTAAATGGTCAGACCATTTTCCATTAAATTTTGCGCTACTTTGATGAACCTCGGCAGGTTTTGGCAAAATATATCTTCCGATAACGTTATAGCATTTATCAAACGTATGGCTCGCGTCATAGGGGTAAACTTAAGTAAGTTAGTCCTAGCCAACGGTACGTCTAACAGAGCGGGGCGGCGGCGCGCGCCCACGCACCCATCCGGCGCGCACAGCCGCAGCGCCTCCAACACCTCTGGGTGATGCAACAAACCTAGCAGTACGCTAGCCACATACTTGACTAGCGCAACATCTCTTCTAACTGCCAGCCTAGTATATCCAACCATGCCCAGCACGAACAGACTCGGGTACATGAGGGGATAAAAAGGGTAAACACCATATTCTTTCATATACAGAAACCTGGTAAATTTGTTTTGTATTTTTTCCAACATGTGGCTGTACTTTCCCTCATGAGGATTCCAAATAATAGCACTTGTTTCTAGGTGGCTCCGTACCAGTGCATTATACAAAACTTTCACAGCCGCCGTATCGCTAAAATCCTTACATTGTCTCAAAATGAAACCGAGATTTCTGAAAGCCCTGCCGCACACCTCCACTATATGTTTACGGAACGTCAACTCCGGCACCATCTGCACGCCCAGGTCCCGCACCTGTGTGACGCGCGGCATTACCTCCGTGTCCATCTCGTACTGATAATGTAATGGAACACGCGCACGGCTGTAACTCATCACACAGCACTTGTTAACATTAAAATTGAGTTTATTAGTTTTGCTCCATTGGACTACCCTGTTAATGTCTGACTGGAGCCGATTACAATCTGCCTCGTCTTTAACAGATAAAAATAACTTTAAGTCATCAGCAAACAGCAGACACTTCGCCTCTTTGACTACTGTTGGCAGATCGTTGACTACCAATATAAATTCCAATGGCCCGATATTACTCCCTTGACTCACCCCTGACAACGTGTAGTAAGGGTTGGAATAATGTCCTGCATACTCGACGTACTGTTGGCGCTCGCCAAGGTAACTAGCAAAGAATCTAAGCAAGTGCGGCGTGAATCCCACCGCAGCGAGCTTGCACAAAAGTACATCGTTATCCACAGTATCGAAGGCTTTCCGGAAATCAAAATATGCCACATCCACCTGCCCCCCTGCGTCAATAGCGGGCGACAAGTAGCTAACAAAAGACAGCAAGTTGCCCCCCGTACTGCGGCCCGGCCGAAAACCGTGTTGTGCGTCCGATAATCGAGAGCTCACTTGTGTATAAATACTTCTATGCAATACCGACTCAAAAACCTTGGCGAAGGCCGACAGCACCGCCACCGGTCGGTATCCACTCACGTCAGAGCCCGCACCTCCTTTAGGAACAGGAATAACTCGCGTGATCTTCCACTCGTCCGGGTAATGACCCTCCTGCAAACACAAGTTGAAGATGTGCAACAAAGGCTCCTCAAAAACCATACGACAATCTCTGACAATGTAAGGCGGTATGCCGTCCGGGCCTACTGAGCGCTTGGGCTTGAGGCACAGAAGCGCGGCGCGCAGGTCTCGCGCACTGACGCGGTCAACATGCACGCGCGCCGCCCCCGCCGCCCCGCCATTTGCGTACTCTGCAGCCCCCGGGTCCAGCGCCGGCCGGTGTGGGCTGTACACCGAATGGAAATATGAGGCGAAACTTTCCGCACACTCCTCATCCTTCAGCAATAAGCCATCCTTCGTGACTTTCGCTTTATTACGACTAGCCTTTTTAGTCCTTATCATGCTCCAGAACGACTTCGGATCAGCTTTAAAGTTTTTCTGAAGTCTGTTTTGGTAGGCTTCATAAGTTGAAGCGATTTTAATTTTGACTCGAGCTCGAAAGCGAGAAAACACTTCATAATCGCTCTGGGAACCAGTTGTCTTAAACAATTTATGATAACGCCACTTTCTTTTGATATCACTTATCAAATCCGATGTGTACCACACTGGATAATTAAACCTGGATTCCTGCTTACTAACTTTAAGATTTTTCTTAGGAACACACTCGTCCAGGACCTCATTTATTATTTTATAAAAGTAATTTAAAGCCATCTCTGAGTTATGAATTTCAAACAACAGTTCCCAATCTAATAACATAAAAGAATGATATAATCTTAGGAAATCTGCTTTATTGAAATTCCACCTGTTTTTATTAAGAACTGAGACACTATACCCAACATTCCTAGAAAGTGCCATGCTACCCTCTAGTTCCCGATCAGAAAGCTTGGCGCTAATGACCAGCGGCGGGTGTTGAGCATCAATATTAACTAACGGTTCCTCAGAAAGTTGTACCCCTAAGTCACTCATCTCAAACGTTGATAGTACCAAATCCAAAGTACGATCATTAATATTAACCAAATCATTTACCTGCCGAAATCCACAGTATGCAATAAAGTAATCCAGGTAACTTTGAACTTCCACGGTCGCAGAAGGCATATTGAAATCACCCAATAATAAAACTTTATCATATCTAACACAAACATTCTCCAATATATGAAATAATTGCATATATTCATTAGCTGCACATTTTGGCGGAATGTAAACAACACAACAGAAGAACAAAAAATTGTTTCGTCGATGAACTGTCACACACACGATCTCAAATAAGGCCTTGTCCACGTTGCCAATAGAAACGCGATTCAACTCAAAACTCGGAGAAGCCGCTAAAAATACTCCTCCTTGTTTGCGCCCGTCCGCTCGATCACATCGCAATATGTTGTAATCCGTTGGAATTAGTTCTCCGTCATGAATTCCATTATTGAGACCTGATTCCGTAATTGCAAAAAGGTCATAAGTCGATGCTAAAACATTATTAAGGAAAGTTTTTGTTTTCGTCCGCAATCCTCTAACGTTCTGATAGTACACTTGGATGTACTCATTTCTGGCCTTGACTGCCTTTTGATGGTTTACGGGAGTTTCGAAACCACACCCATTGGTTAAACTGCGCATTTACTGGCCAACTATCAACATTGTTTATTTTATCAAAAAGTGATTCCGTTACTCCAACCATGAACGATGCATAGTCCCTAGCAGTTTTCGGGATTATTTTCTCAACTTTAACATCGGTTGATCCACAGATTGCCGCAACGTGATCGCTTATTGCTTTTTCAGTAGTGTCTGGATGCAACGACCAGACATGCAAGAACTTCTTCTTCTGAATTGCTTGAAGCGTGGAAATTTGCGTATTTCCTCCTTTTTGTACGACATTACTACCTTGGTTAGTTCGCTTTTTGTTATTATTGACTATTTTCCATTCCTCCGACGTACCATTTTCTTCCAAGGATAGCTCCGCGGCTTCGGATAAACGCTCGCTCGTCTTATGCGGTATGGAAGCCGCCTTAGTCCGCTCGCGCACGGTGGCTCGGCGCGCTCGTTCCGTCTCCTTCTTTTGCGGTTCCTTCGCTGTAAACGCAATGTTTGTCTCCCTTGCCCGCTGTATATCTGCTACCACGACGGGTTTATCCATCTCCCTCTTCGAAGATTATTTTGTAACTTGAACATCGAGTTTCTCAATTTTGGTGCACAAATCTGCTAGTACCCTCGTTTGTTCATTAATAGTGACGAAGTAATTATCGATCTTACGCTGATAATCTTCAATTATCTTGTTCTGCGACTCCATTACAGCTGTTTGAGTCGCAATTTTTGCTGTCAACGCTGCAACTTTCTTCGACAAATCGTTAAAAGCGGTTTCAACGTTGAATTTCGACATTTTACCGGTAAAAACGGAATAAAATCACGGAAAGTTAGTTCGCGTGTCAAGTGTTTTGACAGGAAGCAATTGATTTGTATTATATAGAAAGATAGGTACAAGGTGTCCAGAAAGGGTATCGGGTATTTGTAAGTTCAATGAAACAAAAATTATTTGTATCCAATAAAAAAGTTTATTGTTCATTATTAGCATATGAATTGGAGAATTATTTGGAAAAGATGATGTTATCCAAATGATGACCGTTATGTTGCTGGCACTCTTCTAAACGGAAACGAAGATTGGCGATAACACGTTGACACATAGCTATTGATATTGCTGCCATTTCTGACCTGATGTTTTGCTTTAACTGGGTTAGATTCGTCGGATTGTTTTGATAAACCTTACTTTTAAGGTATCCCCATGCAAAATAATCAAGTGGGCTGAGGTCGGGGCTTCTGGGAGGCCAGTTGATGTTACCCCTTCGCGAAATGACTTTATTAGGGAATAATTCGTTAACAACTTCCATTGAGTCATTTGAGGTATGGCAAGTGGCCCCATCTTGCTGGAACCACGTTCTTGAGTTGAAACCTGCAAACTCCTGCAACTCTGGGACCAAAAAATTAGCAAAGCAAAAAAAATTAGCAAAAAAAAAAGCAGTCACTATTGAATCACCATTACGATAATACGCTCGTACGCAAAATGCGCGATGCGTCCCCGAGTACTGTTCCATCGTGACTAAAACTCCACAAAATGGCGGACGCCACGAACCCCTCCCCGCACCCTTTAGACGCCCCGTTTCGAATATGGCGCGAAAACAAATACCCGATACCCTTTCTGGACACCTTGTAGATAAGTGTGTGTGGCCACTTCAGCGACTTATTTTCCTCCTCCGTTCCTGATTCTTAATGTAGTACTTTTATTGATCAATAGGATTAAAAAAAATATTGGAGTTTCGACTCCACTCAATCCTCTTCCAAGCAGCAAGCCTCGGTCATAAATTTTTTATTGCTTTTTTGGTACTTTGTAATTTAGACTTTAAATCTTGCGTTTAAGACTAAATTTGTTTTGATGTAGTTATGTTGAACAGCGAAGCAAGCTCAAGTTTTTTATATTGCTTTTTGTACATAGTTTTGTGAATGCAAGTTTAAACATTTCATTTAAGGTTGAATTTGCATTAATGTATATTTTTTTCAACTAGCATTCTTAGAATTACCTAAACACAATTGGCGTCAGTTTTAAAGAGAAGTTTTGAATGGATTGTTTACCTATATATCTATACTAATATTATAAAGAGGAAAGATTTTTTTGTTTGTTTGTACCGAATAGGCTCCGAAACTACTAGACCGATGTAAAAAAATTCTTTCACCAGTAGAAAGCTACATTATTCCTGAGTAACATAGGCTATTTTTTTATCCCGAAAACGGGTCCTGTGGGGGTGGTCCACGGGAGCGAAGCCGCGGACAACAGCTAGTTGTATATAAGACGAAACTGACTCACTGACTGATCGATCAACGCACAGCCAACACCGCTAAATATAGAAGCATGAAAGGCAGAAAGGTTCCTCAAGTGACGTAAGTGAGCACTAAGAAAGAATTAAAAAAAAAAGAAATAACTTGCTTGTTCAATTGGTATTTTTTTTAGGTCGCCAAGCTGTGGGTGTTTTTTTTTTATGTACCTTATAATTTTAGCATAATAATACTTACTTATTTTTACATAACTATTACTGCCTAAACTAAATTTAGAATAACAGCTGTTGTCTTATAGTTCATAAAACATATGTTTTATTTATCATCATTCTATATTTTAATATTATCATTATCACGATTCATAATTGCGTTGCAAATTATTACTTATAACATCCCGGGCGACATAGACATGTCCTTAGTGGCGTATACGTTAGATGGTAATTTAGAACCAAACGATGAATAAATAAGGTCTATTTTTAACTGTGCATCATGCATGGGTTATAATAATATTGGTTGTTTGGTTTCGATGTGTGAGTTTGTTTGGGATGTTGTGTCTCGATGCGCGCTTAGTTCCCTTGAAGGTTGAAGTAATGCTTCCATGTTTATTTTCGTTCACTGATAAGTTAATTGTTATGTGAATTTTGTGAAATTATACGCCTTTCAAGGATATTCTATGGCACAGATCATAGATACAACAGGAAATATGGCGGAGGCGTGGCGCTTGCGAACACATCTGGCCGCTTCGCGGCCAGATGCCAATTTTAGTAGTTATTCGAACGTCAACTTGCGACGTCTTCACTGCTCGTAATTTTTGACAAAATGCCGCGTTGTTCAGTGAATGTTTGCAAAAATAACAGCTGTATTGTGAATTACATGAAAGATGGCATCTCATTTCACACGTAAGTACTAAAATATTATTGTTTTTCTTATTAAATTCATTAAAACATCACTTCATGGTACTAGAAACATAATGAAAAACCAAATCAAATGTTTTCATTACGAACCAAAACCATTGCTTGCTAAGTACAAATCGACCAGTGAATCGGTTGGTCTAATAGCGCAATGGATAAGTATTTTACTGATAGTCTCACTCACATGATAGTTTCGTGAAGCGGCCGCTGTCGGCTTTTGTGAGTTAGACATGTGATGTGATGTTTGTCGATATTTTATACGATTCTGCTATACGAAGGATTATATGCATAATACAATTAATTATTGTAAAATACAATTTGTTACTACAGTGTAAGGAACTGCGTATTTTATGGCGTTATTGAGAGTTGTCGTTAAGAAAAATCAATATTCTTTACTAGGTATTATATTATTGTTTACTAAAGTATAAAATAATTTATTTAAGTATAAAATTTACAAACAACAAATGTTAATGTAGATACAAATAACTACGCTTATTGCAAGAAATACTGAAAATAGAAAGTACTTTTTATTGACGGAATAAATGATATTTCTTGATTACTCGAGTTATTTTTTTTTGAATAAATAGCTAATGGGATTATAGATAACTAGGAACTTCAGAATACGGGCATTAAATAGCTGATAAAATGTAAAAAAGTGTAAATGAAGATTGGTTTTTATACATAAAGCTATACATTGCCAGTATAAACTGATCTCGCATTGTATAGTATTTCCGTACAATGCGAGGACAGCGTAAACTGGAAATGTATAGCTTGATGTGTCATGTGTACTCATGCATGACTAATTTATTATCATCATCATTCATATCTTGCTTTTATTATAACATTTCAGCTATCCAAAGGATCCTAAAATAAAAGAAAAATGGATAAATGCGACAGGCAGGGGTCCAAACTGGTTTCCAACAAAAAATAGCACAATATGCTCGTCTCACTTCGAGCCAAAGTGCTTACAACCGTTACAGAAAGTTCGTCGGCTCTTCGAATGGTCGGTCCCAACATTGAAGCTGCGTATGGTGATGACGAATTATGTGGAACCTTCCACATCCAAAGTTTGTGTAAGTTTTATTTCTTGATACAAATATAGAACAGAGTTTAATATTTACAACACGTTATCAATATTATTATTATTTATTATTGTCACCGTGAATGGTGCCAACTTTTAAAAATGAACATATCAATATAATGCTCTAATGTGGACATGAGATTTTTCGTCTCTTCAATAGCAAATGCTAATGCGGTTATCGTCATCATCAAACCGGGTGACCAAGTAAGGATTGCAGGTCAGGTTCGGAATAATCCATTTTAACTACCGGGCATATCTCCTGTTGTTTCTATGATCTGTGTTCTATGGGCTCGACTGGGCGGTTTGTACTTGATTAGGCTATCTCGCTCGCAAGCGAGCGTTGACCGTCTACACTTCTACAGTGAAGAAAAAAATATATGGTGTAGACTCTATACCATAGAGTTAGTATGATGAGATAGATAGATATGAAGAGTACCGATGTAAATGAAGTTATTGTTTTCGCGAGTAAGAGGCCATAGCAATGATATTCTAGTAAACAGATGTAATGACCAGTGGTGGATTTATACTAGGGGCAGTCGGGGCTAGTGCCCAGGGCGGCAAATTTTCTAGGGCGGCAAAATTTGGAAAGTGAGATAAAATTTTCTATACAATATATAATTAACTAATTCTTTTAAATAAACATTTTATCTTTCAAGAAATATAATTCAAGTATTATGTATCACATTAAAATTTTGTATATATAATAAAGGAAATTTAAGTAAAAACTATTCAAATAGTTTAATTAATTTATTTCCATAAAGGTTTGATAAAATTAAAGTTGATATTTTTATTTTCTGGCATTGATAAATTTATGTAGTTTTTTAGAAGAATTAAACATATTTTCAAATTATGTATGTCTTTTTGATAACAGAAACTTTTATTGATTAATGAATTTTTCTAAAATTGGAGAATTATCCAATAACACTAATTAATTTTAATTAAAAAAACGTCATATGGCGGCATTTTCTTCAGTGCCCCAGGGCTGCAAAAATTTAAATCCGGCCCTGGTAATGACTATGAGCGCGCGCATTGTGAAGACTCGAATACTTCCTAATTGGGACGTATAGTCTTTAGTCTATGTCACGCGTGGCGACGCGCTGTGCGTGTGCGTGTTGTAACATAAAAAAATTAAAAAAATGCCATCGTGTGTATTTAGAAAGTGTACCAATTATGATACGAAAGTTAATAAAACACAAGGGATCTCATACCATATGTAAGTACGCAATACACCTCACTTTACTAATATATTTCAATATTTTTGCTCAATATTCTGATATTTGGAGGTTAGAAAAAAGAAAGAGATGGGAAATACATTTTTGCCGTGAGAGCGACAAGGACGCGTGCACTCCGGACATAGATTATAAGAACAGATGCGAATATCTTAGGCAGTAAAGTCATAGTTACCCCACAGTTCTGTTTTTCTTTTTTCTAGCCTTGTATTACATAATCATTTTGTATTATGTAATCTTACTAATATTATAAATGCGATAGTTTGGATGGATGTGTGGATGTATGTTTGTTACTCAATCACGCCAGAGCGGCTGAATGGATTTGGATGAAATTTGGCATTATTTTTAACCGACTTACCAAAAAGAAGGAGAAAATAAATAAACCTATATAAAGTCGAACATAGAACATGTTCGACTTTATGTAGGTTTTTTTTTTTATTTATGTTCACCGATATCTCCGCTAAATGTGGACCGATTTTGAAAATTCTTTTTGTTTGAGAGAATATGTGGCGAAATTGGTCCCATTTTAATTTGCTGAAGATCTGATGAAGAACTTCGGAGATATACAACAGAACTCTTCAATAAATAACGGCAAATCTCTCGGGATTGAAGCAATCGCATGTCTGTTTATTGGTTATACCATTTCATAACATAACATCACGCCAGTACGCTCGAAAGGGGTACGCAGATCTCTCGTTTCACCGGTTATGTTCAAGTTTCATGTTATTCGGGTAATCTATTCTGGCGTTATAGGTACTTACTAAACATTTTGCCTATTAGGTAGGTAAAACTAAAAAGGTTTTTTTTTTTTTTGCAAAAATGTTTTTTGTCATTATTTCTATATTATGTATAATGTGTCCTTGGGATGATAAAACACTTTGCGAGCGGGCGAAGCCGCTGGCAGAAGCTAGTAATTGATATAATTAGAAATTAAACATGACATGTGTGGGCAAAGAAAATATAAATAAAGCTTTTTAAATATTGATTACCATATTTAACAACTTTCAAGCGAGTTACACTATTCATTGTCTTTTCTTCGTTAAGGTTTCCAACTAATGAGCTCCGGCTTCAGGAATGGTATATAATATGGTAATCGCAATTGTCCGTAAACAAAGAAGTGAATCAGATTGGACACCTTCAAAAAGCAGTAGAATTTGTAGCATTCACTTCAAGGTCACCGATATATATACTTCGAACAAAGGTCGAACACTTCTCAAAAATAATTCTGTTCCTGTTATAGAGGTAATTAAACATTTAAAAAATATGTATTCCGTAGCCACTAGCCACTACCCGCTGGTTTGCCCGCTGGTTTTTTTAAATTGTTCTGGCATTCTAAGTAAAACTCTAAAAATTATTCGTTTGACATCAACTTTTTAATTAAACAACGTTTAAAACATATTTTCACCACTTATGAAACTGCAGCAATATTAAAGGCAAACACCAGCATTGGCAAAATATTTTATTTTTTTAAAGAGTGTTTATTGAGTTTCTTGTGCGTTCTTTTCCATAACAAGCTTCTTTCCGAATGCACGGTAGAATCAATTTTTATTCCTTGTAAATTTTAATGTTACGCTCAAAAGTGCCGCTTGGTGGCCTAGTTGAAATAAAATATCTTTGTCTTTGTCTTTTGTCATAAAAATAATCCCGAAAAAAAAAAACTCAAAATAGAAAATAAATAAATTGAATATTTTCGAAGGTGTATGCTTGTTTTTATTACAAGAAAAATATTTTTTTTCGTTTTATATCGTATTTAATTTCTCACCTTAAGTACAAAATAAAAAAAAGTCTAAATATTTTTTTTTTATTTCATATAGGCCTACATGGGCACTTTTAAAACGTCGACAAAAGGTGCACGGTTCGGGTTGGTCGTTTCCTATGGAGAAGAACCGGCAAGAAACTCCACGGTTACTCTTTTAAAAATTGGTCATATCTTCACCAAATTAAAATGGGACCAATTTGGGAACATGTTCTTTCAAACAAAATAAGAATTTTCAAAATCGGTCCCAAAATGACGGAAATATCGGTAAACAAAAATAAAAAAAACACGTGAAGTCGAACATAGAACCTCCTGTATGGTAAGTCGGTTAAAAAAAAAAGATTATATATTATAATTATAAACAAAAGAAAAAAAAAGAAAGCAAAACGAGTTAACAAGCATCTAGAAGGCCTTACCTAGTACCTACTATTTATTAGGTTATGTTATGTGTGTATAGAAACCACGCGGTTTGTACCTTCTGTCTCGTTAAACGTGTTAGTCTTTGATGCCAACATGGTGGCCAGTATAATGTTTGTTTACATTCACGCGCAAGTGACAAACACTAGCTCTCTCTTTCTTGTTGGTTTTATCAAGCCATCCCTTTTGCTTCATTTCGACTTGTAATAATAGTAAATTGTAAGATGAATGAAAAGTGTGTATGTGTGCTGCCGCAGCTGCGCGGAACTCTTTTTATTATGATTGTTTCGTGTGTGTATCTGTTTACTAGAATATCTGATATTAGAGTTAAATTATTTGAATCGCCCATCGCAAGAATATCATTGGGCCATAGCCGAAGAGTGGGTAATATAATGTTATACTTCGCGGTGAATTTTGTTTATTTTATAATAATTTTTGAATTATAATGATTATGTTACGTCTAGGCAAGCGTGTTACAACGTCGACCACAATATCATCGCATTAACTTAATCGCACCATCAGGTGAGATATTGGTCAAGCGCGAGCATATACATAATTATAGAAACTTTTTAACAAAAAAATCAAACCGACTTCTAAAACAAAACACTACAAAGCGAAAAATAACTTTCTTTTCCGAATTCGGTGTTTTTGATACCTATTGTTTTCCGTCACCGACTTTGGAAAAGAAAGTTATTTTTCGCTTTGTAGTGTTTTGTTTTGGAAGATGGTTTGATTTTTGTTAAAATGTTTTTTATTTATCTCTTTTTAGTGTTGGTAGGCCAATTATGTACCATGAAAATCATTTCTAGCCAAAGTATATCTTCATGATGATTCCTAGACTAGGATATATTGTTTTATTTAGGCGTTCTAGCTTTTTTCGTTCAGGGTCTACCTTCCGGCTTAGTCATCAGATCAGTTCTATGATACCATTTTCATCATTATCATTTATTTTTTCTAATTAGTATTATTATTTTTCTTTATTTTTTTTATTTCATTAATTTTGTTTTTTTTTGCTTCATCATAGTCGGTAAGCTATTCGATATATCTTATACCCGTGACATACCTACCTACTTAGCATTATGAAGTTCCAGTGGCCACCTGTGGCCTTCTTCATCAGATCCACTTCACCAAATGATACTTTCTTAGTGCAAATGATTGCATTGTTGATAAAAATAACAAAATCGCTATATGTAAGCCACCTTTTTTAAAGTCGGTTAAAAATTTAATAATAATGTTACTATTAAAATTCATAATATTAATTATGCATCTTATTTCTGACTTGTTCTGTGAGTGAATGTGACATTATAGAGCGCGGAACGTAAGTTGAATAAAAATGTACTAACATTTTATTGAAATTAAGAGTCCGTCCTACCAAACGACTGATTTCGGTCATCTTTGTTCTGTAATTGTTAGAAGGTGTAACATAATATTAGCAAAACTATGGTCGTTATGGATAGCTAAACTCTTCATCTTGCATGTGGCTTGAAGGTATTTACAAAAAAAACTTCATAACTAATCGAAAACCTTCAATATTCAATGCCATTTTTTTCAAAAATGACGTCGGAGTGAAGTTTGACCATCGCTTCAAGAAAAACTACGAGAAATTTTGACCATATAAAAATATAAGTAACAACAACATATTTTATAACCCTTTTGCATTTGTGTTGATCACTTTTTTCCGTTCCCATACAAAATTCAGTAGAAAAAAAATGATGAAGTTACGTCATTCTACGGAAAAATGCAGCCACTTATGTATTTTTTTTCTAATTTTTAGCACGTTATTTAAGAAATTAAAAAATTACGTAATAATCTTAAGTTATTTTTATAATTAAAACAAAATTTTAATTTACAAAAAATTAAGAAATTAGTATATAAAATAAATTTCAAAATATACTATAATAACAAGCGCGCAAAATCGATCGCCTCAGTGTCAACTCAGCTAGCGCAGCGGGAGGACGTATCGCTTTGTGTCACTGGAGCTCGCGAACTCTACGTAAATATTTTAGCAAGAATATACTACGACAACCACAATTTGGTCCGGTGAGTATTTATTTTGTTTTCAATACATTTTACTGATATTAAAAATATAGTTGTGTAATTTTGTGAATACATTGTGTGTTAAAAGAAGTTTGGATTTTTAACCTACTCAAAAAAGGAGGTTCTGTATTCGAACCGTTTGTATTATGTATATTATGTATGTCCGCGTTTTTTAATATGTTCTAAAAACTATAAATTATGTATTTTAACCGATTTCAAATAAGAGGAGGTTAACAATTCGATAGATTTTAACCGACTGCAAAAAAGGAGGAGGTTCTCAATTCTTTATGTATGTTCCCCGATTACTCGAAGACGCCTGAACCGATTTGTTTTTTTTTGTTTATAACGGTACACTTCTCAGGTAGCCCATGGTCATCAGGTCAGGATTTGATGATGGGATCCTGGAGAAATCGAGGAAACTCTTTAAATTTTATAGGAAAACATGTAGCGATTTTGGTATTTTATTAATTCACTTATTTGATGCATTCAGAAAGAACCATTTTGTAAAGTGGATCTGATCATGAAGCCTAGAGACGGGCACCGGAACTCTGTAATAAGATAATGTATCTTAGCTTTGTTTAGGCTTGTTGGAATGCTGCGAGGTGTAATTTCCAGGTTTACAACAAAAAAATGTGAAATAAAAATCTTTTTACAAAAAATAAATAACCGACTTCTAATAAACACACTGAAATAACTTAAATTTCGGCAGTCAGTGTTAAATTTAATAATTTCAACTAACGGGCATATCTCCTCCTTTCTGATGTCTATGAGCTCGACGCTGCGCTTAACGTTTTATTCTTAGAGAATAGCATAGCCTACAGGTTTTGATTTGCTAGCTTGTTTTGTTATTGACTTTATACATACATATTTGTTTCAATTAGTATTATTACATTTATAGATAATGGGGCGAAAGAAAGGAACACACTACCAGTGTGTCAATAAACGAAAACGGAACACTTTGGGATTGGAGCGTGCCAGACAAGTACTAAGAGAACGCACTTATAATCAATTGGCTACCACTTCGTCTACTGTAGATAGTGTAAGAATTAGTTACTATCAGCTCAAATAATTGCAAATAAACTGCGTTTTTACAGCTCTTCGAGGCATCATCATCTACATACATGCATTTTGCAAATATATTGAATAATAGGAAGATAGTACTGTAATACTAATATTTTCGTATTTTTATTTTCAGCCTATTGTCTTAATAATTTACCATTTTGAATGTAGACAAACTTAAAAAATATACCTTACTAATATACAACATAAAACAAAACGCATTTTACTAAAGGCTATTAAAATATTTAAATTTTCAACTAAAGGATCAAAATTGTTTACGCGATCTCTAAGCTCTAATCGCAGCCATGTGTGCGTAAACGTGCACACGAACATGAAAATGCCTAATCTTACGTGAGTCAGTTTTGTGCACGGGCTCTTAAACGATTTAAACCGAAATGAATCCCTTGTAAATGACCTAGGAAGGTTACGCGTCGTATAAAAAGAAGAAAAGTCGGTTTAAATCGTTTAATTTCAATAAAACGTTAGTACATTTTTGTTCAACTTACTTGGCGCGGCCACCCAATAAATACACGTTTCACAGGTTAATACAATTTTGTCGTTGGATTGTTTCTAACCATAAATTTGGCAAATTTCTGCTAGTAATCGGCTCAGAAAATATTTTTACAATAGTAGGTAGTTATATTGATTTTCATTGTGTCCACAACAGGGCGATAGTTGGGGTTATTTTCAGTAGGTCCTAAATTACGTTTTTTTCGTTTGATCTACGATTTTTTGCTCATCCTATATATGTAAGTATACTTTGTATAAATTAAACAGAATTTGCGGAAATATTATGTAAAATACACGTTACGCTAGGGCTTGACAAGGCGGTGACGTAAGCATAATTGTTTTTCATCGAAGTTTTTAGCGACATCATGAGTTCATCATGACATGAATACAAACTTATTTAGTCAAGTTTTCCTGTCAAGCGCTAATTAGCAGACATCATAGAGCAACATCGACCAGAGGGGAGTAGCCATACGCAGGCTTTCCCCTCTGTCAAAGTACAATTTGTTTATTTTTACTGTGGTACAAGTCCAAGCGGTCCTATGCGTACAATAAAACTAGTTGCAGCCGCACTGCTCAGCAGTAGATTAAATTTAGTTGCGCGACTGAGTCGACGTCCTAAAAAAATGCCGAATTGTTCTGTTTTTTGCTGCAAAAAGAGATCTGGCACGTCAAGTTTACAAAAAGATGGCGTTACCTTTCATATGTAAGTAATTTTTAATCACATTATTACTATTTACTTCTATAAAACTTAAAAAATTCAATATTATCGGTCGTGTTGTTTCGGATTTGTTTAACAACACAGTCCGCACGCCTTCATACAATATGCGGATCGGTCGAGCGACTGATCCGAGTCTGTTTCCGAGTAGTCGCTGTCACGCGATAGTGTTGTTACCGGTTTGTTTGTAGATAGTTATCGATAAAAATGGCAAAGGCAAAGGAGTCTAAATCCTTACAGAGAAATTTTTGAGATTACGTTTACTGATTTTTTTTAAATATTATATAGTAAGCTTTATTTTAATATACATAGTTGTATAATAAAATAGCGTTAAATTAAAAATAATACAATACAGTCGAGTATTAACACAATTTATTAAAATTAATTAGTGTGAACTGCAATCATAATATTTTTTAATATTTATTGCAGGTTTCCTAAAGATCCAAATTTAAGGGATACATGGAAGAAATTTTGTAATAATAGACTAACCTGGATTCCCACAAGAAATAGTGTCATTTGCTCAAATCATTTCAAGACCTCTGACTTTCATGTATTGACGAACAATAGGAGGAGATTAGTCGAGGGCACCAAACCAACTCTAACGCCACACTGTATTTGTCCCGTAAGTTTTTTTTACATCATGGACAAGGTGGACGAGCGTACAGTCCTCCTGATGTAGTTCACCTTAATCATAGTGGTGCAATGAAGCTTAGATTTCTCAACTTCAGAAATTAACAGTTTTAAATCTAATTTTCCAGAGCCATCAACAATCATTTACTCTACCAGATGACAGACTATCATCTTATGATGCCATTAGTGCCACTCTCACTATTCCTGATTCGTTGACATCTCCTTGTACATCGTCAACTCATCGAAATGTGAGTTTCCTTTTAATCGTTATTGTAGATGAAGAGGTTTGATTAAAATAAGTAAGTAAGCATTGGCGGTTTTAAAATATAAAGCCGATGCCAATCCAGATAGTAAAATTTACTGTATGGTTATCGATAAAATGAAAATAAAGACACAATCACATGACAATCCAAATGGTGATAGACGATTCGGGTACGTTGATTATGGTTTTGATTTATTAACAGATAATACAGATGAAGCAACAGATGTCCTAGTATTTCTATTAGTAGACATTAATACTCCATGGAAAGTCCCAATCGGATATTTTTTAGTTAAAGGCACAAGTGCTAAGTTAAAAGCTCAGCTTGTAACTGAAGCATTTGAATTAGTTCATGAAACTGGAGTGGAAATATAAGCATTACCTTGTGACGGCGCAAAAGCAAATTTAGAGATGGCCACAGAACTGGGTTGCTGCTTAGTTGTAAATAAATTGCAAACAACCATATTAGATCCTACAATGGGGCAACGAGTTTACTTTTTCCTAGACCCGAGTCACATGTTAAAATTCATTCGAAACACTTTTTGTGACTACAAATGTTTATACGATGACAATGATAATAAAATTCAATGGTTATTTGTGGCGGCATTACATAAGATCCAAGAAGAAGAATTATTTTTCATGGCTAATAAGTTGAAAGAAAATCACATCTATTATAAAACAAAGATAATGAATGTTCCACTTGCAGCACAATTGTTCAGCGCAAGTCTTGCTGACGCACTTGTGTTTTGTGAAAAAAAAATAGATTTGCCGGAGTTTAGAGGATCAACTGCAACTTCGAAGTTTATTTCACTGATAAACGACGTTTTTGATATATTAGATTCTCAATCACGCCAAGTTGGTTTTAAAAGAGCATTCAACTCTAAAAACTTTGAGAAAACTTTTAGGAAAATGGACGAAACTCAAAAGCTTTTATTGAGTTTATCGGCCTATGTAAAAAAACGTAATGGGGAGTCACGTAAAATTAAATTATTAGATTCTCCACGATACACAGGTTTTTTGGGCATTTTGATCTGTATTGAGAGTACTAGTACTAGTCTATCCTACAAGATTTAATACAAAACCCACAAAATGGCCTGAAATATATGCCACTCCACAGGAGAAGTCAAGATCACATCGAACTCTTTCTTTCGATTGTAAGAAGTCATGGTGGCAATTTATAAAAAAAAAACTTGTTAATACAGAATTAACACAAACTAGAAACGGCACAAACTGCATTCCATTGGAAAAAAATACGATACTGAATTGCACGGATTTGCACTAGTAAAAAATAATTATTTAACCGTACATAAATTCGTATATTCAACGTAATGCTTTCGTTCTTAATGAAAAAAGCAGACCTACAAAAATGTATTTTCATATTTATACAAAACTAATCCATTTTAAAAACCAGTGATTGATACAACTATCACTGGTTGTTAAAATGATCTAAACATTAAGTTTATTTGTTAGATGATAATTATTGTGGTACTTATCTATACTAATATTATAAAGAGGAAAGATTTTTTTGTTTGTTTGTTTGTTTGTTTGTACCGAATAGGCTCCGAAACTACTGGGCCGATTTGAAAAATTCTTTCACCAATAGAAAGCTACGTTATTCCTGAGTAACATAGGCTATTTTTTTATCCCGAAAACGTGTCCTGTGGGGTGGCCCACGGGAGCGAAGCCGCGGGCAACAGCTAGTAATAAATAAAGTCAATCTTTATAATAATATCTACTTTTCTATCACTTTCTAAACCTAATATCCCTAACCGAGTTCTTGAATTTATCGATAATGCGTATCGACAGTAGTTACAACCACGGCTGTAAGCAACTTGTCAGTGTAGTTGCGTCATCTCATTATACTGTTATGAGTATGACACAAATGTATCTATGTGTGTGTGAAATTGTTAGTGTATTTTTAAATTTTTATGTGTGAGTTTCGTAGTAACAGACGATTATTTTTGTGTGAGAATTTGAGAAAGTGAGGGTAGAGTTAGAGCACCCCCGCAAAAAATTACAGACAGTTTTGTATCGGTATAAAACGGTATGTCTACACCCCTCCGGTCCGCCGGTAGCATTGGGTTAAATGTACTACGTACTAGAGGAGACTCCTCAACTCAATTGTATGTAACACGCGTTACACGCGTTAGTGCGCGCGCACTCCAACTCACTTAGTCTGTGACAAGCGCTCGCTGCAAAGTGACACGTTTGAGTACTAAGTTTTGTTTCTTATAAAATGCCTTCGTGTGTATTGAGATACTGTTCAAACAACTCGAGAAACATAAGTAAAAGTCATGGAGTGACTTTTCACCAGTAAGTTCAACATATTATCTTTAAAATATGCTTAATTTTATTATATTTTATCAATTTATTGTGACTCGTGACGTCGCGTTACCGCGGAGGCGGAAGGGCAGCCATGTTTGTGTGAATATCAAAGAGTAATAAGTTTTGGCGGGAACGTGATGGCGTCTATGTTGCTTCTCTGTTTTATTTTCCTGAATTTGTTTTAAATTGGATAGTAATAGTGTAAAAATGGTGCTTTTTTATTCTAATAATATTAGTGAAAGTGCACGTGGGCAAGTAAAACACAGCGGTAGAACATGAGTTTGTTCATGTTGTCGACAAAACTCCGTAAAAGCTTCCAATAAAGTTACTGCCATTTTATTGGGCCCTAACTAGGACATTGGACTACAATCTAAAGAAACCAGCACTTCTAAACGTGACACTGGCTAAATGCACAAACCGTGCTAAGCCAAAACAAAAAAAAAAATTATGCGCAGAGTTGACACTAACGACGTAAAATGTTAAATGATTACGAACAAAAAAAGTATGAATATATAATCACGATAGGAAATATTAATACAATAATTTTTTTTTTTTTATTATTATTTGGATTTAAAGGTTTCCTCGGCCATGTCATGAAACAAGGGAATCGTGGATCAAATTTGTTCAGAAGAATCGCAAAGAAGAAATATGGTTACCGTCAGATTATTCACGCATATGTTCCGTGCATTTCAAAGAAAACGACAAATACACCACAAAGACAGGCAGAGTGTACTTAAAGAAATCTGCAGTACCATGCGATAACGTAATTATATTATTATACAATTCCCAGCACTATAGTTTGATTTTGTGATTAGAAAAATGAACTTTTTGGCATGTTCGGTATACTAACGGCGTAAACATAAGGATGACATAAAAAGCATAACCCTGTTACCAAAACCAACAGTTTACTACAGCTTCTATTTGTCGTATCATCAACGCAATAGAATTCAAAATCGGTTTAACGGTCTGTAAAATGGGCTTATTTCTAATGTCTAATATTATAGTAAATGGATTTTAGTACACTAACGAGCAATGAAAATGTTCCAGTGACATAGCACCAAATTACTCTTAAACGGGAAAGGCTAGCTTAATGACGCCGTCTGCAATATTGAAGTACATTTAACAGCGCATCACAATATTACCAACTAAAAACGTATTGCCGTCTGCAATATTGAGTTCAAATTTTAAATTGAATGTGAAAAAATTAAATTAAGGTGTTTGTCGGCATTTTGTGGGTGGAACTTTTTCATTGCTCGACAGTTTATATGGTGTTTTTTTTGTAACTCTAGATTTTTTACAGCCATCCAAAATAACTATATCTTCTTTTTTTAGTCAACAAAATGTGGTGAACAGGAAGTATCAGCACCGTTGTCTGAATCAGTAAGCAGTTCAAATTCAGTTTTTGACACTACGAGAAAAATTGAACTTAAAAACAATAGGCAAGAAATCTGCAGCTAAATAGAAGCGGCATGCAAGACCCATCTCTCGAGATCTGTGGGCAACGATCACTCAAAACAAAGTCTAATATATTTATTTCAATTAGGCCACTAAGCGGCACTTTAAACTTTAACTTTAACTTTTAATAAAAAAAAAAAAAATAAAAAAAAAATATTGTTGAATTAAAACTTACAAGTAATTAAATTGATTCTGCCGTGCAATTTTAATTATTTTTTTTACAGATAGTGACCGGTGACCGACAACCTGTAGTCCATGCGGACGAAGTCGCGAGCAATAGCTAGTAAAATTATATTTCTTCCATTAAAACTAGTTCAAGCACAATAATACAGTTCAATATAAGCAACAACCCGCTAATCGCGTTTCCTATTATGTTCACCAAGTATCGATATCGATAATGAACGAGGACTTTTTAACAACACTTTTTTAACTAACACATGTAACAATTCGCTAGCACATAGATTTTAATGTTTTGGTTTCGCTATTCATCTGAATTGACATCATTTCTAAAATAACACCTTGTCCTTATCTTTGACCTTAAAACAAAAAATCATTTCTTTATTTTCGTATCCTGAGTTGTTTTTTTTTTCCTTAATTTCTGAGAAAATAAAATAAAATCAAAAAACAAGAGATGACGTCACATAAATGGTGGAATGAGTAGTTACCATTGCCTATGCATTCCAATGTTTTATATGAAAACTTTAATGTCAAACAAGACAAATGTTAATGTCACTAAATATTGTTTGTACCCTTAGATAAAGTTACTTTATCTAAGTTTGTACCATTGAGCTAGGAAAAAAATGGAGGCGCCGCGATGTTCTTTACATACATTAGCTTAATTATACAAATATGAGTGAAATACGATACAGAATGTGAAACATCTTTTTGTTTCATTATTTCTAATGTAGTAATCGTATTTGACAAAAGAGACAACAATATTTCAGTTGTTTCTCATTATGGCAACATTTTGTTATGACGTAGTGACAGTTGTAGGTAAGTGCCATATTCGCCGTTTTTACCCGACTGCCGAAGGAGGGTAATGTGTTTATCAGTCTATGTATGTATGTATGTTTGTTCCTATGTGGCGTTCCAGAGACCAAACGCGTTGGCTGATTTTGATGATTCATATGTTAATCGATTCGTCTTAACCCTGCGAGTGTCACTGACTACATTAAAATTGGAAAATAGAAAAATGGCGGATTTTGGGCGCCATTTTTGGACGAATTTTGTGGTTGTGTTCGTGGTAGACCTGCTGTCAAATGGTTGTTTACTTAGATAAAGTACCTATAGATTTCGCCATAAAATGAGCTTGATTGATAGAGCGAGATCGCTACTTGGCAGCCCCATGTAAATAATAAGGACAAGATTATTTTTTGTCTTTGTCACCATGGCCGGTTTCTGTTGTTTGTCAAACTCTAATATAATGGCAGGTTTGACAAACAAACTCGGTTTTGTTTGATTTTCTGTGATTTCGTGGTATTATGTGTTAATTGAGACAAGATTTGGGTTATTTATAGATAATAAGTGTCAGTGCGATGGTGGGTTGTAGTGTAGTGTTCTTTTTCTTGTTGTAACACCAGAACTAACTATTGTTGTCTCATGTGCGGCCATTTTAAGTGCCATTTTAAGGTTTAGGTAGGCACGTTTATTTGTAGGTATTTCCAGTCCCTACTATTTAGTATGTCTGTGGTTTGTACGCCAGTCAGAGACATTGCACTATCTCTGCTATTCCACCCTAAGTTTGACGTATTTTAACGCTTACGTCTTTTTAGATTATACACCGAATTTCAAAGTCGTAATTATGAATGAAAAGTACATAATTTCGAAATACGGAAAAATACGGGTGCCTAGTTTGTCAATTATCTTGTGCATGTCATGGACCAAGTGATTAAGTAAATTAAGGTCAAATGCCTTCCTTGTCTTTATAATTCTGTCTTTAGGACCCAAGCCGTAAAAAAATAATGATAATAACGATTGCTTTCCTCTTGTTACAGTCTGGACGCACAAACGAGGAGTCTTCAGTAAGTCTACCAGCTGAAGATGAGGAGGAAATTAAAGTGTTTTGTCCGAAATGCGACACGGAAGTATCGCATACCGCAGAAGGAATACAAAACGTAAGTAACTGCTTAAGGTACTTAAGTATTTGTTTTCTGCCGACTACAATTTGGCCGACGCGACTAGCGATTAATAATACATACGGAAACCTTAAAATAAAAACAAATATACAACAGGCGGCCTTATCGCGTTCCGCAATCTCTTCCAGGCAACCCAGAATGGAGAGAGATAGCCTGGACACGACATGGGGTTGCACTTGGTGCAATTTTAAATCAAATAAAAAGTTACAAACATAGCATGCTTACTGCACTGAATACAGGCAAGAAAACAATACAGCTCCAACAAGTTCACAGTGACAGGTAGTGCTCCTTTACGAGTCTTTTAAAGATCGGTAGTGATTGCGCGCGATTTATTGTCACAGGCAATGCATTCCATATATACATATTAGACGACGATTATATATATTAGACGAGTGCCCTGGACAGTAAAGATCTGTCCAGGAAGATAGTGTAATGCATTGGCATTTTAAGTTTCATGTTATCCGATGACCTAAGAACCGATTCAGTTTTTATGTGACTCGCACACGCTTTCGCGTTCACATAAAAACTGAATCGGTATTTGAGGGACAGAGGGGTAGACGGGCAACATAGTATATTATATATACAGGAGGGAAACTATCTACCTTTACAGTAGAGTCCGTTTCACTTAAGGGCTTATTACACTACACGGTATTCAGGGCCCTGAATACCGGGTCCCTTAATCATTCCGAAGCAATAAGGTCGATATTATGAGAACCCTAACTCCCTAACATGTATTACACTACCCTGAAGTAGGGTTTAGGGCCCTGAATATCGTGTAGTGTAATAAGCCCTTTAAGAATACCCCTGAGAGTGGCGCTTTAGTCGCCTTCAACATTCGAAAATAAGCATATTCCGTGGGACTTCTTACATGACGCGGACTTTAAGTCTAAGATTACAATTCATGTTCCACGTGTCCGCCTCTGTTTCGCACACATACTCTCATTCTGTGTCTTAATTACTCTTAACCTACTGTTTACTACACCAGTTGATAAACACCTTCTTATTTCATTTGCCGCATCGTTTATTCTCCGTCTGAGACATCAACAGATGGGAATGGCTAGACACTAATTGTGCTAATAAGTGGATCGAAAGAGGTGGAGCTATACCGTGACCTCCATGGATGTTTATGTGTGGGGACACATGCAGAGTTTGGTTTACAACGAACCTAATGTAATCACATCTGTTGCCCCTTAGAGTTGCCCTTTGCACTTAGTGCAGACCAAACATTACTATATCATTGGTGCAGACCGGACGATCTCAATCAACTTGCAAGTACATAGAGTTGTTAATACTCTCTCAACTTAATGTACTTATTTAAAAAAATGGGAGGAAAACTGCTAAAGGAAAATAAAATAGTATACCTATAGCTCACATGGAAATCAAAACAAAACAAAAATAAAGTACTTACTTAGTTCTATATTCAAATGATTATCTATATATATAAAAATGAATCCCGATTTCCCTTGGTCACGGCATCTCGCGTGAACGGCTGGACCGATTTCGCTTATTCTTTTTTTGTTGTGTTCGTTATTGTTAGGAGAAGGTTCTTATGTAGGGCAGGGTAGGTAGGGTAGGGTAGGTAGAGTAGTGTTTGGTGTTTTTATGGCAAAACAAAGTTTGCCGGGTCAGCTAGTACACGATAAATCTAATAATTGATGGACATGGAAATTAGCATTAGTTTGTATTCGGAAATGCGATGATTGCCGAGGGACAGTAAGAAAATAGTTGTACTGTACAATACTTATTTTTTTTTACTTCGCCCGCTCTGGGTGAAGCGGGAGGGCGTGTCACACTTTTACTGACTAAAACCCACCCGTGTTCCTTCAGTTGCTTGTGCCAGGGCCGCGGTAACTCTCTTTCAAATTTATCCGTGACCCTTACTGTAGAACCCTGATACCGCAATTAGGTTCTGTAATCAAATGTTCGACCAAAAGGAATCCTCCCAGTCGCAAATCCAAGTAGCCCTGTCCACCCGAGTTAAAGCGAACGTGAGTTTCGACTTTAAATTCTTAGATTGAAGCTATAAAGAGGAAGCGCCTTGCCTGGACCACAGAATAAATAATAGTACAAGCCTGGACTCAGGAACACCGACAACACACTGTTGAAGACTGGAATCATTTTGCATTATTACTGCTGCACATTTACTGTTTGTGATAATAGATGGCGCTGGTTTCATTTTATGAGTCTTTCCGTTCTCGGTTTGTACTAGCCGCGCGAGTGATAAATTACATTATGTTAAAAGAGTATTAACAACTCTATATACATACTTCCAAGTTGATTGAGGGCGTCCGGTCTGCATCAAGTGCAAAGGGCAACTGATAGAAATCGGCAGGCTTATTACGTATCTTTTGCAAAAGCAAAACGATAGCGATTTTTGCGCAATTATTGCTCTTCCATACAAAAGTTTTACAGTTGTTGGCGGTTTTTCTTTTAAATAAATGCATTTGAAAAACAGCGAGTGATCAGAAAACGATTGTGTAGGACCTACCATACCTACACTGCAGGAAATTCCGACTTTTATGACATAAAGCGTTTGATCGCTATCGTTTTGCTCTTGCAAAAGATACGTAATAAGCCTACCGACAACTGACGAAACACGAAGTTTGCCGAGGGACATGTTTGTACTGTAGACTGTACCTCCTCACTCCTCAGTACCGCTAGCGACGCAGTCGTGCGCTTACGTGTGCATCGTCTTTGAATTTATTGTTCGCGTTTCTGTTTTTCACTTTTATATTAAAATGGCTAAAGGGAAAGCCTACAGCGGTGGAGAGCGTGATATTATTTTAAAAGTTCTAACGTTTTTCGAGAAGGAAAAACAAAAGGATGCGGCTATAATTCCCTTTGAACGTGCGTTAGATCGCGCTAGTGAGGCCACAGGGGTGAGTATTCGAACGATACGGAACATAAAGAACGAAGCCAAGAAGCTGAGGAGCACTACATCTGCACCAGGCACATCACCTGATACGCAAGAGCTGGAACTTAGAAAGCCAAGTGGAAAGAAGCTAGACATTGACGAATTTACCATCTGTGCTATCAGAAATGTCGCGGAGAGCTTCTATGGCTTGAAAAAAGTAATACCAACTCTTACAAAAATATTTGCAGTTGCGAAAACCGAACTGAACTTTCCTGGACAAGAAGGGTCATTGAGGAAAATACTTAAACAAAAACTGGGCTACAGATTCCGAAAATGTAAAAATACTGAAGATTTTCTTGTACCAAAACCGGATGTAGCGGCTTGGAGAGCAACATATTTACGACGGTTGTTGAAGGTATATTTGCGTAAATAAGGTATAGTTGAAGGTGCCTAAGGACGGCCATTGTAACCGAGGCAGGCCTAAATTAAAACCGGCCAAGTGCAAGTCGGACTCGCGCACGAAGGGTTCCGGACCATTATCGCCAAAAGCGACAAAAAATCACGTTTGTTGTATGAGAGCCCCACTTAAATATTTATTTTATTCTGTTTTTAGTATTTGTTGTTATAGCGGCAACAAAAATACATCATCTGTGAAAATTTTAACTGTCTAGCTATCACAGTTCATGAGATACAGCCTGGTGACAGAAAGGCAGACGGACCGCGGAGTCTTAGTAATAGGGTCCCGTTTTTACCCTTTGGGTACGGAACCCTAAAAACGCTGGCGTGACGATTTGGACTCATTTTTGTCAGATTGGCCGGCGATGACAAAAATAAAATACAAAGATCGTTTTAAGGCTATGGGGCATGCCTCTGCCCAGCAGTGGGAAAAAATGGCTAAAAGAAGAAAAAGAAGTTATATTTCTCTAGTATATTTTGCACATTTGCTTATAAATAAAATAGTTATGAAGAGCAACAAAATACCATTTTAAAACGAATTCTTATCTTATCACGTGTTGTGTTTAAATATACTATTCGAAACAAAATAAGAGCCACTATAACATGAGCCACTTAGAAGGTACAATGTTTACAAACAAACTAAAACAGCTGATTTTTAGGCCTATCATCATGAAATTGTAATGTTCTTACAAAATTACAATGATTTTACCTATAAATCCCATCAGATTGTCATTTTCATTTTTAATCGACATTTTTATGAGATTTCTATACAACATAATGTACAAATCTTCAAAAAGTAATCAAAAACATTAGAATCACCAGAGAATATTTAACTTACTATCACTGCCAACCCTAACGAATTTCAGATTTGACGTATCGCCCAAACTGCGATGAAATGTGTGACTCAAGCCATGTCACAGTAGGCCGTGCTCGCCGGGAAGCAACAAGAAAGGCATGTCGCACCTTTAAAATATGTTTGACCCATGCTAGCATTTAAGACAAATTGTAAGACATGACATAATTTATCATGTCTTGTCACAAATGTCATGGGTCTTGCTAGCCCCGCTGGATGACAAACAATTGGTAGTTTTTTGACAATGACTCGAAATTTAGAAGAACATTAACCAGACATTATTCATAGTAATTGAGCATCATTGGAGTGGAAAACTACGCATGGTAAACTCGGGCCTGGTCCTTATCAGACGGCGAGCTACCCATTACTTGCCGTCCGCAAGCCCGCGCCTACGGTGATCGGGAATCGGCTTGCGACTTCCGACGCCCGGAGCGTCTCCTGCGGTGGCTAGGGGCGTGAGGGCGTCTCCTTCGCGTCTCCCTCACGCGTTTCGCCTCCTCCTTTGCGAGAATTACTGCTTTGCAGAAGGAGGACGCCTCCATACCCTAATGCGCCGACCGTCATTAAAAAAATTTTGCACTCGTCGATGAAAACCACTGTGCCTTATGTTTGCTGCAGTCCGAATATTGACGAGAGACCTTAAACGATTTGCACGTTGAGCCCTGGACAAAGGAATTCGAACAACTCGTTTTGATGTCTGCTGGTCTTCGTGCCATCGGTTACGGATCGTTTGGTCACTGACACGAATACCCGTTGTCAACCGTAGGCGATTTTGTAACTTACGAGCCGTCACTGTGCGTTCTCGGCGTGCACTTAAGGTTACACTAGTCGATCGTTCTGCCATTCAAACGTAGTCTGGGTTTTACTCCACTGTTTGACGATGTACGTTAAAAATAAAAAATGATATAAATTTGTCTCATCATTATCTAGCCCTGCATGGGAACCAAAAAGTAAAATAAGTATATATTTGAAAGTTATGAGCGTCGAAAGTTCCATATTTCAACACAAATTTTAACGTATCTTTGGGCGGAAATAAATACCATAAAAAGAAGAAAAATTGAAAAATGGCCGCCATGCAGGGATGGATTATTAGTTTAACAATGCAAATAATTTTATTTTAAAAATATACATTTAGTCGTTTTTTCATGAAATCTAGACTCCCAAAGGTCTGTTTATAAAATTTCGCGCGCTCGTTTTCGTTCTAAATCATTTCGCTACAAACTTGCAAAAGTGCTAATTCGTATGCGAACTAGCTTCTTACTGCTCATTACAGCATCTATCTCTTTCGCACGTATTGTCGGATGAGCCCCGCGCGAAAAATAGTTCGTGCCGTCAACTAGGGAAACCTTAACCGGATGTATCGCTCCCCATGAATCGTTTTTGTTGCGAACTCTACCCGAACCAGATCTTCTTGCAACAATGCCAGGCTCTTGGAAGCAATTCCAAGCATTTTGAATAGCTTTTCGAGAACAACCAGGTGCAAAGCCACAGACCGCTGCGCATTTCCTTCTTGGATCATTGTGACGGCTCTGGTTGCAGTAATTCGTACTTGTGGCATATTAACATAAGATGTCGTTTAAACAAATTAACGAATCACAATTACGATTATTTCAGACTAGCTTCTGCCCGCGGCTTCGCCCGTGTAAAAAGTGTTTTATCATCCTAAGGGAATACAAACTATCCTATGTCCTTCCCAGGGTCTTATCTGTTACTCCCTAGAACCTTACAAACTCTCAAGGCTATAATCGTAGTAACTATTCAATAATCTGTGCTATAATTAATATTAAAAAATATTAGAGATCCTTAAAAAGAACCAACCAACACAAAAGCCTTACAAGGAACCAGATAAATTGCTTTACTTTTAAATGTCCAGAAATGCCAGAAACATGTCCATTTCACTCTACGTTCCAGCTACGTTTCTTTGTCCATTCCATAAGCTATGGTCACAGATAATATCATCTGTCCATCTCCAGCATCTCATCACCATTCAAATTCAAACTTAAACCTTTCTAATAAAGTAATGTTATCAATCCTCAGGATCAAACAAAAATAATCATCGCGAAAGTGTACCACTACTTTGAGCAAGAGTATGAAGAGCTAAAGAAGACGTATGAGGGCTTGGACCTGACTCCTCTGTCCAAGTTCGGCCAACGGACTGCGCTGGCCACCGGAGTGAGCGAGTCGACGGTACGCGAGATACTGCAGGAGGAAGAGAGACGGAATGCTGAGGAGATAGACGCACAGCTTCGGATGCGGAGGAAAGCTCGCAAGAGATCGAGACAGGCGGATAGGTATGTGATAACTGATTACTCTGTCATCGGAGAACATCCCACAATGTGTCAAAGCAAATTGAAGCGACCATGAAGCACATCTACTACCACAAAATAACTGTGCACATCAACCCCAACCCCGCATACCCGCGCGGCGCCCCGCCCGAGCTTCGTGCGCCAGTAGCGAGATTCGGAAATAAATCTTTTAGTCTAGCATTTTGAGGCGGCGCCAAACAAACTATCAACGAAGATCAACTTAATTTGCATGTAGGTATGTTTTTTTGGCGCCAAATCAGAAAAAAAAGAAGTAAACAAAAGCAAAGAATAAAGATTTGAAAAGATTTTTTTTATTTTTTGCTTTTTAGTTCGTTATTTCGTCGGTAATTATTTTTCTTAAAATGGATATTTTAAGTTTTAGGAAAAGAAATGGTAATTTCAATATACTTTTGTATCTTTTTTTCCAGCTCAAGCGAAGAAGACAGCCTTGAAAGTAATGATGAGGATGAAGATGACGAGCATGTGTGAGTTTTTCTGTTTTTATCTTAATAATACAAGCAATAAGATTCAGTGGTAAAATACATTTGTTGCGGATTTTTTACCATTTGTTGCAGAATTTGCGGGTTTCATCCGCACGGCTAAAAACCGCAATGCGTGCTATAATAATTCCTCTAAAACCTTTCAGCCATTGAGACATGATCGATTAAAAACATGCAAACATTCACATTTATACAATAAAATTGCAGTAAATAAATTTTGATCTACTTACAATGTAACAACAGTGTTGCAATTTGCAAAAACGTTAGAAATTTTTGATTGCATGCACTATATTGAAGGAATCATCTTAATACAATGATTTTATTTGTATTTCCAGGATAGAGACGTTGGTAGTCAAGGAAGAACCTCTTGAAACATTGAAGTGAGTATATAATAATCATTATGTTTTAAACATTCTGATGTTCAGCTGCCTCCGGGGCTGGAAGCCCCACACAGAGTTGGGAACAGTCTGCAGGGAGAGAGATGGCAAGGTTGAGGGTGAGAAGCACAGCACTAATGTAGCGACCCTTAGCCCCCTTACGCACCAGCGGTTGGTCGTCTAGGCGGTTCATTTGAGCGACTAACCGCGTGATGCGGGTGGAATAGCGGCTGACCGCCACGCCACGCGCCAGCCAACCGCGATGAAACCGCGTCAAGCGGTTGGAACGCTCATAAACGGATTATGATATTAAATTAATTTATAATTGTGCTGTTTATCGAAACTCAGAAGCATTTACAAGTTAGTTTATTTTACGACAATAGTAATGTTCTGATTGGTAGTTTCTCAGCGGTCTCAACCAATCAGAACGCTGTATTTTCATAACTAAGTTGAACTAATCGCGATTATTTTCATTGGTGAAATCGACCCTAAGTTCCGTAAATATAAAAACACAATATTTAAAAATAAAACAAACACATATAGTCTACTCTAATCTACACTATATATAGCATTAAATAAACAACAGTATATTTGCGAAGTATTTACACTAATAAGTTATTGTATACATTTCAGTGAAGAACCTGAAATGTACACAGGAGTGTCCGATGTGAAGCACGAACCCGGCGTGTCTGAAGCCAACCAGTAAGTTACAACCAACTTCCTAATTTTTAACAGTTCTTTTTAACCGACTTCTCAAAAAAGAGGAGGTTCTCTATTCGGATGTTTATATTTTTTTTATGTATGTTCGGGTAGAACTCCGTCAAATCTAAACAGATTTGCAAAATTATTTTTTGTTCGAAAGAAGTTTTTTCCGAAATGGTCTCATTTCAATTTGGTAAAGATCTGATGAAGAACTTCGAAGATATACTCGTATATCAGAACTCTTCAATAAATAGCGGCAAATCTCTCGGGATTGCTGCAATCGCATGTATGTTTATTGTTTATACCATTTCATAACATAACATCACGCCAGTACGCTCTAAACGGGTACGCAGATGTGTACAGTTCACCCTGGTACACTCTCATTCCACTGGTCATATATAACTTGTTCATTATGTACTTACCACTAAAAAGGGAAAAATAAAAAACTTTTTACAAAAAAATACAACCGACTTCCAAAAAAATCACTACAAAATGAAAAATAACTTCAAATCAAATCAAATCAAATCAAATCAAATCAAATCATTTATTTGTCAATGTAGGTGTCGTTAGTTACAGGTGTTAACAAGCTTAGGCCATATCTTTAAAGTATCACTACATTCTACCCACAGGGCGTACAAACAATACGTTACAATAATATTAGTCATTAGATTAAATAATACAATAACAGATTAAATAAAATAAGTTATTACATTAAATTCAATATTTGTCTATCATGTCAAAATCATTATATTAAAATCCAAATCAGTCAAGTAGGTATGTCACAATGTAAAGAAGACTAATATAAGAACATCCTGACATTATCAATTAGTATTAAATAATTATATTAAAATTGTCAGATAGGAACTCGTCTATTGTATAATACGTTTTATCTACCAGTAGTTTAAAAAGAGCTTTTTTGAAATTACTTATGTCGTCCAGTACTTTTATTACTGTAGGCATCTTGTTATAGATCTTCGGTGCCATTCCCAAAAAACTTTTTGAGTAGAGTGCAGTGTTATGTGGCGCAGCACATATATCGTTGTTGCGTCGTTTCGATCTAAATGTTTGAAATAAGTGAAGGTTACATTTCACAAATACTGCTGTCTCATATATATACAAACATGGCAGGGTAAGAAGCTTATATTTTTTAAATAACGGAGCACAACTATCAGTCTTTTTCAGTCTGAACATAGCACGTACACATTTCTTTTGCGCCCTAAATGCAATTAATTTATCAGTACTATTACCCCAGTATATTAGTCCGAAACGTAATGTTGATGTAACATAGGCTTTGTATGCTGTCAGAACTATGGACTCATTTACAATTTTAGATAAATTATACAGCGCATATGAGTACTGGTTTAGTTTTCTACAAACATTTTCAACATGACACTTCCAGTCAAGTTTACTGTCCAATTGGAGTCCAAGAAATCTAGCAGTATTGGTTTCAGCTATTCTTTGGTTTTCATACAATATATTTAATTTAACCTGTCTTGTTCTTTGTTGAAATAGCATGATCTGTGTTTTGTCTAAGTTTATTTTTAGTTTATTTTTATGTAGCCATTTTATTATGCAATCTATTGAATAATTTATGTCGCATTCGAATGATTCCAAACATTTACATGGGATAATGAGTGTACTATCATCGGCAAATAAAACAGTTCGATACTCAATGCATCCTGGTAAATCATTAATGTAAATGAGAAATAACAAAGGTCCAAGGACACTTCCCTGGGGTACACCACACACTGTATATCTTACTGTAGACTCATGAGCAACTTCTATCTTAGATGTAGAGGAAATCCTATTTATGATTGTGACTTGTCTTCTTCCACTTAAATAACTTTTTATTAGTTTTAATACATTTCCCCTAACACCGTACCGTTCCAACTTTCCCAGCAGCATTTCATGGTCCACGTGATCAAATGCTTTGGACATATCCATGAATACTGCTGCGATCGGGTTTTTTTGGTCAACATTATTGAGTATGTCAGATATTAATACATAAATTGCCTTATTAATATTTTTGTTTTTCCGGAAACCATTTTGTTCTTCGGCAAGTATATTGTTTACTTCAAAAAATGAGTAGAGAGAATTGAAAATCACCCTCTCAAAGACTTTAGAAATGATTGGTATTAATGCTATAGGACGATAGTTTGCAATATTCGCTTTATCGCCTTTCTTGTAAAGTGGCTTAATAACAGTCATTTTCAATAAATTTGGAAAGTGACCATGCTCTATGCAAAGGTTAATTATAAAACTAAGTATTGGTGCAATCAAATGTGACACCGACTTGAGTATCTTAGTAGTAATCGCGTCGTAACCTGCGCTATTGGTATTTTTCAATGAATTAATAATTTTAAATACTTCGTTCGGATCGGTTGGTGCCACAAATAAGGATTTAGGATGATAATCAATATACGATTTAGCATTATTGTTCTGATTCACTGTAGAACGTGCTGAATCTATAAAATAATCATTAAATGCTGTGGCTATTTCTTTAGGAGCATTTATATTTTTATCATTAATGAGTAAATGACTAATAGACTCAGACGGAAAGTTCAATTTACATCCATTAATTACTTTCCACGTAGCTTTAGTTTTGTTTTCTGCATTATTAATGACATAACTGTTTTGAGATTTTTTTGTCAATTGTATAACTCTTTTTAGCCGTCGTGAATATTGTCTCAGTAATTGCTTATTTTCAATATTAGGTTTCCGTCTGTATTGCCATAACATTTCTCTTTTCCGCTTACTGCAACTTCTGATACCTTTAGACATCCATTGGGGGGTTTTCCGAGCGCAAATCTTTTTTCTTATGGTGGGAAAGCACAAATCGTAAAAAAGTATAAATAAATCGTGGAAAGAATTAAATGCTATTTCTGGATCGCTACTATTGAATACTTCAGAAAAACTAAGATTACTCATAGCTTCAATAAATTTATGTATGTTCTCACAGCTGTAATCACGACTTATAACATACCAATGATCAATAGAACAAGTCTTTTTTACAGGACACTTAAAAAGTTGGGCTGTGTGGTCTGATAGTGCCAATTCCAAAACTTCAGCTGTACCACCCCTTAGATTATGTATAATGTTATCAATACATGTTCCACTTGATAAACGCGTAGCTTGTTTTATACTCGGTTTAAGATTATAGTTCAAAAGGAGATGTTGAAATTGAATTGACAAATTTGTATTTAATAAAATATCAATATTAAAGTCACCACACATCATGACTTTTTTTTTTAAATTACGTCCGCAATAGTTTAAAACATGCTCAATTTTTTCAAAGAAAATGTTTGTATCTGCTTTGGTGTATTTTGGAGGTCTATAAATGCATATGACTATTATTTTGTGTGCGACTAGTTCAATGGCACAGCATTCGATAATATTAGGAACACAAAACTCTTTAATATCTATAATTTTATACTCGTATCTATTTCTAATTAATATACACGTTCCTCCATTTCTTGTGTTTCTTGTCGAGCATGTTGCGAGTTTAAAATTAGGTATATCTAAATGCATGCAATCGTCATCTTTCATGTTGTGCTCAGTAATACACATTATATCTACTTTTTTCCCTTGCCGCAAAAGTTCATTTACATGAATACTTAACAAATCTGACTTTCCTATCAATCCGTTTATATTTTGGTGCAGGATATATAAATGGTTATAAACGAAAAAGCTCTTGTTCGGTTGGGTCGCCAGTGTTTTCAGTTTGGGTTGATTGATCTGTACGTTTACAAATGTTAAATGACCGATTAATTGGTTCGTCAGGATTATCAAGACAAGGATGAGAAACAGACTCATAAGAAGATGCCGGTTGTGCACCTAAGTCCTCTATATATAGCATTAAGTTTTTTAGGATCATGGCAACTGCTCTATTATTTACCCTTGCATCATATTTTCGGAACATTTGATTTGTGTATTCCAAGTAATAGTTGGAATCAAAGAGATATGCATATTCATGTAGTTCATTATCCAAATACATCAAGTGATTAAACATTTCAATTCGTTTGTTAAATATTGAAAATTGGTTACTTATCTTAAAATTCGGCGAACATATTATAATGTTAGTATTTGTCACATTTTTAAGCTGATTTTTCATGCAGTTTATTAAAAAACTATAGTTATTAGAGTTTTCAAAATCTCTTTCTCCCATATAGATAATACAATAATCATCATGAGTAAAGTTATCGAGTTTCTTATCTAAATTTGTAAACAACTGTTTTACACCGCCACCTGGTACGATATAGTGACAGAACTTATACCCTGTAAATGTATTTTCTCCTATACCCAATATATCATTCATATTATTGCTAGAAATCATACATAATTTATAATTTTGTTTTCGTGTCTCTGATGTTGTATTTATATGACAATTAATCGTTGTAATAGTTTGTGTTTCCAGTGTTAAGGTATTATTTTTAAGCGTTTCTTGAGGTTCTTGAGTACAGTCGTTCTGTATATTCTTGGTATCATCTACGGCTGATGCAGCAACATTCATCATATTGATTGATGCAGGTCTTTCAAGTTCCAGAGAGAATTTACGAGGCATGTTTATATCTTCTACTATCCCTTTTTGTTTCAATTTTTGTGTCAAATACTTTAACGGAGTTGAAGACTTTGTTGTCTTAGAAGTTGGTGACCCTATGTCACTAGTTAATTTTTTAGTCATTTTTTTTAAGAAGTCATATTTATTGGTAATAGCATCTAATGTTGATTTCAAATTACTGTTCTCAATTGATAACTGATTAATCTCCTCATGGGCAGAAGATAATTCTAAGTTAAGTCGTCCTATTTGGCTTTTTAAGTTTTGCATTTCTTCACATTCATCGTCGGATATAGTTGGCAGACTATTTGTGGTGCCATCTAACGTCAAATTGTTGGTACTATATTCTTCCATCGTGGTATCTGTAAGTGACTGAGTTCGTTTTCTACGAAGCGTGATGTTCTCGAAAAAATTCATTTCGAAAATTAAATTTCGCAAATATGATAAATGGAAAAAGTGATACTCATATGTGGGGTTCGATCTCACGACCTTTTGTCTGAGCGTATATCCAACCAGGCTGTACTACCACTAGGCCAAACGAGCATTAACTTTAGTGATGAAATTTTAGATCTTATTCCGTGCTCGGCTCACTAGTGAGACAAGTGGGGTCCAAAGGGCATTTCTTTGTTCTACTGACGATAAACCACGACGGTTAAAACATTTGAATTTTTGTTCAATGTTTTTGTTATGTTTGCTCACGATCACTTTTAACTTATAACATTCACTTTAGTACACTTCAATTATGTTTTTTGTTTGTTATTGTCACTGTTTTGTATCTTATTATGATGAATTGTTTTAGAATAGCACTTTAAATGGTTTTCGCAACAAAACTAATAATCGTTTTCCACTTTTGCTATTTTTATGTTCTTAAAGGTCCAAATCATGGGATAACATTAACACGGGGTTATTGCACTTTTATTGATATTATTATACTAATTATAGCACTGATTAGTTAATTGAACAATTTAATAACATTTAAGTTGCCGCGAGCGTTGAACTTGCGAGCGTGTCCAAGTACAATTTCGGAAGTCGGTGTCCTGTTTTCGTTTCTTTTTTTTATGACACCGCCTTCCGAAGTCGGTTGTATTTTTATGTAAAAATGTTTTTTATTAAATAAAGAAATGCTGGACAAATTGCTGGGTGTGGTTCTGAAGAGTCTTCTTTAGTTATTTTGTTTGAAAAGTGACTTTGTCGAGAGTGTTCTTAGCTATTTTTGATTATAATTGGTTTAGCCGTTCAAAAGTTATCCGCATTTAGTTTTACTCTTTGAATCTGGGTTTTCTCGCAAGATATCGTGTTATCATTAGGATTCTCGGTAGATTGTTGATTGAAGCGTGTCTACTACTATGTGTATTATATGTAGTTTAAAAAGCATGGAACAAAAATTAACCGCCTGTTTATTAAATTTACTAAGCGGTTCCCCGATGCGAGTACGAGGCTTATTTTTTACTTTTTAGAGGTTTTTGCGTCGAGGGTTTTGCAATTTTTGCATTTATAATTTGAGTACGTATGGAATAAAAAATTAAATGATTATTTTATTTATATCTAGGGAGCTAGCTGACCCACTTGTGGCAGACGTGAAGACAGAACCACAGAACGAGGAAGAGATCAAGTAAGTTATCTAAAGTAATAACATTGTACTCTTCAGGTCACAGGTCCGTTTTAGGGTTCCGTACCTCAAAAGATAAAAAAAGAACCCTTAAAAGATCACTTTCTTGTCCGTGTGTCACCACCGATTTTCTCAGGAACGGCTGGACCTAGCAAGTTGAAAATACCAGATACTGAGGTCTTATAGTCCCTATTAGGTGTATAAGAGTCAACACGATAAAAAGATATGGACAAATTTAGATTTTCGCAAATTCGTTATTTTCCCTTTACTTGTGCTGTAAGACCTTGCATAAAATCAAAATTGACAATTCTAGGGCAACTGGAAGTACCCTATAGGTTTTGGGTCGAAAACATATATGGTAGGGCCCGTTGACCTAGAATCACGAAATTTGGCAAAAAGTAAAGGTCTTACAGCACAAATAAAGGATAATAAAAAAGTTGAAAATTAAAGGGTGATACATAGTTGACACCACCCTGGGTACGGAACCGTTCGAGCGCAATACCGACTCACACTTGGCCGGTTTTTTTTGCCTATTGTATTCCATTGCCTCTAAAAGCTTAACCTGTGAGTTACTCAGATTATGTACTCTATACATAATCTCTTTGAAACATCAAAATCAAATAATTTATTTCAATTAGGCCATCAAACGGCACTTTTGAATGTCAACATTTACAGTTAGTAAATTAATAGTCATATGTTCTAACGTTCATTCACTAATCTAGGTAGTACCTATATTATGGAGAAGAACGGACAAGTAACTCCACACTTACCGCCTTACGGCCTAGGTGATTAATTAAAATACGCCCAGCGGTTTTGATGCGTTTGTCGTGTTTTTGGCCGTTTTAGACATAACTTAACAAATTAATCACACTATGTTATACGAATAAAACTCAAAATTTTCTTAGATCCAATTATTAAGAAAATGGTCTAATGTAACATATATTTTTTTCAAAAAATTAGGACTTGCCGTTTAGACGTGATACTCATTTTAAAATCAGCTACTCAGGGGTATCTGCGCCTTAAAAATACATGAAGCCAACTGTCTTCGCCTTTAAAAACTTGCTCTCTTTTACGATTCTCATTCTCTATTATGTTTTATTGCAGTTCGAACGAGACGCGCGCAGTACAACCTGCCTCTAAACGTTACAAAGGAAGCACATCTGCCCCACCCGGCCCGTATGCCCCACCCGGCACATCTGCCCCACCCGGCCTGTCTGCCCCACCCGGCACATCTGTCCCATCCGGCTTGTCTGCCCCACCCGACAGTTCTGCCCCACCCGGCCTGCCTGCCCCAACCGCCCTGCCTGCCCCACCCGGCACATCTGCCCCACCCGGCCTGTCTGCCCCACCCGGCACATCTGCCCCACCCGGCACATCTGCCCCACCCGGCACATCTGCCCCACCTGGCCCGTTTGCTCCACCTAGAAGACGAGAGTAAGTACTATAATATGGAGGTCCCAGACTTCACTCATTACTTTCTAAATAAACTGTGGGATTGAGTAGTGTTAGTATGCGGCATGTCCTAGAACCAAAAATGCGAAGGCAAGTGACATCCACCAACCCGCACTGGGCCCGCGTGGTGGATTACGGCCCATTCCCTCTCACAGAGAGGACGCCTGTGTCCCAGCAGTGGGAATATTACATTCTACGGTGAAGCGGCCGGCGCCGACTTATTGCTCACCCAGTGTCGCGTGTGTCTGTGTCCTAGGTACACGAGCGCACTATTGTGTTAAATAAGAAGTTACGCTTTATTAGCTTTAGCTGTTTAAATATCCATTCTTCACAAAATTTAAACTACCTACAAACAAATCACACTTCGTAATGTTATGCGCAAATCCACCAACACATTCCCCGAGGCTCTAAAATCGTGCCGGTACGTAAAAACCGTACCTACTTTTAATGAAGTATCCGAGCTGATTTGTATGCATACTGTACAGAATAACGTTAGAAATTAGAAATCAATACTGCCAGACATTTTCATGGGGTAGGGCAAAACTTATGGGTTCGCATCAGCGACATGCTAATGTGACGTGTGACAGACACACAGTTATGCCAAAGTTTGCAGTTTGCAGTCCCCATGACTGCCTTTTTTAGGGTTCCGTACCCAAAGGGTAAAAACGGGACCTTATTACTAAGACTTTGCGGTCCGTCTGTCTGTCTGTCACCAGTCTGTATCTCATGAACCGTGATAGCTAGACAGTTGAAATTTTCACAGATGGTCTATTCCTGTTGCCGCTATAACAACAAATACTAAAAACAGAATAAAATAAATATTTAAGTGGGGCTCTCATACTACAAACATGACTTTTTTTTTGCCGATATTTGCGATAATGGAACGGAGCCTAAATGAGCGAAGTCCAACACGCCCTTGGCCGGTTTTTACTGTCCCGTAAAAATGCCCGATTCATGAGAGTTGTTACCCTTTATCTTCTACTGGTATTAACAGTTAGTGTTGTTTGTTGCAGATTGCTGCTGTTGGAAGACGGACAAGTCAAACTGGAGGACAAAGAAATTGATGAAGAAGGATTTAGCTAATGTTAACATTGTCCAATAGGTGTTTTGTCGCATTAGGATATCAAAATTACAATTGTTCGCTATCATTTGTTTTATAATGTGATGTTAGAATGTGCAGTTACATTATATTTTTTCTTTATCAATCTTAGTACGGTCGACAACGAAAGTCGCATAATTGTTATTTAAAAATTGCATCTTAATTAGTTTTTTGTATTTATTCATGTACACACAAAACACTTAATCGAGAAATAACAAACACAGATTCTCAACTACCTACAATCTGTCAGCCTTTTCCCAACTGTGGGGTTTGGTTTTCAGTATGACCACAGATAATATAATACTAGCATACAGATGCCTCATCCCAAACAAAGAAACCGTGCCGACGTATCTAGCCTTTTTCGTCTGATTATACTGATTATTTGTATAAGTATATCGATCGCGTTTAGTTCCGTTCCACGGCAATAGATGGTGTTAGCAGTGACTTGCAAGTAAAAGGGTTTACTCAATTCGTGACTATATTTTTCTTTAACTACAGTGACGATTTGTTTTATAGTATTTTTTTTTGCACGTATTTACACTGTTATTGTACCAAAACGTACTAATTTTAAAAAATTCGAGTGGCATAATGCCTCGGAAATTGAAAACCGCGCCATCTATTGGAATCAATTTTAATGTTTGGAAATTTAATTCATCTTAGTTGCCGACTGTACTTTTCTAATATTGATCGCATATTTCTTGAATTTGTTGTATTATCTTTAGGTAGGTGCGCGTGCGCCTCTCGGACAAAGCGACTGACTATTCGGTCTAAAGTTAATTTAATTCCTATGGAAATGATTCGTTTTATTCTTTAATAAAATAATAAGTTAAGTTTTAATTTTGCTGTGATTAGGATCCACAGTTAATATTTTTTACGTAATTGTTTAGAAGTTAAGCTACGGTTACTTATTTTGTTTTAGTATATTTCGACTAAATAATTATTGTGTCTTTTATACAATTTTGATATTTAAAATAATTCTCTAGTTTTCGTTCTTATGCTGTCAATGATTTTCAAGTCAGATTCTTGGTACAACTTTCGTTTCAAAAGTTCTTTAATTATTAGTTATTTGTTTCTCCTATCGCTCAAATTATCTGTGTACTTTCCAATAAAATTTAACTACTTTCTTATATTTTTTCATTTGATAATTTGTTTACATGAAAGTAAATGTATCTATGGAGATACTCCTATTTTACTAAAATATAAAATTAAATGCTCATAAAATGTGTTTCATTTGCCATCAATAACTGATAACTGAGTGGGCTCATGCTCATGGGGCGATCTAGTGTTCCCTACCACTTGTGGACAGTGGATCAAATTCCGGTTTGACGTGAAGGTACGTTTGTTAAAAGCTGTAAGTGTTAGACAAGCTTCTAAAGACAACAATATCCCTCTGAAAACTGCAAAGTACGCTCGTATAGACATCCTCTCCGATACATCCAACTATGCTGCAACACAAATATTCACAGATGAGCATGAAAAAGTCTCTTAGATAAAGTACCTATAGATTAAGCCCTGGCGTGGCCGCACATGAGACAGCAATAGTTAGTTCTGGTGTTACAACAAGAACAAGAACACTACAACCCACCATCGCTTATTATCTATAAATAACCCAAATTCCTTGTCTCAAAAAAAAACACAGAAAATCAAACAAAACCGAGTATGTTTGTCAAACCTACCATTATCTTAGAGTTTGACAAACAACAGAAACCGGCCACGGTGACAAAGACAAAAAATAATCTTTTGTCCTTATTATTTACTTGGAGCTGCCAATTATCCATCTCGCTCTATCAATCAAGCTCATTTTAAGGCTTAATCTATAGGTACTTTATCTAAGAAAAGTCTATATTTACGTGATTATGACGTTTGTCGCAGACTACCATAGAGTGGCAGAATCCTTGCCGTGTTGTTTTTGTTTCTGATCTCATCAAGAAGTTTCATTATGGCTAAATAGAAGTATGGACGACTGCCCTAGCAATGTATAAACATTGTACTTACCTAGTAATATGTAATGCTGAATATTTACTTTTTCTGCCCATACAGGGCTAGATAATGATGAGACAAATTGATATCATTTTTTATTTTGTACAAATATCGTCAAACAGTGGATTAATCGCCAGACTACGTTTAAGTTTGTATGGAAGAATGATCGACTAGTGCAACCTTAAGTCGAATATGGAGTTAAACTGTCCGAGTTGTCTTGTTGTGATATTTTACTTATAGTCCTACACTCTGGTAAAATAAAATGACGAACATCATTTATTTTTAAATCAATGTTTTGTTAAAACCAACTGATTTTAAAAAGCAACGAGCGTTTTGGTGTAACATTTTATCGAGCAAACCCACGAGCGCGGGTGACGTGGAGTGAGATCAGTAATAAATTTTCGGAAGGTACCGTACCTACAAATAAATGTTCGGGAAAATGCTCTCGTGTATACTCTCCTTTATGACGTCCACTTCTGGATATAGGCCTCCCCCAGGCGTTGACACATTGACCGATCCCGTGTGTCTCGCAACCTTAACCAGCTCAACTGTCCACCTAGTGGGAGGCCTTCCAACGTATCGTCTTCCGGTTCGCGGTCGCCATTCCAGAACTTTTCAGCCCCATCGGCCATCCGTTCTGCGAGCAATGTGCCCTGCCCATTGCCACTTAAGTTTGGCAATTCTTCGGGCTATGTCGGTAACTTTGGTTCTCCTGTGGATATCCTCATTTCTGACGTAATCACGCAAGGAAATTCCGACCATAGTCCTCTCCATTTCCCTTTGAGTGACTCTAAGCTTTCAGATATGGCCCATTGTGAGCAGCCACGTCTCGGTCTCATAGTTGATCACTGGCAACACAACACAAACTGGTCATACACTTTTGTCTTGAGACACTGCGGTAAGTTGGACGAGAAGATACCCGCATCTTCCCGAACGCCGCCCAGCCGAGTCGGATTCGACGGTTGACCTCTTTCTCGAAGTTAGACCTACCCAACTGGACCGTTTGTCCAAGGTAGACATAATCGTCTCCAACTTCGAGTGTAGAGCCTCCGATCTTGATAGGAGTGGGTGTTACATTAGGTATTCACAATGACCTTGATTTTTTTCAGACCCACTTTTTCGGAAACTACTGAGGTCATCGAGCATTGTACTGAGGCTCTCCATGGTCTCAGCCATGACCACTATGTCGACGGCAAACCGAAGGTGAGTGATGTACTCGCCATTAACGTTGATGTCGAGTCCAGAATCTTGAAACCATCCTCCAGCGCAGCAGTCAGGGGCGGCTTTACCTATAGTGCAGGGTGTGCGAGGCACACGGGCGCAGCGCCCATGGGGGCGCCAAGCACCACTCGCCGCGAGCGCCCTCCGGCCACTGCACTTTCAATGACCCACGTAAAAAGTGCTCCGGTTTGCATACATTTTATATAGTATCTGGAGCTATTCTTCAAATTACAGCAAAGCAAGGCGCACCATGAGCGGCTTTTACAATGTAACTTTTATTTCAACATGAAATAAACGGAAAACGCCGGGAGGGGACGTCCTAGAAAGACATACATGGACCTTATAGGTGATGTTCTTCAGAAAGGCCAGGTGCGCAGTACTTATAACCGGCGTGTGTGTATGACTAGATGTATGAATGTGAGTGAAGCAAAAGAAGTATGTAAGGATCGTAGCGTTGGCGTTCTGTAGTTTCTGCCTACCCCCATGGGAAAAAGGCGTGAGTTTATGTATGTATGTATGAAATAAACCTAAAAATAGATTATATTGGTGTAGTAGTGAGTGTCGCATCGCTACTAAAAGCACCTGTTTTGATTCGTTTGAAAACACGCCCACAATTATATTGCGAAGCCCGAATTCAGCTGTTTAGAATTAAAAATGAAAGTTCAAATTGCCATGGACGAAAGTCACGCGGTCAACAATACTCCAAAGCGTGTGTACGAGTGGCGCGTGCCGCACTTTGTGTTCTACTGCTACACGTAATTTTTCGAAGTAAGGCTTGACGCAATGGATTAAATACCTATTATATTTGAGTAAACATGTAAATATGAAGTAAGTCGGCTTTTCTATTGATTAAAATATACCTATTAAGTAAGATTTGTTATTAACTGCCACAACTGTTGCGACTTTCACCGGGGTCAGAGGTTTGAAATAACCACAAAGTTGTATTTTGTTATTCTTGTCACGCCTTCCTACAATGAAATACCTACTTTTTACTCGTGTACAATGGGCCTCGCATTAAGCTTCTCTAATCTGTCAAATGTTTTCAATTAATATTTTAATTTTAAAATAAAATAAAATCTGAGAAATTGTAAAATGAAATTTGTCTCTCCATACAAAATTACCTATCAGGTGATTGAGTTAATATGAAAAGTCGTATTTTTTTATAATATCCATTTTTTGACATTGATATAACTTCTATATAGACTTGTTAACATGGGCACGGAGTCTCATTGCTAAGAAAGAAAATTTGGTTCAAATAAATCTCACTAGATGGCGCGGTATGCACCTCGACACACCTCGATCTGTTATTGAATGTGTGTAAAATTAACATTTTCTGGAATTGAACACAAAAATTGTATGTTCTTGTTTAATCAACTCTCCTAAGTACAAAATTATGGAATATTGGGCTCATAATTCACATTTCAATGATTATTAGACGGATCATTTAAAATTGATGACAATAGATGGCGCATTTTTAAATTTCTGAGGCATTCCACTCGATTGTTAAAGTTTGCATTTTAACACATTTTGGTGCAAAAAAAACTGTAAAAACGTGCAAATAAATACTAGAGAACAAACCTTCACTGTATACAAAGAAAAAATATTCACGAACCTAGTAAATCCTTTTACTCGCAAGTCGCTGCTAACACCATCTATCTATCACCGTGAAACAGAACCGAATGCGTTCGATGTACAAAAAATTGCCAGAATAAGCAGTCGAAAAACGCTAGTTACGTCGGCACGGTTTCTTTGTATGGGATGAGGTATCTGTATGCTAGTATTATATTATCAGTGACATGGGTACGTTTTGGCTTGTATGGTAAACACCCTGTATAATTCTAAAAACAGTCAACTGAACGTCATGGCATCCAAATATGTCAAATTTCTTCAATCGATTTTCAATTTAATATCCAAACAGTAGAGTTTTATTTTATCTATTGGGGTAATTTGACAGTTTGTGGTAATGAGATGTTATTTGTAACCATTCCATTTTGACTGCGCGTTTACTAGAGGGCGCTAGGGTAATGATTGCACACGGGCGCTACATGGGCTAAAGACGACAGCAGTGAACAGTTTCGGAGAAATGACGTCTCACGCCGCGCTGGAGAAGAATTGGTTTCGAGGTCTGATACTGAAGACGGACTGACATGGTGGCGTTTTTGTACAAACACTTCAACACCTCAATGTACCGGTAGTCGATCTGGCACCGTTGGAGAGACTGCAGTACGGCTCAAGTTTCGATCGAATCGAAGGCTTTCTTGTAGTCCTCAAACGCTAAACAAAGAGGCAGGTTATACTCTTCGTTCTTCTGTATAACCTGCCGCAGCGTATGTATGTGGTCTACGATGCTGAAGCTTTTACGGAATCTGGCTTGTTCGGGAGGCTGAAAATCGTCAATCATGCGCGCGAGACGATTCGTGATGACTCTTGAAAACAACTTGTAGATATGGCTAAGAAGGGAGATGGGGCTATACTTCTTTAGCCGTGCATTGTTGCCCTTCTTAAAGAAGAGTACCACCACACCCCTGCACCATGCCTGTTTTGAGTATGACGGAATCAAACAGCTTCTGAAGGGCCTTAAGTACCGGTTTCCCGGGTCCTTCAGGAGTTCAGCTGCGATTCCGTCATCACACGGCGCCTTGTTGTTTTTAAGCTGTTTCAGAGCCATCCTAATCTCGTACAGGCTGACGTCCGGGATATCTTCGATATAGTGTCGGGTCAATCTAGCTCTTGGGTCGTTTGCTAGACTCGCAACGGGCTTGCTGATTGATGTGTACAACTGTGTACATGTGTGCCCATAGAATGTCTCGATTTCCCTGAGAAGCTCCGGTTTGGCGGATACGATCCTGCCATTGTCGGTATTTAGTTTCGTGAGCTGGCTCTGCGCAACAGCCAGATCCCTTGAAAACACCTTGGAGCCTTATTTCGCTCAATCGCGTTTATAATACGCTCGGTATTAAAGTGGCGGAGGTCTTTTTTCAAGGATTTAGAGATCTGTCTATTGAGCTGCCGGTATTTGCACGCCTCATCTGAAGACTGCAGTGTCATCTCACGCCTCTCCTTCATAAGCTTGAGAGTAGGATCAGATAGCATTTTGTTTCTATCTATCTGTACGACGGGTTTCGAAAAACTTAGACCCGACCGTATGGATAGGTTCCACGAACCCATCGCTGTATTCGTCCAAGGAGCTGCCTAGGCACTCGAAACAATTCTGCAGAGTTCGAGCTGAAAGCTCTCGGGGTTTTGGACCTGGATCTGTGCTGGACCGAGCATGGACTTCATCAGTCGAGACCTTTCAAGTTTAACATTAATGTTCAATGTGCCTCTTACCATGCGGTGATCGCTCCCGGTTTTCACCGAATTGATCACAGAGACACCATTTGAACATTAGCTTCGTGGTTGACTTGATGACGTCGATCAAATTTTTTGTTGCACCATCGTGGCTCTGTCAGGTCCACTTCCTGTGTTCACGCTTTCTGAAGAAGTTCATTATATAGACGCCCTCCTTCTCCATAAAACTGGCCAGTAGGTGACCCCGGTGTTTCCGTCGTCCAACTCCAAATTGCTCCAGTTGCAACTCATTTCATGCTCATCTGTGAATATTTGTCTTGCAGCATAGTTGGATGTATCGGAGAGGTCTATACGAGCGTACTTTGCAGTTTTCAGAGGGATATTGTTGTCTTTAGAAGCTTGACTAACACTTACAGCTTTTACCTACAGTACTTCGAGCAAACTGACGTTTTCACGTCAAACCGGATTTTGATCCACTGTCCACAAGTGATAGGGAACACCCCATCGCCCCATGAGCATGAGTGGCTCAGGCAGTTATTGAGGGCAAATGAAACACATTTTATGAGCATTATATTTATATTTTAGTAAAATAGGAGTATCTACATATATAGGTACATTTACTTTCATGTAAACAAATTATCATAGGAAAAGTTGAAAAAAATGAAGTTTTATTTTATTGGAAAGAACACATATATAATTTTAGCATAAACAAATTAGTTATCAAGTAAAGAACTTGAATAAAAGAAAAGAGAGAGAGAGACGAAAATAAGAGTTTTTTTTTATTTTTTTGATAGATTTATTTTTGCTTGAAAGTCTTTGACATCCTAAGAACGAAATATAGATAATTATTTTACATATCAAAATTGTATAAAAGACACAATAATTATTTAGTCGAAATATACTAAAACAAAATAAGTAACCGTTGCTTAACTTCTAAACAATTACATAAAAAATATTAACTGTGGATCCTAATCACAGCAAAATTAAAACTTAACTTATTTAATTAAAGAGGAAAACGAATCATTTCCATAGGAATGAAATTATCTTTAGACCGAATAGTCAGTCGCTTTGTCCGAGAGGCGCACGCGCACCTACCTAAAGAAATTACAACAAATTCAAGACAATATGCGATCAAAATTAGAATAGTACAGTCGGCAACGAAGACGAATTAAATTTCCAAACATTTATAATTGATTCCAATAGATGGCGCAGTTTTCAATTTCTGAGGCATCCACTCGATTTTTTAATTTCTATTGTAACACATTTTGGTACAATAAAACTGTAAATACGTGCAAAAAAATACTGTAAAACAAATCGTCACTGTAATTAAAGAAAAATATAGTCACGAACTGAGTAAACCCTTTTACTTGCAAGTCGCTGCTAACACCATCTATCGCCGTGGAACGGAACTAAACGCGATCGATGTACTTATACAAATAATCAGTATAATCAGACGAAAAACGCTAGATACGTCGGCACGGTTTCTTTGTGTAGGATGAGGCATCTGTATGCTAGTATTATATTATCTGTGGTCATACTGAAAACCAAACCCCAAAGTTGGGAAAAGGCTGACAGATTGTAGGTAGTTACTTGAGAATCAGTGGATGTTATTTCTCGATTAAGTGTTTTGTGTGTACATGAATAAATACAAAAAACTAATTAAGTTGCAATTTTTAAATAACACTTATGCGACTTTCGTTGTCGACCGTACTAAGATTGAAAAAGAAAAAATATAATGTAACTGCACATTCTAACATCACAATATAAAACAAATCGACAAATGATAGCGAACAATTGTAATTTTGATATCCTAATGCGACAAAACACCTATTGGACAATGTTAACATTAGCTAAATCCTTCTTCATCAATTTCTTTGTCCGCCAGTTTGACTTGTCCGTCTTCCAACAGGAGCAATCTGCAACAAACAACACTAACTGTTAATACCAGTAGAAGATAAAGGGTAACTCTCATGAATCGGGCATTTTTACGGGACAAAAAGCCGGCCAAGTGTGTGTCGGACTTCGCTAATTTAAGGTTCCGTACCAAACCGCAAAATCAAATTGGTTGTAATAGGAAAAAAATAAGAAATTTCAAAGAAGAAATCAGATGGTATTTTTTAGTAAAATATACGTAACAATAACCATTATTACCAAACTTGAAGTTCATACGTCAATGGAAAGTTAAAAAAAATTCGGAACAAAATGCACAATGACTTTAGTGGCTCCTCATTCCTTTGTATTCAAATATTTTTTTTAATATAAAAAATTCAGTGTTTATCAAAAAGCTCTAACGATACCCACTCGATGGGGAAGGCAAATTTGTTTTAGATCCTCCGTATAATGAGTATAAGCCATGCCTCCTTATGAGGTCATTATGGCCTGACCTCTGAATTTGTATGGCTTTGGGTCAACAAGATGCTTATTCTGTGAAATTTTGAAGACTGTAGCTACAATTGTTTGGCTGTCAAACCTGGTGACAGACGATGGACAGATAGACATGTGAATGACAGCAATAGGGCTCCATTTGGACCCTTCGGATACGGAACCCTAAATAAAGGCAGTCATGAGGACTTCCGACAAGAAACTTAAAACTTTAGAATAATTGTGTGTCTGTCAGACGTCTCATTAGCATGTCGATGACGCTGTCACATGTAGCATGTCGCTGATGCGAACCCATAAGTTCTGCCCTACCTGATGAAAATGTCTGGCAGTATTGATTTCTAATTTCTAACGGTATTCTGTACAGTATGCATACAGATCAGCTCGGATACTTCATTAAAAGTGAGTACGTAGTGTAGGTACCGGCACAATTTTAAAGCGCTCGGCGATAGTGGTGCGGTGATTTACGCTTTTGTACATTCACGTATAACATTACGAAGTGTGATTTGAACTAATTATTTGTTTGTAGGTAGATTACATTTTGTGAAGAATGGATATTTAAATAGCTAATTTTAACACAGTGTGGTTTAGGCATATTAGCGTATCAAATTATTTATAAATGCGTAATATTTATTACCGCATATAAATATGTGATTAAATTCAATATAGAAAGAAAGAAAACACAGTTTTATGTAAGTTTTCCGTGCTTGCTTTGCCACACGCGACACTGGGTGAGCAATAAGTCGGCGCCAGCCGCTTCACCTCACCTCTCTTAAATCGCGCCGATAGCTGTACCTGCCTTTAGCAGTTGATAGCTGAAAATTGGGAGTCGACTCAAGCTAGCAAGTATGCGTACGTTCAAAGTATACATCACACATCATCAGCCTATTTATGTTCCCACTGCTGGGACACAGGCGTCCTCTCTGTGAGAGGGAATGGGCCGTAATCCACCACGCGGGCCCAGTGCGGGTTGGTGGATGTCACATGCCTTTGTATTTTTGGTTCTAGGACATGCCGTTTTGTCGGTTCAAAGTACATACTAACACTACTAAATCCCTCAGTTTTTGTTTAGAAAGGAATGAGTGAAATCTGTGACCTCAATCTTATAGTACTTACTCTCGTCTTCTAGGTGGAGCAAACGGGTCAGGTGGGGTAGTTGTGCCGGGTGAGGCAGACGGGCCGGGTGGGGCAGTTGTGCCGGGTGGGGCAGACGGGCCGGGTGGGGCAGTTGTGCCGGGTGGGGCAGACGGGCCGGGTGGGGCAATTGTGCCGGGTGGAGCAGACGGGCCGGGTGGGGCAATTGTGCCGGGTGGGGCAGACGGGCCGGGTGGGGAAATTGTGCCGGGTGGGGCAGACGGGCCGGGTGGGGCAGACGGGCCGGGTGGGGCAGATGTGCTTCCTTTGCAACGTTTAGAGGCAGGTTGTACTGCGCGCGTCTCGTTCGAACTGCAATAAAACATAATAGAGAATGAGAATCGTGAATGAGAGCAAGTTTTTAAAGGCGAAAACAATCGTCTTCATTTATTTTTAAATTTTTGTATCTGCATAGCATTTTTCCAACTATGTTGGGGTCGACACGTTGAGTTAAAAAAAAAGACAATTGACCCATTAGGTACTTTTGAATTGTCAACAAAACATACTAAAATATAGCTAGTTACATATAAGTGAGAACGATGTAAAAATACAATAACTAATTAAAAACAGGCCGAGATAACCAAGTTGTGACCCATCCCAACTGACACCCGTTAACGAACATGACGCATGGATCGGCTTCATATAAAAAAAAAGAATTTTTTATACAAGCTTTTAATTTAAAAATCCATTGTCACGAAAAACTAACGCGTGTGAATAATTTCAGTTCAATCCAACACCGGGACGTTGAAATTTAACTTGCAAGATTTGATTACTGACACCTTTTATTTATTACAAGCTTTTATTAACGACACCGGGACGGGATCCCTTTTTTCGCATAATGTTCTTTTTTCTAATATACTTTGGCATAACTGTTTTGGCATAATTTGAGGCACAGCCATATTTTTTTGGCATACTTTTTATGTTGGCATAATTATCTTGAAGGCTAATTTGTTTTAGCATAATTTTAATGCGCATAATGTTATTAGCCCTAATGACTATTAGCATAATAGTATTAAGGCATAAACGATAATTGGAATAACGAAACCAAATTTAAGTTATTTTATTTATTTAGAATCGCTCGGCGGGTAGGCGCGTAGGGGCGAGGCGGCGAGCGGAGGAGCGGGTGGTTGTGACGCCCGCCGCGGCTGAGGCCGAAGCTGCGGTAAACCATTTGTCGTAAAATAAACTTACTTGTTACTTTTTCTGAGTATCTTTAAACAGCACAATTATAAATTTATTAAATATCATAAGCCCTAGAGTCGAGGTGCCCGCTCTGCGTACGTACATGAGCGGTTCAACCGCTTGACGCGTTTTCTTGGCGGGACGGCTGCCCGCCAAGAAACCGCGTCAAGCGGTTTTTTCCAACCGCGTCAGGCGGCTGGCCGCTCAAATGATCCGCCTAGGCAGCCGTAAGGTGGCTACATGTGGAATTTCATTTCCGTTCTTCTCTACAATATACTACCTTCATTAGTGAATGAACGGTAGAACAAATTACTATTAATTTACTAATTGTAAATGTTGACATTCAAAAGTGCCGTTTGATGGTCTAATTGAAATAAATTATTTGATTTTGATGTTTCAAAGAGATTATCTATAGAGTACATAATCTGAGTCACTCACAGGTTAAGCTGTTAGAGGCAATGGAATACAATGGGACGTTTCTAGTACCAATAGCCAATAACTTGAAGAGTACAATGTTATTACTTTTGATAACTTACTTGATCTCTTCCTCGATCTGCGGTTCTGTCTTCACGTCTGCTACAAGTGGGTCATCTAGCTCCCTAGATATAAACAAAATAATCATTTAATTTTTATTCCATACGTACTCAAATTATAAATGCAAAAATCGCATCGGGGAGTAAATAAAATAAACAGGCGGTTAATTTTTGTTCCATGCTTTTTAAACTACATATAATATACATAGTAGTAGACACGCTTCAATCGACAATCTACCGAGACTCGTAATGATAACACGATATCTTGCGAGAAAACCCAGATTCAAAGAGTAAAATGCGGATAACTTTTAAACCAAGGGCGTCGCCAAGGGGGGGCAGGGAGGGGCAGCTGCCCCCCCCCCCCCTAGAGATTTAAAAAAAATTGCCAAATGTAAAGCAACCAAAGTCCTAAGATGGTCTAGCCATGATGAGTGTGCACAGAAAACTTATTCATGGAAATTTACATGATTTTCATAATAAAGTGGTCGAAAAGTTTTCAAAAATCCCCCGAAGATTATGTTTTAATTAACCTAATCAAATAAGAATCTTTGTTGACCACTATAATATTAAAATCTGGTACATAATTAAAAATAAAAATACACTTCATATTCAAATTCAAACACCCAAATTATTTTTTTTCTATTTTTCTAACAGTAATAACTTAATTAGAAGTTTTATTAATTGTACAGTCAAGAACTCGTGAAGCTTTACACGTTGGACTCTGTACCGTTATTATTACAATCGCTGTAGATGTAAGGCTCGTACTACAAGTGAAAAGCTTCATGTGCTCTCGACTTGCCTACAATTCATACTTTTCTCATTCTCCATATCAACTTGCCCCCCCCTTGGCCATCGGCTGGCGACGCCCTTGTTTTGAACGGCTGAACCGATTTTAATCAAAAATAGCTAAGAACACTCTCGACAAAGTCACCATTCAAATAAAATAACTAAAGAAGACTCTTCAGAACCACACCCAGCAATTTCGCCTGCATTTCTTTATTTACTAAAAAAACATTTTTACAAAAAAATACAACCGACTTCGGAAGGCGGTGTCATAAAAAAAGGAAACGAAAACAGGAACACCGACTTCCGAAATTGAAGTTATTTTTCACTTTGTAGTGTTTTTATTTGGAAGTCGGTTGTATTTTTTTGTAAAAGTTTTTTATTTTTCCCGTTTTAGTGGTAAGTACCTAGTAAACAATTTATATATAACCAGTGGAATGAGAGTGTACCAGGGTGAACTGTACACATCTGCGTACCCGTTTAGAGCGTACTGGCGTGATGTTATGTTATGAAATGGTATAAACAATAAACAGACATGCGATTGCAGCAATCCCGAGAGATTTGCCGTTATTTATTGAAGAGTTCTGATATACGAGTATATCTTCGAAGTTCTTCATCAGATCTTGACCAAATTGAAATGAGACCATTTCGGAATAAACTTCTTTCGAACAAAAAATAATTTTTCAAATCCTTTTATATATGACGGAGTTATGCCCGAACATACATAAAAAAAAAATATAAACATCCGAATAGAGAACCTTCTCTTTTTTGAGAAGTCGGTTTTAAAGTTGGTTGTAACTTACTGGTTGGCTTCGGACACGCCGGGTTCGTGCTTCACATCGGACACTCCTGTGTACATTTCAGGTTCTTCACTGAAATGTATACAATAACTTATTAGTATACTTATGGTGCAGTTCGAGTTATTCACGATCATCACGACAAGATCGATGTATTTACTGCCATTTGAGTTATTCGCAAATATACTGTTGTTTATTTAATGCTATATATAGTGTACATTAGAGTAGACTATATGTATTTGTTTTATGTTTTAAATATTGTGTTTTTATATTTATGTTCAAATAACTCAGTTTATGTAAATACAGCGTTCTGATTGGTTGCAGTTGGCAGTGGACGTCTTTCGGCTGAAATGATGATGATGAATGATGATTGGTTGAGACCGCTGAGAAACTACCAATCAGAACATTACTATTGTCGTAAAATAAACTAACTTGTAACTGTTTCTGAGTTTTGATAAACAGCACAACTATAAATTAACTAGCCCATACCCGCGGCTTCGCTCGTGCATGTTTTACGCTTAGTGGATGCCTACGTCATAAGAGGAAAACGTGAGCGTAATTTTAAGTGTCTAGCCACGCTAATAAACGTTGTTTTAAAATTTTCATCCAATAATTTACCCTCTTATGGGTTGGCCGCCATGGCGGTCAGCCGCTATTTCAACCGCATCATGCGGTTAGCCGCCCTAATGAACCGCCTAAGCGACCAACCGCTAGTGCGTAAGGGGGCTAAGGGTCGCCACATTAGTGCTGTGCTTCTCACACTCAACCTTGCCATCTCTCTCCCTGCAGACTGTTCCCAACTCTGTGTGGGGCTTCCAGCCCCGGAGGCAGCCGAACATCAGAATGTTTAAAACATAATGATTATTATATACTCACTTGAATGTTTCAAGAGGTTCTTCCTTGACTACCAACGTCTCTATCCTGGAAATACAAATAAAATCATTTTATTAAGATGATTCCTTCAATATAGTGCATACAATCAAAAATTTCTAACGTTTTTGCATATTGCAACACTGTTGTTGCATTGTAAGTAGATCAAAATGTATTTACTGCTAAATGTTTGTATAGAATACGATCCTTCTTCTTATATAACTGTGATGTTTGCATGTTTGTTTGTTAATCGATCATGTCTCCATGGCTGAAAGGATTTGGAGGACTTATTATAGCACGCAGTGCGGTTTTTAGCCGTGCGGATGAAACCCGCAAATTTTGCGACATAAGGAATTTTATGAAGCTGCACGCTCTTGCGGTAAAAATCCGCAACAAATGTATTTTGCCACAACATCCATCGCACATCGGCGCGGATTAAATTCGCGCGAATATTTAGAGTTGTATGAATAGGTAGAAAGACAGAGCGCGCGGTATTTTATCTGCAGTGCGTGTTAGTTATGATTCAGTACGCGGATAAAAAACCGCGCGAATAAAATCGGCGCGGCTAAAAACCGCAATGCGTGCTAAGCCTTACTGTAATACAAGGCGTGCAAGGCGATTGTGGCCTGTATTAGGACATGTTATACTTTTAATCCCAGTAATACGTCCTGAAGGAAAATTTTCGAGTCACCCTTCTTAATAATTACAATAAATCTATAGATATTTATTAACTCACACATGCTCGGTGCTTGACTGCTCGCCATCTTCATCCTCATCATTACTTTCAAGGCTGTCTTCTTCGCTTGAGCTGAAAAGTAAGATACAAAACTACATTGAAATTGCCATTTCTTTTCCTAAAAATTAAAAAAGCCTTTTTAACAAGAAAATTAACCGACGAAGTAACGAACTAAAATTGAGTTGGCGTCAAACAAACAAACATGCAAATTAATTAACTAAAGCTTAGAAAGATTGTAGCTAGGTTGATCTTCGTTGATAGTTTGTTTGGCGCCGCCTCAAAATGCTAGACTAAAAGATTTATTTGCGAATCTCGCTACTGGCGCACGAGGCTCGGGCGGGGCGCGCGCGGGTAGGCGGGGGTGGGGTCGATGTGCACAGTTATTTTGTCGTAGTCAGTATGCGAATATGACGTTTATGTGCTTCATGGTCACAGTGTATAGTGTTCTCCGATGACAGAGTAATCAGTTATCACATACCTATCCGCCTGTCTCGATCTCTTGCGAGCTTTCCTCCGCACCCGAAGCTGTGCGTCTATCTCCTCAGCATTCCGTCTCTCTTCCTCCTGCAGTATCTCGCGTACCGTCGACTCGCTCACTCCGGTGGCCAGCGCAGTCCGTTGGCCGAACTTGGACAGAGGAGTCAGGTCCAAGCCCTCATACGTCTTCTTTAGCTCTTCATACTCTTGCTCAAAGTAGTGGTACACTTTCGCGATGATTATTTTTGTTTGATCCTGAGGATTGATAACATTACTTTGTTAGAAAGGTTGAAGTTTGAATTTGAATGGTGACGAGATGCTGGAGATGGACAGATGATACTATCTGTGACCATAGCTTATACTGTACTATACTGGACGTATCCAGAAGCCTTATCTTTTGCAAAGGAACGTAGCTTGAATGTAGGGTAAAATGGACATGTTTCTGGCATTCCTGGACATTTCAAAGTAAAACAATTTCTCTTGGTTCCTTGTAAGACTTTTGTGTGGGTTGGTTCTTTCTAAGGATATCTAATTTTTTTTTATATAAATTATAGCCTTGAGAGTTTGTAAGGTTGTAGGGGGACTAGGGGGTAACAGATAAGATGGTTTGAGACCCTGGGAAGGAAATTGGATAGTTTGTATGCCCTTGGGATGATAAAACACTTTATACACGGGTGAAGCCGCGGGCAAAAGCTAGTCTGAAATAATCGTAATTTTGTTTTGTTAATTTGTTTAAATAACATCTTATTTTAATGCTACAAGTACGAATTACTGCAACCAGAGCCGTTACAATGATCCAAGGAGGTTCGCAGCGATCTGTGGCTTTGCACTTGGGTTTTTCTCGAAAAGCTATACAAAATGCTTGGAATTGCTTCCAAGAGACTGGTAGTGTTGCAAGACGACCTGGTTCAGGTAGAGTTCGCAACAACATTTAATCACGGAGATCAGTACACCCGGTTAAGTGCCAGCCGAGAACGCACAGTGACGGCTCGTAAGTTACAAAATCGCCTACGGTTGACAACGGGTACTCGTGTCAGTGACCAAACGATCCGTAAACGTTTGCACGAAGACCAGAGGCCTTAGTGCGAGTTTTAACTCACGCTCTATTGCGTTAAAGTAAACGATCTCTTATGTCAAAATGTATACAAAAAAAGAAGTTTCACCGTTCCGTCCCCAGACAGCGCTTATCCAATTTCAATACAAATTGACGTTTACGTTAACGCGATTGCGCGTGAGTAAAAACGTATTCGTAACGTATAATTGTTTGAATTCCTTTGTCCAAGGCTCAACGTGCAAATCGTTTAAGGTTCTCCCCTCAATATTTGGAATGGAACATAAACCAGTGGTGCATGGTGCTTTTCAACGACTAGTGCAAAGTTTTTTTTTTTAATGACGATAAGCGCATTAGGGTATGGAGGCGACGTGGCGAGCGAGAAGTTGACCGTTCCGGTGGACCAAATGTAATGATTAAGGGTGGGACAACTTTACACGGTATAACTGAACCCGCTATTTTAAATGAGGGTTCCGTAACTGCTCAGCGTTACATTGAGGAATTCATCAGGCCTCATGTGATCCCATATGCACAGTGAATGGGTCCTGGATTCGTCCTGATGCAAAAATTCCCCAGTCTGTACTGGAAGGCTCTCACATTCAAATGTTGCCGTGGCCAGCAAACATTCCGGACTTAAATTCGTTCGAGCACATGTGGGACCAATTAAAACGAAGAGTTAGAGAGAGAGCGCAAGAGGTCTACAACCAGCAGCAACTGATTGACGCTTTGAGTTTGAAAAGTGCCTGGGACCAGATCCCTGAAAACGTGAGGCATTTGATCGAGACCATGCATTCCAGGCTACAGGAGTGCATAGCCAAAACAGGAGAGCATAACCGTTATTAAAAACTTAAAAAAGAAATATAAAGTTAAGTATTATTTAAGATTTTAGTGATTTTTTGGGGTTCCTTCAAAAAAGAGGCTATTCTTACAAACTCTTTTTCATGTCGTGTTCTACCCAACACTAGAGTGCGCCCAGGCGTTCACCCTTCACCGACTATTAACACACAGTTTTATTGGGCGGTGGTGCCGCGCTTGGACGCGACTGCCGCAGGGCAGGCGGTGCACGGGCGGCAGTCGAAGCAGCAGGAACGAAGTTTTGGTAGGTTTCTTTATAATTAGGGTTCCGTACCCAATGGGCAAAAGCGGGACCCTATTACTAAGACTGCTGTCCGTCTGTCTGTCTGTCACCAGTGTCACTGTCTAGCTATCACGGTTCATGTCTCATGAACCATGATAGCTAGACAGTTGAAATTTTCACAGATGATGTATTTCTGTTGTCGCTATAACAACAAATACTAAAAACAGAATACAATAAATATTTAAGTGGGGCTCCCGTACATCAAACGTGATTTTTTTTGCCGTATTTTGCGATAATGGTACGGAACCCTTCGTGCGCGATTCCGACTCGAACTTGGCCGGTTTTGTTATTTGTGCTTCATTTCCTAAACTGTATTTTTTACCAAAAGTTAAATAAACATGTTTGTTAATTAATTAATTTCAACAGTTACTAGCCTAAACGGTAAACAATAACATTGTTTTATGTTTACGTAAATTAAATATTAATGTGATAGTTTTATAATTTTCATGGTATACATTAAATACCTATACGTGGCCTACGTGGGCCAATATCAAGGTACAATGTATACTAACAACCCACTGACAGCACCTGTCAGCTCAATCAGCTGACAGCAGGGGTATAAGCGGTTATTTTTTAGTTTGCTCGAATCTAATCTTCTAGTCACGGTGTCCAAGAGCTAAGAAAGAAAATTTGGTTCAAATAAATATCACTAGATGGCGCGATATGCACCAATTTGTGTGTAAAATTAAGATTTTCTGGAATTGAACATAAAATTTATATGTTCTTGTTTAATCAATTCTCCTAAGCACAAAATCTTGGAATTTGGGCTATTAATTCACATTTCAAAGATTATTTGAACGGATCATTAATTTAAAATGTATGCCAATAGATGGCGCGTTTTTAAATTTCTGAGGTATTCCACTCAATTGTTTCAATTTATATTGTAACACATTTTGGTGCAATGAAACTGTAAAAACGTGCAAAAACATACTATAAAACAAATCGTCACTGTATTTAAAGAAAAAAGTATTCACGAACCGAGGAAACCCTTTTACTTGCAAGTCGCTGCTAACACCATCTACCACCGTGGAACGGAACCGAACGCGAATAATGTACAAAAAAATATCAGTTTAATCAGAGGAAAAACGCTAGTTACGTCGGCACGGTTTCTTTGTATGGGATGAGGCATCTGTACTGTATGCTAGTATTATATTATCTGTGTTCTAATACTATGACCTGGGCTATTTTATGTTCTCAAACTATCTTTTATCTGTACTAACTCGGTTAAATCGATGTATACAAACGCAATTGAGACCTACTGACGCAAATATACCTTCAACAACCGTCGTAAATATGTTGCTCTCCAAGCCGCTACATCCGGTTTTGGTACAAGAAAATCTTCAGTATTTTTACATTTTCGGAATCTATAACCCAGCTTTTGTTTAAGTATTTTCCTCAATGACCCTTCTTGTCCAGGAAAGTTCAGTTCGGTTTTCGCAACTGCAAATATTTTTGTAAGAGTTGGTATTACTTTTTTCAAGCCATAGAAGCTCTCCGCGATATTTCTGATAGCACAGATGGTAAATTCGTCAATGTCTAGCTTCTTTCCACTTGGCTTTCTAAGTTCCAGCTCTTGCGTATCAGGTGATGTGCCTGGTGCAGGTGTAGTGCTCCTCAGCTTCTTGGCTTCGTTCTTTATGTTCCGTATCGTTCGAATACTGACCCCTGTGGCCTCACTAGCGCGATCTAACGCACGTTCAAAGGGAATTATAGTCGCATCCTTTTGTTTTTCCTTCTCGAAAAACGTTAGAACTTTTAAAATAATATCACGCTCTCCACCGCTATAGGGTTTCCCTTTAGCCATTTTAATAAAACAGGAACGTAAATTCAAAGACGATGCACACGTAAGCGCACGACTGCGTCGCTAGCGGTACTGAGGAGTGAGGAGGTACAGTCTACAGAACAAACATGTCCTTCGGCAAACTTCGTGTTTCGTCAGTTGTCGGCTTTCTATCAGTTGCCCTTTGCACTTGGTGCAAACCGGACGCCCTCAATCAACTTGGAAGTATGTATATAGAGTTGTTAATACTCTTTTAACATAATGTAATTTATTAAAAAAATGGGAGTAAAGCTGCTATTTTTACAGCTCTATATATTTCACACGGTAAATGTAATAATTGATGGGCATGGAAATTAGCATTCCTTTGTATTCGGAAATGCGATGATTGCCGAGGGACATTAAGACAATAGTTGTACTGTACAACCCTGATACCTCAATTACGGTCTATCCACACATATCAGGGCCGTGCCCGGGACGTGCACGGGACGTAGACGGACCGTGCCCCGTCAGGGGCTCAAAAAAATATCGGTGGGAACATTTTATATGACATCGTTCACACACGTCCGTGCACGGACGTGTGTGAACCTGTTCATATAAAATGTTCCCACCGATATTTTTTAGAATTATGTATAAAGTACTTATTTCCGATAGAATTCTTTTTCTTTTGTTTTGATTTCCATGTGAACTATAGGTATAGAGCTTTAAAACAATTTTTAACCGACTTACCAAAAAAGGAGGAGGTTCTATGTTCGACATTATGTATGTTTTTTTTTTATTTAAATTTACCGATATCTCCGTCAATTGTGAACCGATTTTAAAAATTCTTTTTTTGTTTGAAAGAGTATATGCCGAAATTGGTCCCATTTTAATTTGGAGAAGATCTGATGAAGAACTTCGGAGATATACAACGGAACTCTTCAATAAATAACGGCAAATCTCTCGGGATTGCATCAATCGCATGTCTGTTTATTGTTTATACCATTTCATAACATAACATCACGCCAGTACGCTCGAAAGGGGTATGCAGGTCTCTCTTTTCACCGGTTATATTTAAGTTTCTTGTTATTCGGGTAATCTATTCTGTCGTTATAGGTGCTTACTTAACTGCTTCCCTATTAGGTAGGTACAACTAAAAAGTGAAAAATAAAAAACTTTTTTCAAAAAAATACTACCGACTTCCAAATAAGAAAACTAGAAAGTGAAAAATAACTTTATTTTTGGAAGTCGGTGTCCATAACTTAAAAGTTTGGTACCGACCATAAAGACACCGACTTCCAAAAATAAAGTTATTTTTCACTTTCTAGTTTTCTTATTTGGAAGTCGGTAGTATTTTTTTTAAAAAAAGTTTTTTATCCTATAGCATTTTTCCTCCCATTTTAAAAATAAACACTTTAAGTTAAAAGAGTATTAACAACTCTGTGTACTTCCAAGTTGATTGAGCGTCCGGTCTGCACCAATAATATAGTAATGTTTGGTCTGCACTAAGTGCAAAGGGCAACTCAAAGGGGCAACAGATGTGATTACATTAGGTTCGTTGTAAACCAAACTCTGCATGTGTCCCCACACATAAACATCCATGGAGGTCACGGTATAGCTCCACCTCTTTCGATCCACTTATTAGCACAATTAGTGTCTAGCCATTCACATCTGTTGATGTCTCAGACAGAGAATAATCGATGCGGCAAATGAAATAAGAAGGTGTTTATCAACTGGTGTAGTAAAAAGTAGATTAAGAGTAATTAAGACACAGAATGAGAGTATGTGTGCGAAACAGAGGCGGACACGTGGAACATGAATTGTAATCTGAGACTTTCTTTAAACATAATATTAAAGGTAGATAGTTCTACCCCTCTTTACCTCAGAAACCGATTTCAATTTTAATGTGACTCGCACACGAAAGTTCTTAAGTCATCGGATAACATGAAACTTAAAATGCCAATGCATTCCACTATCCTCCTAGACAAATCTTTTCTGACCACACCTAGCCAAATTGACAATCTACAATCCATAGCGCTAGTAGAAAACGAATCAATATGTGGGAATGACGAATGCCACATCTGAACGTTAAGGTTGCCCTAATCGACGCGACGGCACGAACTCTGTGTGCGCGGGGTTCAAATGCATGCTATCTTACCCGACAACACATGCGAAAGAGATAGATATTTGTACGGAAATGGATGATGAGTTAGGACGAAAACGAGAATTTTATAAACAGATCTTTGGGAGTATGGATATCATGAAAAAACGACTAAATGTATGTCTATAAATGTAATTATTTGCATTGTTGGTAGAACTACTAATCTATCCCTGTTTGTTGGCTGTTTTGCAATTTTCCTTCTTCTTTATGGTATTTATTTCCACCCCAAAAAGCGTTAAAATTAGTGTTAAAATATGGAAATTTCAAATATTTTTGTTTTTTACTTTATTGTTTCCATACATAGATAACGATGTGACAAATTGGTATCATTTTTTGTTTTGAACGTACATCGTCAAACAGTGGAGTAATCGCCAGACTACGTTTGTATGGAAGAATAATCGACGAGTGTAACCTTAACGAATGCAGAGAGAGTTTCGATACGAAAAGTTTGTTACTTGGCTAGGAGGGCTAGCCGCTCGTCTATGGAATGCATTGCCTGTGACAATAAAACGCGCGCAATCACTACCGATCTTTAAAAGACTCGTAAAGGAGCACTACCTGTCACTGTGAACTTATTCTTGTTGGAGCTGTATTGTTTTCTTGCCTGTATTCAATGCAGTAAGCATGCTATGTTTGTAACTTTTTATTTGATTTAAAATTGCACCAAGTGCAACCCCATGTCGTGTCCAGGCTATCTCTCTCCATTCTGGGTTGCCTGGAAGATATCGCGGAACGCGATAAGGCCGCCTGTTGTATATTTGTTTTATGTTTATTATTTGAAGGTTTCCGTATGTATTATTGTTTTTATCTTGGTGTACAACGAAGTATATATTAATAAATAAATAAACGTCTTTTTGTACTTATTTGGATTGTTTTATTTTGTTTTCTGTTCCAAGTGATACATATGACGCTAAATTACCGTTATTTCTACCTGCTTCGATCAATAATACACGTATATTATTTTTGGAAGTCGGTGTCCATAACAAAAAAAAATTGTATTACCTACTAAATACACCAAAAATAAAGTTATTTTTTACTTTGTAGTGCAGTGCTTTTATTTGGAAGTTGGTAGTATTTTATTTGTAAAAAAGGTTTTACTGATAAAAAAAGAATACACTAAAAAACAGCTCTGATTATTGCAAAGGCAAACATTAATAAACAATGCGAAGTAAACAAAACATGTTCCAACACGCTTGCAGCACAGTATAAATATGGACGAACAGTACGGAAACTACCATGTTTGCGTTTGTAGGTAGTTTCCGTACTGTTTGTTTGTCCATATTTATACTGTGCAGCTGTGCTCGCAGGCTGCGGTTATAGTTCTCGCCAAACTTCTTGGCCGCCCTGAAGTTGGCTACAATAGCTGCGCAGTAGAAATTCTCAAACAAAAACAGCACTGTATCGTGCCTCGCGCATCCGGTAAACCAACTTCAGGGCGGCCAAGAAGTTTGGCGAGTGCTATACAAGTGCACGCGAATCAGCTGTAAACGAAGCATCACGGAAATTGCCGAATACCCCCGAAACCGTGATCGGCTTGGCCGACTACTCGTCTTCTTTACAACCGACTAATCGGCTAGTCGGCGCGTCGGCCAAATTTTTGTCGGCGGAAAACAAATACTTAAGTACCTTAAGCAGTTACTTACGTTTTGTATTCCTTCTGCGGTATGCGATACTTCCGTGTCGCATTTCGGACAAAACACTTTAATTTCTTCCTCATCTTCAGCTGGTAGACTTACTGAAGATTCCTCGTCTGTGCGTCCAGACTGTAACAAAAGGAAAGCAATCGTTATTATCATTATTTTTTTACGGCTTCGGTCCTACAGACAGAATTATAAAGACAAGGAAGGCATTTGACCTTAGTTTACTTAAACACTTGGTCCATGACATGCACAAGATAATTGACAAACTAGGCACCCGTATTTTTCCGTATTTCGAAATTATGTACTTTTCATTCATTCACTTTTAAATTCGGTGTATTCTAAAAAGACTTAAGCGCCGAGTGACTTCATACTGGTGGAATAGCGATAGAACCTTTGATATTGTAACCTGTCAAAAAAACTGTTAGATGTCACTGTCATGTGCGTAGTACATTATTACCATAATAACATTACCTCAATGTCTAAACTAAACTTGTATAAGTTTGTTTTCAATTAAAGTAAATGTGCTTATTTTCAAGTGTGACTATACTCATTCTGTTTTCATTAAGTCACCATGAAAATTTCGGAAGGATTTCTAGTTGCCGATAGCAGAAACTTGCCGAAAGTAGACTAGTATGGATGAAGTAAGCAAAGGTAGATAGCGCACTTAGAACAGAAAAATTTAACCACTTTTTTAACTATGTAAGAGTTACTGGAGAGTTGCAACTTTTTTTTAAAAAGTCCCTCAAATTTTTTAAATGGAATTAAATATTAATTTCATAATTATATGTAAGTACTTTTTCTGCAACAGTGAAAGGAAATCTGTCTGTTTGCTTTTAATAAACGCGTGCAGTCGCCCCCTCAGACTAATAATGCCGTTATTATTAGTCTGAGGTCGCCCCTGTCGTTGACATTTGTCGCTCGTGTGTAAGAACATCGAGCAGTTCAGAACAAGATTTTTTACTTAAAAATACAACAAAGAATATGTGAAACATGTTTATTACAAAAAAATAACATTTTTTATTACCAAAACAACCATACGATGGAATTAAAAATACCTATACTTTTTCAGAAGAAATGAAAAGTATAAGTATTTAAGTAAGTACAAAATAGAGCATTAACTTATAACAGAATACTAACGAACTTAAAGAACTTTAAAAAAAAAAATTCTTTCTGTCGTGCAATTGGAGGCATCTACTTCAAGGTCGTTTTTGTTGAATTTTAAAAAGATGCCTCCGACTGCCTTTTAAGAATTATAATAAATGAATGCCTGCTTCGGTTTGTATTTCCTTCAACTGCACCAAGTACTTCCATGCTACGGATCTTTTATTTTCATCCAAAAATAAAAGATCCGTTTTTTTGTATTCAAATTGGTTTCTTACCAATTTGATAACATGACTGGGATCCACAAAACAAGCAACCTCGGCGTTATTTGCAGGATGTTTTAATGACGTTTTGATATCTGCTGGATCTGCTTTGCACCCAAGCATAAATGGCTGAAAAATTTGTAGAATGCCCGTCAAATGTTATTGAAACGACATCTACATTAGCCTCAGAACACTTGAGAAGACACAGTTTGGTGAGGTTTGCTTTTTGTTCTCCTGATATATAATCAAGAAGTAGCCTAACGGGATTTTAAATGTATGGTTTATTCCTACAAAAAGAAAAACGAATGCTTAGGTAGCTAAAGGAGCTGACTCCTCTACTCCTGTTCCCATGTCCACCAAACCTATATATTTTTTGCCGTCCCAGATTTTTTGTGCCCTAATGGCCATTTCGTCGAACACCAAAGAACATGTAAAGCGATGTTGACTGACTTGGGATTTAGCTTTTAAAGCCAGAAATGATTCTTCATTGAATCCTGGTTCCCCTTTAATGCATCCATACCATCTACACAACGTGCATGGATGTGGGAGACATGAATTGAATAAGTGTTAAACAAAATCTTTTAATTTTATTTTGCCTTTTTCCGGTTTGAATTGTTAATTAAATCTATTGTCGCCATGTTTTGATTTAAAGAGTTACATAAATCTGTGTCAATAAAATTTTGCGTTTTCAAGTTATTGATGATTTCTTTGAGGCACAAGTTCCTGTTTTTGAGACGTCTGACACTTTGCTGTAAGGATTTAATTAGTTTTGCTTTTTTTTAAATGATTTTCCTGGTTTTTCAACTTTTTTCTCATTTTATTTTTTCTGGGTGTATCAAAGATTGACTCTTGTTCAACGTCTGTTAAAGGTTTATCCGGTAGGTCCTAGAACAAAACAAATTACTGAAAAGTAACATGTAGTACAGTATAAGACTTGAGTCTGCACTGTCAATTACTCACACAAAAAGTCGCAGAAGACGTGCTTGGCAAAAAGCAGTTGCTGTCGATGACCACACTAGGTGAGACTGGTAAGTCCTACAATAAATAAAATATTCGTATTGATGAACAGGAACATTATATTTGACATAAAAAAGGACATGTAAGTCTGAACTGTCTAGTACTCACAAAAACAGCCGCAGAAGACGTGCTTGGCAATACGCAGTTGCTGTCGATAACCACACTATGCGAGACTGGTAAGCCGGGCTACAAAAAAAACCATATTCGTTACGGATTAATTGATTGGTAGAACCTGTCGAAAATGCGCCCAATTACTACATACTTACAGGAACAAACGTAGATGATATAATTGGCGTTAATGAATCACTGCCAGTGCCAACCGCATTGGAAGGTGGAAATAATTTCTGTAATAGAAATAAAACTGTAGCTAAATACATAATTTGAACAATTTAACAATGAGATGTAATAGGGAAAGATATTATGCATACTTAGAAAATAGCAACCTAATTAAACAATATTATACGGGCAGAAAAGAGCGGCCCTTTATTTGAAGTCAGTTAACGATACCTTTTTTGGATATCCTGTTCTATGAACTCGGCGAAGTCCACATTTTGTATCATATAAGTCAGTCTTCTCAAAATGGTCTGAACAAACCACACTAGACGACGATGGCTGCCATTGTGGTTCATTTCGGCTCAGTTTTAAAGCATTTACCCATTCGTGTCTTATTAAAGTTTTCGTTGGAAACCTAAAACCATAATATATGATAGCAAAATTGAAGGTACTCATGAATTTAAACAAAAATAAATTAGTTAAGAACTAAATATTTACCTTGACATGTAACATACATAAAATCATGTGATTTAAAGAGAAAATAAACATTAATTAGGTCAACTCTCTACTTAATTATTTTTCTTTGACTTTGCCTGCAATTTACTTACCCACATTTTGGGCAATTAGAAATATGAATTACTGGCACCACTCTCCCAATATATCAATTTCGGGAAAATAACATTATATGTTCCGAATAACCTCAAAATTATGTTGGAAAACCAAAAAACAAATAGGTTTGTGTGTACTTACGTGTGAAACGATACTCCTAAAGACTTTGTGTTCACTATAGTGTTGTTTTTGCACCACTTGACAACACAGGACGGCATTTTTATGGCAAAGTAATTGCACGACGCTCCGCGAGATACTAACTAAAAACAGCGTAGTTTTATTCGTTTAGTCTACATTTGACAGATTCTACTTTTGACATCAAAGTCTACTTTTGACAGATTCTACATATGACAGATTCTACTCAGAGAGTTTGTATTAGAATAGAGGTAACATATTTAAGACGCAATTTCAATATCGGTATTCTCTTTCGCACTAACAGATAACGTCATAAGCAAAAAGAGATGGATATACTTTTGTCTATGCCATCTTTTGTGCCAGTGTGACCGAAGATGCTATAGATACTTATCTATAGACATATATCAGAACTAGATCTGTGCCACTGTCATATCGATATTATCGAGTTTAGTTTAGGAGGATTTTATACAAATTTAGTCAAATATCTGTAAGAATCGTCCCTGACTACGGCTAATTATTCTACGTTTTTTTAGGGATTCTTTATAATTATTTAAAAAGTGAATGTGTACTCGTACAAAGAGTGAATTTATCAGTCATTGTAAGAGTACAATTGTACTCTTTCGTAATTTTTCTGCGCATTATACGCGTTGTATAATAATGTTTATTCATACCTTGTGCAAAAACGAGGTACATCATGAGATCAAAGTGACAGTTTTTGGTACACTCGTACGACTGTATCTGTATGTACAAACAGGTACCTACTCATCAAAATACTGATATAATATGCTAGTTCTTGTGCAAGACTGAAAATAAAGTTCAAAGACGAGTATGTATAAGTATAAAAGTAACAAAATAAATAATAACAAAATGGTTTAAATATAATAATTTAATTTTAAAAAGTTCTACACACGGTGTCTACATATCTTTTTTTGCAACTCTCTTCTCGCAGGTATGCTGGAAGAGATTTCGTTAGAAAGAAGCATACCTTTGTACCTATTTTCTGTTCCTTCTTCTTGTCTATTTATTATGTGTGTGTACATTAATGGTTAAATAAATAAAATGTGAAAATAAGCATGATTCATTAACCTGTATCCATGTCGAGGGATAGCGATAGCATGATTCAAAAAAATGCAGTGAACACAAGCGAGAATATGGTGAAGGTTGCCAGTTAGCTCGTTTTATATTCTTGATCCTCTTATTTCTTAAATAAGTACTTTTAGGAGGAACCTGTGCACAATCAATATTAGATTAATAATGACAAATAAACTTTAAGAAATACATTAAAGTAAGTAAAATAAAAATACAGTATCGATAAATCTTTCTTGTGACTTTTGTCACATCTCTAACATCAGAACGTAAGTACGTAAACTGTCATAGCTCTATCAGCGAACGTATAAAAGTTGATTATTTCACTAAATAGAATGGTTTAAATGATACTACACGTCCTCGACGTATTTAGAACTAAGATTGCTTTATTCCGGTTAGCCTATGAAATGTATTCCCTGCACAATAATTTCAGTATGCTAGTCGATAACTCACCTGTGGAAAGATATCCTTTGATTATGTCCTGTTAATACACTTATTCTACTCTTGCAACCGATAGCCACACACGACATGGTTCATGTAGATAATGAAACAACAAAATTCTTCCTGATATAAACGAAACAAAGGCGTGAAAACAGCGAAAATCTTTAATTAGAGCTGCTAACCGATGGGTTACAACAGTGACTAAAAAGTTATCTCTTTGACGTTCAGGATGGTAGCGTTTGTCTATGTTTGTCTCTTTTTTTTTCATAGAGTTTTTCTATAAGCAAGAACGAAAGAATTGACAGTTTCTGTTTCGTCGTAAACACGTTCCCTCTATTCTAATACATACTCTCTGATTCTACTATTGACAGATTCTACCTATGACAGATTCTACTTTTGGATGATTTTATTCTACATAACCCTTAGATAAAGTACCTATAGATTAAGCCTTAAAATGAGCTTGATTGATAGAGCGAGATGGCCAATTGGCAGCTCCATGTATTAACATGGAGCTGCCAATTGGCCAATTTTATTATTAAATAAGGACAAAAGATTATTTTTTGTCTTTGTCACCATGGCCGGTTTCTGTTGTTTGTCAAACTCTAATATAATGGCAGGTTGGACAAACAAACTCGGTTTTGTTTGATTTTCTGTGATTTCGTGGTATTATGTGTTAATTGAGACAAGGAATTTGGGTTATTTATAGATAATAAGTGTCAGTGCGATGGTGGGTTGTAGTGTTCTTGTTCTTGTTGTAACACCAGAACTAACTATTGCTGTCTCATGTGCGGCCACGCCAGGGCTTAATCTATAGGTACTTTATCTAATGCATAACCACTAGGAATCAATCTGCAAATAAAATTAACAGCCGCTGAACTTCACCCGAAAAAATCCCCCCAAAAACTCCTGACACAGACAGATCGTATCATTGACATTTGTCTTGTTTTGTTTGAAATTAATGTTTTTACTTAGAACATTGGAATGCATAGGCAAAGGTAACTACTCATTCCACCATTTATGTGACATCATCTCTTGTTTTTTGATTTTATTTAGTTTTCTCAGAAATGAAGAAATAAAAAAAAAATCATCTCAGGATACGAAAATAAAGAAATGGTTTTTTGTTTTAAGGTCAAAAGTCAAGAGGTCATTTACGAAATGATGTCAATTCCTATGAATATCGAAACCAAAACATTAAAATCTATGTGTTAGGGAATTGTTCATGTGTTAAGTGCTATGTGCTAGTGTGGGGCAACGTAATTCTTAAGAAAAAAAAAAAGTTAAAAAAGTGTTGTTAAAAAGTCCTCGTCCATTATCGATATCGATACTTGGTGAACATAATAGGAAACACGATTAGCGGGTTGTTGCTTATATTGAACTGTATTATTGTGCTTGAACTATTTTGAATGGAAGAAAAATAATTTTACTAGCTATTGCTCGCGACTTCGTCCGCATGGACTACAGGTTGTCGGTCACCGGTCACTATCTGTAACAAATTTCATTAAGGTTGCACGGCAGAATCAATTTTAATTACTTGTAAATTTTAATTATTGACTTTCGAAAGTGCCACTTCCGCTCCGCGCGTACAGCTACGTCACGTTAAAGATAACTCACAACAAAATTCACCGCGACGTATTAACATTATATTACTCTTTGGCTATGGCCCAATGATATTCTTGCGATGGGCGATTCAAATCATTTAACTCTAATATCAGATATTCTAGTAAACAGATACGATAAACACTCACAAAACAACTATAATAAAATAAAAAGAGATCCGCGCAGCACACATACACACTTTTCATTCATCTTACATTTTATTATTACTACAAGTCGAAATGATGCAAAAGGGATAGCTTGATAAAGGGCTTATTACACTACACGGTATTCAGGGCCCTACACCTTAGATAAAGTAGGTATAGATTAAGCCTTAAAATGACCTTGATTGATAGAGCGAGATGGCTAATTGTCAGCTCCATGTAAATGATAAGGACAAAAGATTATTTTTTGTCTTTGTCACCGTGGCCGGTTTCTGTCGTTTGTCAAACTCTAATACAATGGCAGGTTTGACAAACAAACTCGGTTTTGTTTGATTTTCTATGATTTCGTGGTATTATGTGTTAATTGAGACAAGGAATTTGGGTTATTTATAGATAATAAGTGTCAGTGCGATGGTGGGTTGTAGTGTTCTTGTTCTTGTTGTAACACCAGAACTAACTATTGCTGTCTCATGTGCGGCCACGCCAGTGCTTAATCTATACCTACTTTATCTAAGGCGCTACACCCTAATATAGGGTAGTGTAATAACTGTTAGGGAGTTAGGATTCTCATAATATCGACCTTATTGCTTCGGAATGATTTAGTGACCCGGTATTCAGGGCCCTGAATACCGGGAATATGTGTAGTGTAATAAGCCCTTAAACCCAACAAGAAAAAGAGACAGCTAGTGTTTGTCTCTTGCGCGTGAATGTAAACAAACATTATTCTAGCCACCATGTTGGCATCAAAGACTAACAAGTTTAACGAGACAGAAGGTACAAACCGCGTGGTTTCTATACAAACATAACATAACCTAACAAATAGTACTAAAGATAGGTAGGTGAGAAATAAAACGTGATGTAAAAGAAAAAAATATAATATATTATCTTGTAATAAAAACAATGTACACCTTCGAAAATATCTGTCTCTGCGTTTCTATCTCTTAAGAGTTTTTTATTTCGAGAATATTTTTATGAGCGGAATGGAGGCGAACTGTTGTGTATTTATTAATTACTACCGACTTCAAAAAAAAGAACACGTATGTATTAATTCGACACGTATGTATGTATTATTGTTGGAATTGCAAAATATTCACATTATGTTACTCTGTACGGGCGTCTAAACACGTGTGCCATATATTATGTAAGTATGTATGTATGTTTTTCCACGCATTTCTCCGAAACTACTTATCGGATGGTGATTATTCTTTTTGTGTTGGATTGGTTATCTCTCAACTTAGGGAATAGCGCAAGTTTCATCAAAATCGGTCCAGCAGTTTTCAACATATGAAGCATACTACCGAATTTCTCAGAAACAAACAGCACGAATGTGTAAATTGAGTAATAATGGGTATTTTGTCAATCCTTAAGGTACCTTACTATAGAAAAATTTCAATTTAGGAAAACCGGCGGCTAGTGGGCAGAAGCTATACACATTTTTAAAATGTTTAATTACCTGTATAACAGGAACAGCATTATTTTTGAGGAGTGTTCGACCTTTGTTCGAAGTATATATATCGGTGACCTTGAAGTGAATGCTACAAATTCTACTGCTTTTTGAAGGCTGGACGCCATCTGATTCACTTCTTTGTTTACGGACAATTGCGATCCATTCCTGAAGCCGGAGCTCATTAGTTGGAAACCTTAACGAAGAAAGGACAATGAATAGTGTAACTCACTGTTGTCGAACAGTTAACTAATATTCACGATTCTGACTTGAAAGTTGTTAAATAAATATGGTAATAACAATTTAAAAAAGCTTCCTTATAATTTCTTTTCCCACACATGCATGTCATGTCATGAAGCTAGTAATTGATGTAATTTCTAATTACATCAATTACTACCTTTTGCCAGCGGCTTCGCCCGCGTGCAAAGTGTTTTATCTTCCCAAGGGCACATTATACCGGTATAAAAAGCCATGTGAAAATAGCCTATGTGCTATTCCAGACTATAATCTATCTATGTGCCAAATTTCATCCAAATCCGTTCAGCCGCTCTGGCGTGATTGAGTAACAAACATACATCCACACATCCATCCAAACTATCGCAAAAACATATATATGCTTTGTATTATTATGTAATACAAAGCTAGAAAAAAGAAAAACAGAACTGTGGGGTAACTATGACTTTACTGCCTAAGACATTCGCATCTGTTCTTATAATCTATGTCCGGACGAGACACGACGTGAGAGCGACAAGGATGCGTGCACTCCGGCGTGCACGCATCCTTGTCGCTCTCACGGCAAAAATGTATTTCCCATCTCTTTCTTTTTTCTAACCTCCAAATATCAGAATATTGGGCAAAAATATTGAAATATTTTAGTAAATTGAGGTGTACTTACATATGGTATGAGATCCCTTGTGTTTTATTTACTTTCGTATCATAATTGGTACACTTTCTATATACACACGATGGCATTTTATAAATTTTGTTTATGTTACAACACGCACACGCACAGCTCGTCGCCACGCGTGACATAGACTAAAGACTATACGTCCCAATTAGGAAGTATTCGAGTCTTCACAATGCGCGCGCTCATAGTCATTACATATCTGTTTACTAGAATATCATTGCTATGGCCTCTTACTCGCGAAAACAATGACTTCATTTACATCGGTACTCTTTTTACCCGACTGCCGAAGAAGGGTAATGTGTTTATCAGTATATGTATGTATGTATGTTTGTTCCTATGTGGCGTTCTAGAGACCAAACGCGTTGGCCGTTTTTGATGATTCTTACGTCAATCGATTCGTCTTAATCCTGCGAGTGTCACTGGCTAAATTAAAATTGGAAAAAACAAAAATGGCGGATTTTGGGCGCCATTTTGAGGGGAAATTTTTTTTTTTCTTCCGAACCCATCGTGTGGGGTATCAAAATAAAGGGTTTTAAAAGGCGATTTCAAAAATATATAATACTTATATGTTAAAATGTACCTAATTCTAAAAAAAAATTACTAAAAAGTTGTAAATCAAAAAAGTTAATTAAAAAAATCAAAAAACCCGACTGCTTAAAAAGCAAACTAAAAAGACGTAAACAAGAAGAAAATCATGCTGTGCAGTCGGAGGATACATCTGGTTTTGGTCCGCCAGCTCGCGAATAAGTATCCTCCGACTGCACAGCATGATTTTCTTCTTGTTTACGTCTTTTTAGTTTGCTTTTTAAGCAGTCGGGTTTTTTGATTTTTTTAATTAACTTTTTTTTCTCTTGGGTGGTTTGTACTTGATTAGGGTTCCTCGCTCGCACGCTTCGTGGATCTTTTTGGGTAGCGAAAACATACTGAATATAATAGACTTTTTTCTACACTGTAGAAGTGTAGCTGTAGACGGTCAAAGCCTGCGAGCGAGAATTCCAAATCAAGTACAAACCGCCCAGCCGAGCCCATAGAACATCCTTGAAAATTATTTAGACCGAGTAGTAAGTATTAATCGTCTAATTTCGCAAAACTCACTTAACAATTTACTTCCCAAGTAACACAAACGTGCTGAATAAAGATTGAGTAAGAGCAATCATCAAGAGCATAAGCTGAATAGTAAGCTGAATAACGTCTGAGTACCTGTCTATTCAGCTGTTATTCAAGCAAAAAGGGCCCCAATTTTGAATGCTTAACGCTGAATAACATCTGAGCAAGATCTGAGTAGGAGCTTAATAAAGTTTCAATTAGCTTAATAACCTTTGAATAACAGCTCACATTGCTTTTATTAAGCTCTTACAACTGAGTTACTCAGCTTAATCGAATTGGTTATTGTATTCAGAATTTATTAAGCATTTAAATTATTGTTCACACTTTTACAAACAATATTCATACAAATTGTGAAAATAATTCAATTGGATTAAATATTTTAATGTCGATGTCGAATTTAAATGTGATTTGACATGGTGAACTTATAAAATCGGTAAGTAAATTTTAATTTACAAGTTAGAGGTCTTCTATATGTTAATTGTTAGTGCGCAAGTAATTTTGTCGTGAATAGTATGTTTTTTTTTCATTATTTATTACGCGCCGCGTTAATAATCAAGATAATAGATAGTAAATAGTATTTTCATACATACATAATAGGTCTGACAAAAGTACTTGTGACGAAATAGCTAATACTAGCAATTTTAATCCAACAAAATAACTTGAATCGAGTTGAAAATGTTGTAGTTGTAAGATTAAGCATTTTGGTATCTCGTAAATTCCGTGAAAGTATAAATTACAAAGATTTTTAATGGCGATCGATTGTTTTGGTGTATAATGCTGAATAAAAGTGCACACATGCCTTGTTACTAAGCTATAACTTGAAAAAAGTAGTCTCAGTACACTAACTTCTGAATATCAATTATATAGTTGATCACATTTCTAAATTATTCAGATCTTTAGGGTTCTCTAATCGATCTAACAAAAACCTTTTCTATTGTGGAATTTCACGCCCGGCTTTCACTGAATTCATTACATTTAAAATTATAGCGTCTTTGCTTGCATTTTTTTTCGAGAAAATCTCATTTATGATTAAAAATGTAGTGCACACCACACACACGAAATCTGCTATAGATTTCGCGTGTGTGGTGTGGACTGGGCCCTTGTTTAATCCGTGTTTTGTTATTTGTTTTATGTACAAACGCCAGTACATCAAGCCACCCGAAACTGTCAAATTGAAAAACGTAGCCGTGCAGCTGTCACTTGGCACTGATGGACACCAGACGTACAGACTCTAGAAGGAATCAAGAATATATACGCGAAACCACAACATATTATGGAGAGTCAAGACAAAATCATGAAAAAACTTGAAAAAATTTATGTGCATGTTGGAGAATTAAGAGTCGCAAATAAAATATCTTATCACAACGTAAATTTTATTTTCTTGTACTGTAATACCTTCTGCTAATAAAATGATCATTTCTTTTTCTATTAAAATTGGCCGAAATTCTTTCTAAGGGACTATTTAAAATTGGATGACCTTCCATGTTTATATTCAGTAATATGTTTTCTGGCAAAATGTTTGTGTTAATCAATATTTTTTAAGTGTCTCAATGACGCCATTGTGCCAGTATTCACCTTGCTCAATAGACTTTATGTGGACTTGTTTCGGTGTATTTAAAATTTTCCTTGGATCATTAGGTAAAATGTCTTTGATTTAATATTTCTGCCAAATCCTTTAGTGCTACTTGTGTGATCTTTTTTCGAAAGCCCATTTTCAAATTTTTCTCGAAATATCAAATTTTTCATGTATCTACATTGTTCTTCTTCGATATCTGTACACTGCCATCAGATGCATTCTCATCTTGTGTGAATCGCAATGCTGTTTGACTTTTTGGGGGACGGAACCCTCTTCATTGCACGGCAACCACGCATGCTGGCTGGGACCGGGTTCAGTTTTGTTCAAACTATTTTCATAAATCTTTTGACGACCAGAAACACTTGGACAATTACTATTGCTGATATTTAAATATTCTTTTAACAATTTTCTTTTGATGTAGCCAGTTCTCTTACGTTTTTTCCACGATTTTCGATTCATATTAAATAACGCAAAAAATAAATACGGTGAATAATATTTTAATTAAGCTGGTATTAAGCTATGAGCGCTATAACAACATACATATGGTCTTTAATTTGAATAAGTTAGTTTCAAACTCTCTATTAAACAGGACAAAGCTTAATAAAAACATAAATAATATTATTTATTCAGCAGCTGAATAATTAGTAAAACTTAGAATCTTATCCAGTTTGAAGACAAAATAAAAGCAATTATTCAGTATCAAGCTGTTTAATAGAATTATGTAACAATATTATTCAGAAGGTGATACTTTATTCAGCATTGAGCTGTTTCAAGCGCTAATAGCTTAGTAATGCTTTTATAATAGCAATACAGATTATGGATATTCAGACAAATGCTACCGACGGGGCTGTTTTTCAGCTTTAAGCAACCTGAAACGCGTAAAGCTAAATAACGTCTGTATAATAATCCTACGGTGATTGGTTATTAAGCGTTAAGAAGGTAAGGACAGAAATACAGAATTTATTAAGCGTTAAGAATTTTATGGGTCCGAACTCAATCTAATCCAGCATTTGGCTATTCCCAAAGCTCTTATACAAACTATATTCATCTTTGAACTGTATAATATGCAAAATGTGTACTTTTATCTTGCTTATGTGTTACTTGGGTTATCAGTGAACGAAAATAAACATGGAAACGTTACTTCAACCTTCAAGGGAACTAAGCGCGCATCGAGATCGAGACACAACATCCCAAACAAACTCACACATCGAAACCCCAAATCACTGATTCGCCAAACCAAACAACCAATATTATTATAATAACTCATGCATGATGCACGGTTAAAAATAGACCTTATTTACTGATTGTTTGGGTTTAAATTACCGTCTAATGTATAGGCCACAAACGACATTTCTACGTCGCCGGGGATGTTTTATGTAATAAGGTGCAACGCAATTATTAATCCTAATAGTGATGGTATTAAAATATAGAATTATGATAAATAAAACATATGTTTTATGAACAAAGTTGTTCTAAGTTTAGTTTAGCGAGTAATAGGTACTATGCTAAAATTATACATAAAAAGAAATAAAAAGCTTTTTTACAAAAAAATACTACCGACTTCCAAATAAAAAAACTACAAAGTGAAAATTAACTTTATTTTTGGAATTCGGTGTCTTTTTTACAAATTTTTTGCGTTATGGACACCGACTTCCAAAAATAAAATTATTTTTCAATTTGTAGTTTTTTAATTTGTAAGTCGGTAGTATTTTTTTTGTAAAAAAGCTTTTTATTTTTCACTTTTTAGTTGTACCTAATAGGCAAGTTGTTTAGTAAGGTACCTATAAGGCCAGAATAGATAACCCGAATATCATGAAATTTGAACATAACCGGCGAAATGAGTGATCTGCGTACCCCTTAAGAGCGTACTGGCGTGATGTTATGTAATGAAATGGTATAATCAATAAACAAACATGCGATTGCAGCAATCCCGAGAGATTTACCGTTATTTATTGAAGAGTTCTGATGTATATCTCCGAAGTTCTTCACCAAATTAAAATGGGACCAATTTCGGAACATACCTTTTAAACAAAAAAAGATGTTTTAAAATCGGTCCAAAATTGACGGAGATATGCGTGAACAAACACAAAAAAAAAAAACAAACAATGTCGAACATAGAACGTACTCCTTTTTGGTAAGTTGGTTAAAAATTGCCAATTGAACTAGCAAGTTATTACAGTATTTTTTTGTATGGTTTGAGAAGAGTTAAGTTACCTAGATGCCTATTAATTATGTTAACATACCAAGTGACGTTTTCGTGATTGGAAGGATGTTTCAGGATTGGGTATTTCTTCCACAGTTAACAGTTCCTTGGCATTAACTGTTTCGGGTGTTAGAATCGGCGTTTCTATCGGGGTAGTTTGAACTGGGTTTTTAATCGAAAACACCATCTGAAATCAAAGTATGTAGGTTTTCAGTTTGGTTAGATTTTTATAACACAAGCTGTAATATTTTTTACGGATACTATTAATAGTAGCCTTGTATAGTTATCATTAAAAAATAATCAATCTTACCGTACAAATTGGAATAGCGTTTGTTGTAAGCTTCGTGTATCCTTTTTTTGTCTCACAAAAATCTTCATTTCTAAAATGAACCGAACATATTCTTGTATTTTTACTTGGCGTCCATTCACTTTGTTGTCTTTCCAATCGAACAGCTTTCGTCCATAGTTCTCTTTGACATTGATCTTGTGGGAATCTAAAAGAAAATATAGAAGCAAAAAATACGTGGGACCACCGTCAGGAGCGAAGTTCCTTATCACGTATGATAAAAACAAAATTTTCACTACCGCCATCTTGATTATTTTGACCCCACAATCGACTGTAGCACCCTCGAAAACTATGAAAACAATACCAATGATGAAAAAATTTAAAATTTTCGCAGCCGTCATCTTGGGATTTATATTTTGACCAAATTCTAATAAAAAAACTCGCATAGAGAAGAATAGAGGCATAAGTGATTTCTACCAGTCAACTCCTACCGCACGCCGTGATAACCATCTTTTAATGTATTATAAAAAACTTATGTTTGGAACGACAAAAAATATATCAGAAAAGATAAAGATACAGTAACGATATCTATTTTCTCCGTGTTATTAAAGTAACTACAAAAACTTAGTATATTTTGCATACTGCCGTCCCCATAGAAAAAATATGGCGTGTTGTTTATGTATTGTATCTTAGATTGTAAATCAAAATGACAAAATTTGTCATTATTGTCAGGTAGAAAAGTAAATTGTTTGGGTCGCATAACATCATCCCCATATATATCGTAGTTCAAGGCATACTTCATTTTTAATTTAATGAATAGCGATGTACTTACCCGTGGAAACTAATCCCAACATTCTTGTTATGCAAATGTGATTTATTTATGCACCACTTCACTGCACAAGAAGGCATTTTTAAATATTTAACACGCAAAAACCGGTTAGTAAAAGTCGACCGCAGCCGGTGTTGCCTACTGCGGATCTGCGGACGAAGTACGAACTAAAATCGTGACTCGAAACTTCGTGAGCGGCACAATCGGTAAGTCCCGCCCACCGGGGCTCAATGCGTGTTGGATTATTTTTAACACACATAAAAAATATTTTTTTTCCTCTATTACTCAAAGACGCCTAGACTGATTTGGAAAATTCTTCTTTTGTTTGAAAGGGTATACTTCCCAGGTGGTCCCATGGTCATCAGGTCAGGATCTGATGATGGGATCCTGGAGAAATCGAGGGAACTCCTCAAATATTACAGGCATACATATAGCGATTTTGGTATTTTCATCAAAGTAGACGACAGATGGCCACAGGAACTTCTTAATGCTAAGTATGTCACGGGTATAAGATATCTCGAATAGTTAACCGACTATGATGAAGCAAATACTGCCATCGAACTGATCTGATGATGAAGCCGGAAGGTAGGCACTGGAACTCCAAAATAAAAGAATGTATAGGTACTAGTCGTGTTTGGGCGTACTTTGGCTATGATTTGTTGCAATTACTATGATTTTCATCTTAGATTATGCAATTTTCATAGTAATTGAAGGTACTTACCTACATACCAAAACTAAAAACTTAACAAAAAATCGAACCGACTTCCAAAACAAAACACTACAAAGCGAGAAAAAACTGACGCTAATTGTGTATAGGTAATTCTAAGAATTCTAGTTGAAATAAATATACTAAAACAAATTCAACCTTAATTGCAAGGTTTAAAGTTGCATTCACAAAACTATGTACAGAAAGCAATAAACAAATTATAAGATTGCTTCGCTGCTCAACATACATCAAAACAAATTTAGTCTTACGCGCAAGTTTTAAAGTCTAAATTACAAAGTGCCAAAAAAAACAATAAAAAAAATATAGCCGAGGCTCGCTGCTTGGACAAGGAATGAGTGGAGTCGAAAATCCAATAATTTTTTTTATGCCATGGATCAATATAAGTACTAGATTAAGAATCAGAAACGAAAATAAGTCGCTCAAGTGGCCACACACACTTATCTACCTATCTTACTATATTATAAAAATCAATTGCTGTTCGTTGGTCTTGCTAAATCACAAAAACGGCTGGATCGATTTGAATAATTCTGTTTAGGGTTCCGTATCCAAAGGGTAAAAACGAGACCCTATAACTTAAGAGTCCACTGTTCGTCTGTCTGTCACTAGGCTGTATCTGATGTACCGTGCTAGCTACACAGTTGAAATTTCACTGATGACGTATTTCTGTTGCCACTATAACAACAAATACTAAAAACAGAATAAAATAAATATTTAAGTGGGGCTCCCATAAAACAAACGCGATTTTTTTGCCGTTTTTTGCGAATGGTATGGTACGGTTGGTGGTTGGTGATGGTGGTGGTGGTGGCCTTCCTGCGCGAGTCCGACTCGCATTTGGCAGGTTTTTTGTTATGTTCGCTCGAATACAGATACGGTTTAGAAAAAAATATCGTGTGCGTGTACCTAGGGTAAGTAGGTAGGGTAGGCATATGGGTAGGAAGGTAGGTAGGTAGGGTAGTAAGATAAGTTCAAAAGTTGAAGATGTGGACTGTAAAGAAACTTACGCGGTTTATTGATAACAGTTTTATAGTATTTCACGAAAATACCTACAGAAATAGTTTTATTGTGATAAAGATTGTTTTTAATTTACCTGATTTGATAAATCATTCGTCAATTTTGTACATATTTTAGCTGATGGCACTTTTATTGGTCCGTGAATCTACAAAAAAAAAATCATAATCAACTTACTATTTTATCAAACAAAACGTCTTACACAAACTATTTTAATACTTAATGATTTACCTGCAATTTAGGCACCGCTGTTTTTAGTAATCTACGCCTTTGCGTGTTTCCAGTTATGTCCACTCTATTAAAATGAATCGAACAAATTTTCGAATTTTCAAATGGCTTGTATATTTCTTCTCCTCTTTCTTTTGCGACAATAGATACCCATTGTGCACAGCGTAACGGATCACTAGGAAAGCTACAAAAAATACTTTACAATAATACTCCACGCATTCTCTGTTCCAGTACAGTCGATGTTTGTTACAATAGTTGGCGCGTTCGCGCTGTCGACGCAAACGTTGGTCCAACAATCATAATAATTGGTATTTGATTCATATTTACTATTTAATTCGGTTTTTACTTTATGAATAACACTTAAAGATATAAACTTACCGAAAAAAAGATATTCCTTCCAAAATCAAATCGGTGTTACGGTGGTTGTTTGCACAATTTTTGAACGCACACTGCGGCATTTTCACGTCTTAATGTTGGCTATGATTGGACCATACTAATTTGAAATAAGACCACAACCGTGTAAGTGACCATTTTTGGCCCGTTTTTGAACCGACCGAGCATCTAGTGTAATTATTGATATTATTATTATTGATTGCCTCCGGAGGATACTTTGAACATCTCTGGTTTTTTGTGACACTGTTTAATAAACTAGAATAAAACAATTCAGTTGGTTTTATAATTTGATATACGTGTCCAATCGTCTTGACATAAATTTGAGTCTAATTACCCAGCTGCAAGGAAAGGGTTATGCTTTTCGCGCGTATCTTGTATGTATGTATGTATAATTCTTTATTAAATCGTATCTTTCAAACCACTTGACGGATTTTTATAATAAAGACATCGTTAGATGGGTCTTGGCTGCCCAAGTGATAACCTTGCTGTGCAGTCGGAGGATACACATAGTAGTTAGCTTTTTAGACAGTCGGATTTTTTGTTTTTATTAACTTTTTTTGTTTAATTATTTTCATTAAAACTTTTAACGCCTTCTTTAGTGAAATGAAAGGCCGTTTCACTAAAGAATGCGTTAAAACTCAACAAGTTAACAAGTCTAGTTTTTTTTTTCTTAGTTGTGAATGACTTTTTCCTTGCTAATTATCCTTTTGCGGCGCAATTGTGAAGTTCGTTTTTTATAATAACTTTTCGAGGTGTATCCAAATTTGAGCCTATACTTAGGGAAGAAGTAGGAGATTTGAATACCTTTTTATTTTCTAAATCAAACGTTGAACTCGTACGACAGACTTCAGTATTACTGCCATCATCCGGGATTTCAGTCTGTAAGCAACTTCAAAATGATAAATATCTACTAGCACACCAAATAATATTTTATGGTACAGCGGCAGCGGCAGTCTAGGGCATGAATATCGGAATCTCGGCATCTCGTAATATCGGAATCTCGGAACGAAATTACCGATATTTCAATTCCGATACTGAGTGCTCCAATATCAGAATTTCGGAATCAGAAAAAATATTATTTTAGCCCCTTGTGCGTTGAGCAAGAAAGAGCGGTTAAGACCGTTGACTACAATAATTAGCAGTGTTCGGATAACCTAATTATATAATTAAGAAGCTTATTTACCTTAAACTTCACTTCATGAAGAAATAGCCTTGATGAATTCCGGATTTACAGTCCCGAGATTGCTTAAAAAATTTACCTTTAAGAATACAAGTAAATACACAGTTTCATACAACCCGTTGTAACAATTCAATCCAACCTCATACCGAATTTGTGCAATTAACAAAAAAGAAAATGTTATTTAACGAAAGTGCGCATTGCCGATATTAATTTCGGAATTCCGATATTAAGATCTAATATCAGAAATCAATATAGGAATTAAAAAACTTCCGATATTACATGCCCTAAGCGGGACTAAGGTTCCGTCCGTTTATTAGAATGAAGGTAGGTACGATACTATTTGACAAATACAATTTTCTGGCTAACGAAAGTTACTCACCACTATACTAGGAACAGCCGTTTTAAGAAGACGTGTTATGCCTTTTGCAGTGACATACATATCTTTGTTCAAAAAATGCTCTGAACAAACGACGCTCGATCTATTCGGCTTAAAACAATGTTGACGCCTTTGTTGGCTGACGATTGATGTCCATTCTTCGCAACGTATTGGGTCACGAGGAAAACTAAAATATAATAAGCAAATAAAACAACTCGTCTTGTTCAATAGTCACCCGTAATTTATACAATATAATTACAAAAAAAAAGAACAAAAATAAACATTCAAAAACTAGGCTGCCGACAGAATTAATGAATTTCTATAATAATCAATAAATCTATACTAATCTATACTAATATTAAAAAGAGGAAAGATTTTTTTGTTTGTTTGTTTGTTTGTTTGTACAGAATAGGCTCCGAAACTACTGGACCGATTTGAAAAATTCTTTCACCAATAGAAAGCTACATTATTCCTGAGTGACATAGGCTATTTTTTAACCCGAAAACGGGTCCTGTGGGGTGGCCCACGGGAGCGAAGCCGCGGGCAACAGCTAGTCTATACTTCTATACTATATAATATTATAAAGAGGAAAGATTTTTTTGTTTGTTTGTTTGTTTGTACCGAATAGGCTCCGAAACTATTGGACCGATTTGAAAAATTCTTTCACCAATAGAAAGCTACATTATTCCTGAGTGACATAGGCTATTTTTTTTATCCCGAAAACGGGTCCTGCGTGGTGGTCCACGGGAGCGAAGCCGCGGGGAACAGCTAGTAATAATAATATATAATATAATATTATAAAGAGGAAAGATTTTTTTGTTTGTTTGTTTGTTTGTATGTTTGTTTGTACCGAATAGGCTCCGAAACTACTGGACCGATTTAAAAAATTCTTTCACCAATAGAAAGCTTTGTTATTCCTGAGTAACATAGGCTATTTTTTAATCCCGAAAATGGGTACTGTGGGGTGTCCCACGGGAGCGAAGCCGCGGGGAACAGCTAGTAATCAACAAATAATAAAATATTTATTTGCGTAAAACATGATATACAATGGTGTTAAATACAAGTTTATATGGCACAAACATGTTTAGCTAGGATAGGACAAAGCATGCAAAATTTCAAAGTCAGTCAATCAGGTAATATATTTTACAATGCATGTCCTCGAAAACAGCGTTTTCCAAGCAGCCAAACTGTGCGGAAAGTGTCACTTTTTTCACTAGTGCTTTTTACTTTTCTGTACTTTTTTAATTTTTAACGCCAACGTCAGCCCGACGCGTAGAGCTTTTATTATATGAGAAAAATTTACAAATTAGTTAAGTACAGATTATCATTCATATAAAAGGTAAAATAAAACTAATACTTCATTAAAGGCGTTTTTAATTAATCTAGATTTAGATATTGATCAATAAATTATTAATCTTAAATATTCATTAAATATGTTTGGCAGAACGTATATTTTACTCGTGCCATTTTGCGTTACGACGTGACAACTATTTGCACATGCGCAGTAGATATGCCCGAGGAACTTTTAGTTAGCCATTTTATTAATTTTTGCTTGGTTCGGACATATTTTTTTATTTCCTCGCACAATGCGTAGTAAAATGTTGTATGATACACGTACGTAAGATGATTTCCGACTTGTGTCGATTTATCCACTCACTCGCTTCGCTCGCTCGCCATGCCACTCATCGGAAATCACCTACCTTCCGCACTTGTAGCATAAATAACTATAGAACATCAATGTTTTTTATCTATAAATTCTTTTATGCTATAAAAACTATGTTCAAGCAACCATTTTATAAAATTTAGTTTTAAACAATTCTGTATTTAATGCTTTATGATGCCTCGGTATTTTATTATAAATGCGCACACACATTGCTAATCAATTATTATTGTACTTAGCTAGCCTAGGCAAATCATTCAAAACTAATCTATAGGCATCTCGTCTGCTCCGAGGATTCACATCATTTGCAGATAAAAATAATGTTTATTTTTCATGACAAACATACATACTTCGTAAATGTAAAGTGACGGTAATGGTAACAAGCCAAGTTTCCTAATTATTGGCCGACATGAGTCGTCAGGTTTAAGTCCACAAATTGATCTCATGCACTTTTTTTGAGCGATGAATGCTCTACACTACAGAAGTCGGCGCTGTTACCCCACATGTTTTCAATGTGACGTGGCCGGCATGGTACTAACCATAGCGACAGTTCTGTCATTAGCATGTGGCATGTCGCGAACACATAAGTTGTCGCCTAATTAATTGTTTTATTATTTACGAACATTAAGAAAAATCATCGATATAACGTATATATGAAAGAAAGAAAAAGAAAGAAAAATTGTTATATATGTATTTGTTAAAAATTTAAAAACGTATTAATAGAGAATAAAAAATTTAAATGTACAACTGACTATTCCTAATCTTATGACTAATAACAAAACAAACTTACATACAAAAGGGAGAGGGAAAAGGGCTCATAGCGCTCATGTCAATGGGGAAACGTGCCCAGAACGCTGGCAGCATAATAATAAAAAATCGAAAATCAAATCATACTTATTAATTAAAATAATAAACGCAATAACAATAAAAAGCTTTTTACAAAAAAATACTACCGACTTCCAAATAAAAAGACTAGAAAGTGAAAAATAACTTTATTTTTGGAAGTCGGTGTCTTTGGTAGGTACCATTTTTTTGCGTTATAGACACCGACTTCCAAAAATAAAATTATTTTTCACTTTCTAGTCTTTTTATTTGGAAGTCGGTAGTATTTTTTTGTAAAAAGCTTTTTATTTTTCACTTTTAGTTGTACAAGTTGTTTAGTAAGGTACCTATAACGCCAGAATAGATTACCCGAATATCATGAAACTAGAGTATTACCGGTGAAATGAGAGATCTGCGTACCCCTTTAGAGCGTACTGGCGTGATGTTATGTTATGAAATGGCGTAAACAATAAACAGACATGCGATTGCAGCAATTCCGAGAGATTTGCCGTAATGTATTGAAGAGTTCTGTTGTATATCTTCGAAGTCCTTCATCAGATCTTCACCAAATTAAAATGGGACCAATTTCGAAACATACTTTTTCAAACAAAAAAAGAATTTTCAAAATCGGTCCAAAATTGACGGAGATATGCGTGAACATACACAAAAAAAAAAAAAAAAAAAACAAACATAATGTCGAACATAGAACCTCCTCCTTTTTGGTAAGTCGGTTAAAAAATCGACTTCATTGAACAAGAACAGTCATTCGTACTATGCGACTAAAATAAAAGGAGGCTCTAATGCATCGTTCTGACACTGACAAAGCAGCCAATGAAAATTGCCGTATTATATTTGGAGTTTGGACCGTTTAGTGAAGTTTTGAGACAAATTTGATCCAAATCACATATTGCTTTCTATAATTAGTCATAAAAACAACAAAAACAAATCAATAAACTCTTTTACTTACCGAAAATACGATTTCCCATCCTTTTTTAACGTTTTTGACGTATTATTTTTACAATTTCTCAACGAACACTTCGGCATTTTTAACGAGCGTGCAGTGACGCGAGCGACACGAGACTATTTGAAATGAGAGCAGAATTTAAAAAGTTGCGCTTGTTAGAATGAGAAGTACGTGTGACGTCATTAAATCATGAATTTTAGGGCTTATTACACTACACGGTATTCAGGGCCCTAAACTTTAATTTAGGGTAGTGTAATAAATGTTAGGGAGTTAGGGTTCTCATAATATCGACCTTATTGCTTCAGAATAATTTAGTGACCCGGTATTCAGGGCCTAGAATACCGTGTAGTGTAATAAGCCCTTTTCACTTTTTAAGTCACATTGGTTTGCTACAACATACAAACTGTCATATTTATTAAGCACCTACCGACAAATGTCGAAGTAGGTACATACCTAAATTATTATTGTGAAGTCAAATACCTACAATTGTAAGAGTACCCACCTAAGTAAATATTGAAGTGTGTACTGTGTACAGGAAATAACTCTAAATTTACATTTAAGCCACAGTGATGATATTCCTATAAAATATTACGTAATTTGTAATGATCATTGTGTATCCTGGATTTGATATTGCTATTTTAGTATTGATTATTGACATATTCGCGAGCTGGCTGAGCAAAACCAGGGTGTATCCTCCGACTTGATTATTATACTCAGCATGATTTTCTTCTTGTTTACGTCTTTTTAGTTCGCTTCTTAAGCAGCCGAGATTTTTGATTTTTCTAATTTACTTCTTTTATTTATAAACTTTAAGTTAACATTTTTTTTTTCGATATTGGTACATTTAAACATATAAGTGTTATGTATTTCTGAAATCACCTCTTAAAACCCTTTATTTAAATATCCCACTCGATGGGATTGGAAGAAATAAAAAAATCGGTCTCCAACAATATGGCACCCAGAATCCGCCATTTTTCTATTTTCCAATTGTAATTTAGCCAGTGACACTCGTAAGGTTAAGACAAATCGATTGACGTAAGAATCATCAAAATCGGCCAAGGCGTTTAGTCTCTAGAACGCCACATAGGAACAAGCATACATATATAGACTGATAAACACATTACACTCCTTCGGCAGTTCGGTAAAAAGACACAAAGTGAGATTATAAAATGACTTACGTGTGGCCGAACCACATTCACATTCCGTGTGGCACAGTCGTGTTCCACAAAGCTGCTATAAACTCCGTAGTGCAACATCACAAACACACGCAGAGGCGTCTCTAGCCTATGTAGCGCCCGTGTGCAAACATTACCCTAGCGCCCTCAAGTAAGCGCGCGATCAAAATGGAACAGGTACAAATAACAGCACATAACCACAAACTGTCAAATTTCCCCAATGGATAATAAACTCTATTATTTAGAAATTAAATTGAAAATCTATTGAAGAAATTTGACTGTTCTGGATGCCATGATGTGCAGTTGACTATATTTAGAATTATACAGGGTGTTTACCAAACACCTTGTATTTTCAACAGTGAACTGATTTCCAGGTGCAAAACTGCAAATGGTGTAATTTTAAATGATGGCCGGTAAACAACAGATACACACACTAACACAAATAATGGGCCTCGCATCAAGCTTCCCACATCTGTCAAATTTCTTAATTCTAAGGGTTCTATCAGACAGAGAGCGGTCACGCTGTTAACCGTACAAGACAAGAGCGTTCGATGTGTTGTATTACGTTACATAGATATACCCACATAGGAGGCATTTTGACGGCGTCGGTCAACCAGAACGTACGCGTTCGCGCGTTCACTGTTGGTTCGATGACCAAAAGTGTTGGAAGGAAGAAGGATAACGATTATAAAAACCGGCCAAGTGCGAGTCGGACTCGCACACGAAGGGTTCCGTACCATTATCGCAAAACACTGCAAAAAAATCACGTTTTTTGTATGGGAGCCCCCCTTAATTTATTTTATTTTAATTATTATTATTTTTTGAAGTGAATATACAATTAAACATTCTGTGAATATTTCAAGCGTCTACCTGTTGCCGTTATTAATATTGAGCAAAAAACGGCCAAATAATCACGTTTGTTGTATGGGAGACCTTTAATATTAATTTTATACTGTTTTTAGTATTTGTTGTTATAGCGACAACAGGAATACATCATCTGTGAAAATTTCAACTGTCTACTATCACGGTTCATGAGATACAGCCTGGTGACAGACAGACGGACAGCGAAGTCTCAGTAATAGGGTCCCGTTAACCCGTTTTTACCCTTTGGGTACGGAACCCTAAAAACCGAGGAAAAGTAGCACCAATCTTTTCTTTTTCTAAAATGGCTTTCCTCCAGTTAGTATCTTGTTTAACTAAGTCATGTTTATCTTTTTCATATAGTTTATCGAAGGAATCAATTATCATCCGAAAAGAATTAAAAACATTTCTTTATCTTCAACCCATTTAGAAAAAAGTCTATGAAAATCTCCATCTTGTTTTCTATTCTTATTTACTGGGCCATAACCAGTATTTTCTTTTTGGTCTTGTTGCTGATAATGACCACAAAATCATTAATTCGTCTTCCGATGAAGAACTATCTAATTAAAAAAAACAGGCCAAGTGCGAGTCGGACTCGCACACGAAGGGTTCCGTACCATTATCGCAAAACACTGCATAAAAATCACGTTTGTTGTATGGGAGCCCCCCTTAATTTATTTTATTTTAAGTTATTAATTATTATTTTTTGAAGTAAATATACAACTAAACATTCTGTGAATATTTCAAGCGTCTACCTGTTGCCGTTATTAATATCGAGCAAAAAATGGCAAAAATATCACGTTTGTTGTATGGGAGCCCCCCTTTAATATTTATTTTCTACTATTTTTAGTATTTGTTGTTATAGCGGCAACAGAAATACATCATCTGTGAAAATTTCAACTGTCTAGCTATCACGGTTCATGAGATACAGCCTGGAGACAGACGGACGGACAGACAGACAGACAGACGGATCGCGAAGTCTTAGTAATAGGGTCCCGTTTTTACCCTTTGGGTACGGAACCCTTAAAAAGAAAAAAAAAAGAACTATCGTCAATAAACATGGTGACAATAGGTGGTACGGGTGGTACCGCGTAGACCGTCCAACAGCTCGGGGTTCGTGAGCAACTGCACGCTCGAAAGCAAAACTGACCTCTTCAACGCTTGACCGTGTGACCGCTCTCTGTCTGATAGAACTCTATTTATGACTTCATGTCATACTCATACGTACAGAATTCAATATCAATAGGGAACATTTGACAGATTTGGGAAACTTAATGCGAGGCCCACTGTACACGGGTAAAAAGTATTTTAAGGTAGAAAGGAGTGACAAGAATAACAAAATACAACATTGTGGTTATTTAAAAGCTCTGACCGCGGTGAAAGACGCATCAGTTGTGGCAGCTTATAACAAATCTTACTTATTAAGTATATTTTAATAAAAAGAAAAGCAGATTTACTTCTTATTTACATGTTTACTCAAATTGAATATAATATACTACTAATCAAATTAATATAATATAATACTTAATCCATTGCGTCAAGACTTACTTCGCAAAATTACGTGTAGCGGTAGAACACAAAGTGCGGCACGCGCTACGCATACACACGATTTTGGGAAATGCCACACATGTGACGGTCGTCCATGGCAATTTGATCTTTATTTATAAAAGTTTATAAATTAATAAAAGTTACTATTGTAAAAGCCGCTCGTGGAGCGCCTTGTTTTGCTGTTAATCGACATATATAAGAAGAGCTCTAGATGCCATACAAAATGTAAACAAACCGGAGCAAATTACGTGGCTCATTGAAAGTGCCGCGGCCGGAGGGCACGCGAGTTGCGCTCGGCGCCCCCTAGGGCGCAGCGCCCGTGTGCTGCGCACACCCTGCACTATAGGTAAAGCCGCCCCTGAACACACGCAAATGTCTTTATGCGCCTAACTTCAGATTTAATAATAACTAGTGTATGAAGCTGCCACTTACCGCTACTTATTGATCACTTAGAAGACGTGAATAAAGATACATACAATAAATAAACAAAATGGCAGAAATATTCCATAAATTGTCACACTGCTTAAATTCGCAATACTTGATCTAATGGTGGCCATACACCATCTTTCCTATCGTCCAATCGGCATGACGCTGCAGGCTTGATCCAATCCACAGTTCGTCTATATACACCACACACGATCAATTTGATTTATCCAATCGGCAGTGACGTTCAGTTGAAGCCATGGCTTCACCGGTGACTGATGATAAAGTTTTAGCCGTTTTGGGCATTTAATTGTGAAAATGAAACAAAAGAAAAGAAAAGATCGAGCAGAGTGGTGCAAACAGTGGTTAATGAAAAGAAAACAGTTTACTCATACATATTTATTTAAAGAATTGAGGATTACGCCAAAAGATTATTGTAATCGATCGCCGACCGCGATACACGGTCCAATCGGCATGATCCAATCGGCATGATCAAGCCAAAAGAATCGAAATTCGATTGTGCCGTCAAGTATAACTGTCATGCCAATCCACTCCCACACACGGTCAATTCTAACTGATCCAATCGGTCGCGTCATGCCGATTGGACGATAGGAAGGATGGAGTATGGCCACCATTATGCACCGATCCATCCTATTCTGTCAACCCTTGCGATCTGATTGGCCCAACCAAGGCCACGGTAATGTTATCAATCTAGTATTGTGACTCGACCCTGTCCGTGAATTATTTACCTACAGCCGCGCGGTATGTAAACACGCGATAGGTCTGCTTGCCTACAGTATTTTAATTTTATGTACCTACTTGCGTTTCTCTCGTTTGAGTCGGTGTACAATAGTCTACTCCAATCGGCAGAGTAGTCTGAGTTTGTTTATGTTCTTTCAGAGAACCTCGTGGACCGGTAGTTGGTAAGCTTGGCAGCATCAATAATGGAACGGCATTCTTTTTTAAAAGTCTTCGATTGGGTGATTGTCGTATGTCCTCCACATTAAAATGATTTTCACAAACCCGGTAGGCAGTAGAGGTACGTTTGTTTTCTAAATCATTTCGACAGATCAGTTGCAGCCATTGAAGGCGTCTGAAAAAAAAGGTGCCCTTTATTCTGGGTAAAAAAAAACCTACTGTCGCCGAAGGCTAATGAACTACAATCCTTACAAACTTCAAACACCTACCTACACAACCAAAATGTAAGAAACAGCTGACGAGTAATTATTAGTACATTACTGCAGCGGCCAGCAAAATAGGCATTGATGGACGAACGTGTAAATGTGGGCCGAGGCGAAGCCGAGGCACACATACGTAAGTCCATCAATGCCTAGTTGTGGCCAAGGCTTGTATAGTACTTTTCTCAAATAATGCGCGGAAATTAAAACTAAGTAGTACCTAGAACTCATTTTGTCAAAATCAATGACGAACAACAATAATTGTTCCCGCGTTAAAGTGTTCCTTTGTTTTTTTTTCAATAAACAGCGTTCTATTTGCAAGCCAGTTCGAAATTTAAATAAAGCCTTTGATAAGTTACCTCCTTGGTTGCCATGTTTCGGAGTAAAACATCGTTCCATTTTTAAACTACACGACAGATATGAGTTTACTATGGAATTTATTTGGCCGCTAGACACGACAGATATGGATTTTCATACAACTTTTGCCGGCCGCTGCGCGCATGTATTTGACCAGTACAGCAATTTCGATTTATCTCGAAGAAGGTTGTCAAAATAATGATCACATTTCCAAGCATGTTTGAGAAAAATATCTTTTTTCAGCTCAACTTATTAACGTCTCCATTACGTACCGCACCTCACTGTTTGAACGTAGAACAACCTAGCTGGACAAAAATATTTAAAGGTTTAAAAAAAAAAAAGTTAATTAAAAAAATCAAAACACCCGACTGCTTGAAAAGCGAACTAAAAAGACGTAAACAAGGAGAAAATCATGCTGTGCTGTCGGAGGATACATATTCGCGAGCTGGCTTACCAAAACCAGACGTATCCTCCGTAAGAACCATCAAAATCGGCCAACGCGTTTGGTCTCTGGAACGCCACATAGGAACAAACATACATACATACATAGACTGATAAACACATTACCCTCCTTCGGCAGTCAGGTAAAAATTAAATCTGTTTTTATAATATGGGAAGTTTTCAAATATAATATGGTGCTGTTTTTTTAAAATTTATGCATGATGAGATGCATTTATCGGTGTCCTGTCATTTGACAAAAAACCGGCCAAGTGCGAGTCGGACTCGCGCACGAAGGGTTCCGTACCATTATCGCAAAAAACGGCAAAAAAATCACGTTTGTTGTATGGGCCCCCCTTAAATATTTATTTTATACTGTTTTTAGCATTTGTTGTTATAGCGGAACCCTAAAAAAGGTTTAACAAAGTTTAATTTAAAAAATTCAGGTATTTTACTCGGTGGAAAAAGTAAAATACCTACCTATTAAAAAAAGAAACAAATCAAATTACGTACTAGTAGGTAGGTATATAAAAATATTTTACAGGTCTTACCTTTCGGAATTTTCAGGTAATCTGAAAAATGTTATCTCTGGGTGCGTTATTGACGAATTCAAGCAACCAAAAGCAGCACAATATTGTCTATATTTACTGCTCTTTGCCATAATAATTAAGTACTTGTACTTATTTTAAGCAAATATTCACAAATCGCACGCTTACTGCACGGTAAAGATTATACTGCTTATAAAACCATAACACCGTTCGTTCGTCACTGCGGCGCGTTCGCGACTGTGTGTGTGTCGAGTGTCGGCCGAACTCGAGGCACGTAGATATTGACTCGCGTTCCGACCGTGCCAAGGCTGAAGGCCATTGAAACGACTCACTAGGGATGGGACGGTTTAAATAAAACACGAAGGTATCGATACTTTTAAAATAATTGTAGGTACTTTAAAAAAATATTTTGGCATTTTTACATTCTCTACATATCATATGAAGTTGGTAAAATTAAAGTCCCCAAATATACTGACCGGATTTTCATGCGGTTTCCACCAATACAAAGAGTGAGAAACGAGGAAGGTTTTTGTATATAATTTGTCACGGGCGAAGCCGGGCGGGTCGCTAGTTCTATACGTATTTATATTTTATTTTTATAACATGCACATTGTGGTGTTCACTAATAACACTTGTTAAGGTTTGGGTTTTATAATAAAACAACCAGGTTTATCAGTAAGAAGACAGCACTCAATGGCACGTCTGAACAGCGCTGCTTGCGATCTAATAATGAATAGATGTAAACATTGAAAGTGCTGACTTTATTTATTTATATTAATTTTAGTGTATGCCACATCTCTTCCTTTTTATAATTGGTGCGTATAACCTCTAGAAGGTTTCTAGTAAAAATCACACGCGCTTGAACCTAAATTATTAGAGTAATCTAGGCTATAATTGCTGATTCAGCAGTGCTAATTTGAAGGACAATAATAGGTACGCAGATGAGACGAAAGGCAATGGATAAAGTTCAATTTACTAATCATGCCACATACCTTTGAAACAGCGATTCCCATGCAGATGCAGATGGATGTCACGTTCGGGAAGTTCAGCTCGCAGACTCGATACACTATGCTGGCCAGCGGTACACAACACAGTAGGTCTAGGTAATACGGATAACACTTTCATGTAGGTTCGATTCAGAGGGTTGGGCGAGATGATGAGTGATGACCGACGTGCGCGCACCCAACCGTGGTTAAAACGAGAAGACAACGACAAAGATGGCCGGCGGCCGGTCGTCAGGCGGCGGCGTGTTTACGGTGGCGCCACCGCGCGGGATATCACCAAAACAACGATATGTGACACTTAATTAGTAAGTGGAACCATTAAACCAATGCCTCTCAATCGTCCTATGGTGATGTAATAAAATAAATTAGCAAGCGTAACCATTTTCCCCGGCTTGAAAGTTCCCACTTTCGAAACACAAAAGAAAAGTAAATAAAGTTGCAGATCATCACAACCCTACCAAAAGTTATGAGAACTCTAAAGTTGCGACTCTCTATTACAAATAAGAATATTTAACTAACTATTCTACGCGATAACTAAATCTAATACTGCACATTGGTGCACGTTAAAATTTAATATTAATGTAACTAAACCTATTGCGTTGGCAAAGGGCACAACTTTACTACCGGGCGACTCTGAAGGATCCCGCTTCTAGTCTTTACGGATGCGACTCTACAAACTCCGTTTTTATCTGGAAATATTTCTGTAATTACTCCTAACGGCCATTGCAGAGGCATCACATTGTCCTGCATGGAGACGACAACCATACCGACCCGTATTGGATTGGCAGGGGTGTTCCATTTCTGTTTGGATTGTAGGGTGTGCAAGTACTCTTGGCGCCACCGCTTCCAAAAAGATTGGACCATTTTGTCAGTTAATTCATAACGCGAAATAAGATGTAACCGCGTTTCATTGACTTCGCGGGCGGGGAACAATAAAAGAGGTTTCGTATGCAAGAAGTGCGCCGGCGATAATGAAGTGGGCTCTGACGGATCCGAGCTGATCGCATACAGAGGCCTCGAGTTCAATAAAGCTTCTATTTGAGTTAGTATAGTGTTAAGCTCATCAAAACTAAGAATTTGCTGACCGATAACTTTGCAGAGATGCGTTTTGACACTCTTTACTTCACTTTCCCAACAACCACCAAAATGTGGAGCTCTACAGGGGATGTTTTTAAGTGTTATTCGATGCTCTGCAAGTTCTCTTTCCCATAAAGGGTGATACTCTTTAGCCAAGAATTGGTAGAGATCTCGTAGATAGGATTTGGCTCCAATAAAATTGGTAGCGTTATCTGTGTAAAGACACTGAACCGGCCCTCTACGCGCCAGGAAGCGTTTAAAAGCGGATAGAAAGCTCGCAGTGCTAAGATCTGAGGCAATCTCAAGATGCAGAGCACGAGTTGTCAGGCAGGTAAAAAGGCAGATATACGCTTTCCTCGATTTTTGACCTCTAGCACGTATCGACGTGATCAAGAAAGGTCCCGCGTAGTCGCAACCTGTTTGAGAGAAAGCCTTAGGAGCCGACTCAACGCGAAAACGTGGCAAATCCGCCATTATAGGAAAGGTAGGTCGCGGCTTTGCTCGAAAGCAAAGGTTACAATTAAAGGTAATGTGACGTGCAATACGTCGCGCGGACAGGATCCAATACTTCTGTCGTAAGAGAGATACGAGCAAGGTTGGTCCTGTGTGGAAATTTTTCACATGATAGTGGGAAACTAAAAGTTCCACTATATGATCTTGACGCGGAAGAAGGATCTGATGACGCGAGTCAAATTCTAGCTCAGAGTTTGCAAGGCGACCTCCAACGTGGATAAGTCCTTCGTGGAGGAAGGGACTTAGCCTTTGTACTGACTTAGAGCACAACTCATTGCGGGCTAAGCGATCGAGATCAGCTTCAAAATGAATCCTCTGCACAGATTGCCACACAATAAATTCAGCGAACTCTAGATCAGACGCGGTAACGGGCCCTCTAGGGAGTCGTTTGATAAACTTATAAACGAAGCAAATGGTTTTTAAGTATCTCAACCAGGACGAGAATCTAGAAGAGCGAGCGTATAAAATGTTGTCGGAAGGAGGACTTCTGTCCGAGCATCCGTGCGATAGCGCAGGTAACGCCACGGGCTTCATTTCGGGAAGCTCTTGCGACTCGCTTGAAACGAATGGTTTGATCGGCCATTCAGCGCGTGGAAGTATAAGCCACGGCGGTCCATTTAGCCACAACGGATGATGTACTAATTGAACAGGCGTTAAACCGCGAGAGAGGCAATCACTAGGGTTTTCAGACCCTTTCACATGGAAGAAGTGATCTGCCGAAAGATTCTCCTGAATCTTAGCGATACGATTGGCTACGAAGGTGTGCCATCGATGCGGTGCGGAATGAATCCAACTCAAGGTTACAGTTGAATCCGAGAAAGCTACGACTGCCTCAATGGCGTGCCGAGCTGCGAAAAGATTATATACTCGCTTTATCACAGTTGATAAGAGGAATGCGGCGCATAACTCGAGACGAGCTAGCGAAACTACTTTCAGTGGCGCGACTTTAGATTTTGCACACACCAGCGAAACGACGATCCTACCGTCGGGTCTGACAACATGGGCGTAAACCGAACCACCGTAAGCTTTCTCACTAGCGTCGGCAAAACCGACGAGTGAGAGCCTACAGCGTTCTACGACGCCGACATGTCGCAAAAATCTCAATTCAGAGATAATTGGCAGTTCAGCGTGAAATTGTTCCCACAGACGAACAATGCGAGGTGGTGGGATGTCATCCCATCCCAGTTTGACAAGCCAAAGCTCTTTGATAAGAAGCTTGGCGTATAAAATTATCGGTGCCACGAGTCCTAAAACGTCGAAAAGACGTGCAATGGAAGAAAGAATATTTCGTTTCGTGCAAGGGCGAACACTAGGGTTTACTTGGAATACGAAACAATCCTCATCCGGGAACCAACGAAGTCCCAGTATTTTCTGTGTCGGATCTTTACTTAGGTCCACGCTCTGTGAAAGTCGTAAGGACTCTGGAATATTCTGAAGAACATCGACACTATTGCTAGACCACTTCGTCAGCTGAAAATCACCGAGAGAGAATATTTTTATCAGTTCACGAGCCGAGTCTATAGCCAGCGCAGTGCTAGGTATAGAACTAACTATGTCATCCATGTAAATATCTCGCTGCAAAATGTCCCTGGCGAGAGGTAACTGCGTTCCTTCATCCTGACATAACTGTTGGATAGTGCGAATAGCTATAAAAGGACTACACTTTAATCCAAAGGGAAGCACTGAAAACTGATAAATTTGAAGTTCTTCTTCCTCATTAAACCGATATAAGATACGTTGAAGCGAACGATCTTGTGGGCGTATACCTATACGTAGGTACATAGATTTTACATCTGCGGAAATAGCGACACTAAAAAGCCTAAAATTTAACAAGATGTTAAAAAGGTCAGCCTGAAGGACTGGACCTGCATACAGGATATCATTGAGCGAGGTACCGTTATCTGTACATGCACTGGCATCTAGGACCACGCGCAACTTAGTGGTCACTTTATCCTCTCGAATAACAGCATGGTGAGGGATATAGTACTCCATTTCTCGCTCCTTACAATTTCGTTTGGCCAACCCACATTCAGGTACGATATTCTGCACCAAAGAAATATAACTGTTCCGTAGATAATCCCGTATGACGTCATCATAAAGAAGCTTGACGTTAGGAAGCGATTTAAGTTTACGTTCGAGGCTATGAAATCTCTTGCGAGCTATATCAAAAGATTTTCCTAACGCCGACGCGTCTGTTTTCAGTGGTAAAGCTGCAATATACTTGCCATTTGGAGCGCGGGTAATTGTGCTACAATAAAACTCTTCACAGTTTTTATCATCCACACTCCCAATGGACGAAGCAGTAACATCTTCAATCTCCCAAAACTTACGAAGATCGAAGTTATCGAAAGAACTCGCAAAGAAAGACAGAGTGTCAGTTGGAGGTTCGATAATAGGTGCTTCTCCTAGAAGTATGTAGCCAAGCGCAGTCTCCAATGCGTCGGGGCAACCGGGTGCGCTAGTCACGTGACCGGGTCGCAATAACTTAGCGAACAACGTGACCCCAAGTAACATGTCAATATTACCTGGCACACCCCAGCTGTCATCAGCGAGTAGTTTAGGATCAATATGCTTCAATTCGGCAGTATCTATAGCACCCAGAGGAAGCTGACCGGTTATCTGATCCAAGACTAAAGCATCAATTTCATACCTAGGCTGCGAGCAAAACCGTGAGCTGAACGTAAGATTCACCGAGCCGCGAACGGGCTGCGACGTGCCACCAATACCACGAACGGTAGTTATTGAGTCCGTATGTACAGTTAGACCGAGCATACGGCAGCAACGCGATGTCATATAATTCTTTTGCGACCCAGGGTCCAAAAGACATCTAACCACCACGCCCTTACCCTTCCTACCCGCCACTAACACCTTGGCAGTAGCCAGCACTTCGGTACTACGTGTGGCCTGAACTTGAGCAGAAGAATGCGTACACAACGACACACGATCAGAAGTAGCTGGGTCGGCCGCAGAAACGGAGGCTGGGTCGCTAGCGGGCGCCAGCGCAGGGGCTTGCGTCGATTGCTCAAAATGCAATAAGGAATGATGCTTACCGTTGCATTTCCTACATGTTGACTTAGATAGGCACTTAGAGACGGTATGTTGGCTACTTAGGCAGTTAACACATCTGTTATTGTCCTTTACAAACTTAAACCTATTATCCGCGCTCAACTTTTGAAACGCTTTGCACGTAAACAAGTTTTTATGCGTGGATTGACAAAGCGAACACTTAGATTCAGTAGCCACAAACACCTGCGAGACCTTAGATGAAGTGCTGGTGCTGGGTCTACCTGCGAGGGCGGGCTTAGTTGCCGCAGAAGAGGAGCGATATAAGATTTTTACTTGTTCACGAACAAACTTTACGAAATAATCATAATCCAACTCTTGTTGATTACGAAGTGACATTTCAAAATGTTTTGCTGTATCTGAGTCTATTAACTTAAGACCCCAATGAATAAATATAAAATCATCTAAGTTAGGTATTTTCAATTGTTTGAGTCCCGCAACCGTAGAGGTTAATTTATCGAAACCTTGTTCCATATTAGCGGGTGTCGGTCCGAACGACTTCAGTGAGAACAGCTGATTTAGATAATTAGTGGCGAGCGCGCGAGTATCGAGGTACTTTGCGATAAGCGCATCCCAGACAACGCGGTAATTATCGCCAGAAGGTACAATACCTACTGCCACATTCCTAGCCTTTCCTTTTAAACAACTCAACAGATAATGAATGCGATCAGAATCTGATAAATCTGCGTTCGTATGTATAATACGTTTGAAAGTCTCATGAAAGAAAGGAAAGCTCTGAATATCACCGTCAAAGGTAGGCAGCTCAATTTTAGGTACCTTTATATGATAAGCATTAGAGCTCGCTGTCGGGCTAGGTTCCTTGGAAACATTTGATTCAGTTAATGAAGCTAAAGTAATTTTTATCTCACCGACCAACTCATCAAATGAATGGAAGGCATTATAGCTTACTTCGCACTTTGGATCAAATGTCAATTTTAACATATTTATCTCGTCCATTATCTCATTGAATTCGCTACGTAATCCGTCAATTTGTTTAGCCTGAGCAATAAAAGATTTACGTAATCTTTCGGTTGTTAAAGATTCTGTTGAATCCAAAATCCTTTGAACCCGCGCGAAATACGCGTCGCGTTTACCTTCCAACAATCTAAGTTTAACCTTGTCAGTCATGGTGAGAAGTTAAAAATATGGGAACAAAAAAACTCAACAAATCTTTATCTTATACGGAACCCGCGTAAGGGAAACTAGTGGTCCAACCAAACCGATAACTCAACGAAAGATTTTATAACTTAAGTAAATAATAGTACGGAACGATCCATCCGTACACGCGAACCCTAACAATAATAAATTGTAAGGTGAAAAAAAAAGAATATAAATCGTGCAAAGTTTGAACCGCGTGCAAGTAACAAAGTCTAATACCAATAAAATAGTAAGCACGCAAAATACTTTAAGAACGTACCTATCTATAACATATTTAATGATTAGCTTAGAGATACCTACAACCCAATAATTAGCATTTATGTCGGATGAGACGCGATAATATATATATTTTTTTTCTTTTGTACTTCTATTTATATGAGATTAACTTACTCAATACATAGAATATGTACAGATTCTTAACTAACAATAAGTTAAGTGTGAAACTTAGAAACAAGTATGGTACTTATTTCCGTAAGCGATGCGATTGTGTTCGTAACGAAATACCTTCGTAAAAAACAATAAAGTTCCTAACAAGTAAATACGCAGATGACCGTTCGAAGTAAGTTATCTAGTAAGTACTACGTTTACAAAGTTAGGTGCGGGGGTGATATGTATAAATATACGGCTGTTTCCTATGAGGAGAACTAAACGCGTAAAGTTTATACAAATCTGTTATTTTACCTGAAGGTTCCTATCAAAAGATCAAGTTACCTTACAAAATAAAATAACAAGCGACGCAATGATAATTTGGTTAATTGCAATAATTAATCAAATGCGGTTGAGTCTCGAATTATAAAAAATACCTACTCGTACAATACGAGTATAGTAGGCATTTACTTAACGAACCAACAGTAGAAGTGTATCATACGATAACAATCAATGTCATTCATTCAGCCAATCTAGATTAGAATAAAAATATATAAAAGTTTCCAATACGTAAATAAAAATTAGCCGTAAGATAACAAAGAACTGGAATATTCCACAGTCAGTAGGCCAACTTGACGATTGTTATACCAGACTACCCACAATTTTCATACACGAACAAAAAAATATGTAACTACGCCGAAAATAACTGATTTATTAAATAAACTTATTTAGCGATATGAATCAACGTTGATATTCAATTAAATGTATTTTTCGGAGTTTCAATTAGTGAAATTAAAGATTTAAGTTAACAATTAATTTGCCGGTAGAAACTACTACATGCAAGGCAGCCAGCCTTATTCCCAACGCAATAGAGGCGAGAGTTGTATGATGATCTGCAATTAATATAGAAATTTCCCAAACTTTTTGCTTAAAATTAGACTTTTAGAACTTAAAAATAGGCTGTAAATAGGCCCAAATTTAATGTATCCAGCTCGAAGGACCAAAATGGTGCGTATAACCTCTAGAAGGTTTCTAGTAAAAATCACACGCGCTTGAACCTAAATTATTAGAGTAATCTAGGCTATAATTGCTGATTCAGCAGTGCTAATTTGAAGGACAATAATAGGTACGCAGATGAGACGAAAGGCAATGGATAAAGTTCAATTTACTAATCATGCCACATACCTTTGAAACAGCGATTCCCATGCAGATGCAGATGGATGTCACGTTCGGGAAGTTCAGCTCGCAGACTCGATACACTATGCTGGCCAGCGGTACACAACACAGTAGGTCTAGGTAATACGGATAACACTTTCATGTAGGTTCGATTCAGAGGGTTGGGCGAGATGATGAGTGATGACCGACGTGCGCGCACCCAACCGTGGTTAAAACGAGAAGACAACGACAAAGATGGCCGGCGGCCGGTCGTCAGGCGGCGGCGTGTTTACGGTGGCGCCACCGCGCGGGATATCACCAAAACAACGATATGTGACACTTAATTAGTAAGTGGAACCATTAAACCAATGCCTCTCAATCGTCCTATGGTGATGTAATAAAATAAATTAGCAAGCGTAACCAATAATATTAATTGCAATAACATTATTTTGCATGAAGACATTAATTAAGACTTAAAGTACAATTTACAATATTTAGCATTTAGAATTTAATTGCGTTTCAGGCCCATAGAAATATCCAGCTATCAAGTATTATCATAACATTTTAATTTACACTAAACTTACAGATATAATATGGTTTTAGCAATACAGTGTTTTATTTAAAGTCCCCCTCACACAGAGAGGAGGCATGTGTCCCAGCAGTGGGAATATTAATAGGCTGATGATGTGTGTGATGTGAAGTGATTTAAAGTCTGCGAAGCATCACTTCTTGATCGATAATCCTACGGCCTCTAAGGCCTACAGGTTTTTTTTTTTTTTTTATCAATCTTTTAAACGACCATTTTTTTTTTATTTGAACTAGATGAGGCCGGTATTTCCTAGCAGACTACTCTGAGAAGAAACACCGAAACAAACTCAGAGGTCACAGTCCCTTTTAGAATCCATAATGATTAATAAAATGGTCAAATCATATGAGAATTGAGAACCATGTAGGTTTATGTCTGATGATCAAATCATATAGATTTTTTGAGAACCACGTTGGCTCATAGGTTAATATCTGAGGTGGTTTTCATTCGCTAATTATCATTCCAGTCTGCTTTTCGTATTGACTGATGACTGACTCGTTCAAATATGCCTGTTTTTTTTTCCTTTTTTACTGAAGCCATTATTGAAAAAATCTATGCCTCGTTTGATACAGCATGTATTGTATAACTAATAAAAGATATATCAGCCGTTATTAGATGTTATTGTAATAACCAATAACAGAATTATCTGCCGTTGTTAGATGTTATACTTTTACGATTTACGTCTTTTGAAATATATTTAATTACACTATTATTGTGTTTTGTCTAGAAATTTCATAGTTTCGATCTTGTGCTAAATATTTAGATTTTACATTAGTAGTTCTTATGACTGACTATAAAACATAATTCATATTTAAACAATCTGGACTCCTTATTAAACTAGGTCTTTGTTCATATGGCCTAAAGAATCAGTTTCAGAATTCATTTTTTTTTTTTCAAGAATGACGTCTCGTTTTTAATCTGCATGACAGTACACTGTCAAACTATTTCTAAATGAATGAAATGAATTGTTTCTGTTTGTCGAACTGAATTAGTACAGTCACTAAAATAACAGAATTGGTGTCAGCAACTACTTGGGTACAATACAACTTTTGAGTCATGTCATTATAAAGACACAATATTTTAGTTTCAAAACTATAGATTGATTTTATAGTTGTGATCCAGAAAACTAGATTATTTTAATAGTTTCCAATTACTTAAGCGTTTGTGTTTAACCGTCGATTTCGCCAACTGGTTTAATTATTATCAACGCATCACAATTAAACGCCAGTCAAGTGATGCAAAACTTGGATTCGATCAATCGCAGTAGCTGACGCGCGCGTATTTATTATTTTTTTCATCATATTTATAACATATTTTAAAGACAAATATGTTTTTTATAAAGTTTTACAACTCCTTCGCCAAGCAATAATGGTTTTTTTATGTCGGTAAAACACAGAGTGCCAATTAACTTCTTAACTATTTTTGAGTAAAACGTGATGAAAAGCGTTTTTGATATTTACTTTATAGAAACATAATGCTTTACCGAATTTAGGAGTGATGGTCATATGATGGTTTTCTTAGCAACACTACCTAAGTAATATAATTTATCTAAGGCTATGTGCTTGTCAAAATTATAAAAATATCATCATCAGACTTTAAGACAAGCATCTTTGGAGAAACCCAATCTTATTGTTTTATTTACAGGTTCCATGATGAATGTCTGTAGCTCGTCTTTTGTTTTTACCTTTGATTCCAGGAATTGGGACTCAACTATGAGGCTGAAAAATTGTTTTGAAAATAGAGATCTCTAGATTGAAATTTGTTTAATTGGATTTTTTTTTATTTTCTATGGAATTCTGGCCAAAATCTTGTTTTAGTACATTAACAGAAATGGCAGCTTTATTCCTTGAACCAAATTGATGGAACTGTTTTGAAAATAGAAATCTCTAGATAAACCTTTATGAATTTGGAAATTTATTTATTTTCAGTGGAATTCAGACCAAAACCTTTTCTAGTACATTAAGGGAAATGGCAGCTTTTACCCAAAATATTCTTTTTTGCCACAAATCATTTAGAGCCAGTTTTATTGTCTTATTTGTGCAGCTAATAAGCCTTGCACATGCAAGTTTATAATCGATTGCATAGTCATTGACTTGGAAAATATATTCTAGAAAAGTGGACCTTATTAGCTTCTTATATAAGCTTTCATTATCTTGTCATTTGACAAGAGGTTGGGCCTTTTTTTTTAATGGCCCTTGTTTTGTAGTGTTTCTTATAATAACATTAGAAAACACCTTTTATTCTGTTCGCATTCAATGAACTAGGCATAGGTAACTCAGCATAATCTTTGCGTTAACTCAGGCGCAGTTTACTGCACTAAGTTTTAGGTGCCAAAGTATCTCTACATTGTACGGCAGAAACCGTTAGGTATCACGTTTGTGATTTTATTGCCACATTGACAAGAGAGGCCTTATACCTCTAGTTCATGTACCAATTTTATTAAGGCAAGTAGGTACTTGTTGTATTTTGACTCTGACTACGTTTTGCTAACTCTAGTGTTTGCTTTTGCTGTGCTGTAATCAAATTATAAGTAGGCTCGCATATTTGTACTTTGAGCGCGACCTACATTAGAGGATATGTCAATCATACAGCTTAGACGTAGCGTTTTGAACATAATAACAACAAATTTTTCAATTAGACTTGTATTGAGTAGGACAACTTGCATTTTTATTTGGATTCAGGTTAGTTGACACTCACTGATATTTAATGTCATTTTCTACTTACATTGAGATTGATAAAACTTAATGTTCCAGTGCATGTTGCATTAGCTCCATTCGAATAGATTTCTTGCATTATTGATTTCATTTTTATATAATCAAAATGCTAATTATAAAATTAACAATCGAGTTCATTTTACTTTGAACTGATTGTGCTCTACTCATAACAAGAGCTCAGTGCGGCTTTGTTCACGTAGGAATGTTTTAAATAAATAAACAAACTAGCTAGCAAACCGCACAAAAAGTCCCTTAAGTACCTGTTAAGTGCCAGACTGCCAGCTAACTCGAGTCCCAGTCTGTCACCTCAGTAAAACGGTTAATTTTTTGTTGATGGAATATATTTTTTTCTTTGAGTAGACTAGTTAGTGAAAAATGCATTTGATTTGATTATTATTTAACCTTTACAAATTTCATGATATCTAAGTAGTTTTAACAACAAGGTAATACCTAGTTAGGCATCACATAGCTTCAAAGTTATCGAAGTGACATTTTGTTTTGACCCAATAATAATTTGTTTCGATAAATTGGCATCAATTACATGATATCTATTTAATTTTAACAACAAGGTAATACCTAGTTAGGCATCACATAGCTTCGAAGTTATCGAAGTGACATTTTGTTTTGACCCAATAATAATTTGTTTCGATAAATTGGCATCAATTATTTTAGATCCAATAATATCTTTTGATATGATTGATATCATTTATTTTCGACCACAGTTAAATCATTGGAACTTTCATTTTAGATCCAATAATGTCTTTCGACATAATTGACATCATTTTTTCGACCATGATTAAACTGTTGGAACTTTTGATATGATTTACATCATTTATTTCGAGCACAGTTAAATCATTGGAACTTTCATTTTAGATCCAATAATGTCTTTCGACATAATTGACATCATTTTTTCGACCATGATTAAACTATTGGAATTTTTATTTTAGATTGTTTTAGATCCAATAATGTCTTCCGACAGAATTGACATCTTTTCTTTTTCGACCATGTTTGGAACTTTTATGTTTGGTCCAATAATATCTTTTGATAGAATTGACAATTTTTTTTGTCGTTATCGTTTTTTGAAAAACGTAACGAAACCGTTGATCGTTGGTCAACCTTTGACAAAACTATCTATTTTGGTAACTATCTATTTCTAAAAGTTTAATGTGTTACCCTACGGATTAACTTGAACACGTTTATCAGACGATACGAAAGTATACGATGAACTTCCCTTCGTACTAGTATACGAGGAACTTCCTTTCGTACTTTACCAGGCTTAGGGCTGGCTGGATTCCACGTCATGCTATTAATATTGCATTTCTGTGATTGCTAGTACAAATCGAGATAGTAAATCGAAATTCGAAACAAATGTGTCGCAGGTTACACTCGCAAAGTATGCGACAAAGTCAAAGTTCAAAACGAAATTTTACATAATAATAATAATATCGTTCTTAGTTACATACGAATAAGCTACATTTTCGCATTGTTAAATTCAACTAATCATCTAGCCCGCAGAGTATAGCTCTCCTACTCGCACGCGTCAAAACGCTTTATCTGGCTTATTCACTTCAACCAACTACTTTGACAACTTCAAGTATGTTATAGTTTGCGGGGATTTATAGCGTTGTGACAACATCTTTGGTTTCGTTTCGTAAATACCAAATGATGGTTGAGAAATATATCGTTTTGGAAAATAGACAGTTTTGAAAATAGATAGTTTTGCTTTCTTTATTGGTGATTAATGTTGAGAGCGATGGATCGTTTTATAACTACCTATATACGGTAGCAACGCTTCATCGCTATATTTGCAAACGGATTTGGTCAACCGGATTGAACCGAATTTGAGTTTTCATTGCTGTCGAAATGTAGAATTTATTTGAATTTCATAACCACATTTCGGAACACGGTTTGGTTTATTTAAATGAGTGAAGTAATGATTTCATCGATCTAAGCAGCACATCCCTCAGCTTATCGCCGACGCAGATCGCTCATAGATAGGCAGATAATTATAAAAATAAATATTCTACAAAATTTCACAAATATTACCATTACTACAAATTACCACTCATTTTATCTATTTTTTTTTTCAAAACTCATTCATTAAAATAATATTTATGTTGCTGTCCAATTTTTTTGTAAGTGGGGCGCTATTTGCTTTAATCACTTTACTTACTGCGCTTACACTCGTCGCCAATGTGGTGTTCACTAATAACACTTGTTAAGGTTTGGGTTTTATAATAAAACAACCAGGTTTATCAGTAAGAAGACAGCACTCAATGGCACGTCTGAACAGCGCTGCTTGCGATCTAATATAGGCTTGTCGAAAAAATATCGATACATCGATATATCGATATTTCTGGTTCGATATATCGATATTTTTTGGCGATATATTTTCATCCGATACATCGATATATCGATACAAAATATTCAATATCGAAAAACGTATCAAAAACGATATTTTTTTTTCAAATTTAATTTGTTAGCAGAATATTTAACAGAATTCAAAGCCGTAAAAGATAGGAACGAACGGCAAATTACTGTATTGTCTATGACTTGAACGTTTTGTTTGTGTTGCGGCCGCTGCAGGCCGCGGTGGCCAAAATCCGTCACTCTTCACTTACTTTCAAATGTGAGTTCTTTTGCGTTGTGTGTGTTTGGTCGTGTCATTATAGAATATTTTTAGAAGATTGCTATTCAGTTCTAGAAATTTTCAAATTTTGCCTATTATAAAGGATTAACAATTAAAATAACTTCGTTTTTATTAAGACTTAATTAATGTGCATTTAGTATAAAAAATAGTACTACCTATTATTGAGCCAGACTGAACTAAATACATTATTATCTTAAAACCAAAAATCTATAAAAAATTGGACCGACATATCGATATATCGATATATCGATATTTTTCCCTCGATATATCGAGGTCGATATTGATATTTTTTAAATATCGATACATCGATATATCGATATATTTTTGCACTTCCGACATCCCTAATCTAATAATGAATAGATGTAAACATTGAAAGTGCTGACTTCATTTATTTATATTAATTTTAGTGTATGCCACACACATAATAATATTATTGTTAATAAACTTAAAGTAATGGTAAATATATTGTTGGTACTGCCGAACGTAACAGCCGGCGACGGTTTTTCAGAGCCACAAAACAATCTTTAGTAAAATGGCGTGAACATATTACACTAAATGTTGATGGGGACCAGTTATTTCGCTTAGTTGCATTAATCCATTTTTCTTTAAATTTAGGATCTTTTGGGTAGGTACCTAAAATTAATAATTTAACAAATCATAAATTATTCAACTTAAAGTAAGTAACTTGTTGTGGATTTGGTGCAACCAAAGAGAATATATGGGTGCAACACTAAATATGTTTACCAAATAGAGGATAGTGAAAAAAGTACTTTCAGAAGAAAGATACGCAAACATGAGATACCAGTATAAAATGAACTCCGATAAATAATATCAGAATATAAATCTCATTATGATTATGAATATTAACTTACCGATGAAATGTTATGCCATCTTTCGGGAAACTCAAAGTCTGGCTGTTGTTACCACACCAACGTATTGTACAAGGTGCCATTATAATATTTATTTTATTAACTAACGCGGAAGTGTTTACGGTTCACAGAAGTGGTCGATACTAATTTGAAATTGTTGAGTGGCGACGTACATCGACTATACAGTATCCAGCAGACATATAAGTCTGATGTGTTAACAGACATAGGTCGCCCGTCATTAGGCGTCTATCGGCTGCAGGCTTAGATAAATTACCTATAGATTAAGCCCTGGCGTGGCCGCACATGAGACAACAATAGTTAGTTCTGGTGTTACAACAAGCACAAGAACACTACAACCCACCATCGCACTGACACTTATTATCTATAAATAACCCAAATTCCTTGTCTCAATTAACTTATAATACCACGAAATCACAGAAAATCAAACAAAACCGAGTTTGTTTGTCAAACCATCCATTATATTAGAGTTTGACAAACAACAGATAATAATCAACAGACAAAAAATAATCTTTTGTCCTTATTATTTACATGGAGCTGCCAATTAGCCATCTCGCTCTATCAATCAAGCTCATTTTAAGGCTTAATCTATATATATTTTATCTAAGGCTGCAGGTCGTTGCTCTGTGCTATGGCTAGCTAGATAGCAAAAACATAACCCTTTCCTTGCAGCCGGGTAAAAACAAGGTCACATTCAACTCGATACCAGGCGTCGCGTCGATGAAGTCATTCATAATGGCGGCCGGAGATGCCGCCGGAGGGCGCGGGCGTAGCGAGCGCGGGTGGAATCCAATTCCAGCGAAGTCCGCGTGTACGCGCGAAAGGGAAGGAAAACTAATGCCTGTCTATACGACATGCCTGTTGTTAGACAGAGATGAATATACATCTATAGTTATCTGCTGCACTCACTGTCTGCGCGCGTTTGATGTTAACATTCAGAGGAATGATCAATACCGCTAGTCCGCTGCAGTTTTATCGAAGTCGGTTACTGAATACTGACATCAGTAATTTAAAAAAATGTTTAGGATGATATCTATAATAAATATTATGAATGCGTTTCATTTTCTTGCTTTTATCGCTGAACCGATTTAGATGAAATTTCGTATGGAGATAGTTTGAGACCCTGGGAAGGACATAGAATATTTTTACCCCCGTTAGGGTGTTCCGTTGGGATAATAAAACTCTTTTTAAGCGGGCGAAGCCGCGTGCAGAAGCTATCTTATAAAATAAACCTCATTTAAATCTTTCTTTGGTTGGTGAGTACTTACCCAGTATTTGCGACGTTTGAGTTGACGTCGTTTTTTTAGGGTTCCGTACCCGAAGGGTAAAAACGGGACCCTATTACTAAGACTCCGCGATCCGTCTTTCTGTCTGTATGTCTGCCTGTCTGTCCGTCTGTCACCAGGTTGTATTCATGAACCGTGATAGCTAGACAGTTGAAATTTTCACAGATGATGTATATCTGTTGCTACTATAACAACAAATACTAAAAACAGAATAAAATAAATATTTAAATGGGGCTCCCATACAACAAACATGATTTTTTTGCCGTTTTTTTGCGATTATGGTACGGAACCCTTCGTGTGCGAGTCCGACTCGCACTTGGCCGGTTTTTTCTATTTCTTATTACTAGAGCAACAACACAAGCTGTGCTCAAGAAGTCCATCTTACAACTGTGAAGTGTGAACTGGTGAGAACTAGCGCGGTTTTTAACCGCAATGTGTACGCGTTGAGCGGTTTTGCTAGCAGTGACTTTTAAATAAGAAGAAAGGACGCTTGAACGAAATAGGTACCCAAGTTAACAATTAGCACGTCTAAAATTTAACTTTATACTACCTATACAAGCGAACCGCTTCGCACACGACAAACATTTAAAATAATAAATAAAAAACCTGCCTCGTTTATTGCTCTTTCTTTTTGTGAAAACCGCATCAAAATCCGTTGCGTGGTTTAGGAGTTAGCGGACACATACGCGGCAAGCGACTTTGTTATACTATGCTATTTTTTTATTTGGGACAAACCCACCGCACTATTCCCAAACCACTGCAACTCCTGAAAGCCAGAATCAACAGTGGCGACCACCAGAAAAGCGCCGAGGCAATGAAGCTCGACGAAGTCCCGGAGAATGAATTTAACTGTCTTGGATCCCGCAACGAAATTAATCAGAAAAGAATAACGGAGGAGTAGGAAAAAACATAAATTTCCACTTCCCTCCATATCAAGCAGGAGACAGAACAAACAAGGCCACTAGGCACAAAGGGTCGTTTACAACTGGGATAAGCCCAGTTGCCTAGCACCACGGATAAAAATAAGAATTAATAATTAATGGGTCCTAACATTGTGAGCTGCTATGTTTGATTCCAATAATAGGTATGGCAAAAACGCTTGAACGCACGGAAATTTGTTCTAGTTTCCACAAGGTCCGTATAGTAAACAACTCCTGAGGTAGCCTCTACATTATTCAACATAATATTACGTTCATTCTGCCAAAGAATACACTCCCATAAGATATGATGTGCAGATTGTACATATTCGCAGTCAGATGTAGAACACTGACATAAAGGCGAGGCAACGAGCTTGAAGGAAAACAATTTACTTTTAAAGTTACCATGCCCTGTGAGAAATTGGGCAACACAGTGATCCACCTCCAGCCACGTCCTGGCTAGCCGAACGCGAACGGATGGAAAGAATTGGTGGAGATGTCGGCCCTTGATAGAATTATCCCACCTACATTGCCATTCGGATAAAAGTTCCTCCCAGACGTCAATAGGTGGTTTAAATAATCTAGAGATTTTCTCACGGTCACTCCGCGTTAAAAAGTTCGCGTCCGTGGTCTCTCGTGCGGAATAGTACATTGCAGCACGTCGCTGCACTTCAAGGTCGACCGGAAGTACGCCAGCAAGTACCGGTAAGGCCTCAGTACTAACCGTCCTGTACGCTTTGCATAAGAATATCAAAGCCAAACGCTGACTCTGAAGCAACTTACGTCGCACCGCCCCTATGGTGGCCCTATCAGCCCAAACTGGCGCCCCGTAGCAAATACAACCCAAGTAAGTAGCCCCATAAATAGTTTTTAAAGTTAAAAAAGACAGACCCCACGTAGATTTAGATATTCTCGTTAAGGCATAGAAATTTTTTTTTGCTTTTTCACCGACTATTTTAATATGATCTATAAATGCAAAATTCCTCTCTAACACGAGACCAAGATAGCACACGGACTGCTTCCTTTTTACGGGAACGTTATTCAATTTAATAGTAGGACACGATTTAAGATTACCCTTCAAAATGAGTTGATAAGTTTTGTGCGGAGCAAAGGTCAGGCGGTTTCGATCGCCCCACTGAGATACCAATCGTAGGCAAGTGTCAGCCAAGTTCTCGAGTCCAGCTCGAGTACTTGATTGAATGAGCAGAAGAGCGTCGTCCGCGTAACCGGTTAATGAACAGCCGCTTGGAAGAGGAATCGCGAGGAAATCATCAAAGCCTAAATTCCATAAAGGCGGACCAATAACCGAACCCTGAGGACATCCCATGGTGAGAGACTTCGACATGGAATGATGGCCGAGTTTGAGCTTCGCGGAACCATTCAAAAAGTAAGAGTAAACTAGATTATATATATTTCTATAGCAGCCCCGAATTTTCATTTTAAGTAGTAGCATTGGCCACCATGCGTTATCAAAAGCCCCAGAAATATCTAGAAAAATCCCAATTACGTACTTATGTTCAGATGTATTAACTATTTGCCTAACAGTAAGGGCCGCATCTACGGTAGATTTTCCAGTAGTGAAACCGAATTGATTGTTATGAAATTTTGGTCCGTCCGGTAGCAAACGTGGAACGATAAGGCGCTCCAGGAGTTTTCCCAAAGATGGAAGTAATGTTATGGGCCGGTACGACTTAGGGTCGTCCGGGGGCTTGTCGCCATTTTTCGGGATGATTCGTATAAATCCGCGACGCCATATACGAGGAAAAACGCCCTCCGCAATACAACGGTTGTAAACGGTCAAAATCGCATCAGCGGCTGTTTTACACGCTTCTATAATCATCCGATTAGATATTTTATCTTCACCCGATGACTTGTTGAGTGGTAACCTCTTGACAACGTTTATAAATTCGTCAGTGGATGGAAGGTCTGACGCTGGTGATTCAGGTGGTACAGCTGCCCACGCTCTGATCTGTTGATGGTAGTCGTTGTCATTAGCAAGTAAGTCATCAGGTATAAGAGTATTCAGCAAAACTTCAGTTGTTTCCTCAATACTGGTGGTGTGTTTATTATTTACTTTAATGTTCTGAACAAACGCGAGGTCGACTGACCGATTCGCTTTAAACTCATGATATAAAGGAGACCACGGACCTTCTTTATCTAATTTATCTACTATTTTACGCAATAAATTACCCTTAGATTTTTCCACCGAAGCTCTGTAGCGGGACCTGGCAACTCTAAACGTATTTAACGCAATGGAAAGAGGGTCACCGGTGACCTTACGTTTTTTAAGCTTGTTAAGATGTTTACGCGCTCGGCGATAACTTTTACGCTGTTCATTTAGGTAGTCACACCACCAATCACATCTACGTATATTGGTCACAGATCCACGACCAATGGCAATGTCAGCACAGTAAGTGAAGGTGTCGGACATAATTTCAGCACTTTCTTCAGCTGACAGCCCAACACGAGTGAAGTCTTTGGCGTGACACGCAAGAAGCGAGCTAAAGAATTCCCAATTAGCACCCTTACATTTATACCTAAAGTTGCCAATGACATGTGACGTACCCTGAGTAAAAACCGGAACAAATTCGTACACGATCAAACGATGATCACTACAAGACGCGTCCGGTAGGACACGCCACCTATCCAAGCGTACGTCTGCACTAGAAAGTGTGACGTCAATACAAGATTCGCCCATTTGGCTGCAAAAAGTTGGTGGTGCGTCAGGGGTATTATGAATAGTCAGATTCATTTCAGCAATGAAATCTTCAACAGCGCAGCGTCGTTCATAATCCGTAGACCGAACTTTGCCATACCATAGACTCGAAGACGCATTAACATCAGCGCCAACGATAACTTTGCAGCCCGCGAGCGACTGCAAGACATGACGGAGGTTATGTATATGAGGAGCAACAGGGTCAGAATATTGAAAGTAGCAGCTCACAACGTAAACTTTAAAAGAAGACGATGAGACCTCCGCAACGGCACAATGGGGTGTCATAAGGTTACGTAAAGACGTTACTGTGAAGTTAGAAGAACGCGCCACGTAAATTCCAGCTCGTGCTTTGCCATCCAACTGTACTACTTTGTGACGTAACCGCACGTTTTGATATTGTTCTTGAACGAGCACTATATCTAAGTTATAATCAATAATTAGTTTGTCCAGTTCAGAAGTCGCCACCCTATCGTTGTGGAGATTTAATTGTCCTATGGTTAATCTATCCATTTTCTTAGTAATTGGTGTTGAGGATCAGTTGTTCGAGCTTAAGTTTATAAGTAGCACACCCAGGTGACCCACAGCGATGGTCAGATGGTTTCTTTGATCGTTTGCACGCTACGCAAGACGGTGTATAATTTAAATTATCCTTATGCGGGCAGTCTTTGGTTTCATGTGCCTCAGAGCAATTAGCGCAGGTAGGTGATTTAATAGTGCAGTGTTTCTTAACATGACCGAACTGTTGACAATGTGCACAACGTACTACGTCGACATCATCAATGAAACGGCAAGTCGCCCAATCAATAAACAATTTATCTTTAGTCGAGACTAAATGTTTCCGGACCGCGGACTCGAGTTCTATGCCTATCCATTTCCGACCGTTGTCTAGCGAACGCCTACGTATAATTTTTGTTGATTTAATAAAGTCGTCTTCTTTTAATGGCAACTCGTCTTTAATGTTTTGACAGTACAACGCATGCAAAAAGGCACTGTCCTCCATTGACGATGGGACGTCTTTGACTAAAATACGAGGCCTACGGCCTTTTGGTTTCTCAAGTCGCAAGCCAGCGGACCTAATGGCATCGACCGATTGTAATTTTTTTATTTGATTATCGTTAGCGACACGTAACACGACACCAGACTTCGCAGCTTTCTTGACACCTACAATTTGAAAACCGTCACTAGGATTTATTGCTTTCATGAGCGCTTGTTTAGTCGCGGAAGAAGTTGTGTAATCATTTGATCGCTCATCAGTGGGGTAAGCCACAAGACACGGAAGTTTAGCACGTGAGTCTACCACTGGAGCAATTTTGGGTAAACGAAGTTTTAATTTATCAGCATATGAAATATTACTGACATCAGACTTGGCAATGTTGACACCGGAATTAAATTTAATTTTGTCTAATTCGCGTTCCGTATTGGCTAATTTGGTTTCGTTAGCAGATGATTTTATGGCTAGCAAGGAAACAATACCCGTTATGCGTTGAGTCATGTCCATAATAGCGGATTTATTTGCAACATTTATGCGGGACCCTTGGTCATTAACAAGGTCGTTAATTTTAGACAGGTATGCAGACGCCTGAGAAACCAAATCACAATAGTCGTCATTGCTTGCACTGCTTGCATTTAATATCGGCGAAGACCTTTCAATGGACTCCGATGTTTGCAGTCGTTTTGATCTGACTTCGGGTGAAATGTACGAAGGAGACATTTCACTAAACAAACGTTTAGCATTAGCGGAGGTCGACGGCGACCTTTGTTTATTGTTACGTTGAAATAATATATCTCCACCACGATCAGGTGGGTCATCATTAATAGACAACATAGTTATATACGCAAATCAAATGAATAAACGGATTAGAACGAAAAAAGTGAAAGATTAACGGAGAATACAATTATTTCGATATACCCACACGTCAAGAAAAGTAAATGTACTCACCGATAGCTGACGAAATTAACTAATTACAAGTAAAAAACGGACGTAAACACGTTTAAAAACTTACGATACCAGCACTTATCACAAAATACACAATCGACAGCAACTCACAAGCCGGAAATAAATTTCGGAACACGACAATTGCAATTAAAATCAGGGAGCGAACAAATCACCGCTAACCAATGCGAGCGCGCGGAGGGAAGTCACTACTATGCTACTATGTACTATGTACTATGCTAGTATTATATTATCTGTGGTTATACGTAGTGAATTCTTCCGTCTCTTCGTTAAACCGAAGGACGCGTGCGAGACGCGGCTCTTTTACCGGTCCGGTCGCGAACTTGCGAACCTCACTAAGGTCTCCGCCAGATAACAAAAAATATGTCATTGATTTGACTCCTTACACTACAATCTAGGAGTCTTTAAGTCAAGAGTGAATAGGTTTTTTCTAGGCAAGCGTGCTTCACCTTCGACCAACATCAGCGCTTACCATCACTGTGCTTATTTCGAGTTTATTAACGTAGTCCCTCGGGATAACAAAACCGGCCAAGTGTGTGTCGGGCCACGCGCAGTAATAGGGTTCCGAAGTTGCATAGAACGGTTTCAGCGACTCATTAAGTTTAAAAACGGTGCCACATAGAATGATGTTTTTTTTTAATCTATATTCTTGCGTTTGACCACTATCTCGCCTGATGGTAAGCGATTATGTGGTCTACGGTGAAGCACGCTTGCCTAGATGTAATCTATTCACTCTTGACTTAAACTAAATAAGGACTAACTGGTAAATGAAGAAGGAGTTATAAAATCCAACTTCACAACTGAAGTTAGAAAAATATTATTTATTTGAGTACCACTGCGGGCGGGTGCGAATTGCGAAAGGAGCCGATACGAGCGCGCGTTAGAGCCACGGGGATTGGTATAGTTCGTTCCTGGGTCCTTGCGTGCACGCTCCTTGTTTATTTCTCTTTCGGAATTAGAACAAAATCGTATGAATTCACCTCTAATTTCCTCTAATCTGCGGTATTCACTATTTCATTATGCAAAGTTTTACGCTACTCAATAAGTGATGAAGTCGGCTCGAATATTGACTTTATAGAAGGATATCGACAAAAGAAAATTAGTAATTTGCTTGGAAATCGAATCTAATTTGACTTTACTTTTACGTTTTAATTACAAAACGTCGAAAATACTTCTGCACTACACTCCACCGCGCGCATGCGCCGTATGGACTACGGACGCTACTGCCAACGACTCCGGCCACTCCAATGCGTTATTCGAGCTTAAACATTATTAATTTACAAATCATTATTATTAAGTATGTTATGATTTTATTTTTGTATAATAATAAAAAAAAATAATAATAATTAATGTAATGTAATTTTTCAATGGCATTTGTACAAAAAATTTACTGTGCCAAGTACATTTTATAAGTTGGTCGACTATTACTCGTAAACTTGTAAAGCCTGTTATGATTTCATTTTGTATATTTTTACATGGTTCGTAAGCATTATATTTACTCTGTTTTACACAGCTATCAACTTTCAAGTAATTGACTGTGCGGTGATCGAGGCAAACTGTTCCTCCGTAGTACAGTTTAAACTAGTACGGGGAACAGGATGAATCAGTTCCGTTTTTTCAACTTTTTAGTGCCTACCTACATAACTGTTTAGAACTGTGCAAGCTTGTAAACTTATTAAGTGCCAAACTATAAACCTGTGGAAGAACTGTGCAAGGTTGCAACCTTATTACGTGCCTGTCTACGAAGCTTTCAAAAATTGTGCAAGGTTGTTTGTTATTTTTGGGAAATAAAGGTATTTTTTTTTTTTTAAGGCGATGATAGCTCAGTGGTAGTGACGTCGGATACCGAGACGAAGGTCGCGGGTTCGAATCCTACAATGAGCTTGAGCTTTCGGTGAAGGAAAACATCGTGAGGAAACCATAGCACGGTGGTAGGGTACTTTGTAGTACCCGCCTGGCTGGCAACCACCCTCAAGTTGAAAATCTGTCGCCAAGCACCTTCCGGTGTGTTCCGACAGCAGCACTTGAGAGCCAGTTCCCTTCTAGGCTTTGTGTGCTTACCACCATCGGCCACATCATCACTGACCACGGTGAGATTGTGGTCAAACACAGGCCTATACATAGTAAAAAAAAAAAAAAAAAAAAAATTTTTCAATGGCATTTGTACAAAATTTTTACTGTTCCAAGTACATTTTATAAGTTGGTCGACTATTTCTCGTAAACTTGTAAAGCCTTGTTATCCGTGATAATTTTTCTTTTAATTTCGTTATATTTACTACTGCCGTGAATTTTTTCACATAGCCAAGAGCAACCATTTCGCTGGCAGGGGGGGGACACTTGACTCTAACATAAATTTGCAACTTAAAGCTTAATTTTACGCAAACGAATCTCTGAATCGAAAAATGGTTTTAACAAACCCATAATATTTTTGAATGGCCTATCCAACGATATCACACACCATGGGATAGACGAGAAAAAAAAAATACATCCCCACTTTACGTCTATAGGAGGTACCCGAAAAAAAAATATTTTTCATGATTTTATGTTACCACTTTATCGGAATTATTAATATGTATATGCATGCCAAATTATAGCTTTCTAGTACTTAGATTCTCTGAGCTAAGCTGCGGACGGACAGACGGACAGAGCGAAACTATAAGGGTTTCTTGTTGACTTCGGAACCCTAAAAAGAGTTTTCTCCTTACCCTCACCAGACGGCGCTTATCCAGTTTCATTAAATGCTCGCCCGGCAGGTGTAAAGTTCTAGCCTAACTTCTTGGCCGCCCTGAAGTTGGCTAAAATGGCTGCGCAGTAGTAAATCTCATACAAAAACAGCACCGTTTCATGCATAGATATAATAAACAAGGTATTTTATATTTCTATGGTTTCATGTCTCGCGCATCGGAAAGGGCGCAGAGCCAAACTTCAGGGCGGTCCAGAAGGGCCAGAAGTTCAGCGAGAACTATCATAAGCTATTTTTATTTCTATTGTGTCTGCTAATTAGACGCTCAATACGTTAATTGATCGATATAAGAGTAAAACTATTACAAATTAGATTATTACTTTTACATTTGAAAACTACTTACTTGTGGTTTCAAACGACATTTTTTATTTGATTTTTTAACAATCGAAGACTCATCTTCTACATCTTCATCATATGCGTCCTAAAAACAAAAATAACATAATTAAATAATCCAAACTTAGATATCTGAAGTTTCGAAAGGAAGGATACGCCCATCTGAACATTTTATAGAGACCTTCTTATTATAAGCAAAAATAGCGACATCTATGATAACTCATAGGAACTAAGTGAGTGCCGCGTTGCGTAGGTCGTCGACGTAACCTTGTACGCGCGTACACGTTTTAATTTTTAGGGTTTCGTACCCAAAGGGTAAAAACAGGACCCAATTACTAAGACTCTGCGATCCGTCTGTATGTCTGTCTGTCTGTCTGTCTGTCCGTCCGTCTGTCACCAGGCTGTATCTCATGAACCGTAATAGCTAGACAGTTGAAATTTGCACAGATGATGTATTTCTGTTGCCGCTATAACAACAAATACTAAAAACAGAATAAAATAAATATTTAAGTGGGGCTCCCATACAACAAAAGTCTGAAGAAATTTTTTTGCCGTTTTTTGCGATAATGGTACGGTACCCTTCGTGCGAGAATCCGATACGCACTTGGCCGGTTTTCGCATTTGAGCACAGTCAGTATAATTAAGTCAATTGCATTGCATTATAGGTAAGTACATAACAATTTCCTTTATCGATGAAAAAGGTATAAAACAAATGTCTCAATCAGCTTTATTTACCTTATTCTTAAATCGCGGTATAGCCGATCCTTTTAACCTCCGGAGTCCGGCTTTTGATATATCAACATCTGTGTCATAAAAATGAGCAGAGCATACTCTTGTGTTTTTATGAGGCTTGAAATAAGGCTCCTTTCGTTGTTCCCTAATAATACGACTCCAAACCTCTTTACGTGTTGGATCATTTGGAAATCTGTAAATTAAAAATTATAAGAAACGTAATTTGCTATCGCATGGTTGTCTATACATCCATACTTTTACTTACTTATATTATAGAAAATAGGAAAGTAACAGCTTTCATGGTTAAATAACTGTACCGATTTCGATTAAATGTAGTACAGACTAAGCTTGAGCCCCAAGAAAGAATATAGGTAAGCTACTTTTAATCCACTAGCAACCGCGATAACCGAAATTCACGCGGACGTAGTCGCGGGCGAAAGCTAGTAGTTTAAAAGTCATCTCCTATCCAATTTCACCAAAGGCTTTTGACGGCATCAGCTTTCTCAGTTTGCGAGAAGAAAATAAAACAACATTTGAAAATATTTTAAGAATAAAATTTTCAGTTTCAGTTAAGTATGGTTCTTTTTTGTACTCTTTTTGTTTTACCCTTATTGAATATAAAAAATATTAGATACGAAAATTCAAAATTACTTTTACTAAGTTCCTAAGACAACAATGAAACAAATAAAAATTACGTCCGTACAAGGTTACTTCGCTCCCTTAGCGCGTTCAGTAGCGGCCACACAATGGCCGCCATTGTGGAATTCGGTACCTAGTAATATATTTATCGCTTGAAAATGTGTTTATTTAATAACTCAATGATAAAAAAAGTAATGTAAGGTTACTTACCGATGATACGATATCCCATGTTTCTTTAGAACCTTTGTATCGTAATTTTTGCAGCCTTTTACCACACAACTAGGCATTATTATGACAAGCAAATACTCGCTCACTCCCGCACACGGACCACTGTCAACTGATTCGCGTTGGCCCTAAACTGCAATTTTAGGGACAGCGCGCTGGTGCCATTTAGTCGCGCGGTTGGCCTGGTCCTTACGCAAGTATAATAATAATATATATGTCAATGGTATATGCACTACAATTCTATACTAATGCAAGTAATATATTTCGGTAGGAATCAAGCTCGTCCGTCGTTTTGGTCTGACTTGGTTTCGCCACCAAACCTACTTTACTTACTGAATAAATATTGAGAAGAGAGAATATGAGCCACTGACGCCGCAATCGACGTGGCCAACTTATTGGCTCTAAATATTTAAAGAATTTTCCATCACCTCGAAGAAGAGCTATCCGTTTGCTTTGTAGTTTAATTTGTAATCAAAACTAACATATTTATGTCGTAGATCCTACATCTGGAATGAAATCTTCACATTCTTTAAATAGTGTTTATTTTGCGTAAACGCAGAAAGTATTTACGACGTTTTCTAATCTAATGGTGGCACTTCACATCGCTATTCGATGTTCGCGTTTTTTTTTCGTCTTTGTACGCTATTTTCGTGTTGAATTCCGAATAACACGAATACACCGACTACACATCGTTCATGAACACCAAATATGCCGAACATTTACGAATATTTTTGGTTTACGATGTACGTATTAACTGCAGGAGCGGCTTATTATTTGGCGAGCGATGTGTGGCCGGTAAACGAATATTCGCCATATTCGCAATCCTTTGATAAGTTGCAAAAAACCGACAGCCGGGCGGATACGGGTGTTCGGGTATTTGGCGTATTCGTCTTGTTCGTGAGAATAGGCAATAGGCAAATAGAGACGAATAGAACTACTTCACATCGTCCTATTTGGGCGAATAAGAATCAAATCAAATCATTTATTTGCGAAATATGGGTAGTTTTCAGGGTGACATTTTTATATAAGTTCTCTAGACCATATCCTACCATGACAGGTGTGCAAAATATTATAATAAAATTAATAAAAATTACAATATCAATTAACAATTTCATCATCAATCTATACATTATATAATCATATTATTGAAACAATTAATCAACTTAATTATTACATTATTTTCTCATTTAAATAATCATTCACAGAATAATAAGACAAATACGCGAACACGAATAGCGATGTGAAGTGCAACCATAAAGTTAAACTAGATTCGATTGCCAAGTAAATTCCGGCTTCTGCTACCCGACCATAGATGGCGGTATTCTCAGTGGTCGCAATAATAAACTTAATTGCGATCGACGTAAGGTTGACGTTATAGGTCGATACTCGACCAAGGCCACATCAGGGCAGTAACACATTGAATTTTTAATAACATTATCGATATCGATAGATACCCGAAATCGTAATTCGAAAAAATAATACTTGCTTGGAGTTAAGTTTAGCTGTAGGTGTGTATCCTCATACAAGTTACAAACAATAATAATTCCTATAATATCAAGTATTTTCGATCCTTATTTTTAAGTGATAAAAAAAAAACATGGTAACTTACTTCATTAAAAAATATAACAACTTTCATAGATGGATACGCTGTAGCTTTCATATGTCTTTATCCTTTCATTGATACTATAAAATCGACTTCTAAAAAGTGATCAGAGCATCCATGCGGTTATACGCAAGAGGGTAGCCTCCTTGTGGCAGCGTGTGCGAGGCAGTAGCAACGGCATCTTGCAGATGATTGCGTCTCGAACGGATTGCCCAATCCAGAACAAATGGATGCGCATTGTTATGGGCGCTCACTAACATAGTTTATAAGTAATGTACTAACACCTTTTGATAGTATTTTAATCATTTTAATTTTAATGTAATTTAATTTAATATTTTTAATAATCTAATTTGTAATTCTATGTTTTAATTTGTGATTTTATTGTTAAATGTTTTAATTTGTGTGTTTGGTAATAACATGAATACTACACATAAATGAATTAATAATAATAAAAATACCATGATGATACAAACGAAAAAAAGACCTAATCATACTTCCATTTATAATAATTTTTAACCGACTTCAAAAAAAGGAGGTTTTCAATTCGGTTGTATTTATTTTTAATGTTAGTACTCCGTCATTTATAAACCGATTTGGTAAATTATTTTTTCGTTGGAAGGATATTTTTAACGCTTTTTGTAAATAAACTAAATTTGAAATTATGCACTAATTTAATTATTATCATAGAGGTGGGTCTCAAGAATTAACATCATAATAATTACGTTTCATGTAAATTTTGATTACAATTTTGCTATATATTGCTTTATAAAAAAACTATGCAACCTCATACACCTTGTAAAAAAATTCCGTGTATGAATGGTGACATGAGATTTTTGTATTGTAATGTTATACAATAAATATTAAATTATTTATTTTATTCATCGATATCTATCTATAAAATCAATATTTCGGATATACCGACTACATCACTTATTGAGTAGCGAAGTACTTTCGAGAGCGAAATAGCACAAAGTACATAAGCGACGGCGAGTGAATACACAGATGAAATGTCTATCCACACATATCAGGGCCATGCCAGGGACGTGGAGGGACCGTGCCCCGTCAGGGGCTCAAAAAAATTAACGAGTTCAAAATAGTATAAAATGTACCCAACGATATTTTTTTGAACCCCTGATGGGGTACGGTCTGTCCACGTCCCGTGCAAGTCCCGGGCAATTAAAATAAAGTTTATTTTGGATTGAATGTATTCACTAGTTCGTTCTCGAAAGTTCTTTGCTACTCAATTAGGGATGTAGTCGGGTCGGGTATTAATTTTATAGATAGATATCGATAAAATAAAATAGGATTTTATATTTTCTTTTATATTAGGTGGATTAAAGGTCTATCCACATATATTAGGGCCGTGCCAGGGACGTGGACGAACCGTGCCCCGTCAGGGGCTTAAAAAAAATATCGTTGTGTACATTTTATATGAACTCGTTGATTCACGTCCGTGCACGGGTCGTGCACGGGCCAGTGACGAATCTTAAATGCCTAGGCCCGTCCCTGTCACGTACCGGGCACGGCCCTGATATGTGTGGATAGACCTTTAATCCATAAAAAAAACTAAAAGAACCTAACGGGACACTGGCTAAATGCACAAAAGGGCTTATTACAATTGTACACTACACGGTATTCAGGGCCCTAAACTCTAATTTAGGGTAGTGTAATAAATGTTAGGGAATTATGGTTCTCATAATATCGGCCTTATTGCTTCGGAATGATTTAGTGACCCGGTATTCAGGGCCCTGAATACCGTGTAGTGTAATAAGCCCTAAAGTCACAAACAAAGCGTAGCCAAATAAAAAAATATCACAGTCACACACAGCCACACTTAGATTAGGCACTTTATCTAAGCAGCCAGCAGCCACAGAACATTTTTTTACTCTAGCGAGCACACAGCTGTCAAATTAATTGTTGTCAATGTCAATTTTTTGTGACCATAATAGCGGTTCCGTGCCATTGCTAAGTTCACAAAATTCGTTTTTAATTGATAAATTGACGATAAATCCTATTTAAAACTGTTCAAATACAAAATTTTACTTTGTTAGTACATAGTTCAACTTTGTTTTTAGAAGAAAAACGGTAAGTTTCTGAAATATTGTTAGATCGATGAACATGTGTTTTGCGTTGTGAGGTCATCGTATACATAGTTTACATCTTTGAGAGACGCATTTCTTGCAGTACTGGTTGTTTAAAAGGGAAAAAGTATGTCAGCAAACTCCTTGGTGATAGTTTTCGCGGGAAAGATTGGATAGAAACAATGAAACTACCTACTTCGTTTCGTAGTTCTGTGAACAAATATAGTATAATTTACGCCTCCGCTGGCCTTATTCGAGGAAATACTACTTTTCTTGTTATTTCGAATGACTCATATGAGTTTTAAGTCATTTTGTATTTGTAAACACTATTTAAAATATGGTTAAAGTAAATAAGAATACTATTTTACAAAAAATCTGTTACCTATCCAAAAATCATTACATTTCTTATTCGGATATAATAAGTGGGCCAGGCCAGAGTGTCATCTAATGGTGCTCCCACACCGTTATTAAAAATGTTTTCAAACATTTACTAACAAATGTTAGGAATTGTTACATACTGTTAGGAATTGTTAAATGTTTTGAGTGCTCCTACACTGATGCTTACTAACATATTATTACACTAGCGGACACCTCATGGTTTCACCCGCATAGTTACTGTGGGAATACAGGGATAAAAAGTAGCCTATGTCACCCGGGGATAGAGTAGCATGTAGAATTTTTGAAATCGGTCCAGTAGTTTTTAAGTATATTTGTTACATACAAAAATACAATTCTTTCCTCTTTATAATATAGATTATAATATTAGTATAGATATAGATTACACAATATTTACTAACATTATCTAACATATAAACATTTTTCAACAGTGTGTGGGCACCTTAACATTGTGATCAAATGTTTGTTTAGGAAATGTTTACTAAACATAAACATAAAGTATATATTTATCATTCTTTTTTTTATATTTTATACTCTTTTCTCTATTCATCCTATCATTTAGTTACACCTGCCTTGTTTTATCTCTGCGCCACCCTAAGGTCGACTGGTAGATAATGCCTAAGGCATTAAGACCGCCTTTGCACTTATGCATAAAGTTTTAATAAATAAACAAACAAAAAAGCGCAAACAAACATTTTTAACAGTGGTGTGGAGAGCTCCCACACAGCTCTTAAAAATGTTGCAATGATGCAAATATTAGGATTAGGTTCTGATAAAACCTAGATGACAATAATTTTTACTTATTAAAAATATATATTTTTAAACAAGCTTTTTAGTTTACCGTGCATTGTCATCCAAACCAAATGTGTAGGCAAAATTTCATCTTAATTGGTTGAGGATAACTGCTTTAAAATTCAGTTGCAAGATTTGACCCGAACACACTTACATTCGTACATTACAAGATAATAAAAAAATTACTATATTTCACTACTGTCAATTATCATGTCTGTTATGTTTTATTTTCAGGAAAAGCTTCAGTCATGGATCAACTACTCCACCAAGTGGCCTCCAACATGGAGAAGCAGCTGGACAGCGAGATTGAAAGGTACTATGTTTTTTTGTATTTTTCTACACTGTCCTAGTGCTGGGCAAAGATCTCCCCCAATAACATTTTATTAATTACATTATAGCTAATAATATTACATTAATAATATTGCTAGCCTATTTTTGTGTCAAAAGCCTTATTTTTAACCCCTGATGGAAAATGAGGGGTGTTATAAGTTTGATGTGTATTTGTGTATCTGTCTGTGGCATCATAGCTCCTAAACAGATGAACCAATGTTGGTTTCGGTTTTTTTTGTTCGAAAGGTGACTTTATTGAGAGTGTTTTTAGCTATGTTTGATGAAAATCGGTTTAGTCATTCAAAAGTGATTGGCGTTTTACTGTTTTAATTGGCCTGCTTCCACAAGATATCGTGTCTACTACTAGATAAATTATATAGTATGAAATGAAAATATGTCTGAGTTTTTACCCTACCCTACCTACCATACCCTACCCTACCCTAACTACCATACCCTACCCTAACTACCATACCCTACCCTACCATACCCTATCCTACCCTACCATACCCTACCCTACCCTACCCTACCTACCTACCTAAATACCAACAAAAGAATTTTTTTAATAGTTTGTGGCCTATGTCCTTCCCCAGGATGCCATCTATCTCATTAGAATTAATATTTGTTTCGGGATATTTACCATGTATATTTTGTGTTACGTTGATATTAATTCTAATGATTGTGACCATGTCAGCTTAAAAACTTATATTGCCATCTATCTCCTTGCCAAATTTCATTGAAATTTGTTCAGTGGTTTAGGTGTGAAAAGGTAACATACAGACAGACAGAGTTTCTTTCGAATTTATAATATTAGTATGGATAATGATGGATTAGAACTTCTTTCGTTTGCAATGGAAACTGTGATTTACTGTATTACGCAATTAGGGTGCAGGTATGTTAAAACCCTTATTGCCATCAGAGATTACATATCTCATACTGGACAAGGAACACAGATACATAGTTATCCAGCAGGTCTTCAAATATTAAGATATTAATATTGAAGCCATTTATTTGAACAGGTTGGAAACCATGGACTCAAGTGACCTGGAAGCCATCAGACAACAGCGCATTGCAGAGATGAAGAAGCGAGCCAAGTCCAAGCAAGAGTGGCTGGCTAATGTAAGTAGCACAATAATTATTATCGGTACCAGTAAACTAGGGCCTCTTCTGACTGCATATTTACCTCTTATATTGATGGATAAGCTAAAAACTTTCGGCCCCCTTTCCTGTGTTACTTGGGGTTAGCGCCCAAGTAACATGGACAAGAAGATAATGATGATGATGTCAGTGTCATGCTCATAGACGATTTATCTACAAAGACAATCGTTACTGTAAAATATGCACATTTATCAATATTAATAGTTGACTCGCCAACGCACCACCGCACAGGCCGACAGTCCGATAACGACTGATCGCCCCACCACTCGGACCGGTATTTATAACCGAGCGGTGTTTGCGCACGAGGCAGCTTTACAATACTGTTATCGGCTTGTAGCGCGATCTATTGATATCTACATACACTACATCCCTTCCTTGTTTTAAACAGTTGGATGTAACCAGAATTATTCATAAGTTATTTAGCATATTCTGATTTTTATTATTGGCATCTCTGGCATAACAAAATGACAGCACAATAATTTAAAAATAATTTACTTGTTTAATTTTGTGTTTCCTTTTACCCTTCCTCTTCTTCCATTCCATTTTCTGATTCCCATCTCGGGCCTATTGATAAAGGTTCCCCCTCTCCATCCAATTTCTCTAACGTTAGTTGAGAAGTCATGTTATTAATTAGTTACCTGGAACCAATAAATTAATACACCAATCGTCTCGCGCGCAAGCCCTACGACTTTGACCCTCCCGAACAAGCTGGCCTCCGAACAGGCTCCAGCACCGTAAGCCAACCTGCCTTTCCGCTCAGCATCTGTGGACCACGTGAAAGTCCTCAACTTGATCGAGACTTGGGTTGCACTGCAGTCCCTCCAATGGCGCCAAATCGACCACCGGTACATCGAGGTAACGAAGCGCGAGCACAAAATCACCACTACGCTAGTCCGGCCTTGCGACCTGGCTCCGGAATCCATCACTCCGCAGCGAGGTGTGGGACAGGGAGACGCCACCTCCAAAACCGTCCACCGCTGCACTGGAGGACGGCTTCAAGGCTCCGTTCCGGAGAGGGCCAGGCATCGACGTCAACGGCGAGCACATCGCTCACCTTCGGTTCGCCGATGATATAGCTGTCATGGCTAAGACCATGGAGGTCCCCAGTACAACGCTCGATTACCACAGTAGAGCTTCCGAAAGAGTGGGTCCAAAAATTTATATGGATAAACCAAAGTGATGTTAAACGCCCATGTCGCGCCCACTCCCGTCAAGATCGGAGACTACACATCCGCAGCCGTGCCTGTCCAACCTCAAGAGAAGTCAAACGTCAAATCTCACTCGGCCAGGCAGTGTCCGGGAAGCTTCGCGACATCCTCTCGTCCAGGTTGGACGGGGACGGCCACGCTTTCTTTTGCTCTGGGGATTCCAATGCAGCGCTTGCTTCGGTATGTGACCAGAATCCCTTCGCAGCTTGTGGCCAATCGAACTCCATTTGCGACGCTTGATCTGGCGGTCGATCGGGCTCTCGTGGCATTGCTCCAACAGCTCTACGTTGGTGATGGTCTCGGGCCAGTAAATGAAGAGTATGTGACAGAGACAGCGGTATACGATGACTTGGATCTGGCGAGAAATGTCTTTTGTGACCTTCCACGTTTCGCACCCATAAAACAGCACGGATTTGCGTTGAGAAGATTTGAGTTTAATCCTTCGGGTCAATTTCCGCGATTGCCAAACAGGTCTCAGCTGCGCGAAGGTAGCTTATCGTGCTTTAGTGATCCTTTATGCGATGTCCTCATCACTACCTCCAGTTTCTGACTCGACGCTCCCGAGGTAAGTGAATTTGTGGACGCGTTCCACTGCCTCTGTGCCAATCAACGGTGAAGTATTCTTCACACCAGATCTCATCTCTTGAGTCTTCCGGGTGTGAACAGTATGCACATAAAAAGTACCATTACTGCTTACTTGTTTTTTTCTTCTTTGATAACTGTCAATTTAATGACCAGTAGGCATAATCTACTATTATTTCTGTCATTCTCTGATGACTGTCAATTTAATGACCAGTAGTTATAATCTACTGCTATTTCTGTCATTCTCTGACGACTGTCAATTTAATGACCAGTAGTTATAATCTACTGCTATTTCTGTCATTCTCTGATGACTGTCAATGTAATGACCAGTAGGTATAATCTACTGCTATTACTGTCATTCTCTGATGACTGTCAATTTAATGACCAGTAGTTATAATCTACTACCTGTCAATTTAATGACCAGTAGTTATAATCTACTGCCTGTCAATTTAATGACCAGTAGTTATAATCTACTGCCTGTCAATTTAATGACCAGTAGTTATAATCTACTGCCTGTCAATTTAATGACCAGTAGTTATAATCTACTGCCTGTCAATTTAATGACCAGTAGTTATAATCTACTGCCTGTCAATTTAATGACCAGTAGTTATAATCTACTGCCTGTCAATTTAATGACCAGTAGTTATAATCTACTGCCTGTCAATTTAATGACCAGTAGGTATATTCTACTGCCTTTGTGTGCTCTTTGATTTATTAATTTAGACCTAATCATGTAGCACAAATCAAATAACTAATCATGAGGTCAAGGGTTCGACTCCCAGGTTGAGCAGTGTCACTCGGTTTCTCCATCAGGAACCTCCCAATAATATACCATATGCGTAATGTTATGTTATGCCAGTGTTTGCCACCTAAGCTCACAGTTGCCACAAAGACCAACTAGGCTACTCTTAACCAAACTAGATTATTGGGTTCGTGAAAATAGGGAAATTTTAGAATTTTAGCTTTATTCCATCCAAATCTTAAGTTTTAGCTAACTTTAACCACAATCTTACCAAAGAAACTTTAAAACCCTACTGCAGTAAAACTGCCAAGCCAACAGGAACCCTCGAGTAAAGCCTCTAACGCCTCGGCTCTCTAGCCGACCAGCAATCGCATTGCCCTCACGCAACGGTCTATCTAGACCCAGACCTCCGACAGAGCTAAACGCAATATTGCGCACCTACGGACTACTTGTGTTGCCTCAAAATATACCGATTTACGGCCACGACTACGCTTAACCACTGGTACGGTCGAAGACACACTACGGCCGATAGACTGAATTACCTAACCTTCTACAGCTTGCTCATTAATCATTATTATCGAAATCAACATCGACTAGAACGTGAGTACCCACTATCATCTTCCTAAACCTATCGTGTGTATACTTCTAAGTTCTAAGCGTACCTATTTAAAGCTTTCAGTGTATAACAATCACCGATAGCGAAAGGTTCCTCTAAACCTTAGTAGTGATTGATCAGAACCCGTATCAGCTTAGATAATATACGACGCTCATGGCATGACTGCCGCAGCAGCAAGTGAAACTCATGCCACCCATATCGTCATTACCTCAAGTGATTGACCAACACGATGTGTGTCACTTCACATAGAGTCTACGACTTCTAGGTTATTACAAAACCAATACAACGATAGTCTCATTTGAGACCCATGTCCCGGCTACATCACCAGCTGCCCATCATCATAAGACTACAGACAAGTGCGTACAGTGCGACCTAATAGCCACGGTATGTGTTCTCTTGGTGGAGGAACTCCCCTCACTGTTTTCTACGTTTAACTCGTTAAGAGCACTACTTAGAGACATCCTTTGTATGCCTCGTGAGCGTACTTATTCGTTCTTTACTATTTAAAGATTTCAAAGGATAGCGATCGCGGGATCTAATACTATCATAATGTTACTTTGAAACTAAGCAAGTGAATTAAGATCTGAAGATGAAAATCGATCGATCGAGATTGTTGTAAATCGTCCCGAGACATAAGATCTGTTCTGAATACATGTACTTGACCAATGGCCAGTATTGGTTAAAGCAGCTACAATACTAACTCGCTCAAACACTTAAAATGACATTTGTGCAGTCCTTCACAAGGGATATCTCATCCTTACTAAACAAAATTTTGAAATTATTACCGTCAATAATAAATTCATTATGTACTGGCTTTGTACTAGATATGTCTCAACTACCTAGTGATAGTGCTAGGTATAAATACAACCAATTCAATGATCAAACACAATTAACTCAAAACTTATCATTTTATTTGGAATTATCATTTTTCTTGAATGGAGTACGGCATTGTTACTATATCGCTCTAACGTCCAAACAAAAATAATGAGCTAAGGCTAGCTAACGGCCAACAGTGATATTCTTCAATAACACTAAAACTTGACCAGTGATAGCCAATATGGATTATGACCTGACATGACCCATACTGTATACAGAAGTTTGAACAATAAACACTTTTCCTGAGCCATAACAAAATGAAAACGACTCACCAGATTGGCATAAAGATTCGTGTGTATAGATCCACACATCCACACGCTCCTCCTTGACCTGTCCAACTCCTTAGTTGTTGCTCCGCTCCGGACTGGTTTTTCATTATTCGAGATTCTGAGGGTAGTCGCAGAAAACTCGACGACTTCTTGAATAAGTCCCACATTGCCTGCCATGTAGACGCGAAGCTGAAGGACTTACTTCTACTGCATTCAGTTTTGGTGGGACCATAAGAATATGACGCCGACGGTGAAGTGTGCCACCAGTGTGCACAATGTGTGGTGTGTTACGAGGTTGAATTGCACAGCTCTACTCAGCAAGTGCACTACTTATCGTATACATTTGATGCACTTCAAAAACGAACCGCCACTGATTTTAACTGTCACCGTCATTCCACACTTTTCTTTTTCTTGTATTTTTTGTTTTAATTATATTATAACAAAGTCTTCATGTTCCTTTTTAGTGAAAAACAGCTTTATTTATTACTTTATTTTAATAACTTTATTCACTCTACGGTTTTCTCCTCGTCGCCAATGTAAAATATGCACATTTATCAATATTAATAGTTGACTCGCCAACGCACCACCGCACAGGCCGACAGTCCGATAACGACTGATCGCCCCACCACTCGGACCGGTATTTATAACCGAGCGGTGTTTGCGCACGAGGCAGCTTTACAATACTGTTATCGGCTTGTAGCGCGATCTATTGATATCTACATACACTACAGTTACATATAGCACGGGCACACAATTCTAAGAAAGAATATTTGGTTTAAATGAATTGCACTAGATGGCGGGATAAGCTTCGATTTGTTATTGAGTTTTCTAGAGACGATCATAAAAAAAATATGTTCTTAATTAACTCTCCGAAGTACAAAATTAAGGAATATTAGGATTTTATTCACATTTCAGAGATTATTTTAATGAACCTTTTAATATTGGTTGCAATAGATGTCGCGGTTTAAATTTCTGAGGCATACACTCGATTTTTTTAATTTGTTTTGTTTCATATTTACGTTTTTGAAGTTTCATTGTACCAAAATGTAACAATACAAATTTATAAAATCGAGTGGCATGCCTCAGAAATTTTAAAGCACTCCATCTATAGGAATCAATTTTAAATGATCCGTTCAAATAATCCTGGAAATGTGAATTAAGAGCCCAATATTCCATAATTGTGTGCTTAGGTAAGTTGATTAAACAAGAACATATAATTTCTATGATCAATTCTAGAAAATGTTAATTTTACACACAATTCAATGCATATCGCGCCATCTAATGACATTTCTTTGAACCAAATTTTCTTTGTTGTCGCTGGGGGCCCGTGGTAATACTAAGTTTATTTTTTATTTCTTTTTATAAATTTTACCTCTGTAATAGATAGAAAAAAGAAAGAAAACACATTTATTTGACACAAGCCGGAGCACACAACACAAACAATAATTATAGCTTGTGTGTGTGTCAATAAATATATTATGGTTACAAAAATTCTGGTATTCAGTTCCATACCATCCCCAATATAGTTTGGAAAAGGCAGCCAGGTTGTGTGCTGATACCTCACAAATTCTAACTACATTCTTTTTAATTCCAGGGCCACGGCGAGTACACAGAAATCGACGGCGAGAAAGAGTTCTTCACTGTGTGCAACAAGAGTGACAACGTGGTCTGTCACTTCTACAAGAGCGACACTCCTCGCTGCAAGATTGTGGACATGCATCTCAAGTTACTGGCCAAGAAACACATCGAGACCAGATTTGTCAAGTTGGATGTGGAGAGGGCGCCGTTCCTCACTGGTAAGCCTTCTTTTATACTAATGGTTTAGTAAAGCTAACCGCGAGTTTAGTTCACAAATCAGTATTTTTTTATACATTGATAGCATCATCATCATGAAAAAGTAAATTTAATAAAAAAAAGTTAATTCAAAAAATCGAAAATCCCGACTGCTTAAAAAGCGACCTTAAATACACTTTTAGGGCCAAGCGAGATTTCTGATTTTAATTAGTTTTATTATTTTATACCCGACTGCCGAAGGAGGGTAATGTGTTTATCAGTCTATTTATGTATGTATGTATGTTTGTTCTTATGTGGCATTCCAGAGACCAAACGCGTAGGCCGATTTTGATGATTCTTACGTCAATTGAATCGTCTTTTCCTTGCGAGTGTCACTGGCTACATTGATATTGGAAAAAACCGGCCAAGTGCGAGTCGGACTCGCGCACGAAGGGTTCCGCACCATTATCGCAAAAACGGCAAAAAAAACACGTTTATTGTATGGGAGCCCTACTTAAATATTTATTTTACTCTGTTTTTAGTATTTGTTGTTATAGAGGCAACAGAAATACATCATCTGTGAAAATTTCAACAGTGTAGCTATCACAGTTCATGAGATACAGCCTGGTGACAGACAGACAGACAGACGGACAGCGAAGTCTCAGTAATAGGGTCCCGTTTTTACCCTTTGGGTACGGAACCCTAAAAAGAAAAATCTCTGCTTTTAGGTGCCATATTGTAGGGGAATCATTTATAGGAATAGGAACAAACATATATACAAACATAAATAGACTGATAAACACATAACCCACCTTCGGCAGTCGGGTAAAAACTCATTGTGGAAGAACATCGAGTTATACAGTGCAAGTGATACATCAAGTCTGAATTTGACTGTACACCTTCACCTGGTAGTAACAGTAAGTGTTCATCGCCACCTATGGACAATTGCAATAAGTGGTTCCACACACGTAGTTCCCGTTCCCGTGGGAATACTGGGATAAAACGTAGCCTGGCACCCGGGGATAGTGTAGCTTCCTAACGGTGAAAGAATTTTAAAAATGGGTCTCGTAGTTTTTAAGTTTATTCATTACATATAAAAATACAAATCTTTCCTCTTTATAATATTATATTAGTGTAGATGTAGAAGTATAGATTAACTCTTACGCTGGGCTTCTCTGCCGTGGCCAGCCACAGGAGCCGTCCGAGCTTCCAAGATGTATAACATAGGGGCAAAGTATATATCTTTCTTTTTCAGTTTATGGAATAACTTTTAAATTGCTCCAATATCGGAGGAGGAAATAGACGAGAGCCAAACCTCGAATTATGACTTTTTACTGAGGATATTCAGTTGACGCTCTCTACCCATATTTCCTCTTAAGGATACACTAGTCGATTATTTTTTCATACAAACGTAGTCTGGCGATTACTCTACTGTTTTACGATGTACCTTCAAAATAGAAAATTATATCAATTCGTCTCATCATTATCTAGCCCTGTATGGAAACAAAAAAGTAAATAATATATTTATTTGAAAGTTATGAGCGTCGAAAGTTCCACATTTCGAACTAATTTTTACGCATTTTTGGGCGCAAATAAATACCATAAGAAGACGGAAAATTGCAAAACAGTCACTATACAGGGATAGATTAGTAGTGACAATGTATATAATTTTATTTTGAATAGATACGCTTAGTCGTTTTTTCATGATAACCAGACTCCCAAAGGTCTGTTTATAAAATTTCGTGCTAAATCATCATTCATTTCGCTACAAACTTGCAAAAGTGCGAATTCGTACGCGAACTAGCTTCTTACTGCTCACGCAGCATCTACCTCTTCCGCACGTGTTGTCGGTTGATATAGCATGCAATTTAACCCCGCGCACAAAATAGTGCCGTCGACTAGTGTAACCTTAAACGTAGGCTTTTATAGGTTTTTATATCTGGTACGTAACTGCCTGATCATTGTATTTCTTCAACTTTGCTGGTGCATTGAAGGATATTTTTTATTTTTTAGGTCGTCTGAAGATCCGCGTGATCCCCACCATCGGGCTGGTGAAGGAGAACAAGACCAAGGACTTCGTTGTGGGCTTCACAGACGTGGGCAACCGTGATGACTTCACCACGGAGATGCTGGAGTGGAGGATAGCTAGGTATGCCTTCATTATCGCTGAAGATGTAAGACTTCCTCTGCTGGACAGAGACTTGCCCTGAAGTGGGCGATCGCGATGCCTTCACCACGGAGATGCTGGAGTGGAGGATAACCAGGTTTGCCTTCATCATCAGCACTTCAGATGTAAGACGTCCACTGCTGGACCTAGACCTTTCCCAAGCGTCGCCACAGACACACATAGAGCGGTCCTGTTCTTCTCCTTCTTGCAGTCTCATGGGGCCTTCTCCTCCAGGTCATCTGACCACTTATTGGTCTCTTTTTGTCGTCCTTTACTGTATGTAAAACAAATCAGTGACCTGATGGAAGATACTGATGAGTTGGACAAATACTACAAGGTAACAAACTGTGCACTTCGCTGGAGTGCTCGCCCACGCCGCTTCGTGCTAATAGCGAGAGTCGGGCTTTAGAGTGACGTCACAGCGCTAGGTGCACAGTAATTTTGACGGTGTAGTAAATGATCTTGTATCTTGAGTGTTACATCTAGGGGCTGTGGCAGAATTAACAGTAATCAGTGATTATTTATTTTAATTTCTACCTACAGCTGTCAAAGGTGGTAATTCAAAAAGCTGCAGTTGTAGGTAGAAATTAAAAATAGTAGAATTTTTAATTTTGGTTCTGGTCACCCCACGTTCAGCTGTCATATATCACAGATGGAGTTTAATTTTTTTTGACAGCTGTCTAACCGAGTCTTATGCTAGATCTAACGGTATTCCAACCTTCTTGCAGGTCCGAGGTGATAGAGTACAACGGCGACCTGCTGGTCCCGCCGGCAGACGCGCGCAAGGCTCGCATGCTGCAGATACAGAGCAAGAAGACCATCCGCGGCCGACCTGACTCCGATTCAGATCTAGAGCTGAGCGATTAACGCGTACTCTCTCAATAGTATTGCTAAATTACTGTTAAATGCGCGACGTTGCGCGTTCTTAATAAGTTATTTACTACACAAAATAAATTATGTAAGTCTCATGTGATCGATAAACTTAGCTCAAGAGTTAGTTGATAACACGATGTTATATTGACAATATTGTATGATAAACTGTCAATTTAAGCCCAGTTTTTTTTCATCCGTTGTTAACTCAACCAATGGTTAAAAATGCTAACCTATGGTTTCAAATTAGGCTTAAATGCGTTTTTTCTTGTTTTGTTAGCTTCATAAATTATCAAATAAGTTGGAAGTTAATATAAAAATGCATTATAGCGAAATTTTAAACCATTGGTTTGCATATTTAACCATTGGTTGAGTTAACTACGGATCAAAAAATTGAGCCTTAACCTCGTGCTAACTCTGAGTTAAGATTTTGGTGCAAGTGGGCCTAATGATCGTAGCAGGTGACGTTTTGTAGGTTCTGCCTACAACCATGGGAAAAATCCCCGATTATATGTATGTATGTAAGAATGTACACATTTCAGTAAGAGATTTTGAATACACTTCGCGGCATTTAAAATTCGAATGTATTCGAATGCTCTCATTGAAATGTGTACCTTGTTTTGTAGAACATAAAGTCCTATATTGCTACTTCAAAAAGTTCGCGTCGTGTCTCGGTGGAGCTTCAGTTGCTATGATTGGTTGAATCAATTTTCAACAGCCAATCATATCAATTGACTTGTGTTTAGTTTGTCTTAATATCCAAAAACCGGAGTAGATTAGACTCCATTTTTTTAAGGTTTGGGCTGATTTAAGGGAGAGATGGAGCTGTAGGGTCATCGTCATCATCACCATTTCAGCCGAAAGACGTCCACTGCTGGACATAGGCCACCCCCAAGCATTGCCATTGCGGTCCTGTGCGTTTCGCACCTATCTAATTCCTGTACCCTTAACCAGATCATCGGTCCACCTAGAGAGAGGCCTTCCAACTTCCTTCCTATAGGCGAAACTCCGCAGATGTGATGGGAATTTGTAATTCAGTATATCATTATAAACAACTGGCTTGTCCCAAATATTGTTGAGGTCGGCCTCCAATGTTATCGGATTCAGTTAAATACCAGTATTTTACAAGAAGTGGTATATTTTGGTATCTAATGAGTCTACTGATTATAAGAAATCTATTTTTTTAATTTCATGCTACTACAGCTGGCTGTTAAGGATCGCTGGATTAATAGTTTCGATTTTTGATTGCCACTAGACATTGATAGCCTTCACGATTGTGCAGTCTCAGGCGTTTTGCTCATTAATTAATTTTGAAATACTGTTGCGAAAAAGAGACAGGGCTATTCATTGTTAATAACTTTGTCTGTCTCGCACACTGAAAACACAAGGAACGTTATACACGGTCAACACGCATCTCTTTCTTGCAGCTGCTTTAAAACTTCATAATACGGTTTTAATACTAGATTATATTACTGTTTTTTTTTTGTGAAGTGACTATGCTATCTTTGACATAATCTGGGTCAAAAAGCAGCCAATGACACTTCTATGCATCTTCTGCTCGAGTCGTTAGAAAACTCTTTAGAATATGCATGATTCCTGTGGGTAGACAGAGAAATTCTCAATTTAAACTTGTTTTCAATGAAAATCATTCCATTTAAGTCCACGCTTGCTAACAAAATTAATTAAAATAATGCTCTGAGAAGCCATAGCATATTTAGATATTATATGTTTTGTAACTAGTTTAATTATAAACTTTTTTTTTTCACCTGTTATAATAATAACTATGTATGTTTGAATGGTGCTAAATGATTGTAGACTTTTTCGTAATAACTGACTATTTCGTACAAGTTAAAGTTGGTTATCGTTTGAGCGTGTGTAGTATTGCCAGTTACCGTTGTGGTAATTAGGTAGATTTTGATAGTTGTGTTTGGGTTATAAAATTGTGTGTGAAATTAAACATTAACGCAAATTATTATATTTAAAATAAACACTTTTCTAACAATGTGGTTGTTCTAATGCCTGCCATTCCTTTCAACCTTTCCTCCCTATAATCTACCTGTCGCAGTTCACGCACTTAGCTGGTCATAGGCCTTTGGTAAAGTTCTGTTAATTACATATTTTTATAACAATGATAAAATGTTTCAACGCGACAACTGCCTCCACAGAGTACTTTTTGATATATAGGTGCTGCCTCGATACTTTAAACTAATAAACGAATTATTTTTCTAATGTCAGCTGTTCGTAGAAATAATAATAGTAGAATTCCGAATCTCATCCTGGACACCTCACACACAAACTGTCAACTAAGCTGTCACAGATGTCACTATTTCACTTTTGACAGCTGACTTGAGCTGATTGAGCGAGTTGTGAAGTGCAGAACATTACGTACAGTGTTTTTCACAATTTTCTTTCGTAGAGAAAATTATTGACTAAACAACTATATATTTTAGTGTTGAAACTCTTCAAGTCATATCTTTAACTTCGAAAACTAACTCTTAACAGTGTGCCTTTGAGTGATAGTTTCAATACGGATCAAAATATTTGCGATAATCTCGATGGTGTATTCAAATATTTTTTCTGGGTAAGTTTTTCGTGTGTCGTTGCTAGAAACATTTCCTATGAATCTATTTTTAGAACTTCACCGTCGTTTACCTCTAGTTTGGCCTAAAATAATCATTTCAAGGTTACAACGTAGACTTTGAACTATCGAGAGTAATGTTGTTCAAAACGTAAGTCCTATTGTGTCAGTTGACTTTGCCCCAGTTCAAGTTTGTAAACATTAAAAACTGGTTCGTGTGACGTAATTTCGCGATGTTCGTAATTTGAAAATTGCGCAATTCTTCAAATTATGTAAATTAAAAAGTCCTTGTTACTTGTAATGATTATTTTATTTGTAATAAATGTTTGATATTATTTTTTTGCGTTGTCATGGCCATCTTGAGCTTAGTTCTGTGATAACATAAAGTCATAACATATCATATTTAAACTTATCTCCAATTCTTTACTAAGTAGGTACTCGTCTATTATTGTTTTATTTAATAAACATTAAAATTAGTAATATTCTTTGGCTATCTACTGTATAATGTTTTGTGAATATTATCAACGCAGCTTTGGCTGTTAACCTGTACAATAATAAAAAAAGAAATATTATTTATACTTTCCATCCAGACCAATGGGTCATTTGCCTTAGTGAATTCTAATACAATGAGTGGATAACATCCTGCTTTTATTTAGGTCCTTACATATGAAATTGTCATTTTTTAAAACAGTTCACTCTGAACTGTAATAACCACATTTTGACTTGAAATGAGTTCAATTATATAAAATTTTATGTTAGTGTTCCTAGTGGGGGCAACATTAAAAAAAAAAATATTATCTATACTAATATTATAAAGAGGAAAGATTTTTTTGTTTGTTTGTTTGTTTGTACCGAATAGGCTCCGAAACTAATGGACCGATTTAAAAAATTCTTTCACCAATAGAAAGCTACGTTATTCCTGAGTAACATAGGCTATTTTTTAATTCCGAAAACGGGTCCTGTGAGGTGGCCCATGGGAGCGAAGCCGCGCGAAGCAGCTAGTTCCTTATAAAAAAATGTTTTGCATTTGTTTCGCATCATTATGTTATTACGTAATATACTCATAAACCGTTTTGTATGAAAAGGAACTTACTTTTTTTTTAATTGGTTCATTACAAATACATCAACAATTACAATTGACCATGGTTAAAGAAGAAATTTGATCGACTGCGGAGAAATACAAACAGCAACTGTCTCATCATCCATCATCGGTCAAATTGATTACCTAAAATTTCTCCAACTGTCTCAAAAGGCATGATATAATGAAGCTACTTGACAGATGGTCTATATATTGTTCTGAAGTGTTCCTAACTGTCCTTGCTGGAGGAAGCACTCTACAAGATATTGACCCGAGAATACATCTGATTATAGTCTATGAAGACTGAAAGCAGAAGTATATAAAAAAGAACAATTTAAAAAAAAATTGCTACCAGGGTTGATATGATTTAAATCACAGTGATTTAAATCGCGATTAAAATCAAAATCAATACTTTTTTACTGCAACCAAACTTTTTGATTATTTCATAATATTTTTTGATAGTAATACTTATGTTTTTTGTTAATTTTATTAATAATTAAAATAAACAAGTATTATGTTGTTTTTTAAAATAAATAACTCACTTCCAAATTAAAAAAGATCAGAATGTAAAAATAAATAAAAAAAATCCGATTAAAATCAAATAAATCCGACTTTTTTGTTTTTTTTTATAAAAGTCGTGATTTTTATCAACCCTGATTGCTACCAACTTACACAATACAAAGTGAAAAATAACTTTATTTTTGGAAGTCGGTGTCTTTGGTAGGTACCGATATTTTTCGTTATGAACACCAACTTCCAAAAAGAAAGTTATTTTTCACTTAGTAGTGTTTTTATTTGGAAGTCAGTACTATTTTTTGTAAAAGTCTTTTTATTATTCACTGTTTAGTTGGACCTAATAGGCAAGTTGTTTAGTAAGGTACCTATAATGCCAGAATAGATTACCCGAATATCATGGAACTTGAACATAACCAGTAAAATGAGAGTGTACCAAGGTGAACTGTAGACATCTGCGCACCCCTTTAGAGCGTACTGGCGTGATGTTATAAAATGGTATAAACAATAAACAGACGTGCGATTGCAGCAATCCCGAAATATTTGACGTCATTTACTGAAGAGTTCTATTGTATATCTCCGAAGATCTTCATCAGATCTTCATCAAATTAAAATAGGACCAATCTTGGAACATACTCTATCAAACAAAAAAATAATTTTCAAATCAGTCCAGTAGTCCACAGTTGACGTAGATATCGGTGAATATACACAAAAAAAAAACAAAGTCGAACATTTCTATGTCCTCCTCATTTTTGGAAAGTCGGTTAAAAATATTTAAAGTCAGTTGGAACACTATACAGTGCGTCTCAAACACCTGATATAAATATTAAAATCTGTATGTTTGGCTGTTTGTAAATCAGTCAGGCTTCAACAACTGAACAGATATTAATGAGATTTGGAACATTCGTAGACCATGACTTGAATTAGGCCAAGGATTTTATCCAGGCAGTTTGTTTCTGTGCAATAATTTCAACTTTAATTTGGGGATGAAATTGACAAAAGTTTAATAAAATAATATTGATACATGATGATGATGGTATACTTATCTTATTTACTTATCAAATTGTTAAAAAGGAACTTATTAAAATACCGACGAAACAGATAACAAAATGTAACGTAAACATGCTACATACATATTTTATAAATTACATAATTTGGCTAGAAGGTCATCTAGCTAAGCATAACTTCACGCCTTTATTCCACGACAGGTCTGGCAGAGGGTGTACCTATAGGGCAGCAGCAGACAACTAGCTCGAGGGCTTCAAAACTAAATAATAGACCGTAGCTCCATGTAAAACTGCATCCCGTTAAACTGGAAGGTCATAAACATGTTTTGAAACTATATTATTTCCTTGCGTACATTACAGCTAAACAAACAACTCTTACATATTGTTAATAACAATATTATTTAAAAACATACACTGTATTATACAGTTGGCCGATGACGCTTACTCTATTTATTTTAGACTAGCTTCTACCCGCGGCTTCGCCCGCGTAAAAAGAGTTTTATTATCCCAAGGGAATATAAACTATCCTATGTCCTTCCCATCATGGATCGAAAAGTTGTGGTCACGGACATCCAAAAATTGGCCAAGTCTGTGACGAACTACACTACCACAGATAATATAATACTACACTACGGAATCTCCAGTGGCGTACCTATATTTTAAAGTTAAGCGCCCGGGGCCAAATAAATATGCTTTATATTTATCAAATAACCGGCCAACTGCGAGTCGGATTCGCGCACGAAGGTTTCCGTACCATTATCGCAAAAAACGGCAAAAATATAATGTTTGTTGTATGTCCTACTTAAATATTTATTTTATTCTGTTTTTAGTATTTTTTGTTATCGAAAGAAAAGTAAGAAAACTAGTTTATTAGGCACAGACAGATAAACAATGTAGGTACAAATAAAAGGGAACTTAATTTATAGCGGCAACAGAAATACATCATCTTTGAAAATTTCAACTGTTGAAACGGTTATTATCACCATTAGAATATGTATTTTTAAGGAAATAGCGAGCGAAAAAGTAATTGCTAAATTATATCGTTTCTTTTCGCGAAACCATTGATAATTGCATCAATATCCAGGATCAGATCTTATTACCTAACCTAGCCATATTATTCGTGCTCCATTGGTGTAATAGCTGCGAGGAGTTCCAGTGCGTGTGCGATATACGAATAAATAAATGAATAACTCCACAAAAAGTACCGGCAGGCTTATTACGTATCTTTTGCAAGAGCAAAACGATAGCGATTTTTACGCAATAATTGCTCTTCAATACAAAAGTTTTAGAGTTGTTAGAATTAAAAAAAAAAAAAGTGCATTTGACAAACAGCGAGCGATTAACAAACGATTGTCATTTGATTGACCTACCATACCTACACTGCAGGTAATCAGGTCCGACTTTTATGACATAAAGCGTTTGATCGCTATCGTTTTGCTCTTGCAAAAGATACGTAATAAGCCTACGGGTCTTTTTTAAACGATTTCACGGGTGCCTCTGTTCATAATAATGAGTACAATGACCTTTTGAGGTCTTGAGGTTTTGCGTTCCTTCCGTTACTCGTTGTATACTATTTAATCCGGATTCAACGTTTACGCGTATCACGAGTTCACGGTCAAAAGATAGCGAAACGTATTGTTATCGTCAATATTGTGATAAAATTAGCTTTAGATTGGACAAGTTCGCGTAATCTTGCTAAAAATACGTGATGCGCTACTCTAATAGAACTTGACCGTGAAATTTGTAAAGATGGTTCAGTATTTAGGCGAGCTAAATAGTTCGTGAATTTACACATAGCTATTATTTATAGACCTTTTGCCAGCGGCTTCGCCTGCGTGGCAAGTATTTTTCTTATCCCAAGGGATCATTATACCGGAATGAAGAGTAGCCTGTGCGCTCTTCCAGGCTATAATCTATCTCTGTGCAAAGTTTCATCCAGATCCGTTTAGCCGTTCTAGCGTGATTGAGTAACAAACATACATCCATCCAAACTTTCGCATTTATAATATTACTAGCTGACCACCGCGGCTTTGCTACCGTCATCTGGCTACCTACCTACCTACTTTCTATATACCCTAGCTACTTACCCTACCTAAACGCAGACCATATTCGACCTCGTATCTCCGAATCAGATGAGTGCCCAGTGCCTGGAAGCACAGAAAGCACTGGAATCGTTTCTCGTAATCTTATGCTTCCAATCGCGTCCTCGATTCCAGTACTGGAAGCTACAGGATCACCGATATCATCTCAAGTAGCAGAAACCCAAGTAGAAGCTGCCCCCGAAGCATCCACAACTCCTTTGCCACAGAATGTGGTCAACATGCCGTTTACGCCTATGGCACCACGCCGAAGCAAGCGTACCACTAGACCACCCCGACACCTAATTGATGAGATGGAGGTATAACCCCTGTAGGGCGGACGAATGTTACAAACTCATTTTATTCACCTACCAATTTGTTAAACTATTTATTTGAATAGGAATTAATACTGCAATACGAATGTAACCAACTTTTGTTTCTACCGGCGATCTAATTAAATTATAGACCACAAAAGCTGCTTTTGTGACTTAAGTATGATATTTAGACATATTCTCTCGCAGACTTTTCTGTAGGTAATAATGAGTACTTTAATCAAGTACATATTCTTTATTTATCATCAATGTTTTCTCAGCGCATGCCAAATAATGAATTTTATTGGCAAAATTTAACTACTTTAGGTTATATTATTGCAATTTGTATAACCACCTCTAATTTGTTGAAAATAAATTATAGCCTATGTTACTCCGGAATGATGCAACTTTCCATACATGACAGAATTTTTAAAATCTGTCCAGTAGTTTCGTAAAAATCTTTCCTCTTTATATTTATGTTTTATTTTTATTTTAGTATAGACTGTAGTATTATATTATCTGTGGTATAGATACATAGTAAGAAGTAAGATGTATGAATGACAGTCTTTAGTTCGTTACATGTATGTTGACTGTGGAGGTCCAGTATTCCTTCATTCTTTCACCTTTAACGCACAAAATACAAATAATTTAGAAAGCGCAATCAAAATCAGCCTCTTAAAATTCGCAAAGCTGAGACTCAGGCCTCTTCTCGTTGAGAGGGAATGAACCTGAATCAACCACGCCAGTGCGGGTTGCTGGATGTCCATATCTTCGAATTCTGGTTCTAGGACATGCCGATTTCCTCACGCTTACCTTCGCTGTTTTTAGAGCATTCGCGATGAAATAATTTTTACAAAGTGCCGGGGCCGTTACCACTGGGCCATCATTGCCCCCAGAAGAAGGTTGTAGTTGGTCTGCAAAGCCAAGGGTCCCACTGGATTTAGGGGCATTGCAGGTGCATCCGGAAAAACTGAGTCGTACAAACTACATAGTTGGGAAAATACAGACGTTGATAAAATTGATGCGTTTTTTATTCTATCATATCATTTAATCTGATTATAAGCAGATTTGGGCTATAAATAGGAAATTAGTAATTTTATTATAGCTAATCGTAAGATATAGCAGAAAAGTTATTTTAAGCGAATGGTTATCAGTACTTAGTGCAAATTATGAGCCGCACGGGTCAATCTTCAAGGTTAAGCAATGCTTGCTGAGATCGGTCCGTGGATGGGTGATCTTTACATTACGAGTTTCCTCCGTGCCGCCGTTGTTCCCGGCTGTCATTTGTAGATCTTTGACAGTCGTTACGGGTAGTCAGAAGACAGCAAATCTGGCAACAGTCTTATCAAGGGGTACCGTGTTACCCAGTTACTGGGTTGTGGAGCTCAAACAGTCAGTCGCTACATGTAAAATACTGGTGCACAGCTGAATCCGGTTAGATTGGAACCCTACAAACGCTCAAAACGGCACACTCACACAAACATACGTGCCCACTCGTCGCGTCGCGGTGCTCAGTACTGACAGCACCGCAAAAGTGCCCGAGTGGTCTCGTTGGTGCGTATGTTTGTGTGAGTGTGCCGTTTCGAGCGTTTGTAGGTAGTTGCCATACTGTTTGTATATTATTACTGTGCCTGCTCACTGCCACTAAGTTAGGCAATTCTTCGGGCTATCAACTGTGTGCTATTTATTCCCAAATGTTTAGGAGTGCGTTACTACAGCCAGATAATGTCAAAAATCGCCTTCTAAGTACAATAGATAATTAGATATACAGCTTCTGTAATTGGTAAGCAGATTTATTAATTTGGTAAGCTGATAGTTTTTTAATTATTTGATAAAAACAGTTCCGGCTGGAGTAACGTTACCGCAGCCAGATCTTTTGTTTTCTAACGGGTATGTTGAAATAAATGTTATCTAAATAATTAGATATCAATTTGAAATAAATGGTACAACTTAATTTGTATGTATATTTGCTATGGTTGCGAAGATATTTAAAATCCTGCTGTGGTAACGTTTGCACGATTGCTGGATCTCGGAATTGACTAAACGGATGATTATAATTTTTGTACATGACATCTGGCTAATTAGTTATAATTTGTTACGCAATAAAAAAATCCACAATAATGCACCGTTTTGAAGTTATTTTAGTAAATAGAAATATGCTTTAATAGGTCCTAGCACTTCCAATAAGCGGTCCAAAGACTAACTTGTAACGTTATTATATAGGTAATTACTGCCTATAAATGGTACTGAAGTTTCATTAGTATCCTATAAGTAATTAAAAAGTTATGATGAAACTTCAATTTGTTCCGGCCACGGCGCGCAGCTGAGTTTTTTGAAGACCGATTAACCGAATTTCCTGTAGTTGTGGTAACTGAATCTTATATCAATAATTAGATATATAGTTCAAATATATACCTGTGAAATATCAGACTTGTACACTAATTAATTAACGAGATAATCGAAAAACAATACTTATGCGTGGTAACCTGACCAAATCTAGAATGTTATAAAAAAGCGGCCGCGCAATACATTATACCAACCTTCTACAACTTACAGGATAATACGTGATTGGTACAGACGGATACACAAGTGGTAAAGTAAAACATAGTTATAATAAAATATTTTTGTTTCTACAGATAGAATATTAATTTAAAAAAATATTTATGCCTAGGTAATAAAAAATATGTAGTACCTACTTATGTAGATGATGATAATTTTATGCAGATATTAATTATGGTAAGTAAGTACATAAATTAATTTCAAAAATAATCACAGGTATGTTTTAATGGAATTATATGCAACGTTGCTTGCTTATCTGAAATTAAAATTAAGTACTGATAAACACCTTCACTATTTACACTGCGTTGTGCTTCCTCCTCTTCGCATCGTGTTCCTCATTACTGAGGGTCGTGATTCCCGTGACAGCTAGGAGACAAACTTCTCTCTGACGATGATTCTCCATCTGTGTCTGTCCTTGGCAACGTGGAGTGCATCGTGCAGCTTGGTTCTCAGCATTGCACGTATTTGGTCAGACCATCTGATCGGGCTCGGCTCTGATGACCCTCGGCCTCTTGCCAGTGATCATCAGCTGCTCGAGGTTATGACCATCCTTTCGGGCAATGTTGTGTTGTGTCGTGCTTAGCGTTCCGAATAAGTTAAAGTAAAATAGTTGTAGCCATATTTAAAATTAAGTTTTATTGTAAAAAATCACAGAACAATAATAAAATGTAATAACATCACAGTGCAGTAAGTACTAACATATTATATATACAGTAGGTAGGTAGGTTCTATTGTTTTTTCTAATCTCATTTTACAATAATTTGTTACAGGATTTTTTTAAAGCTACGGGGCCTATATTACATATAGATACTCACCTTAATCTAACGATACCATGTATCGTTATTATGTGATATTTTAAATATAATAATAAATTACTTTACCTAAACACTATTATAAAATTAAATAAAAACTAATTAGGCGCAATTTCTTCCTTGTAAATAGTAAGTAGGTACCTACCTACCTCGATGACAGAATGGTTAAACGTAGGTAGGTAGATATATGAAGAATGGCATAGTGGACACTTACTTTGAGCAATTTTTAATTTATTTAAACGTTTAGTATGGTAGGTTTAATTTTTCAATCAAACAAATTTCATTCGTGACTGTACCAACTTTTGAGGACAATTATGCTAATAATTATAGAAGGTTGGTAAAATGTATTGCGCGGCCGCTTTTTTGTAACATTCTAGATTTGGTCGGGTTACCACATATAAGTATTGTTTTTCGATTATCTCGTTAATTAATTGGTGTACAAGTCTGATATTTCACAGGTATATAATTGAACTATATATCTAATTATTGATATAAGATTCAGTTACCACCACTACAGGAAATTCGGTTAATCGGTCTTCAAAAAACTCAGCTGCGCGCCGTGGCGTAACAAATTGAAGTTTCTTCATAACTTTTTAATTACTTATAGGATACTAATGTAACTTCAGTACCATTTATAGGCAGTAATTAGCTATATGTCGCATCAAGGCTGGCCGATAGATGGAAACCATCGGGAAGTCAGGATGTATTCCCTTAGGTTAAGACATCGTGTGTGGGCAGGTCGTTGGGTACAATCGTGAAAATGAAATCACACAAATTATTCGATACACTGAGTATATTCAAATAGACACAAGTTACATTCCTGCTTACTAATATTACGGATCGACACTGATTCTACGACGTGTTAGCTCTACGGCTGTCAGTACTCAACTGCCTTCCTCCCCACCACGCAACCGCTTATAAAAAGCATGCCAATGCGTAGTTGTTCTTGCTTTGCCGCCAGATGGCGTGCTTGCGATTTGCTTTGACGTCCGTACTATTGACTAAACCCGACACGGCCATCCTGCGAGACAGGCGTCCTCGTCTGTTCCTCATTGTCAGGTTCTAACAGTGTATCAAATCATGTGGAAATCCTCAATGGATGTCCTCAGCCCTTGGGGGAAACTGAGGGGTCTGTCAGACTCCTACTGACTAAAACCACATGGTGTTCTCTAGGCCGTAATTACTCTTGAGAGGCGAGCGTGGAACACACACGTCGCCTTCTCGGGCCTCTCTCAGGTGACAGATCCCCAAATCTATCACCCGCAGGCATCATCTTCTTGTCCTTGCTCCATGCCATCTCATGTCGTGTTGCGCCACACGTCCTCTTAGTCTACTCCGACCCGCCAGTCTCCCATCATACAAGGGATGTTTTTCTGAAACACAAAATTTCCAAACAGTATTCACTCGTCCAACCCTGACGCATACTCTATGTGAGTGAGGAAACAAATGTCTCCTTTCACCTTTGCAAGGAAAGAGTAATTCTATTTCCAACATAAAGAAAATAGTAACTCAATCATCGATTTGGTACCTAAAAGCACCCAATCATAGTGATTACAAAGTCCAAGTACCACTGATAGTCATTAATCTCAAATTAAATCCAGCAAAAGAAACCACCAGGTATCTTATTCACGATATTTAGCTATCTCATAACTCTCTTAGCAATCTCAATTGCTCTATTCGAACATCTCCACGATGTCTAGTCAACTCAACTCTTTGAACTCTGAACCTGTTCACACAGAGATTTAGTCTGTCCAATGTTACGTCAATTCATTATCTACTTCATCTACTATCTCAATTGGTACTTGAGCTTTGTGTGTCTTACTAACACGATCTACGTAAAGTAATCAAAATTAGAAAACCCAAATTATTTCAATTTTCGTAATGAGGGTTTGACGATTCGAACGTCATCAAAATTATCATGGTGACCTCACCGCACGCGTGACTGCGAGTTTATTTTGTTTCAACCTCATGACAATAGGAACTTTCTGTAAGGTTCCTAACACAAACATGAATTTTCACACCAGACATAGTGTCACACAGACTTACAGGTGCCATACAGGCCTACCGTTGCCATAAAGGCCTACCGTTGCCACACAGGCCAACAGTTGCCACACAACGCTCGGCTACTCCTGACCAAACTATATCATTGGGTTCGTGAAAACAGAGATTTTAGAACCCTACTCATTAACTAAATCATTACCCTGGGCCATGTACCACTAGTTGCTCCAAACAAACTTTAAAACTTCTGCTGCAGGAAAAACTGCCAAGCCTACAGAAACCCTCGAGTAAAACCTCCAACGCGGCCCTCTAGCCGACCAGCAATTGTATTGCTCTTACAACGGTCTCTAGACCCCGACCTCCGCCAGAATCCACTGGTACGGTTAAACACAATACGTTCGATAGACTGAATTACTCGACACCTTAAGCTTGCTCATTATCATCAAAATCCTTTTGACATCTACATCGACTGGTACATAACCCGCTGGTATCTTCCTTAACCTACAGTGTGCATACTTGTAGGTCCTAAGCGTACCTATTTAAAGCTTTCGGTGTATAACGCTCACCATCCTGTCATAATCACCTTTCGCGGACTTAATACAGGGCCTATTTAGTTTTTGTACTAGAGATTCCCACACAACACTATTCATTAGAAAAAAAGGTCAGACGATCAACAAGTTCAACAACTAAACAAAGTAATAGTAACAATGCTGTTACAGTTTGTTATAATTCAAAGGCAATGTATACTCAACTCATGAAACCCTCATTGTGACTTGTGCACCAACACAAGCCAGAATCGTATCTACCAACGACTCTTTACATATCTGCCGCCACACATGATACGACACATGAGGGGCCTTGTGCACCAACACAAGCCTGAATCGTATCTACCAACGATTCTTTACATATCTGCCGCCACATATGCTACAACACATGAGGGGCTCTGTGCACCAACACAGACAAGAATCGCACCAACGACTCTCAAAAATCTAGCGAATATGTGCTACAACACATGAATCGCTCCGTGCACCAACACAGACATAAATCGCACCAACGATTCCTTGTAGACCCATCGCCACATGTTACTCATGAGGTGCGGTCTAAGACCCATCGCCACATGTCACTCATGAGGTGCGGTCTAAAGTTTCGAGTATGAGTGTACAAGCCATTCTTAATCAGATTTGGTCTCACTACCACTGTCATCAACTATGACGTCTAATTCTCAAGGAACTTGTTGATCGGGGATCCTTCTCACAAGATTCGCACTTTTTACCCAAAGATCTTGGAACATACCGACTGTTAATATGAGGGGACCAATTAAGCCTGATAATGTCCAATGAAGCCGTGTGAAGGAGCTTCACGAATTAACTCTGATCAAATCTTTAAAATCAAATACCAACAGTAACTATTTACTATCGCTCACTAACTCAGTTTTTATGCAAGGAAAACGATTGCCAGATCTGCTATCATAATATTACTTTGAAAGTAAGCAAGTGAATTCAGATCTGAAGACGGTGGTTGTAAATCGTGACGCAACAAGATCCTTTCTGAGTACAGGTAAATGACCAGTACCGTTACTAACTCGATACAATTTCGTTACCCCACGACATTACAGACTCGCTTTGCCACTGAAAATTACTAGTTATTCAGTCATTTTGGATATCTCAACTCCTTCATATGGGATATCTCATCCTAAGGTTCATACTAAACCTAATATTGAAACTAGGAAAGTTCTAACTAGCCAATAGGAAACTCATTAGCTACTTGCTTTTCACTAAGTGTGTCTCAACTACCTAGTGATAGTGCAAGATATAACCACGACCAATTCAATGGTCAAACATGAAAACTTAAAACTCGAACTAGCATCTCTTCACTAGAGAACCTTCGACCCAACTATCGAAATAACATGGAAGCGACTCACCGAGTATTCCATTCCAAACTTGCGCGCGCTCCCGACCTCACAGCTGTTGTCATAGCGTTCGACTACCACCTGCGGACTGCTAGCCTGCCATCGGTCTTAACCTCTCAGACGTTGACACGTCAACCTTCGCGCTCATCATCTGAATCGCTAGCCTGCAGCAGAGGCTTCAGGCTGCGACACAATATGGTATCTGAAACATGAAAAACATTAAGAGAGTATATGTTCACACGGTTATCTTAACCATACACAGCTTTGATGGAAATTAATCGATGCACCGGTGTACTCGTAGTAACCTAAACTAATGAATCCAACTAGCCTTTTCCCAACTACACTGGTGTCGGCTTCCAGTCCTACCGGATTCAGCTGAGTACCAGTGCTTTACATGGAGTGACTGCCTATCTGACCTCCACAACCCAGTAACTGGGTAACACGGTACCCCTTGTCAAGACTGGTGTCAGATCTCAGGCTTCTGACTACCCGTAACGACTGTCAAAGATCTTCAAATGACAGCCGGGACCAACGGCTTAACGTGCTCTCCGAGGCACGGAGGAAACCCGGTATGTTGAAATGGTCACCCATCCACGGACCGACCTCGTCAAGCGTTGCTTAACCTTGATGATCGACCAGTGCGGCTGTTATTATTTAGCCACGAGCTTCTAGTAGTAGTAGTTACCTAAGCCGGCATGGCCAAATAGGTTATTATGGACACCGAATTTGAGTGCAGAGTTCCTGTCCAAAACATGAACCACCCATTAGTGTCCCAAGTGCCCAGGTCGCTGTCGCTAGTCGATGGGCTTTAGAGAATCCAATGAATGCCATAGCGTTTTAAGTCGCAATTAACGAGGCCTGGTAGAGTTTACCACTTTTAAGATAGTTTGGCCCTACGACCACAAAAGAAGAATACTATGTTTCTTCTCAAACTTGGTTAACTCTCACTACATAGAACTATCACACTACAAAACTAATCAAAATATTTCATTTGGAATTATAATATTTTCCAGACTGAAGTGTAAGGTAGGTACGTTATTTTCCAGACTAAAGTGTAAGGTAGGCACCATATCGTTCTAAGGCCGTCGGCGTCGTAACCATAGTCGGCCAAGGCTAGTCAAGGGTCATTGCCAGTGTTAGCAGAATAATAACTCTTCAATAACACCAAAACTTGACCAGCGATAACTAACATGAGAGTATGGACCGAACACGGGCCACCCCGACAATCCACTGGCCGCCATACCGTACACAAAACCAGAATTTTAAATAATGAACACTCTTGGCTATAGTCATAACAAAATGAAAACGACTCACCAGATTCGCATAAAGATCCGTGTGTATGGAATTCTCCACAAGTCCACACGCTCCTCCTTGACCTGTCCAGCTCCTCGGTTGTAGCTAGCTTCCTTGCTGCTCCGCTCCGTTATTGATTATTCAAGACTGAGGGTAGTCGCAACCGACACTGCGATTTTTTTGCAAGAATGTAACCGCCACTTTCACTAGCATTGTTTTTACGTGTGATCTCATTAGCACGACCGAATCCCAATTCTGATGTCGCATCAAGGCTGGCCGATAGATGGAAACCATCGGGAAGTCAGGATGTATTCCCTTAGGTTAAGACATCGTGTGTGGGCAGGTCGTTGGGTACAATCGTGAAAATGAAATCACACAAATTATTCGATACACTGAGTATATTCAAATAGACACAAGTTACATTCCTGCTTACTAATATTACGGATCGACACTGATTCTACGACGTGTTAGCTCTACGGCTGTCAGTACTCAACTGCCTTCCTCCCCACCACGCAACCGCTTATAAAAAGCATGCCAATGCGTAGTTGTTCTTGCTTTGCCGCCAGATGGCGTGCTTGCGATTTGCTTTGACGTCCGTACTATTGACTAAACCCGACATATATAATAACGTTTCAAGTTAGTCTTCGGACCGCTTATTGGAAGTGCTAGGACCTATTAAAGCATATTTCTATTTACTAAAATAACTTCAAAATGGTGCATTATTGTGGATTTTTTTATTGGGTAACAAATTATAACTAATTAGCCAGATGTCATGTACAAAAATTATAATCATCCGTTTAGTCAATTCCGAGATCCAGCAATCGTGCAAACGTTACCACAGCAGGATTTTAAATATCTTCGCAACCATAGCAAATATACATACAAATTAAGTTGTACCATTTATTTCAAATTGATATCTAATTATTTAGATAACATTTATTTCAACATACCCGTTAGAAAACAAAAGATCTGGCTGCGGTAACGTTACTCCAGCCGGAACTGTTTTTATCAAATAATTAAAAAACTATCAGCTTACCAAATTAATAAATCTGCTTACCAATTACAGAAGCTGTATATCTAATTATCTATTGTACTTAGAAGACGATTTTTGACATTATCTGGCTGTAGTAACGCACTCAATGTTTAGAAGAGATAAATATGATGATGGTGTGTTAGTTTGGTGTAAGAGTAATATATATTCTATTTTATCCTTACATCCTATGTTGATACCTGTGTGGTACCCCGCCATGTCCGACCTTTTTTTTTTCGTATTATTTCAAACATATAAGTGGTGTATGCACCAACTTCTCAGTCGTCGGAATCAGAAATCGAGGAGTTTTATAGACTGCTGGAGGACACTCTTAAAAGCTTCCCCAGAAGAAAGACCCTCTTGATGGGAGACCTGAACGCAAAGGTCGGATCAACAACGCGTGAGTACCATCTAAGAGAAGTAGTCGGGAAATATGGTCTTGGGGATAGGAATGATAGAGGTGAGACGTGGCTTCAATTTTTTGCACAGAAAACTCCCTCACTATCATGAACACCTGTTTCCAGAACCACCCAAGACGTCTATATACTTGGGTAATGCCAGGAGATCGCTTCAGAAATCAAATCGACTTCATTGCAGTCGCAAAGCGATGGAGATCCTGCATTAGCAACACCAAGACATACCCTGGAGCCGACTGCGACAGTGATCATAAACTTTTGGTGGCAGAAGTGACCATCAAGCTAAAGAGGTGTATTAGAACCACAGTCAAGCAGCAAACCCGACCCTCCCAGCCGACACTCGCCGCTTTCAAGGATTTTTTTTTGCAGAAAAGCCGCAAACTTTGAAATGGATCCCAGTGCTGATATAGACACCAACTGGACGAGACTAAAACAGATGCTGTTCCAATCACGGACAGAAGTTAAATTTCAGGACACTGATCGTCCAAAAAAGGCTTGGATTACCGACGAGACATGGACGGCGATCAAGGAAAGAAAACAGCTACTGACAGCCAGAGACGACTCAGACCGTGCTCAATATCAGCTTCTCTCAGCAAGGGTACAGTGTTTATGCCGCAGAGACTACAACCAATACCTGAACTCAATATGTCAGGATATTGAGGAGCACGCACAGTCTATGCATACAAAAGAACTGTTTATAAAAGTGAAGAGTATTACCCGGGACTTCAAGCCGAAGACATGGGCTATTGAAGTTCTTCAGGTGCCCCTTACTGACGGAAATAGACCAGGTTACAGAGATGGCGGCTGTACTGTGAGAGCCTATACAAAGACACAGGGAGATCTGATGAGCCGGTAATCCAGTTTGAAGATCTCTTCTTAGAGCCGGAGATCCTGGAATCTGAAGTGGAAGGTGCGCTGACAAAGCTAAGATCTGATAAGTCAGCTGGAAGAGACAGCATTTTCGCCGAAGAGCTGAAGTGTCTTGGAGACATAGGTGTTAGGCTTTTGCGGGAGCTGTGTAACCAGCTTTGGAGAACAGGAAGATGGCCTAAGGACTGGAAGGAGTCTCTTTTGATTCCGATACACAAGAAGGGGTCAACCAGGAAATGCGAGAACTATCGGACAGTGGCACTCATATCCCATGCTAGCAAGATAATGCTCTACATAATTAAGGGACGGCTCCAATCGTATTTACAGCGACAGATACCAAGTGAGCAGGCTGGTTTTGTCAAGGGTCGAGGCACGAGAGAACAAATTGTGAATATAAGGCAAATGATAGAAAAGAGCCGTGAGTTTAATGTTCCAATGCTCTTGTGTTTTATCGACTACTCCAAGGCATTTGATTGTGTGAAGTGGGATTGCCTATGGAGAATACTCGAGGAAATGGGAGTACCTTCGCACTTGACAGCATTGATCCCAAACTTATACGAGGATGGAGAGTCGCTAGTCAAAATCAACAGTGTGGTGTCGGGGCCTCTTAAGCCGGACTGTCGATCAACAAGTCCAAGACCAAAGTCATGATCATCGACAGAGCTGGACTAATAGCACGCACGGGGGAACTTGTAGATCTAGAGTTCCTCAGTGAGTTTGTGTACCTGGGCTCCATGATCAGCGATCAGGGGGGCTGCAGCGGGGAAATTCGGAGACGTACGCAGATGACCAAAGCTGTTATGAGCAAGATGTCGAGGATATGGCAAAATAGGAACATCTCTAATAACACCAAGTAGAGACTCGTTAGAACCCTGGTATTCTCAATTTTCCTTTACGGCTCCGAATCTTGGGCAATTCGCTCGGAGGATCGAAGAAAGATTGAGGCTTTCGAGATGTGGTGCTGGAGGAGAATGTTGCACATATCATGGACAGCAAAACGCACAAGTAAGTCCATTCTCGACCAGTTAAACATCAAAACCAAACTCTCCACGATCTGCTACCAAAGGGTCCTAAATTACTTTGGTCACATCGCCCGGAGACAGCCAGATAACCTGGAAAAACTGGTTGTTGTGGGAAAAGTGGACGCTCACCCACTCGGTGGTCAGACCAGATCAGGGCGATTACGGGCCTCACGATGACCACTGCCCTGAGAAGAGCCGAAGACAGAGTGGCTTAGAAGCAGCTCGTCAATGACTCCGTGAAAGCTTTCCAAGACGGCACGACCTTCAGTAATGAAGACAACGAATAAGAAGAGAAGTGGTATATATTTTTGTAATCACCTCTTAAAACCCTTCATTTTGATATCCCACTCGATGGGACCCGCACAATATGGCGCCCAAAATCGTAACGTAACGATCATTGGTAATGGTGATGGACGTATCTAACAATGTTTTCACACTAATATTATAAAGGCGAAAGTTTGTGAGTGTGTGTGTGTGTTTGTTACTTCTTCACGCTCAAACAGCTGAACGGATCTAGATAAAATTTGCCACAGAGATAGATTACGGTCTGGAATAGCACATAGTATAATTTTTATATATACTGGAAATACATTAACCCTTGGGATAATTTTCGACATTCATGCGGGCGAAGCCGCTGGCAGTAGCTAGTAATTATATAAATCCGTCTAGCAGTTTGAAAGATTTAGGGTAATAAAGAATATCACACACATACAAGATACGCGCGAAAATCATAACCCTTTCCTTGCAGTCGGGTATAAAGATGATGCGATACAGTCACGATACTGTCGCCGGTCTTATACCTTCGCCTACGTAACCACGATTCTGCACCGTGCACCGCTACCATCCATCGATCCTGCGCGATGCAGCATCGATACAGTCGTGCGCTGTAGAGACTATCTGTGAGCGCCTGTTGACGCGGTTGTTTGCATCGCTGCAGGCGCGCGTTTGCATCGACGCAGTTACGCGTTGCAAATGCGACAAACGGCCAAAAGTAGTCATGAGTGACCTCACGTACTGTCAACTGTATTTCACCTAGCGCAATATTGATATTTATTTGTGCTGCGTCTAGCCAGGGGTGACTGACTAACTTAACTCTTGACCTATTAGTTTCGACCACCTTAAAAGCTTCCTTACTTCCCACGTAGCACACGTGGCAAAGTAAAGACCCTTTTAAATAAAATCTGTAGAGAATTTAAGAACTATTTCAATGAAAACGTGTCGAGCTGTCGACACATCGTTGACGCTTTGTACCGTTCCAATTTTCTCATCATCATCATCCGCATTCCGCAGCCCATTTCTGGGCCTCTCTTTTCTTGTGCCGATCGCCACGCTTCTGCGCTAACCTCATCCACATTCTACCCGCGATGACAACGATATCGTCTGCCCATCACGCCACTGGACGACCAACATTTCTTCTGCCAGTTCTTGGAAATCATCATCATCATATCAGCCGAAAGAAGTCCACTGCTTGACATAGGCCGTCCCCAAGTGTCGGTCCACTGATCGATCTGCAGCATCCAGCAGATCCCCGCAGCCTTAACCTCCACCAGTCTGTGGGAAACTTAAAATTATTTTTTTAATATTGCTGTATATTAATTAGAAATCGTTCTCCTATCACCACACGACTCATACCTTCAAGGCCAAACTAAATTCTATAAAGCAGACTGATTGCCAATTTACCGAGTCCCCTACCTGCCAACTATTTGATAACGCTGTGTGATAAAGTTATCATGTAATTAGATGTGTATATGATTGTGGGTTTTTATATAACCGACGGCAACGTATGTCACTCGAATTTAACATCATCATGCTGGTATTTCCCGCAAGTTATGGCCGAAGTTCAGTCGCATATTTCTCGCCCTGGGCCACAAATATATAGTCTATGGGGCTATCTATTTATGGCTATTTCGTAACAAATTAAAAGGAAAACTACGCTAGGCTAATTATGAAACGATGATGTTGCAAAAAAAAAAACAGTTCTCCAAAATTTTTGTCGTAACGTTGTCGGTGCCGGCTTAAGCATAATAGCAACATAACCAAGAGAATGTAGACTGCACGGGGAGCGAAACAAGCTCAAAAATGGTCGCCTCGGATATATTAGACTTACTTTTTACAGTTCATAAAGATATTAAATTTTCTTTGCCAACTTAAGCATAAAATACTGAAAACTAAGGATGCAGCGAGCAAATTGAGTTCGATTATGTTAGAGTTCGTAGTCTCTATCTCAAGAAACTACGGCAGTGGGCAACGCTTGCGTCGCCCCTCGCAGTCTTCCGCCCAGGGCCCATAGGCCTGCTGAGCCCAAGTGTAAAAACGGAACTGCAGAAGTTATTTGCATAGACGAGTACAGTCGCGCAGCGCAATGCTTTTTAGGGTTCCGTACCCAAAGGGTAAAAACGGGACCATATTATTAAGACTTTACGATCCGTCTGTCGTCTGTCAGTCTGTCCGTCTGTCACCAGGCTGTATCTCATGAACCGTGATAGCTAGACAGTTGAAATTTTCACAGATGATGTATTTCTGTTACCGCTATAATAAAAAATACTAAAAACAGAATAAAATAAATATTTAAGTGGGGCTCCCATACATCAAACGGGCTTTTTGTCGATAATGGTACGGAACCCTTCATGCGCGAGTCCGACTCACACATGGCCAGTTTTTTAACTAGTAAACAAATACAACTTTGATAAAATTGAAAATAAATATAATTGCGAACGTACTCGGTTTTTACAGGTACACGTACACAGTACACACTACTTAAATTATTTGGTATCATCATATCAGAAAGTAAAAGGTGCATTACTGATTGACACTCGCATAAAATAAATATTCTGATAATCCCGTACGATTGGCTGTTATAAAATTATTTAACATGGCTTAAGGCCATATTAACAGATTAGATGATATGATAGGGTCCATAAACAACAACATTATTTATTTACAAATGACATATAATATATTATCTCTTCTTTCTCGCGGACAAAGCCTGCCGGCGACTTTGTCCGCGGGATAAAAAGCCGGCCATGTGCGTGTCGGACTTCGCAAATTTAGGGTTTCGTACCAAACCGCAAAAACAAGTTGGTGTAATACGAAAAATTTGAAAATTTCAAAGAAAAATCTGATTTGTCAATATATTGGTATGTGTTTGTAAAATATACGTAATAATAAATATTAACACCAAATTTGACTTTAATAGGTCAAAGGGAAGTAAAAAAATAGACCGGAACAATTTTTTTTTTATATTCTGATTTTGGTGGCTTCTTAGTTTTCCAATTTTTTTTTTTAACTAAAAATACTGAATTTATCTACTCAACGAGCTCCCACATCGATACCCCATTCGATGGGGAAGCTTATTTTTTTTTTTGCGCCCGCCTTTCTCTTTATGGGAATCCCCCTTAAAAACCAATAAAAAATTTTTTTGAGAATTAGTATGACTTTGGGTTAACAAGATGCTTATACTGTGAACATTTGAAGACTGTAGCTCCAACCGTTTGTCTGTAAAACCTGTGTGATAGTCGACGGACATACAGACGGACACGTGAGTGACAGCTTGGACCCTTGGGGTACGTAACCCTAAAAAGTAATGTCTTTCTCCAAGTTCTGATCTATCTCTATACCAAAATTCACCAAACTCGATTCAGCGGTGTAGGCATGAAACTGAAACCTTACAAATAGACAAACAGAGTTGCTTTCGTATCTATATATATAAAAATTAATAAAAAAAAACAAAATACCCGACTGCTTAAAAAGCGAACTAAAAAGACGTAAACAAGAAGAAAATCATGCTGTGCAGTCGGAGGATACATATTCGCGAGCTGGCTGACCAAAACCAGATGTATCCTCCGACTGCACAGCATGATTTTCTTCTTGTTTACGTTTTTTTAGTTCGCTTTTTAAGCAGTCGGGTATTTTGTTTTTTTTAATTAATTTTTTTATTTATAACTTTTTAGTTAACATTTTTTTCGAATTAGGTACATTTAAATATATAATTGATATATATTTTTGAAATCACCTCTTGAAACCCTTTATTTTGATACCCCCACGATGGGTTTGGAAGAAAAAATAAAATTGGCCCCCCACAATATGGCGCCCACAAGCCGCCATTTTCCTATTTTCCAATTTTAATGTAGCCTATGACACTCGCAAGGTTAAGACGAATCGATTGACGTATGAATCATCAAAATCGGCCAACGCGTTAGGTCTCTGGAACGCCATATAGGAACAAACATACATACATACATACATACATACTTACATACATACATAGACTGATAAACACATTACCTTCCTTCGGCAGTCGGGTAAAAATGAATCCCTATTTCCCTTGGTCACGACATCACGCGTGAACGGCTGGACCGATTTCACTTATTCTTTTTTTGTTGTGTTTGTTATTGTTAGGAGAAGGTTCTTATGAAAAAAAAATAAGGAAAAAAAATTGCTATTTTACCTACATAGGTAGGGTAGGTATGTAGGTAGTGTAGGGTAGGTAGAGTAGGGTAGGGTAGGTAGAGTAGGGTAGGGTAGGTAGGGTAGGGTAGGGTAGGTAGGGTAGGGTAGGTAGGGTAAGTTAGGTAGGGTAGGTAGGGTAGGGTAGGTAGGGTAGGGTGGGTAGGGTAGGGTGGGTAGGGTAGGGTAGGTAGGGTAGGTAGGGTAGGTAGGGTAGGGTAGGTAGGGAAGCGTAAGTAGGGTAGGGTAGATGAATGTTTGGTGTTTTTATGGCAAAACAAAGTTTGCCGGGTCAGCTAGTTTATAATAATAGTATGGATTTATTTAAACTGTATGTGCAGTGGCAGTGGAGTGTTCTCTACCTTCAACCCTTGAGTAAAAACATCATCTGCCTAGCCAAATCCAACCAACTATAATAGGGATGTTTTATTTTTTTTTGTTTACGGGGGGGAAACCTTCAAAAGGCGCCTGGACTTTTGGGGAAAAGACCAGGGAGTGTGGGCTTTTTACCTCACTAAAACCACTCCGGTGATCACCATCAGCACTTGGAAGGGGCCCCGTTACCTCTTAAAAGACCACTCCGGAACCCCATCTGTGCAACGCCTGTTAGGGCACTGGGGAGACTGAGAAGCGTCACCCCTGAGCCTCGTTGTCCACGGCAGCACGTGATCCACCGTCACCGTCGCGGTGTGCCACCGTCTTTCCTAGAGTCACTTGGTGGGTGGACAGAATCCCCAATCTGACCACCCGTGACCCTGGAGTCCCACCTGCCAATGGTGCAGGCGGGGTTTCGGCGTTTTAGGCGGCGTCCAGGTGGTTGCCTCCACGACGCCTTCTTCTCCGGGCTGGATCGGCCCTCTCACGATCCCGCTCGGTAGTCTCCTTCTGAACCATCACGGTCTCACAGAAGGAGGCCATTTCTCTCCAGTTTTCTGTCTCTGCCAGCATGGCCCTCACAACCGCTGGCAGAGACAGGTCTCGCCCGATCCTGGCGACCAAGACCTGCCACTCAGAGACCCACGCACGGCACTCTTCGAGCGTGTGCTGAGCAAGGTCAAGGTCGCGTCCGCAAATAGGGATGTTTCCGGGGTAGAATAATGATAATTCTATTTAGTCCGTCAGTGAGATTATCAAATAATATTGGACACGTATTTTTTTCTTTAAAATTTACAAAGTTAAAGCGCATCAAAGTTCAGGACTGGGGGCTTGTGACGTCACTATGTTAGTATAAGCTGTACTAGCAGCGTGACGTTTCACGATATTTCAATGCATTATATATCGTCGTCACTTTATGTTTGCGTGTCAAAAGAAAAAAATCGTGTTCAATATTTTTTATTAATCTAACTGACGGACAAAAAACAAATCTATACAAATAAATAAAATGTAAGTGTCTATATGTAATATCAAAATAACAACGTTTTATTGAATGCACGTGAAAGTATATACGGTACTAACAACAAATAAGCAATTTTCAAGATTTTTGTCTGTCTGTCTGTCTGCTTGTTCCGGGTAATCCCCGAAACGGCTGGACCGATTTTGACGGGACTTTCACTGGTAGATAGCTGATGTAATAACGAGTAACATAGGCTACGTTTAATCACGAGAAAAATCATAGTTCCGGCGGGAAAAAAAACAATAAAAATATATTTTTTACGAGTTTGACGTGGACGAAGTCGCGGGCAACAGCTAATTTTCAATAAACTACCCTATTGTGGTCGGCTTCCAGTCTAACTGGATACAGCTGAGTACCAGTATTGTACATGGAGCGACTGCCTATCTGACCTCCACAACCCAGTAACTGGGTAACACGATGCCCCCTGGCAAGACTGGTGTCAGATCTCAAGCTTCTGACTACCCGTAACAACTGTCAAAGATTACAAACGGCAGCCGGGAACAACGTTCCTAGGCACGGAGGAGTCTCTGTTAAGATGGTCACCCATCCACGTAACGACCTCGGCAAGCGTTGCTTAGCCTTGAAGATCGACATGAGCAGCTGATATTTGCTGATATTACTTAGCCACGAGATCCTCAGAACAAAAAGCGCAAAACTTCGCAAATAAATTAGAGTAAGTCTGTGAGAGGCAATGGGCCGTAACCCACCACGCGGGCCCAGTGCGGGTTGATGGATGTCACATGTCTTCAAATTTTTGGTTCTAGAACACGCCGGTTTCCTCACGATGTTCTCCTTCACCGTTTTGAGAGCAGTGGAGATGAAATAATTTACACAAAGTAAAGCGACTGCCTGGGTTCGAACCCACGACCTACGACACGTAAATTGCGGCTGTTACCACTGGGCCACCATAAACTAGACTAATATTATGTAAATAATATGATGAAAGAACTCGAATCGTTCAAACACTTCAAACATGCACACTTTACACTGTTCTGCCGAAAAACACAAGCAGGAGACAGATAGACGACACTTTTTATACAATATGGACAAGCCAAGGGGCAGATTGAAGAGTCGGAAAAGCTTTCTGAGGTTAACCAAACCAATTAATGACAGCAGTTCTAGTGAGGCAAAGAAGAGACTGTGGCTCCTCAAACATCCTCCTCCAACTGAATATGTTGAGCCTGCAGAAAAGCTCCCTGCAGGCCACCAACTTCCATGGAAATCTTTAAACCGACTCCGAAGCCAAGTGGGTCGCTGCAGGCACAACTTAGTTAGGAGGGGGTACTCCAATAACCCGCAGTGCGATTGCGGAGCTACGTCCCAAACAATGACTCACCTCCTATCGTGCTCTCTGTGCAAGAACAACTGCACCCTGAAGGACCTTTGTGAGGCAAATGAAATAGTTATTTGTGTTACAAGGGGACAAAGTAATATTTTGTTCTTCCAGGGCGTTATTTTGAATTCAGAGCTAAGCTAAGGATTCTAACGTAGAATCCTGAGCTGAGTTCAATATACGCCGCCCGAGAACAAAATATTTTGTCCTCGAGTGATACACACTATTTTTCATCACTACCTAAGAGAAAAATAAAAAGCTACGAGTACCTACCTACTCGAAACTAGTATTTCCTCTATGGCGAAGCCTAGTGTGAAAAAATGCCGAGAAAAATAAATTTAAAGAAAGAACTACAGTTTTTTTAAAGCACATTGCCGCCATAACTTGGAACCAGCCAGTAACTTATTCTAACATATGCGTTCGACCTATTTGGTTAACTTCACATAATTATCAACAAAGAGTAAGTATAATACTAACTCCTTACTAACCAATCACAAAAATGAGTTTATCACCATAGAGAATTAAATGTTAGTTAGTGTTTTTTTTTTTTACATTAGACCTTCACGCGAGCGCATTCAACCCAACTACGCAAATCTATCAGAAGCACGAAGCGGACCAATCAGAAAAGAGAAAGCTCAAACTCCTACGGGCGCAAAATTGGATTTGGCTCCCGCTATCCTCTATAGACAATTGACGTTTTTCGAATAGGTGTGATGAAAAAGCTGTTGCCGTGGCTGAATTCTGGTCAAAACGTATATAATTGAGGAATCATCGATACGACGAAGAAGAAGACTTAACACATTGTTTTTATGTATTCCGTAGCGAGCGTGTTATGTGTTATTGTAGCCATCTTGATAAAAATAACTAAATGCGTACCTATTTATAAATAGAGAGTTGTTTTTATCATTCGTATTTGTTTATTTTGCGTTTGTGCTACTGCAGAGCATGAATGAGGTCCTGCCACAGATGGTACTACATTCGATTCTCGGGCAATATTTATTTATTTTATTCGTTTATCCTCGTGCTGGAACGCACCGTAGCTTACACCAATGGAGCACAAACATATACTAATTATTTATGGCCAGGTTTCCTCACGGTGTTTGCCTTCACCGTTGTCAGCGACGTCCAAGTGAAACATGTCTCAGTAGCTGGCCGAAGTCTATACGCCTCAACAGTTGATCTGATTTTATGAAACTGGGCACTTAAGGTTGCACTAGTTGATCATTCTTCCATACAAACGTAGTCTGGTGATAACTCCTCTGTTTGACGATGTACGTTTAAAATAAAAGAAATATATCAATTAGTCTCATCATTATCTAGCCCTGTATGGAAAAAAAAGTAAAAAAATATATATTTGAAAATTATGAGCTTCGAAAGTTCTATATTTCAAAACTAATTTTAACGCATCTTTGGGCGGAAATAATTACCATAAGAAGGAAAATTGCAAAACGGCCACCATACAGGGATAGATTAGTAGTTCAACAATGCAAATAATTTTATTTTGTAAATATACATGTAGTCGTTTTTTCATGATATCTAGACTCCCAAAGGTCTATTCATAAAATTTCGCGCGCTCGTTTTCGTTCTAAATCATCATCCATTTCGCTACAAATTTGCAAAAGTGTGTATTCGTACGCCTACTAGCTTTTTACTGCTCATAACAGCATCTATCTGTTCCGCACGTGTTGTCGGTTGATATAGCACGCATTTTAACCCCGCGCACAAAATAGTTCGAGCCGTTGACTAGTGTAACCTTAAGTGTTGACCATGTCTTGGATTAGGACATTGGATAATGTTTACACGACTGCCGGATGGTAATGTTTCTCGAGCGTATGTATGTATGAATGTATGTATGTATGTCCATTTCTATTGCACGCTCTACAGCCCAAACGGCTAGACGGATTTGGAATTCGAATTATGACATATGTGGTGTCGTTGGATACGTAATAATTTTTTAAAAATAGCGGCCCCCCCAAAAAAAAACCTTACAATATGGAAATCAAATGAAAGCTACTAAATAGGCAATTCCATATATATATATATATATATTTTTATTATTTTAAAAAATAACGTTGTTTTTTTTATTTTTATTTTTTAAAATAACGTTGCCCACACTAGGAATTTCTTCCTGTATCGTGAGTGCGTTTACAAACATATAAACTCACATACACAAACACCCAGAGCCGGAACAATTATCTGTAGGTCATACAAATATTTGATCCGTGCGGGAATCGAACCCGCGACACGCATCGCAGCAGTCAATTGCTCAACCACTGCGCCAACCGTGCGCCCATTAAATATTTTAACACATGTTCCTATTTTGCTACAAATTCAAGATAAGCGTAACTTTGATAGCAAAATAACCACATAACTTATTTGGAGAACTCGTTCATTACTAAAACTAAAAAGTCTGAAATAAAACAAATTATTATAAAAACGAAAAACCTGCCTGCTAAAAATTAATTAACTGAAAAGTGAAAAACAAGTACTAGGTATAAATAATACATTAAATACTTGTTTTTCTCTATTCAGTTAATTTATTTTTAGCAGTCGGGTTTTTTTATCTTAACAATGTTTACGCCTCCGGTGAACCTATTGACAAAAGCGGGTTGACAATATATACATATAACCGTGCCAATCGCTGTGCCCGCGGCTTCGCGCCCTTTGGCTACCTACCTACCCTATCCTACTTTGCCCTACCCTACCCTACCTACCTAACTACTCACCCACCCAGTAGCAGGGTACCCTAACCTACCTATTTATTTTCGTTTTTAAACCTGCCCTGTATTCTGTCATGTATCAGAGATGGCGCTTTATACGCAAAACGTATAGGAAGATGAATATAAACAAGATAAAATTACAACTTTAAAAATCCTCCGGTTTGAAAAGAGCACCTTTCAAAAAAAAAATCTAAATCAAAATCGGTTCATACGGTTAGGCGCTATGATGCCACAGACAGGCACACTGATACACAGCAACACACGTCAAACTTACAACACTCCTCTTTTCCCGTCGGGGGATAAAAAAACGTTTATTTTGCCGATGTTTTAATTAATAGTTATTCTGTTATGCCGGAGATAAATCGAACCAATGACAAATTATGTAAATCTGTCCAGCCGTTCTTGAGTTATAAATGGTGTAACTAACCCGACTTTGTTTTGTATATAAAAGAAGATTTTTATAGTTGTCAAATCCGACTTCTTAGTCACAATTATAAAGAAAAATATGACCTTTCAATTTAGTGAAAATTATTTATGCATCTAGACTATAACTGAAAGCCACCTTCAAATGTACGCCGTCATGTCAATAAAGATAACCAATGTTTATTATTGTAATAATAAGAGAGTTATACACGACAATTTCAATTTATATTCATTTATAGAAGTGTCGGTGTTCTTCTTTTCGAATCGATGGAAAACTCTTTAGATATTTTGGGACCAGTAGGCAGCCACGCCAATAGCAGCCGATCATTACGTCCAGATCATTGCCGTTCATTACGTCCTCTAATGTGCAGGTGTCATATTCTCCACTCACATTGTGTGTCAGACGGGTTGTGTTGGGACATCCAATGAGGATTTCCCAACACGAAAAAAAAGGGTAGAATGGATGGACCCCGTTTGCCGCACTTAGACTCCCATTTGGTCCGTTTTGCGTGCAGGCGTCCTCTCTGTGAGAGGAAATGGGCCGTAATTCACAACGCGGGCCCAGAGCGGGTTGGTGGATGTCACATGTCTTCGATTTTTTGGTTTTTCCTTCACCGTTTTGAGAGCAGTGGTGATATTTCCACAAGGTAAAGCGCCTGCCTGGATTCGAAGCCACCATCTACAACTTGTAAGTCGCGGCCGTTACCACTGGGCCACCACGCCCACCACTGCTCTGTTATATATGTTATGGTTATATCGAGCAAGTATGCAAAAAAATCAGACGGTCAAATAGAAAAGTTAGCAAAACTCACATAGTATTATTGTAAAAGAGATGTGTAACTTAATTTTTTGGTGTACAATAAGTATTCTATTCTATTCTATTGTATGTGGTAGTAACGTGACGTGTCTGGAGACTGAATAGTCGTTACTACAATAAAAAACATTATAACAAACTAGCTGTTACCAGCGGTTTCGCTCCCGTGGACCACCCCACAGTACCCGTTTTCGGGATTAAAAATAGTCAATATCAGTCAGAAATATTATAGCTTTCTATTGGTGAAATTTTTTTTTTAAATCGGTCCAGTTGTTTCGGTACAAACAAAAAATTATTTCCTCTCTTTACAATATTAGTATAGATACCTAATACAACCGACTTCCAAATAAAAACACTACTTGGTGAAAAATAACTTCTATTTCGGATTATATTTGGAAGTCGGTTGTATTTTTTAACCGACTTCAAAAAAAGGAGGAGGTTCTCAATTCGTCGGAATCTTTTTTTTATTTTTATTTATGTTCCCCGATTACTGTAAGACGCCTGGACCGATTTGGAAAATTCTTCTTTTGTTTGAAAGGGTATACTTCCCAGTTGGTCCCATAGTCATCAAGTCAGGATCTGATGATGGGATCTTGGAGAAATCGAGGTAACTCCTCAAATATTATAGCCATACATATAGCGATTTTGGTATTTTTATCAACAATGCAATCATCTGCACTCAGAAAGTAACATTTGAAGAAGTGGAACTGGTGAAGAAGACCACAGATGGTCAATAGAATTCCTTAATGCTAAGTATGTCATGGGTTATAAGATACTAGCACTTCGCCCGCGACTTCGTTCGCGTGATCCGTATTTTATCTTACAGATGACTTTTTAGTTAGACCCCCTTAAAGGTTGAATTGCCGAAAATCCATTCTAAGTGCTCCCTCACATCATAAAAAGAAGCCTTATAAAGTCAAATTCTTCAAAAATCTTTAATAATCCCTAAATCGCCTTTTAGGAGTAGTTTTGAAAAAAATATAATGAAAACCTTTACTATTTACTTAGGTTAGTATTTATGCCAAGTTTCAAATATATAAGCCCAACAAATTACCACCTTTTCACCTCCTTAGCGGTAGATTTGCCAAAAACCAATAAATACATGCATTCTTTTTATCAACCGAAAGCGTAACTCTTTAATTTCACGTGTCACACTTAAAAGCGTAGAAATTTCACACAAAATTTCAACCCCTGTTTGTCCTCCTTAGGGATGAAATTTCCAAAAACAAATAAATACATGTATTCTTTTAATCAACCAACATCGTAAATCTAAAATTTCACTTACAAACAACTTACAAACTGTAAAAATTTTATACAACCTTTAAAGATAAAAGATAAAGATAGATTTATTTGCTCAAACACGTGTATACATGCAAGCAATACGCAATACGTGGATACAGGATAACATTAAAAAATTCAAGAAGTTCGGACATGTTTGCCATACTATGGCGTGCAAATATTTTGGAAGTCAAATAAACAATTACCAAAAATAATTCGATCACAATAATTACAAAATGTCAATAATAAAAAAACTGCATAAAAATAAAAATAATAAAATGGTAAAAAAAAAACAAATTTTTAAAATGAATTGAAACACAATAAAATCAAAATGTCAAAACTAAAAATAATAAAATATCAAACAAATGTCATATAAAATGTATGTCAGATTTGTGTTACATTATCATCATCATCATCTGCCTGCCCTTATCCCATGTTACTTGGGGTCGGCGCAACACGTTTGCTTCTTCCATACCGTTCTATCCCCCGTCATGTTATTACTGACTCCCTTTTCTTTCATATCACTCCTCACACAGTCCATCCATCTTTTCTTTGGCCTTCCTCTCCCTCTCCATCCATTGTTACATTATCAAATTAATGTCAGATATCAACTACAGTTAAAAAAAACAATTATTTCAAATACATTACAGAAAATAAAATATATAGTCAAAAATTTTTTATCAATATTCAATAAAATCAATAACAAAATTCAAACAATTTAAATTATCCACATTCAAAATTTGTCATTCAAAAACTCTGTAACATTATAGTATCCCTTACTAATCAGCATTTTTTTTAGTTCTGTCTTGAATGAATTAATATTCATTATCTTAAGGGAATTTGGAATTGTATTGTATATTAATGGGGCCATGCATATTACACTTTTTGATAGAAATGCTGTTTTACCAGAGTGTGATTGCACCCAAAGTCTGTACTTCTCACGTCTATTTCTACCTGTATTATTTATCAGAAGGGGAAACAAATGAGGATTGGTTTTTACAAATATCGATATTTCCAATATGTAAAGTGACGGAAGTGTTAGAATACTGTGCTGTATAAACATTGGTTTGCAACTATCAACAGTTTGTAACCCAAATATAGCCCGTATACAACGCTTTTGTGCTTTGAACACAGTTTCCTTTAGAGTTGAATTGCCCCAGAAAATTATTCCAAATCTTAACACTGATTCGCCCCCTTTTTCTCCCATAGGAATAGAATTACTTACCGAATTAAAAAAAAACTCCTTTTTTTATTAAACAGCGTAAATCAACAATTTTAGATGCTTTACCTTCCAAACCGAAGAAATTTCACATAAAGTTTCAGCCCCTATTTTATCACCTTAGGGGTAGAATTACCAAAAACCAAAAAATTCATGAATTATTTTTATTAACCAAGAGCGTAAATCTAAAACTTCATCTGCCCAATTTACAAACTGTAAAAATTTCGAACAACCTTTCAACCCTTTTTTTAGCCCTTTAGGGATGGCCTTCCAAAAACCAATAAATGTACAAATTATTTTTATCAACTAAGAGCGTGAATCTAAAATTTCATGTGTCCAATTTACAAACTGTAAAAATTTCATACAAACTTTCCTTAGGAATAGAATTACCGAAATTTAAAAAAAACTCGTTTTTTTATTAACCAAGAGTGTTAACCAACAATTTCAATGTTTTACCTTCCAAACCGAAGAAATTTCACATAAAGTTTCAACCCCTATTTTATCCCCTTAGGGGTAGAATTTCTAAAACCTATAGATACATGAATTTTTTTAACAACTGAGAGCGTAAATCTAAAATTTCACGTGTCCAACTTACAAACTGTAGAAATTACATACAAACTTTCAACCCCCTTTTTATGCCCTTAGGGGTGGAATTTCCAAAAACCAATAAATACATGAAATCTTTTTAGCAACCAAGAGCGTAAATGGTAAATTAGATGTGTCCAATTTACAAACTTTAAAAATTTCATACAAACTTTCAACCCCCTTTTAATCCCCTTAGGGCACGAATTGCCGAAAACCAATAAATACATGAATTCTTTTTATTAACCCAGAGCGTAAATCTAAAATTTCACGTGTCCAACTTACGAACTGTAGAAATTACATACAAACTTTCAACCCCCTTTTTATCCCCTTAAGGGTGGAATGCCCAAAAACCAGTAAATACATGCATTCTTTTTATCAACCAAGAGCGTAAATGGTAAATTAGATGTGTCCAATTTACAAACTTTAATAATTTCATACAAACTTTCAACCCCCTTTTTACCCCTTTAGGGGTTGAATATTCAAAAACCAATAAATAGATGAATTCTTTTTATCAATCAAGGGCGTGAATGGTAAATTAGATGTGTCCAACTTACAAACTATAGAAATTACATACAAACTTTCAACCCCCTTTTTAAGTAAAGGGAATTTCCAAAAATCCTATCTAAGTGCTCACTTACGTCACTCGAGGAACCTTTCTGCCAAATTTCATGCTTCTAGGCCTAGTGGTTTTGGCTGTGCGTTGATCGATCAGTCAGTCAGTCAGTTTCTTCTTTTATATATATAGATCTAGAATAATTTAACGACTATGATGAAGCAAATAGTGCTGATGAAAATGGTACCATCGAACTGATCTGATGATGAAGCCGGCAGGTAGGCACTGGTACTCCGAAATAAAACAATGTATCCTAGTCGTGTATGGGCTTAATGGAATCGTCATGAGATGTACTTTGGCTATGTTTATTGCAATTGTATTGCAAGTACCTATCAAAACTAAAAAGTGATAAATAAAAAACTTTTTAACAAAAAATTAAACCGATTTCCAAAAAAACACTGCAAAACGAAAAATAACTTTTTCCTCCGAAGTCGGTGTCGAAACACGGAAAACAATAATGTACCAAAGACACCGACTTCGGAAAAGAAAGTTATTTTTCGTTTTGCAATGTTTTTTTGTAAAAGTTTTTTATTTTTCTCTTTCTAGTGGTACATAAAGGACATGTGATGCCAGTATAGATTACCCGAATAACATGTAATTTGGGCATAACCGGTGGAAAGAGAGTGTACCAGGGTGAACTGTACACATCTGCGTACCCGTTTAGAGCATACTAGCGTGATGGTATGTTATGAAATGGTGTAAACAATAAACAGGCATGCGATTGCAGCAATCCCGAGAATTGTGCCGTCATTTATTGAAGAATGTATCTGTTGTATATCACCGAAGTTCTTCTTCAGATCTTTACCAAAATGAAATGGGACCATATAAACGGAGTTATGCCCGAACATACATAAAAAAAAAAACCGGCCAAGTGCGTGTCGGGCCACGCGCAGTAATAGGGTTCCGAATTTGCAAAATAATGCGGACTAAAAAGAGGGTTTTGTTTTTGTTACATGAACATTAGAACGGTTTCAGCGGCTCACAAAGTCTAAAAACGGGCCCACATAGGATTTTTTAATCTATATTCTCGCGTTTGACCACTATCTCGCCTGATGGTAAGCGATGATGTGGTCTGCGGTGAAGCACGCTTGCCTAGATGTTATCTATTCACTCTTGACTGAAACTAAATAAGGACTAACTGGTAACTGAAGAAGGAGTTATCTATAAAATCCAACGTCGCAACTGAAGTTAGAAACATTATCTATTTGAGTACCACCGCGGGTGCGAATTGCAAAAAGAGCCGATACGAGCGCGCGTTAGAGCCACGGGGAATGGTATAGTTCGTTCCTGGATCCTTGCGTGCACGCTCCTTGTTAATTTCTCTTTCGGAATTAGAAAAAAATCGTATGTATTCACCTCTAATCTCCTCTAATACCGCAGATTAGAGGTGAATCTTCTGGAAAGTTTTACGCTACTCAATTAGTGATGAAGTCGGGTCGAATATTGACTTTATAGAAGGATATCGACAAAAGATAATATGTAATTTGCTTGGAAATCGAATCTAATTTGACTTTACTTTTACGTTTTAATTACAAAACGTCGAAAATACTTCTGCACTAACAAAACATAGACTCCACCGCGCGCATGCGCCGTATGTACTACGTTCTGGTACTGCCAACGACTCCAGCCACTCCAATGAGTTATTCGAGCTTAAACATTATTAATTTAGAAATCATTATTATCAAGGATGTTATGATTTTATTTTTGTATATAATTACATGGTTCATAAGCATATATTTAATATCTGTTTTACACAGCTAACAACGTTATTTAAGTAATTTTTCAATGGCATTTGTACAAAAATTTTACTGTGCCAAGTACATTTTATAAGTTGGTCGACTATTACTCGTAAACTTGTAAAGCCTGTTATGATTTCATTTTTGTATATTTTTACATGGTTCGTAAGCATTATATTTACTCTGTTTTACACAGCTATCAACTTTATTTAAGTAATTTTTCAATGGCATTTGTACAAAATTTTTACTGTTCCAAGTACATTTTATAAGTTGGTCGACTATTACTCGTAAACTTGTAAAGCCTTGTTATCCGTGATAATTTTCCTTTTAATTTCGTTATATTTACTACTGCAGTGAATTTTTTCACATAGCCAAGAGCAACCATTTCGCTGGCAGGGGGGGGGACACTTGACTCTAACATAAATTTGCACCTTAAAGCTTAATTTTTCGCAAACGAATCTCTGAATCGAAAAATGGTTTTAACAAACCCATAATATTTTTGAATGGCCTATCCAACGACACCCCACACCATGGGATAGATGAGAAAAAAAATACATCCCCACTTTACGTCTATGGGAGGTCCCCGAAAAAAAAATATTTTTCATGATTTTATGTTACCACTTTGTCGAAATTATTAATATGTATATACATGCCAAATTATAGCTTTCTAGTACTTAGATTCTCTGAGCTAAGCTGCGGACGGACAGACGGACAGAGCGAAACTATAAGGGTTCCTTGTTGACTTCGGAACCCTAAAAAATATATCATCATCTTTTTGGTCTCGCACGGGGTTTTTTATTTTTACTACTGTATAATTTTTATGCTTATTTCTCGTGTCTCCTGTGCGGGTCACAAATAAATATTTTTTCTTCTTCTTCCGAATTGAGAACCTCCTCCTTTTTGGGAAGTCGGTTAAAATCGTCCCTATTTGAAATACCTTTAACTAGTTCAATTGATTAGACCTCATTGACACGGAACTGGAGCAACCGTACTTAGAATATGTGTCGAAATATTTATTCACAGCTTATTGCGGGGTCAATAGCCGCTGGTCGTTTAGTTACAAAATTGATTTTTTTATTAGACATACATAATCTCGACGGAGATGCTCGTGGTTATATAAAACATCCACACGAGTTGATCTTAAAGTACTGGTACTCAGCTACATCCGGTTAGGTTGGAAGCCGACCCCAGGATAATGCAGTTGGTAAAACGCAGCAGATTGATGCATACACTCGACAGAAATCCTTTTGCTGTTGTATGTGTAAGTTGAATGGACTGTGTGATAGATAATATTGCTAAAAAGGAAGTGGAAAATGAGATGTTGACCGACAGAGATGTATGGGAGAAGAAGAGATGCTGCGCCGACCACTAATACATTTTGATAAGGACAGGAGGATCCAAGTTCATCAACATCATCGGGGAGCAGTGGTGGCCCAGTGGTTAAGGCCTACAAGATGTAGGTCGTGGGTTCGAACCCAGGCAGTCAGCCTTTATGTTAATTATTTCATCACTACTGCTCTCAAAACGGTGAAGGAAAACATCGTGAGGTAACCGGCATGTCTTAGAACGAAAATTCGATGACATATGACATCCAACAGGCTCTGGCCCGCGTGGTGGATTACGGAGATAATCCTCTCACAGAGATGCGTCTCAGTGCGGAAAAGTGGGTCCATCTATCCTATCATCTTCAGCAAATAGTTATTTGTATTACAAGGGGACAAAGTAATATTTTGTTCTTCCAGGGCGTTATTTTGAATTCAGAGCTAAGCGGAGCTTAGCGGGGAATTCAATATACGCCGCCCGAGCACAACATATTTTTCAATACAGTTGTTCAACATGGCGTACTTTCAGAGGCTAGAATTATGATTCGAAAATTAAATCTTATGCATAGGCATCTTTCTGTTACGCGGTCGTGACTTTTGTTTACGAGCTCGATCATTAGTTGTGCAGTTTAGTTTTAAATTTATAAGTCAATTTAAAAAGTTTAGTAGCAAAGAGTTTTCATACATAGAATAAAATGGGATAGATTTTATACGAGGAAAAATGAATGATTCCGTACGTTTTAGCATTGAACTCTCAAAAGTCTTTTTAATTGTTGTATAATATATTTAATTACCAGTTTTAATTTAATTATTTTCACATCAACATTTGTCTAAAATCGAATAGGCTGTATAGACTGTTTTCGTTGTAAAAAATGTCCAGTTGCAAAAACGCGCCTTTAGTTATAGGTCAATTTAAAAAAGTTTAGTAGCAAGGAGTTTTCATACATAGAATAAAATGGAATAGATTTTATACGAGGAAAAATAAATGATGCCGTACGTTTTTGCATTTAATTCTCAAAAGTCTTTTAAATGGTTGTTTAATATTTAATTACCAGTTTCAATTTAATTATTTTCACATCAACATTTGTCAAAAATCGAATAGGCTGTGTAGGCTGTTTTCGTTGTAAAAAAAATATGTCCAGTTGCAAAAACGCGCGAAAATTTTATTTTTTTGTGAATTAACAAATCTAATTCTTTGATTTGTTTTTACTATTTCCCACAACTGTATTGAAAAATATCGTGTGATACACGGGCGTGTAGGTAATTGCAAACTCGTGTCATTAAAAACCCTCGCCTTCGGCTCGGGCTTGTTAATGACAACTCGTTTGCAATAACCTACTTTCCACCCTTGTATCACAATGTACTATTGTCCCCGAGTGATACACACTATTTTTCATCACTACCTAAGAGAAAAATAAAAAGCTACGAGTACCTACCTACTCGAAACTAGTATTTCCTCTATGGCGAAGCCTAGTGTGAAAAATATCCGAGAAAAAATAAATTTAAAGAAAGAACTACAGTTTTTTTAAAGCACATTGCCGCTATAATATAAGAACCAGCCAGTAACTTATTCAAACATATGCGTTCGAACTATTTGGTTAACTTCACATTATCACTCATCATCATCACTTATCAACAAAGACTCCTTACTAACCAATCACAAAAATGTGTTTATCACCATAGAGAATTGAATGTTAGTTAGTGATATTTTTTTTACATTAGACCTTCACGCGAGCGCCTCCAACCCAACTACGCAAATCTATCAGAAGCACGAAGCGGACCAATCAGAAAAGAGAAAGCTCAAACTCCTACGGGCGCAAAACTGGATTTGGCTCCCGCTATCCTCTATAGACAATTGTCGTTTTTCGAATAGGTGTGATGAAAATCATATTATTCATCATTCTACATCGTGAGGAAACCTGGTCCTATATAGATAATCCTATCCCCGTCCTGTGGGGCCTGTGGGGTTCCCAGAGGCGGCTTAGTTAACTTTGACACCAGAGGTGGCTTCATCGTTTCTGCGTCAAAACGTCCACTGCTGGACATCTCCCCCAAGTGTGTTCACCTCAATTGCTCCTGTGCGTTGCGCATTCGATCCTAAGGCATTAAGTCCACCTCTGTACGTGTTTTTAAAGTATAAAAAAAACCCAGCGAATTCGCGGTCGCCATTCCAGAACTTTTCGGCCACATTGACCATCCGTGTCAAAGTTATCTGGCGTCAAAAATAATGTTTTGTTATCGTTGTTCACAGATGTCGCTAGTTATGTGAGTGTGTGACGTCACAAGATGGCGGTGGGCGAGGCGCGCGTGCCTCTACTGCACGGTGACCGGCCTGCGCCCGCGCACCAGACCAAGACAGGTCAGTAGCCAGGCATCAAGGCGACACGCGAGAACTGGGTTGTGGAGGTCATATATAGGCAGCCGCTCCATGTATTGTACTGGTGTGTTGGGAAAAGATTAGGCAGAAATGTCCACTTCTGGGATACAGGCTTCCTATTTTTTAACCCCGACGGAAAAAGAGGGGTATTATAAGTTTGACGTGTATTGCTGTGTATTTGTGTATCTGTCTGTGCCATAATTCAAAATTCAAAAAAATTCAAAATCATTTAATTCGGATAACTTAATCCATACAATTCTATATAATACAACTTCAACATATAAAAACAATTACATAAAATAAAAATTAAACATTCAAATAACCCGCATAATAAAGGATCTCCATAGCGGAGAGGAGATCCTATCAGCCAACGTCTTCAGTATTCCGTTGCAGCTGCCACGCATTCTGCAGATCAGGGAGACAGTTTTTTTGCGGATGACGGCATGAAAGCCATCAGTGCGATACAGCGCAAACATCCCCGACGCACTACAGAAGCGAGGCAGCCCCAACATCATCCTGAAGATGTTGTTGTACTGGACGCGCAAGACATCCAGCGACCTTACCATAATACCTCATAAACGGATGAACTGATTAAGTTTATTTTTTTGGATGGTATAACTATCGAAAGTGTTCTTAGCTATGTTTGATGTAAATCGCGGTTCAGCCGTTTAAAAGTTATGCTCATTTTCTCTTAGAATCGGGCTATTTTCGCAAGATATCGTGTTATAATTACGTGTTTCGATGGATTGTTAAGTATTTGCGTCGGAGGTTTTTAATTTAACTTGTGAGAAAGAGTGGGACGTTCCAACCGGCCGGCGGGCCCAGTGCAGGCTTAGGGCTCCCACACATAACTGCGAATTCGCAACGCATCGCAAATATCTGCAAGCTCGCACGTACTAAAACTATCTAAATCGCATCGCATCGCAGTTATGTGTGGGAGCCCTTGGTGGTTGTCACTTGTCTACGTTTTGGTTCTAAGACATTATGCCGGGTTCCTCAAAAAGTCAAGATGTTCTCCTTCGCCGTTTTGGGAGCAGTGTTCATAAAATAAATTTCACAAATAAAATGCTTGCCTGGGTTTGAATCACAGAACAGAAAAAACGCCTCCTACAGCGACTTACGACCCGTTTAAAGCCGTTACTACTGGGCCACTACGACTCTTGGACAGATTGCTTGGCTTTTGTCACTCGTGTGCACTCGTGCAACGGGCCGTCTACGGCAGACTTGATCGGTAACCTAATTGCACAAGTGAATAAACGACGCGATGTGGATTTCCGTCTATGTGATTGGTCGATTGATGCCGGTCAAACCCTTTGCCTTGAATTCACTTGCGCAATTAGGCTGCTGTTAGGTCCATCTCATGGGCGACCTGCCGCGCGCTCTCGATCCTTCCACTCCATGAATTACAAGTCGCTCGATAGAGTTGTTGCCTCGTCGTAGAATAGGCAATGTCTACAATAAATATAAATAATAGGTAAAAAAAAAATCATTAAAAAATATTTTTTTTTTTAAATGTTTTTCGTATTCTTCTCAGTAATCCCTTTAATTTGATACCCATATCATGGCAATGCACAAAAAATAACTAGTCCGCCATCTTGGGCCGTCCGCCATATTAGATTTAGAATGACTTCACTTAGCTAACTATGCATTGTCGTCCAAACTAAACATGTAAGCAAAATTTCATCTTAATCGGTGGAGGATAACTGCTTTAAAATTCAGTTGCAAGATTTGACCCGAACACACTTACATACATACATTGCAAGTTAAATAAAAGCTTGTTTAAAACCCGATTTAGGTCGATTCACAGTTAATGTCGTCTATAGTCTTTCGCATGAATTTGCTACTACGTTCTCGCGGAGTGTTCCGAGCCATCATAAGATTTGATACTACCTGTAGGTACCTACGCACTGCCTCGAAAACACCAACCGTATCACAAAACGAGATATCATCTACCACCCGCAGATATAGAAGTGGCCACTCAACGTAATGACATAAGTGACGTCCAATAGTCACTGATGATAAGTGATAAGAAGACAGTGATAATATTATGTTATTGTCAGTAGATATGATGCAGTAATCAACGATGGGTTTGTTTAGTCGCTGTGTTCATTGATAAGGTCGAGTGGTGATGGCAAGGGAGCTTCGGATACGTGCGGATCATTTGATCCGAGTTCAATCATCGGTTAGGGCTGTTCGGATGTAGTCAACACTGTCGAAAATGATATCGGATATCTGTCCGATCTTCAAAAAGGATATCCGGCCGGACATGTACGATTTGCATATCATAACAACGCAACGCACAAACTCATGAACGGTAGAACGGTATGGGACTATTAAAAGGGGTTATTAAAAGTTCATTAAAAACAAGAAATACACACATGAAATAAAAAGATATGGTTTTATTACATAAGCGAATTAAATAAAATACATTTAATGATATTTTCGTAATATTTCGAAAATTCGGTGTTCGGCCGGACAATGGCTACAATCGAGTGAATATGCGACCGGATACTAGCTTACTATCCGATATTCGGCGGAATAGTAAAAGTAAGCCGAATACTGAATAGTTACCGGATATCTGTTTCACGTTTAGTCTTATGACTCAAGGCATGATTTACCCAGAGTTTGACAGGTTCCAATCCAATTGCATAAAATTGTAAGACGTAATATATCATGGCATACTTTTGTTTTTTCTAACTTTATTTACGCATAACTGCTTACGCATAATTTTTAAAGCTTAATACTATGCTTATTTTATTTATTATAATAGTCTTTAGTCTTTTATTTAGTATAATTATTATATTATTAATATTTTTTTAGTAGTATAGTCATTATGCTTAGTAACATTATGCGAATTAAAATGGCTTAGTCGTTAAATACCCAATTCGTAAAATGCCCAACAGCTAGAAAAAGGGCTAATTCGCTAAGTACCTAGTTCTGAAAATACCTATTTCTGGAAATGCCTAATTCTTAAAAAGCCCAATTCTCAAAAAGTCCAATTCTTAAAAATCCCAATTCTTAGAAAGCCAAATACTTAAAAAGACCAATTCTTAAAAAGGAAATTTTTTGCCAACTAGATGATAATTCGAATAATAATAATGTAAGTGCCTACATATGTATACAAAACTAGTCGACCCGCGCAACTTCGTCTGCTCCGCTTTCTTTCTCTTTCTTTCTTCCTATTTCCAGAAATAGGTATTTTCAGAACTAGGTACTTAGCGAATTAGCCCTTTTTCTAGCTGTTGGGCATTTTACGAATTGGGTATTTAACGACTAAGCCCTCCACGACACAGGGAATCCTAGTGTGGAGATCAGTGATTTATCTGATATAAAATGTATTTTTCTTGAACAATAAAGAAATAATTAATTATTATTGCATTTATTTATTTTATATACATTTTTAAATATTATTCTATGTAAAAAATTATAATTAAAACATTTAAAAATACAAAAATAGTAGCCCACCGGTATCGGGAACAGGGTCCAAGCTACCGGTGGTCAGGGCTCCTGAGAGAGGAACCTCCTGACTATACGCGCCGTGTCCAGGGGTACCGCTTTCTGGATCAAGCCCTTGATCCAGCTGCCCAACGAGAGCCTCCTCAGATGTTCGTCGAGGCTCTTGGCTATTATACCATTGGCCGTCACGACTATCGGCACAATGACTGCTGTATTCACATCCCACATGTCGACAACCTCGCGAGCCAGATCAAGATACTTGCTTTTCTTATCTCTCTCAGCCTTCACGAGGTTCTCGTCATGGACCGCTATATCAATAATCATTGCGCGACGCTCTGGTCGGTCTATCACCACTATGTCAGGTTTATTGGCAACAATAGTCCTGTCAGTGATGATAGACCGATCCCAATACAACGTGACATTGCCTTTTTCGAGAACTGGGTCGGGCTCATACTTATAGTAAGGCACTTCCGATTCCACAAGATTGTATTTAAGAGCAAGTTGCTGATGGATAATCCTGGCTACAAGGTTGTGTCTATGCAAATAGTCTCCGTTAGCCAGACTAGAACAACCGGAGATAATGTGACGGATAGATTCACCCGGCCGGTGACATGCCCGACAGATGTCAACTGTGCCATCCTTCACAATGTATTTCCGGTAGTTGTTCGTCATCATAACTTCATCCATAATCGCAAAGACAAAACCTTCGGTTTCCCCGAAAAGGTCACCAAATCGAAGCCAGGCCACGGACGCTAAAAGATCTACATCGGACCCATGTAGGACCCGGTAGAAGCGTCCGTGAAGCTCCTTGCTCTGCCATACCTCCCTGCGGTCATTAGTATCTAATACTATAGGTTTGCGCCAGTTCTCGTTAGCCAAGGAGAGCGGGGTAAGGCCCTTGTCCACCGCTACCACATCTCGATGCATACCCACGTCAGCGGCCTGGAAGTATTCCCTAAGACTGCATACCTCGCGGTTGTGCAGGGTCTTAGCATTTAAAAAGCCTCGACCCCCACACTTCCGCGGGATATACAGTCTCATGACCGATAATTATAATAATAATAAAAAAAAAAAAAAATATAAAAAAAAATAATAAATAATAATATAATAATATAATATATATTAAATGCACTTGAAATTAAAACTAGAACAATTCTTACACAGCATAGATATCACCACCCTAAATCAACAATCGAAAGAGTGATTATGTCCAGGAAAGAGGGGGGCAGAGGGTTAATTGAAATATCACATTTACACAAAAGGCAAATAATTAACCTAAAACAATTATTTTATAGCAAGAAGAACACTAGTCAATTACATAAAACAATAACAGAGATAGATAACAAATATACACCACTGAATCTTAGCGAAGGTAATACTGAAACAATAGACAATGCAAGACACATAGAAGAGATACATAAAAAATGGAGACAGAAAGAACTACACGGAAGACATCCTAACGATCTATACCAAACACACATTGATAGGGAAGCTTCCAACAAATGGCTTGAATTAAGTGGGCTGTTTCCAGAAACAGAAGGATTTATGCTAGCCATTCAAGACCAAGTCATTAATACCAAAAATTATAGAAAATATATTATAAAAGATAGTACAGTTAGAAACGATTTATGCAGAAAATGTCACAGCAAACCTGAAACAGTACAACATATTACGGGAGCTTGTATGACATTGACTCAGAACGACTATACTCACCGGCATAATCAACTTGTTAATATTATACACCAAAAACTTGCAATCAAACTTAAACTCGTGCAGGATCCGTACACACCATATTACAAATATTCACCCAGAGCTGTTTTAGAAAATCAATTATACAAAATATATTATGACCGCACAATAATTACAGATCACACTATTTATAACAACAGACCAGATATAACACTTGTTGATAAAGAAAACAAACACACATACATAATAGATATAGCTGTCCCAAACACTAATAATATACAAAAAACTATCTCGGAAAAAATTAGGAAGTACACAGAGTTACAAGAAGAAATTACCAGAGTTTGGAAAATGAACAGAGTTACAATAGTTCCAATAGTAATATCAACAACAGGTGTTATTCCGAAACAAATATACAATAGTTTTAATGTTCTCAATCTATCAAAATACACATACCTAACACTACAAAAAGCTGCAATATTGAACACTTGCCGAATAGTAAGAAAATTTTTACAGTTAGATTTAGATTACGATTTGAGTGCAGTACAAAATAATTTACCAGTTCAAATAGAAAATTAGGATTTCACCTTGGTTCACACCCGTGAGATCTTATAAAAACACCAGGTTCTTACCTGAAAAACTTAAGTTTAAAAACCAAAATAATAATTATTATTATTATTATTATCAGTAACTGCTACCAAGAGTAGATTACAGTACGTTCGTTGGTATCTGTCCCGATGTGGAAAAAAAATATTGGGTTTATTACGCACCCGCGTAAAAATCAATATTCTTTAATTATTTTCAACTTGATTTTAATTATTAAAGTAGCTAACTTTTACCAGATCAAATCAAATCAAATCAAATGTTTTTTATTTCACATAGGCCTACATGGGCACTTATAAAACGTCGACAAAAGGAGCACGGTTCGGGTTAGTCGTTTCCTGTGGAGAAGAACCGGCAAGAAACTCCACGGTTAGTCTTTTAAAAAAATTGGTTTGTTTTTACAATATTTCCACGTTACAGTATTAGTGCTTAGATATGGGGGGACAACGTAGGCCCGACAATAAGTCGTAAGAAACTAAAAAAAAATTGTATAAACGAGAGAGTTAACAAATATTAACAAGCGTCTAGAAATCTAGAAGGCCTACAATGTTCACACATTCACAAAACAATCAGTAAAAGAATCTATACAAAGGAAAAAATAAATAAAAATATATAACAAGACTAAATTTAACATGTGGCACAAATGTTGTTATCAGTGCTGTAACTATTCATAGCAAAGGGCTATAAAGATTATTGAAATCATTGTAAAAAGTCTAATTAAAAGAAAGAAAAAAAGTAAAAATGAGATTGAGAATAGTTAGAGACATCCACATATTTGTGCCGTTTATGAGTTACCAGGGAAGCCGCATGCGCAGAAGGAGCTAAAATTTGTATCTTCAACGTAGTCCTTGATTTTGTAATATGCTTTTTTAATAAGGACACGTTTGATGTAGTTTTTGAACTTTCCATCGGTCAATTCTATAACTGGCTTTGGCAACTTGTTATAAGGAGCCTTTGTCAATCAGAAAATTATCCTAAAGGATCAGGAATTCAGGTCATGATCTACTCATTTTCCAAGTTTCATCCAAATCCGTTCAGCCGTTGAGTCGTGATTGTAATCTTTGATCTGATTGAGAATTTGGCTTTCGCGAGGGTACGCAGAATATGGTTTGTTCTGCGTACTCCCGCGAAGGTTCTTGGCCCAAAATAAAGTTTATAACAAAAAAAAAAAAGTAACTTGTCGTTTGAAAGTCGGTTTGATTTCTTTGTTAAAAAGTTCTTATTTTTCTCTTTTTAGTTTAGGTATCTTCTTTATATTACCATGCAAACTATTAATAGCCAGAGTGCTTCTCATAACAATTCCAACAAGCCTAAACACGACTGGGATACATTGTTTTATTACGGAGTTCCGTTGCCTACCTTCCGGCTTCATCATCAGATCAGTTCGATGGTACCATTTTCATTAACACCATTTATTTAAATTTACTTCGTCACAGTCATTTAACTATTCGAGATATCTTATACCCAAAACATACTTATCATAGAGAAGCAGAGTGGTGATCTTCTTCATCACCTTACCATGTTGATGAAAATACCACGGGGTCTCATTGCTAAGAAAAAAAATTTTGTTCAAATAAATCTCACTAGATGGCGCGATATGCACCTCCAACTGTTTTTGAATGTGTGTAAAATTAACATTTTCTGGAATTGAACACAAACATTGTATGTTCTTGTTTAATCAACTCTCCTAAGTACAAAATTATAGAATATTGGGCTCTTATCTTAATCCACATTTCAAAGATTATTAGACGGATCATTTAAAATTGATGCCAATAGATGGCGTATTTTTAAATTTCTGGGGCATTCCACTCGATTGTTAAAGTTTGCATTTTAACAAATTTTGGTGCAAAAAAAAACTGTAAAAACGTGCAAATAAATACTAGAAAACAAACCTTCACGGTATTTAAAGAAAAAAATATTCACGAGCCTAGTAAACCCTTTTACTTACTAGTCGCTTTTATATAACACCATCTATCTATCACCGTGAAACAGAACCGAATGCGTTCGATGTACAAAAAATTGCCAGATTAAGCAGACGAAAAACGCTAGTTACGTCGGCACGGTTTCTTTGTATGGGATGAGGTATCTGTATGCTAGTATTATATTATCTGTGAAAAGACCAAAATCACTTTAAGTGTACCTATACAATTTGAAGAGTTCCCTCGATTTCGCCGGATCACATCATCAGATACTGACCTGATGACCATGGGACCAACGGCCCTTTCAAACAATAGAGCAATTTTCTAAATCGGTCCAGGCGTCTTTTAGTAATCGGGGATCATACTTAAAAAAATTGCTTCCGACGAATTGAGAACTTTCTCCTTTTGTGAAGTCGGTCAAAAATCTATATAAACATACTTTTTAGGGCTCCGTACCCTTAGGGTAAAAACTGGACCCTGTTACTAAGACTCCGCGGTCCATCTGTCTGTCTGTCCGTCTGTCACCAGGCTGTATCTCATGAACCGTGATAGCTAGACAGTTGAAATTTTCACAGACGATGTATTTCTGTTGCCGCTATAACAACAAATAAAAACAGAATAAAATAAATATTTAAGTGGGGTTCCCATACAAAAAACGTGAATTGTTCTCCGTTTTTTGCGTTAATGTTACGGAACCCTTCGTGTGCGAGTCCGACCCGCACTTGGACGGTTTTTTACTTTACGGGTCATTGTAACGCATAGATACGGGGTATAGCTAGTAGGAAACAAGACTAGGTATATTAGTTGTTTACGTTCGTTTATCCTGCCATTGTTCTATTGTTCCAACTCTATCGAACAGTTGCTACTAACCGGTGGTATACAAAGCATACGTCGAATAGGGATATTTCCTGGGTAGAAAACTGATAATTTTATTTCATCCGTCAGGGAGATTATCAAACAATATTGGACACGTATTTTTTGCTTTACCAAATCAATATAAATTTACAAAGTTAAAGCGCATCAAAGTTCAGGAGTGGGAGCTTGTGACGGCACTAAGGCAGTATAAAGTGTACTAGCGGCGTGCCGTCACACGATATTTCAACGCATTATATCGTTGTCACTTTGTTTGCGTGTCAAAAGAAAAAATACGTGTCCAATATTTTGCCCTATTATACCCTTATTCCTACCTGACGGACAAAAAACAAATTTTTAGTAAACTACCCCATAGACATATTAAATAGTATGACTGAAAATACCTACAAAAAAAAGGTGCCTACCTAAAACTTCAGATGTCTCATAAAACGGCTGCCGATGCTAAGGTTGTGTCGAAGGAACACACACACTCACAAATCTCAATAATACAAAAAGAAAACAACCCTTTGACAGGACTACCACGAACACAACCACAAAACGAAACCAGTGATAAAATATGGCTCTGAGACGTGGTCGCTTACAATGGGCCTCATCAGAAAGCTTACTTCACTCAAAAGGCAATGGAGAGGGCTATGCTCGGAGTTTCCTTGCGTGATCAAATCAGAAATGTAGAGATCCGCAAGAGAACCAGGTTTACATAGCCCGAAGAATTGCCAAACTTAAGTGGCAGTGGGCAGGGCACCTTGCACGCAGAACGGATGGCCGATGGGGCGACCGCGAACAGGAAGACGTTGCTTTGGAAGACCTCCCACCAGGTGGACCGATGACCTGGTAAAGCTTGCGGGGATCCGCTGGTTACAAGACACACGGGACCGGTCAATGTGGCGACGCTTGGGGGAGGCCTATGTCCAGCAGTGGACGTCTTTTGGCTGATATAATGATGATGTGTATGTATAGAACATCGCAGCGCCTCCATGTTTTTCTATCTCAATGAAACTACCCTATTCCGTCGGCAAAGTCAATCCGCGGTCCTGAAGCAGCGCATTCTTCCTCTTAACAACTAACCGGATACAGCTGAGTACCAGTATTTTACATGGAGCGACTGCCTATCTGACCTCCACAACCCAGTAACTGGGTAACACGGTAACCTTTGGCAAAACTGGTGTCAGATCTCAATCTTCTGACTACCCGTAACGACTGTCAAAGATCTTCAAATGACAGCCGGGACCAACGGCTTGACGTGCTTTCCGAGACGAGTCTAGGAATGTTAAGATTCACCCATCCACGGACCGACCTCGGTAAGCGTTGCTTTGACTTCAATTTATTTGGATGTAAGCAGAAAGTACAGTACAGAACGCCATCTGCAAAAAAAATTAATTTTTCATGGTCTCGCGCTTGACCACTATCTCACCTGATGGTAAGCGATGATGTGGTCGACGGTGAAGCACGCTTGCCTAGAAGTAACCCATTCACTCTTGACATGAAGACTCCTAGATTGTAGCTATCGGGAAACACAGACTCCGGCAGGGAATGCCACTCCTTAGCTGTACGCATAATAAAAGTATTCCCAAAACGTTTAGTGCGTGGCGCATCGCCGTACGTCTGGTAGTCCCATGATGGAACGACGGGCTGGAAGGAATTAGTTCATGTAATTCCATCGCCCGAAATGTAATTGATAAAAATCCGACAAGCTGGCAACTCGACGACGATGTTCAAGGCTCTGTTGCCTTGACTTGACCAGTGCCTCATCGCCGATGAGCCTCTTGGCCCGCTTATCGATCAATTCTAGTGCATCAAGCTGGTATTTGGCAGATTCGTCCCACACCGTTTTTATGCAGTGTCTGACCATGTATGTTTGCGACGAGACTCACCAACCAATTGAATGGTTTTTGTAAATAAAGTATGTATTAGAGTCATACGTCTGCTCGCGCCCGAGCGCCGTGTGGGAATGAAGACGTTGTAAACACGTCGGTCCTATTTATAAGCTCGGTTTGTAGGGGTATTTTGAATCGCATTTTTAAGGTAGTAATATAACGTCCTTAACGTTTATTTATGCGTATTAGGTTTTGGTAATACCAGATTAATAAAATAGAAGCATTGAAATATATAAATATTATAGTTTTCATACTTGAAACGTAAAATCAATTTCATGTGAATGCGTGCGTTCGCTGCGCGCGCTTGTTTCCAACTGGTCCTGCAGATGGCAGCAAGTAGTTTTATATGTCGGCGTTTTGCGTACAAAAATTCTTGTAAACAAACAAAATTGTTGAAATTTGTAGACCCTTACAAATTCGCAAGCTGGCGGACCAAAACCAGATGTATCCTCCGACTGCACAGCATGATTTTCTTCTTGTTTACGTCTTTTTAGTTTGATTTTTAAGCAGTCGGGTTTTTTGTTTTTTTTAATTAACTTTTTTTATTTACAACTTTTTAGTTATTTTTTTTAGAATTAGGTACATTTAAACATATAAGTGTTATATATTTTTGAAATTGCCTCTTATAATCCTTTATTTTGATACCCCACACGATGGGTTTGGAAGAATAAAAAAAAGAAATTCCCCACAAAATGGCGCCCAAAAGCCGCCATTTTTGTTATTCCAATTTTAATGTACCAGTGTGCCAGTGACACTCGCAGAATTAAGACGAATCGATTGACGTAAGAATCATCAAAATCGTCCAACGCGTTTGGTCTCTAGAACGCCACATAGGAACAAACATACATACATACATACATACATACATACATACATAGACTGATAAACACATTATCCTCTTTCGGTAGTCGGGTAAAAAAGAATCATCAAAATCGGTTCACATAGTAAAATGTTCAGAGGTAACAAAATAAAAAAAAATGCACTCGAATTGATAACCTCCTCCTTTTTGAGAAGGTGGTTAAAAAATAAAAGTAAATTGATAAAAGCATAATTATGTTGTTATGACTGTTATTAATTGCTATCTCGTGCAGTAGTAGGACGCGGGGTGACATTCTTCTCAGAAGATTGTGTTATGAGAGTCAATTAACATAACATCACGCCAGTAGTCCCCAAGGGATTAGCACAGGTGTTTAGTTCAACCACATTTCGGTATTTAACATAGAGGGTTCTTCTTCTTGGTCGCGTTCTTCATTCAAAAAAATCAAAATCAAAATCAAATGTTTTTTATTTCACATAGGCCTACATGGGCACTTATAAAACGTCGACAAAAGGTGCACGGTTCGGGTTAGTCGTTTCCTGTGGAGAAGAACCGGCAAGAAACTCCACGGTTACTCTTTTAAAAAAAATGGTTTGTTTTTACAATATTTCCACGTTACAGTATTAGTGCTTAGATATGGGGGGACAACGTAGGCCCGACAATAAGTCGTAAGAAACTAAAAAAAAATTGTATAAACGAGAGAGTTAACAAATGTTAACAAGCGTCTAGAAATCTAGAAGGCCTACAATGTTCACACATTCACAAAACAATCAGTAAAAGAATCTATACAAAGGAAAAAATAAATAAAAATATATAACAAGACTAAATTTAACTAGACTAAATTTAACATGTGGCACAAATGTTGTTATCAGTGCTGTAACTATTCATAGCAAAGGGCTATAAAGATCATTGAAATCATTGTAAAAAGTCTAATTAAAAGAAAGAAAAAAAGTAAAAAATGAGATTGAGAATAGTTAGAGACATCCACATATTTGTGCCGTTTATGAGTTACCAGGGAAGCCGCATGCGCAGAAGGAGCTAAAATTTTTATCTTCAACGTAGTCCTTGATTTTGTAATATGCTTTTTTAATAAGGACACGTTTGATGTAGTTTTTGAACTTTCCATCGGTCAATTCTATAACTGGCTTTGGCAACTTATTATAAAAGCGTATACTGTTTATAAGAAAAGACTTGCTAGTTTTCGTTAATCTGAATTTGGGTATTACAATTTCATGCTTACTGCGTGTATTTAAATTATGGAAATCGCTTCTAGTTTTGAAAAGCCCTCGATTTTTGCGGACATACAAAATACATTCCAATATATAAAGAGAAGGTAGAGTCAGTATATCGATCTCTTTAAATTTTTCTCTGAGGGACTCTCGTGGACTCATTTTATAGATTGCGCGGACTGCCCTCTTTTGTAAGATGAAAATTGAGTCAACGTCTGCAGCTGATCCCCACAGCAGAATGCCATAAGACATAATACTGTGGAAATAAGCATAGTATACTAACCTTGCTGTGGCTACATCGGTTAACTGCCTTATTTTCCTTACTGCATATGCAGCCGAACTTAACCGACCCGAAAGAGTTCTAATGTGCGCGCCCCACTGCAATTTTGAATCGATAGTAATCCCTAAGAATACAGTTTCCTTTATAACTTCAAGATTTTTGCCGTCAAGATTTAAATTTAGGTCACGTTGTGGTACATTTGGTAAGGAAAACTTCAGACATTTTGTTTTTTTCGCATTTAGTAAAAGATTGTTAGCTGCGAACCATTTCGAGAGAACAATCAGACTTTCGTTGACATGTAAGACATCCGTATCTTTCCTATCTATTTTAAAAATTAGCGAAGTATCATCAGCAAATAGAATTATATCCGATAATTTGGCCATCATAAAAGGGAGATCATTAATGTAAACAAGAAAAAGGAAAGGGCCGAGAATTGAACCTTGGGGCACGCCCATCTTGACTAGAGACCCGGAGGACGTCGCCCCATTAACATTTACTTTTTGCTGTCTGTTTGATAAATAGGAAAGCACAAGATCAGCAGATTTTCCTCGAATTCCGTAGTGGTGTAATTTACAGATCAGTGTGTTGTGGTCGACGCAGTCGAACGCTTTCGAGAGATCACAGAAAATGCCAATGGCATCCTGGGACTTCTCCCAAGATTCCAAGATGTGGCTGATGAGTTTTACTCCCGCGTCCGTTGTCGACCTACCTTTCGTGAAACCAAACTGTTGACTATGCAGGATCTTATTTGAATTGAAGTGAGACAACATCTGTTCCAGCATGATTTTTTCATAGATTTTACTCAATGCTGGAAGCACGGATATAGGCCTATAATTTGAGGGATCACTCTTACAGCCTGATTTGAAAATTGGTACTACTTTACTGTGTTTCATTAAGTCAGGAAAAGTGCCGCTGTCCAAACATTGATTGAATATGCCTGTTAGGACAGGAGCAATTGAGTCAATAATATCTCCAAGAACCCTAACGGATATCCCCCACAAGTCTTCAGTATTTTTTACGTTGAGACTTTTGAACGCGTTTTTAATTGTATCAATACATATTGATTTAAATTTAAAGGTTGGTATGTCTTTAGTAAAGTTTTCTTTAAGAAGAGCTTCAGCTAATTTAGATGAGGAGGGAAGAGACTTCGTAACCTCTAACGGAATGTTGGTAAAGAAATTTTCTAATGTCTCAGCGACTTCTTGCTTACCAGAAATGGTTTGATTAGATATTTTCAAAGACAACTCATTCTGATCGCTTTGTTGTGTCTTTCCAGTTTCTCTATTAATTATTTGCCACACAGTTTTTATTTTATTATTAGAAACACCAATTTTGTTAATTATTATTTGAGATTTTGCTTGAGCGCAGACTCTTTTGAATATTTTGGAATAGTTTCTAACATAAGTATGAAAAACTTGATCGGATGTCAAAGATTTTTCGTAATATAAATTATATAAGATATCTCGGCTTTTTCTTATGCCCACAGTGGCCCATTCACTAAATTTCGATTTGGAATTGTTGACTTTAACTGTTTTTAAAGGACACGTTTTATTGAATTCTTGGCAAACTGTAGAAAACAACGTGCCGCAATTTATATTGGGGTCTTTTGAATTAAAACTGGCATTACAAAGGTTGCTAAAAACATTATTATTAAAAGAATTTAATTTATTTTTAGTGAGACGTCTTAACCGAATTGATTTAGCTAGGTTAATTTTTTTATCTGACTCAAAAGATACTAGTTGACCAGTATGGTCTGACCTAACGCCACTAATTAAAAACGAATCTTTAACTTTACAATTAGTGAATACATTATCTATGCACGTAGCTGAAGTTGCAGTTATTCTTGTCGGTTCATTAAATAAATATTTTAAGTTAAATGATTTAAACAATGAAATGAGCTTACATTTTTCAGGTGAATTGACTAACATATCTATATTTAAGTCACCACAAACAAAAACTAATTTACTATCTCTGAAAAGTTTACTTAATAATTCTTCCATTGTAATTAAAAACAATGACAAGTTTGATGCTGGTGGTCTGTAAACACACAAGATAGTATGCCCCTCGACCTCTGCACATGCTACCTCACATAAGCGATCAACAGAGTAAGCAGTGATATCCTTTCTTTCCTTATATTTAAGATGACTATTACAAAGTATCAGGGTACCACCACCCACTGTGGATCTGTTGTACGCGCTGGCAACTGAAAAATTATTTACATTAAACAACATCATATCTGATTTTAACCAGGTTTCACAAAAACATAAGATATCCATGTGGTATTTATCTACTAACAATTCCACGTCTAAAATTTTGCCGGAGAAGCGATTTATATTTTGATGATATAGTAAAATAATACTATTCGTCTTCTCTTTTGTCGGCTCTAATAGTTTAAAGAATCTACAGTAGTATTATCAGAAAAACTAGATAATACTGTTAAATCACTAAACCTAGTCTCAGTTAAATCATCAATAACTGCGTGTATATTAAAAGCTAACAATGTAGCTAATAAATGTCGACTATTTTTGGGAAGAAACATATGGTTCCCAATCAAAACAAAATCACTAACAAAATTGTTGGTGTCAAAAAACAATAAACGGTCACTATGACGACAAGATAAAATATGCATCAAGTTATTTAAACTAGAAATGTATTCATTTTCCTGATCAAGTAACTTGTCAGAATAGGGCAATGCACATAATATTAATTTGCTTAATTTTAACTTAAGTAGGGTGTCGATACCATTAACTATGTCCCTTTTTGTTACATTAAGGCTATTTCCAAAAAGAAGAACTACAGTAGATTGCTCATTCAATTGTGTCTGTTGAATTTTATGAACAAGCTCATTAAAATGCATTTCATGAAAACAATGGTTCACTATTGTATGTTTAGAACGGTTATTTAACAAAGATCCAAAACCTGTTCCTAATTTATCAGAATATACTAAGATATTACTTTTGGTAGGGTTCAAAGTTTTTGTAGTGAGATCAATGGGTAAAGTTGTAGGAGCAACATGCTGTGACATGAGAGGTGGCGGAGCGGCAGCACAACTACAGGTGAGGTTGTTAGTCAGTGACTCATACCTCTCTGCATTATACTTAACCAGGTCCACCAACTCACAGGCCTCCTGCATGCGCTCACTCAACATCTGTTGACTACATTCATATTTACAAAATATTTCCCTTAGTGTATTTTCCCTACTCAATAATTCCCTTTGAAGGTTTTTAATGTCAACATCATACATTTGTGTACTAGTTTCTAATTTACTATTACATAAATTTAATTGGTTTTCTAAGTTTCTGAAATCTCTTCTAAGTTTAACATTATATTTGTAAACACTTTGAGTTTTTAAAAGTTTCCTATATTTCTTAATACTTTTATTTATTTTAATATATTTCTTAATTTTATTGTGACTACTTAGAATTGGACATTTAGCAATGGTATCATCCCCTGTAAGGTCTATGGTAATGGTGGGCCGCTCACACTCCAGTTCAGATGCATTAGCCAACAGCTCATTGTACAGGTTACTGGTGTTAGAAACCTCTTCGCTGACTTTCAGCGAGTCTATGGAGGTAAAGGTGTTATGAGCCTTGCACAATTCAGCTTCAAGTACAGATATACGCTTCAGTGCCTGGTCATGAGTGTCATGGCACTGTTGAAAATCTGACACTGAAGGTCATTACTGAAGGTCGTGTCCCTGAAAGGCCCTCGTGGCTTTATGTACGATGTTCTTCCAATTCAGTCGGTTCTCAGCTTCTCTCAGGGCGGCTGCAATAGAGAGTCCAGTGAGGGCGGTTACCTGGTCTGACCAGCGGTTAGGTGACCGGCCGCGAGGTCTTTTTCCATCCGCCTTGCCCATTACCACCAATTTCTCGAGATTGTCTGGTTCCCGACGGGCAATGTGACCAAAGTAACTGAGAATCCTTTGGTAGCAGAGCGTGGTTAGTCTGTCTTTTATGCCTAGTTGACCAAGGATACATTTGTTCGTTCTCTTGGCAGAGGGTTAGTTAGTTATTGCCATTTACACAAACTGAAAACTGAAAAGGTGAGAGGTCGGTTCTTGGATAGATCGTTTACCTGCATACAGCTGTTGATTCCGGCTACCATTTGTAGGCGTGAGTTAAGAATGTGATGTGTACTTACGTCACAGATAATATAATACTAGCATACAGAGGCCTTATCCCATACAAAGAAACCGTGCCGATTTAACTAGCGTTCTTCGTCTGATTAAGATGATTATTTTTATAAGAACTTCGATCGCGTTCGGTTCCGTTCCAAGGCTATAGATGGTGTTAGCAGCGACATGCAAGATTCTTTTTTTTTAAATTGTTGATAGGCTTGCGCTTGACCACTATCTCACCTGATGGTAAGCGATGATGTTGTCGACGATGAAGCACGCTTGCCTAGAATAAACCTATTCACTCTTGACTTGAAGACTCCCAGGTTGTAGCTATCAGGAAATACAGACTCCGGCAGGGAATGCCACTCCTTTGCCTCGTAAAAGCGTTTTCTCGGTTCGTGACTATTTTAGTGACGATTTATTTTATAGTATTTTTTGCTCGTTTTTACAGTTTCATTGTACCAAAATGTGTTACAATACAAATTTAAAAAATCGAGTTGCATGCCTCAGATATTTAAAACCGCGCCATCTATTGGAATCAATCTAAAATCATCCGTTCACATAATCTTTGAAATGTTAATATTCCATAATTTGGTGCTTAGGAGAGTTGATTAAAAAATAACATACAATTTTTATGATCAATTCTAGAAAATGTTAATTTTACACACAATTCAATAAAAATCCATTCATATCGCGCCATCTAGTGACATTTATTTAAACCAAATTTTCTTTATTAGCGCTGGGACCCCGTGCTTACGTCTAGTTAGTCATTAGACAGTTATCAAAACCAATTGATCTATTAGGCTTTTTGGTATCGCACGGGGTTTTTATTATTTTTTTTTTTTTTGTGTTTTTGCTTATCTCGTGTCTCCTGTGCGGGTCACAATTTTTAGGGTTCCGTACCCGAAGGGTCCAAACGGAGCCCTATTGCTGTCACTGACGTGTCTGTCTATCCGTCTGCCTGTCTGTCCTTCGTCTGTCACACAATTTTGTTCCGAAGAACTTTTGAACTTCCCATTGGCCTACGAACTTGAAATTTGCTGATAATGTTTATTATTACGTATACTTTACTAACAAATACCAATCCTACTATAATAATATAATATAATAATAATATAAATGCGAAAGTTTGTGAGGATGGATGTATGTATGTATGTTTGTTACTCTGTCACGCAAAAACTACTAAACGGATTTGGATGAAACTTTTCAGTAATATAGGTTATACATCAGAATAACACATAGGCTACAATGTATAATGATTTTTTGTAATTTGGGCAAAATATAACGATAAATATCAAGTAAATCGGAAAAAATTCTGCCCTCTGAGAGCTATATTCACGTGCGCTGCCTAAACCGTTGGAGATACACAAATATAATGTACCATAGGATTGTTTGTCTTAAATAGTTCAGCATATATTTACCTTTTATGTGGAAGCCACTATGACCAAAATAGTGAACCTTAAATACAATTAATTTTGATACTTTTTTAAAAGGAACATTTTAGAATATTTATCATACTCTTATCAAAATCGACACATTTGTCGCTTTAAATATTTAATGTAGATAAACTTTGTTTTTTACACTATACTCCATTTGCGACGCAAATTGCATTTGCTTTAGATGTTTATATAAGCCCATTTTACAGCCCGTTCAAATGGTAGCTGTAGTAAACAGTTGGTTTTGGTAACAGGTTTATGCTTTTTATGTCATCCTTATGTTTACGAGATAGAACTCAAAATCGGTTGAACGGACTGTAAAAAGATTTGGAAACATGTCTAATGTTATTTCAAATGGAGTTTAAGTAATTTGAACGCATAGTTTAAAAGTTATCACGATAAGATTGACTTGAATGGAGCTCGAGCGAGAAAAATACGCGCGGCGGGTAAAGAGGGGGATCGGGGGGAGAGATACACTACATAAATACGAAAAACTTTATTCCGTCAGTCACAAGTACGAGTTTCAAAATACCGATTTTCATAATTCCGAATGATTCAGAATTCCGAATATAACAACTCCGACATATCATTACTCCTATTTTTATAATTCCTAAATTTCAATATTCCTAACGTTTATAATTACTATTCTCAAAATAACGAGTTTCAATAGATCGAATAACAAAAAGTCCGACTTAATGGTAATTCGAAACATCAAAAATACGAATTCCGATTATTAAAATACCAATTAATACAATTCCGAAATAAAAAGCAAGCATGCAGCATGCAAGCAGGCATGCAGCATGCAAACAGGCATGCACATGCAGCAAGCATTGTTTCTGCCACGGCTCCGGCGCTGCGGGGTTTGGGCGGCCCCACGCGAGCTTATCCTCGCAGATGGTTTTAAAGCTCATCCCGCAGCTTCGGCTTGCCGGCCAGCCTCAGCCGCGGCGACGGGCCTTCAAATCACCTGCTCCTCAGCTCGCGGGCCGCCCCACCCCTCCGCGCCTACGCGGGCTTAAATTACACTCTAGGGTAGGGCAGACAAGACTGCGTGAAGTCGGTTTTGCAGCGATTCGTTTCTGTCACTAAATTTTGTAGCACAACATGTTGACTTTTAGTTTATTCGAAGTATTGAATATCGGAAAGTCGTTATTCGGTCCGAGAACCCTTCGAGCATTTGATTCTTCGAACGTATGAAAATCGGAAAACTATAAATCGCATTTACGACTTTCGGTAAAATGAATTTCGTGATTTTTAATAATAGACATTATAATTCTTAGGTATTATGAAATTCGGACTTATGAAAATCGGAACATCGAAATTCGGAATAAAATATTTCAAAGTATTTGGGTGTTCCCATATACAAATTATTCTAATCCTTTCAGTTTTGCTCGCTGCTGCCGAACAAAGTAATTCATTTCAATAAATTCAATAACATTACATACTAATCCTTGACTGACACGAACAGTAAAATAAAGTAACCTTTGTTGGTCCTGTTTGTTAATCAATGTCATTGTATGTTTCATGGCTGTGCTGATCTGTTTGTGATAAAAAACACACAGGCGAAGTTTAAAATAAAACTGTAACTTGATTGACTAACACACCCAGCGGTCGGCGCACAACCGAAACCAATGAGCTTAAATGAGCACTAAGAAAGGAATTTAGATAATTCCACCTACAAGGCTTTCCCTTTAATATAATAGGGGTTCAAAGATTGTATGGAATCCATCAGTTTTGAAGTTAGACACCTGAAATTTCGGATACGAGTAGAACTTATCAAATGCCACGCGAGCGAAGCCGCGGGCAAAAGCTAGTACATTGATAAATCTTTGGTACGGGGCCCTAATGTATGAAGTCCGACTCGCACTTGGCCGGGTCTTTTTTTCCTACTTTTCTTTTCTTTCTTTCGCTATCGACGATTGATGATGGATGCGTTCGCTACCGATGCTGCCATCGGTGACGATGGCATCTATCTATGACACTTAGTGAGGCCTATGTCCAGCAGTGGACATCTATCAGCTGAAATGATGACGATGATGGATGATGCACACAGCAAAAATGTGGAACTCTCACATGATTTCTTACCACCTTTAAACTCCTTCAAAGCAGTCGTAAGCAGACGTCTTTTCCCCTCGTTCCACCGTTCACCATCAGGCTAGATCGAAGTCATGAGCACGCTTATCAGCAAAGGCAAAAGCCACGTCAGGATCGTTGTGTCATTTTACCATTGGTCGTTGGCTGTATTCCTATCCTAACGCGACCAATAGGATAAAAACAGCACACACCAGAGCCATTATCTGTGGACCTGACTGAAACAATCCCATCCACCGGCTCTCTGTCGCTTTAGTACGGCTCGGTCAGCAAGTCGAGACTGTCGTGGCTTCACCACGTCATGTTATATAGCCAATTACCTTATCAGTATATTTAATATAATATGTCTGTTTCCGCAAAAGCTGTGCTCCAGTTTGAAGGGTATGTAATTAATAATTATTTTATTCGCAATGTACTGGTTTTTAGGGTACCGTACCTCAAAAGGTAAAAGGAAACTCTTATAAGATCACTCTCTTGTCCGTCTGTCTGTCCGTGTGTCACCACCGATTTTCTCAGGAACGGGTGGACCTAGCAAGTTGAAATTTATACCAGATACTGAGGTCTATAGTCCCTATGTATAAAAATCAAGGTCCTAAGTCAATACGATAAAAAAATATGGACAAATTTAGATTTCCGCGAAAACTTAAATTTACCGTAACAACTAACTTTTTATTTTTTTCGGTATTTTACCTTTACTTGTGCTGTAAGACCTTGTTTTTAACCAAAATTGACAATACCAGGTCAACCGGAAGTACCCTATAGGCTTTGAGTCGAAAACCTATATGTTAGTTCCCGTTGACCTAGAATCACGAAATTTGGCAAAAAATAAGGTATTGCAGCCCAAATAAAGGAAGAATTCCAAAAAATATAAAATGTCGAAAATTAAAGGGTGGTCCCCTTACATAGTTGACGCCACCCTAGGTACGGAACCTTTCGTGCGCGACTCCGATTCGCACTTGGCCGGTTTTTTTAAATAATTTATCTTGGTATCCCGGTGAAGTAGCAATATTTTTCTTTTCAAAGTCATTTATTTATTCGTTTATCCTCGCACTGGTACGCCTTGCAGCAATCACACCAATGGAGCACAATCTTATAATAAACTCACTATAAGTCCAGGTTTCCTCACGATGTTTTCCTTCACCGTTATCAGCGATGTCCAAGACAAACTAAGAAAGTACATAAAAAATATAGCTTATAGATGAATCACACACACATCGAATGAATCACATCAGAATTAGAAGTTGACTATTACGGCAAATTAAGGTTACACTAGTCGAAAATTCTTCCATACAAACGTAGTCTGGCTTTTACTCCACTGTTTGACGATGTACGTTCAAAATAAAAAATTATATCAATTTGTCTCATCATTGTCTAGCCCTGTATGGAAATAAAAAAGTAAATAAAATAAATATTTGAAAGTTATGAGCGTCGTAAGTTCCACATTTCGACACTAATTTTTACGCATTTTTGGGCGCAAATAAATACCATAAGAAGACGGATAATTGCAAAACGGCCACGATACAGGGATGGATTAGTAGTTCAACAATGCAAATTATTTTATTTTGAGCAAATACGCTTAGTCGTTTTTTCATGATATCCAGACGCCCAAAGGTCTGTTTATAAAATTTCGCGCACTCGGTTTCGTCCTAAATCATCATCCATTTCGCTACAAATTTGCAAAAGTGTGTATTCGTACGCGAACTAGCTTCTTACTGCTCATAACAGCATCTATCTGTTCCGCACGTGTTGTCGGTTAATATAGCATGCATTTTAACCCCGCGCACAAAATAGTTCGTGCCGTCGACTAGTGTACCCTTAATAATTTATTTGTAAATGAGCTTTTCCAAAATGTTGTCGTTAGAACAGTTAAATGACATAATATCTAAAATTTCGGTCACTAATAAAATGATAAATGATTTTATTTCTGTAAGTAGGTTTGTACAAACACTTTTACATGCCGATCATATTTTTTAAAACTAGATGAGGTCGGTGTTTCCTGTCTGACTACTCTGAGAAGAAAGGCCGAATCAAACTCAGAGGTCACAGTCTCTTTTAAAGTCCAGACAAAATCTTGGTTAGATCATGTGAAGACCATGTAGATTGATGTCTGAAATGGTCTTTTGAGGCAAGAACCAGCCAGATTGAGTGGACCTGTCTAGTCAGTGCACGCATTTGTTGTTGCAGCTCAACTCACGATTCGACGAACAATACCAAAGAAAGGACATTCTGGTAGGCCGCATAAATTACTCAAACAGCCAGACCATGATTAAAAACTAACTGAGAAAAAAAATAACTAAAAAAAATTTAATGATCCACATATTCTTCACATTCACAATAATTAAAATAATATAATAAAATACTTTAAATAGTAAATATTCTTGTCATTGCAAGAAAACCAACAAAATAGAATCATAAAATAACATGTGAGAGCAAAAATACTTACCAAAAAACATGGACACTCGCTTTCAACATCTTGGAGTAGTCGTTGACAGCTGCTCCTTTGACCTTCTTAATTCTTTATTGTACACCAAAACAATACATTTACACAAAGTGATATCAATATTCATGTACAAAGGCGAACTTAACTCCAAAATGGAGTTTTCTTCCAGCAAACCTTTGAGTGATAGAGATCATAATAATTGAGGGCAGTAATCCAGTGTACAATTTAACAGTAAGATACTAATTAAATATTTAATAAAAATACATACCTATAAGAACTACGTTCATAAATACAAATATATATACATATATATATCTACTAATATTATTTATTGTGTTGAAAGAAAATGCTCCTTAATTTTCCTCTTGAAGACATCGAGAGAAGGGCTATCGCGTAGGGAGTGTGGGAGAGAGTTCCAGAGATGCACTGCAGTAACAGAGAAGGAGCCATCGTAGCGGCTGGAAGTGTGACGCGGAGTTCGAAGAATTATGCCTGTTCTCTCTGCAACTCTTTTCCTGCTGCACATCAATGACCTACTTCTGCCTGGTATTGTTGGGTACGCAGATGATAGTACTGTTTCAGAGAGATACTTGTCCAGCGCAAAAACCAGCGGGGATGAAGTTCGTTCCTTGAGAGAAAGAAAGAAAGAGAAAATAAATATTTGTGACCCGCACAGGAGACACAAGAAAAAGCATAAAATTAAACAATAATTAAAATAAAAACCCCTTGAGAGAGGCTATGGTGGAGCGGACTGATTTGACCTTAAGCTTGGCTCCCAGTGGGGTGATGACAATCTGTGGAGTGCGAGTTTTTACTCACGCTCAATCGCTTTAACGTAAACGACAATTTGTATTGAAACAGAATAAGCGCGGTCTGGTGACGGTAAGCAGAAACCTCTTTTTTTGTATACATTTTGACGTAAGAGATCGTTTACGTTATCACGAGTGAGTACGTTAAAAAACTCGCACTAAGGCCTCTGGTGTCTGAAAAACAATATATCACGCGTATTTAACGTGATGATTTCGATTATTTATTTCAATTTTTTTTCTTTTTTTTATCGTCGCGTTAAATTCCCGTGATATATTGTTTTCAATTATGAAACGCGAAAGTTTTAAAGTTAATCTGGTCTCTTTTAACGCCACCAAAGCACAGGCGTGTCTTTTTACCGCTCTGTTCCTGTAACTGATCAGCTCGAGCTCCTTGGCATGGAGTTGATATGCAGTTTTAACTTCGGCGCCTCCATTGAGTACAAAGCACAAATTGCGGTAGAAAAACTGGGCATCCTAAACAGAGTGCAGCGCACTCCATCGTCGACTTTGTCCCTGTCACTTCTGACTTAGACTAGAGTTAAGAGCAAACCAATATTAGAAAAAAAAAACTTCCTGTCCTTACCTCATGTTACTTGGGGTCGGCGCAACACGTTTGCTTCTCCCACACCGTCACGCTATCACTGACTCCCTTTTTCTTCATATCACTCCTCACACAGTCCATCCATCTTTTCTTTGGCCTTCCTCTCCATTCACTTTTATATTCATAACTCTTTGCGACCTTCCCGAGGCTCTAGACGAGTGTTATTCGATGTTATAGCGATGGCCATGGTCGAAATGCCAAAATAAAGGATTGATCATATATATTTTTGACATTTATATCGCCAAGCTTTCGTTGATAGAAAGTATCTTGTTTAGGGCCTCAGGGGGGTGACCATAAGCTCTTAGAGTAAGGTTATTTTGAGATCGCGTAAGGGATAGATGTATACAAGTCATATACATCTGTCCCTTACAAACACCACCCCCCTGATGGCTTGAAGCGATTCTCATGTATATCACACAATTAAGCGATTTTACAAGCTTTTATTTAACTTGTAATGTATGTATATATGTAAGTGTGTTCGGGTCAAATCTTGCAACTGAATTTAAAAGCAGTTATCCTCAACCAATTAAGATGAAATTTTGCATACACGTTTAGTTTGGATGACAATGCATGGTTAGCTAAGTGACGTCATTCTAAATCCAATATGGCAGACGCAGTGGGCAGACGGCTCAAAATAGCGGATTAGTTTTTTTTTGTGTACTTCCGTGATATGGGTTTGCTGAGAAGAATACGAAAAAAGCTTGTTTTAAAAAAGTATTTTAATGAATAATCTATTTATTAAGCGAAATTGTAAGTAGGTTATTAGGTAGTTAGGAAGTTATTTAAGATTTTAGACCGATTTGCACTTGAAATTCTGAAAGTATCGTCGCGCCATCAGGAAGATTCCTTGTAGTAACATGCGTTTATTCCCTCCTTTTTACATGACCATACCAAGTCTGTGCCAAGACATACGACGAATACCTAAAGAACCTTTTTCATGATTCTTCTTTTTCCCCCAGAGTCTGTTCACAAGGCCGCCGACCGCCGCCCAGACCACTCCCGCCTGGGCGGCGGCACCACCGTCGTCACGTCACTGATCGCGGGCGCGACCGCGGGCGCTCTCGCTAAGACTGCCATTGCGCCGCTCGATAGGACTAAGATCAATTTTCAGATCTCGTGAGTATGAAGTTTTGTTAAATTGATTTCAGTGAATTTTTAGGGTTCCGCTGTCACTCACGTGTCTGCTTGTCTGTCACAAAATTTTGTTCCGAAGAATTTTTAACTTCCCATTGACCTATGAACTTTAAATCTTGTGATAATACTTATTATTGCGTATATTTCACTAACAAATACCAAGATATTCAACATTTAGTACGAAACCCTAATTGTGCGAAGTTTGACTCGCACTTGGCCGGTTTATTTTTACCCGACTGCCGAAGGAGGGTAATGTGTTTATCAGTCTATGTATGTATGTATGTATATATGCATGTATGTATGTATGTTTGTTCCTATGTGGCGTTCTAGAGACCAAACGCGTGGGCCGATTTTGATGGTTCTTACGTTAATCGATTCGTCTTAACTCCGCGAGTGTCACTGGCTACATGAAAATTGGAAAATAGGTAAATGGCGGTTATTGGGCGCCATATTGTGGGGGCCAAAAAATTTTTTTTCTTCCAAACCTATCGTGTGGGGTATCAAAATAAAGGATTTTAAGAGGTGATTTCAAAAATATATAACACTTATATGTTTAAATGTACCTAATTCGAAAAAAAAATAACTAAAAAGTTATAAATAAAAAAAGTTAATTAAAAAAATCAAAAACCCGACTGCTTGAAAAGCGAACTAAAAAGACGTAAACAAGGAGAAAATCATGCTGTGCAGGCGGAGGATACGTCTGGTTTTGGTCAGCCAGCTCGCGAAGATGTATCCTCCGACAGCACAGCATGATTTTCTCCTTGTTTACGTCTTTTTAGTTCGCTTTTCAAGCAGTCGGGTTTTTGATTTTTTTAATTAACTTTTTTTATTATTATTATTATAGACTAGCTGTTTTTTGCGACCAAGTCGAATTAAAAAAAATAAGGGTTTTTTTTTTTTTCACGGAGCTCTAATTCTTTTCTAAAATGGAAGTAACCTAAGTTACTCCTTATAACCTCAGCTAACTGTCAGTCAAACTCCTGTCAAAATCGGTCAAGCCGTTCCAGAGATTATCCGGAAGCCCGGAACAGACACAAATAATTGTTTTTGTTATAAGTACCGTATTTATACTTTTATACGAATTTACTTAAAAGTTATTATTTTGATATTACGAACAGACACTTCAATTTTACTTATTTTATAGATAATTCAATTCAATAATTTATTTCGGACCATGATCCATAATTTGTTAGTAAACACTTATGACTATGTTAGTAAATTTACATAATTTAATAATATGAAAGGAAATTTCAAACTAATAAAAACAATAAAATTAAATAAATAACAAATAAATAATAATAGGTAAATTAATTTGGTTTCATGTTTTTTTATTTATTAATCAAAATTCGCCAAATAACTATACAATAGAATATACATTATTGTACACCAAAAAAGTTACCTAGCTCTTTCACAACAACTTAATATCCGGAATCCAGCCGGATACTGAATAGCTGGGTTGCCGGATATTCGTTATTTGTCATTTGCAACGTATCAGGGTACCCCGTATCATCCAGTTGCTGGGTTGTGGAAGTCAGATAAGCAGTCGATCCATGTAAAATATTCACCTACATCCGCTGAGACTGGAAGCCGACCCCAGCGTAGTTTGGAGAGGGTAGGCAGACTGCTGGTAGATTCGTATGATTCGCTTACTTAGCAAAGCACCTAACTTAACTTAAGTACTACTAATACTACTGTTAAGGGTTTAGCAAAAGCATGTATTTATGCTGTATGTCGTTTTGTGATAATTAAACACATTTCATTTCTTTTTAGGGCTCCGTACCCAAAGGGTAAAAAGAACCCTATTACTAAGACTCCACTGTCCGTCTGTCTGTCTGTCACCAGGCTGTATCTCATGAACCGTGTTGAAATTTTCACAGATGATGTATTTTTAGTGCCGCTATAACAAAAAATACTAAAAATGTAGGTGGGCCATACAACAAACGTGATTTTTTGCCATTTTTTGCGATAATGGTACGGAACTCAGGCGTGTCTTTTTTCCGCTAAAAAGAGCCAATTTCACCCGGCTCCAACTTTCCGAGATGTGACCGTGCCAATAACTGACCATCTTGAGCTTCTTGGCGTTACGTTGACATCGATTTCATCATCGGACTACCAGACGTACGGCGATGCGCCATCGGTACATGGTGGACATCCCACCCATACGCACTAAACGTTTTGAGAATACTTTTATTATACGTACAGCTAAGGAGTGGAACTCCCTGCCGGAGTCTGTGTTTCCCGATAGCTACAATCTAGGGGTCTTTAAGTCAAGAGTGAATAGGTTACTTCTAGGCAAGCGCGATCCATCGTCGACCACATCATCGCTTACCATCAGGTGAGATGGTGGTCAAGCGCGAACCTATATCAAATAAAAAAATAAAATAAAAAAAAAACCCTTCGTGCGCGAGTCTGACTCGCACTTGTTTCTTTCTTTCATCGTCAAAGTTTGGTCTTTGAATAATTTTGTTAACTATAATGCCCGCACATGGCAAGACGTAACATTTTTACGTTTCTGTGTATAGCTTATGTATTATGACTTCCTTCCGCAACTGAATTGTGCATTGTGCAACGCCAACTGAATTCATCCAGGTAAAGTCTGTTAAAAGTATTTGATAAGGGAATTCGATAGCTAACAAGGAAACCGATTAGTCTACGTAATAGGAAAATAAATATCGTATATTTGTGGTTTTCAATAATAATAAATGCGGTAATAATTAATTAAATGGGAGCTATGCGGTAGAACAGTTTTCAGGTACTAGGTACCGTTAAGAGTTTGCGAGTAAATCCTATACAGGCTAAATTACAGCGATTGCTTTTCGTAAAAAATGCCACAACAAATTGCTTCGGAATGTAAAAGATAAAAATCCATGTATACTTTCAAGAATCTCTAAAGAGACACATTTTAGCGGATTTAAAATTTTAAGTTATCTTCGGGTACTGTAATAATCTAACCTATTTTCTTTAGTTAGCTTTTTTTAGTTATAAAACCATAAAAAATACTTAAAATTTGTTATTTAGAATAATTAAGAGTATTTTTTTCGATGAGCCTACGAAATCCACGGCATTCATAACAACGAATTGAACATGTTACAATATGTAAATGTAATTTAAAGTAGTTTTATTGACAAATCAAACAGAAAAGCAAATCCGAAAATTGTAATCGAGGTCCCATCGGAAAAATCGGATCGGAATCAAATTTGGGCCATCTTTGACTTTAAGTTCATATTGACTGATATTTAATTTTGACTTGTTTATATAACACAGTAGCGTGTCTATATTTAAGAAGGGTTAGAAAGAGGTGTACCTTTTTAACTTACACCCACAGTTCGGCAGTAATGTTTGAGTTCCATAATAGGGGGCAAACCTGTTGCCTTTTTGTCCGTGCGTGTAATATTCTTGGGAAATGTTACAGAAAGAATATTAAAACGTGGAAAGTAACTTTTAATTTTGGATGTCGCATGTCTGTAACAGCCCCTAGTACCGGACAACTGAGGTTCGCCGCGAGGATAGGATAGACGTACCACTTTTCCGCACTTAGACTCCCATTTGGTCCGTTGTGCGTGTAATCCACCTTGCGGGCCCAGTGCGGGTTGGTGGATGTCACACGTCTTCGATTTTTTTATTCTAAGACATGCCGGTTTCCTCACGATGTTACCCTTCACCGTTTTTAAGAACAGTGGTGATAAAATAAGTTACACAAAGTAAACCGCCTACCTGGGTTTGACCTACAACTTGTAAGCCGCGGCCTTTACCACTGGGCCACTAATGCTCTCCGCGCGGTTAAAGTTCGTTGCGAATGTAACTTCGATTTTTCTGCGTCAGTGTTCCTCTATATCTACACCTTATTCAGTTGTATTACAATAACTATATTTGGAGGAGGTCGTGTCTAAATAGTAGCCGCACGGGTCGATCTTCCAGGTTACCATCTTTACATTATGAGATATCTTCGTACCTCGTAAAGTACGTTAAGCTGTAACCCGGCTGTCATTTGAACATCTTTATCTGAAATGCACAGGACCGATAAGAGTGGCGACGATTGTGGGAGGCCTATGTCCAGCAGTGGATGTCTTCCGGCTGAAATGAACGAGTCAGAAGCCAGGAAATCTGACACCATTCTTGCTAAGAGATATCATGCTACCCAGTTACTGGATTATAGACGTCAGATAAACAGTCGCTCTGTGTAAAATACTTAACCCAAATATAGTTGAAAAAAGGCAGGCAGATAGTTTTTTTTTATTTGTTGGTTCGCGCTTGACTACTATCTCACCTGATGGTAAACGATGATGTGGTCGACGGTGAAGCACGCTTGCCTACAAGTAACCTATTCACTCTTGACTAAAAGTCCCTAAGTTGTAACTTTCAGGAAATTCAAATTCCGGCAAGGTATTCCATTCCTTAGCTGTACACACAATTAATGAATTGAATATAATATTGTTACTTTGTCTTCCACAGCCAAACCCCCTACTCATGGCGTGCAGCCGTGAACTTCCTCATGCACAGCGCACGCACCGAAGGCCTGGTGGCGCTCTGGCGCGGGAACAGCGCCACCATGGCCAGGATAGTGCCTTACGCCGCCATACAGTTCACCGCCCACGAGCAATGGAAGAAGGCGTTCGGAGTGGATACGCCCAGCACTGCCAAGTGAGTCACATGACGTAATCCAGTAAATTATTAAACTTCACTCTTGGTTGGATGCTAGAGAATGCCTAAGTTCAGCTGCCATTGTACCTTTGTGCATGAACTCTAAATACTGCTTCCTACTAATATTAAAAATACGAAAGATTGGATCGATGTATTGATGTTTGTTACTCAATCATGCTAAAACGTCTGAACGGCTTTGGATGTCATTCGGCACAGCGATAGATTATAGTCCAGAATAGCACATAGGCTACTCTTTATTCCGATAAACTAGGTCTAACGATCCCTTGTAATGATAAAATTCTTTACACGCGGGTGAAGCTGCAGGCAGAAGCTAGTATGACATATTCCAGGGTCTGTACAGGGTGAGGGACGTAAGGGTGTTCATGGAATTTATGCAGGTCAATGCCTGGCTGTGGACGCGGTAGGGGTAGTTAAAGAACACCGTTTGGTTTTAGTCAGTACTCGTCTGATAGACCTCTTAGCCCGCTCTGGTACTGGTATCCATCTTGGACGGTACTGGCATCCATATTGGAAAACGCCACTGTGATGAATACAACACACACCATTTCTTTGTTTTATGATTGTCTCCTCGTACAGGGTGGATCCCTGTACGTAATTACGTAAAAAAATCGCAACTGCCAAGAGTTGAGCGTTCCGGAAGCCGAGTCTCCTGGGAATCACACTCATTCCAGACGCTGAGTGGCGTGGCACCCGAATATAATGTTAAAAGTCTGTACAATCTATAATTAAGGGTCGCCGACAAGCAGTCGCTGAAAAAACAATAAAAAAATCTCAATATGAAGCTTTTCATTTCAATTTATCATTTTGTCTCAAGTAAATTCAGCAGCAAATTCCATCAATCCCTTCCCTTGTTCCAGAGCGAACCCCGTGCTGCACCTGATAGCGTGCTCGCTGGCCGGCGTGACGTCACAGTCGGCCACTTACCCGCTGGACGTGGCGCGCGCGCGCATGGCCGTCACAAACGCCAAGGAGTACAGCACGTTGCGGTCGGTGTTTGTCACGGTCGCCAAGGACGAGGGGCTACTTACCTTGTACAGGTAAATAGAAATAAATAGCCAGATAGTATCCGGTATCCGATCTAATATTATCTAATATCTGACTGAATTTCGGATAGTTCTTCGTTGGATATGACTTTCAATAAATTGGAAGAACAATTTATTTATTGCAGTGATAAAAAAACATGAGACTTAGAGAATAACCAAAAAAAAAGTAGTTTGTATTCTATTATTATTTGTTTTCCTTGCAATAGCAAATACTTTTTAGTCATAAGTAGTACCTGAAACTGATTAGCTAATCAAATAAACGAATTGTAATAACTTATTTAACTTTCAATTGACTTAGGCAGTAGGCCGGATACTTATCTTAATACTATGGCCGGATACTTATCGTAATACTACAGCCGGATAGTAGAATATTACACATAATTATAATCTTTCTCTTTACCTTTCAGAGGTTACACGGCGACAGTACTAGGCGTGATTCCCTACGCTGGCGTCTCCTTCTTCACTTACGACACTCTCAAACGGAAGTACTTTGGTGAGTTATGTGAGTTTTAAACTCCGTATTAATCGGGCACAATATAACATCAAATATTTCTGTTATTAACAATCATTATCATCATATCAGCCGAATAACAAAAACATATCCACTGCTGGATATAGGCCCCCCCCATGCGTCGCCACATTGACCGGTCCCGTGCGTCTCGTAACCAGCGGATCCCCGCAACCTTCACCAGGTCATCGTCCACCTGGTGGGAGACCTTCCAACGCAACGTCTTCCGGTTCGCGGTCGCCACTCCAGAACCTTTCTGCCCCATCGGCCATCCGTTCTGCTAGAAATGTGCCCTGCCCACTGCCATTTAAGTTTGGCAATTCTTCGGGCTATGTCGGTAACCCTGGTTCTCTTGCGGATCTCTACATTTCCGATTCGATCACGCAAGGAAACGCCGAGCAAAGCCCTCTCCATTGCCCTTTGAGTGACTGTTAGCTTTCTGATGAGGCCCATTGTAAGCGACCACGTCTCAGAGCCATATGTCATCACTGGCAACACACACTGGTCATAGACTTTCGTCTTGAGACACTGTGGTAAGTTAGACGAGAAGATACCGCGCAACTTCCCGAACGCTGCCCAGCCGAGTCGGATTCGACGGTTCACCTCTTTCTCGAAGTTGGCCCTACCCAGCTGGATCGTTTGTCCCAGGTGGATATAATCATCCACAGCTCCGAGTGTAGAGTCTCCGATCTTGATAGGAGTGGGTGATACATGGTATTAACAATATTGTGCGTCTATAGTTTCCGCATGTTCCCGGCAATAATGTAACATTAAATGTTGCCAGCTACACTGCTTGTTTCCAGTAACACATAAACATGTTTCTAAAATAAAGTTGTGCAACAATTCGGTCACGAGCGGACCTTATAAATGACTTAGTTCGATTATTGTATCTTGCAAACTATTTTTTTTGCAGAACATTTTGTAGCAGCCCGGAGGGTCCGACTTAGGCTCGCTTCTGATATGTGACTTAAACATAACTTACGAAATGTCAGTTTGCCAACGTCAATGAAAAATACAGGCGTGTGGTTTTATCATGCATAACTTAGTAGAAAAGCATAACTAAGAAAGACGCGGGTGGCTTGACTTTTCTTATTTTCATCCCAAGGTTGTAAGAGATTGCCCTGTGCGATATAGACGCCCTTTGTAAACTTACTGTGCTTATCATGTGGTACAAAATAAATAAACATCAATGTGGTATTTTAGAATATTTCGGCCATCCGCAAGGTGCGATGGTAAACGTGTGCTTAGGCGGCATGGCGGGCGCCATAGCACAGACGGCATCCTACCCGCTGGACATTGTGCGGCGTCGCATGCAGACGGCCAGGAGACGACCCGATGGGACCTACCCGTATGCCAGCATCTCCGACACACTGGCCTTAGTGTACAAGTGAGTATCACTTTTTTTATATCAGACTTCTTAGCATCCGGCTTCCTACTATCCGGCCACCTACTATCCGTCTTCTTAGTGTCCGGCTTCCTACTATCCATCGTCTTAGTATCCAATTTCCAACTACCTGGCCTCTTAATATCCGTATTCTTGGTATCCGGCTTCCAGGTATCCGTCCTATTACTATCCGTATTCTTAGTATCCGGCTGCCCAGTATTCGGCCTTTTACTATTTGATTGCCTACTGTCCGGCTTTCCACTATCCTGCTCTTATACTTAGTAGTATCCTGCTATCATTTCCCTCCTAACCCCACCTAATTGGTCTGGTTTCTCAATAGCAGTCCGTAGTCAGTATTTGATGGCAAAAAGCTCGCCCCCTGTCACATAGACTGGTGAATGTGTGTCTACTATACACCTTTGCTTTCAAGAAATACAGGTATGATTTTATACCATAATTGTTCTTCTCCAGATCAGAAGGCTGGCGCGGCTTCTACAAGGGTCTCAGCATGAACTGGGTGAAGGGCCCCATCGCGGTGGGCATCTCCTTCGCGACCTACGACAGCATCAAGAGTACACTGCGGGACATCGCGGTACACTTCCAGAGCTAGTCTATAGCCCATAGAGAACGGCGGCTTTGACAGTGACAGCTGCTATCACGCGCGTTTTGACAGCTGCTGTCACTCCCGTTTTGATAGGTGAATGCAATTGTGATACAGAGTGATTATTTTGATTTTTTATCCGATTTTTCAATAATCTGGTAATTTTTATGAATGGAATAAAATGGCGGTTTGACGGCTTTTGTATATAGAACTAGCTGTTGCCCGCGGCTTCGCTCCTGTGGACCACCCCACAGGACCCGTTTTCGGGATTAAAAATTAGCCTATGTCACTCAGGAATAATTCAGCTTTCTATTGGTGAAAGGATTTTTCAAATCGGTCCAGTAGTTTCGGAACCTATTCGGTACAAATAAACAAACAAACTATTATTAGTATAGATATGTCAAACAGCCATATTTATTATTCAGTTTAAATTATCTGACTATTGATTGCCCCTAAAGCCAAAGAATGGAAATTGGACATTACGAAAATTATATTTAATTGAATGTTGCCATCCAGCCTGTATAATGTCACGCGGGATCTTTGACATCCCAATTAAAAAAAGCAATGGTATTGGTATTATACTAATAGATAATATAGAGCGTTATATAATCTAGAATTCTAGATATTATAGATTTTCTCGAAGATAAACTGCTGAAATACGGGAGTACTATACGCTTCGGCCAAACCCTTCGGGGATTAATAGGCGTGATGTTTACTCGATTCTAAAACCTTTATTGTTAGATGAAATGACTGAATTTTGACAATAATGTACTATGAAAATGATATTATAAATACCCAGAAACACACATAGCATATTGACCCTTATTTCCACAACATAAGGTATATATTTCTATCACGATAAACAAAATATATAATCATCACAGCATATTGACACCTATCTCCATCGCGTAAGGCACACATTCCTTTCCAGATGACATATATATAAATATCATTTTAATAGTACCCGATAAAAAAAAGAAGATCGCATTCGAAAATTCGAAGGTCGAATGCGCGAGTCTTTTTATCGTGATAGAAATGTGAGCCTTGTACTGTGGAGATAAGGGACAATATGCTATGTACGTTATGTCTTTTGTTTACCGTGTTAGAAATTTGAGCCTTACGAAGTGGATATAAGAGTCAATATGCAGTGTACGTTATTAGAAAGTCGCTTAGACTCACATGTTTCAATATACTTTATCCCTTACAGATGTTTGGAAGCGATTCGATTTATATCATATAATTGCATAAAACATAGTATAAAATGATGTCAACATAATGCAATTTTTTTGTCTCTGATGGCGCAGCGCAATTAAATAGGCGGTACCGCGCATACTACTTGCACTTTCGCTGAGTAAAAATCACTTATCAGTGAGATATAAATCGCATCGCGTGAACCCATCTGGAAGGTCGCTAATGCGTCAACTCATCGTTACGTTTACGTTCTCACTCTGCAAAATATATGTTTTAAAAAAGTATTAATACGCACATACACAGATATTATTGTATTAATTTTGTTATAGATGAACGAAAAGACAGTGGTTTTCTAAATCTTCAAGATAGTGATAAACAAATATACAGCCAAATATTTTCATCATCTTTAAAATCAACTCAAAATACAATATACAACTTTATCTACTACACAAAAAGGTTCAATATTCAGTGACAGAATTTACAGAAATTCGAATTTTAAATTCCGAGGCGTGTATTCGAATACTCTCACTGAAATTTGTACCTTTTGTAGGGTTCCGTAACCAAAGGGTAAAAACGGAACCCTATAACTAAGACCCCACGATCCGTCTGTCTGTCTGTCACCAGGCTGTTTCTCATAAAAGGTGATAGCTAGACAGTTGAAATTTTCACAGATTATGTATTTCTGTTAAAAAAATGCTAAAAGCAAAATAAAATAAATAAACATGATATTTTTGGCGTTTTTTCCGATAATGGTACGGCACCCATCGTGCGAGAGTCTGACTCGTACTTGGCCAGTTTTTTAAAGCTATTTCGAGTTATTAGTAAGTTCCAAAGTATTGAAGTTATTATTTTTAGATGTTAAGCATATTTTTTATGTATCTTTTCCTTTTTTTTGTAGGCGCTTCAACCTGAACCTAAGAATTATTTTATTTTAATAATTTTCATAGGATTCTTTAGAGGATTTAATATATAAGTACCTTCAATTTTCATAATTCGTTATTGGGTTATTCTCAAACCATGTTTTATTTTAAATTTTTACTCCCCAAAACTCTTTAGAACAAAAAATATTTGTTATGATTTAAATCAAATTAGTTCTAAGGGTAAACCATTTTTAGGTAATTTTGCTTTTTTTTCCCTAAGGTTAAATTGGTTTTTGCAAAATGAATAATTCACGTTTTGCTTCAAAACTGTATGTTTAGGAACCCTGTTCACGTAAAAGCATTTTTGAGAACCACTGTCTAGACGTAAGGCTATATAGTAGACTATAGACCAACTCGGTATCATTACAAAATATATGTTAAACTAAGTTTCAACCAAATCTTTCAAGAACACGCTTAAAACCATTGCTAAAATCTTGCTTTAATATAAAACGTTTTTTATTACACTAACGAGCAATGAAAAAGTTGCAGTGACATAGCACCAAATTACTCCTAAACGGGAAAGGCTAGCTTAATGACGCCGTCTGCAATATTGAAGTACATTTAACAGCGCATCAGAATATTACCAACTAAAAACGTAAATATTGTGTTTAAATTTTAAAATAAATGTGAAAAAATTAAATTAAGGTGTTGTCGGCATTTTGTGGGTGGAACTTTTTCATTGCTCGGCAGTTTATTATTGATAAGCTCTAAGAGGACGGTTATTTTGAGTGTGCGTAAGTGACAGGTATACACAAGTCATATACATCTGTCCCTTACACACACTCAAAATAACCGTAATAAGGTCTTCCAACGCATCGTTTTCCGGTTAGCGGTCATTCACTATTACTTATATATTATTTCATTGACCTGTTTACGTTAAACTGCTGTCTTACCCTCCGAAGAATACTTTTTCTTCTTCGAGGATCGTGGTATTTGGTTCCCTTTAAGCGGTCAATCTGCCTCCGTTGATGGTTGATGGTCAATCGACTCTGGTCCCAAGTTGTCCGTAGCTTCTTTACTTGACCAGACCAGACCATCGTGTTGACGACCGGCCTGTTTCTCTATTTTCTTTCTCGATAACCAGCTTTTCGACATTGCTAACTCTCCTACGGGGTATTTTTCTTTACTGTTTCCATTGGTGCTGTGATACACAATGCATGCTTACAATTGTAGATTTGGGATCTGAGGCACTAGCAATCAAACTCTTTGGAGTGTCGAGACAACCTCTGTCTAGCAGGATCAACCTAGCTAGACAGGAAGTAACATAGAACGGATGATAATGCCCTCTGTATGCCCGGAATCACGATCCCGGTTTACGGAATCCCGGGATTTCATAAAAAATTCAACACAATAGTCCCGGGATTTCATAAAAATCTCAACACAAATATAAATAACAGACTTTGAAATATATTTATTTATAAACTAGCGCCCCGCCCCGGCTTCGCACGGGTAGTCAAAGACAAAGACAAAGACAAAGACTTACTTTCGTAGGATTCCCTCATCGGTGTGAGGCCCGCCCTCTTGAATTTATTTTCGCGTGCGTTAGTTTTATTTTGTGATAACTCCTATTGAAAAAAAAATTATGAAATACATGAAATGCACAACGTATCTAATGTATTTAATTGGATAAGGAATAATACTGTATTGTTTAAAATAGCTTGGTAAATAACCCAATTTTTTTTTTGTAATATGTTAAAGATGAAAATGGTTACTATGGGTTATCATTAGGAGATATGCATATACCATCGCGAACCTTTTTATCGATCTTTTTAAGATATACAATTCCGTAGTATATTAATTTGATCAATCGCTTAAGATTTACCCAGCGTTTGCAAAGTAAGTGTTTGTTTGACGACATCATGTTACAAGACTTTGAATTTCTCGGCTTCTCTCTGCTATAATTTAACCTTTCTCTTGAATCACTCTATCTGTTGCTCGAAACTGCATTAAAATCCGTTGCGTAGTTTAGAAGATCTAAGCGTACAAACAGTGGGAGTGACTTTATTTTTACCCGACTACGGCGAAGCAAAAAGGAGGGTAATGTTTTATACTATGTAAAGATTACTGTCGTACGCATCTAGTTCATCTTCACCGGACGTGCCCAACCATCAAGCAATTGACAATTTTTATTTTTCAAATGTTTTTTGGAATACTAGGCTACTTTAGTATTATCGTTCAAAATTGTTATATTGTGCGATTTATTTTTGCTGGGATAGCGATTTTTTTTACTGCCTCGTTCGTCTTGTTGTAGCGTTTACCATGACGTTGGTCCTGAGTTCTATTCCCGGTTCGGGCAGACTAATCTGGATTTTTCTAGTTTTCTGGCTTTGTGCCTAGTTGATAAATACTATTGGTATACCTCTGCCAACCCTTCGGGGATTATTAACAGCCGTAATGTTGTGTTCTTTCTTTAATTTTTGCATTGCTTCTGTGATACACAAAGCATGCTTACTTCTGCAGAATTGGGATCTGTGGCATTACGAATCAAACTCTTACAAGTTTCGAGCAGGCTTCACCGAAATCCCGGCATTATGATCGTGATGTAAAAATCCCGGGTTTTCATATTCACGATTTTTTATTCGATTTTGAATTGTTTATCAACATATCGTTGGTCTAGTGGTCGTAAGGGCTACTGTTGAGTATAAAGTCTTGGGTTTTATGCCCGAGTCGAGCAGAGTTATTGGGTTTTTCCAACTAAAATTGATCAGTTGTTGATGCAATAACCTCATCCCATATTACATGGGACAGATGTCTGGTGAAATGTGGGTGGAATTCTGGCGTGATGCAGTTTTGTTAATTTATTTATTGCTTTCTTACCGTGAACACATAGCAGGCTTATAACTATAGAATGTGCAATCAAAACAGAATTAAAACTACCCTGCAATGGTCCACAAAAAAGATTTTCTATCTTTTTTTATGTTCCGCTAATTTTTTCGGTGTGTGTCTGTCAATCACCCACCGACTTGTAGTCTTTGGTAACCGAGGTATTTCTTTAAATATTGCTTTTTTATCGTGAACACAAAGCATGCCAGATTCTACAGCTGTTAAGCTAAAAAAAAAAAAAGCTGCAAAGCTGTTCTGCGAAAATGATTTTCGATTTGTTTTTTATGTTCCGCTAACTTTTCCGGTGTGTGTGTCTGTAAAATCACCCACCGAGTTGAAGCCTTTGGTAACCGAGTTATTCGGTTCTTTATGTATCGGTTTCTTACCGTGAAAACAAAGTAGGCTTATATCTATAGAATCAGACATTAAAACTACCCTGCAATGGTCACAAAAAAGATTTTCGCTCTTTTTTTATGTTCTCTTCATTTTTCCGGTGTGTGTGTCTTCAGAATCACCTACCGAGTCTTTGCTAACTGAGTTATTCGGTTCTTTATGCCGCCCCCACACGCCTGTTATTTGCCACAAACAGTGGCGAACGCCAAAAACGTGCCAAACACTGACCACAATCACCCAACACAAACAAGGCTTGGCGAACGTGCTACTATATTCCGGATTGGCAAACATGGCAGACGACGAGCTAGTTGTGGCCGCGATTGCTTCTTTATAGGGTTAACCTCCTCAGACATTTTTCCTTACAATTTAGCTTAGTATACACAAAATGTCACGATTCGTAAATTTGACCACCACTATTAACTCCGTCCGCCGCCCGCAAGTGCGCGCGTACTACTGAACTGAACAAGCGTCTGGATACATCGCAAACATGTTTGTCAAACACCCTTTGATTTGTGCACAAACCGACACCGATGCCTAACACGGGCGAACACAAACAAAAACAGGCAAACACAAACAAACACCCATCCACACGTTCGTGTTCGTTGTTTGCTGTTTGCGATTGTTCGCCAAGCGTGTGGAGGCGGCTTTAAATATTGCTTTCTTATCGTGAACACAAAGCAGGCTTACAGCTATAGAATATGGCATTAAAACAGAATTAAAACTACCCTGCAATGGACCACAAAAAAGATTATGATCTTTTTTTTATGTTCCGCTAATTTTTCCGGTGTGTGTGTCTTTAGAATCACCCACCGAGTTGTAGTCTTTGGTAACCGAGTTATTCGGTTCTTCAAATATTGCTTTTTTAGACAAAGCAGGCTTACTTCTATACGTTTCATCATCGGACTACCAGACGTACGGCGATGTGCCATCGGTACCATGATGGACACCCCATCCATACGCACCAAAACGTTTTGGGAACACTGTTATTATGAGTACAGCTAAGGAGTGGAATCCCTGCCCAGAGTCTGTGTGTCCCGACAGCCACAATCTAGGGGTCTTTAAATCAAGAGTGAATGGGTTTTTCTAGGCAAGCGTGCTTTACCGTCGACCACGCCATCGCTTACCATCAGGTGAGATAGTCGTCAGGCGCGAGGCTTGTAAATAAAAAAAATGTGATTCACAAAGCAGGCTTACAACTTTTGAATCAGGTTCCGAATTGTTAGGTATCAGATTCTTAGAGTTAGGAGGAACAGGGAGGAAGGTTCTCTTTCTCTATAGAAGAGGAACGATCCTCCGACCAGGCAGGTTCTGTGTCTGGTGGGCATAAGCCCGATCATTTCTTTCATTATCGATTGTTTTCTCGCAGTTGGGTTGTCGGATGCTAAGCAGGTGGTTCACCCAGGGCGCCAAACTTATAAGCTAAGAGGCTAAACTCTAAGAGCAACGCCTGTGGGGGATGGGCCTCGGCTTAGGGCGTCATTAGTGGGAGGGTAGCAAGGGTGAGGATATTTAAACGATTCTTTTTTAATTTCAATTCAATTTATTCAACAACAAATAAATGTACGGATGCTCTAGACAAGTGTCATAGCGATGGAGATGGTCGAAATGCCAAAATGGTAATGATTGACCTCGTGACATTTTGATAGCGCTTAGCAAGTCCATAATTTTTTTACTTCTAAATCGCTATCGTGACGCTTTCGCTGAAGGAATGTCGCTTGACTAGAGCTTCTGGTCGCGCGGAAAACTTCTCTTGCGCGATGCAGGCTTTTTGTGAGGTCAGGTCTGTTGAAGTTCATTTTCGATAGTATAGATGGCGATAGACTCGTTAGGGCTTCGCAGTTCTGCATTCCTTCGGTTTGTTCTTGTATTTTATAGTTGGCGGTCATACTGAAATCAGTTGTAGATAGTTTCACTTCCTCATGTTGGCGTGGGTTTTTATGTAATTACCAGTGCTGGGATACAGGCCTCTTTTCTGTGGGAAGGAGTAGCCCGTAATCCACCACGTTGGTGGATGTCATTTTTTTCGACTTTTTGGTCATAGAACATGACAGTTTCTCTTAGATATTTTCCTTCGCCGTTTGTTGAGTGGAGTGGTGATACAATAATTGATTAAAGTGTCAAACGTGTAAACCCAAGTCCCATTTTCATCTTTGTTAACGGGGGTCAACCTTGAAAAGGCACCTGGATTTTGGAGAAAAGACCAGGGTCTGTGGGCTTTTTACATTTTTACCTCACTAAAACCACCCCGATGATCACCATCAGCACTTAGAAGACCCGTAACCTCTTAAAAGAACACCCCGGAACCCCCCTGTGCAACGCCTGTTAGGGCACATCCCTGGGAATACAGCTCGTTCGTTGGGCTCGTTAACACTCTGTCTTTTTAAGCTGTTTTATTTTTTAATTTTGTCTTTTAATGTTCCCTCATCGATTGTTGGAGACTATGTTTTTTTTTTCTCTTAGTTGAAATCCTCGTGGTTGTCCTCCGCCCTGGGGCAGGTGGATTAATACAACTGCACATAACTACGCGACAATTTTTTATGATTTTTCTTACTTGATTCTGAAGCTGACCCCAACATAGATGGGAATAGGCTAGGAACATTTCTTATTTACTTCATTTAATTTTTCCTAATTATGGCGGGACTCGCAAGAGTTTATGCTTGAACGTATTTCACTTTCGGTGAAATTTTAATTTCTTTTCTTTGCAACTTTCTTCTTTCATATTTTTCAAAGTCGATGGCTATGATACTTTCATTGAGCTGCATCAGAAGCCGACACAGGCAGATGATTTACATTTTTTTTTCACTCCTAGACCTGGTACTTATAATGATCAGAAAGCTATTTGGTACGTGTCCTCGAGCTTGTTGGCAGCCTGGACCCATACTGTTGAGTATTGAAAATGAGATCCATCCGGTGATAGAATCTTGTATTCTTGCACCAGGATATTATTGCCTCTTCATAGCACAAAGCAGAATAGAATGCATTCCTTTGGTAGGGGTTTGTCTCATTTATCTTTTGGAGAATAGTCTTCTTCAGCCAACTCTAGTTCTTCTGGTTGATCGTTTCTGATATCATCATGTTACAGTAAAAGAAGCATTTATTAATAATATGGTTTACCACTTTCTTTTTTTTTTTAATAACAAAAACGTTTATTTTCTCTTCACAAAATTCCTTACATGCTTACTACTACTGCTTACTGATAGACTGGTGCATGAGTGGTTTCAATAAGAACCTGTAACAGGTCACCAATTTAACAAATAAATTAAACTGGTGGTGGTGGTATTTGAATCAAACTTCAGTGAGCTTACAAAATTCTAGGCTCACTGTAGAGTGATACAAATAAATTTAAAAATATTTATAATATTATGTTCAAATCTAAGATCTGGTTGAAAGGCAGGTTTAACGCATCTTTTGTAATGCTTCAACAAAATAATTGTAAATAGATTTTTTTTGTTAATAAATGTTATACTCTGGTATTTTTTAAATCAAACATCACTGACCAAGGGTGATCTTATTTAATCGCTTACTATACAGGGTGACTATATTAATTCATTGGCAATATCTCAAGGGGTGAAAATACCCATGAATATGAACCACTTCAGTATGAGACCAACGAAAAAAATATCAGTTTTTGTAGAGGCTGTACTATAACGAGTCAACGCCATCATGATTCCGCTATGAAAAAAGAATAGAGCTTTCGGCCTGCATAGCTCCGTCTCTCTCTCACAGTGGAACCATGACAGTTTTGATACGAGTATGCGAACTGGGGCCTTACAAAAAGTTTATTTTTTTTCAGGATTACTTCTACCCTTGAAAGATTGCCTATGAGTTAAAAGTCACCCTGTTCTTAAAAGGGTTGGCAATTTAGAGTACATGAAATATTTTTCGGTTGTATCATATTTTTAGTACTCAGATTTGATTATAATTTTGTTATTTAAAAATATTTATAACTGCACCGTAATATCTCAAATTGTAAAATCAATTATAAAGTTGTATATAAAAATTATTATAATTTAATTTGTAAAAATTTATAAAAAAAATATTTCAATCATTTTTAGAAACTCATTATTTTACGAGATTATTCGGTAAGACTATGTATTTAAAAATATACAATTTTTGGTATTATATTATAGTGCAATTTAGAAATTATTTTGAGCATTTTTAATTAAATCGTGCAATAACGCTCAAAATGCCACCAGTATATTTCATCATCAGCCTATTAATGTTCCCACTGCTGGGACACAGGCCACCTCTCTGTGAGAGGGAATGGGCCTACGCGGGCCCAGTGCGGGTTGGTGGAGAATATTTGTGGAATCCTAATCTTGTATAATCTAGTCCCTCTTATGCGGAACCCTTTACACGAGTGCGATTAAAGTTTTCCTTTATTATTTGTGTGAAATAGATATTTTTGTTGTTATTTTTTAAGTAAAAGTATTAAATGTATAGATTTTTTTAGTAGCAATCAGGGGTTGTAACAGACTGACGGAGTTTACTTGTTCGATTTTCCGTAACGTCATTGATAGCTTGTTTTCGTAGAAACAAGATGCGTTACTATTAATTGTAATAATTCTGTAACATTTTAATTTGTAATTTCATTTTTTAGATACCTGATTAACAATTTTTATGAACCTTTTAGGGCCTATTTCTAGGCAGAGTATACGTGGCTCACTCCTACTTACTCCATTTGTATTTTAATGTAAAGATTGATATGAAAACAAGCTGTCAATAACGTTACTCAATCTTTTGCTGGTAGTATACTTGGGGTATTTGTACAAATGTTTGCTCCAAACCTCTGCTATTTCAAAATGAACTGTCTTAACTTCGTTCGTATCGTTGTCACATCGCGCGATTTTGAGCCTTAACCCAACGGAATTAGAGGCGTAATTTCCTTCAAGTATGTCTGGGCTCTAACACCTTATTAAACTCGAAGTTAAGTCAATTCAAGCTGAAATTAAAACTGGTGTAAATTACTCTGGGTTTCTTAATAAAGGTTTAATAAGAACAACTGAGACCTTCAATTGATTTGTTAAAGTATTTATTGGAACATGTTAAAAATATGCATTGTTGAAAGAGAGAAAGAATAGAAAGAAAGAAAGAACAGAAAGAAAGAAATAAAAGAAAGAAATAAAAAGAAAGAAAGAAATAAAAGAAATAATAAAGAAACAAATGAAAGAAAGAAAAAGCGTTTATTTGCGCCAGGCACGACGTATACCATAAAAAAAACAAAGGAAAAACTTAAATACAAACACAGAGTAAGCGCCACAACCACGCAAAACGGTCATTGCTCAGCATAATGCTGGGATTCGCGTGCAAGACAGAGCCACAGCGCTGGTGGTGCGCGTTGGTGTAGTGGTTGCAAGCGTCTATTGAGCACAAGCGTCCTGGGTTCGACTCTTGGGTCGGGCAAAATGTTATTGGGTTTTTCCATCTGGAATTTCTCAGTAGCAGTCTGGAGTCTGGACTGGTGTCTGTTTGATGGCAATAGGCTCGCCACATATTACATTATATTTAAACATAACTGGTGAAATGTAGGTGTATCTCTGCCTACCCTTCAGGTCATACAGCCGTGATGATATGTGAACTATAGTAGTCACAGTGGATGTTTGTGTCTCTGAAGTAGTATCTGCGAACCATTGCGCAAGAAATAGTTTGTCATCGAGTATACTGCATAGAGTAAGCGAGATAGGACGATGCGATAAACGTAAGCAAGTGTAACCACTTATACAATGCTATTTTCTACTTCAACATTGACACAAATAAAATTATTCATTAAAAAGTATTTTTTCGTGTTCTCAGCAAACCCTTTCATTTGATACCAATATCATGGCAGTGCACAAAAAATAACTAATCCGCCATCTTGGGCCGTCCGCCATATTGGATTTAGAATGACGTCACTTAGCTAACCATGCACTGTCATCGGAACTAAACGTGTATGCAAAATTTCACCTTAATCGGTGGAGGATAACTGCTTTATAATTCAGTTGCAAGATTTGACCCGAACATACTTACATATATTCATTGCAAGTTAAATAAAAGCTTTTAAAATAGCAACTGCGCAGGGACTTGCAGACAACTTCAGAGACACAAAGATCTACTGTAACTACTGTATGTTATTATCTCTCATGTCACCTCATACAATTGCAGCTGTTCTGTACAACAGAAACATGAGAATAGAGACTAAGGACCAGTTTTTTGATCCGGGGAACTCGACTAATAGTTAAATATACTAACAAATGATTTTAAAATTCGGTATAATCCCCGGCACGTAAGTTGGCAAGAGTCGTTAGATGCATAGAAGTCGTTTTTTAGGTATCTTTGGTAGTGAAGGGGGTGCGGGGAACGTTTAGGACCGTTCCGAGCGCGCGATTGGTTGCTCAGTTGACACAAGAATCGACTGACCAATCGTGTCGCGTCCTCGTTACGTTCGCTCTACATGGTAGTTGGTCCGTTCGTGGAATATGCCTCACTACGCCAAAAGCTTGCCAACTTACGTGCCGGACACTTATAAAACGCATTATTTATCATTAGCTTCCTAAATGGTCAAATAAGTTGGAGTATTAATGACTGGACCATTTGTCAGACTAACAATTGATAAATAAACATTTTACCGAATATTAAAATCATTGGTTGAGTTAACTAGGGATCAAAAAACTGGGCCTAACCCTCAGTTTCTGGAACGTTAGTTAACGAAAAATTAACCTGTTACATTTTTGTTACCTCCTACGATTGGTAAAATGAGTAACCAACAGCCAATCGCATCGACTTGCGTTCAATTTGTGTCACATTGAAATTATCGTTCCAGAAACCGAATGACTTTAATAATCACTAGATTTTAACTGAATATCAATGTTCTTCCATATTGTAAAGTAATAATAATAATATAGAATTGTTAATAATTGTTATATAATAATAATAATAATATACTGTAGCAAAAGATAGATCTTCTCAGTTGTTGGTAGTGGTGGCTTGCACTCGAAGTAGGTAGTAAAAAATAAAGGTCATAATTATGAGATTACCTAGCAGAACCCCGCAGACGAGATGTGTATTGAGATGTCACCAGATTATTGAAACCACCGAAGGCCCACTTGCACAAAAAACTTGATTCAGAGTTAGTTGTTAACACCAGGTTAAATTGTCAGTTTGTCATACAATATTGTCAATTTAACCTCGTGTTAGCAACTAATTCTGAGTTTAGTTTTTCGTGCACGTGGCCTTACGTTTGTAATATCGTTTTAAGATTTTGTAACTCTTTCCCCGAGTTTCTCAGCTCAAAATTATCGCAGAATTAATGTGACAAATTGTCAAGCACGCGTTATCTGCTGTGATTGGCTGTAGAAAATTCATTCAACCAATCACAGCAGATAACGCGTGCTTGATACTTTGTCACATTAATTCTGCGTTAATTTTGAGCTGAGAAACTCGGGTTTTGTGAACTCTTTCTTCTCAATAAATCTCAGTATAAAATTTTGATAGGATTTGTTGTATTTGAAATTACCTGTTCACAATAAAATATCCAAAAAAAATATAATCTAACAAGATTAATTAAAAGTTTACGGTGTCACCAATAATCCGGTGACAGATATATCTAAGAACAATAAAACGGACAACAACATATTTCTTAACTCATATAATTACTGCTGATACCGAAGGTCAACTACCGCTGGTAGAATAGTTATTTGAATATAAGAGTTTTGAAAAATATCGTTTTCTCACATTTCAATATTATCACATCTGCGGAGTTCTGGTAGCTAATTTAATTTGAAACTGGATAGTGTAAACTGAAAGTCAGAATCTTAGAAGTCATGAAATTATGAACTCTATATGTCTTACAAAATAAGATTCAAATTCCATTGCAAACAATTAAGACATTTTATTACAACTGTCAATGTCACTCAAAAATCAACTAGAAAGTAGAGTGTCAATGAATGTAAGTGATCTAAGATTCTGAATTCTAGTATAGTTGTTATGCCGCGACTGTTTAATGTTCATGTGGATCGTTTAGACTCAAATAAATGTTTATTATTTAACTTTTTGTATTTTCTTTATCTCACCCATAAGCAAAATAATAATTAAAAGTAAAAATCTTTTTATAACAAGCTATTAATGGACTAAACAATGAAATGTAATATCACTTGTCAATACACACCCAATGAGCCCAAACACGATGGTGCTATCTTGTCTGGTTGAGGAGTTGCTATGCCCACCTTCCGGCTCCATCATGTCACCAGCTCCTCAGTACCACATTATTTCAACGTTTCCAAAGTTACATAAGTATGCCAAGTTTCAGCTTAATAGGATTTCAGGAAGAGCTTCAAAAATTGATTACTACTCCCCGTATACACATACGAAAGCAAGGTATTAGGAAGCTTTTGTAATTCATTCAAAAATCAAAAAACCCGACTGCTTAAAAAGCGAACTAAAAAGACGTAAACAAGAAGAAATCAGATGTAAATATCCTCCGACTGCACAGCATGATTTTCTTCTTGTTTACATCTTTTTAGTTCGCTTTTTAAGCAGTCGGGTTCTTTGATTTTTGAATTATCTTTTTTTATTTATAACTTTTTAGTTAACATTTTGTTTCGAATAATGTACATTTAAACATATACGTGTTATATATTTTTGAAATCACCTCTTAAAACCCTTTATTTTGTTACCCCACACGATAGGTCTGGACGAGAAAAAAAAATTGGCATCCCACAATATGGCACCCAAAATCCGCCATTTTTCTATTTTCCAATTTTAATGTAGCCAGTGACACTCGCAAGGTTAAGACGAATCGATTGACGTAAGAATCATCAAAATCAGCCATCGGGTTTTGTCTCTGGAACGCCACATAGGAAGAAACGTACATACATAGACTGATAAACACATTACCCTCCTTCGTCAGTCGAGTAAAAAGGGTTTGGGTATACATGCTTTCATTGTGCGTACAGCTAAGAAGTGGCGTTCCGTGCCGGAGTCGGTATTTCCTGATACCTAGGACCTGGGGATCACCACACCACCACAAGGTCAAGAGACCACCTTCAAAGTCTCTCGAAAACTACTAAGGTACCAAATTTGTTGTTCGAGTACTAATTGGTACCAATTGAATAGTAGTTATTTACCAAATATGGAAGCGATTGGCGTTCGTGCTCCGGCGGAAGTCACAGACATAAATTTTAAATCAGATCGTATCCAGGTAAACAGAAGAACACCACTTCACTTACAATGGCTTAAAGTACTCCCTTGAATGAAAGATAAATTTTTGCTAGTCGGGATACATACATCAACTCACGTCTTGTTCTCACGGGGGTAGGCAGAAACTACAGGACGCCACCTGCTACGAGCCTTACATACTCCTTTTGCTTCACTCACCGGCGTGCGTGTATGAAAAGATATATGAACGTATATCTTTTCATACACGCACGCCGGTTATGAGTACTGCGCACCTGGCCGCCCTGAAGAACATCACGATTAAGTTTGACGACACGGTTAGCGCAGTGGTTGAGTCATCAGCTGCTGCGCCGTGTCTAGCGGGTTCTATTCCCGCACTAAACAAAATATATTTGTATGACCTACAGATAGTTGTTCCGGATCTGGGTGTTTGTGTATGTGAGTTCAAATGTTTGTAAACGCACCCACGATACAGAGGAGTTCCTAGTGTGGGGTAACGTTATAATAAAAAAAAACCCGTGTACGAGTATGCTCGGAGTGAGGATTTCGAAATAAAATAACTTTAAATAATTTAATACTAATATATTCACAAGATTGCTTATATTTTCATAATAATAATAACCGCAGCTACTTCACTATTAATAATATTGCACAATTTCAACTTATTAATAACAACTTATTATTGACTAGAATTTCTTAATAATTACTTATTTGCAATAATGACTAAAATTAAAATTTTATGGTTCAATTTTGACTAACTAAAGAATTATTTTCAGAATGAAATATGGCCGTGAAAATATTGAGCTGATTCTCTTTTCATGGTTAGAGTGTGTATAAAGGATGAGTAATGAGTAATTTATTGGAAATAGTTTAGGTATTGAGAGTACTGTTGTCGTATATTCATATATGAATAACTTTACCCCTTGATCAACCCTGAACTTGCTTATAACAATCAGATGTTCCCTAAGTTTTTTGAGTCGATGAGAATCTTGTACTAAACGAGGAAAGCTGTATTTTTCTCAAAGTGAATTGTATCCCATAACTTCGTGGTCTTTTAGTTACAAGCGCTTTTGCTGAGCATGAGTCCCTAAGTTCACCCTACTGTATTTCCTTTCATCCCCTGAAGCCTTTGAATAAGGAACATTAAATTCACCTTGTATATTACCTACCCATGGTCACGGGGTCCCGACGATAAGAAAGAATATCTGGTGCAAATAAATGTCACTAGATGGCGCGATATGCATAGATTTGTTATTGAATTTTGTGTAAAATTAACATTTTCTAGAATTTATCATAAAAAATGTATTTTCTTGTTTATCACGTTCACTGTCCACATAGCACACACAATAGTTAAAGAATCGCGTGAGTCTGATATGACTCATTGGACAGGGAAGTTGTTAATCAACACTCCTAAACACAAAATTATGAAATACTCAAAGATTATTTGAACGGTTCATTTAAAATTTATTACAATAGGTTCTAAATTTCTGAGGCATTCCGCTCGAATTTTTAAATTAATATTTCATAACACATTTTGTTAAAAATCGTCTGTATTTAAAGAAATATTTATTTACGAACTGAGTAAACCCTTTTAACCCTCACACCATCTATCGCTTGGGAGATGTTCTTTTAGTAAAATAATCAGCATAATCAGACGAAAACGCTAGTTACGTCGGCACGGTTTCTTTGTATGGGATCAGGCATCTGTATTTTAGTATTATATTATCTGTGCCATGGTTAATACACCAATGGTTTCTGGGTTCCAACCCAATAGGTTCCCCAAATGTCTCGAAATTACTCTGAATAAAAAAAACCTCATTTGGTTGACCCATGAGAAATAGTGTCATTACAATATTTTCAGAGCCATTTACAGTATTATTTGTTAACTTTCATAGTCATTATAATTAGTGTATGATGTATCTATTTGTGATAACAGTTTTGACATTTAAATAATCCCATTTTACAGCTCTTGAACCACAGATATAAATCTAACTAGATGTCGCGATTGTATGTACTTCGCGTGTCAAAAAACGGAGTAAAATTCCTATCAAAGATCGTAATTTAAGCTTTTCATTTAGCATTATCAGCACTGGAAATCCACCAAAATCTAGAAAAATGCCTTTTTCTGCCACATTGAGCTGTAAATAATGTATAGAAAAATTGGCCGAAGCATTGGAAATGTTTTCTTTCATTGGTAAGTAAATTTGTTTTTAAATTGTTTGTAAAAAGTGGCACGCTTGGTTTTCATACAGATGGAGGGACTTGCGTTATCTAGAGATGTATGTCTGTGCAATGCGAGTATTATATTATCTGTGTCTGTGCCTTAAATCAATTTTGACTTCTATTGCCTTGGAGACATGACAAATTACAGCTGTAGTAAACAGTTGGTATTGGTAACAGGTTTATGCTTTTTATGTCACCCTTATCTTTACGGAATAGAATTCAAAATCGGTTGCAGAAGAGTTGTAAAAATTTCTAATGATATTTCAAATAGATTTTAGATTCATACGAATTAAGACTAGATGTTTATGAGTATTTTAATTATGAAAAACAGTGCAGTGTCTAATAATGTATTTTTTTACTGTACATTATTATATATTTAAAATATTATAGTCAGGGTAAACAACTGAGAGACTAAAAATAACCAAAAAAGACTAGTTTTTTTATTACTGATAGGGTCGCGTTTTTGGGCCCTAAATGCGTAATTTTAATTAATTCATTGAATACTGTTGAATTGACAAAAAATAGTGTGCATGCGTGCCTTGAACTATCAATAAAGTTACGCAATTAGGGTGCTGATTTGGTAATTTGCTATCAACATGTTTTTATGCTCATATTTTACCCGTGAAAAACGATCTAGACCTCTAAGGCGCCACCTCCACGAGCGAATGTATCGCGGGGATGTTATATCGTTCTCTGAGAGGTCATTATGCGATGAGTGACATTGTCTGGCAAACATCAACGATTTTCCAAGAAACCCGACGTACCTACACGCAGCGCACACACTGCATGTGTCGGTCTATCTGTTTGTCCGTCGTCTTTCACACATTTTGTTCCGAAGATTTATTTAACTTATCATTGGCCCATGAAAACATGAACTTGAAATTTGGTGCTAATGTTTATTGCATTATTTATTATACGTATCTAACGTATGTACGCACGTACTCCAGACTAGTGCCCCAATGATGGCGTCCTTTCAGTGCGGGTCTGTAGGTTAGCAGCGTGGAACCTCGTCACACTTCCTTCTCCTCTACTCCATTCACTCTTTTAAATTATGAACAGGAAAAAGAATACTGGAGTTAAACAGCGGCTGCACCCCCTCCCCCACAAAGTGCACCTCACCAATGTTAGAGGTCTGCACTCAAATATCATTGCAGTCCACTATCACCTGGAGGCTGAGAAACCAGCGATCTTTTTCAGACGTGTCGTACATGTCTTACCCAGGGTTCACCCTAGAGGACAATTTTAGACCACGGGCGGGCGTATGTATGTACGCCCGTGACGACCTTTGCTATCGGCGTCTTCGTAACCTTGAGGACTCCAGATTCACAACGCTCTGGGTTCTGGTGGACACAGTTCTGGATAAAATTATCTACGCCTGTGACTACCGTTCGCACAGCGGAGATCAGGAGACTACCAGGCTCACAGAGTACCTCAGTGACGCGGCTGATGCGGCACAGCAGCGGTACCCTTCTGCCCAATTTGTGTTACTGGGGGACTTTAATGCCCACCACCAGGAATGGCTCTTCCCATACCAGTGCACTGACCATGCTGGTCGGGAGCGCTAAACGTCACCCAGCTGGTCCAGGAGGCAACGTGGGTACCGGATGTTGATTCGCACACGGCGAATTGCTTGGACCTTCTGCTGACATCATATCCAGACAGATACTCTGTGTCGATAGCTTCACCTTTGGGTAGTTCCGACCATTGTCTGGTGAAGTCTGTGTTCGACTATTTAACCTGCCGTCCCTCACTGCCACCATTGCTGAAACCCGACGGATCGCTGGCCCACTCCGCTGAGGAGAAGGCATTTTTAGTTGCGTCTCTGTTTGCGGAATCTTCACGTCAGAATCCTGGTGACGCGCGTCCCCCTCCTTCTCCTGATGGATGCGTGACGAATATGTCCGACATTCGTATCCATCAAAAGAAAGTCCGTAGAGTGCTGCGCAACCTCGACGTGAACAAGGCTACCGGCCCTGACGGAATACCAGCAATTTTTCTTAGAACCTGTGCGCCTGAATTGTCTCCGATCTTGACACGCCTATTCCACCTTTCGTATGAGGCTGGAAAAGTGCCGAATGCTTGGCAGCAGGCTAAAGTACAGCCCGTGCCCAAGAAGGGTAGTCGAACTGACCCGGCCAACTGCAGACCCATATCTGTAACCTCTATACTCTGTAAGATTATGGAACGCGTACTCAATATTAATCTCCTGGCATACCTAGAAGCAAACGATATCCTTAGTGACGCCAATACGGCTTTCGCCGAAATCGGTCTACTGGGGATCTTCTAGCGTATGCCATTCACAACTGGAGTGAGGCCATCGAAAGGCACGGGGAAGCGCTTGCCGTCTCCCTAGACATCTCGAAGGCTTTTGATAGGATCTGGTACGAAAGCCTTATTGGTAAGTTTCCTTCATTCGGTTTGCCCGGTGGTCTGTGTGATTGGATTGCAGTCTTCCTGAAAGATCGGTCCATTCGAGTGGTTATCGATGGCTGCTCGTCGGACCACTTGGATATTAATGCCGGAGTCCCTCAGGCGTCGGTACTCTCAGCAACTTTAATAAATTTATAAATTGTTACGGTTGCCCTATGGCAGTTACGCACTACACCCGATCCCTGTCCGTGAAATTTCGGTTCCGAAGTAGCCGTAGTACTTCTTCTAGGGAAGCTTACGCACTACATCCGAACTCTATCCTTCATAATCTGTCATAATTCAGAACATTTAGAACTCGGAATTCAAATCAAGGACATGGACGTGTAGTCTGAAACTACCCTTTTACGAAGTCTAACACGCACTTGGCCGTTAACAGCTCAAGCTGCGTGACTATTTTAACGCGGTTCCGTGGCCCACCTGCAGCCAAATTACGTTGGTTAATTCGGCAAGGCGAAGGATTTTATCCCATCAATTAACCAATCACATCGACGAAAATCCACAACGCAACATTCATCTCGCAAGTGATTGGTCGTTTGATGCGATCAAATCCTTCGCCTTGCCGAATTCACATACGCAATTGGGCAGTTGGAAAACTCAAATAGACTCCGCACTCCGGTCGGCCGCAGCAAAGACAACCTCCACGGGTGGGGGTTCTCGGAAGGCTCCAATCTTCAGTGTTTGTTTGACGTCTCTCTGCAGACCATTGCTCATCTTTTGTCTTGCTTCGCATACCCTGTCACCTGTACGTGCGAAGATTAGATACTGGTGTTACCATAGATGAATTCTGGGTCAAAAGATTTTATTTTTATTTGCGATCGACACGCTAAAAAGAGGCTTGTGGAGATGGCGCCTGAATCACAAAGAAAAACAATACAGAACTACGGTGTTTCCCTCTTGCCTACGCGTCGTAATGCCCCGTATGGTTGATATGATGGTAGTACCTCCGCTGGTACTCGCTCTGCGCGGGGGGCAGGTACTGTGGGTACACCCCCCCGTACAGTGACGTCAGCACGTCGTAGGGCGGCGGGGGCGCGGGGGGCGAGCGCGGCCGGGGCGGCGCCGCCATGCTGAACAGGGCTTCGGGGTCGCACACGAACTTGTAAACGTAGCGCTCGCCTGGGGGACATTTTAGATTAAACATATTATTCAACTTTATTTTACTTACTCTTGCTCTGAAAAGGAGGAGGAGCTCGTGGTTAAATAATAACAGCAGCACGGGTCGATCTTTGAGGTTAACAGGTAAGCAATGCTTGTCGAAATTGGTTCATGGATGAGTGAATCTTTACATAGCAAGTTTCCTCCGTGCCGTTGCCCGGCGGTCAATTGAAGATCTTTGATAGCCCTTACGGGTAGTCAAAAGCCTAAAATGTGACACCACTTGGCCATGGTATATCGTGTTACCCAGTTACTGGGTTGTGGAGGTCAGATAGGCAGGCGCTCCATGTAACATACTGGTACTCAGCTGCATCCGGTTAGACTGGAAGCCGACCCCAACGCGACACTTGAGGGAGCCTATGTTCAGCAATAGATGAAATAATGAGGCCGATGATTACAATGATGATGCTGATAATGATGATGATGCGTACCTGCGACCTTCTGCATGATCCCCTTCTCGTAGTAGTATCGTAGCGACCGCGACAGCTTGTCATAGTTCATGGCAGGTCGGTTCTTCTGCGCGCCCCAGCGGCGGGCCACCTGCCAGCAGATCAGCACGTAAGATACCTCCATGATGAGGGGAAGAAGACATTAAATAACATCAAAAGATAGATGAAAAGAGGTTGCATGAAACAGAGATGAGAATGTTGAGATGGATGTGCGGCGTGACGAGTTTGGATAAAGTGAAAAATGAGTATATTAGAGGCAGTTTGGAAGTGGTGCCAGTGGAAAAAAAGTTGAAGGGAAACCGTTTGTCCTGGTATGGTCATGTGATGAGGAGGGATGAAACGCATTTTACTAAAAGAGTTATGAATATAAATGTGGAGAGGGAGAGGAAAGCCACAGAAAAGATGGATGGACTGTGTGAGGAGTGACATGAAAGAAAAGGGAGTCAGTGATAGCGTGACGGGGGACAGGACGGTATGGAAGAAGAAAATGTTTTGCGCTGACCCCAAGTAACATGGGACAAGGGCAGGAAGATGATGCCTGTTCTTCCATTCTTCATAGCATAGGGCAGAGATGCACGTACAGTACACCAACATTTCGCCAGTTATGTTTTAAGTCCCAAGTAAAAGGGACGAGCCTATTGCCTTCCACCGGGCAAAAATCCAGACTCCGAGCTGATACTGAGAAATTCCAGACGGAAAAAGCCAAAGACACGGCCCGACCCGGGATTCTTACGCCGTTACCGTACCTCATTCTCAGCAGTAGCACTTACGACCACTGGCCCAACGAGGCTGTTGAAGAGGACGTATACTAATACTACCTAATACTTTTCAGCCTGTTGCTCCACTGCAAGACAAGGCCTGCGTTTTGGCAACTGTGCTTTCTTCTTGAGGTTCGAAAACTATCACCAAAATACAAAAAAAAACAAACGGCTTCCAAATAAAAACACTTTAAAGTGAAAAAGTATTTTTGTAAAATGTAACCGACTTTTTCACTTTATTAGTAAAAATGGCTGGCTATATCTATAAAAATAACTAGCTGTTCCCCGAGCCTTCGCTCCCGTGGACCACCCCACCGGGATTCGGGATAAAAAAATAGCCTATGTCACTCAGGAATAATGTAGCTTTCTACTGGTGAAAGAATTTTTCAAATCGGTTTTTTTTTTTTTTTATTTATGATGGGTTTGCTCTTGACTCTAGTCTAGGTCGGTGACAGAGACAGAGTCGACGATGGAGTGAGCTTACCCAGAAGAAGCCTGTTCACTCTAACTTTGAAGAGATTCGGGTTGTATGCGTTCGGAAACACAGACGCAGGCAGTGAGTTCCACTCTTTTGCTGTGCGCATTATGAAGGATGTTTGGAAGCGCTTAGTGCGAATTGGTGGAATGGCAACGAGGTGAGGATGATAACTTGCAGTGCGTCTAGATGTCCGATGGTAGAAGGGGGCCGGTGGGATGAGGTCGTGGAGTTCATGAGCACACTCGCCGAAGTACAGTCTATAGAAGACCGACAAGCAGGCAACCTTACGGCGATGAGCCAAGCTTTGAAGCTTCGCATCCACCAGTTTGACGTCGCCAATTAGTCTCTTAGCTCTGCGTTCCACTGAGTCAAGCGCGGCAAGTTGATATTTAGCTGAGCCATCCCAGAGGTGGCTGCAATACTCCATGCAGGATCGGACTTGCGCCTTGTAAAGAGTTAAAAGCTGTCCAGGCGTAAAGTATCGCTTCACTCTGTTTAGGATGCCCAGTTTTTTTGCCACAATTTGGGCTTTGTACTCAATGGAGGCGCCGAAGTTGAGACTGGATGTCAACTACATGCCAAGAAGCTCGAGCCGATCAGTGACAGGAACAGACGCACCCCGAAAAGTAGGCGTTTGGATGAATTGAGTTCTCTTTGCGGTAAAAAGACATGCCTGTGTTTTGGTGGCGTTAAAACAGACCAGATTGTCATCACCCCACCGGGAGACAAGGTTTAAGGTCAAATCTGTCCGCTCCACCATAGCCTCTCTCAAGGAACGAACTTCATCCCCGCTGGTTTTTGCGCTGGACAAGTATCTCTCTGAAACAGTACTATCATCTGCGTACCCAACAATACCAGGCAGAAGTAGGTCATTGATGTGCAGCAGGAAAAGAGTAGCAGAGAGAACAGACCCCTGAGGAACTCCGGCATTAATAGCCATAAGGTCAGAGGAGCAGCCGTCAACGACTACTTGGTCCAGTAGTTTTGGAGCCTATTCGGTACAAACAAACAAATCTTTCCTCTTTATAATATTACTAGCTGTTGCCCGCGGCTTCGCTCCCGTGGGCCACCCCACAGGACCCGTTTTCGGGATTCAAAAATAGCCTATGTCACTCAGGAATAATGTAGCTTTCTATTGGTGCAAGAATTTTTCATTTCGGTCCAGTAGTTTCGGAGCCTATTCGGTACAAACAAACAAACAAACAAACAAAAAAATCTTTCCTCTTTATAATATTAAGTATAGACTAGCTGACCCGGCAAACTTTGTTTTGCCATAAAAACACCAAACATTCATCTACCCTACCTACCCTAACTACCTACCCTACCCTACCCTACCTACCCTACCCTACCCTATTATTTAAAATCGGTTATGTAGTTTAGGAATCCATCGCGGACAAACATCGTGACAGGAGATTTATATATATTAGATTAGTATATTAGTATAGAAGTATAGTATAGTATATATTAAGGTTACAAAGCGGACGTTTTAAAAGACTCTCCAAAACGTCCGACCTTGATATTTCCATGAGATTTATTGTCTAGGTAGCCTTAGCCAGATGCTCAAAAAGCTATTCGGTAGTGGTATCCTGTAAAAATCTCACCGTGGTGACTTAGGTGAAGTGAACTCAAAGAGCTTTCAGTTCCTAGCATTCCCTTGGAATAACAACTCACTTCAATCTTACTTCACGTATGTGTTCACGGTAAGATGTCTACAGAATCGACCGGCAAGCACCACCAGGGCCCCCTCACCTCTTCCGGCTCGTGCAGCTTGAACTCTAGGCCGCGACCGGTCCAGGCCACGCAGCGCGCGCCCTCCGCCAGCAGGGAGACCAGGAATTGCCACAACTGCAGCGCCCCGCGGCGACCTCCACCTGGAAACGACAGACCTAATGCTGTAGAATGTTTGTAGCAACGTTCTTTATCTATAAAGATGCCGCCCACGGCTCCGTCCGCGTGCAATTATTCTATTTTTTTAAATCATACTTAGCTTATTTGTTATTCCAATGTACAGTCAAAGGTATTAACATTGGTTCCAACTAAACAAAGCTATCAACATGGTCCTTCGAGCCGGATCATGTTGATAGCTTTGTTTAGTTGGACCCAATATAAATGAAAAATACAGATTCAAAACGTGCGCATGGTGTATTTTAATCTTGTACAGTGAAATGACATAAAAATTACATTGACAGTAATATCTTAAACTAAATGTTGTGTTGCCAACAAAGGGTCGAAAGTGCTTTCTAGTCGAGTCTAAAGCTTTTTTCTAGAAGAAGGTTAATCATCTCCGACTAGTTTAATCAATACTTTAGATTCTATGCTATATATTAAATCAGTCGTAAAACTACCAGCTATATTACTGTAAAGTTTCATCAAAATCCGTTCAATTCAATTCAGTAGGTTTTGCGTGAAACAGTAACCCATGCATCCTCGCAAACTTTCGCCTTTATATATTTATTTATCAAAACTTTATACACAAGTACAAAGGCGGACATAATGCCTTAAGCACTTTGTACCAGTCGGCCTTTTATAACAGTTGATATATATTGTATATTCAGTGGTTTTATTTAAGAGGAGCAAGGCTCTTTGTGAGGAAGCTCGTCATGAGAAGCACACCGCAAGCAGCGATGATTTGTGCCTTTGTCTCTAGGATGGCATTTGCGATGCCTCTGGTATTGCATTATGTCCATAAGTGTCGACTACTTATGTATAGCTGGCTGCCTGATTACTTGCGACCTAAAAACATGATAACAGTTTTGAAGGTGCCATTAGGTCCAATCGACCTTTCGGTCTTTTGGCTGAATGATGATGATGGGTACTGGTTGGTTGAAGAGTGACTTACCAGCATGCGTGTTGGTGGCATGCTGGATGCAAAAAACACAGGACCAGCCGCCCTGGCGAAGCTTGGGGGAGGCCTATATTCAGCAGATCTTTCGGCTGAATGTTGATGAAGAGTTGGTGTTGGATGATGAATGACTTACCAGCGTGCGTGGTGGTGACGTGCTGGTGAGGAGAGGCTGCGTCATTGCGCGTCGACGTGGTCGGCGCAGACGTTGAGCAAAGAGAACTGCTTACTGCGGAAGAAAAAACAATTTCTGAATGACAATACTATACATAAAATTGGACCTTCTCGGGCGTAAGCAGAACAACCTACCAAAATTTCATCAAAATCGCTCCAGCCGATTTGGAGTCCATATGTAGATATACACACATTTGTTTTTATAGTGCTAATAACTTACGTGTGCCCAGTATCTGCGTTCACAGGAATGCCCTGATCCCAATGAGATGATTGTGATCACCAATGAGATCACCAATGAGATGATTGTGACCAATGATTCTGATACAAAGAATCATATAGGTAAGAATACGTATGCCCACCTATCTTCTCGTCCCAGTGCTGCAGATGCTCGGTGCTGGATACCTCGTCTCTCTCGCGACCCTCGTCCGGAACCTCTTCCACGCATTTACCGTAGGAACTGCATCTGAAAAAAAAACACATAATATGTACAGTGGTTAAGTAATAACAGCTGCACAGATCTTACAGGTTAAGTGCATGCCGGGATCGGTCCATGGATTTGTCAAGAGAGACTCCTCCGTGGCTCGGAGTGCACGCTAAGCCGTTAGTCCTGCAGCCTTATTGCGTAATGAATTCGGCAAGGCAAAGGGCAAAGAGTATGAACAATCGACCAATCACAAAGAAGGAAATCTACATCGCGTCTTTCATCTCGCATGTGATTTGTAGATTGTTCATACTCTTTGCCCTTTGCCTTGTCGAATTCATTACGCAATAAGGCTGCAGCTGATGTCATTTGAAAAACTTTGAAATTGAATGATTTCAGTGGAGGAAATAACTATGAATTTAGGGGATGTTTTTCGGGAGTGTCATTCTGAACTTCGACAGTTAATTATTTCGACACAGTCTCAATTTCGAAAAACAGTAGTTCGACTACTCATTGCTTCGACAGAACACATATTCGACTAGCATTAGTTCGACAGATTATACTTCGACAACACACATCTTCGAAAAACACTACTTCGACAGAACCCTACTTCGACATGCACTTGTTCGGCGGATCTCTATTTCGACGGAACATACCTTCGACATAATACTGCTCTGAAATGTGGCAAAACGATCACGTCGAAACGATCGTGTCGGAGTTTCGGAATAAATTGAAGTGGCTGCCGATTCGGCGTCGTCGAGATACCCATATCCTATCTCTTCTCTAAACAATCCTACACAATCCTAATTCTCGTCAATACCTTCGTGAATGCTTTGAGTACTTTTCCCGAAAGGTAAACCCTGTCGCACTTGCACTTCTCTTCTCCTTCGTACCCCACGTCACACTTCCAGCCGCTATGATGGCTCCTTCTCTGTTACTGCAGTGCGTCTCTGGAACTCTCTACCACATTCCCTACGTGACAGCCCTTCTCTGAATGTCTTCAAGATGAAACTCAAGGATCATTTTCTTTCGGAATGACATAATATTAGTATATGTAAATCAAATTTATTATCACTCTATGTTGTATATTCTTTTTGTGTACAATAAAGAATTGAAAATAATATTTGAATTTCGTTAGAAGGTACCTAAAAGGTACAAAATAAAAACATAAATAATAATCAATTATGTTTTTAATTATAATGTCACAAATCTTTGTACAGTTTAATCTTGTTCAGTTTATTCTTTTATCTTGTTCTTCAGATTTAATCAGCGATAATTAGCTATGTACATTGTACTTAAATAACAAATATACTTAACTAACTTACTTAAGTTAAATAACAATATAACAAATGTACTTAAATAATAATACTTAAATAAAAAAATATAAACCAACTAAGCCGAAAAATAAACATGTCTAAAATATGGCATCGTATCACTCCTCCACATCGCTGTCCAATGGTATTGTGCCCAAAAGACTGGCAACATTGCCACGATATTATGGCAATGCTTATCCTCTGACCAAGGTAAAAGGCAACTTTTGGGTCACGTGAAGTGTCAACTAGGCGTTTACGCAGATCTTTTTTTTTTTTTTTTTTTTTTTTTTTATTTTTTTTTTTATAATAAAACGTTGCCCCACACTAGGAATTTCTTCCTGTATCGTGGGTGCGTTTACAAACATATAAACTCACATACACAACACCCAGAGCCGGAACAACTATCTGTAGATCATACAAATATTTGTACCGTGCGGGAATCGAACCCGCGACACGCAGCGCAGCAGTCAATCACTCAACCACTGCGCCAACCGTGCGCCCGAATAATGGGTGAGCTTTGAATAATGGGTGAGCACTCGGACCCCACGGACAAAAAGTTTCAACCCCAAACGGCTCGAAAATATAACTACCGATGAGGTTATTATATTTCCAACACTTGAGGATATCTGCAGTCGTAGCGGCAGCGCCAGCACAGCACAAAGAGGTAGGAACATGAGATGGCGCAAGAGTATCGTCGCAAGTCGCGTCCCACACTAAAGGCCTACCCATGTTCCACGGAAACAAAGTCTTCGGATTCGCGCACCATCGGTGCGCGAATCCGACTCGCACTTGACTGGTTCTTTTTTATAACCCAGCCTTCAAGGAGTGTTACCATTACATAAATTGTACATGCTGAAATCGGCAAGCCCGATTTTCGGGCGAGAGTAGAGTAGCTTCGCGCATGCAAAAAATAATAGGCAAGAAGGTAGTGTAGTCGATCATACTCGATTTTTTTTTAAAGAAATATGTTTTTCGGCTATCAATGTATACGGGCCTCATTATCCTAATGTGCCCAGGGCCTCCAATAGGATAAAGACGGCCCTGCCTCATCGGTTTTGTTTTCTTTCTTTTGGATTGGTCACTGGCTGCCTACAACTTTTTGATAGCTTCATATAAAGCGAAATTCAATTATTATTGTCACATTTCAGAGCAGTATTATGTCGAAGGTATGTTCCGTCGAAATAGAGATCTGCCGAACAAGTGCATATCGAAGTAGGGCTCTGTCGAAGTAGTGTTTTTCGAAGATGTATGTTGTCGAAGTATAATCTGTCGAACTAATGCTAGTCGAATATGTGTTCTGTCGAAGCAATGAGTAGTCGAACTACTGTTTTTCGAAATTGAGACTGTGTCGAAATAATTAACTGTCGAAGTTCAGAATGACACTCGTTTTTCGGATTGTCGAGGCGGGGGGATCATTAGCCGTGGCTTGGTCACCCACGGTGAAGCAAATGGGAACCCGAGGAGGGGCTGCTCGTCAGGGCTTTTGCCGATAAGACGACGACGCAGCGACGTGGCGGCCAACATGTAGGTTGCGGTGCTGCCCGGGCGACATCGCAACTGAGGCGGGCCGCGATGTCGTATGGGGCAGTTCCGGTATTGCGGTGCGCCGCTCTCCCTACCTGCCTGGACGGGGTCGCCACCGTCTGATGGCGGACTTGGTGGGTTCGCAGGGGAGGAGGAGTGCCGGTATAGCGTTGACCGCTCTACCTATCCCCTGCGTCCGAAAAATGGTAGGTGGCGGGGCTATTGACCTTAACCTGTCAAAAGGGGACCAAGGGTGCTATACGTGAGGTCGTCTAGCACCCATGTGCTGGTTTGGTCCCTGCCGTGGGTAGTCACGGCATACAGTGTGTTCTGGTGCGCCGGTGATTACGCTCCAGAGCCCATCACCGGCAACGGACATCCGCGGCGGGTTCGCGGTGAGTGCTAACGCGTGCCCGTGTTACTGCCATAAGCGGCACAGGAGGACAGCGTGGAGTTTTAGAGGGTTGGGGTCCCACATAACTGCACTATCTCCCCGTAGTAGTATAGTATGCATGAGCATTAATGAAGGAAAATAAAACAAAAGGAAAGCATGGTTTCGTTAGGGACCGTTTCAGTGTACACAGCTAATTCTGTCTTACGTCCAACTTGCTATATAGCTTTTTCTGCGGATTTGCTCCCGTTGCCTGTCACTGAGACACTGTGCATTTTTCCAGGAAAAAAGAAGCCTAAACACTATAGGTACGGGTGCAGTATAATAACGCGTGTAGGGCGGAGACAGGGCTGCCTCGATACTGTAGCGCCTCAGGTATGTTCGCAGAGGCACACACCGTTGGTTTTCACGCGGTTATGCGTAAGCGCGCTGCATCTATCCTGTGCAGGGTACGGGCCAGTTCCAACACCGTCCTGGTGAAGATCGTGGCAAGGCTGGATTGCCCTTTCCTCCGGCATTGTTCTGTCATGTCACTGTGCCAGTGCCAATTTAAACGTACTTTTAAATTGATTTTATTTTCACGAATTTTATTTTTTTTAACTTGTCATTTATAGCCCAAGCATTTTGGTACCCAAGATACAGGCTCGCCTAGTTTGGGGCCAATGCTAAAAAAAATAAAAAAAAAAATTGATTAAATAAATTTGAATTTGAATTTATTCAATTTTGATTTGACTTTACTTTTGACCTTTATTTATCAGTTATTATTATTTTATATATTTTTATTATTTAGATATTTATAATTAATGTAAAATGGGTTTAAAAAGTTACCGGAATAAACAATTTTATTATTATCACTACTAGCACTCAGGGATAATTTGCTATTCTTATTTTGACAAGAAGAATAATAGCAAAGAAGAATTGCCAAACTTAAGTGGCAGTGGGCAGGGCACATTGCTCGCAGAACGGATGGACGATGGGGCAGAAAGGTTCTGGAGTGGCGACCGCGAACCGGAAGACGTTGCGTTGGAAGGCCTCCCACCAGGTGGACCGATGACCTGGTGAAGGTTGCGGGGATCCGCTGGTTGCGGGACGCACGGGACCGGTCAAAGTGGCGACGCTTGGGGGAGGCCTATGTCCAGTAGTGGACGTCTTTCGGCTGAAATGATGATGATGATGATTTTGACAGTCGTTATCGGCATCGCAGAACATCACTGGCAGACAAATCTGGTGAAGTTTAGGGTTAAGGCTCACCTGTGCAATTGTTCCGTGTAGTCTCTATATTCCGGTCGAGTCTCCTCCCCTTCGCCTTTACATCTGTTGATAACAAATAAAAGGTTATATTATTTGCAACTAATGTAATGCAAGATTCCCCCGTGTCTCGGAAAGCACGTCCAGCCGTTAGTCCCGGTTGTCATTTGAAGATCTTTGACAGTCGTTAGTCAGAAACCTGAAATCTGACACCAGTCTTGCCAAGGATATGTTACTACCGAGTTACTGGGTTGTGGACATAGGATTCGCACTATGTTAAATACTGATATCGGCTTGATCCTGTTTGTTCGCGACGAGAGTCACCAACCATTTGAATGGTTTTTGTAAATAAAGTATGTATTAGAGTCATACGTCTGCTCACGCCCGAGCGCCAAGTAGGAATGAAAATGTTGTAAACACGTCGGTCCTATTTATAAGCTCGGTATGTAAGGGTATTTTGAATCGCATTTTTAAGGTAGTAATATAACGTCCTTAACGTTTATTTATGCGTATTGGGTTTTAGTAATACCAGATTAATAGAATAGAAGCATTGAAATATATAAATATTATAGTCTTCATACTTAAAACGTCTTGTAGTAGCTCGCCAGCCGTCGCTCCGTGCGGACGTCTCGCTGCTCGTCGCCCCACCGCGCTCTCCGGCGCCCCCACTCTCCGTCTCGTCGCGCCCCTCTGCGTGACGTCACTGCGGTCGTCACGTCTTCGCACGCCGCTCCAAAGGTGTCGCTACTAGTAACTTTGGTTACTAGTAGTGGCAGCTATTTTGGCCCTTCCGGGCAAATCCACTCTTTGTGGTCCCTGGCGGGAAACCTAGCGGTGTTAACAAGCCAGTAGGGTGTGCCCCAAGCACCCGCCAAGTCCCTTAAGGACACGGCAGTCATTGGAGTCGGGAGCGGGATCAGTTGGCCTTGGTAGATAGCCTAGTCAACCCCCGCTTCGTCCCACAGCATTCACCTGGCACGGTCGGGTGTGTCTACCCCGACGTGCCAGACTTCTTCGGTACACATTGGTGGGTGGCCCACCTTCGGTGGGTTTACCGGTACCTTAGGGCCCTGTCACCCAATAAGATTGGTGGCAGGTAGACAAGCTTAGGGCTCACCAGATACTCACCTCCCAGTCTAACCCGACTGGGAGGGTAGGTTGCACACATCCCCGGGCCCCTCCACCCGGGGAAGATACCCTCTGCCGGCTTCACCGGATCTATAATTCTCAATTATGTCGCTCGCGGCAGTAATTGAACTCCTTCACGAGATTCTCGAGAAGGAAAAGCTCTCCAAAAAATACAGCCATGCTGTAAGTCAGGCTTTAGCCTCTTATGTGCCCGCTTCGGGTCCGACCGGGGCCCCTGGACCTAGCCAGGCACCCGTGCCGAGCGAAGCCCAGGTCTCGCCCAGGTCGCCCTCCCCGGCAGCCAGGCCCACTTCTGGGACTGGTGAGCCGACTCTATCTAAGCCCCCAGCTCCGGCCGTCGAGCCTAAAGCTACTGTCCGTTCATGGAGAGATCCTCCTTCTCCTAAAACTTCTTCTCAACCGGCCGTCGAGCCTAAGAAAACCCGATCATGGAGAGATCCTCCTTCTCCCATAGCTACTCAAGTAAAAGCTTATAAAAGCTATAAAGAGCGCATAGCCGCCCTCCATAAATCCAGGCCCAAGTCCAAGTCCAAGTCCATCTGGGCGGACGATGATGACTCCCCTATGGAAGAGGGAGCAACCCTCAGCACTGACGAGGAATGGGAAGCTTTGGCTGACCAAGCTAACTCAGTCGCTGACGACCCTTTAGACCCAAATGTCCCCGATAGGTCAGACGACTACGACACCGTCTCCTCCGACGGTGACTCCGTAGTTTGCTCTGGAGGAAAGAGGAAAAAGAGGAGTAGTCCCATAAATGCTACCAAGGCCAAAAAGGCGGTACCAAAAACCTCTCCTCAGTCAGTTCTGCCACCGGCCTCGCCCGTAAGGCAAATCACCCCCACCCCTGACATTGCTTCTTCTCAGCGGTCCAACCGCAGCCCCAGTCCCATGGTAATAGTTACCAATAAGAAGCTCCGTCCCCCTCCACCTATTTATCTTCAGGATAAAGTCAAGTGGAACGATGTTTCAAACGCTTGTGTTGAGCGGAAAATCAACTACACGAAAGCCACTGCATGCCAACAAGGCATCAGAATCCAACTCCCCAGTCCCACTGATTTCCGGAATCTAACCCGGTACCTCAAAGAAAGGAACATCTCGTTCCATACTTACTCCCTCCCAGAGGAAAAGCCCGTCCGAGTAGTTATTAGGCGAATCCCAAAAGAGATCCCTACGGAGGAAATCCGTAAGGACCTTCTTGACCAAAATGTCCCCGTCACTGAAGTCCACCGCTTGCATAAAGCAAGAGGCGGACAACAGTACGATATTGTATTAGTTGTATGTAGCCCTACTGAGGGTTACAACCCGATATTCAATATAAAGACCGTGTGCTCCCTGTCGGGCATTTCGATCGAGAAACCCTACCGCCCCCATCTTGTAGGACAGTGTCACAACTGTCAACTTTATGGCCATTCTCAGGCCCACTGCTATGCAACACCCAGGTGCGTTAAGTGCATGGGTGATCATGGCACTAAGGACTGTCCCCGTCCTAAAGACCGCTCACAGTGCACGGAGCCTCCCAGCTGCGTGCTCTGTGGCCAAGTCGGGCACCCGGCTAATTACCGGGGTTGCCCAAAAGCCCCCAAGCTCGCGCCTAAAATGGCCAAGCGATACAATGCGCACATAATGCGCATGGCTCCCTCTTCCCAACCACCCCCCCGACTAGCCCCTCAGAGGACTTCACCATGGGGTAAGCTGAACCACCAAAGTGTGGCTCCTCAGACTTACTCCCAGCCTATCCCGGCGCTGATGGCCCACCCCATTGCAGCTCCAAATCCAGTCCCCGACCCAGTGGCCTCAGCTGCCCCCATGCCCGCACAAAACCGGAAGGTGGCTTCCACCACCACCGCCGCCATGTGCCCGCCCCCTGTAGCCCCCTCCGGGCACAAGCCATATTTGAGCGTCGCTGAGAATATTATCAGCGCGTATTCCATATGGATGACCCCTCAGGCCCGTGCTCTGGATGCAGAAATCCGGAATGCAGGCTCTCTCACCCCCGCTTCATGCAGTGCCCTCTTCTCGAGGTACGAGTGCATTACCAGGGAACTTGACAGCCTTGTCTACAAGGACGGTCAATGGGTTCGTAAATAGTACAAACGTAGCATACATACCGATTGGTCCGCCCTCGCCGCCGAGGCCCCGCCGCGAAGTCCCAGTCATTATTTATGTAGCCAGCCCGCGAATAGCTGTGCCATATTTAATTCTAATTAGTTAATTGGAGTTTCTTGTCCGTTCTTCTCCACGTAGGCTTATTCCGAACGGATGGTAGAATCACTTTATTAAGATCCAGCCTTAGTTGTCCCCCCAGCGACGCCCTGAGCCGAGGTTCGACCCCAACTGGGGTAGCCCTCAGCGTTGTCGCTTAGGTTTAGTAAATTTTTGCCTAGCTGGAGGCTATATAGTTTAGTCTCCGTAGGAAAGCCCGGTTAAGCAGCTTACCAGTCACTTTGACTGAGTTGCGAGACGCCACGTATTAAAAAAAAAAAAAAAAAAAAAAAAAAAAAAAAAAAAAAAACTTAAAACGTAAAATCAATTTCATGTGAATGCGTGCGTTCGCTGCGCCCGCCTAGTTCCGAATGGTGCGCCAGATGGCGGCGGGTAGTTTTATATGTTGGCGTTTTGCGCACAAAAATTCTGGTAGCTTAAAATCATGTTTTGAGGGGTTATATTATGTATTAGACATAATTTTAGTACATAGGAATGATATAATGTGGAAAATGTATAGTTTCCACCATTAATATGTGAATATTGACGTGATGTCTCAGGAAGTGAATTTAGGACATTTAGGTCATTTTAGGGTATATGGGGGACCTAGATCAAGACGGGAAACCTATATACAGTTCAGAATTAGTATACTGCTTTATATAAAGCCTATTTACCTGAGATATCATGTCGGTATATAGTGTAAAACGCGCTGTTTATGGGAGTTTCGACGGGACTATTCTTTTAGGTGCCCTAAGCACCTAGAAAATATGTAGGTGTACTGTTAAAAGTACTACCATTGGAAAGCTCGTCGAAGGGGCTTCCAGACGGTCTTTAGACGAGAAAGATCGCCCGGATAGTTTCCGACATACTCAGCGCAGAAAAATGTAAACAAACAAAATTGTTGAAATTTGTAGACCCTTCAGGTCGAATAACTCCCTGAAGGGAATAGATGTACTTATTATAGAAGTACTTTCGGATGGCCCGTTGGACTAGCTATCAGGCCATCCCTTTAGAGCGAAAATCGCTCATATAGTTTAGGCACAAATCCAGACATGGTAATCTGGACTTGTGATTTTTGGCCCGTTTTTTGGCATTCCCAGGGACTATACACCCCTGAGACTTCCAAAAATAAGGAATTTTCGGGGACTTCCCGATGGCCCGATAGACGCGCCATCGTGTCGTCCCATAAAAATATAGAATCAGTTAAGTAGTTTAGGAGATAGCTAGACACAAAGGGAGTGACTAACTGTCGAACTAACACTTTTTTGGGTACATTATGTACAAAATGTATATATATACTTATGGAGGCACTAGAACTGTAAAGTGCTCTCCCTCAGCCTCCAGGCCACCCATATTCGGTGGTGATAGCTTGGATGGTCTGAGTAGAAATCCAAGTAATAAAATAAATTGTCTAAAAACGTTAAGGAGCGTGTATTTAAGGGATGATATCCCACGATAAACGTCCGAAAATAAGCTTTTTTAAGCCGCCCATAGACGACTGGCTGAATTTGTCAGCAGGTCACCCCAACCTATAGTACTCTCTGGGCTAGGGATGTTGTAATACAACTTTCCGACATGAAAATAAGGGAACTTGCCCCTTTTTTCTATAGATATAGCCTAGGGACGCTATCAATGCCTGGATATAGATGTATGGATTAGATACTGAGATAGGGGGTGTTACTGTGCTACAGTACACAGAAATCCAGGCGTTGATAACACCATGGAAGGGATAGTACAGACCTAAAACCCACTGTCGGGTAAGGGATTTTTTTGGCAAATAAAATTATTTTCGGCACAAAATCGCGGGGCTCTCGATAGTAGTAACGACCGAGGGTATAAAACACCCTCGGTCCAAAGATAGAATTGTAGTCATCGGCCATAGCCACTAGAAACAAGTCACTTGAACTTAATTAGTAGTTACTTGTTGAGAGCCCTAAATTCGTACCAAGTTTTAAATAATTGAAGTGTTTTATTTAATTAAACAATTATCATCCCTGCATCCAGCTCAAAGAAGCAAGTATTAATCAATTGAAGCTGCGCAACATTTAATGGTCCAATCGAACCGGATTTGATCAGCTGCTTGATTAGAAGTCCTGAGGCAACATTCCAAAGAGGTTACCAGATCCAATCTGAAGAGTCAATGTTCTTCGGGCGTCCAGCGCGCCATCCGGGAGATTTACGACCTCCCTTCTCGGGGAAGGCGATCACGCTACGTCCGCAACATTTATTGGTCCTTCGAGCCGGATTTGATCAGCCTGGAACCTGGAAGAACAGCTCCAGGACGTCTAAGAAAAAGAAGGAAGAATCGTCGAAAATAAAATAAATCCGACACTAAATAGATTTTGTGCCGGATTTTAGAAACCTGGAAAACCGGGAAGAAATACTGAAATTCCACCAGGGATAGAGGAAATTCAGCCGCACAATATGCTGCCTTCAAACTGAAGATTGAAGCCAGGAAAGCAGCTCCAGGACAGCGGGAAGAAATAGTGGTGGAATTAATTTGTCGAATTCCTGACGAATTAATTTCACAAAAAACAAATTGAAGTCGAGCACCGCAGAGAATAGATCCTGCGTGCCCAAGCCCACCGCTGGACCAAAGAGGTAAATTCCGGGAGACAGTTATTAGAACTACCCTCTTGTTTTTAATAACTGTTAGAAGATTGAATATATTTCCTGTGAGCTGCAAAAGTGCCGTATGAAGACTGATGTGCATATATGAAGCTATAAGAATAGTTCCTGAAGACTTATCGCTGAAAACCACCCTATGTTCTCAGTGATTTGTTCTGGAACTGAACGCTGGTTTAATTTTACCAAGAATATGCGTTTTTAAGCCTGAATTGCGTCTTTTACGTCGAGCAAATAATTCCTGAAGGCTTATCGCTGAAAACTACCCTTACGTTTTTAGCGATTTCGTTCGAATACTAAGCGTCCGTCTAAACAAATAGAAGACGTGCGTTTATGAAACTGATGTGCAGCTTTGATGTTTGAACAAACATATCCTGAAGGCTTATGACTGAAAGCAACCCTTAAGCTTTCGGGAATTTTCGAAAATTGAAATTTCGTCAAATCGAAAGAAGATACGTACTCAGAAGATTGAGTTACGACTCTGACGTCTGGAACAAGCAGCTAGTGAGGCATTATCGCTGAAAAGTACATTCGACTTTTCGGTGATTGATATTTCGATTGAATTATAGTCAATCGTATTGAAGATACACGTTTTGAGAAAAAACAAACGTGTACTACAGATGTCTGAAGTTTCATAAGGACTTATCACCAACCGTGAGTTTTTGGTGATTTGAATTTTTGGAGATTGAATTATAGTCAATCCACTTGGTGAATTTTTTGAAAACTGACGTTTTGACCGTCGGAAAATTTGGGAATTAGGTCTTGTGTCGTAAATAGACGTTCTGACCGTCGCAATAAATATATTGAACTGGAACTCATGCTGATAGGTTGACGTTCTGACCGTCGAATATTAACCAATAGAAACAGACCAAGTAGTTTCCACAAAAATAACCAGTATAGAAGGAACTTCAGACTCAACATGGAAACCTTCTCGGAACGAGAAGACTTTAGAAGATAGACGTACAGCCATGCCGATGACTACCCGGGGTGACACCCGTATCGAACATAGCCGTCCGCCGTCAACTAAAATGACTCGGCCACGGAGAAAAATAGTTGGGAGCTAGCCAAGAAATACAACTTGTGCTTTCGCTGCCTATGTCGAGGCAGCCACACTTGCAGGTCAAAGCGGTGTGGCTAGGAGGGATGCCACCAGAAGGCCCGACGTTGAAGGGATCCGCAGGAAACGGTGACCAGTTCAAGAACCCAGTCGAGCCAGGCGTTCCTCAAGATAGTGCCGGTCCGGGTCATCGGACCGGCGGGAGAGGTGGCGACATACGCCCTCCATAACAACTGATGATGCCATAGATCATCAGTTGCGCGAATTTTTCGCTATAGAATCGCTGTGCATAAACCCACAGCGCCCCGCCTCATACCCTGGGAATAGGGCAGAGGATCCACACTTGCAGGGCAAAGCGGTGTGGCCAGGAGGGATGCCACCAGAAGGCCCGACGTTGAAGGGATCGCAAGAACCCAATCGAGCCAGGCGTTCCTCAAGATAGTGCCGGTCCGGGTCATCGGACCGGCGGGAGAGGTGGCGACATACGCCCTCCATAACAACTGATGATGCCATAGATCATCAGTTGCGCGAATTTTTCGCTATAGAATCGCTGTGCATAAACCCACAGCGCCCCGCCTCTGACCCTTGAGAAAAGGGCAGAGGACATATAGAAACCGCCATGTTATGGCGTGCGCGAATTTTTCGCTATAGAATCGCTGTGCATAAACCCACAGCGTCCCGCCTCTGACCCTGAGAAAAGGGCAGAGGACATTTGAATCAAATGAACGTCCAGTTAGCAAATGGACATATAGAAACCGCCACGTTATGGCGTAATGAGCATGCTGAGATGCCAGATAGCTATGAGACAGCTCTAAAGAGGCTCGTCTCAACTGAAAAGAAGCTGGACAAGAACCAGGTACTTCGAAGAAGATACTCAGAACAAATAGACATATAGAAACCGCCATGTTATGGCGTGCGCGAATTTTTCGCTATAGAATTGCTGTGCATAAACCCACAGCGCCCCGCCTCTGACCCTTGAGAAAAGGGCAGAGGACATATAGAAACCGCCATGTTATGGCGTGCGCGAATTTTTCGCCATAGAATTGCTGTGCATAAACCCACAGCGCCCCGCCTCTGACCCTGAGAAAAGGGCAGAGGACATTTTGAATCGAATGATCGTCCAGTTAGCAAATGGAGATCATGGGAGGCGCCTGGGAGCGCCTAGTCCGCTGCGTAAAGAACACGCTGTACAATGTACTTACAGAAAAACACCCAACTGAAGAGGTGTTGTCCACACTGATTTGTGAGGCAGAGTACATTGTGAATAGCCGACCATTGACACATGTGTCAGTAGACAGCGATGATGATGAGTCCATCACACCGAACCACTTCCTGCTCGGTGGGTCAGCCAGACTACCTACACCTGGCGTATTCACTGAGCAGGATATAGACAGCAGGAAAGTATGGCGACGATCACAGATCCTCGCTGATATGTTCTGGAGCCGCTGGGTCAGAGAGTACCTGCCTGAGCTCCAAAACCGGCGGGAGCCACATAGTAGTGGGCCCAAACTTAATGTGGGCGACCCCGTCCTGATAGCCGACGGCCAGCTGCCTCGAAACACATGACCTCGAGGCCGCATTGTAGCCGTGTATCCAGGAATCGACGGAGAAACCCGGACTGCTGAGGTGCGCACACTTGGCGGCATCCTGAAGCGTCCGGTGAAGAAACTCGTCCCACTGCCTCAGTAACCAGAGACGCCGGGGCGGCGATCATCCTTCGGTGAGCCTGGCGACGGCATCCGAGACTGCCACTCGTCACTCACCATGGGAGTGCAGCGCCGCGCCGACATCACTTCGAGCCTGCACAGCACTGCACGGCGGGAGATATGTTCGCGACGAGAGTCACCAACCATTTGAATGGTTTTTGTAAATAAAGTATGTATTAGAGTCATACGTCTGCTCACGCCCGAGCGCCAAGTAGGAATGAAAATGTTGTAAACACGTCGGTCCTATTTATAAGCTCGGTATGTAAGGGTATTTTGAATCGCATTTTTAAGGTAGTAATATAACGTCCTTAACGTTTATTTATGCGTATTGGGTTTTAGTAATACCAGATTAATAGAATAGAAGCATTGAAATATATAAATATTATAGTCTTCATACTTAAAACGTAAAATCAATTTCATGTGAATGCGTGCGTTCGCTGCGCCCGCCTAGTTCCGAATGGTGCGCCAGATGGCGGCGGGTAGTTTTATATGTTGGCGTTTTGCGCACAAAAATTCTGGTAGCTTAAAATCATGTTTTGAGGGGTTATATTATGTATTAGACATAATTTTAGTACATAGGAATGATATAATGTGGAAAATGTATAGTTTCCACCATTAATATGTGAATATTGACGTGATGTCTCAGGAAGTGAATTTAGGACATTTAGGTAATTTTAGGGTATATGGGGGACCTAGATCAAGACGGGAAACCTATATACAGTTCAGAATTAGTATACTGCTTTATATAAAGCCTATTTACCTGAGATATCATGTCGGTATATAGTGTAAAACGCGCTGTTTATGGGAGTTTCGACGGGACTATTCTTTTAGGTGCCCTAAGCACCTAGAAAATATGTAGGTGTACTGTTAAAAGTACTACCATTGGAAAGCTCGTCGAAGGGGCTTCCAGACGGTCTTTAGACGAGAAAGATCGCCCGGATAGTTTCCGACATACTCAGCGCAGAAAAATGTAAACAAACAAAATTGTTGAAATTTGTAGACCCTTCAGGTCGAATAACTCCCTGAAGGGAATAGATGTACTTATTATAGAAGTACTTTCGGATGGCCCGTTGGACTAGCTATCAGGCCATCCCTTTAGAGCGAAAATCGCTCATATAGTTTAGGCACAAATCCAGACATGGTAATCTGGACTTGTGATTTTTGGCCCGTTTTTTGGCATTCCCAGGGACTATACACCCCTGAGACTTCCAAAAATAAGGAATTTTCGGGGACTTCCCGATGGCCCGATAGACGCGCCATCGTGTCGTCCCATAAAAATATAGAATCAGTTAAGTAGTTTAGGAGATAGCTAGACACAAAGGGAGTGACTAGCTGTCGAACTAACACTTTTTTGGGTACATTATGTACAAAATGTATATATATACTTATGGAGGCACTAGAACTGTAAAGTGCTCTCCCTCAGCCTCCAGGCCACCCATATTCGGTGGTGATAGCTTGGATGGTCTGAGTAGAAATCCAAGTAATAAAATAAATTGTCTAAAAACGTTAAGGAGCGTGTATTTAAGGGATGATATCCCACGATAAACGTCCGAAAATAAGCTTTTTTAAGCCGCCCATAGACGACTGGCTGAATTTGTCAGCAGGTCACCCCAACCTATAGTACTCTCTGGGCTAGGGATGTTGTAATACAACTTTCCGACATGAAAATAAGGGAACTTGCCCCTTTTTTCTATAGATATAGCCTAGGGACGCTATCAATGCCTGGATATAGATGTATGGATTAGATACTGAGATAGGGGGTGTTACTGTGCTACAGTACACAGAAATCCAGGCGTTGATAACACCATGGAAGGGATAGTACAGACCTAAAACCCACCGTCGGGTAAGGGATTTTTTTGGCAAATAAAATTATTTTCGGCACAAAATCGCGGGGCTCTCGATAGTAGTAACGACCGAGGGTATAAAACACCCTCGGTCCAAAGATAGAATTGTAGTCATCGGCCATAGCCACTAGAAACAAGTCACTTGAACTTAATTAGTAGTTACTTGTTGAGAGCCCTAAATTCGTACCAAGTTTTAAATAATTGAAGTGTTTTATTTAATTAAACAATTATCATCCCTGCATCCAGCTCAAAGAAGCAAGTATTAATCAATTGAAGCTGCGCAACATTTAATGGTCCAATCGAACCGGATTTGATCAGCTGCTTGATTAGAAGTCCTGAGGCAACATTCCAAAGAGGTTACCAGATCCAATCTGAAGAGTCAATGTTCTTCGGGCGTCCAGCGCGCCATCCGGGAGATTTACGACCTCCCTTCTCGGGGAAGGCGATCACGCTACGTCCGCAACACTGTTTGACTGGAAGAGCATACTTAACAGATTTGGAGAAACATGTTAGATTTCGTGTTCATCATCGTCGGAACACACAGAATGACTGCCTTTGTCCCCCCATCCACAACCCTGTTAGTTACTGGGTGATACGATAAACTTTTGGTTAGACTGACCACAAGATTTATTGTAATAACAAATAGAAGTTACTCACGGTTCATGCTGTTCGATCAGGGTGTGTCCATGTGTGTGTGCGTGCCTCGCATACAGCTGCGGGTGTGAGTGGGTTTGGGGGTGCTCGTAGGGACGCCCTGAGGACGTGGGGGTGGAAGACTCTCTGGAAAAAAGGGGATTAACATGTTAGCTATGCTTCCTGGGATGTAAGTAGCCAGGAGATCTAAGAAAAACGGTCAAATATGTTGAAGAGTTCATTATATGAACGCTTGTTAGACTAACCATTGGTATGCATATTTTTATGACTAACCATTGGTTGAGTTAACTACGGATCAAAAAACTGGGCCTTACTGAAGGGACTTATGACCCAAGGGAACGGTACTACCGGTGGAAGTATCCTATGATCCAATCCAGGACATGATCTGCCCGTATAAAAGTATATTAGTAAGTTGTGATACCGAACGGTTAGGCAAAAAAGTACATCATCATCTTCCTGTCCTTGTCCCATGTGACTTGTGGTCGGTGCCACACGTTTTCTTCTTCCATACCGTCCTGTCCCCCGTCACGCCATCACTGACTCCCTTTTCTTTCATATCACTCCTCACTCAGTCCATCCATCTTTTCTTTGGCCTTCCTCTCCCTCTACATCCATCCACATTTATATTCATAACTCTTTTAGTAACATGCGTTTCATCCCTCCTCTTCAAATGACCAACCCAGTACAAACGGTTTCCTTTCAACTTTTCTGCCACTGGCGCCACTTTCAAACTGCCTCTAATATACTCATTTCTCACTTTATCCATTCTCGTCACTCCGCGCATCCATGTCAACATTCTCATCTCTGCTACATGCAATCTCTTTTCATCCTTCTTTTTCACAGCCAAACATTCTCCATCCATCTATCCATACAGGTCATGGGTTCATCCAAACGTTTGCTTAAAAGTTCCATGTGTTAGGGGGGCAATTTATTGCCATCAGCTGGGCACTACTCCTGGTTCATGAATACAATACAATACAATTCATAGTTCATACCTATAATATTCATGGATTCATCCAAACGTTTGCTAATATGCGTGTCCTACCGTGTAGTGGTATGATATGCAACGTTTTTATCGTAGACTAGCTGTGCCCGCGGCTTCCCTATAGTCAACTACCTACTTACCTACTCTACTTACCTGGATCTACCAGTCTGCCCTACTTACCTTGCTACCTACCTTACCTACCAATTTTTTTTTCTAGGGTAATTCTGCCGCGGACAATCTTAACAACGCCATTCTGAAAATGACGTCATAAAGCCATCTATCAAATATGGAGTTCAACTGTCCGAGTATCTGAATAGTGAATTGCGAGTGTTGTGATATTTTACTTCTTGAACACTTAAAATTCATCTAACTTTTGTTAGAGTGAACCGATTGCGATGAAACAAAAAGTAAGTAATAGATGACCACAATAGATCCCAATCGGTCGAAGTGTCCGAGTTACTTCTCGGCCCCTCCATAAGATAAGATAAGTTATACTTCAAGTTACGCACAATTTTTATGTATAAAAGATGTCTACATTGGTTTCGTACCTTTTACGTGACGCGTGCACAACTATACAGACAAAAATTCTGGAAATGGGTCCTGTTGGTTATCCTTTAACACCCTGCTGTATTTTTTTGGAAATATTTTCGATGTTTAAAACGAATTTTCTACAGATTTATTATATGTATTGATAAGCATTTCTTATCAAGCTCCCGATGAGTAACGTCCGCGCAATTATTCCACTTCGGTCTGAAAATGCCATTTAATTCAAGCGTCGTTGAACGCCCGGTAATCAGTATTTAAGTGAATGAGCTTACCTGTGCTGGTAGTGCAGGCCCCAGGGTATGGGGTACGGCTGCCCCTGCTGCGCCATATCACCACTCCTCAGGACCCGTCTCCAGGGAGCTGATCATCGCGAGGACCTGCAGACGAGCATGAAATGTTCTAGATAAAATGAACAAGCTTCTGGCAAACTGCCATACAGTTTGTCGGTAGAGTTCTCGTGGATTTAGGTGTATGTACTATCAAGTTGTCATGTACATTAAGCACTCATCTGTCGTAATTACAAACACAATAGTAAAAAAATTAAACAAAAGCCTTTTAAAATCTCGCGCCAGAACGTGATTGTCCACCATTCTTGCCAAATATGACACCAGTCTTGCCAAAGGGTATCGCGTTACCCAGTTACTGGGTTTGTGGAGGTCAGATAGGAAGTCGCTCCATGTTACAAGGGTACTAAGCTGCATCCGGACTACCAGGGTACTTAGACTAGAAGCCGACCACAACACCGTTGGGAAAAGACGAGCAGATTGATACTCCATTGTAAGATTTTTTTCTAAATAATATTGTTTAAATATTAAGTAAATAAATAATTTGATTTAATTTGACCAATATTACTGACGTGCACCGTTTCTGCCAAGTGCGAGTCGGACACGCACACCGAGGATTCCCTACAAACAGCTACATACACCAAAATAATTACATAACATTACTGAAGTTCATAAACAGTGACTTTAACACATTGCTCTAACGAAAATATAAACTGGATTGAGGGACAAAATTAACTTTGCCGTTGTAAAACCAAGGGCGGACCCAGGATTTATTTCTGGGAGGGGCACAAGGAGCGGACGGGCAATAAAATCAACATTAACCGTAACAAGTTCAAGTATGTATATGAAGGTTTATGTAAGTGAAGTGTCAAAACAACTCAAAAATTAAATGTTTAATAAAGACAGTTTTCTTTTGTGTTTCCTGCTAAAGATGTCCAGCACTTCATTAGCGTCCATTTTAGCCGCAACGTCTTGATGGATATGCATTAAAGCCAATCCGTTCAAACGCTCTTCTGTCATACTGTTGCGAAGATATGACTTTAATCGGCGCAAGGTAGAGAAAGATAGCTCGGCAGTGCTAGTAGTCACTGGAAACGTGCACAACAAATGACTAAGAGTTCTTATATTTGGCAGCACCGTTGCTCTTTTGTAGGCATCTGCTGGAGATACTGGGATATTTTCTCTCATCTGTTGCCAAATGGTTAGCTCTCCCTTTAAAGCTATCGAACAAGGAAGGTCTTCTTTATAAACTTGAGCGCCTTGCAAAACATTCTCTACATCTTCGTCGCTGAAGTTATGGGACAGCAACTTTTGCAACTGTCTGATTCTTTGCATGGGAGCGCTATGGAACCTGGATGACATTTCACTTAAGATATAATCTAGAAAAGGAATATATACTGAAAGTCGGTAATATTTTTCAACTGACTGAGTCTGAATATTTGGCCGATTTGTTTGACGGCCGGTGATTCTGCGGACCGTGATTTCTGCACCAATTTCATTTGCGATGGCCTCAGCCTGATTGAAAAGTTTTTTGAATGTGACCGTGCTAGTTTCACGTTGCCTCTGCAGACTTGCTGTAGTCGCATTAATAAGCTGAACTGCAGAAAGTATATCGATTTCAATGGCTTGTATATAATGATCGGGATAAGGGCAACTTAATTCCTAAAATATCAGAGAGGATTACCAAGCTTATGAGAAATTCCGACGACATTATTGATTGGAGCAACGAAAATGGAGGTGTAGTACTTCTTCTGTTTCCTTGATCTTGATCAGCCATTTTTTCAATTTTCAGGAAGACAAGGCAAGACGTCCAAAAATGTCAAGACTGATTCATGTCTTTCCACCCATCTGGTCTCACACATTTTTTTTTATATATTCTGTTTTTCCTTTGGCAGACGAGCTTGCATTTCTTCTCTAAGGAAATGTATTCGTTGAGCTGAGTCACGAAAGAAAGTTGCTACACTTGATATGACCCCTACGGCATTTCTTATGCTGGGTACGGTGCAGGCTGTACTAATAGCTAAGTTGAGTCGGTGGCTTGCACAGTGGGTAAAAAAGGCTAAAGGCTGAATGCTAGATATGCGTGCCTGAACACCTTTTATTTTACCGCTCATGTTGGCGCCTCCATCATATGCTTGACCCCGGCACAATGTAATGTCCAGGTTAAGCTTTTCCAACGCCTTCAAAATATGGTGAGCAATGTTTTCACCAGTAAGTTTAACAACTTCGACAAACATAAGAAAGTCTTCTTGTATTTCGTTTGTATCTACATCGAAATAGCGAATACAAATGGCCAGTTGCTCACAAATAGAAATATCTGTGGTCTCATCAGCTATAATGGTAAAATATTTAGATTTTTTAATTTTGTCCACTATTTTGTTTCTGATTAATTCCCCACAGCATTCAATTAAGTCATTTTGTGTCGACTTGCTAATGTAGGAAGCGTTTTTAGCACACGTTTTTACGTGTTCATGCAGTATCTCATCTCCAGCATCGATTCGGAACTTTAACAACGCTCTGAAGTTTCCTTCTCCGTGGCTGTAAGAACTTTCCGATTCTAAACTACCGTCATCCCTGTGACCTCTTAACGGTATGTTTTGCCTTCCACATAATATTATTTGGTTTTATAATGGGTATAAGTTTTTTACGATTCTCTGCAACAATTTTCATTTCCTGGGATCTCATTTGAACAACAACATCCATTGATTTTCTCTCCATTACCATCAAAAAATTTTGAGATGCTACCACATTCGCTTGGTGGTAATTCGTGCTCTCGTGGTGAGTGATCGTTTCGATTGCCTTTTTATATCTTGTCAGTGGTTCCGACACCAATTTTCCCAGCTTCACATCATTTGTACCCGCTTCACGTCGACCAAAAATAATGCACATTTTGCACAATCCGCCACCAGCAATTTTACTGTATGCTAGCCATTCATGTCCCTTCAACCAGCTTATTTGAAAAGACCGGTTCTTTTGTCCCTCACGCACCAGTGGAAACTTAAAGTCTGTTGTAGGTTGCCAAGTATATTTCAACCACTGGTACCTTTCTTCGTCTGTAAGAACTAACCCGTCTTGTTGGTTGATAAGAAGTGTACCTAAAATTAAAAACAAATAATCAACTGTTATGATACCTTTTTTCTTTATAAGTGCCATTATTATAATTTATTTATAAGAATCTGAAATAGCCTAGCCATAACACGGTAAAAACTATTTATTTAATGGTGGTTTTATTTATGCAAAGTACGCACTGTCGGGGTGACTGCGAAAGCAGCTCTCTATTCTATAAAAACCTTTTTTACAAAAATTACAACCGACTTCCAAACAAAAACACTACAAAGTGAAAAATAACTTCAATTTCGGCAGTCGGTGTTCCTGTTTTCGTTTCTTCGTTTTGTGACACCGACTTCCGTGTAGTGTTTTTGTTTGGAAGTCGGTTGTAATTTTTGTAAAAAAGTTTTTTATTTTTCACTTTTTAGTTGTGGTACATAATGGACCAGTTCTATAGGCTAGGTATCTATAATGCCCAAAGTGAAGCCAGAATAGATTAACCCAATAACATGAAACTTAAAAAAAACCGGTGGAATGAGAGTATACCAGGGTACCTGCGTACCCCTTTAGAGCGTACCAGTGTGATGTTATGTTAAGCTATGAAATGGTGAAAACAATAAACGGACATGCGATTGCAGCTATCCCGAGTGATTTGCCGTCATTTATTGAAGAGTTCTGATGTTATCTCCGAAGTTCTTCATCAGATCTTGATGAAATTTGGGACCACATGGGAAGCAACAACTTTCAAATAAAAAAAGAATCATCAAAATCAGTTCACTAAGTAAAAAGTTCTGAGGTAAAACACATTAAAAAAAATATTGTCGAATTGAGAACCTCCTCCTTTTTTTGAAGTCGGTTGAAAAGATAGCAATGCTAATGCTTATGCGGCTTCAGGGATGCGCACTGTCCTACACGACGTCTAATCTAACCACAAGACAACCATGGGTCGACCGCGCTCGTGCGTGAATTCACTCGCGGCGAGTATTCGCTACGTGTAAGTGTAACCGGGGCTTAAAAGAGGAGCAAGTTGTGTAGGTACTTGTAGTTAAGTATATGAAGCTGCGATGAACGAAGTACAAGCTGCACATAGAATAGACGTTTGCAATTCGCAGTCACCCGAATACACATAGCATAGCCACTTCCTAGAGCTATACAAAATGTTGAAATACACAAAGAGTGTGCGATACCCACCTATATCTCGTTCCAGCAACATGTAACTAGTAGAGGCTGATGCTGCTGATGGGTTTGTTGGCATTGATGTAGTTGCCGCATGCGTGGATGCACATGGGACACCACCAAATTCAATCCCTTTCCCTGTATCTGCATCGTCGGTTTTTTGTTTTTTGGTAAAGAAAAACGCACTTATGCTCTTTTGTCTTTTCCTGTCTGTATCACTCATTATATAATATTAATTGTCACTCGCTAAAACTACACTGAACTAAGTAGGTAGGCTACAAAGTTTTAGTTTGCGTAATTATAACAAGCGCATAAAAACTCGACCGGCTATGACCTGTCGCGACCTAACTCACAATGCAGTATGCACTATTGCACTGAGACACCCGCGCCCGCGCCCGCTCCCGCTCCCGCGCCCGCTCCCGCTCTCGCGACCGCACCCGCGCCCGCGCCCCGCCCCGACCCGCTCTTTTCCCCGACCGTTCCGCTCTCGCAAACGCTGATTATCATCTTTCATTGCAATCGTGCATGCATATTCATGCATTGAAATAGACAAGGGTTTCACTCATGTTCTTTCTGTTATTTTATTCATATATTTTAACAATTCTGATAATTTGATTTGCTTATAAGTACGAGTATGCACTGTGATGGAATCTCCACAGTACACAAAAATACCGTCTGGGGGTTCCTAAATCCGCCCTTGTGTAAAACTGTTAGCCCCATACATCGACATAGTTCACCGATTAGTTTACCAACTGCAAATTAGTTAATAATCGATTAAATCGGTCTTGACACACAGACAAACAGACTTCAAAGTGATACTATAAGGGTTACTATTTTGCCTTTTCAATAACGGGACCCTAAAAGTAGCATTTTACAGAAATCGCTATATTCTGTTTTCAGGAGCATATTATATGATAAACTTTACAGTACAGAGGCACATTATTCGAATGTTTTTAGGGTTCCGAAGTCAACAAGGAACCCTTATAGTTTCGCTCTGTCCGTCTGTCCGTCCGCAGCTTTGCTCAGAGAATCTAAGTACTAGAAAGCTATAATTTGGCATGTATATACATATTAATAATTCCGACAAAGTGGTAACATAAAATAATGAAAAAATTTTTTTTTTCGGGTACTTCCCATAGACGTAAAGTGGGGATGTATTTTTTTTTTCTCATATATCCCATGGTGTGGGGTATCGTTGGATAGGCCATTCAAAAATATTATGGGTTTGTTAAAACCATTTTTCGATTTAGAGATTCGTTTGCGTAAAATTAAGCTTTAAGTTGCAAATTTATGTTAGAGTCAAGTGTCCCCCCCCCCTCTGCCAGCGAAATGGTTGCTCTTGGCTATTTGAAAAAAATCACGGCAGTAGTAAATATAATGAAATTAAAAGGAAAATTATCACGGATAACAAGGCTTTACAAGTTTACGAGTAATAGTCGACCAACTTATAAAATGTACTTGGAACAGTAAAAAGTTTTGTATAAATGGCATTGAAAAATTACTTAAATAAAGTTGATAGCTGTGTAAAACAGAGTAAATATAATGCTTACGAACCATGTAAAAATATACAAAAATGAAATCATAACAGGCTTTACAAGTTTACGAGTAATAGTCGACCAACTTATAAAATGTACTTGGCACAGTAAAATTTTTGTACAAATGCCATTGAAAAATTACTTAAATAACGTTGTTAGCTGTGTAAAACAGATAGTAAATATATGCTTATGAACCATATAAAATATACAAAAATAAAATCATAACATCCTTAATAATAATGATTTCTAAATTAATAATGTTTAAGCTCGAATAACGCATTGGAGTGGCCGGAGTCGTTGGCAGTATCAGTCCGTAGTCCATACGGCGCATGCGCGCGGAGTCTATTTTGTGTTAGTGCAGAAGTATTTTCGACGTTTTGGAATTCAAACGTAAAAGTAAAGTCAAATTAGATTCGATTTCCAAGCAAATTACTTGTTTTCTTTTGTCGATATCCTTCTATAAAGTCAATATTCGACCCGACTTCATCACTAATTGAATAGCGTAAAACTTTCCAGAATGAAATATTGAATACCGCAGATTAGAGGTAATTAATAAAAAATAATTAATTCAATTAATAATAATAATCTATATTCCTCTAATCTATATTATTATATATTAGAGGAGATTAGAGGTGAATACATACCATTTTTTTTCTAATTCCGAAAGAGAAATAAACAAGGAGCGTGCACGCAAGGATCCAGGAACGAACTATACCATGCCCCGTGGCTCTAACGCGCGCTCGTATCGGCTCCTTTCGCAATTCGCACCCGCGGTGGTACTCAAATAGATAATATTTTTCTAACTTCAGTTGCGAAGTTGGATTTTATAACTCCTTCTTCAGTTACCAGTTAGTCCTTATTTAGTTTAAGCCAAGAGTGAATAGATTACATCTAGGCAAGCGTGCTTCACCGTAGACCACATCATCGCTTACCATCAGGCGAGATAGTGGTCAAACGTGTGAATATAGATTAATAAAAACTTCATCCTATGTGGGCCCGTTTTTAGACTTTGTGAGCCGCTGAAACCGTTCTAATGTTCATGTAACAACAACAAAACCCTCTTTTTAGTCCGCATTATTATGCAAAATCGGAACCCTATTACTGCGCGTGGCCCGACACGCACTTGGCCGGTTTTTTTGGTGTAATATCGGTATATTTGTAACTTTTCCATAATTTTGATTTGTCATTTTATGTAACAAGGACATTCACACATTTATGTAAGTGTTATTTCAAGATAATGTAGATGTATCCTAAGAAAGAAAGAGGTCAATCTTTGAATCCGACTACGCTGGGCAGAGTTCGGGAAATTGAGCGGTATCTTCTCGCCCAACTTACCACAGTGTCTCAAGACGAAAATCTGTGACCAGTGTGTGTTGCCAGTGATTACCTATGGGACTGAGACGTGGTCGCTCACAATGGGGTTCATGAGAAGGTTTAAAGTCACCCAAAGTGCATTTACCGACAAAACCCGAAAGTGCATTTACCGACAAAACCCGAAGAATCGTTGTTGCAGTGGGCACTGTGGCCACTGCAACACTGTGGCACTGATTACTAGCAGGAGCCTCTATTTCAATGAATTGTTGCGCGAAGTGACTCTTCTGTACTTGTACTATTATTTATTCTGTGGCTGAACATAGGCTATTGGTAAATTCTTAGGCTACGTAGGTAACTACTTACTTAGGCAATTATAATTTATTTTAAACTGAGTCTGAAGCGTTTACTTTTATGTGAACGAAACGGTAACTATATATAAAATAAGGAACCAAATTACATTTGGTAACAACACGAAATTCTAAAATATCTAAGTAGGCAGGTACCTAATTATTAGTATTTCACACACCTATTCATTCTTTTAGACACCCCAAAATACTTCAAATTTTATAAAAATCTCGTACTCATTATGCAACTACTACCGATAGTTACAGAGTATTTATTTATGTAATGATTTAAATACAACAAAATAAAAAATCAAATTAATTTTCAAAATCTTTCGGAACTTTAAAAAAAGATAATATCGATTCATGGTTCTTTGCTTTATTTAAACACCCGTAAACACAACAATATCTTTTAAAAGATTAATTAATTAGTAGACCGTTTAGAAGTCATCGTTCTTTGCTGCATAAATCATAGAATTAATAACGTGGCTAACGTGCGAGCCGAGCGGTAAGCGGCAACCTAATGCGATACTCCCTCCCGGAAGGAGTGCCGGCCGATCGTACCTAAACTGTGGAGTGAGACCCCCCTGACGCAACGTTGAAATGCCTCTTACTAGTTTGACTTATGACCTGGTTAAGGCTGAGGGGCACCGATGGATACGAGACGCACAGGACCAGTGTTGGGTGAGGCCTATGTCCAGCACTGGATATCTTTCGGGTGATATGATGATGATGATATTTTGTCAAACAGGTGCCACCTGGTGGGAGACCTTCCAACGCAACGTCTTCCGGTTGCCACTCCAGAACCTTTCTGCCCCATCGGCCATCCGTTCTGCGAGCAAGGTGCCCTGCCCACTGCCACTTAAGTTTGGCAATTCTTCGGGCTATGTCGGTAAACCTGGTTCTCTTGCGGATCTCTACATTTCTGATTCGATCACGCAAGGAAACGTTGAGCTTAGCCCTCTCCATTGGCCCTTTGAGTGACTGTAAGCTTTCTGATGAGGCCCATTGTAAGCGACCACGTCTCAGAGCCATATGTCATCACTGGCAACACACACTGGTCATAGACTTTATTCGTCTTGAGACACTATAGTAAGTTGGACGAGAAGATACCGCGCAACTTCCCGAGCGCTGCCCAGCAGAGTCGGATTCGACGGTTAACCTCTTTCTCGAAGTTGGCCCTACCCAATTGGATCGTTTGTGCCAGTTAGACATAGTCGCCCACAACTTCGAGTGTAGAGTCACCTTGATAGGAGTAGGTGTAACATGGGCATTCAACATCACCTTGGTTTTGTCCATGTTCATCCTAAGACCCACTCTTTCGGAAGCTCTACTGAGATCATCGAGCATTGTACTGACAAAATATACTCAACTTCAAATGTTTAATGTAGAAATCGGGAGTGTTTATGCCTCATCAGATTGACGGTCGTCTGTCTACGATTGCATATAGCCAAACAGGTAGGTAACCAAATAAAGTGGTTAAATAAAAATCTTAGGAAATCCACCTCTATCGAAAAGAAATAAATCCTGCAAAACCTCTGGCTTCGTGGTCATAACATGATTTCCTTTCGTTGCTGCGGAGACGATATGACCACTATACCTGGGACGGTACAGCTGTTAATACAAATTAGCAATGTAGCTCTATCGGATTGTGGCTAACTTTTCTTTTTCACTAGACTTTTATACAGTTTTATACTCTGTAATCTATTTACCCGACCGTGACGAAGTCTAAAAGGATTGTCATGTTTTTGAAAGAAGTAGCGGTAGCTACAAATATTGTTTCATTTAATTGTTGAGCAGATTGTTTAAATAGGTACGTTAATCTGGCGTGTTTAGCCATTTTATTCAAATATTTTTGGTCAATTAACACCTAGTTTTTGGAGAAAGTAATCGCAAAATTAATATGTATAATTTGTCCAAAATAGATTTCTGTGTATGGTTGTACAAAATCACTACAGCGTGTCTTGTTTTAAATTGTTAACTTTTAACTTTTTAACTTTTGATAATTTCTTTAAAGAAAATGGTTGTGATGACAACTCGTCACACTAGCTATTTCGTCGCTATCCTTAATAGGTGACTTTCAGTAATCCGTCACTTTGTACATGTAGTCAGCTTCCCAATTCGTCTCAAGCTGTATTACGTCTCTTTCCCAACTCGTCAGACGCTTATGTTCAATATAGTAAGGTACAAAATTATAAGGTATGCAAAGCATTTCCGAGGTACAAAAAGAAAAGATTAAAAAAAGAGGTTGGTTGCCTGGTGGCCTTATTTTTACTAGACTGCCGAAGGAGGGTAATGTGTTTATCAGTCTATGTATGTATGTTTGTTTCTATGTGGCGTTTTCAAGACCAAACGCGTTGGCCGATTTTGATGATACTTACATCAATCGATTCGTCTTAACCTTGTGAGTGTCACTGGCATGTCATGGCTAAATTAAAATTGGAAAATAGAAATATGGTGGCTTTTGGGCGCCATATTTTAGGGGCTCATTTTTTCTTCCAAGCCCATCGTGTGGAATTTAAAAATAAAGGGTTTTAAGAGGAGATTGCCTAATTTGAAAAAAAATAATATCTAAAAAGTTACACATTAATAATAAAATATGGTAAATAATTACTGCTCAATTGGTACCAATTAGTAAACGAACAACAAAATTGGTACCTTTGTAGTTTTTCAGAAATTCAACTTTGAAGGTGGCCCTGCGGTAGTCACGCTCCATACAGCAGGACCACCGAAAAAGGGGGCATGCTACAGCTATTCTAAGTATGTATACAAAAATTATTATTCATAAATGTGATTCATTTATTTATTATTTAATTATTTATTTTTTAAAAAAACTTTGCCCCACACTAGGAATTTCTTCCTGTATCGTGGGTGCGTTTACAAACATATAAACTCACATACACAAACACCCAGAGCCGGAAAAACTATCTGTAGGCCATACAAATATATTTTGTTTAGTGCGGGAATCGAACCAGCTAGATACGGTGCAGCAGCTGATGACTCAACCACTGCGCCAACCGTGTCGTCAGACTTAATCGTGATATTTGTCCCGTGCGGGAATCGAACCCGCGACACGCAGCGCAGCAGTCAATTTCTCAACCACTGCGCCAACCGTGCGAAAAAACAGAACTGAAACATTTATATTTACCGAGAAATGAACGATGATAACTTTCGCTCGCTCGTTCAGCAGGACCACGACTTTGAATGTTAATTCCAAGTTTGAGGAGCTTGTCGCTTTCCTCAAACCTACATAGAAAATTACTACCCTGCAAGGTAAAATTAGAACCGAAAATTCACAACTAGTACTCCGGTAGTTTACGAGATCTACCATGCCATGGATGGGGTGGCGGTAGTCACGGTGTTAAATTTTCATTCCAAGATTTGCCTATTAAAAACTCGATTTTTTACCAAATTTATTTAAAAAGTTGGGGATCCTTGCAGAGGTGAGACGGTATTTCACGCCTGAACAGCTGCTCAACTTGTATAAAGCGCAAGTTCGGTCGTGCTGCTCTCACCTCTGGGACGGATCTGCCAAATATCAACTTGTACTTGAGTCGATTGACAAACGGGCCAAAAGGCTGATACCGTTATCGGCAACGATGCACTGATCGCCTCAAAGCTCTAGAGCCTTAAACATCGACGCAGAGTTGCCAGTCTGTCGGTTTTTTATCGGTTACATTTCGGGGAGTGTGCGATGGAACTGCTCAATTTGATTCCGCCTAGCCCTTTCCATAATCGGACATCAAGACGTACGGTAACGCGCCACCGGTGGTGGACATCCTACCTATACGTACAAAGCGTTTTGCGAATACTTTCATTGTGCGCACAGCTAAGGAGTTTGTGAGAGCTTTAAGTCAAGAGTGAATAGGTTACTTCTAGGCAAACGTGCTTCACCGTCGACCACATCATCGCTTACCATCAGGCTAGCAGGCAGTTTCAAAATCATCTAAATCCGTCAGTTACCTAGTTCTTTTTGTTATTTTAACTGAGTAGGACTTAAAATGAGCCCTGTATTATGAAAACACATGATCACTTTTGTAAATTGTAACATAAAGCCAGTTGATCTCCGTTTGAACGCGTCTTGACTCACGTTTTTTGACTAAACTTATGTAAGTATACCTAGGTAAAGTGCATGTAATAACAATAACTATAAGATAAGATAAGATATTTAATTTTGTAAAACATGAGTGTACAATAGATTTGCATGGTCTTAAAATAACATTTGGTAATAGGATCTACATGTTTTGCCTTTCAGGGCGTACAAAATATTGTAATTGGTCATATTAACCGTTTGAATTTATATAATTAACAAAAGACTATTATTTAACCTGCTGTCATGCAGTCGGTTATAAACAATCTATAAAAAAAACCTTAAAACTAAAAAATGGTACAGTTTTGAGATTGAGGAAATGTCATAATGATAGGCACTAAGTACGATCATTTAAAAATTCTGTTAAGCTATAATAACATTTGGCTATTAGGTATTTTTTTAGATATTTTTTAAATAGAGTTGTGGGCATTTGTCTAATAGGTTTAGGGATTTTATTGTAAATATCTGGTGCTAAAGAGAAAATACTTTTACGCATGAGTGCCGTGGTTGATCTTACTGCCCATAATTTATTGTTATCCCGTCGATTGCGGATTGAGTCTTTTAAACAAAACACAATTAGCCACTTCAAAAATAAACAGGGAAGGCAGATTTAAAATATTGTATTTAATAAAATACGGTCTGCAACTATCCGTTTTTTTAAGAAGAACATAGCCCTAATGCATCTTTTTTGTGACCTAAAAATTATTTCCTTATTAGTTGAATTTCCCCAAAATATAACGCCGTACCTTAATTTTGAGCCGACAATTCCTTGATAAGCAGTAATAAGCGCAGTGGTACTTATGATGGGTTTTAGTTTATAGAGTGCGTAGGCAGAAGAACAAACTTTTTTATTTAATTCTTCTGTATGTGCCTTTCAGTTAAGACGTTTGTCAATAGTTAAACCTAAGAATTTAGCTGTGTCTACCTTTTGTATTACTGTCCCTTGGTAAGTAACATTAATGTTTGGTGTTGCCAAACGTTGGCTGAAGAACATAACTTTTGTCTTTTCAAGGTTGACTATTAAATTATTGTTATTTAACCAGTCAACCAATGATTTCAACGTATTGTTAATTTCGTTATCATAGGAGTATAGGAGTATTTTTACAATTTATTGTGACCGTGCTGTCATCGGCAAAGAGTGATACTGGATATTTCGTTACTTTTGGAAGGTCATTTATATATATTATAAATAACAATGGACCTAATACACTTCCTTGTGGGACTCCATATTTAACTATTAGTTTCTTTGATGAATACGTTTCTTCTTTTTTAGTGTGAATGTTTACTTTAGAAATTTCTGTATATTGTTTCCGGTTTTTTAGATACGACTCTATGAGATTTAGTATATTGCCTCGAATTCCATACGCTTCCAGTTTACTTAGGAGAATGTCATGGTCAACATAATCGAAAGCCTGGGTCATGTCGCAGTAAATGGAACATACCGGCGTCCTTTTATCTACGCTAGCCATAACATTATTTATAAAATCAAAAATAGCCATGTTTATTGTTTTATTCTTGCGGAAGGAAGCCTTTCTGGTCTTCCGTAAGAATATTTAGGTTTTCAAAATAGTTGTAAATTTGATTATATATGTATTTCTCAAAAACTTTTGAAATTATGGAAATAAGCGCAATTGGTCTATAACAGTTCATATTCTGTTTGTTATCTTTTTTGAAGACTGGTCTAACAATAGAAGTTTTTAGCCTTTCAGGGTATGATCCTGTACTTATACACAAGTTAATGATATGGCTCAGGTGATCACATATATGATATGCGACATATTTTATAATTTCAGTAGAGATCCCATCGTACCCAACACTTGTTGTATTTTTTAGCGATCTTATAATTTTAAGCACGTCAAATGGAGTACTTGGCGCCATAAACATTGATTTACTTGATTTAGAAATATTTTCAGTGACTTTATTACCAGAGTCTGGTATCAGTTTTATTTTTTCTAAAAAGAAATTGTTGAAAGCATCTGCGATCTCCTGTGGACTGGTTATAGTTTTATTGTTTGTTTCGATGGAAGTAATAGTATCCTTTGGTAGATTAGTTTTTGAGCTATTTATAATTGCCCATGTAGCTTTGGATTTATTAGTAGCTGTTTTTATTTTATGATTATTTTGTGCTCGTTGCGTTAATTGGATTATATTTTATAGATTTTAGAATATTTTTTAAATTTTGTTTTATTAAGTTCGTTTCGATTTAGCCTATAGTTTCACATTAGCTCTCTCTTTTTTTTTGCTACATATTTTTATGCCACGTGATAACCATTGAGGCTTAGCTTTTGTTCTTACAGTAATATTTTTGACAGGAAAGCATAAATTATACAGCATCATAAAAGTCTCTAAAAATGTATTGTACGCCGTATTTGGATTGTATGTATTATAGATTTCAGAGAATGAAATAGATTGTATATAGTTTTTGAATTTAGCCATATTTTCTTTGCAATAGTCTCGTCTACTTATTCGCCAATGATTTATTAAAAAATATTTACTAACTGGTAATTTTAGCACTTGTGCTGTGTGGTCTGACAGGCCAAAGTCAACCACATCAGATTTACACTTCTTTTCTAGATTGTGTGCGAAATTATCTATGCACGTTCCGCTTGCAAGTCGAGTTGGCTGATTTATCTCCAATTTCAAATTATAATTTAAGAGCAAACATTCCAATTCCATCAAAGTATTATTATGCTTAAGAGAATCAATGTTATAGTCACCTGCAATTACAACACTTCTCTTTAATTTTGTTTTATTGATAGTGCAAAGCACTTTTTCTAATTGTTCAAAAAATACAGTTAAGTTATTAAATTTTGGTACTCTATATATACAAACAATAATCGTATTATACATTATTAACTCTATTGCGCAACATTCAAAGACTCCATTTATTGAGAGATTAGCTATATCTTGGAGCTCTTTAAACTGATGACCTTTCTTTGCAAGGATACATGTACCACCCCTCTTACTGTCCTTCCGAGCGCAGCATGCCGCCAAAGTGAAATTAGGAATAAACAGGGATTGTTCATAGCCAGTCATCATTGTTTTTGATTATGTACTTGTATTAGTAAATAGTTTAATGGAAACGTTTTGTTTATGAAGGAGCGGAGTCTCCTAATACAGGCATCTGTTGCTTAAAAGGAGGCTTCAATCTCAAATTTTATTGTACAAATATGATTATCAAATAAACTATTTTTATTATTATGTCCTTTATTGCTTTTTTTTTCTTATTTATTACATTTTTAAATATTTTCATTAAATAAATTACAAAAAAAAACATTTAAAAATATAAAAAATAGAGGCCAACCGGTATCGGGAGCAGGGTCCAAGCTACCGGTGGTTAGGGTTCCAGAGACAGGAACCTCCTCACAATGCGAGCCGTATCGAGGAGTACTGCCTTCTGTATCAGACCCTTGATCCAACCGCCCAATGAAAGCCTCGACAGATGGTCGTCGAGGCTCTTGGCCATCAGGCCGTTGGCCGTAACGACAATCGGCACAATGACCGCCGAGTCCACATTCCACATGTCGACAACCTCGTGTGCTAAGTCAAGATACTTAATTTGTTTCTCTTTCTCAGCTTTCACGAGGTTCTCGTCATGCGGGATTGTGACATCGATTATCATTGTGCGGCGCGCTAATCGGTCTATCACCACTATATCCGGCTTATTAGCAACAATAGTCCTATCAGTGATGATAGACCGATCCCAGTACAACGTGACATGGTCATTTTCGAGAACTGGGTCGGGCACATACTTGTAATACGGTACCTCCGATTCCACTAGATTGTACTTCAAAGCAAGTTGCTGGTGAATAATCCTGGCCACTTGGTTATGCCTGTGTAAGTATTCGCCGTTAGCCAGACGAGAGCAACCAGAGATAATATGTCGGATGGATTCTCCTGGGCGGTGGCATGCCCGACACACGTCAACCGTCCCATCCTTCATTATATGTCTCCGGTAGTTATTCGTCAGGATAACTTCGTCCATAATTGCACAGACAAAACCTTCAGTTTCGCCGAAAAGGTCACCGAAACGTAGCCAGGATACGGACGCTGGGAAGTCTACATCGGGCCCATGGAGAGCCCGATAGAAGCGTCCGTGTAGCTCCTTGCCTTGCCATACCTCTTTGCGTTCATCAGTCGATAGTATTACAGGCTTGCGCCAGTTCTCTTTAGCCATGGACAACGGGGTGAGTCCCTTGTCCACTGCGACCACATCCCGGTGCATACCCACTTCAGTTTTTAAAAAGTATTCTCTGAGGCTGCACACCTCGCGGTTGTGAAGAGTCTTGGCGTTTAAAAAGCCTGGACCCCCACACTTCCGCGGGATGTACAGTCTAATCACCGATGATCGTGGGTGATGCATCCGGTTTGCGGTCAGTAGTGTCCGAACCCTCCTGTCGAGGGCGTCGAGCTCGGTCTGAGTCCATTTGAGTATGCCGAAAGAGTACATCAAAACCGGCATGACCCAAATGTTGAAGACGCGCACCTTATTTCCACCTGACAAAAGACTATCTAATACCTTTTTCAGGCGGCCAAAGAAACGCTCCTTCAGCAGTTGCTTCATGTCAGTACTGTTGATGCCCAACGCTTCCGACATACCCAAATACTTGTAAGTTTCAGTCGAGGAGAGGTGTCTAAGGTGTATGGAATGAGAGAGTTGAATTCCCTCGGATTCCATAATCTCCCCTTGCTTTACATGCATGACTGCACATTTGTCCACACCAAATTCCATTCTGATGGAGTTACTAAAGGTTTCAGTTACCTTCAGTAACTCCGTCAGTTGGAATTTGTTGGGGGTAAAGAGTTTCAGATCATCCATGTAAAGGAGGTGAGATATGACCTGACCACCTCTTCTCAACCGATAGCCTAGTCCTGAATCCTCCAGCAGTGTACTTAGAGGATTCAGGGCTAAGCAGAACCAAAGTGAACTCAAACTGTCGACCTGAAATATCCCCCGCTTAATCCATACAGGCTCATCATCCCCCTGAATCGGTCGACATCCTGGATATCGAAGGACTGTCTTCCATTGACCCATACATGACTCAAGGAAGGTGCATAGAGTTGCATCTATTTTGTACAACTCCAGCACCCTCATGAGCCATGTATGTGGCACAGAGTCGTAGGCCTTCTTGTAGTCTATCCAGCATGTCGACAGATCCTTGCGGGATCGACGAACCTGCTGGCTTATAGCCATGTCAATGAGGAGTAGCTCCTTAGTGCCGCGGGACCCATTCCTACATCCATTCTGAGAGGTAGACATTATTGAGTTACCCTCAATGTGTTTATCAATTTTTGCTCTCAGGATGGATGTAAGAAGTTTATAAACCGTCGATAAGCATGTTATTGGTCTATAATTCTTGGGTTCCGCGGGACTACCTGTCTTATGGAGCAGGTGGGTAATGCCTGTTGTCAAAAACTGCGGCAGCGACCCAGACTCTAAACATGACTGGAATTGAGATGCCAGAAACGCACGTGAGCTGCTATACCATTTTAGCCAGAAGTTATGCAGTCCGTCCGGTCCTGGAGACTTCCAGTTCGGTAGCGGACGAACTGCTTTGGCTACATCACTTGGACTGATGATTACTTTTTCCATTTCTGGTATAGCTTCACACACGCGCTCGACATCACGCATCCAGCCACCCTCAGTGTGACAGACGGGCACCGACCAGATGCTTCGCCAGAATGTGCTCGTGGCGTCATCATCCGGGCGGCACACGTCAGTTACATTTTGTTCAGGTCGCTCCCAAGTTCTGTATACCCACCTCTCATCACTCTGGAACATGCGATTCTGCGAGTACCGGTCAACCCACCGCTTATACCGCCGAATACGGCTGGCCCATGCACAAACTTTCTGCTTCAGGAAGTCGATGCGCTCCGTGACACGGGACATGTATTCTCGAGGACTGATTCCAGTCCCCGAAAATGCCCGCCTCACGAAGCGCATTACACGTGGTCGTGTATTGCCCTCCCTGAAACAGCATAGTTTGCCGATGAGTACCCTAGCCCCATCGATACGCCGTTCGATGCTGCATTGCCAGGCTGGCACGGCAGGCTTTGGCCGAATAGTCACGTTTGGGAACTTAACATTGGCCAAACGACATGCCGCAACAGCCCCGCAATACAGGATTGAGTGCGTATCAACGAGGTTCTCGCTGCTTTCAAAGATGTTCTTAAGCAGCGAGTCCAAAGCACACACCAGCGCCCTATTCTTCTTGTGCATAGGCAAGCGTGGTAATCGGGGTCTAAGTTCAGTCGGTGTTGACCTATACTCGCGAAGCGCATCCTCCAGTGCGCTCCTCAATCTTTCGTTGCACTGGCTACTTACTGTAACAACCCTATCATCTGCCTCTTCGTTATCATGATTGGACCGCGGCGGGATCACAATAGTGACTGGCGGTGCCGCGGTCTGTGTCAAGGTTGAGACGATTTGGTTGCTCAGCACTTCTGAGCGCAGCCTATCAAGTGCGGCGTCGTCCAACCTGTGATTACGCTGGATGACCCGCACCTGATCCGACAATCGTTGGGCCGAGACGTCTACGGTTGGTTCTAGGTCCTGAAACAGAGACAGCATCCTAACACGGTACGCAGTGAGGTTAGTTCCCCCCTCTGTAGACCCGTAATATGCGCGCATGACGTTCTCATTCATACTTTGAGTCCATCTCATGCGCTGCACACAACCACCGGCAGCGGGGACCCGGCTCGGGGCCGGTTGGCCCCTAGATCCCAAGCTCCTCAGTGGCCGGCCTCTCCCCTGCCGACGTACAGGTGTTGGCGACGTCGGCGGGGAAAAATACTCGTCGCTAGAGCTCGACGCAACTGCAGCCGCCGATGATACTGGTGATCCGAGGTCCGGCGGCGGCGAGGCGGAGCTGAGCGACGAGTCCGGGGGTGGATGGCGTGCGCGATAGGCAGCTACTCTCGTCAACATTATTTAATCGTTTTCTTTACACTTTTCCATTGTAAATATTGCTTGGTTGACGTCTGTCAGTGACGACGTCAACTGGTTTCTTATGATTTTCAGAAATATTATTAGATTTGTTGTGGATTTATAAAACTTTATATTATATATGGGTTTTTTTTTAAACTGGTTTCTATTGCTGTATATGTTATTTTCTGAGTTTGATGGTTTTATGAATTTGTAAATAATTAAAACGTGCAGGAAAAAATTTGACATGTTGACATTTTAAGGGTTGTATTATTATTATTATCATGAAGTGTTCAGACAAACATATTACGTCTATTTCTGTATCTTTCTCTGACATCTCGTCAAGACATACGATAAGCTCATTACTCTTATTCAGTACACCAGCAATGTTCTGGTGTATTACGTTTAAATGCTTACAAACGAAAAAACTGCTCTGTTGTATGTTGTTTTGTCAGATCAATTTGCTCGGATTCTATATCTCTAGAGGTATTTACATTTATACGGTTCATAAGTTCGGCGATATCTCGAAAAATTATTTGCATGCCATAATTATTAAGTGATCCTGTATTTTGTCTGTACATCTTGTGGTCCCATGTAAGATTCCTGTTAGAGTCAATAAAGTAAGCATGTTCGTGAGCCAAATATCTTGGTAAAGTAGGTTATTGAAATTTTCTACTCGCCGGTTATACAGAGTGACATTACTCAAACAATGGCTGTATGTCGGCATACAGAGAATAACATTTGTATGTTGAATTTTTTCAAGCACATTTCTTATATTTAAAATTATGCTAGAATAATCCTTAGTGGATTTGAAGTCGGTTTCACCAATTAAAATAATACAAAAGTCATCCAGAGTAAAGTTTTTCAGCTTCTGTTTCAGGTCACGAAACATGTTACGTATTCCAGAGTATGGTGTTAAGTAGTGACATAATTCAGAGTTTTGAAACTTATTCTCTGCAATTGTACGTATTTTATTGTATTTATTCTCACTAATAACACAAATTTTAGTAGCTTTCTTCTCCAGATTAGTTTCACTTGTTGCATGTCTATATTTATTAAATACTTAAAATAATTAATATGTACTTACAAGTACACATTTGAAATAGTAACTTATTTTTAGATTAAACTTGGCGTCTTTTGTTATCAAGAAGACAAGAACTAATTAAAAGTCACCCTGCAGTCCACCTACATTCATGTTTAACTGACGTCGGTGTCCGATTATCACACAGCACTAATCTTGTGTAGTTGTCGCCAAACTTCTTGGCCGCCCTGAAGTTGGCTTTCCGATGCGCAAGGCACGGATCAGTGCTGTTTTTTACCCGACTGCCGAAGGAGGGTAATGTGTTCATCAGTCTATGTATGTATGTATGTTTGTTCCTATGTGGCGTTCCAGAGACAAAACGCGTTGGCCGATTTTGAGGATTCATACGTCAATCGATTTGTCTTAACCCTGCGAGTGTCACTGGCTGCATTAAAATTGAAAAATAAAAAAATTACGGATTTTGGGGCGCCATATCGTGGGGCACAACATTTTTTTTTTCTTGTGGTGCATCAAAATGAAGGGTTTTATGAGGTGATTTCAAAAATATATAACACTTAATTGTTTAAATGTACGTAAATATTATAAAAAATAGTATAGTTAATAGTATATATAAGTTATAAATAAAAAATATTAATTAAAAAAATCAACAAACCCGACTTCTTAAAAAATTGCGGTGAACTAAAAAGACGTAAACAAGAAGAAAATCATGATGTGAGTCGGAGGATACATCTGGTTTTGGTCAGCCAGCTCGCAAATATTTGTATCCTCCGACTGCACATCATGATTTTCTTCTTGTTTACGTGTTTTTAGTTTGTTTTTTAAGCAGTCGGGATTGTTGTTTTTTTTTTAATTAATATTTTTTATGAGATTTACTACTGCTCAGTCATTGTAGCCAACTTCAAGGCAGTCTAACGAAAGAAGAAGCAAGCTAACGTACAGCCCGTGCCCAAGAAGGGCAATCATGATGTGAGTCGGAGGATACATCTGGTTTTGGTCAGCTAGCTCGCAAATATTTGTATCCTCCGACTGCACATCATGATTTTCTTCTTGTTTACGTGTTTTTAGTTTGTTTTTTAAGCAGTCGGGATTGTTGTTTTTTTTTTAATTAATATTTTTTATGAGATTTACTACTGCTCAGTCATTGTAGCCAACTTCAAGGCAGTCTAACGAAAGAAGAAGCAAGCTAACGTACAGCCCGTGCCCAAGAAGGGCAATCATGATGTGAGTCGGAGGATACATCTGGTTTTGGTCAGCTAGCTCGCAAATATTTGTATCCTCCGACTGCACATCATGATTTTCTTCTTGTTTACGTGTTTTTAGTTTGTTTTTTAAGCAGTCGGGATTGTTGTTTTTTTTTTAATTAATATTTTTTATGAGATTTACTACTGCTCAGTCATTGTAGCCAACTTCAAGGCAGTCTAACGAAAGAAGAAGCAAGCTAACGTACAGCCCGTGCCCAAGAAGGGCAGTCGAGCTGACCCGGCCAATTACAGACCTATATCTGTAACTTCCATACTCTGTAAGAGTCTCGGACAGAGTATGGAACGTGTACTCGATATTAAGCTCCTGACATACCTAGAAGCAAACGATATCCTTAGTGACCGCCAATACAAGTGACATAGTTAAATCGGTCTACTGGGGATCTTCTAGCGTATGCCATTCACATCTGGATTGAGGTCACCGTAGGCGCGGGCTTGTAGACGGCGAGTAATGGGTAGCTCGCAGTCCGATAATGACCAGGCGCGAGTCGACGGCGCATAATGTTCCATGCGCGCCTCAAAGAGATTTACGGACGGGGTCCGCTAGGGCCGATGCCTGTCAGGGTCGCGGATAAATTTGAAAAAGAGTTACCGCGGCCCTGGTTCAAGCAATTGAGGGCGTCTCCTGCGGAGGCTTGGGGCGTGAGGGCATCTCCGTTGCGTCTCCCTCACGCGTTCTGCTTCCTCCTTTGCAAGCATTACTACTTCGCAGAAGGAGGTGACAGCTGACAACTTCCCATGCCCTTTCGCTCCGTACCATGGCCTGAACCAGGGCCGGACGCGAGAGGTCGCCACCGCCGATCGCCTCCACGAGGACACGGCGTTGCTCCGCGAAAACGTTGCAGATCTCCACCATATTGCTCTACCGTGTCCTCCGGGATACGAACAAGGCTAGGCACCTATTATTATTTAAGTTCACGTCACAAACACCTTATTATTATTATTAGTAATAGGTATAAATAAATAACTAATAAGTAGTTATAAATAACTAAAAAATATATAAATAGTATACTTAAACTCAGGTATCTGTACGAAAATATTTGTAGTTTAATTCGAATCAGAACCATACAGATAATTATTGGTTCAATGGTTGGTGGGTTGGTTATATTACAACATAATTCTCAATTGGTAAATGCTGTTAAAAATATTTGTTATTTTCAGGCATTTGCTGAATTGTTATATCAAATCCACAGGCTACAGAATAAACTCGATGAATGGACAAAATGTACAGCATCTAAAAATTTCAAGCCTATGTAGCTGTACGGACTCGGTACCTGTTTTCACTAATGTTTGTACATCGATATAAAGCAATTGGTATTGCCTTAGTGAATACTTAGTCAGCATAGTTTTAGTGAATAAGCACGGCAGGTAGAAAACTACAAGTATCGTTAGAGCATCAGAAGGAAGTGTATAATAACTTCAAAGATAGATAAACGTTGCCACTTCCCAGTTAAGTGATAAAGTGTACGAAGAAATATTTTTAAAACTCAACTGTAAAATGTCAAAAAAGGCAAATAGTTGTCGATAAAAAAGAATTTTAACTTTTTTTTGACGTTACGACAGAGAATTTAGCTTAAATTAGGAAACTTGATGAACAGGACTCACTGTCTGTATCATCAGATAGTGACTGGAATTGTGATACAATTAAAAATACAAAGTGCTACGTAAATAATTTCGAAATTGACATACATAACTAGCGCAAAAGCCAGCCAGACGCATTTTATATGAAACGTAGTGATCATAGAATGCCATATTTCTTATATCGATAACTGTGTGTCGGTAACAGTGCCGATGATTGGCGATTTATACACTGTTTTCTTTTATTAGATTTTTTTCTAGTATGTGTATAGTTAATAAATATAATACACCCTTTTCTTATTTCAAGTATACAATCGTTACTTTTTATGAAGAAGCCCACTATCTCCTAAAAGTGTCGATCATTGGTGCCACTACGTTACCTATCTATATATATAAAATGCTTTGTCCTGAATGACTGACTGACGGATCAACGCACAGCCCAAACCGCTGAACGTAGAGACCTGAAACTTGAAAGGTGTATTCTTTGTATGATGTAGGCATCCGATAAGAAAGGATTTTCCGAAATTCTATCCCTAAGGGGGTTAAAAAGAGGGGCAAAGTTTGTATGAAAAATTTAATTCCTTCGGCTAATATTTTTGAAACTTGGCACAAATAGTAATCTAAGTACATGATAAAGATTGACATTATTAATTTTTTGAAACTACCCCCTCAAGTCGATTTAGGGGGTATTGAAATTTGTATGGCAGAATCTTATTTCATGGGTAACTAAACTTGAAACATTACACAGATACTAAAATAAATAAATAATTAAGGTTGTTACTATTAGTTTTTCGAAACTACCCCCAAAAGACGATTTAGGGGGTGCCAAAGTTTTTTTGAAAAATCTTATTGTTAGGTTAATAAAATTTAAACTTGGCATAAATACCCAACTAAGTAAGCAACAAAAGGTTGCAATTATTAGTTTTTCAAAAATACCCCCAAACGTCGTTTTTTTTTTAATCTTACTTCTTGGGTTAATAAACTTGAAACTTGACACAAATATCAACCTAAGTAAACAATAAAGGTTGTCATTATAAGTTTTTCGAACCTACCCCCAAAATTCGATTTAGTGGGTGTTAAAGTATTGTTGGAAGAATCTTATTTATCTATATAAAAGCTAAAGGTCACTCATTCACCTATCACGAAATATCGAAAACTGCTTGACCTATAAAGATGAAATTTGGCAGGAAGGTAGTTTATAGTTACTAGACGTCCGCTAAGAACGGATTTTACGACAGGGCCGGATATAGGGGGTCTAAGGGCTATCGCAAGTTAGTATGAAAGTCCTTCATTTTTTGAGCTACTCACTTAAAATATGGGCAGAGATGTAGTTTATAGATAGTAGACGTCCACTATGAACGGATTTTGCGACAGGGCCGGATTTAGAGGGTCTGTGAGTTCTCGCAATTTTGTATGAATGCCCTTCATTCTTTGAGCTACTTTTACTCCTTTTTATCTCAAAGAACGCTTTCAGTTCCTCTGTGACACCCATTCTAGGTCCTTGAGATCATCGGAAAATATTAAATTAAGTATTCGTATGCATTCCACTTCCTTCTTTGACAAATCTTTCACGATTCAAGCAACTTGGTTGTGGAATGTATTACCTATTGAAGTGAGACGTGCTCAAACACTACCAAAGTTCAAGAAAATGGTAAAGGAGCATTACCTTTCACTGTAATTTTTATTATTCTCCTTGCAATTATTAGTTTTTCAAAAATACCCCAAACGTCGTTTTTTTTTTAATCTTACTTCTTGGGTTAATAAACTTGAAACTTGACACAAATATCAACCTAAGTAAACAATAAAGGTTGTCATTATAAGTTTTTCGAACCTACCCCCAAAATTCGATTTAGTGGGTGTTAAAGTATTGTTGGAAGAATCTTATTTATCTATATAAAAGCTAAAGGTCACTCATTCACCTATCACGAAATATCGAAAACTACTTGACCTATAAAGATGAAATTTGGCAAGATTTAGGGGGTCTAAGGGCTCTCGGGGGTTTATAATATGTAAGTCCTTAATTTTTTGAGCCACAAACTTAAGGCAGGGAGGTAGTTTATAGTTAGTAGACGACGCTCAGAACGGATTTTGAAACAGGGCCGAATTTATGGTGTCTCTCGCAAGTTTATATGAAAGTCCTTAATTTTTTGAGTTACTAACTTAAAATTTGGCAGGGAGGTAAATTATAGTTAGTAGACGTCCGCTAAGAATGGATTTTGTGACAGGGCCGGCTTTAGGGGTCTAAGGGCTCTCGCAAGTTTGCATGAAAGTCCTTCATTTTTTGTGCTACAAACTTGAAATTTGTCATGAAAGTATTTTATAGTTAGTAGATGTCAGCTAAGAACGGATTTTGCGACATGGCCGGATTAAGGAGGTCTAAGCACTCTTGCAAGTTTGTATGAAAGTCCGGATGTCTTTTTGTACTACTGTCCTGAAATTTAGCAAGTCTAGAGTTTATGAGTAGGAGACATAAGCTAAGAAAAAATGTTGTGATGTTCTATATTTTTTTTCGAATTCGTGCTTTAAAAAAATTATGCTTAGTGTGATAGGCATTTTCTGTTGACTGAAATATAAAAATAGTTTGCGTTAAACCTCATTAAACTTTATATCTTCTTAACCACGCGGACGAAGTCGCGGGCAACAGCTAGTTACTTATATAATCCTTTTAGTCGATTTTCTCGAAAACTACTAAGGTACCAATTTTATTGTTGGACTAATTGCTACCAATTGAATAGTAATTATTTATCAAATATTGAAGCGATTGACGTCGGGGCCGGCGGTAGTTACGGACATGAAGAAAGTCATGCTGTGCAGTCGGAGGATTCATCTGGTTTTGGTCAGCCAGCTGGCGAATATGTATCTTCCGACTGAACAGCATGATTTTTTTTATGATGGAAACACATTTTATTTATGATGGAAAATAATTCTAATATAAAGTTTAAATCGAGTGAAAGAGGAAAACAAGTACTGCTAATGGCCGGACATAGCAAAAACAAAAAGTACTAAAAACGGATCTAAAAGGTGGCGCTGTATAAATCGTTTTGAATGTAGTGGTAGCGCGACATTAAGCGATACTGCCGATGTTGTGCTGAAGGAAACACAGCATAGTTGTACTCCAGAACTGGCCACAAATGCTGTTAATGTGGTGTTGAATCAGTGCAAACAAAAAAATAAGTACTGATTTAGGACCAGTAAAACACATATTTGAAGAAACAAGGTCTTTATGGGATGATTGTAGCCTCGCAGATGATGTACGTGTACCTGACTTTAATTTAGTGAAGAATTGCTTATACCTGCTAAAATATTTTCAAATGCCCGAAGCAGTTAGTAGTAGGTACTAGGAATTGCGTGATGATCTTTTAATAATAGAAGACGGCGAAAGTAATACAATATTAATTGTATGACTATAATTGCTCAAGAATTACATGCTCATCAATATACACGTGAAATATTTGCTGACGGGACTTGCAAGTATGTTCCTCCGCCTTTCGTACAACTTTATACGTTTCATACGGACATAGGAAGTACAGAAGTGGAGACAAATTTACTTTATATTGCTAAATAAACATGAAGAAACTTGCCTAACTGTTAAAGCTGATCAAATCAAAATCAAATGTTTTTGATCCAGCAAAGTTGCACGTCGATTATGAGCAAGCAGCGAGTGATAAACGCAATTGCCTCTGCTTTTCCTGGCGCAGAAATATTTGGATGTTTCTTTCACTTTTACCAATAGTTAAGGTGCAAAGCTAAACAAATAAAGTTAAACGAAACGAAAGCGGGCCTTGCGCTCATTGCTAAGTTCTTGCTCACCTTCCAAAAAATCGTTTTAAATTCTTTGCCGGAAAAAGAACGTTTTTAGACGTTTAACGAATATTTTTCAAAGACCGATTGACTCAACAATGCTCTTTAGCTGTTATAACCAGCGCCCTCGCACAACTAATACAGTAGAAGGGTGGCACAACAGGATAAATAAGAAAATCTATATAAAGAAAACTGGCCTTTACTATTTTTTTTAATCATTAAAAGAGAGACCAACTTTATAGATTTTAAAATAAAAAATAAGTTAATTTACTATCCCCAAAGAAATCGGCATAAGCGTTCTGCATTATTAGACAGAAGATTAAAATGCGTCGTAGACGACTGTGTAGAGAAAATTTAACAAACATGTCATGCCTACGAAGATTACGCAATTTTAATTATAACAAGCGGAACCAAAGACGACGGAAATAAAATTGTACATAGCATATAAGTAATTTTGTGAAGATCAAATTGACAAATAATATATAATTTCGCACTAAATACCTATAATTACATTACGAGAGAGTTCATTTTTTTAATGAAACAAAATAATGAATTCGCCATATGTTTTATTTTAAATCTCTCTTCTTATTCGTTGTCTTCATTTCTGAAGGTCGTGCCAGTCTTGGAAAATGTAACGGAGTCAATGATGAGCTGCTTCCACCGCTGATCACTCACTATTGAAGTTGATGCCCAGCTATCTCCAGTCCAGAACCTTGAAGACATCATCCAGTGCAGCGGTGAACAGTTTCGGAGATATGGCGTCTCCCTGTCTCACACTTCGCTGCAGAAAGTTAGGTTCCGAGGTCTGATCCTGAAGCCGGACTGACATGTACCGGTTGTCGATTTGGCACCGTAGGAGAGACAGCAGTACAGCCCAAGACTTTTCTGTTTAGATATTTTGTGCGTCGAACGAGTTGGAAAAAAGACGTAATACAGCTTGAGTCGAATTGGGAAGCTGGCTACATGTACACAGTGACGTATAAATGAAAGTGACCTATTATGGATAACGAGGAAATAACTAGTGTGTCGAGTTTTCATTACAACCATCATTCATATTGCGTTTTGTAGTTTCTGTCTACCCTCATGGAAACTGGCGTGAGTTTATGTATGTATGTATCAAATTAAATATTGTTAAATAAAGGTGATACAAACTGAGGTAGGAAGAAACACAGAACGCCACCTGCTACAATTCTTACATATTCCAGTAGCTCGTGTCACCTTTAAGCTTTGTTTTCTACAACAAAACGTTCAGAAAACAGTTACTTGATTTGCACTAGTAGGTACTCAATTAAAAACAAACACACCACGAGCAAATCCGCGTGTCGCGTTAGTCCCCTCCCGGATATGAGAGTACAAATCAATCAGCGTCGAGACGAGAGCCGCATGTATAAGTGACTACCACTCGTCTACTTCAAATGCTGGGGTGATGGCCAGAAATAATCAATTGACACAATGTTTTTGTAAGATTTGAGCAGAATAATCTTGATGATGGCATTTTTATCGGTTACATTTCAGGGAGAAGGCGATGGATTTTTTGACAATCCCACCACCACTGCAACTCCTGAAAGCCAGAATCAACTGGCGACCACCAGAAAATCGAAGAGGCAATGAATCTCGACGAAGTCCCGGAGAATGAATTTAACTGTCTTGGATCCCGCAACGAAATTAATCAGAAAAGAAAATGACAGATCCCACGTAGATTTAGATATTCTCGTTAAGGCATAGAAGTTCTTTTTTGCTTTTTCACCGACTATTTTAATATGATCTATAATTGCAAAATTCCTCTCTAACACTAGACCAAGAAAGCACACGGACTGCTTCCTTTTTACGGGAACGTTATTAAATTTAATGTAAGGACACGATTTAAGATTACCTTTCAAAATGAGTTGATAAGTTTTGTGCGGAGCAAGGGTCAGGCGATTCGATCGCCCCACTGAGATATTAATCGTAGGCAAGTGTCAGCCAAGTTCTCGATTCCAGCTCGAGTACTCGATTGAAAGAGCAGAAGACCGTCGGAGGGGATGGAATTGCACGATTTAATTCTTCCTAGCACGTTCCATCATCGGACTTCAGAACGTACGGCGATGCGCCGTCGGTACATCGTAGACATCCCACCCATACGCACTAAACGTTTTGCGAATGTTTTCATTGTACGTACAGCTAAGGAGTGGAATTCGCTGCCGGAGTCTTTGTTTCCTGATAGCTACAACCTGGGGGTCTTTAAGTCAAGAGTGAATAGATTACTTCTAGGCAAGCGTGCTTCATCGTCGACCACATCATCGCTTACCATCAGGTGAGATAGTGGTCTAAGGCGAGCTTATTATACTTTTTAAATATTCATTTATGACTAGCTTCTGCCAGCGGCTTCGCCCGCGTGTATGTCGAAAATTATCGAAAGGGAACATATTCCCGGAAAAATTCTCGACATCCTACGTACTCCATACTATAATCTATCTCAGTGCAAAATTTTATCCAGATCCGTCCAGCCGTTTGAGCGTGAAGAAGTAGCAAACATACGAACACACACTCACAAACTTTTGCCTATATAATATGAGTGTGATAAGATCCCGTTTGACAATTTTGTCTCTTTATATAAGTAGGTTATATCGTCGGGTCATCTAAACTACTTAAAAAGACAAAATCTCTAGACAAGTGACGGTATAGCGATTGGAAAAAGATCAAAAATGTATGGCAATGTCAAGCGCTATCAAAATGTTACACATCATGATAAATCCCTTACATTTTGACATTTGGACACTCGCCATCGCTGATAGAATAACAGTTATCCGTGATCCGTGACCCGTGTCCGTGATTTGAGTTCCGAGTTCAAAATGTTCTGAATTTTGACAGATTATGACGGCTAGAGTTCGGATGTAGTGCGTAAGCTTCCCTACAAGCAGCACTAGTTACTTCGGAACCGAAATTTCACGGACATGGACGTGTAGTGCGTAATCGCCCTTAGTCTAGACTCTAGAGCCTTAGATGACATTACATAACATTACATGTGGGTCTGTCAGTTAAATGGAAATGCTTAATGACTTTAATATAGACAATTCAACAACATTGTGCAATTTGAAAAAGGTGGCCCTGTGGTTACTCGTGGGTTCGAACCCAGGTAGGCACCATTACTAATTGTGTAATTAATTCATCACCTCTGCTCTCAAAACGGTGAAGGAAAACATCGTGAGGAAACCGGCATGATTGTCTTTGAACCAAAAATTCAAAGACATGTGACATCCATCAACCCGCACTGGGCCTGCAGTGGTGGATTACGGCCCACTCCCTCTCAAAAAGAAGAGGCCTGTGTCCCAGCAGTGGGAACTTATAGGCTGATTATGTAACAACATTCATTGCGCTATTTGTGCTGTTGAGCAGACGAAATTTTCGACCAATAAAGGAATGTATTGAACAGTGTCTTATACTATTGGGGTGCATGATGGTCTACGCTAAAAATGAAATAAAACCGACTTCTAAAGCAAAACACAACAAATCTAAATATAACTTTTTTTCCGAAGTCGGTGTCTTTGGTAACTACTGTTTTTCGTTACTTTAGACACCAACTTCGGAAACAAAATTATTTTTAGATTTGTTGTGTTTTGCTTTAGAAGTCGGTTTTATTTTCTTGTTAAAAAGTTAATTATTTTCACTTTTTAGTGGTTGACACCCATTATGTGTCAAGATCAACAAGGTCTATAGTAAGGTACCTATGCCCACAGTGATGCCAGAATAGATTACCCAAATAACATGTAACTTGAACATAAACGGTGGAATGAGAGTTTACGAGGGTGAACTATACAAATCTGCTTACCCGTTTAGAGCATACTGGCGTGAGGGTATGTTATGAAATGGTGTAAGTAAACAATAAACAGATATACGATTGCAGCAATCCCGAGAAATTTGCCGTCATTTATTGAAGAGTTCTGTTGTATATCTACGAAGATTTTCAGCAGATCTTTACTAAATTTAAATGGGACCATTTCGGCATAAACTTCTTTGATCTAAAAACGAATTTTGGAAATCCGTTTATATGTGACGGAGTTATGCCCGTACATACATTAAAAAAAAAATATAATCATCCGAATTGAGAACCTCCTCCTTTTTGGGAAGTGGGCTAAAATACACCTGCTAGGTATGTCACTGGCTCCTCAAAGTATAATACTCAATGATTGACTGACAGCCCGACAATCTGATTACTGATACACACGCAAAACGCAGGCGGAGCCGGGAGGCGCGATATGAATAGCAATGACTTTGTTCGCAACGGTATCAAGCCTGAGAAATAAATACTCACTGAGTTCGAAGCTTCGCAAATAAAATTTGTTTTCCGGATTCATTTATTTCAGACATTACAGGGCGTCCATTATAACTTGTCCCGTGACGCGATTGGTAGCGCTGTTACTAGAGTTTCAATATTGAAACTAAGGCGTCAAACAGACGAGCAGCGCTTTGCTGTACTCTGCCTAAGCTTGGCAATCTATGGTTCCGACATAACGGCAAGGGTCAAGTTATAGTGAACAGTCTACTAATCCATAATTATTTTATTTATTTTTTATTTGAAAAGAAGTTGCTCCACACTCTTAATTTCTTCCTGTATCCTGGGTGCGTGTACAAACGGAACAACTATGTAACTGTATCTGTAGGGCATACAAATATATGCTCCGTGCGGGAATCACACTTATAGACATACAAATTGAAAACAGATAAAACCCTAAAATAACATTGATTCATTCCAATTAAGAACATGCATTAAAGTTGTCAACAACTCAATTAAAATGCATACCTATTACATACATTTCACAATTTATGTTCATGCTCCAGGGATGGAAAAACCCACTAGTACTTCCCTGCAGGATAATTGCGTTACTCGTTCAGAAAGAAAACTTGAAAGGATGGCTCACGAATCCTTTAAAATAATGAATTTCGAATTGCGTAATACTCGGCAATAGTATACAGAATGGCCAAAAAAACGTGGATTAAACGCAACAAGGGGTTAGATGGGGCCATCAGCTGCAAAAAAAAATTCTACGGGAGGTCCTCCCGTAGAACAATTTTTTGCAGCTGATGGCCCCATCTAACCCCTTGTTGCGTTGGATCCACGACTTTTTGGCCACGCTGTATATTAATCATGAGTTTGATGAAACATAGCGCAAGTTGTGTTTTTAGCGTTCTCTGAATCCTTTTGGCATGAAAACTGCATAACATTAACTCTCCTTATCCGTTCATTGTACTGTTAGCTTAATCTGTCATTAAACTGTCTGATAGTAAGAATAAATAATTAAAAGTAAAAATCTGTTTTATAACAAGCTTTCAAGCTAAAAAGTACGAAATCTAATATCGCCTGTCAATACACACACAATGAGCCCAAACACGATGGTGCTATCTTGTGTGGTTGAGGAGTTGCTATGACCACCTTCCGGCTCCATCATGAGATCAGCTCCATAGTACTATAATAATTCAATGTATCCAAAGTTACATTACAAAGTTACATTACAAGTTACATTACAGTTACAAAGTTACGGTGAGTTTTATGATAAAAATAGGTTAGACATAATTGTAGATTATGCAATCTATCTATACTTCTATACTAATACTAATTTACTAATACTAATGACTAATAATATTATAAAGAGGAAAGATTTTTTTGTTATTTGTTTGTACCGAATAGGCTCCGAAACTACTGGACCGATTTAAAAAAATATTTCATGAATAAAAAGCTACATTATTATAAAAAAATAGCCTATGTTACAGGCTATTTTTTTATCCCGAAAACGGGTCCTGTGGGGAGGTCCACGGCAGCGAAGCCGCGGGGAACAGCTAGTTATCTATAAAAATTGTCCTTACAATTTTTCTCCTAAACGTCACCGTTTCTGAGATATAATTGTAACTAGCTGTTCCCCGCGGCTTCACTCTCGTGGACCACCCCACAGGGCCCGTTTTCGGGATATAAAAATAGCCTATGTTACTCAGGAATAAAGTAGCTTAATTAATTAATAATCCCGTAAGTTAAGTCCCTGTTAATTAATTTAATTATTTATTGATTTAATTTTTTCTACAATTTTGTCTAACCTATTTTTATAATAAAACTTACTGTTCGGCTAAAAAACGCAAAACACCCATATTTGCGAACTTTGACCTTGAATATATTTTTTTGTAGGTATGGGATTGATAGGGACTTTTTTAAGGTTTTTTCGGTTCGTAACAATTTTTTACCCAACTGCCGAAGGAGGGTAATGTGTTTATCAGCCTATATATGTATGTTTGTTTGTTCCTATGTGGCTTTCCAGAGACCAAACACGTTGGCCGATTTTGATGATTCTTACGTCAATCGATTCATCTTGCGAGTGTCACTGGCTACATAAAAATTTGAAAAATGGCGGATTTTTGGCGCCATATTGTAGGGAGCCAAATTTTAATCAAAATAAAGGTTTTTAAGAGGTGATTTCAAAAATATATAACTTCAAAAATATATAACACTTATATGTTTTGTTGAAGATATATCACCTTCATGTACTAACACTAGCCACTGGCTATGGGTATGGTTGTCCATGTTTTACTATACTTGATCTTATACCTTCCTATTACAATATGCTCAACGATATTCCATGTGTTTTCGCTCTGTAAACCTTCCCCAACAAAGGTTATGGGCCCAGAGCAGTAAAGTGTATTGTGTACGTTGTGAAAATAATTCGAAATTGTAAAATTATAAAGTACATGTCGGAAGAAAAATGAATGTACGAATAGAATTATTGACGAAGGAAAACTACGACAGTTGGAAGGTACAGGTAGAAGCATTGTTGATAAAAAATGACTTCTGGGAGTATGTGAGTGGCGAAAAGCCAAAACCTACTACGGATGCTGCTATATTGGCATGGGAGAAGGCTGACAGAAAAGCGAAGTCTGAGTTGATATTAGCATTAGATCCAAGTGTGGTTCGTCATGTAAAAAGGATGGAGACTGCACGAGAGGTATGGTTAAAATTAGAGAGCTTGTTTGCATCAAGAGGACCTGCAAAGAAAGCGAATTTGATGAAAAGGCTCATGTTACAAAGGATGAGTGAAAACCAAAAGGTATGTGAGCACCTTGATTCCTTTTTCGAAGCCGTCGACAAACTGTAAGAAATGGATATAAAAAGCCATGATGACTTGTTAACGATCATGCTACTGTATAGTCTGCCGGGAAGCTATGAAAATTTTAGATGTGCTATAGAGTCTAGAGATGAGCTCCCAAAGCCAGAGCAACTAAGAGTTAAAATCATCGAAGAGGAAAGTTCAAGAGGAAACGCTCAAGTTGACAAAATAGAAGGCGCCATGTATTTGGACAAACATTCGAAGAAAATTACTGGAAAAACATTTAAGTTCAAATGTTTTAAGTGTCACAACTTTGGCCATAAGGCATCGGAATGCACAAAAAAAAGGGAGAAGACTCTAGAAACCCGATGTGTGGAGTCATGCACTAGTCATGAAAGTTGTGAAGCCTTAACCATATATCAAGTTTCAGATGACTGTCGCATCGCTGTTGGTGCGAAGCACCGTCAGGAATGGATCTTTGATAGTGGTTGCACTTCTCACATGTGCAATGACGCGGAAAGGTTTGCTGAGGTACTCCCTGCGTGTCAAAAATTAAAATTAGCCACAGATTGACAGATTTGACAACCGTGCAAGGTAAAGGTACAGTTAAGTAATTAGCATGCAATGATGATCGAACGCGTAAAATTCAATTTGAAAATACCCTATTGGTTCCCGATTTACGTAGTAATTTAATTTCTATCGCCCAGCTTACTGAACGAGGTTGTGAAGTCACATTCAAGCGTGACGTAGCCTATGCAGTTAAAAAAGGTGAGATAAAACTGACCGCTGATCGGCGAGGCGATTTATATTACTTGAGAGAGCAGGACGCTTCAGCGTCTGTGGTATGTAATGAAAGTGTTGATTTGTATAGATGGCATGAGCGTATGGGACATCTGAATGCTAGGGATCTTATGAAATTACTAAAGAAATCAGATATTGATCCGATAAAGATCGATAGTAACTTGCATGATTGTGATGTGTGTGCTAAAGGAAAAATGGTGTCGTTGCCTTTTGTGAAATCCAATTCACGCTGCAATGAGAAGTTGCTGTTAGCGCCATCTCTCGTAAATGTCATAAATCAATGACCGAATACATAGACAAACGCATTTGAGATTTCGCGGGCGATCGATATCCTAATTAACTCGTTCCTTCCTTATTCCTTTTCCCTTCATGTACGCCTTGATGACAGGTCACCAGAACGAACCGAAGCTTCTATGTGAACGGGCCTCGTGTCTCAACCGCCAGCTTTCCAAGCCTCATGACTGGAGACTGAAGCATCTAATTTGTTAGATTGCCGAGAACCTTGTGAACAGTGTCTGTTAACCCGCCTCGCGGATACATAAACATTTGTGTGAAGTGTGGATCCTGAATGACCAGAAAGTCGTCGTCGCCATCTTGGAGTTGAAGAAAACCAGCTCGCCGCAACACGTGGGCTAGCATCGTCAAGGTAAGGCGTACTACTTCCCTCATTCCCATACTAGATCGCCCGAATTGATCCGTGAATATTTTCCCGCTCATTTTCAACGCACCATTACCAGCATCCTTCAAATACAGTCCACTTTCAAATAATAGACACAAGGATGAAGAGGTTTCTCAAACCGCTATAACAGTTGCAAATAATATATTCTGATGTGGTCGGTCCAATGAGAGTTCAATCGAATGGCGGAAATAAATACTTTATCACTTTTATTGACGATTGTACTCGTTGGTGTGAAGTGTTTTATGCTGAAAAATAAAAGTGACGTTTTGTCAAAATTCAAGATTTTTAAATGTCATGTCGAAAATTTGACAGGAAGAAAAATTAAATATTTACATACGGATAACGGAACTGAAAACAAAAATAAATTTTTCGATGAATATTTAGAAAATGAAGGAATTAAGAGACGTTTTACGACGCCATACTCACCTCAAAGTCACGGCATCGCTGAACGGATGAACCGTACGTTAATTGAGATGGCAAGGTGAATGATCTTATCGTCAGGTATATCACCAAGTTTTTGGGCAGAAGCTGTAGCTACTGCATGCTATTTGCGTAATAGGTGTCCAACGAGCAGTCTCAATGGTGAAATTCCATACGAAAAATGGTTTGAGAGACCTGTGAATGACAAATATTTAAAAACGTTTGGCACCAAAGTACATGTCTTGGAAAAGGAACCAGGTAAGGATAAGTTTGCAGCACGTAGTTCACTTGGCATTTTTGTGGGTTATCCAGCTGATGCTAAAGGCTATAAAATATGGATACCTGATAGTAGAAGAATCGTAGTGTCTAGAGATGTAAAATTTCAGGAAGGAAAGCTAACTGAAATTGAGTGTCAAAGTCAAAGTCAAATATATTTATTTCAACTAGGCCAATAAGCGGCACTTTAGAACGTCAAACATTAAATCTAAATTAAAAATGTACAAGTAATAAAAATTGACTCTACCGTGCATTCGGAAAGTAGCTTGTTATGGAGAAGAACGCACAAGAAACTCCATACTTACTCTTTTTAAAATGTTTTACAATGTTTACTTATGTACATACATTAATAAATTTATATATGTGAGGACGATGCACCCAAAAATAGCACTACACACTATACTACGTACAGGTATAAAGTAATAAAAGCACTAACAGGTAAATTCATTAATTTGATAAATAGGAACATGGTTCTCACAAACTTACAAATATTCCAAACATAGGTAAAATACCTAATTCAACAACAACGGAACCGTGTGTGAGTCAAATTCTGGAAAAATATAAAAAATAACATAAGAATACAATAACTACGAATAGGAATACAAATTAGCAAATTTGATTATGTCCACACCAAAGATTGCCCTACGGAGCGGGACCAACATGTTGCCAAGCATTCTTATCTTGAATATAATCATCTAATTTGTAATATGCTTGTTTACAAAGTGTGCTTTTAACTAAAGTTTTAAATTTACTTTCATTTAGTTTTAATATATCACAAGGTATTTTGTTATAGAATTTAACACAATACCCCATGAAAGATGAGTGTACTTTTGCTAGTCTATAAGATGGTTGATCTAACTTATCTTTATTTCTCGTATTACTAATTGAACCACAATGTGAAAAGAGTATTGTGAGAAAGACTGTGGATATAGAAATCCAAACGAAAGAACAGTCGGATGTGTCATTTAGTGATGAGCCTTCAAGAGAAGAAATTCCTTTAAATATTCAACCGAATGTGCCAGTGATTAATGAAGAAAGTACAGAAAATACGGAATCTACTGAAATTAGTCATATAAACATTATATTTAAAAGAGGTCTTGGAAGGCCAAGGATTCAGAGAGGACAAGTTGGCCGCCCTCGTAAAATCTATAATATGGTTGAGATAAGAGAGAATAGCGACAATGATTCATCGGCGGAAGAATACGTCGACACTGATGATATTGCTGGAGCTATTGAAACCACGTTAAAGGAAGCTTTGTCATCTGACGAAAAGGTCAAATGGGAAGAAGCGATTCTTTCAGAAATAAGAAGTCTAGTAAATAACGATACGTGGGAAATTGTAAAGAAACCTTCAGATCGTAATATCGTGGGTTGTCGATACGTGCTGACGACAAAGCTAAATGTTGACAATACTGAGAAAAAGGAGGCCAGACTGGTAGCTAAAGGATACAGTCAGCAACATGGCCTAGATTATAATAAGACATTTTGAAGAAATTTGCTATGGATAGTTGCAATCCTATTCGGACTCCAATGGAAATTGGAAAGCCTGTTATTTGTGAAAAAGAAGTAACTAAAGGGAAACAATTTCCATATAGAGAACTAATTGGAGCGCTTATGTATTTAAGTGTAGCGACAAGACCTGATATCGCTGACGCTACGGCAAAACTTGCGCAGTTTGCGGAAAACCCGCAGGAAACTCATTGGAGGGCTGCGAAGCGAGTTCTTCGATACTTAAAAGGTGGAGCAAACATATCATGGTCATCACACAAGCAACGCATCGTTGCGACTTCTACTTGTGAGGCTGAGTTTGTAAGTTTGGCAGAAGCTATGAAAGAAGCTATGTATTTGAATAGCCTGTTGAAAGAACTAGGTTTACATCAACTCTGTAAGGTAAGAATGCATGCTGATAATTTAAGTGCTATTTGCCTTGCTGAGGATCACGGTGTACATCATGCGAAAAGACAGACAGACAGACATTTCTTTATAAGGGATGTGCTACGTGACAATAAAAACATAACGTTGGAATATTTGTCAACTGATAAGATGTTGGCAGATGTCCTCACCAGGGGAGGGCCTGTATGTACGCTTTTGCGGTTGCACAACGACAAGCTTTGCTTGCTTGGTAGCGTAGATACAGGCCTACTTTGCTTCCTCCCTCAGAGGCGGCAAGGTGGCGTGGTGTTGAGGGAGAGCGCTACGGTCGTGTAGATCCTCAAGGCAAGTGTGGTGATTTTCCTTCTCGAGGTTGCCACCCTGTTATTGGTCTAATTCCTTAAGAATTAGACGTAACAAAAATCACCGGGCGAATTATCGCAGGGGTGGCGAGGTCATGCCCCTGGGTGTCCATCATCGAACAAGAGCAGATGGTGGATAGTAATGACCTCCCGCGTGTTTGTGCCGTGCGCGGGGACCCGTACGGAGGGATGAAGGAATCCTGGTGGTTGAGTGGAGCAGGTTGCACACAACACACCACTTTGGTCCGGATTTCCTCTCACACGGGAGGTTGTGGGGTAGCTACCCACGATCAATCGGCTGAGGCATCCCATAAGCGGGCTGTCATGCGAGGGTCGGTTTAGTGAGGGGGGGCAGCCGGCGTGGCGTGGGGTCTCGGGATTGGTTGTCCCGTGATCTTCCGTCGCGTGCGGGCTCGTCAACTTCTTACTAGACTGACCCTATACCGAAGGAGTAGCTCTGGCGTTGCTCGTGGAACGAGTGACGTCACCGACTGAGGGCTCCGTGGAGGGTGGAGAGCTCCAACGGTGAATTTATATAATCCGAAGTTATGGATAGTATTGTACCAAAACAAAACAATAGACCAATAGAATTGGTAGAGGAGGAAGGAGTGAGCCAGGGTGGCACACATACCGGTAATGCTGAGTCACTGGGATTTAATTCCAGCACTTCTGCGGCACCAAAAATAAAAAAGCGGGCACAATTTGTGCGCCCGCCTACCCCGGTTGCCGACGGGGTGGTTAGTGATTCCTGCGAGTCTTCTTGCTCGCAGATATCACACGCCTCTGAGTCGTCAACACGGTCGACTCGATCCCGTACGCGCAAGCGTGCTCAGCCGTTCACGGCTAGGAAGAAATCAGCTAAGTCGCTAACACTTAGCAAGCCCCTTACCGACGCGGACGGTCGAGATCACGGTGGAGACTCAGAGCCAGCAAGCCCACCTGCTAAGCAGGCTAAAACTCGGACGACAGACCAGAATCTGCCAGATTCGGAGATGATGGCCAAGACGATGCAGATGCAGCCAACAGCGGATCTTAGTGCTTGCATTAAGGATAGTCTTAAGGCTATAGAGGAGGTTGCGAACGAAGCACGCAACCTTAAAGGGACTTTTGTTCACAGCCTCAAAGTTGCGGCAGTCACATTGCAGGCTGCTGCAACTGAGTTGGCCTCGCGATCAGCAGTTGAGGTCAACGTTGTGAGGCTGGAGTCTGAGAATGCCGACTTAAAGGCTCAGCTGACCAATCTATCCGTGCAGGTTGATAAGCTGACAGCGCAGGTTAGCCTCCTAAGTCACCAGGAAGAACCTACAGCCAGCCCCACTGCGGCAGCGTCAGCGATGGAACTTAGTGAGGACGCTGCGGTGACCATACCTTTTCGGTCGGACGAGCTAGAGGCCCAATTTCGGCGTTCCATAGTCCTAGAAATTGGGACTATGGTAGACGCCAAACTAGCCGCCCTGGCGAGGAGGTTACCTCCAGAGAAGCCCTTGCGTCAGCCACTCGCTGCTGACATGAGGAAAGCTCCCTCATCGGCTGCTCAAGAGGAGACAAACGCTTATCCGTGCGAAGCCCCTCATCCCACCAAGAAGAAGGGGAAAGGCAAGGGAAAAAGCAAGGGAAAAGGCAAGGGAGATCAGAATACTGACAGAACAGTAGGTCCGGTGGTGGAACCGCCTACTGTATCTGCGGTATCCAGTTCAGCCTCGCAGACCTTGCGAGATAAAGAAGTTGCTGAAAAGGAGGCCTGGTCTACTGTGGTGGGGAGGAAGGCAGGGATGGCTAAAACTTCACAATCTAGCGTAAAGCCTGCTGCCCCATCTGCCACGAAAAAGCAGCCAGTGAAATTGCCTAGGGTGCCAACCACGGGGTGCAAGTTGAAAGCCTCCACGCGGCGCACCCTGGGCAACGTCGGCTCCAACTACCCACCCACGTTGGGTGGACAGTTGGGGTGGGCGGCCAATTTCAACACAAGAGGAAGGGTCACGGTTCCAATCACAGATCATCCTGGATGGTCTGTGAAGGGAACCGGGCTAGAGATGGGTCAGCAGGTCCATCTCTTGGATGGGGCTGGTGGCTTCTAACGCCTACTCCCCCCTCTGCTTACAGAGGGTAGGACGAGTGGGCGTAGAGTGGGTAGGAAGGAGTAAAGGGACCTCACCCTTTAAAAGGAAAAACAAAACCAAATGAATATAGACACTTGCGAAAAACGTCCCCAGGTGGGTCCCGACTGCTTAGCGGTCGGGGAGTCCCACCCCGCTTCGGCGGGCTGCCCTCCGTATTCTGGGGTGGGCAACAATTGTCTTCCTTCAATGTCTTCGGACAACAATGACGACCACACGCATGCTAAACGGAAAACGACGATGATTACTTCACACGACGACCAAGATCCACATGCCGTCACCGACGGCAACCAGAGCCGAGGAGGCTCAGGTCCTGCAGACAATTTGTCCGACCAGGACTCGCGCGGTTGCAGCTCCAAAGGTTGGAGGAAGCGTCCGCGTTGCAAAGACTCGGGGTCGTTGGGTCTCTCCTCGAGTGAGGAGAACCTGTCGGCTCCGAAAGTGTCAACGGGGCGGCGAGGGCGGGGTCGCGCGGTGGCGGGTACTGCCACCGCTCGGGTGCCGCAACGCGACGTGCGGGGTCGCTTCGTGCCTCGGCCCGACACGCCTACCCCTGCAGAGTGCGTGCACAGTGACCCTGGGCACATGAGTGCGGACCAGAGCGGTGGCTCCACCACGTCCCTGCTAGAAGCAAACAAGGCGGAGGTGAATGCCGCAAAGCGGGCGCAGCGACGGGCTGTCACGGCCGATGAGGTTGGTGAGTTGGCCCGACAGGCCCGAGAGCGGCGTTCGGCTCGGACAGCGGATGCGTCGGCGGTGGCGCTAAATCGCCAGGTGATGGACAACCTGGATGTCGTCCTGAAGGTTGCCACCAAATCCGGTAACCTGAAGGGCACGTTCACGCGTGCCTTGAAGGACGCGGTGGACAGCATCCAGGAGGCGGTTGAAGTCCTCAGTAGCCGCACAACCACGGATGAGACGGCAAAGTTGTGGGAGGAGAACAGCCGTCTCCGATCCGAGGTGGAGGACCTCAAGCGGCAGTTTGCCGCCCAGAAGGCAGCAACTGCCGTCACGAGCCCATCGCCGGCCCCATCTTCGACCCCATCTTCGGCCCCATCGTCGGCCCCTGCACTTGCGGATGCGGATATTGAGAGGATCGCGCGCATCTGCATGATGCAGTGCGGGCAAATGGTGGGTGCCCGGTTGGAGGCCATAGAGTCGAGGTTACTCCCAGCCGAAACCGTCCGCCCATCACTCGCTGCAGACAAGAGGAGACAGGAAGGGCCGGCTAATCCCAGGCCGGCAGCCGCTGAGCCGAGAAGTGCCGGAAAGGGGACAAAAAAGCCCACGGAGGGGCCCAATAAGCCCGCGGAAGGTAGGTCCGCGCCCAATTCCCGGTCGGCGGCTGCCACACCGGCGACCCCGCCTGGCCCCCTTACAGAGGTCTGGACGACGGTGGTCAAGAGAGGCCGTCGTCGCAAGAAGAGGACAGCGCTGCCGGCACCACCAGCTGGAGCAACTGCATCGGAATCGAGGAAGGCCGCGGGACCGCCTAAAGTCAGAGCCCCACGCTCCGCGGCTGTAGTGATCACGCTGCAGCCCGGAGCCGTCGAAAGGGGCGGTCTTACAAGGCGGTCCTGACAGAGGCGAGGGCCAAAGTCGCGTTCCCCGACCTTGGAACACCGTCCGGCTTCAAAATGAGGCCGGCGATTACGGGGGCGCGGCTGCTCGAGGTATCGGGTGCCTCTAGCGCCTAAACTAGGTCCTAAACCCTGAGAACGTCCGGGTGTCCAGGCCTATGAAAACGTCTGAGCTGCGTGTCGACGGTCTGGATGACTCGACGACCCCAGCTGAGGTCGTGGCGGCCATCGCCCGAGCCGGCGGATGTCCGTCCGAGGACGTGCGGACGGGCGAGATCCGCGCCGACGCTACCGGGCTCGGTATGATTTGGGTGCGGTGCCCGGTGGCGGCGGCGCAAAAAGTCGCTCACAGTGGAAGACTGCTGGTGGGATGGGTTGCAGCGAGGGTCAAGTTGCTGCAACCCAGGGCACTGCGGTGCTATCGTTGCCTGGACATTGGGCATGTCAGGGCACGATGCACCGCCGAAACAGACCGCAGCGAGCAGTGCTATCGCTGCGGTCAGCCCGGCCACAAGGCGGCCCAGTGCTCTGCGGCGCCAAACTGCAGCCTCTGTACAGCTGCAGGGAGGCCCGCTGGGCACAGAGCGGGTGGAAAGGCCTGTGGCGCACCCGCGCAGCAGAAGAGGAGAAGGAGGGCCAGGGTTGCCGGGGGCTCTTCGGCCGACTCCCGGCCTAGGAATGGAGTGGAGGGAATGGATTGCGCATAATGGCGCTCTACCATTTCCTCCAGGGCAATATCAACCACTCTGCCATAGATCTTTTGCTCCAGAGCATGGCCGAGTGGTCGATTCACGTGGCTGTGGTCGCCGAGCCGTATTTCGTCCCACCCAGGGATAACTGGGTTGGAGACCTCGACGGTTTGGTGGCCATTATTGGCGGGGCTCTTGTCAGCCCGTCCCGAGGTCATGGCTGGGTAGCCGCCCTCGCGGACGGCGTTGGCATAGTTGGCGCGTATTTTTCGCCCAACAAGAGTCTCGCCGACTTCGAGAGTTTCCTTGTCGAGTTGGGCGCCGTCGTAGGCCGACTTCACCCTCGCCTTGTGCTGTTGCTAGGGGATCTCAACGCCAAGTCTTCGGCGTGGGGATCTCCTGTAACCGATGCTAGGGGTGAGGCGCTGGAGGAGTGGGCAGTAACCACCGGCCTGGTCATCTTAAACCGGGGCTCGGTTTACACGTGCGTGCGACAGCGGGGTAGGTCAGTAGTGGACGTCTCGTTCGCTAGCCCTGCTGTCGCGAGCCGTGTCCGTGACTGGCATGTCGCCGTGGAGGTGGAGACGTTATCGGATCACCGATATATCCGTTTCGACGTCTCCACCCAGACCGCCGGCGGCCGCGGTACGCCGGCCCCGCCAACGGACGGTCCGCGCTGGGCGCGCAAGCGCATCGACAGGGAACTTCTCGAGGAGGCCACCATTGTCCAGGCCTGGATCCGGGAGTCGGCAACAACCGGACCCGTCGACGTCGAACAGGAGGCGCTGTGGTTCCGCGGGGCGATGACGCAAATCAGCGACGCGTCCATGCCCCGGGTCCACGCACAGTCAGCGAGGCGCCAGGTGTACTGGTGGTCCGCCGAGATCGCACAGTTGCGTGTCGCGTGCGTAGCGGCCAGACGCCAGTACACCCGATACCGGAGGAGACGTCGTCGGGTCCCTGACGAAGAAGCCGCGCTGTATGAGGTGCACCGCGCGGCGACGGAGACTCTGCGGCTGGCCATCGGCGAGGCGAAGAAGCGAGCCAGGGAGGAGATGTTGGAGACTCTAGACCGGGATCCTTGGGGGCGCCCTTATCGAGCGGTTCGAGGGAAACTTCGAGCCGCTGCGCCTCCACTTACGGAGAGTCTCCAACCCGAGCTGCTGGAGGAGGTAGTTGCAGCCCTCTTCCCAGTGAGAGTGGAGCATATTCCGCCGCCGATGGCTTTGCCCACGGCCGCAGAGTCTACAGAGGAGGACGCCATCAGCGTCCCAGAGGTGACACAGGAAGAGATGGGGGCGGCCGTAATGCGGCTCCGGGCCAAGAACGTGGCTCCGGAGCCCGACGGTATCCACGGCCACGTGCTAGCCCTCGCTCTGAAGGAGCTAGAGCCCTGGCTGAGAGGACTCTTCACAGCGTGCCTTGAGCGGGGCCAGTTTCCCACTCTGTGGAAATCTGGTCGTCTGGTCCTGCTCAGGAAGGCGGGGCGCCCTGCGGACTCGCCGTCCGCGTACCGGCCCATAGTGCTGCTAGACGAGGTGGGTAAGCTGTTCGAGCGGATAATCGCTGCCCGCCTCGTCAGCCACTTGTACAGAGAGGGGCCGGACCTGGACGAAAGCCAGTTTGGCTTTCGGCATGGGCGCTCCACCATCCACGCGATATCGCAGGTGAGAGTCCTGGCGGAGGAAGCTGTGTCCCGGGGTGGGGTGATGTTGGCGGTGTCCTTGGACATTTCCAACGCCTTCAACACCCTGCCCTGGAGTTGTGTTCGGGAGGCACTGCGGTATCATCGAGTGCCTCCCTACCTCCGCCGCATCGTCGGGGCTTATTTGGCGGAGAGGTGTGTCACCTACGTGGGACGTGATGGCGTCAAAAACCAGCACCACATGTCGTGCGGTGTTCCACAGGGCTCGGTCTTGGGCCCGCCCCTGTGGAACATCGGGTACGACTGGGTGCTGAGGGGCGAACTCCAACCGGGCGTAGACCTGACGTGTTACGCGGACGATACGCTGGTCACCGCCCGGGGGAGTTCGTACAGGGAGGCAGCATTGCTGGCGACGGCTGCGGTCTCACAGGTGGTGAGCCGCATACGGCGCCTTGGCCTGGAGGTGGCCCTTAACAAGTCGGAGGCCATGGTCTTTCATGGCCCCCGGCGGGCGCCACCGCCCGATGCCCACATCGTCGTCGGGGGGGCTCGAATCGCTGTCGAGTCAACCATGAAGTACCTGGGATTGGTGCTCGACAGCCGGTGGAATTTCGGCCCCCACTTCCGGCGGCTGGCGCCCAAGTTGTTGGGCGTGGCTGGGGCGCTGTCAACGCTGCTTCCCAATCTGGGGGGCCCGAGCGCTGCCTGTAGGCGGCTCTACGTGGGGATCGTGCGATCGATGGCCCTGTATGGGGCCCCGATCTGGGCGGCTGACCTGACGGCCGGCAGCATCGCTGTTCTGCGAAAGCCGCAGAGAGCAATGGCCGTCAGAGTCATCAGGGGGTATCGCACGATCTCCTACGAGGCGGCTTGTGCACTGGCCGGATCCCCGCCTTGGGACCTGGAGGCGAAGGTACTCGCGTCACTGTATCGGTGGCGCGAGGAAGCGCGGGCGCGGGGCGAGCGGCTGATGCAGCGACATATGGAGTTGCGTCAGTCTCAGCTTCGCGAGGTCCTGGTGGCGGAATGGCGGGACAGGCTTTCACGCCCTACCGCCGGCCTATCTGAAGTAGGCAGTGACCTGTCGCTGCCGGCCGTAGTCGAGTCTATGGTCGGCAGCGAGGAGTCCTGGGACGCGGTGGTATCCTTCTGCGAAACAGTCGTCTCGCAGAAGGAGGCTGCGGAGAGGGAGAGGGAGATTTCATCCGCTAACCCGATCCGCAGCAGGCGCGCCGGGCGTCGGTGGAGGGCGGACAACGCCCTCTTCCAGCCCCCCGAAATGGGTCCAGGGGCGACAGACTCGGGGACGTCCGTCGCCCCCCACACATCAGGACCTGAGGTGGTGGCGCGTAGTGTTCCACGCGCGCCCCTCTTAGACGTCGTGGGGGGAGTCCAACACCTCACTCCCCCCCCAACCCGAGGTCGTGGCCCGCAGAGGCGGGCCGGCACTAGCTGGGGGTTGCGGAAGTATCGTTGTTCCCGCGACCCCCAGCGTAGGTGTGAGATGGAACACCGGGGTGGTTTTTAGTCAGTACGAGTCTGACAGACCCCTCCGCCCTCCCCAGGGCGGAGGACATCCAATGAGGATTTTCCACCTCGGAAAAAAAAAAAAAAAAAAAAAAAAGAAAGGGTGCCAACCACGGAAGCCATCACGGTCTCAATAGCAGAGGGTTCATCTGCCAAACTCGGCGATGTAATGACCGCAGCGAGGCAGCGGATACGTTTGATTGATTTTGGAATTGACACCGTCGGCCAAAAGAGGGCTATCGATGGCGGAATCGTGTTAACCTCTTCTATCAAAGCGGACAGTCTCGCTAGCCGTATGCGAGAGGTCCTCGCCGAGTTTGGCGTCAAAATCTCGCGTCCAACAAAGCGAGCTGAGGCAAGGGTCATGGACCTTGACGATGCTGTAACGCCTGAGGATGTGGCAGCTGCGATTGCCGAGGTAGGAGGCTGTTCCCCCGGAGACGTAAAAGTGGGTGAAATCCGTCGTCCACATGCTTCTCTGGGGCACGTCTGGGTCCGCGGCCCACTGGTGGCTATTAAAAAACTGGCGTCAGCGGACGTATGCGCTTGGGTTGGACGTTTGTCAGGGTTCAAGTTTTGGGGGCGCGTCGCATGATGTGCTTCCGTTGCCTCGAGCCCGGGCACGTCCGCTCCCAGTGCACAAGTGCAGTGGATCGGAGCACCCAGTGCTATGCTTGTGGGGGAGCTCATAAAGCGAGAGAGTGCACATCGCCGACCATGCGGTGTCCGCTGTGTGCGGACCAGGGTCTCCCAGCGGATCACCGGCTGGGGGGCAAAAGATGCACTCCTCGCAAGAAGCGAGCTTCGCTTGCTCCTGCCACTTTGCAAATATCGACGCCAGCACCATTGGGTGCTTCGGAGAAAATGGACGCATCGCCTTCCCAGCCTTAAAAGTTCTCCAGTGCAACCTGAACAACTGCCGCAACGCGCAGAATCTTTTTTTGCAGACTGTTGCGGAGTGGTCGGTTGCCTTGGCGGTGGTAGCAGAGCCATACGGTCTTAGGGATCATCCTCGCTGGTTCCGGGATACTATGGACTCTGTTGCCATTTATTGGGCTGGTGGAAGCGGTGGGCCTCACTGCTGCCTACTAGATAGGGGGCATGGTTTTATAGCTGTGGAATGGGGATCTCTGGCCGTAGTGGGGTGCTATGTGTCTCCCAACATTTCCCTCACTGAATTCGAGGGATATCTGGACGGGGTTGCGAACTGCATTCGATACAAATGCTCACCCCGTCCAGTGCTCGTCCTGGGCGACTTCAACGCTCACTCTAGAGCTTGGGGAAACTCCCGGGACACGCCGAGGGGACGCGTGGTACAAGACTGGGCGGCGTCGCTTGACCTTCGACTCTTGAATCGGGGGTCTGTGTCCACTTGTGTACGGTGGCAGGGGGAGTCGATTGTAGATCTTACATGGGCGACTCCTTCTGTCGCCCGCATGGTGTCGGGTTGGAGGGTAGCAGAAGAGATGGTCACACTATCCGATCATCGCCACATCGTGTTTGATGTGACACTGCGCCCTTCCAACAGCTCGAGCCGTCCAGATCTTAACCCACCGGCGCGACGTTGGGCCCTCAAGCGGCTCAATCGAGATATGCTCATTGCAGCTGCCAACGTCGTGGCGTGGCCGGAAGATGCTCATTCCCAGGGGGTCACGCCCGATCCGGAAGAAGAGGCAGCTTGGTTCCGGGACAGGATGACGTCGATTTGTGACGCTTCCATGCCCCGGGTCAGGTGTGCCCAGCGTCTGGGTGCGGCTTACTGGTGGTCAGAAGATATCGCGCAGTTACGCGTCTTATGTCTTAGGTCTCGCCGCCAGTATCAACGCACTCGACGTAGAAGGCAGCCAAGAGCAGAGGAGGAGGAAATAGCCAGAACCTACAGAGCGTATCGGGAGGCGACCATGTCACTCCAGCACGCCATTTCGGATGCCAGGTCAAGGTCCTGGAGGGAGCTTCTTGAGGGACTGGATAGGGATCCATGGGGGCGTCCTTATAAGGTGGTCATGGCCAAGCTACGACCATGGGTCCCCCCCATCACAGAAACCATGGATGCGGGGCTGCTGGAGAGAGTAGTGGACACGCTGTTTCCAGTAGCCAGTGAAGGTCCTTCGTCGCTCTTGACCCCTTTGGACTGGACTGGCGAGTTGGAGGTGACTGAAGGTGAATTAGACCGAGCCGTTAGACGTATGGGGGCTCGAAACACCGCGCCGGGCCCGGATGGTATACCTGGCCGAGCGTGGGTTCTGGCTATGACTGCTCTGGGGGACCGTTTAAGACTGCTGTTTAACAGCTGCCTTCGTGCGGGCGTGTTCCCCTCCGACTGGAAGGAGGCTGGATTGGTCTTACTGAGGAAAGCAGGCAGGGACCCGGAGTCTCCCTCCGCATACCGTCCCATTTGCCTGCTCGACGAGGTTTCCAAGCTATTCGAAAGAATAATTGCCGAAAGACTCGTCGGGCACCTGTCGCGAGTGGGTCCCGACCTTGCTGATTGCCAGTATGGCTTCCGGCAGCAGCGTTCAACAGTGGACGCAATTTTACGCGTCCGCTCGCTGTCGGAACAGGTTGTGTCCCGGGGTGGGGTGGCGTTGGCAGTAAGTTTGGATATCGTCAATGCCTTTAACTCCCTGCCCTGGGGTGCGATTAGGGCGGCACTGGTACATCATGGAGTACCACCATACCTGCAGTGCATCGTCGGGGCTTACCTACGCGACCGGCACATTCGCTATGTGGGCCGGGATGGCAGCGTGCATCGGAGGGAAATTACATGTGGGGTTCCGCAGGGGTCGGTGCTAGGTCCTCCCCTGTGGGATCTCGCGTATGATGCGGTCCTGCGTGTAGACCTCCCCGTCGGCGTTAATATCGTTTGTTATGCAGACGACACCTTGGTGTTAGCCGGCGGGGACACTTTCGACGAGACCATCCAGCTCTCCGAGCTTGGGGTGGCGAGAGTCGTGGCGTCAATCCGCGAGCTGGGTTTGGAGATAGCGCCTCATAAAACTGAGGCGATATGGTTCCATAAACTGCCGAGGAGCAGGGAGCCACCCAGCTCGTCAGTGTCAGTTGGAGATGCGCAAGTCCAGGTGGGTCGATACATTAAGTATCTTGGCCTAACTCTGGACGGTCGGTGGGGCTTCGAAGAGCACTTCGAGCGCCTGGTCCCCCGCGTTGAAAAGGCAGTGGGTGCTTTGCATAGACTGCTGCCTAACCTCGGGGGACCACGGGAGGAAGTTCGCCGCCTCTACGCGGGTGTCGTGCGATCGATGGTCCTTTACGGGGCGCCTGTTTGGTCAAGCCGATTATCAGGTGTCCGACGCTGCAGGACTAAAATTAATAGCCTGCAGCGGAAAATGGCCATTCGTATCGCACGAGGTTACCGAACGGTATCCTTTGAGGCGGCAACTCTCCTGGCACGCTATCCTCCACTGGACATTCTGGCGGAAATGGATGCGAGGGTTTATAGCCGAATACGCGCCATCCGCCAGAATGGAGATAGCGTGCCAGGAATAGCTTTAGTAAGGCTGAGGCGGCAGGAACGGCGACACGCGCTCGAGCGGTGGCGCGAGCGGCTACAGCAGCCGCAATTTTCGCGCAAGCGCGTTGTCGAAGCCGTCCTGCCGCAATTTTCGCGCAAGCGCGTTGTCGAAGCCGTCCTGCCGCACTTCGAAGCCTGGCTGAAGAGAGAGGAGCACATCTCCTACAGGCTCACTCAGGTACTCACAGGGCACGGTTGCTTCGGAGAGTACCTGAATAGGACTGGGCGAGAGACCACGGCAAATTGCCACCACTGTGGAGGCGACCTAGACTCTGCACAGCACACGCTCGAGGAGTGCCCTGCGTGGGCCTCTGAGCGGCAGGTCTTGGTCGCCAGGATCGGGCGAGACCTGTCTCTGCCAGCAGTTGTGAGGGCCATGCTGGCAGAGACAGAAAACTGGAGGGAAATGGCCTCCTTCTGTGAGACCGTGATGGTACAGAAGGAGGCTGCCGAGCGGGATCGTGAGAGGGCCGATCCCACTCGGAGAAGAAGGCGTCGTTGAGGCAACCGCCTCGATGCCTAAAGCGCCGAAACCCCGCCTGCTGCATAGGCAGGTGGGACTTCGGGGTCATGGGCGATCAGATTGGGGACTCTGCTCGCCCGCCAAGTGACTCCGGGAAGGACGGTGGCACAGTGGTCACGTGCTGCCGTGCACAGCGAGGCTCAGGGGAGGTGCATTATTAATCTCCCCAGGGACGTGCCCTAACAGGTGTTGCACAGAAGGGGTTCCGGGGTGGTCTTTTGAGAGGTCACGGGGTCCCTTCTACGTGCTGATGGTGATCACCGGGGTGGTTTTAGTGAGGTAAAAATCCCACACTCCCTGGTTTTTTCCCCAAAATTCCAGGCGCCTTTTGAAGGTTTCCCCCCGTAAACAAAAAAAAAAAAAAAAAAAGTTGTCCTCACCAAACCTTTACCTCGCGTAAGACACGAATTACTAACAAGTGCATTAGGATTGTGTGTGCGAAAGTACCGATAGGTTTATTTTTATAGATTGTATCGTACATAAGTTGAAGGGGGTGTGTTGAAGATATATCACCTTCATGTACTAACACTAGCCACTGGCTAGATAGAGACCTGTCTAGTTTGAACGAGCTATAGAATATAGCTTTGTACTGTCTTTTGTATGGTTGTCCATGTTTTACTATACTTGATCTTATACCTTCCTATTACAATATGCTCAACGATATTCCATGTGTTTTCGCTCTGTAAACCTTCCCCAACATGTTTAAATGTACCTAATTCGAAAAAAAAAATTAACATAAAGGTTATAAATAAAAAAAGTTAATTAAAAAAATCTGAATACCCGACTGCTCTCTCACAATAAGAAAATCATGCTGTGCAGTCGGAAGATAAATCTGGTTTTGGTCAACCAGCCAGCGCCTGCGAATATGTATCCTCCGACTGCACAGCATGATTTTCTTCGGGTTTACTGCGTCTTTTTAGTTCGCTTTTTAAACAGTCGGGTATTTAGATTTTTTTAATTAATTTTTTTTTGCTTTAACTACAGTGACGATTTGATTAATTGATTTTTTTCATGTTTTAACAGTTTTTTGTACCAAAATGTGTTACAATACAAATTTAAGAAATCGAGTGGAATGCCTCAGAAATTTAAAACGGCGCCATCTATTGGAATCAATTTTATATAATCAATTAAATAAAAATCTTTGAAATGTGAACTAAGAGCCCAATATTCCATATTTTTATGCTAAAGAGAGTTGATTAAACAAGATCATAAAATGTTTATGATCAATTCTAGAAAATGTTAGTTTTAGACATAATTCAATAACAAATCGTTGCATATTGCGGCATCTATAGTAACATATATTTGAACCATATTTTCTTAGTTAGCGCTGGGACCCCGGGTTAATAGCTAATAATATGTACACTAGCTTCTGCCAGCGGCATCACCCGTGTGAAAGTGTTTTATCATCCCAAGGTAACATTATACCGGAACCGAGTGCTATTCCAGAATATAATCTATCTCTGTGCCAAAATTATCGAGATCCGATCAGCCGTTCTGGCCTGATTGAGTAACAGACATCTATCCATTCATCTAAAACTGTCGCATTTATAATATTATTAGTAAGTTAATATTTGTCGGTCGATCTACCTGTTGCCAATAAAATACTTGAAAAGATAGACACACTTACAAATAAACGCCTCAAAGATCGATCAGACCCTCATAATCTGAGATTGTTTGGAATCTAATCGCGCGGCGGAAGTGAATCCCGCGTTCATTTCCCGGGCGGCGGCGGCGTCCTGGCGTGAATCCGGCGTGCGTCCCGGGATCACGGACTAAATACTTTCCAATTAAAATCGAATTTGATTCGTTTGTAGAAGTTTGTAGAAGGAAACGTTTTAGACTTACCTTTATATTAAACTAGGTCATGGTTAATATCGAGGGAAATTTAACAGGGCATGTATATTCGAACCCAAAATAAATCCCATTTTATCTCCTAAAAATATTAATGCGCATCCTACTACCACCACGCGGGCCCAGTGGCCCCAGTGCGGGTTGGTGGATATCACTTGTCTTCGAATGTTTAGTTCTAGGACATGCCGGTTTCCTCACGATGTTTTCCTTGACATAAACTCACGCCTTTTCCCTATTGGGGTAGGCAGAAACTATAGAAAGCCACCTGATACGATCCTTACATACTCCTTTTGCTTCCCTTACGTTCATAAATCTAGTCATACACGAACGCCGGTTATAAGTACCTGGCTTTTCTGAAGAACATCACCAACAAGATCTGATATGCCCTTTTAGGGCACAACTCTCTTCCTTAAAGAAGTTCCCTTTTATCTGTACCTACATTGTGTGTATCTGTGTGTGCCAAATAAACTAGTTTTCTTTCTTTCTTGGAAAGATCCTATCCAATTAATACAAAATGTGAAAATTAATCAAACACAACGGCTGGACGAATTGGACAGACAAAACGGATAGGTAGACCATGCATGACCTAAATTAGGACATAGGAGACGTTTTAAACAGGTACGGTAGCATGTTCTTTTAGGCCCATTTGCACGAAAAACTTAACTGATAGTTAGTTGCAAACACGAGGTTAAATTGGCAATATTGTCTGATAAACTGACAATTTTATGCTTGTTTTTAGGGTTCTGAAGGTTGAAAAACGTCTATTACAATAAACCAGGAACTATCATCGAGTATACTTGTTTTTAGGGTTCTGAAGGGTGAAAAACGTCTATTACAATAAACCAGGAACTATCATCGAGTAGTACCTGGTTTATTGCAAATTACGGTTTACTGCTACTAAGAAAATTTCTAAAAAGGTACATAGGTATAGTTGAGGCCGACTGTCCGGCTAAGACCGACTGTTCGGCTATGGCCGACTGTTCGGCTATGACCGAATTTCGGCTAAGGCTGTGGCGCCCGAGGGCGAGGACTTCGAGTTGTAGAGTTGGCTGGCTACCCTGGGACCTGGGACCCTTCCGAGTGACAGGCCTTCTGATTTTTTTTATTTTTTTCATTAAGTGGAGGGTTCCACTTAAAAATATTTAATAAATATTCAAAATAAATTTGACCAGCCAACTACAACTAGGGACCCTATATATAACCTTAACCTATTTTACTTTTACATATTTTCTTTACGTTTTCGTGACGTGTTTCGGGGAGATTAGCAGAGTATATAAACCACTTATATACTGGTTTTTGGCGCTTTATTATTCCCGAACCGATCCTACGTTACATTGGCCAGTGCCTTTTCCCCTAAGATCAAATTCAAGACTCCAAGAACAACAAAGCACAGTAAATATTTCCTGACAACCAATCTAAATTAATACACACAAGAAAATTGATTGATTCCACAAAGCTCCAATTTTTAACACCCACCTATTGTCATTATGATTTGAATGTACCCGATGTGAATACATAATAATATTCAATAAAAATATCTGGCTCACACCCCTTGGTAACCTCAGGGTGGGATTGTACTAAATCTTTTCAATTTCTCATCAATTCTTTATCGGAATATCAGAAACGGTAGCGTTATAAGAATATTGTGCGCAAATTAAAGATAAATAGGATTATTTTGAGCAACCTGATAAAAGATTATAGGCAAAATTATCAGAATAAGCAGTCGGAATAAATTTGCCTGTTTTATCTTCCAATCTAAGCGGATGCAGCTTAGTTCCAGTATTGTATATGGAGCGACTGCCTATCTGACCTCCACAACCCAGTAACTGGGTAACACGGTACCCCTTGGCGAGACTGGTGTCAGATCTCAAGCTTCTGACTACCCGTAACGACTGTCAAAGATCTATAAAAAATACAGCCGGGACAAACAGCCTAAAGTGCTTTCTGAGACACAGAGGAATTTCGGTAAGTTATGGTAACAAATCATCCCGTACAGCTATTATCATTTAGCCACGAGTTGTTGATAATCAACGGCGTAAGGTTGTAAATAATCAACTTTCTCCAATATATTTTCCATGCAAAGGTCAACTGACTTTGTATGGAAGATATATTTTTTTACCTACTTTAAAAAAGGAGGTAATTATTTCGACACGTATTTACCGAATTCAAAAAAAGGAGGTAATCAATTCGACTCGTAATATTGTAGGTATGGCCCAATATTTACATATGTTACTCTAATAGGTCTTCTAAACATGTGTATCAAGTTTCATAAGTGTATGTATGTATGTTTGTACGTACATACATATGTGTTTATGTTTGTCCACGCTTTTCTCCGAAACTGCTTATCGGATCGTGACCATTTATTTTGTATTGGATTAGGTATCTCTCAACTTGCAAGTTGGTCCAAATTGGTTCAGCAGTTTGCAAGATATGGACCATACAACCGAATTCCTTAGCGACAAACAGCACAAATGTGTAAATTGAGTTGTTTTGTCAATACCTTACTATAGAACTTGCTCACTTTTTAGTGATAGTGTACTAAAGCTAAAAAGATAGAAATAAAAACATTAAAAAAAAATACCGACTTCAAAAGCAAAATACTAAAAAGTGCAAAATAACTTTCGTTTCGGAAGTCGGTGTCGAAAAACGATAAAAAAGGAAGTACCAGAGACACCGGCTTCCGAAACGAAAGTTATTTTGCACTTTTTAGTGTTTTGCTTATGAATTTAGTTTATTAATTTAATTTTTGTACCTTATATAGGTACAAAATGTATCGTATGTAGTAATGTATCTACATACTAACAGCATCCCGAAAAATCCGTACAGTACTTACAATATTTTGCGACTTACGTTTTTTTAAACACTGGTCTATTATACGGATAATGTAGTAGCTACACAGGGCGGTGGGCGTGGCCGGATGTCAGCGCGCCCCCGACGTGTTCGCTAACAAATTGAGCGCAAACGGGTTATGACGTAGTGTAGTCAGATAGTACAGTGAGTTCACTGTATTTGTTGAATATTTTTGCAGGATTCTAACTGAAAAGTATGATTTTTTCATGAACAGGGGCCACGGGGGGTACGTTATACTACGACAAAACTATCATGATTCCGTTGTGAATAAGTATTAAGTATATTTTCTTACAAAAAGCCTTTTGAACTAAAATGTAATCACATCCAATGATCTCAAACACGATGCAGCTGCTTCCCTTGTCTTGGGTGCCGCTCAGGTGCTATAAAATTATCTGACTCCGATGTTCGTGGGTTTTATAACCATAGAATAGAAATCTAACTAGATAACGCAAGTCCCACCATCTGTATGAAAACCAAGCGTACCACTTTTTCACAAACAATAAAATTTTAAAAATAATTTACTTACCAATGAAAGAAAACATTTCCAATGCCTCGGCCAACTTTTTTTACCCATTTTTTACAGCTCAATATGGCATAAAAAGGCATTTTTCTAGATTTTGGTGGATTGCCGGTGCCGATAATGCTAAATGAAAAGCTCAGATTACGATCACTGATCGTAACTTTACTCTGTTTTTGGCACGCGAAGTACATACAATCGCGTCATCTAATTTAATTTATGTCTGTGGTTTTAACTATGGTCACAGATAATATAATACTAGCATACAGATGTCTCATCCCATACAAAGAAACCGTGCCGACGTAACTAGCGTTTTTCATCTGCTTAATCTTGTTATTTTTGTAAGTACATCAATCGCGTTCGATCCCGTTTCACGGCAATAGATGGTGTTAGCAGCGACTTGTAAGTAAAAGGGTTTATCGTGAATATTTTTTTCTTTAAATACAGTAACCGTTCGTTTTATAGTATTTCTTTGCACCAAAATGTGTTACAATGCAAATTTTAACAATCGAATGGAATGCCTCAGAAATTTAAAAATTTTAAATTTCATTTTTTTCAATTATCTATTGGCATCAATTTTAAATGATCCGTTCAAATAATTTTTAAAATGTGAATTAGGATATTATTAGCCCAATATTCCATTATTTTGTACATAGGAGAGTTGATTAAACAAGAACATACATTTTTTATGTTTAATGCCAGAAAATGTTAATTTTTCACACAATTCTTTTTGTGTGAATTGAATTGTGTGTACACGTCGCGCCATCTAGTGAGATTTATTTGAACCAAATTTTCTTTCTTAGCAATGAGACCCCGTGCTATGGTATTATTAACGAATTTCGACGAGGTCCAGAGCAAATTGGAGGTGAGTTGGCACAGACTGGGGAGTGTTGGCCTGAAATTGAGCAGAACCAAAACTGAATTCTTGTTCTGCGAGTTTGGTGGTTTCTCCAGTTCCGTGCCCATTGGTCTCGCTAGAACACCCATACCGATCTGCTCTGATTTCCGTTACCTATGGTCGCCTGTCCAAGGGGATGGCGAGGTAGACCAAGACATAATGCACCAGGTCAAATCAGGATTGATAAAATGGCGACATGTCGGCGTCATATGTCTTCGAATTTTTGGTTCTAGGACATGCCAGTTATATATATGTTATTATAGAACAGGCTAGCTTGAAACTGGCACCTTGAGTGCCAGTTTCAAGCTAGCCTGTTCTATAATGTGATTTTTAGGGTTCCGTACCCAAAGGGTAAAAACGGGACCCTATTACTAAGACTTCGCGATCCGTCTGTCCGTCTGTCTCCAGGCTGTATCTCATGAACCGTGATAGCTAGACAGTTGAAATTTTCACAGATGATGTATTTCTGTTGCCGCTATAACAACAAATACTAAAAACAGTATAAAGTAAATATTAAAGGGGGGCTCCCATACAACAAACGTGATATTTTTGCCGTTTTTTGCTCGATATTAATAACGGCAACAGGTAGACGCTTGAAATATTCACAGAATGTTTAGTTGTATATTTACTTCAAAAAATAATAATTAATTAATTAAAATAAAATAAATTAAGGGGGGCTCCCATACAACAAACGTGATTTGTATGCAGTGTTTTGCGATAATGGTACGGAACCCTTCGTGTGCGAGTCCAACTCGCACTTGGCCGGTTTTTTAATTTCGTAGACTAAACTGACATTTGGAGGCTTGTTACTTTATAGTCACATAAAAATAGTGTCGAACTATCCCGAGTAATCGAAAGTTAATCGAAAATCGAAGTAGATTTATATGAAAATGAAACTATTTCACGGCAAAAAAAATAATTTGTTTTGAAACTAGCGGCCCTTATTTAGTTTCTACTCATTAATGTCAGACTTCGTTTTAGCGATCGTATTTATTTTATTGTTGATTTCATATTTAATACAATAAAACTTCATGTACTGTGTATGATTCATACTGTTATATTTAAATATATTACGTTTATATTCATACAACATTTATTTACACCAATAAGTAAAAATAAATTGAGGAGTCATGTCACATCGATTCAATGAATCACTTATGATTGAGCCTTACCTACAAAACTATGCTCCGCGCTTGCAACATTTAAAAAAAATAAGGTCATTGGCACCTGTCAGTTTAGTTTACGAAATTAAAAATCACAGTATGGTCGAATCCCTGTGCGATGGTGCTATCTTCTCTAGTTGAGGCATTCCTAGGCTCCCTCATGAGAACAACTCTATAGTGCCATATTATTTCAATGTTAAGTACACCAAGTTTCAACTTAACCGGTGGCCAGGAACTGCTTGAAAAATGGTTTACTAGTTACCGGACATAGAAAAAAAAAGATATTAATAAAAAAAACTAATGAAGCTAAGAGCAAGGTAAGCCATGAGTAGTTTCTTTTGATTTACGTGTAAGAAATGCAGGGATCAATCCATAACACTACTGAACCCCGGGTGGTCTAAACAAATTTCTCAATATTCTTAATGAGCACTGTCATCGTCACCTTGTAGGGTGACCGAGCAATGTGGGGTGAAAAAGATAGTTCAGAAACAAAATGGAGCAGTTTTATATTGTTGCTTATAGCGTAAATCCCACTGCAAAAATCAGCAGGGATATTCGTTTTTGATTACAGATAATTTTCTTGAATTATACTTGATAGTAGATAGATTTCTGCAGGGTTGCCTGGAAATATGTCCCCGCAATTATCACAATTTAATTAATTGAAATTTATGTTTGATAGATAACCTCAAATATATATGTGTCGGATCATGTCATGATTTGTTTACTTAAAATGTTACACAAGTACTTTGTTTGGTACTGGGTGGAGTCTAGGTGTCGGTTATAGTGTCGATATTGTTCATTGGAGAGCGTTAGTGATCGTTCGGACATGGTCGTGACAAAATACTGGTCGCGGCCTAGGAACTGCCCGTGTTTCCTTTTAAGCCCAGAGTAGTACAAGTTACAGGAGATATTTCTCTAGTTTACCCGTATCCCAAATACTGCGCCCACGACTATAATCTAACACTGGTATGTTGTCACTAAGTAATTCAAATCATGATCCTATATACCGATACCTGGATCTGACATATTTTTAAGTAAATCCAACGTCATTTGATACAAAGTGGTTTATAAATTTGGATAAAATAAGACTCTCCATCTCCCAGTTAGCCTCCATTCATAGGCAATGGCAACAAGTTTGCGGCTAACTGGGATCTAGATGATATTACATACGCACCCACGATATAGGAAAAATCGTAGTGTAGAAAAGAAAAAAAGAAAAAGTAAATTGAGACTGGCGGCCAGGCAATCCTGCAGTCATTTATTCCACTACGAAGAGTCATTCATAAAAAACAAGATTCATCAAAAACAATAGATGATAGATAATAATAAAACCTGTAGATTTTTGCAATGGGATCTCATACTATTAATAAAGTGATGATATTGTTATTAACTTGATTTAAAATATGTCATTGGTGATTTTTTAGTATCTTTACGTTTCTTTCTATAAAGATTTAAGGGTCTACATGACTGACAACAACAGCGTGTATCCGAAGGGATATCAAGACACGTACTGCACTGCACCACACACCACTATTCCAGATATGTAAGTTTCATGTAATAGGCTTCGTGGCATGCCATCAATTAAACACACAAATCCAAAATCAGGATCACTAAGCTACACAGAACCAAACCGGAGTATACATCTGAATAACAGTATTGTACATGGAGCGTTCCACAACCCAGTACCTGGGTAATCAGACAGACTATTGCTGTTGAAAAATGAATAGCATTAATAGAGAGTCTTGCTGATCGCAGCACCAGACTCAAGGCAGTACTTGGAAAAATCCCCTTCAAATGGGTGGGTGGGTGAGATCTTCCATATCCACAGATTAAAATATATGGATTCCCCTCCTTTCATTTATATTCTATTTTATGAGACTTAAGTTTCAGCTAGTTGGGCCGAAAATTCCTGAACCCTCATTATGTCAATTACCCCTACCCTTTACTCCATGATTCTATTAATATTAAGATTTTCAAAAACTACTGAATTTTGGTTCGCGCGGGTGTAAAACGAATGCGCGTTTTGTTCCTTCTCGGTCCTTCTAAACTCTGGGCAAAACTGTGTTAGAACACAGTTTTTTTCTGCCTACCCTTTTCCCAATATGCTGGGGTTGGCTTACACTCTAACAGCTGAGAATTCAGCTGAGTACCAGTATTATACACGGAGCGACTCCCTATCTGACCTCTATAACCCAGTAACTGGGTACAGTTGTTCTATCTCACGACGGCGGGTTAGTCTTAGTCGTGTGTGTAGATGTATGTGTACATGCATATTGTTTCTGTGTGCTGAGTCACAATGTGCATGTACATCACACACGCGACTAAGACCAACCCGCCATCGTGATATAGAACAACCGTAACACGATAAACCCTGGCTAGACTGGTGTCAGGTCTCAGGCTTCTCACTACCCGTAACGACTGTCAAAGATCTTCAAATGACAGCCGGGACCAACGCCTTAACGTGCTTTCCGAAGCACGGAAGAAATGATGGGTCCACGGAAAGACCTCGTCAAGCGTTGCTTAACCTTGAAGATCGACCTGTGCGGCTGTTATTATTTAGCCATAAGCTCCTGTCCGAGTCCAGAGTAATTCCCAATGGAAAAATCCAATAACATTTTGGCTGACTCGGAAATCGAACCCAGAACCGCTGCTCAGCAGTCGCGCTTCCAACTGTTAGACCAACGGAGCAGTATTGTTAACATATTACAGTAACAGACACACCCCGGTACCAGCTAACGGTCCCGTTAATATTTAACTACCGCTAAAGCCCTGTGTTTCCCTGGGGTGCCCGGCTGTAATACTGTACCCCCAGGGGAACTTGGATCCCGGTGCATTTGGATACACTCGTTGTTATAGAGCGGTATTTTAGAGTCAAATTGACCGTAGTATCTACACATACCGGCAAAATAAGCGGCTCAAAATAAAAATGTAGTTTTTTCAAAATAAGCGGCTCAAAATAAAAATGTAGTTTTTTGAATACGCATATTTTTAAAACACTTTTCCTTACTTAAAAGTACACACTTTAAAACTTTCTTGTGTGGTCAAACGCGAGCCTATCAATAAATGAAAATTAAAAAATCTTGCCTATTAGGTAGGTACAACTAAAAAGTGAAAAATAAAAATCTTTTTTGCAAAAAAATACTACCGACTTCCAAATAAAAAACTACAAAGTGAAAATAACTTTATTTTTGGAAGTCGGTGTCCATAACGCAAACAATTGTTAACTACCTACAAAGACACCGACTTCCAAAAATAAAGTTATTTTTCACTTTGTAGTTTTTTATTTGGAAGTCGGTAGTACTTTTTGGATGAACATACAAAAAAAAACAAAAATGAAGTCGAACATAGAACCTCCTCCTTTTTGGTAAGTCGGTTAAAAATAAATACGAGGTCGCATTTTGTACAATTTTTGTGATAAATATAGGAAAACTGCACCTTGTTTATATTTGAAGGTTATCAAGGAAAGTTAAAAAAATAAAAAAATCGTACACGATTGAGTGTTTCCTCAAGGTGCTCTTAAAGTTTTCATCCTCCTAGATATGTTGACAATAATTTTATTCATTGTTTCCTGTGGTAGTCTCTACCATTTCTAAACAAGATTTTTCGCAGTTCACCCACATTGACAGGTATAGGGAATATTAATTTTTATATTCGGTTAAAAAAAACACATTCATGACAGTTCGTTAGCTTGATTTAAATTAATTCCATACTCATCACTAAACAATATTTTACTGCTCTAGGCCGTGGACCAAAGTCGATATTCCTGAGCATAAGTTATTATTTTTCAACCTCAAGCGTTGGACCTTCGGCGAGTACAAAAAAGTCAAAACCAGCTTCTTTCAACCTCCTTCGTACCATAAGTTCACCACGAACTTCCTGCAGGTAACTTTTGGCTTGAACGGCCTTTAAATGCGGGTTCGCAAACGCGAAACTGTATGAAACGATATCCCTGTTAGTAGTCCGGTCAAATTAAACCAAAAAATAGGCGTACCAATTTTCAGCTTTATGCGAATTACTGTAAACCTACAGTAATTCGCATAGAGCTGAAAATTGGTACGAATGTTCGGAACACCATTATAAATGAAATGTAAAAAGTCCTCATCGATCACTTGCAAATTTTTTTATTCAAGGACAAAGTTCGCAAATATGGGATTTTTGCGTTTTTTAGCCGAACGCGCGCGCTACTGGGCCTCAGATCCGGTCTCTCCGGGAGGCCATGGTTGGGCGCTTGAACCTGTCCTTGAAGGCAGTCTCCGAGTGGGGCGATGCCAATCTGGTCAGGTTCAATGCTACTAAGACCCAGGCGTGTCTTTTTCCGCTAAAAGGAGCCAATTCCACCCGGCTCCTTCTTTCCGTGGTGTGACCGTGCCGATAACGGATCTTGAGCTTCTTGGCGTTACATTGACATCGACCCTCAATTGAAGTCCATTTATTGAGGCAAAAGCTCAACTGGCTGCCAAAAAGTTGGGGATTCTTGCAAAAGTGAGACGGTACTTCACGCCAGAACAGTTGCTCAACTTGTACCAAGCGCAAGTTCGGTCATGCATGGAGTACTGCTCTCATCTCTGGGATGGATCTGCCAAGTACCAGCTGGATGCACTAGAGTCGATCGAAAAACGGGCCAAGAGGCTCATCGGCAATGAGATACTGGTCGAGTCTAGGCTCCACCTCCAGAGCCTTGAACATCGGCGCCAAGTTGCCAGTCTGTCGGTTTTTTATCGTTTAACGGGGTGTGTGCGATGGAATTGCATGAACTAATTCCTCCTAGCCCGTTCCATCATCGGACTACAAGGCGTACGGCGATGCGTCATCGGTACATGGTGGACATCCCACCCATACGCACCAAACGTTTTGGGAATACTTTCATTATGCTTACAGCTAAGGAGTGGAATTCCCTGCCAGAGTTTGTATTTCCTGATAGCTACAACTTGGGAGTCTTTAAGTCAAGAGTGAATAGGTTTCTTCTAGGTAAGCGTGCTACATCGTCAACCACATCATCAATTACCATCAGGTGAGATAGTGGTCAAGCGCGAGTCTATCAATAATAAAAAAATAAAAAAAAGTTAAGTTTTATGGTAAAAATAGGTGAAACAAAATTGTAGATTATGCAATTGCCTACAAAAAAAGGTCTTTACAATTTTTCTCCTAATCGTCACCGTTTCTGAGATATAATGGTTGAAAAAGTTGTATTCTTCTTAATATGCACACGTTTCCACGCCGCCTGTGAGGTAGTGTACTTGGCAGGTTTTTTTTAACGGGTTTTCTCGATAGGGGCCTATTCCACATTCTATTGTGGTCCTGATTAATTCAGTACTATTCAAAATTTGTAATTGTAATAAAATTGTAACGACAATTTTTATAGATTATTGCATAAATCTACAATTTTGTCTGACCTAATTTTATCATAAAACTTGCCGTTCGGCTAAAAAACAAAAAAAAACCATATTTGCGAACTTTGACATTGAATAATTTTTTTGCAAGTGTGGGATCGATGGGGACTTTTTACATTTCATTTATAATGGTGTTCCGAATCGTACCAAATTTCAGCTCCATGCGAATTAATGAACTTTGACTTGTCTAATTTGACCGGACTATAGAGGTGGTTTTTTACCTTTTACTTGGAAACTTCAATAAATGGTTGGAACAGGTAAACGACAAATCAGCACATTATTCTGTAAGTTTAATCATTTCTCCAAATCTCAAGTGCCTTGGACCTCTCAGCTTGGGTTCCTTTAGGCACAATAATATCCTTAAATTAAAAAAAAAACCGGCCAAGTGCGAGTCGGACTCGCGCACGAAGGGTTCCGTACCATTATCGCAAAAAAAGGCAAAAAAATCACGTGTTTTGTATTAAATATTTATTTTATTCTGTTTTTAGTATTTGTTGTTATAGTGGCAACAGAAATACATCATCTGTGAAAATTTCAACTGTGTAGCTATCACGGTTCATGAGATACAGCCTGGTGACAGACAGACAGACAGACAGACGGACCGCGAAGTTTCAGTAATAGGGTCCCGTTTTTACCCTTTGGGTACGGAACCCTTAAAAGATCTAAATGTTAAAAATAAATTAAATAACTCGATATGTCAATGAAAAAAAATCGATATTTTAAAACAATACCATAAAGTGACATTAAGGGAAATTCTCTCAAAATGATGAAAGTTCGAATAAAATTAAATAAACGCGTGAGATATGACGTTCAATTGTTTTATCAATAAGTAATAATTGGTTTTATTATAAAACAAAATAAAAACTTCCATGTAAAGGTAAAAACGTTTTACGATAATTTTTACATGTGCCGCTAATTTTGCCAGTGTGTGTATTATTTCTTACTTTAACATGCATAAAATCGCGCCTTTTTTACCCGACTGCCGAAGGAGGGTAATGTGTCAGTCTATGTATGTATGTACGTATGTATGTACGTATGTATGTATGTATGTATGTATGTTTGTTCCTATGTGGCGTTCTAGAGACCAAACGCGTTGGCCGATTTTGATGATTCTTACGTCAATCGATTCGTCTTAATCCTGCGAGTGTCACAGGCTACATTAAAATTGGAAAATACAAAAATGACGGATTTTGGGCGCCATTTTGTGGGGAAAAAAAAAATTTTTTTCTTTCAAACCCATCGTGTGGGATACCAAAATAAAGGATTTTAAGAGGCGATTTCAAAAATATATAATACTTACTAGCTGACCCGGCAAACTTTGTTTTGCCATAAAAACACCAAACATTCATCTACCCTACCTACCCTACCCTAACAACCCTACACTACCTACCCTACCTACCCTACCCTAACTACCCTACCCTAACTACCTACCCTACCCTACCTACCCTACCCTAACAACCCTACACTACCTACCCTACCTACCCTACCCTACCTACCCTACCCTACCTACCCTACCTACCCTACCTACCCTACCTACCCTACCCTACCTACCCTACCCTACCTACCCTACCCTACCTACCCTACCCTACCTACCCTACCCTACCTACCCTACCCTACCTACCCTACCCTACCTACCCTACCCTACCTACCCTACCCTACCTACCCTACCCTACCTACCCTACCCTACCTACCCTACCCTACCTACCCTACCCTACCTACCCTACCCTACCTACCCTACCCTACCTACCCTACCCTACCTACCCTACCCTACCTACCCTACCCTACCTACCCTACCCTACCTACCCTACCCTACCTACCCTACCCTACCTACCCTACCCTACCTACCCTACCCTACCTACCCTACCCTACCTACCCTACCCTACCTACCCTACCCTACCTACCCTACCCTACCTACCCTACCCTACCTACCCTACCCTACCTACCCTACCGTCTTTACCATACGGGCACACGGGGCCCGTGCCCAGGGCCCCCATCCTTAGGGGGCCCCGAAGGACCGACAACCGTCAATTTTTCTCACATTTATTCTCAAAACATTTCAGTAACAGTGAACACCCGGGGTCGAAAATAAAACTTACTTTTGTCTTAAAATTTTAGCTAAAATGTTGGAAAAATGTAATGAATTTGCAGAATTTTATCAAAAAGATATTAATGCATATGAACTCAAAATAGAATGTTTTCCAATATTTAAAAAACATAGCAAAGCAATCAGCGGATTTAAATATCTCAACCTTACTTAACCTCATAAAGTCATATAAATGAGAAGGAACTTCCAAACGTTGTTACAAGAATATTCCTTTGCCTAATGGTTGCCAATTGTAGTGGAGAGCGTTCATTTTCGCAGCATAAGAGAATAAAAAATGAATTGCGAACAACAATTTTACAAGAACGACTAAGTAATTTGTCAATTATGTGCATAGAAAGTGACATCCTCCAAAAAATTTACTTTTAGGATATTATAGAAGATTTTGCTAAACAGAAATCCCGAAAAAAACCACTATCGTAATCGTAACCAAACACCCAGAAGCATACTAATGTCATTAATGACTTAATTATAATATTATATATTTGATTACCCATAATTAATAGAAGATCATAGTAGAAAAATTTTTGCAAGCGAATTATAGCTTTCTTTACTTTCCAAAAGGGCCCCAAACGCTTGTGTGCCCAAGGGCCCCAGCATAGTTAAAGACGGCCTTGTACTCTACCCTACCTACCCTACCCTACCCACTTAGGGGTATGAAAAATAGATGTTAGCCGATTCTCAGACCTACTAAATATGCTCACAAAATTTCATGAGAATCGGTCAAGCCGTTTCGGAGGAGTATGGCAACGAAAACTGTGACACGAGAATTTTATATATTAGATATGATTAAATGTACCTAATTCTAAAAAAATAACTAAAATGTTGTAAATAAAAAAACTAAATTAAAAAAATCAAAAAACCCGACTGCTTAAAAAGCAAACTAAAAAGAAGTAAACAAGAAGAAAATCATGCTGTGCAGTCGGAGGATACTTCTGGTTTTGGTCAGCCAGCACGCAAATATGTATCCTCCGACTGCACAGCATGATTTTCTTCTTGTTTACGTCTTTTTAGTTTGATTTTTTTTAATTAACTTTTTTTCCCAAAATCTACATCAAAATCATCCAGAAGCACCAGCTTTCAAATAAAAAAATAATCATCAAAATCGGTTCATAATGCGAAGTAATCGCGTAACAAACATACAAAAACATACAGTCGAATTGAGAATCTCGTCTTTTTTAAAGTCGGTTGAAACTCTGTAATTACCACTATTGAACGTAAGGTGACAAAAAGAACACAATTTTCTTTCAACACCGGCCCCTATGTTCCTTTGTGCTAAGTTTGGCTGACACACAATGGGAATATTGTCTATTATGTGTCGAACCCCAACTCATTAGCTAATTGTGTACTGTGTAGTGTGACGTCAGAGTACACAACACACTACACAAATACACACCTGCGGCTCGCCGGCCTAAGCGTGTCACTCCATTGTCACATTCTTTTGTTATTTGCTTAAGAACCTGTGGGGGATTCGCCCAAATTAACTTATATTATAAACAGGTAAAATTGTTTGTTATTATGTTTGTGTGTTTAGCTGTCGTCGTGGTGGCCCGGTGACTAAGATCTCGCCTCTCGTGTTTGAGGTCGTGGTTTCGAATCCGGGCAAGTACCTATGTAATTTATTTCAAATTCATGTATGTACTTTCTAAGTTCATCTTGTACATTGCTGACAACGGTGAAGGAAAATATCGCTGGTGCAAGATAAACTTATAAATTACATATGAATTGAAATATTCACATTGGTACTCAAGTTCGAGGCTTCCTCCACGACATTATTTACTTTTCATCTGGGAAAAATACCGGCCAAATGCGAGTCGGAATCGCGCACGAAGGGTTCCGTGGGTGACGTCAACTATGTATGTATTGACACAACTTTTTTAATTTTTCCTTTATTTGTGCTGTAAGACACTTTATGCCAAATTACGTGATTCTAGGTCAACGGGAACTACCATATATATTTTCAACCCAAAGCCTATATAGGGTACTTCCGGTTGACCTAGAATTTTCAAGTTTGGTTAAAAGCAAGGACTAAACAACACAAAAATGTTGAAAATTAAGGCAAATTTTAGTACTTACAAGTTTCCGCGAAAATATAAATTTGCCCATATCTTTTTATCGTGAGGACTCTTGATTTAATACACCTAATAGTGACTATAGACCTCAGTATCTGGTATTAATGTTCAACATGCTGAGTCCACCCTTTACTGAGATAATCGTTGGTGACACACGGACAAACAGACGGACAGACGGACAAGAGAGTGATCTTATAAGGGTTCCTTTTTAATCTTTTGAGGTACGGAACCCTAAAAAATCCCTAAAGAAACTAAATTAGCTCTTTCCCGGACCAGTTTATTCAATAAGATTTATCCTACACAGTTTCAGCTTCCTCCTTAACCCCCAAAATTAATAAAAATCGCATTAACAAATTCAACCCTTTCACTGCCGCGGCCGGTCAAAACGACCCCAAAATAATGAAGCACCCCAAACAGTTCATTATCCAGTGTGAATTATTTACACTAGCTATTACACGCTGCGTCGACTGGCATTACAGTCACAAGGGATTACACGTAAAGGGTTCAATGTATTAAGCAATTTATTTATGTATTTTTAATTGGTTAAAGTGATCTGTTTGTGTTCTTTGGGATCAGTCAAAGTCAAATCGTTAATTTCAATTAGGCCATTAAGTGGTACTTTTGAATGTCAAAATTTAATAAAATAATTGATTCTACTGTCATTTAATTATTTTAGTTCTTGCCTTTTCATGCGGTTTGGCTTCCGTGGCTTGACAATTTTTCGGGATACCTAATAAGTAGTATGGAATTCAGCATGATATGGCTTCCTGGAATAAAAGAAAAAAAAAAATATCGGGATTTTTTCTTGAGGGATTAAAAAAAAAAATGTAATAAATTCTTGCTTTGCGACTACTCAGATGTCGACTAGTAGAGATGTAGGTAAAGCCATCGTGTTATAGGCATTTCATTTAAAATGAAGCCGCCCGTCCGATAGACAAAAATTTCGAACTTACACACAAACTTTCATCGGGTTGGCATAAGGGGATGAATTGTCAATAATCCGTCCTTACTGCTCACTTTTGCTCTATATAGGGAACTCTGGTGAAAATGTTCAAGCTTTTAGACTAGACCACCTTAAACTTAAACTTAAATAATGGGTATATTTCTATTGAACCTTTTAAAGGTAAGTACTTCTGAACAGTCTAGCAAAAGATGAAGCGATGATGAGATGATTCGTAAGCGTCGGTATGTCTCTATGAAGAAGAACGTGCAAGAAGTTCCAAGGACACTCTTTTAAATCAAAATTTTTATTACAAAGTATTTGACTTCATCTTTCTTGTTAGAAAATTAAATACAGATGAGAACGACGTAAAAAGATGTACACGTAAAAGCGCCGGTTTAGACAATGCAATGTCTGTCAGCAAGCTGTCACCAATAAATAAAAAAATGCCCGCAAGCGAAACAGCAGCCGAACATTTTACTAAAAACTTTATTGACGGGCCCCCAATCAAAATTGACGTAACACTGTAAACAATAAAACTCATAACATTATCGCCCCGGGCCGCTGGGCCCCTCGCTGCCGGTGGCCCCTGGGCGCCGCGCGTTCCGTCGGCAAACAGAGGGTTAACTAGCTTGCTCTTTTCATTAAAAGCTTTACATTTGTGTTGGGCTGCTAAACGAGCGGGTTGAAGTCAACAACTTGAATGATGTGCACGCCTGTAACTGATATGTTTGCACAGGGCCATCTTGTATGTCACTGACTCGTTAATTAATTTGTAAATATGTTGTTGGCATGCCTTATTGTATAAATAAATAAATAAACTCAAAGCTTTTATTACAATTAAATCATTTACAGACATTTTTGATTTGTCAAGGAGTCGCAATCGGAAAGATGAAGATAGTTGCACGTATTATATAATATCATAAAAAACAGCGAATAAATCACGTTTGGTGTGTGGGAGCCCCACTTAAATATTTATTTTATTCTGTTTTTTGCATTTGATGACAGACAGACGGACATTGGAGTTTTAGTAAAAGGGTCCCGTTTTTACCCTAAAAATCACCACTGCCTAGCCCCTTCAGGCAATAAAGAAATAACGTGTACTAAAAACGTAAACGTAGACTTGGTGAACGATGGAGCACGCTTGCCTATACACCTATTCACACTTCAAATCCCCCAGGTTGTAACAATCAGAAAACAAAGACACCGGCAGGGAATTCCACTCCTAAGCTGGGACAACATTAGCATTAACATTGCAACTATATTAGGGTCGGCTTCCTGTCTAACCGGATGGAGCTGAGTACCAGTATTACGTGGAGCTACTGCTTGTCTGACCTCCACAACCCAGTAACAGGGTACCACGATGTGAAACTGATGCACAATACGCACAATGAAAATATTACCTAAACGTTTTGTACACCAAAGAGTTATAAAGTGTATTTCCCCTACTTTACCCGCTGTTTCCATGGCCCCTCACAACGTTAGAGTAACATGGCCGACTGGTAGTATCACATTAATTATTTGTTTGCCACTCTGCAGCTAAACGGCGACCACTGCTGTAATCCCTTCATCCCTTCTGGTATTCAGAAGGTGCCTAATCGACTGCTGGTTTATTCATTACTTAAAATAACTGGCAGTCTATTGGAATTGGTGTGTAGTCAAATAAGAAAAGAGGGAAAAAAAATAAACTGACTTCCAAAACAAAACACTGCAAAGCGAAAAATTACTTTCTTTTCGAAAGTCGGTGTGTTTGGTACCAATTTTTTTTCGCGTTTGACACCGACTTCTGAAAAGATAGTTATTTTTAAATTTGTAGTGTTTTGTTTTGGAGGTCGTTTTAATTTTTTAGGCTTCCGTACCCAAAGGGTAAAAACGGGACCCTATTACTAAGACTCCACTGTCCGTCTGTCTCTCTGTCATCAGGCTGTATCTCATGAACCGTGATACCTAGACAGTTCAAATTATCACAGATGATGTATTTCTGTTGCTGCTGCTGCTATTGCTGTTGTTGCTTTTTTATAACAACAAATACTAAAAACAGAATAAAATAAGTGAGGCTCAACAAACGTGATTTTATGCCGTTTTTGTGATAAAGTTACGAAACCCTTCGTGCGTGAGTCCGAATCACACTTGACCGGTTATATTTTGTAAGTTTTTTTTGAAGATTGTATCGGGAAACACAGACTCTGTGTTTCACGATTGTTTTTTTTTTTTAGCAGAACAGGGCAGGGGATTCCACTCCTTAGCAGCTGTATTCCTAATAAAAGTATTCCCAAAACGTTTAATGCTTATGGGTGGGATGTCCACCATGTACCGATGGAGCATCGCCGTACGTCTGGTAGTCCGATGATGGAACGGGTTTGGCGGAATTATACTGTAATTTTTAATTTCGTGGACTAAACTGACAGCTACTATTGACCTTATTTTTTATTAAATGTTGCTAGCGTGGAGCTTAGTGTTGTAGGTAAGGCTCAATCATAAGTGTTTCATCGTGTTTCAGTGTTTTTGGTGTAAGAGGAACTCAGCTGAAACTCTTTAAAAGTTATTTGGAGGACCGTACCCAATGCGTAAAAATTGGCAATGTGCTCAGCGCTGATAAAAAAAACACGTCTTTTGGTGTTCCCCAAGGAAGTGTTTTAGGGCCTACTCTGTTTTTGATATACATAAATGACCTTTGTAATCTAAAGCTAGAACACGGCATAATTGTATCTTACGCTGACGACACTGCTCTACTTTTTTCAGCAGACTCAGAAAATGAAGTGTACAAGCTTGCACAACACGGATTTAATATTGTAAATAATTGGCTTCAACATAACTCATTAACACTAAATGCGGATAAGACTAATTACATTAGGTTTTCGATGCGCAAACAGACAACTAATATTGCCCCAACGGTGTATGCTCATTGTTGTACGGACCCTACCGATAGCCAGTGTGGGTGTCCCAATATCAAAATGGCTAATAAAATAAAATACCTAGGTATCATTATTGATGAAACACTTTCCTTTAAGCAGCACATAGAAGCTTTAAATAATAGAATTCGAAAGCTAATATTCGTGTTCAAAAAGCTACGATATATTGCAGACCCACTACTAATTAGGCAAGTTTACTTTGCTCTATGTCAATCAATTTTGACTTACTGCATTACTTCATGGGGTGGGGTGGGTAAAACTTTGTTACTACCCATCGAGAGAGCGCAGAGAGCGATCCTCAAGGTATCTACTTTCCGACCGTTCCTATTTCCCACTAACCTCCTCTATAAATCTTGTGAAGTACTAACAGTTCGACAATTATTCATAATGAGCATCGTATTAAAACAACACGCAGCCCTTCCCTATCGCAATGAATATACTAAAAAAAGACGGAAAGATGTAGTTTGCCTTCAAAAAAGTACAAAACATGCATTCACAGACAAATTTTATGTGTTCCTCGGACCACTACTCTATAATAGACTAAACGTAACAACAAACATTTATTCCCTAAATTATTGTAACTGTAAGAAAATTCTCAAAGAAACTCTACAAAGTATGTCCTACGAAGACACAGAGAGGTTATTACTTGTACTAAAATAGATATTGTTCGTATTTTATGTATGGTGATATTTTAGTATATAAGATGTTAGAAAATTTGAATTTTATTATATTATTTACACTCTTAAAAATTTACCTAAGACTATCTCATATTTGATTTACAGTGATTATTTAGGAAAAATATGTACCTCTTTTCGCCTGAAACACAGGTTTACCTAGTTCAGGCACATAACACGTGTGAACTTGACATAGATTTAAGCAAAAATTGTACTTATTGTTTTACCTAATGATTTTTAAATAAACTTTATTATTATTATATTATTATTATCGAATCGATGTGACATGACTCCTGAATTTATTTTTACTAATTGGTGTAAATAAATGTTTTATGAATATAAACGTAATATATTTAAATATACCAATATTCATACACATAGTACATGAACTTTTATTGTGTTAAATATGAAATCAACAATAAAATAAATGTCATCGATAAAATTAAGTCTGACATAAATGAGTAGAAGCTAAATATTGGCCGCTAGTTTCTAAACAAATTATTTTTTTATGCCGTGAAATAGTTTCATTTTCGATCTACTTCGATTTTCGATTAAAAATGTCAGTTTAGTCCACGAAATTAAAATTCACATTATAGATCATGCAATTCCATCGCACACTCCTCGAAATGTAACCGATAAAAAACCGACAAGCTGGCAACGCGGCGACGATATTCAAGGCTCTGGAGCGTATCGATACAATATGTCGATCAGGATGACTTTTTATTCATTGGCAATATTAGAGAGGGGTGCAGGTCTTCCAAAAGGCACTAGCTCGGGTCACGTGATCAATCACTTACATTTTGGCATTTTGGCCATATACATCACCATCACCACTCTTCTCTAGAGCCTCAGATAAAGATGACTTTTGTTTAAACCCGTGCTTCGTTACTTCTCATTCATCAAGCCACAATTAAACTAAATACTTCCAGCAAGATCGCCACAACGCCCTATTGATAATAATCGACATAAACAAGAGTGTACAAATACGTGCAGTGTCAGCACATTGTCAACGTAGCCCCAACACTGCGGGGGTCACTCATTACGCTGAGTGGACACTATTTGATCAGTAGCAGTGAAGGGTTAAGCCAAATACGTTTTTTTAAAACTCATTAGTTCAGCACCTACCTAATTTACGTGTACGTCCGTGTGCCACTAGCGAGTTGTCAACTGAAAATCAGCGTTGGTTGGTTGGTTGGTTGGTCAGATGGTAACTCTTTTGGTATGGGCACGCCCGGCGCAATTCTTGAACTTAGATTGTACTTTTTAGGGTTCCGTACCCAAAGGGTAAAAACGGGATCCTATTACTGTGACTCCGCGGTCCGTCTGTCTGTCTGTTTGTCTGTCTGTCTGTCTATCTGTCTGTCTGTCACCAGGCTGTATCTCATGAACCGCGATAGCTAGACAGTTGATCTGTTGCCGCTATAACAACAAATACAAAAAACAGAATAAAATAAATATTTAAGTGGGGCTCCCATACTACAAACGTGATTTATGTGCCGTTTTTTGCGATAATGGTACGGAACCCTTAGTGCGCGAGTCCGACTCGCACTTGGCCGGGTTTTTTTACTATTTCCCTTTGTTACTTTGTGATGTTTGCTGTTATGTTGTATCTGTGTCGAACAAATATTTTCTTCTTCTTCTTCCTTCCCTTGTCCCGTTATTTGGGGTCACGTCTTCTCACTTTCCTTCCGGTGCACCACATTTTCTTCTTCCATACTGTCCGGTCCCCCCACCACGCTATCACTGACTCCATTTTTCTTCATGTCACTCCTCACACAGTCCATCCATCTTTTCTTTGACCTTCCCTTCTTTCTCCATCCATTCACATTTATATTCATAACTCTTTTAGTAACATGAGTTTCATCCCTTCTCATCACATGACCATACCAGAACCAAAGTAAGTATGAAAACTATGTACTCGTACTTACAATCAGACAGTGATTATCTTAGTGAAAAACCGGCCAAGTGCAAGTGCCAAGGACTCGCGCACCGAGGGTTCCGTACAATCCTCAGCTTAAAGGTATAAATTATAGACCTGAGTATTTGATATGAATTTCAATTTAATACCTCTACGCATTCATGAGGACAGAGGTGGTAAGTTTAAAATTATTAAAAATATTTTTATTATATGATGTAACTACCCACGAGTTCACAGGAAGTACCCTGTAGCACGTAGGTTTTGATTCCCTAGCGAGTGTCGAAAATTTGCGGCAATTTGCGGCATAAACGGCTGTATCTTTTGATTGCGTTGGCTTAGAATTTTTTCACAGCTTTAAGGGACAGTAGACCTGAGTATTTGATATAAACTTTAGGTTGATACCTCCACGCGTTCCTGAGAAAAAGGGTCTTAGCAGACAGACGGGCGGACGGACAACAAAGTGATCCTATAAGGGTTCTGTTTTTTCCATTCGAGGTACGGAACCCTAAAAAGGGGTTGAATTCACCACATTTAGTTCAACACACATTCCCATGGACACATAAGAACTCCCCTTTACAAACCGAATTAACCCCAATTTGATCAGTATGACACTCGTCACTCCAATGACATTATAGCAAGTGTCCCTCCGGTCAGTACCACATTAGGGGGCTCCGAAAACCGTGATAGGGACGCTCCACAGGTGGTGTGAGTAGGATTGAGAGAGTGACACTTATCATAAGTGTCAGAAAGGGTCTTTTTTTGACCGATTTAGAAAATTATTCTTTTCTTTGAAAGGGTATACTTCCGAGTTGGTCCCATGGTCATCTGGTCAGGATATGATGATGGAATTCTGGAGAAAACGAGAGTAATCCTCAAATATTATGGGAATAAATATAGCGATTTTGGTATTCATCAAGAATGCAATTATTTGCATTCAGAAAGTATCATTTGGTGATTAAGAACTGATTAAGAAGACCACAGATGGTCAATAGATCTCCTGTATGTCGAAAACAACAGGTACCGACTTCGGAAAATAAAGTAATTTTTCACTTTGAAGTGTTTTGTTTTGGAAGTCGGTTTGGTTTCGGTCGGTTCCGTACCCAAAGGGTAAAAACGGGACACTATTACTGAGACTTCGCGGTCCGTCTGTCTGTCTGTCTGTCTGTCTGTCACCAGGCTGTATCTCATGAACCGTGACAGCTACACAGTTGACATTTTCACAGATGTATTTCTGTTGCCGCTATAACAACAAATACTAAAAACAGAATAAAATAAATGTTTAAGTAGGGCTCCCATTATCCCATACAACAAACGTGATTTTTTTGCCGTTTTTTGCGATAATGGTACGGAACCCTTCGTCACGAGTCCGACTCGCACTTTTTTTTTTTTTTTATTAAACAGTTTTTTGTATTTGTTAATTGTCTGGCAAGTTAAAACAGGTGATCTACCTGATATTAATTGCGATTCGGAAGAATTTTTTGATGGCCTATGAGCACTTTCTGCCTTATCCCCTTCTGGCTACCGTAACGACTGTCAAAGATCTACAAACGACAGCCGGGACCAAAGGCTTAACATATTTGCCGAGACACGGAAGAGTCTTGGTTATCCACGGTTCGGCCGCGGACCCACATTGCAGGGGCTGCTTCAACGCCGAGGATTCAGCCGCCCACATCATCCTGGAATGCGAAGCTGTGACTTCTCAACGTGCCTCAGAACAGTGAGGTCGCTCCGCGAAGCCTAAGAAGCTCCCAGGAAGCTTCTGTGCTTTTGATCTAGGCTGGCTGTGTTAGCCAGAACCAGACCAAGTGAGAATCTAAGTGTGGAAAACTGAGTCTCATTACTACTACCACTGCCCGGCCTCGATAAGCGTTACTTAACCTTGAAGATCAGCCCGTGCGGCTATTATTACTCAGCCACGAGCTCCCGATCATATTCTTTCAAATCATACGCTACTATCTCCCCTAATATTTGGTAAAACATCAACAATATTGTTCCATAATTGTCACAGCGGGGCGCGTGGGTGCGCGGGGTACATACAGAGAGGGGAGGGGGATCTATGACGTCACGCGGCGAAGTCAGTGATCAAACGTCGCGAATGTCAGGAGCAGCGATAAGGTGACCACGTATGGGACAGGTGTGGAATATTCCTGCATGGTACAGTTAGGGTAACGTATTGTTCAGCAGACCGATGTAAATACATACTTACGTTATCTGACAATATCATATTTTGAGTTAAAGGTATACGAAAACAAAAAACTGTGAAATAATAAAAAAAAAGTTTCTGGTGTCAAAAATAGATCTAATTGCGTTATTATCTAATAGCTAAATTGTTATCAGAAACCTTCTTGTTTAAAGAAGTTTTTCAACAGACCCCAAGGAGGCAATACCAGTTATCAAAATGTAATGGCGTAAAATATACTTAAAAATGTTGTTTGAATTTTTGCAAGTAACTACCTTAAAAATGGTAAAATTTTAGTTTCTATCTTTTTTAACCGACTTTCCAATAACGGAAATTAGGTCATTAAACGGTACATTTAAATGTCAACATTTACCTACAGTTAATATTTATTGATTCTACTGTCAATTCGCAAAGGTTGTTTGTGTGACCGCGAAATCAACGCTGCACTCAGGATTATGATGATAAAGAAGTACATAATACCTCGTTATTCTTCACATTTGCGACCGCTGTGCCTATGAGCAATCTTATGTTGAATCCCCGAGATATGCAGTGTTTGTAGATATTTCCATTAGTGTGCTAGTATTATAATATATATGCCATTGGGAAATTCTCAACAACAGCAATTATTATCCTGTAGCATTATCATTTTATAATATTCCCACTACTGGGGCACAGGTCTCCTCTCTGTGACAGAGTGAATGGGCCGTAATCAGGAGACATGAAGACATGTCATCCACGACCTACGTATCGTAAGTCAGGTTTGTATCCACTGGGCCACCACTGCTTAAACCCGTATTTTTTTCCAAAACCGCAGTCACCCTACCAAAGGTGACACCCCGCAGCGCGAATCAAAAATAAGTTACTTCTAAATTATAAACCAACTTATTTATACACTTACCAAACTCGTATTTTTACAATTGTATACCTTAATACCATATCAATAGAACCTACAATTTAAAATCAACATTTTGTCAACTGCAAATAGGTTTACAACATATTTTTGTTAAATTCAAGAACTAAGCCACAATGCGATTATAGGCTTTATAACTCAAAATATAAGAGTCAAAAAATGTTTTGTCGATGGTAAATAGATGTGGGTTTTCTAAGATAGAACTGTCAAAAATTTTGAACTGATTATAAGGATGAAAGGAACGAATTTTGGGAGTCTTCGCGGTCATATCCGTTTGGGGAGTAGGCCTACACCCTGCTGTGTGTCTGAGTAGTTTATAATATGACAGTGGTATCAGAAATTTGACTGTTGTCGCAAGCGTGACCTGGTCTTCAAAGCAAGAGTGAACAGCCAACTTCTGAGCTCGCACGCTCCTTCGCTTACCATCAGGCGAGATCGCGACTGAACAACGCAACGGATTTTGATACACGCAACAGTTACGAGCAGTGGTGGCTGAGTGGTAACGGCCCTGACTTACAAATTGTAGGTCGTGGGTTCGAATCCAGGTAGGCACTTTACTTTGTGTATATTATTTTATTTCCACTGCTCTCAAATAGGTGAAGGAAAACGTAGTGAGGCAACCGGCGTCCTAGAGCCAAAAAAAACCGGCCCAGTGCGAGTCGAACTCGCGCACGAAGGGTTCCGTACCATTATCGCAAAAAAATCACGTTTGTTGTATGGGAGCCCCACTTATATATTTATTATATTCTGTTTTTAGTATTTGTTGTTATAGCGGCAACATAAATACATCATCTGTGAAAATTTCAACCGCCTAGTTATCATGGTTCATGAGATACAGCCTGGTGACAGACAGACAGACACAGACGGACCGCGGAGTCTTAGTAATAGGGTCCCGTTTTTATCCTTTGGGTACGGAACCCTAAAAAATTAAAGACATGTGACATCCACCAACTCGCTCTGGGCCCGCGTGGTGGATTACAGTCCATTCCCTCTCTCAAATATCAGACCTGTGTCCCAGTAGTGGAAACATTAAAAGATGATGAACGGTTTTTTACTAATAGCAGTGTCGTCCCGTGTTATTTATTCAGGTTAAGTTTTTAACCGACTTTCCAAAAAGGAGGAGGTTCTATGTTCGACTTCTTGTTTTTTTTCTATATGTTCACCGATATCTACGTCAATTGTGAACCGACTTTTTATTTTTATTTGTTTGATAGAGTATGTTCCGAAATTGGTTCTCATTTTATTTTGGTGAAGATCTGATGAAGAATTACTTCAATAAATAACAGCAAATATCTCGGTATTGCTGCAATCGTATGTCTGTTTATTTTTTATACCATTTCATAACATAACATCACGCCAGTACGCTCTAAAGGGGTACGCATATGTGTACAGTTCACCTTGGTTAACTCTCATTTCACCGGTTATGTTCAAGTTGCATATGGTATTCGAGTAATCTATTCTGGAATTATAAGTAACTTAAGACTTGCCTATTAGGTACAACTAAAAAGTTCCAATCAAAACACTACAAAGTGATAAATAAATTTCTTTTTCGAAGTCGGTGTCCATAACGAAAACAATTGGTACCTACCAAAGACACGGACTTCGAAAAAAAAAGTTATTTTTCAGTTTGTAATGTTTTTAGTCGGTAGTCGTTTTTTGTAAAAAAGATTTTTCATCAGATGTAAAATCTGAAAACTAGAGTTTCCTTCAAAAGTCGAAATCTATTTGAAACGTTTCTAAACATAAGTTCGCTACACTTCATGGTTATTTGGTTTAATTGACAAAATTAAAGCAATGACTTGACATCTTGCAGTTGCTATGGTGACGAAACATTAACTTTATAATAACGGTTGCCCAAAGGCGCAGTAGCACGTATAACTGTCAATTACATTGAGTCGAAAGGACGAAAACACTAACCCTCTTACAAATAAACGCGGTATAAAGTTATACCAGGTATGACAAAGGTATAACCATACATTTTCATAGGTTTATACTTGGTATAACTTTATACCGCGTTTATTTGTAAGAGGGTAAGAATATAGCGGACAATAGAGAGCAGTGGTGGCCCAGTGGTAACGGCCGCGACTTACAAGTTGTAGGTCGTGGGTTCCAAATCATAATCAGGCAGGCGTTTTACTTTGTGTAAATTATTTCATCACCACTGCTCTCAAAACGGTGAAGGAAAACATCGTGAAAATACCTAGCCTTGCAAACAGCCATGTTCTAGGAACTAGAAAAAATTTCCGTTCGTTCAAGCGTTTTTGCCATACCTATTATTGGAGTCAAATATAACAGCTCACAATGTTAGGACCCATTAATATTAATGCTAATTTTTATCCGTGGTGCTAGGCGACTGGGCTTATACCAGTTGTAAACGACCCTTTGTGCCTATTGGTCTTGTAATCTTGTTTGTTTGTTCTGTCTCCTGCTTGATATGGAGGGAATTGGAAATTCGTTTTTTTTTTTTCTTACTCCTCCATTTTTCTTTTCTGATTAATTTCGTTGCGGGATCCAAGACAGTTAAATTCATTCTCCGGGACTTCGTCGAGCTTCATTGCCTCGGCGCTTTTCTGGTGGTTGCCACTGTTGATTCTGGTTTTCAGGAGTTGCAGTGGTTTGGGAATAGTGCGGTGGGTTTGTCCCAAAGAAAAAGAAAGCCATGTTCTAGGAAAAATTCGAAGAAATGTGACATCCACCAACCCGCACTGAGCCCGCGGGGTGGATTACCGCCATTCTCTCACACAGAGAGGAGGCCTGCACGCACAACGAACCAAATGGGAGCCTACGTGCGGAACATGGGACCAACTATTCTATCCTACCCATAGGGGACAATATAAGAAATGAATGCTTATTATTGATATTACAAAAAATAAATTGGTAGGCTCACCTTTGATCACTATCTCACCTGATGGTAACGATGATGTGTGGTGAATCACGTTTGCCTAGAAGTAACCTAAGTCCCCCAAACGCCACCAGATTATAGCTATCAGGAAACAAAGACTCCGGCAGGGAATCCCAAGCTAAGTATTTCCAAAACGCTTTGTGTGTATGGGTGCCATGGGTGGGATGTCCACCATTTCCGACCGATGCAGCGATGGCGCATCGCCGTACGTCTGTAGTCCGATGATGGAAAGGGCTAGGCGGAATCAAATTGTTTAATACCATCGCACACTGGACATACTCTCCGAAAATAATTTCTTTATATATACTTTATTGCGTTCTGCGAGCAATGTGCCCTGCCCACTGCCACTTAAGTTTGGCAATTCTTCGGGCTATGTCGGTAACCCTGGTTCTCTTGCGGATCTCAACATTTCTGATTCGATGACGCAAGGAAACTCCGAGCATAGCCCTCTCCATTGCCCTTTGAGTGACTGTAAGCTTTCTGATGAGGCCCATTGTAAGCGACCACACATCTCAGACCCATATATCATCACTGGCAACACACACTGGTCAAAGACTTTCGTCTTGAGACACTGTGGTAAGTTGGACGAGAAGATACCGCGCAACTTCCCGAACGCTGCCCTTCACCAGGTGGACCGATGACCTGGTGAAGGGTGCGGGGATCCGCTGGTTGCGAGACGCACGGGACCGGTCAATGTGGCAACGCTTGCGGGAGGCCTATGTCCAGCAGTGGACGTCTTTCGGCTGATATGATGATGATGATACTTTATTGTACACGCAATGAAAATAAATTACGTACGACAATCAGCGATAAGTAATGTTCTTTGATGAGTCTTTAAAACACAGGCAACGACTGAGCACGTTTGTTTGGGTCAGGCAATGCATTCCACAGACTAGCAGCCTGGATAGTAAAAGACTTATCCATGAAATCTGTGGAATGCATTGGCATTTTAAGTCGCAAGTTATCTGATGACCTTAGAGATTTCGTGTGGGAATCGCAGATAAACTGAAAACGATCCTTGAGGTAAAGAGGGGTGGAAGGAGTAAAGAGCACATTAAACAAAAGAGAAAGCATATGATTATTCCGGAGAAGGTGAACTGGCAACCACTTCAGCTTTTCACGGAATCCGGAAACGAAATTCGTAAAAAACGAACAGACTTACCAGTTATATTAGAATAAGTTATTATCCGGGCGCACTTTACTTGCTAATCACTGATTCATAAGTTTATAACAATCACTTCACTTCACAAAACTAGGTTTTTATAGTAGTACATACAATTAAATATCTATTAGATATATATGTTTAGTTTCTACAAAAAAGTTCAGAATCTAACAGAGCGATTTTGCGACTAGTCGAGGATAACACAGGGATGATCATCCCTCTGTTATCCGTTCGCATCGCGGTCGTGGGGAACCTGCTGAGTGTGGGGTCCTAAAGTCGATTCCCAGGTTGGGCAAAAGTGGTTGGGTTTTTCCATTAAGAATTTCTTCGTAGCAGTCCGAAGTTGAAAGTTGGTGGAGTGATACCCCCCGTGCCTCGGAAAGCACGTAAAACCGTAATTTGTAGTTCTTTAACAGTCATCATGGTAGGCAGAAGCTAGAAAATTTGACACCAGTATTGCCAAGGGGTATTTTTTATTATGAAGTCAGAAACATCAGTACTAGCCACCAGAATAGCTACAAAACAGTTGAGGATCGTAAAAACCGAAAGGTTCTGGAGTGGCGACCGCGTACCTCAAGACGACCTATGACTGATGGTTTGGTTGGTAGGACGTTGACCTGGTTAAGGTAACGGGCGACCGCTGACGCGAGACGCACAGGGCTGGTCATGTGGTGACTCTCAGGGTATACCTATGACCATCAGTGGAAGTCTTTCGGATAAAATGATGAGTTTGAGGGGTCCTGGAGAAAACTGGCAATAGTTTAAAGTGACAACGTGTCATGATTATCATACATGTATGCTTGGCGGTGAGTGTTAAGGGCCTAAAATAGTGTGCGGAACTGTATCTTTTCTGTCCTTCTGCTAATCTGTCTTTATGAGAATCTGTCCTTATGCGAACAAAGGCGCACTTCAATATTTCGAAATTTCATCTATACTAATCTATATCTATATCTATACTAATATTATAAAGAGGAAAGATTTTTTTGTTTGTTTGTTTGTTTGTTTGTTTGTTTGTACCGAATAGGCTCCGAAACTACTGGGCCGATTTGAAAAATTCTTTCACCAATAGAAAGCTACATTATTCCTGAGTGACATAGGCTATTTTTTATCCCGAAAACAGGCCCTGTGGGGTGGTCCCCGGGAGCGAAGCCGCGGGCAACAGCTAGTAGTTTATAAATTTCGGACCATATTTGCATGGTAATTGATTTCTAAATTGACACCCATAAATTCGAATAATCTATATATATAAAAATGAATCCCTATTTCCCTTGGTCACGGCATCACGCGTGAACGGCTGGACCGATTTCGCTTATTATTTTTTTGTTGTGTTAGTTATTGTTAGGAGAAGGTTCTTATGAAAAAGAAAATAAAAAAAAAAAAAATTGGTGCCTTACCTACATAGTTAGGGTAAGTAGGGTAGGTAGGGTAGGGTAGGGTAGGTAAGGTAGAGTAGGTAGGATAGATGAATGTTTGGTGTTTTTATGGCAAAACAAAGTTTGCCAGGTCAGCTAGTACCTAATAATAATAAATCCATCATCATATCAACCGAAAGACGTCCACTGCTGGACATAGACCTCCCCCAACCGTCGCCACATTGACCGGTCCCGTGCGTCCCGCATTCAGCGGGTCCCCGTAACCGCATTCACCAGGTCATCGGTCCACCAGGTGGGAGGCCTTCCAACGCAACGTCTGCCCCATCGGCCATCCGAAATAAATCTGTATCAAAACTGACAAGAATAGAGAAAACTCTAAAGGCTGAGAAACGTTTTGTTGAGGAGTTTGTTGCGGCACTTCTTCTTACCAGCTAATACACTAGGACGTGGTGACGGGCGGGCGGTTTGTGAGACTGTCCTTACGCACCCTTAGAATGAAAGTCACTTAATTCAAAATGCCTGTAATTTCTGATATTGCTATAAACTGACCGTATACAGCCTACTCTAAAACCCTGTGGTGAAAAAGAACCCGAATTATGAATAAGAAAGGAACTGCCTGTACATTGGTCACTTTAGTACAAAAAAAACCGGCCAAGTGCGAGTCGGACTCGCGCACGAAGGATTCCGTATCGTTATCGTAAAAAACGTTTGTTGTATAGGAGCCCCACTTAAATATTTATTTTATTCTGTTTTTAGTATTTGTTGTTATAGCGGCAACAGAAATAGAACATCATCTGTGAAAATTTCAACTATCTAGCTATCACGGTTCATGAGATACAGCCTGGTGACAGACGGATCGCGGAGTCTTAGTAATAGGGTCCCGTTTTTACGCTTTGGGTACGGAACCCTAAAAAGAAAAGAATTATGAGTAAGAAAGGGAAAATCGCAAAATCGTACATTTTATTACTTTGATAGCTACACACACATACCTATAAGTACATATGCACAGTGTACTATTTTACAACCACAGTTAAAAAAAACCACCAAACTAAGTCTTAAAAGTCACAATCAATACTGTCACTCACAACCGACAACTAATCGCAAAAACGCAAAATCGCACATCAGATAAGTACCTTAGAGATACGATCTATAAGGCAGTCGAAATGATACTGCCGCAAGGGATGGGCTTTGTAGGCGTGGCCTGTTGACACCTCGCCCTAAAGGGGTGTGTTTGGGGATGAACGCCACGCCCTTTACTCCCTAGTAAAATATTTATAGGGAAATAATGGAAAGGGTTGTTTCGCTTTGTTTTAGGGGTTTAAGTAGGGGTAGTTATGTTTTTTCGTATAAAAGAGGTGAATGTGTATTTTTCTCAAACATGCTTGGAAGTTTGAGCATTATTTTGATAACCTTCTTCGAGATAAATCGATATTGCTGTACTGGCCAAATACATTCGAGCAGCGGCCGGCAAAAGTTGTATGAAAATCCATATCTGTCGTGTCTAGCGGCCAAATAGATTACATAGTAAACTCATATCTGTCGTGTAATTTAAAACCGGCCAAGTGCGAGTCGGACTCGCGCACGAGGGTTCCGTACCATTATCGCTAAAAACGGCACAAACATCACGTTTGTTGTATGGGAGTAGGGTTGCCATTCATCCCGATATATCGGGACTGTCAGTTGTCATCATCATTAGGCCTTCTGTCCCGTTGGTAGTATGTTTTTGTAAAACATATTTTTATTTTTCTCTTTTCAAGGCAAGTTCTTTGTATACCTATAATGCCAGAATAGATTACCCGAATATCATGAAACATGAACATAACCGGTAGGTGTACCAAGGTGAACTGTACACATCTGCGTACCCCTTTACAGCGTACTGGCGTGATGAGTCGAACTTGCAACCTTAAGCGTAGTAGGTGACCACGTTTGTCATTAGACTATTCAGACGGGCAAAAGCTGTAGCGAAATTACGGACCACATAGTACGCACTTTAACGTCATTATTAACATTATTAGTATGATTAGATACCTAAAATCTCATAAAAAGTATTTTTAGGGTTCCGTACCCAAAGGGTAAGAACGGGACCCTATTACTAAGACTCCGCGATCCGTCTGTCTGTCTGTCTGTCCGTCTGTCACCAGGCAGTATCTCATGAACCGTGATAGCTAGACAGTTGGAATTTTCACTGATGATGTATTTCTATTGCCGCTATAACAACAAATAATAAAAACAATAAAATGACTATTTAAGTGGGGCAACAAACGTGATATTTTTACCGTTTTTTGCGATAGTGGTGCGGAACCCTTCGTGCGCGAGTCCGACTCGCACTTGGCCAGTTTTTTTAGACTCGTGCGTTAGGTCCCGAATTATTATTTTTACTCTAGCCACACTTGAAATAGCCCTTGAAGGTATATCGTTGATTCGACATAGAGAGTTTTAGAGAGTTGGACCCCCCAGTTCGCTGCGTCCCCGACGGTGCGCGGCGGGCGATATTTCTGATTCGATATATCGATATTTTTTGCCGATATATTTTCATCCGATACATCGATATATCGATACAAAATATTCAATATCGAAAAACGTATCAAAATTGATATTTTTGTTTTCAAATTTAATTTATTAGCAGAATATTTAACAGAATTCAAAGCCGTAAATGTATTGTTTATGACTTGAATGTTTTTTTTGTGTTGCGGCCGCCGCAGGCCGCGGTGGCCATCACCCATCACTCTTCACTTACTTTCAAAAGTGAGTTCTTTTGCGTTGTGTGTGTGTGGTCGTGTCATCATCTAATATTTTTAGAAGATTATTATTTAGTGTTTGAAATTTTAAAATTTTGCTTATTATAAAGGATTAAAGATTAAAATACCTTCGTTTTTATTAAGATTCTCTACATTAAAATAATGTACATTTTGTATATAAAGTACTACCTATTATTGAGCCAGACTGAACTAAATACATTATCATTTTAAAACCGAAAATCTTTAAAAATTGGACCGATATATCGATATTTTTCCCTCGATATATAGGTCGATATTGATATTGTAATAAATATCGATACATCGATATATCGATATATTTTTGCATTTCCGACATCTAGACTAACCTAAACCTATTAATCTTATTTCTGTGGTCATTCTTCCGCGGAAAATCTTATCACGTCATTCAGAAAATGACCCAAATGCACAACGCCATCTATCGAATATGGAGTTCAACAGTCCGCTGTCCGAGTATCTGAATTGCGTGTGTAGCGATATTTTACTTCTTGAACACTTTAAATTCATCTAACTTTTGATAAAGTGAACCGATTGCGATGAAACAAAAACTAAGTAATACTTCAAGTTACGCACAATTATTATGTATAAAAGTTATCTACATTGGCTTCGTACATTTTACGTGATGCGTGCACAAATAAACAGACAAAAATTCTAAAAATGCTGGAATTTTTTTTTACCTCGATTTTTTTCAGATTTATTATATGTATTGATAAAGTATGTATTATGTTAATGCATTGTGTGCTGTACATGAATTTGATTAGTTTATTTAGTTAGGTAGTCCAAGCAATTACTGTCCATACCAGGTACAGTTTGCCAAAAAAAGAGATCGCGGAATGCGATAAGGATTATCATTGTACGAGTAAGTGTATTAGATTTAAGTTTATTTTTATTCATGTTTTTTGTGGTGTACAATAAAGCAATTAGAATTTAAATGCTAAGTTTTTTTGTGCGCTTGAGTATAGGTACTGTCCTAATTTAATCAAAAATCTCTAACACTGAGGTTTGCTGTAAGAGAACCCAACTATGGGTTAAGCTCGCCATTGCACATAAGTGTGTACACTGTCCTACTGTATTTGTTGTATCTCAGTGTTTGTATAAAAATAAATCATTCAAAAAGTTTTTTAAAACAAGCTTTTTTCTTCGTGTTCTTCTCAGCAAACCCTTTCATTTGATAGCCATATAATGGCAGTGCACAAAAAATAACTAGTCCGCCATCTTGGGCCGTCCGCCATATTGGATTTAGAGTTACGTCACTTAGCTAACCACGCATTGTCATACAAACCAAACGTGAATGCAAAATGTCATCCTAATCGGGGAAGGTTAACTGCTTTAAAATTCAGTTGCAACATTTGACCCGAACTTCACACATACCTACCCCTACATACTGCAAGTTAAATAAAAGCTTATAAAAAGAATATGAATGAATGAAAGCATTTTGACATCTTGACATTTTAATTTTATTGACTTTAACATTTATTGTAAACTCTGTACAATTAATCTACCAGCCTTTTCCCACCTAAATTGAGCTCGGCATCCAGTCTAACCCGATGCAGCTGAGTTGTACTTCAGTAGAAGACTGGTGTCAGATTTGCCGGCTTCTGAATACCTGACTGTCAAATATGATACAAATGACTCACCCATCCCCGAACCAACCTCGGCAAGCGTTGCTTAACTTTGAAGATCGAAAAATTTGGTTTTTACCTATTTAATTAGGTTTCTTCACCGCAAATGGCAAGTGTAATTTATGTAGCAATCTTCTTGGAACTTATAATAATAAAAAGTCTTTAGCGAGTATGTGTTTACATAACCGGTTAGCGTCACCGTATGTAGTGAGTTAATAAATAAGTAATATAATCGTCAGTGCAAGTTATAAGTATGGAAAGAACATGGAGATTTTGTGTTGTAACGTTTCGGGAATACTTTTACTGGACGTACAGCTAAGGAGAGGCATTCCCTGACGGCGTCTGTGTTTATCGAAAGATACATCCTGACTAACGCCAACGACCTTGAGGGAACAAAACGCGCACTCGTTTCACACCCGCGCGATCCAATTTTTTTTGTAAAAATAAACAACTAGCCATTTAGACGTGATTCTCATTTTAAAATCAGCTACTCAAGGGAATCGGCGCCATAGGTTACTTGTAGACAAGCGTGCTTCACTGTCGACCACATTATCGCTTACCATCAGGCGAGATAGTGGTCAAACAGGACCTTATCCATAATAAAAGAAAAAAAAAACTATCTAATAATATTCATTGTGTTCAAGCATCATTATCGTACCATTATCGCAAAAAACGGCAAACAAATCACGTTCTTTGTATGGGAGCCCCACTTAAATATTTATTTTATTCTGTTTTTAGTATTTGTTGTTATAGATCACGGTTCATGAGATACAGCATACAGCCTGGTGACAGACAGACAGACGGACCGTGGAGTCTTAGTAATAGAGTCCCGTTTTTACCCTTTGGGTACGGAACCCTAAAAATCGTGCTTAAGGTTCTCCTAGTCGACGGCACGAACTATTTTGCGCGCGGGGTTAAAATGCATACTACGAGGGCGGCACTGGAATCAAGGAAGTGACACAACATTACTATTTAAAAATGTATTTATTGCTTTTCAAAGTATTCTCCGCGAAATTTGACACATTTTTCCATACGATGGAACCAACCATTGAAGCAACCATTCCATTCGGAAGTTGGGGTCTCCAAAATGGCCGTTTTGTAGGCGTCCACAGCTTCTTCAGGTGATGAAAATATCTGACCACGCAATTTATTCTTTATTTTAGGGAAAGTATAGAAATCATTAGGGCTTAGGTCGGGGCTGTACGGCGGATGGTCTAATAATTCTATGTTTTCTTGCTCTAAAAACTCTTTTGTTCTGTGCGCGGTGTGAGAACTCGCATTGTCGTGATGGAGGATGATGCGGCGGTTGCAGTTCTCTTTACGGAGTTCAGAAACGACCTGTGGCAAACAAATGCTAGCATACCATTCTGCATTAACCGTTCTTTGTCCCTCAAGAGGAATAGTCGCCACATGGCCGGTTTTGGAGACAAACGTGGCCACGATTTTTTTTGCAATACTCCGTGAACGAACAATTTTTGTTGGCTTTAACTCATTTTCGAACACCCAAACTCGTGACTGGTTTTTTGTTTCGGGTTCGTACGCGTATATCCAGGATTCGTCACCTGATACGATGTTGTATACAGCATTTGAGGATCCTGCGTGGAATCTTTCGAGAGTTCTGACGCACCAAGTAACGCGAGCCGCTTTTTGCTCTTCACAAAGCTAATGCGGTATCCATCGGGAAAACAACTTTTTTACACCTAATTGTTCATGCAAGATTATTTGTATTTGACTCATGCCAATGTCTAAAGTTGCCTGAATTTCGCGGTATGTCACATGTCGATCTTCCTCAATCAGCTTACGCACAGCATCAACGTTTTCTTGGGTGACTGCAGTTTTTGGACGACCTTGACGGGGATCATCACTGAGCTTGACACGTCCCGCGTCCACGTTGAAATTCAGCAAACCAGCGATAAATTTTGGTTTTGGATGGGGCTTCATCACCAAATGCAGAAATCATCCGGTCAACACACTGTTTTTGTGTTAAACCACTTCGAAAGTCATAATAAATCATCGCTTTTGAATTTTCTCGAGTCAATTCCATTTTCTCAACAACTAAACAAGTTTGACAAAACCTTGTGACAAGACCGAGAATCTTTTTTTAAATAAATAAATGTTATTCGATTTTTAAAACCAAGGAGTTTTCAATTAAAAAGATTTTAATATGACAGGAACAGTGGAAATATTCCATTCCCGATACTTTTAGTGCAGCCTCGTATCTCATCCGACAACACGTGCGAAAGAGATAGATGCTGTGATGAGCAGCAAGAAGCTAGTTCGCGTACGTATTAGCACTTTTGCAAATTCGTATCGAAATGGATGATGATTTAGGACGAAAACGAGCGCGTGTAATTTTATAAATAGACCTTTGGGAGTCTATCATGAAAAAACGACTAAATGTATACTTTCATAACAAAAAAATTTGCATTGTTGAATTACTAATCTATCCCTGTATGGAGGCTGTTTTGCAATTTTCCTTCTTCTTATGGTATTTATTTCCGCCCGAAAATGCGTTAAAATTATTGTTGGAATATGGAACTTTCGACGCTCATAACTTTCAAATATATATTTTTTTGTTTCCATACAGGGCTAGATACTAGATAATGATGAGACAAATTGATATTACTTTTTATTTTGATCGTACATCAAACAGTTCAGTAATCGCTAGACTACGTTTGTATGGAAGAATTTTCGACAAGTGTAACCTTAAACGATTGGGAAGATCTCAATGGGCATCAAAATATTAGGGGTTGATCACGTGCCGTAGGTTAGCGCTTCCTAATTAGCATTTTAGGCATTATATTAGTTCACATTCAGTTCACTGGTGATTTCTAAGCTAGATTATAGTCAGGAATAGCACGTAGGACACTTTTCATTCCGGGAATATGTTTCTTGGTATAATTTTCAATATTCACGCGGGCGAAGCCGCTGGCAGAAGCTACACTAAACACAGAGTACTACCAGTAAGATTTAATCAAATTACAATAAAAATGACTGTTTGGATTAGACATTACTAAATGTCGTAGGTAATCAAGTGATAATTTGGAGAAAAAGCGGCCAATAACAGTTTTTAGGTTACACTTGTGAGCTTAATACGAGATAGAGACTTTATAATTCCACTCGTTACTTCTTATAACCCTCTTGTCTGTATGAAGAACCACACGGAATATATAGTGCCGTTGATCAGCTTTAAGACCACTGCCGACACTCTTAAACTGCCGTTAAAGTGCTGCTATTCAGCTACTGTGAACCTTTTGTGAACTTAAGGCTGAATATTTTGTGCCCAAGCCGGAGCTATAAGGGCTGTATAGCGTGCTATACAGCTCGTATACAGCTTAATTAGCCAACTTAAATAATAAATGTGTACCATAAGTCAACCGATATAGAACCCCCTTGACAATCACATACAGTTTTGACAGTTATCGCGACACTTTCGTATATAGAATGTCACTTTTCTAAAGCCGTAGACCACTGGCAGAATTATCAATTTTCCTTGTTAAATTGGAATACTGATTCTTAGATAGCTGAAGAATCGGCAGTGGATCAAGGGGCATAGCGGATCGTTAGGCAATGATATCGCAGATGAACGTGCGAAGAGGGGCTCCGAGATAACCAGTACCCACTTCTCTCCCTGTCATTCTCGCAAATTCGTGCGTTGATTCGCCAGAGATCAACAGAAATCCATAACAAAAGATGGTCACGGGCAACAGACTGTAGACAGTCAAAAATGGCTTGCCAAACGTTTACGGGTCAAACACAAAAAACTAAAAAAAATGCAACTTAAAACCGTTATTTAAATATTAAATCAACGTTAAATACATTTAGTAGTTCTTTTGTCTCGAAAACTTATCATGTTTCATAAAAAATTCGCGCTGTACTGAAATTTACTTTCATTTTTTTTGACTTTTGAATCTGAAAAAATCTCATTCTGTATACTGATGCCTAGTAGTTGAGTTTAATTGATGGTTAAAAATATATACATTTACTTTCGATACTTTTATTTCGTGTTATTATATCAGTAAAATTATCAACATATCATAAGGTAAGTATTAAAAAATATCATCATCTGCCTAGCCTTTTTCCCAATTATTGTTGAGGTCGGCTTCCAGTCTTACCGGATTCAGCTGTGTACCAGTGTTTTACATGGAGCGGCTGCCTATCTGACCTCCACAACCCAGTAACTGGATAACACGATGCCCCTTGGCAAGACTGGTGTAAGATCTCAGGCTTCTGACTACCCGTACCGACTGTCAAAGATCTTCAAATGACAGCCGGGACCAACGGCTTAACGTGCTTTCCGAGGCACGGAGAAAACTCGGTATGTTGAAAATGGTCACCCATCCACGGACCGACCTCGTCAAGCGTTGCTTAACCTTGAAGATCGACCCGTGCGGCTGTTATTATTGAGCCACGAGCTCCTCAAGTATTAAAAAATATATCATTTTAAATTTTGAAATAAAACATATAAACATGTTGTTTACAAATTTTAGGTCTACTTCTGTAGACACATAAAATATTTTGTTTTTTGTGTTGGTAGCAGTTTTGCTATATGTACGGATTTGTCCGTACACGTACGGAATTTGGACTACTACGTAAGGATAGAACTTGCGTACGGATATACGGATATGTGTTCGGCTTTTCAATAATGCGTTATAATATGTACTCTTTTTAAAATGCAATACATAAAATTCACCTAAACAACGATAAATCGATATTTTTTTGGCTCTCAACATCTATAGAAGAACCGTAATACAAAAATAAAGAAAGTACGTGGTTTTCTATGAGGGGGAATTACCGTTTCATATTTCATTACGCATTTACACAATCGTGTTCGCCATTCGCCTCGTCACTCGACGAACATTCGACGAAACATTCTTATACGAGTGCCGTCGCGAACTACTGTTCACACATTCACGGAGTGAATTATTTTGACATTCGCACACGAACATGGAGGACGTGCAAATTATTACGGCATGCACGCTAAATCTAATGAGTTTATAAAATTATGTAGATTACCTGCGTAAAAAAGAACCGCCGACGCAGATGATGGATAAAAAAAATAAGGAAAACTGGCCATTAATGAATTCTTCTTTAATTTAATTTGCTGACTGGCAATCCCTTAAACTAGTTGAAAAACGGTTCCATGTATCGTTTGTCTTTTGTCTATTTTTATGGTTGAATTGTTTTGGGTTTCAAAAGAGCTCTTCCTTCTGATAAAGTTCTAGGAATTCTATAATTAGCTCTTCACTCCACTCCATTTTGTTACGTCCTGTTGGGTCGGGCCTGATACCGCATTTACACAATCGTGTTCGCCATTCGCCTCGTCACTCGCCGAACATTCGACGAAACATTCGTATACGAGTGCCGTCGCGAACTACTGTTCACACATTCGCGGAGTGAATTATTTTGACATTCGCATACGAACGCGAGCGCTCGAATCGCGAGGCGAGGCACGAAGCGAATAGCGAGCGTACTGTTTACATATGCGTGTTCGTTATTCGCCTCACCATTCGCCTCGCGATTCGCACGAATGTGTAAATGCGGCATCAAAATAATTCACTCCGCGAATGTGTGAACAGTAGTTCGCGACGGCACTCGTATACGAATGTTTCGTCGAATGTTCGGCGAGTGACGAGGCGAATGGCGAACACGATTGTGTAAATGCGGTATGACAGCTAGCGTCAACTGAATGCAGGCGAATGTGTAAACAGTAAGTTCGTGTTCGCCATTCGTTCCCTTTGATTCGCGTCCGAAAAACCGTACCAACGCGAGCGCTCGAATCGCGAGGCGAGGCACGAGACGAATAGGAAGCGTACTGTTTACATATGCGTGTTCGTTATTCGCTTCACAATTCGCCTCGCGATTCGCACGAATGTGTTTATAATACCGCATTCGCGAAGTGAATTATTTTTACATTCGCACACGAACATGGTATATATATAAGTAGTTGATTTGTAAGTAAGGTGGTGCATTGTTATGTAAAAGAGCGCCTCTCGCCATCAAACGTAAAAGTTTGGCGAGTTTAGAATTAAGTAACACCTCTGTATTAAAATTACATTAAATAAATAAATAAATAAAAAAAAATGGAGGACGTGAAAATTATTGCGGCATGCACGCTACATCTAAGGAGTTTGTAAAATTATATAGATATCCTGCGTAAAAAAGAACCGTCGACGAAGGCGATGGAGAAAAAAAAATTAAAATAGGCCATTAATGAATTTTTCTTTAATTTAATTTGCTGACTGGCAATCCCTTAAACTAGTTGATATACGGTTCCATGCATCGTTTGTCTATTTTTTATGATTGAATTGTTTTGGGTTCCAAATGAGCTCTTCCTTCTGATAAAGTTCTAGGAATTCTGTAATTAGCTATTCACTCCACTCCATTTTTTTTCACGTCCTTTTGGGTCGGGCGCTAGCTGTCAACTGAATGCAGGCGAATGTGTAAACAGTAAGTTTGTGTTCGCCATTCGTTCCCTTTGATTCGTGTTCGAAAAACCGCTCCCAACGCGAACGCTCGAATCGCGAGGCGAGGCACGAGACGAATAGGAAGCGTACTAGCGATGGGCGTTGAATGAACGAACTAGTTAATTCGACCGTCGACGTACAATGAACGATTCGACGGTTCACCGATAATCAACGAACTAGTTGAATTCGTAGACGGCTAAACTGAGACTCAACTACGTTCATGTCGACTTGTAACGCGACGACCGACGCGAGAACTTAGTTGGGTAGTACAAGTTCATACGTCCGAAAAAATAACAACAACGGACGAACATCGAGCAAATTAATTTGAACTCTAACTCTAGAATTATAGAGTTGATATTTCTATAGGCCAAATGTTATTTTGGAGTTAAAATGCATTGTGTGTGTTAAGAAGAAAAGGACGCCAATAGTTTCACGTGTGCAAGCGATGGACCGATTGAACGATGCGACGTAAACCGGTTTGTATTTGTTTACGTTCAATCGGCAAGTTGAAAGTTGTCGTCGATCGTCGAACCGTCCGTCCGTAGACGCCGCGCGTCGCGTCGTCGCAAAGTTTATAAAGAACGTCTACTTAACAAAGTTTACGTTATGAACTAGTCCATAAATTCAACTAGTTGATCGACTCGTCGATCAACGAAAATGGACGGTCTAGTTTCGTTAACGAAAATTACGTCGACGACCCATCTCTAAAGCGTACTGTTTACATATGCGTGTTCGTTATTCGCCTCACCATTCGCCTCGCGATTCACACGAATGTGTAAATGCGGCATAAATGCGGCATAGAGACTGACAAAGATAGCATGTTATACGGTTGACGTTGATTGCAGTAATTAATGAAAGAGATTAATATATTACCTTTGTTTTACTTGTTTTTTTTTTTTGTTTTTTGCAAAAATACACCTTGTATTGATTGGAATGTTCACAATTATATGATAAAAAAAGATTAAAGACTGTATATGTAATTTTTGCTTTTAATTTTAGGTTTCTTTTGTACGGATTTCGTACGGAGTTTCAGATTTATTGCACATACGGAATTTGTACGGATTTTTTTGGTCAGATGTACAGATTTTTGGTCCTTACAGTATGGCAACACTGGTTGGTAGCACTGTATTCTCTGTCATTGACTCGGTTGTGATTTTACGTAGAGTGCGGGTGACATGAAAAATCCCAATTTTATTCAATTACACAAGTTTTCGTTTTAGATCAGTGTGTCTTTCCTGTGGAATGGATATCTGAGTAAGTAGCCTTTATAAATATATTAAACCATCAAGATAGTATATGCGTTGAGGCGCGGTGTGGAAATATCACATTGCTTAAATTCTAACCTCTTAATGTAGGCTGCCATCTTTGATTTACGAAAATGTGTCTCTGGTGTAGACATCTTTACTGTTGACTTTGTGTCTAAGGGAGGTATGTCAAAAGAAGTGAATAAGCTATGAAATTTCACTGCATTTGAAAAAAAAAACAGTTTTATTAAGGTGAACGCGCACCTATCCGCGCCGCAGGAGCCGCACGCGCCGCAGTCATCGCATTTTCTCAAGGCCCCGCGCTATCCGCGCCGAACGCGCCGAACGCGCCGAATGGCCGAAAACGCCACACACACAGTGTTGTCAGAATCATATTCACTTCTGTAAATCTTATTATATGAATATTTTCTGTATAGAACGAACGTACGTAGTGAACTACGGCACTTGATCCTGTTATTGTCGGTTGCTTATTGTTAGAAGAAGAAAATGACATTAACTTAAAAAGAGAACAGTTTGGATAGTATCGCACATTATTTCCTGACTTGAGATAATTTAAATTAAGATCCGGTGCCCCACTACAGATTCTCGAAAGCATTCATGTCATATAAAAAAATGTTAGAAATTATAGCAAAAAATTTTGCTACCAGTTTTATTAAATAGTAGCCGAAAAGTAGCTTGATTTAGCTAAAAAGTAGCTAAGTTGGCATCACTGTACGCATGATGTCTCCGCGCCGCCCGCACCGCACTCGCCGCAAGCATCGAACGCGCCGAATCTGATGACGTCATCAGCACGCGCCGGTGGAATCCGTATACCTACAGCATTTTGCTGAAATGCGGCTCGTGCGGCGCGGATAGGTGCGCGAGGCTGCATACGATTTCATATAAAGATATATAAAATGCGATGACTGCGGCGCGTGCGGCTCCTGCGGCGCGGATAGGTGCGCGTTCACCTTTACTCGCTTTTTAACCGATTTATTAAAAAGGGAGGTTCTAAATTAGAATTTTATATTCTTTTTGGTTTGTTTTTTTGTTTGTTTGATTGATTTATAATAATGCGCGGCTTGACGTGCTGCTTGCTATTTTTTGTATTGTGTTGCATGCAGCGCATGATTTTTTGTTTCAGTTACTGTGCGAAGAAAAAAAAAGCAGGCGCGAGCAGGAAAAACGTAGTAGCAGTGCTTGGGCAAAAATGGATGAAGCAGCTCTCGAAGAAATAACAAGGTGTGTGGTGTGTGCCCCTCACCAGATATGTCCACATTACGATATGGGTCGAATCCAAGTAAACCACTTATGGGATTCGATAATGCCTATCATCATCACCTAGAACCATAGACACTCCTGTTTCATCGTTGTACAATTTGTCACCTGATTTCCCTGAAAGATCAGGATTACCAGACTCATTACCTGAGTATTTTTCTATCCGTGATTCTCCTGTGGCTCCAGCTACTCTTGAGGCTCCGACTGAGCCAAATTTACCAGGAGTCTCAGATACACCAGCAGCCTTATTGCATAATGAATTCGGCAAGGCAAAGACCAAAGAGTATGACGCAATAAGGCTACAGATCTTTCTATAGAAATATTTAACCAAAGAAGAAAAAAATCTATTCAGACGACTCTGAAGCCTCGGAATATTCACCACAGAAAAAAACGGCCGACGAACTTCATGTGGGACGATTCTGACGAGGATAATATATTTTAATATTCTGTTCCTTTAAATGCCTACAGAATCATAATGTCTGTTCTGTGGACAAATAACGATAATATTTTGTATTAAATTGGTAAAGATTTTTGGTTATGACTTGTTTAGGGGTCGAGGAGAACGCCATTTTAGGTTTTTTTTCATTGTTTCTATTCTTGACCTTATTTATATGATTATATAAGGCCAATTTTTGTTCCCTTCTGTAGACAATACAATCTCTTCTGTAGACGTAGAAAAACTAAAAACGTGGTTTATTCCTAAAATATCCAAGACTGATCTCTAGTGATATTATTGTAAGAATAAATTTTCTAACTTTAAATAAATGAAACGTTTAAAAAAAGTCGTGGGATTTTATTATAAATATTTTGTAATGTTCACTTTTTGTGTATGACCCTTACCCGCGTCTAACTAAAAAACTTCTAAAACCTAAAAACTTATCATAGGACAGTAACGGGCCACACCCTCCTTAACAAACATCTTTTCAACATAGGCGCCACGGACAGTTCACTTTGCAGGGGCCGTTTTAACGCCGAAGAATCAGCCGCTCACATAATCCTGGAATGCGAGACCGTGGCATCTCAACGCGAAGAAATTCTCGGAACAGTGAGGTCGCTCCGTGAAGCCTGTGAAGCTCCCAGGAAGCTTCTGTGCTTTTGGACGGAGCTAGGCTGGCTATGTTAGCCAGTACCCCCACGCACAACGGACCGAATGGGAATCTGAGTGCGGAAACGAGTGTCCCTACTACTACCAGTATGGTACATGGAGCGACTGCCTATATGATCTCAACCATCGAAGGTAACTGAATAATATGATACTCTTGAAAAGACTGGTGTGAGGATCCTCTGGCTTCCGACTACCGATACCACTATCAAAGATCTACAAATGACAGCCAGCCAGTCTATTATTGGAATCAAATATTAATATTAATGCTAATTTTTATCCGTGGTGCTAGGCGACTGGGCTTATACCAGTTGTAAACGACCTTTTTGCCCTATTGGCCTTGTTTGTTCTGTCTCCTGCTTGATATGGAGGGAAATTTGTAATCCTTTTTTATTTGTAATTCCTGCTACTCCATTATTCTTTTCTGATTAATTTCGTTGCGGGATCCAAGACAGTTAAATTCATTCTCCGGGACTTCGTCGAGCTTCATTGCCTTGACGCTTTTCTGGTGGTCGCCACTGTTGATTTCTGGCTTTCAGGAGTTGCAGTGGTTTGGGAATAGTGCGGTGGGATTGTTCCAAATTAAAAAAATGACAGCCGGGACCAACGGTATCATGACGTATTTTCCGAGGCATCCAAAACACAATCATTGAGTAACACGATTCGAAAACTATTGGTTATCCCAATCAGGTTTTACAGCTAGTCTAAATTATATTTTAATCTAAATTATTCTTAGACAAAAACCAGATTCATATTAATGTGGTTAACAAATTATAAATAATTGTCGAATATACCTATAAGATAATTGGGTTTTTAATTAGGTAAAAAATACCAGTTTCGTCATGGCTGTCATGAGGGGAATTTCCACATACATTTAATGTTTTTATTTGCATATTGTGCAGTACAATAACATTCATTGACTTAATTTCAGCGGGAGACAGTACTCGTTTATATAAACAACTTTAATTAAGGGACTTTGTTAGAAAGTCACATGTCTAAGACATTTGATTTTATTCCGGCAATGAATTTTTAAATCATACGTTTTGATATTGTAATTCATCATCTGCCTAGCCTTTGCCCAACTATGTTGGGGTCGGCTTCCAGTCTAACCAGATTCAGTTGAGTACCAGTACTGTACATGGAGCGACTGCCTATCGGACCTCCACAACCCAGTAACTGGGCAACACGGTATCTACCTCTTGGCAAGACTGGTGTCAGATCTCAAGGTTCTGACTACTCGTAACGACTGTCAAAGATCTTCAAATGACAGCCGGGACCAACGGCTTAACGTGCGCACCGAGGCACGGAGGAAACTCGGTATGTTGAAATGGTCACCGCACCACGGACCGACCTCGTCAAGCGTTGCTTAACCTTGAAGATCGACCCGTGGCTGTTATTATTTAGCCACGAGCTCCTTATGTTTTATATTTTCACGTGATGATTAATTTATTATTGACATTATCTATACTATCTATACTAATTACTAATCTATGTCTATACTATATAATATAATATTATAAAGAGGAAAGATTTTTTTGTTTGTTTGTACCGAATAGGCTCCGAAACTACTGGACCGATTTAAAAAATTCTTTCACCAATAGAAAGCTACGTTATTCCTGAGTAACATAGGCTATTTTTTTTATCCCGAAAACGGGTTCTGTGGGATGGTCCACGGGAGCGAAGCCGCGGGGAACAGCTAGTCTATACTATATAATATTATAAAGAGGAAAGATTTTTTTGTTTGTTTGTTTGTTTGTACCGAATAGGCTCCGGAACTACTGGACCGATTTGAATAATTCTTTCACCAATAGAAAGCTACATTATTCCTGAGTGACATAGGCTATTTTTTATCCCGTAAACGGGTCCTGTGGGGTGGTCCACGGGAGCGAAGCCGCGGGCAACAGCTAGTATATTATAAAGAGGAAAGATTTTTTGTTTGTTTGTTTGTTTGTACCGAATAGGCTCCGAAACTACTGGACCGATTCAAAAAATTCTTTCACCAATAGAAAGCTACATTATTCCTGAGTGACATAGGCTATTTTTTTATCCCGAAAACCGGTCCTGTGGGGTGGTGCATGGGAGCGAAGCCGCGGGGAACAGCTAGTCTATACTAATATTATAAAGAGGAAAGATTTTTTTGTTTGTTTGTTTGTTTGATGGTTTGTACCGAATAGGCTCCGAAACTACTGGACCGATTTAAAAAATTCTTTCACCAATAGAAAGCTAAGTTATTCCTGAGTAACATAGGCTATTTTTTTATCCCGAAAACGGGTCCTGTGGGGTGGCCCACGGGAGCGAAGCCGCGCGAAGCAGCTAGTTATTAATAATATTATAAAGAGGAAAGATATGTCTGTTTGTTAGTACCGAATAGGCTCCGAAACTACTGGACCGATTTAAAAAATCTTTTACCAATAGAAAGTTACGTTATTCCTGAGTAACACAGGCTATTTTTTTTATCCCGAAAACGGGTCCTGTGGGTCGGCCCATGGGAGCGAAGCCGCGGGGAACAGCTAGTGATTTATATTTTCGACATTATGTTTTATTCATTATATTCATTCATTTCATTAAAATTCACAAACTTAATACAAAATTTCATAAATTTATATAATATTCTTATAATGTACAGTTTTGATTTGCATGTACCTAGCTTATCATTTAACATTTCTACACCAGCAATAATAGTATGTGTGAAACAATGTTAAATGTAGGATCTAAATGTACCATATACTGAGAAATAAATACTTACTTTAAAAAAAATCCGGCCAAGTGCGAGACGGACTCGCGCACGAAGGTTTTACCGTACCTTAATTGCAAAAAAAGGCAAACAACACGTTTGTTGTATGGGAGCCCCACGTAAATATTTATTTTATTTTGTTTTTAGTATTTGTTGTTATAGCGGCAATAGAAATATCATAATTATGTGAAAATTGGAGCAGTAGCGGCCCAACGGTATTGGCCGCGACTTACAAGTTGTAGGTCGTGGGTTCGAGCCCAGGCAGGCGCTTTACTTTGTGTAAATTATTTCATCACCACTGCTCTCAAAACGGTGAAGGAAAACATCGTGAGGAAACCGGCATGTCCTAGAACCAAAAATTAGAAGACATATGACATCCACCAACCCGCACTGGGCCCGCGTGGTGGATTACGACCCATTCCCTCTCACAGAGAGGAGGCCTGTGCCCCAGCAGTGGAAACATTAATAGGCTGATGATGTGATGTGATGTGATGTGAGAATTATAGCCTCTAATTATTTTCAACTGTCTAGCTATCACGGTTCATAAGATACAGCCTGGTGACAGACAAACAGACAGACGGACCGCGGAGTCTTAGTAATAGGGTCCCGTTTTTACCCTTTGGGTAAGGAACCCTAAAAACTACCTTCAAAAGAAAAAGCCTAATATTTAGTTTGTTTGAAAAAATTATTCGTAAACGGACTTAAAAAACAGTGCAATGACAATGACCAACCGAATAATAATAAAAATGCCAACATGCAAATAATTAAAAACGACGTAAGTACTAACAAAACTATACCCTATCTCGCTCTATCTTAAGTGCTATTGTATCATCTATCTCTGTCTCGCGAGGAGTGATGGCCGCCGAGTTTGGAATCATCTCACGTTCATCGGAGCGGCACTAAATGTCAAGTAATGTCACAGTTAGGCCGAGTTCAGTGATACAAGGATTAAGTAACTGTTTATTATTTTACTATTAAATGCTTTTATAGTACAACATCAATTCTGTATTTCGGAATGAAGATAATATAATATTAATGCTTGCCTGTTACTCTCCCCACTGCAGGGCACTTAGATAAAGTACCTATAGATTAAGCCTTAAAATGAGCATGATTGATAGAGCGAGATGGCTAATTGGCAGCTCCATGTAAATAATAAGGACAAAAGATTATTTTTTGTCTTTGTCACCATGTCCGGCTGGTTTCTGTTTTTTTCAAACTCTAATATAATGGCAGGTTTGACAAACAAACTCGGTTTTGTTTGATTTTCTGTGATTTCGTGGTCATCATCATCATCATCATATCAGCCGAAAGACGTCCACTGCTGGACATAGGCCTCCCCCAAGCGTCGCCACATTGACCGGTCCCGTGCGTGCCGCAACCAGCGGATCCCCGCAACCTTCACCAGGTCATCGGTCCACCTAGTGGGAGGCCTTCCAACGCAACGTCTTCCGGTTCGCGGTCGCCACTCCAGAACCTTTCTGCCCCATCGGCCATCCGTTCTGCGAGCAATGTGCCCTGCCCACTGCCACTTGAGTTTGGCAATTCTTCGGGCTATGTCGGTAACCCTGGTTCTCTTGCGGATCTCTACATTTCTGATTCGATCACGCAAGGAAACTCCGAGCATAGCCCTCTCCATTGCCCTTTGAGTGACTGTAAGCTTTCTGACGAGGCCCATTGTAAGCGACCACGTCTCAGAGCCATATGTCATCACTGGCAACACACACTGGTCATAGACTTTCGTCTTGAGACACTGTGGTATTTCGTGGTATTTTGTGTTAATTGAGACAAGGAATTTGGGTTATTTATAGATAATAAGTGTCAGTGCGATGGTGGGTTGTAGTGTTCTTGTTGTAACACCAGAACTATTATTGCTGTCTCATGTGCGGCCACGCCAGGGCTTCATCTATAGGTACTTTATCTAAGGCAGGGCATATATCACCTCACCACGCTTGTTCAAAACGGGTTGGCGATTTCTAACTTATTATTATTGAGTATTATTTTAAAACTGAAGAGTTTGTTTGTTTGAACGCACTAATCTCAGGAACTACTGGTTGGAATTGAATAAATATTTTTGTGTTGGGTTGTCCATTTATCGAGAAAGGTTATTATAGGCTATATATAAATAACATCACGCTACGACCAATAGGAGAGGAGCATCAATGAAAAAAGTTCTAAAAGCAGGGAAAATTTATTCTTTTTGAGAGCTTCCGTTGCGTGCACTGTGTAAACGGTTACAGTTACGCAACAATCAATTATATAGGGTAGGTAGGGTATGTATATGGGTAGGTAGCCGGTCGGGAGCGAAGCCGCGTGGGACAGCTAGTGTCTAGATATACTAGGTTACTTCACGATGTTTTCCTTTACCGTTGTCGGCGATGTCCAATATAATAATTGAAAAGTCATACATAGACACTTGCCCGGATTTGAACCCACGACCCCAAGCACGAGAAGCGGAAGTCTTAGCCACAGAGCCACCGAGACACAAAAAAAACATTAGCACTTTACTCTCGTTATCGAATTCAGAACCGCATGCTCATTGCTCCACATAAACGATTACAACCGCTACGCCAACGAGACGTTAAAAAGGGTGTATTCTGTCTACTCATCGCGTATTCCACAGAGCCTAAAGACCAGAGTTTTCAATCTGTGCGTCCTACCTGTTACGACTTAGAAGGCCGAGACATTGACACTTACAGTACTTGCAGTCTCTGAGGAATCTTATCCGGAACGAGTTGATCCGGCAGAGAACCAAAGTTGTCGACATAGCCCACAGAATAAGCAAGTTGAAGTGGCAATTGGCCGGCCATATTAGCTGTAGAACTGATGTTCGTTGGGGTGGACGTGTTCTTAATTGGAGACCGCGAATGGGTAAACGTAAGGTAGGACGCCCTCAGGCTAGATGGACTGATGATCTTCGCAGGGTGGCTGGTAGTAGCAGAACAAATCTCGTGCGATTGGAGAGGCCTATTTGCGGCAGTGAACTGCTGTAGACTGATATTGTCGATGATACCAAAACAGGTAAAATTGTTTGTGAGGTTGTAAGAGGTAATCTCTGTAAGTTATGAAGGTACAATCTTTTGCCATAAGTTATTATTACCTTATCCCGAAAAAAACGGTTACCTTGGTTGTTCCAAGTAAAGGTGAATGGCAGATTTTGTACCGCATACTTTTTTTGTTGTTCGGTTATAGAATTTGTACCACTTATTAAGGCAACTAAGCCATTTATTTTCATGTAACTTTACTATTTTTAGAACTTCGGATTAATTAATAATATCAATAAAAATATTGTAATAAATAAACGTTATAAAATCGTACACTAAACGCAGTTAGTTATGTTTTAAGAAGTTGCCTTATGTAAAATAACACAAATATAAAAAGATAATTCATTATTTAGAAATAGAAATAATATTAAATATAATCAAATACATCATTATCAAACTGTTGCAGTCCGCTTTTGAACATAGGTATATCTTAATGCCCTGAGTAGGTACGATCCTCATCTTAATCTGCCTACTTAATGGTAAGTAAAACAATAGAAAGATAGCAACAAACAATTTACTTTACACATTATGTAACAATATGCAACATTTACCTAAGTGTTACAATCTGCATTGGTACACTAGTACATAACCTTAAAAAATAAAACTGGTTATAACTTTCACGTCCCAAGTTCAAAAAATCTAAGAATTTAAAAAGGGATTATCTATCATATTAACTACCAATTAAAACAAAAAATATACCAAAACACGAAAATTTTATTAGCGGTACGAAATTCCCATACTAACCTGCCGTTCGCCTTTAAATTGATTAAAAAATTATGACACACAAAATACGTACAGACGACATCACGAGCAGCAGCTATATCACAGATAATATCTATCTACGTACGGCTATGTACCGTAATCAAATATGCGTACTCTTTCTGTGAATACGAGCGTGAAGTTATGTAGTAAAAAGCTGTCGTATTGTCCGCCTGTATCTGTACACCTACGCTCAGTATTGTGATCAATCATTGTGCTATTCTTCGCGGCAAACACGGTCGCGCATTTATTAGAAAGGATTATACTCCAACAAGAAGTCGGTGTTGTTGGAGAGGTGGATGCACCTGCATATCAGTTCGTCAACATTTATTAAGTGATTATTCTTATATTATTATAATAATAAATGTCATCAAATGAATTTTAACCTAACAACTATAATACTGTACTTTTAAATCTTACATTTATTTTTCATGCAATGGATTTAATGTTTTAATTAATGTACATGAATGCTTAAGTATATTCTATGTAATAAGTAGTAAAAAAAACCGACCAAATGCGAGTCGGACTCGCGCACCGAGTGTTCCGTACAATCCTCAGCTTAAAGGTGTTATAGAGCTGAGTATTTGATATGAATTTCAATTTAATATCTCTACGCGTTCATAAAGGGGTAGTAAGTATAAAATTATTAAAAATATTTTTTATATATAATGTAACAAAAAATTTACAGTTTTCGCAATTTTTACTATATCTGTGCTATAAGACGTTGCTTCGTACCAAATTTCAAGATTCTGAGTTCACGGGAAGTACCTTTTTAGGTTTTGATTCCCTTGCGAGAGTCGAAAATTTGCGGCATAAACGGCTGTATCTTTTAATAGCGTTTGCTTAGAAGTTTGTTTTTTTTCACAGCTTTAAGAGACAATAGACCTGAATATTTGATATAAATTTCAGCTTGATACTTCCACGCGTTCCTAAGAAAAAGTGTCTTGACAGACAGACGGACGGACGGACAACAAAGTGATCCTATAAGGGTTCCGTTTTTTCCTTTCGAGGTACGGAACCCTAAAAAAGGGAAAAACCTGAAATAATAGATAATTTAATTAAATTACATACCTATATGAGATTATTAGCTTCTACAAAAAATGTTTCTTATCCCAAGGGAATATTATACCGGGATACTAATGTATTATATTATTTGTGACCGGGGTGAAAAGAAGTCCATGAATAGCACGTGGGCTACTTTCAAGATTGTAATAATAATCTATCTCTGTGCTAAACATCCAGATCCATTCAGCCGTTCTGGCGTTTCAGGATTTTCGCATTTATTTTATTATTATGAACAGGATCCTGTTCTGGTTCTGTTCATGACACCTAGTAGTCAGAAGTGCAATAGTTATGTATGAAGACCTGGGTTCGATTCCCAGGTCAAATGTTGTTGGGTTTTTCGATCAGGGATTTCTTAGTAGCAGCCCGGAGTCTGGACTTCTGCCCTGTTGATGGAAATAGACTCGTCCTATTACATGGGATTAATGCAAATTGTGCAATGAGGATGTGCCTATGGCCTAAACTATCGGATTCTTTTTACAAGCTTAAATCCAATATGGCGGACGGCCCAAGATGGTGAACTAGTTATTTTTTGTGCACTGCCATGATATGGGTATCAAATGAAAGGATTTGCTGAGAAGAATACGAAATAAAGCTAGTTTAAAAAAAAGTTTTTTTAATGAATTAATTTATTATTGGCCAAGTCGACTGATTAATAGTATTAGACAGAGACGCAACTGCTCTTATCTGCAACATTGTCTTTGAAATTTCATTTAAATACGCCCGGCGCTTTTGGTGCGATCGTTGTTTTTTTATCCATGTTAGACATAACTTTACAAATAAATAACACTATGTTATATGAATAAAACTCAATCTTTTCATAGATGGTCATATTTTTCCAAAAAATGACACGTGATTCTCATTTTAAAATTAGCTTTGCTGGGGTTTCTTCTGTTTTGCGGCGATTAGAGGTTGAATAGTTGAGGAGCAATGGTGGCCCAGATGTAACGGCCCGACTTACGTGTCGTCGGGTTCGAACCCAGGCAGACATTACTTTAAAAAAATTATTTCATCACGAGTAATCACGACAGCTCTAAAAACGGCGAAGAAAAACATCGTGAGGAAACCGGTATGTCCTAGAAACAAAAATTCGACAATAAGAACAACATTCCACCAACCCGCAATGTGCCCGCGTGGCCCATTCCCTCTCACAGAGAGGAGACCTGTGTCCCAGCACTGCCAGCAGTCACAACGATAAAATGCTGATGACGAGAGGTTGAAGAATTTATCTTCCAAACAACGAATTTGTCCCTCTGTACACCCACACACAGTATTGTATTGTAATCCATCATTACTATTCTTGTAATGCCATTCTGCGAGACACGAATACGATAAACTCGCTCGCGCATACTAAACAGTAGAAAGGAGAATATACTCGAATCAGGGTAACAGTATATTTGACTAGATTTAGATTTTCGACCTAGTTGTAGTGGTCGTAAGAGCTACTATTGAGTATGTTCTCATATTGGTCCCATTTTAATTTGGTGAAGATCTGATGAAGAACTTCGGAGATACTCGTATACAATATAACTCTTCAATAAATGACGGCAAATCTCTCGGGATTGCTGTAATTGCATGCCTGTTTATTGTTTATACCATTTCATAACATAATATCACGCCAGTACGCTCTAAAGGGGTACGCAGATGTGTACACCTTGGTACAATCTTATTTCACCGGTTATGTTCAAGTTTCATGATATTTGGGTAATCTATTCTGGCATTATAGGTACCTTACTAAGTAACTTGTCTACTTACTTATTTAGATACAACTAAAAAGTGAAAATAAAAATAATTTTTACAAAAAAAAATACTACCGAAAAGAAAGTTATTTTTCACTTTGTAGTGTTTTTATTTGGAAGTCGGTAGGCTTTTTCTGTAAAAAAAGTTTTTTATTTCATTTATATTTGTCAAATTTGTACACTAAGCCTCTGTTGACAACGCAATTTTGAGAATTTTTTGAGGGTTCTAGTGCGTCTATGGGTATCACCGAAAACATATTAGGGGCATAGTATATATCTTTCGTTTACAGTTTATGGAATAACTTTTAAATTGCTCCAATATTGGAGGAGGAAATAGACGAGAGCCAAACCTCCAATTATGACTTTTTACTGAGGATATTCAGTTGGCGCTCTCTACCCATATTTCCTCTTAAGTTATTACCTGTACCGCATACGAGTGTTCCGAGCCGGCATTAAGTTTGGTACTACCTGTACTGTGCAGTAACTCGCGGACTATTCCGGGCCGCCATTAAGCTTGGTTCTATCTGTACTGTGTAGCGAGAGCGACTCGTGGAGTGTTCCGAGCCGCCATTATGTTTGAATCAAACTGTACTAAAGCAAGCTTTGCCCAGTTACATCTATGGAGGTCAGATTATAAAGTTAAAAGTGCTAAATATACCTAAGTAAATACTGAGAATCAAACTAAATTAATAAAAGGTAAAATACTATCAAGGATCTTGGGAAAAATTATGCCCCAATACGTTTTTCCAATTTGTAAACACTAATATGGTTTTTACGTGTTAAATATTCAAAATGGCGCCTAATATGGTTCTTTGGTTTGTGATTTTGCAAGCCGATACAAGGACGGCTATAGTAAGACCTCAATACTATACGACGGTACTAAGAAACCAGTCTTGATTCACCCGACATTGTACTACTTACCGTTTAAGCATATTTATACTTTATTATCATGAAAATAAGGATCATAACAACTGCAAATTGAATTGGTAAAATCATTGGAGTGACGTTATTGGCAAGGTTATCGGAGTGTAAAATTAAAGGATATTGAACTTTACCACATTGGAAAAGAGGCTGTTGAAGACGTAAAAGTGACGTGGTTGTGTTACATCCGTATCAATTTGCTTGAGTGAAACCAGATGTTGGTGTTGCCAGGTTTGAGAAAGTTTGCCTTTTTCGTGGGAAGTTAATTTTATATTTCAGGCAATATAAAATATAGATTTTGTTGGTAATTATGAAGTCAAAAATAAAATAATAAAAGTAAAAAAAACAACACACGCTTTAATAGAAAACCAAATAAAAAAGTAGAAAATAATCTTCAATAAATTTATATTAAAAATAGTGTTATTAACGAAATCAAATATTTTATTGTAAAAAAACGTGGGGTGCTTTATGTTATGTGAAATTATGAAATTATTGTTATGATAAGCTGAACTAGACTGCTATCGCTTAGAGCCACAGCCGAGTTGACCTCTTTTTCTTCTTCCCTTTCCTTTCATCACTCCAAATATTTCTGCGCCAATTCAAGACATTCTCAGCACTCAATTCCTGTAAAAAAGAAATAGGTACCGTGACTTCCTAAATCACTTGCAAATAAAAACTACAACAATTTTACATAATCGAATTAAATTTCCACTATTTATTATCTGTGCTCCAAGCAAATTTAAATTTTAGAACGGCCACACTGAGCACAGCGACATTGTTGTTAGTCTGTGACGTAAACTGACGTCGTGACAACTTGTATTGTGTCGACCCGTATTTTTAATAATAAAAACAAACTTTTACGTGTATTTTGCAAAGAAATTATGTGATGCGCTACAAAATGATTGATTATGTGATCTAGTGAACAGTTTTAGTGTTAGTTTTAAGGTTTTTGGCAGCTAAAAGTGTGTTATTCAATCATTTCATTGGAATTGCTACGTTTGTTCAAGGCGTTAAGGTTTGTTCTGCACTTGTTTGTTTTGTTGAGTTAATTCTTTTTACTGACAAAAGTTTTTAGTTTATAATGAATTGGGTTAGAAACAAGTTTGTTTATTGACCTTTTTGTTGACTGTTTCTTGGAAAAACGATAACGACTCAGATGCTAAATAGATTTTTATACATTACAAAATCTATTTTTTTTTTATAAATCGACACAGAGTCTTATTTCGCAAGTCTTAAGTAGTTATAAGACATGCTAGGTACTTATTCTCAAAGATGGAATACCAAGAAAGCTAAAATTGAATTGTTTACTTTGAATAGTGACTCAGGAGGCAAATGCCTTCGTCCTGATTGGTTGTTTTTATTCTCATCTCATGAATTTTTATTACGGGATAAAAAGTGCTTAGACTGGTGCGTATTTTTAGACCGAATCTATTATAGACCACCTATATTTCTAAATTCTAGTCGTGGTTACAGCCACTAAGCCAACATTTCTGTTGGCCTATCATAATAGTAAGAAACCTTTTTGGTTTCACACGGAAACCAGTTGTTTTATTAATTGTTTACCAATGTTTGTTTTTATTTTATTAGACTCAATGTGCCATATTTTTGTATGTATCTACTGGGATCATAATTGGTATACCTAGTTAACAAAAATATTTATCTCTTATCGGCACGAAAAAATCTGAAGACTTTTCAATGCGCATCGACTAGCATTAGAGTTCTTAGCCGCCATGTAGTTTGAATCTACCTAAACAAAAGTTTCGCTTCTTTATACATATTTAATTAGCCTATGCCATGTCGACTCGTACGCATCGCGACTTAGCGATTAGACATACAATCGCGCTCACGTCACGCGACACGCACGCAGTAAACAATTAAACATTCTATTGTGCTCACCAATTACTATGATCATGATCATCCATCCGTCCAGCCTTCTCCCAACTGTGTTGTGTCGGCTTCCAGTCTAAAATCTGATCTGGCAACACCGCTCCCGCGTCTCTCAAATTATATTTTGAGTTGGATTATTTTTAAAGATATGATAAAAAAAAGTTAATAAAATCAAAATACCCGAATGCTTAAGAAGCGAACTAAAAAGAGTCGGGTTTTTGATTTTATAAAAAAAAAATATTTACAACTTATTGGTTGTAATTTTTTTACGAATAGCTCTTAAAAATATAAGTGGTATACAATTTTGTTATCTCATCTAAAAACCCTTCATTTTTTATATGCCACTCCAAGGGTACGGAAGAATATGAAATTGAGACCCCCACTATATGGCGCCTAAAATCCGTCGTGTTTTTTTTTAACGTTACCTATCTAAGAACACTTGGGCAGTCAAGACGTATCTAACGATGTCTTAATTATAAAAATCCGTCTAGTGGTTTGCAAGATATGAGGAAATAAAGAATATTACATACATACAAATAAACAAGATACGCGCGAAAAACATAACCCTTGCAGTCGGGTAAAATACGCAGCGTTGGAAGTTGGAAGTCGACGGACTTGATTAGGTCCTCAGGAGTTCCTAGGATACGAGTAAGCACAGAGACTATACAAAATGTTATTTTATCAGCGATGAGCCGATGGTGATGGTCGAAACGCCAAAAAAGGGATTGATCACGTGACATTTCTAACTTGCAATGTATGTAAGTGTGTTCGGGTCAAATCTTGCAACTGAATTTTAAACCAGTTATCCTCCATAGATTAATATGAAATTTTGCATACCCGTTTAGTTTGGATGACAAAAGCTAAGTGACGTCATTCTAAATCCAATATGGCGGGCTAGTTATTTTTGTGCACTGCCATGATATGGGTATCAAATTAAAGGGTTTGCTGAGAAAAAGCTTGTTTAAAAAAAAGATTTTTTCAATTATTATCGCGACGCTTTTGTTGATACAATGTCACTTGTCGAGAGCCTCAGGCTCAGTCGATATGGCAACGCTTAGGGAAGGTCTAATGTCCAGCAGTTGACGTCTTCCAGCTGAATTGATGACGACGAAAGGGGGTTGCCACGCCTCTATACCGCCTGTTGAGACTTGTGGCTTCCAGATGCTGAGTTGTGGAGGTCAGATAGGCACAGTGATCTGTATCCAGTTAGACTGGAAGCTGACTTAATAATAGAAACAGACTAGGCAGACGAATTTTACGATTATTGCGTCTGAATGTGAACGTTATTACACAGTATATTTGACCTTTACAACACAATGACTGGGAAGTACCGATGTTCTGTGATGCTCGAGTAGGTATATCGATTGTATGTCAGTTATAAAATGATTATAAGTATGGATGTAAGGTAGGTGCAACTCTGCCTTTCCTTTCAGGGGATACAGGCGTGCTGTTACGAGTATGTATGTAGACACCTCGATGGTCTTAGTGGGCGCACTCGTAAAGCCCTAATTTATTCATTACAAGCTGATCCGACAGACGTTGTCCTATCCCGATACAAAATATTGTGGGATTGGCTACGACAAGATGCTTCTATTATTTACTTTGATTATGGCTCAAGGCGTGCTGAAGTTTCTGCCTACACTCTTGAGCATTTGCGTGAGTCTATGTACCTTTGTCATCATCATCGAGAGCAGTGGTGGCCCAGTGATAACGGTCGTGACTTACAAGTTGTAGGTCGTGGATTCTAACCCAGGCAGCTTTACTTTGTGTAAATTATTACATCACCACTGTTCTCAAAAATGGTGAAGGAAAACATCGTGATGAAACCGGCATGTCTTAGAACAAAAAAATTGAAGACATGTGACATCTATCAACATGCACTGGGCCCGCGTGGTGGATTACGGCCCATTCCCTCTCACAGAGAGGAGGCCTGCACGCACAACGGGCCCAAATGCGAGTCTTAAGTGCGGAAGAGGGGTCCATCTGTCCTATCCATCATCATGATCTTCTTGTCCTCATCCCATCCCATGTAACTTGTGGTCGGCGCAACACGTTTTCTTCTTCCATACCGTCCTGTCCCCCGTCACGCTATCACTGACTCCCTTTTCTTTCATATCATTCCCCACACAATGCATCCTTGTGATGTACGTTTATCAACGTAATAATTAAACCGAGAAGTCGGCATTGCTTGCAGAATTACTCATGCATTACAATTCGAAGTATTAAGAAAACGTCGGCACGCGCAACCTGGTAATATTGCCATAGAACCATAATAAGAACGTATTAACAAGTCTGATAACCTACATAACATCACACCTGTACCAAGATGGTCTAAGCAAAAGTACACTGCATCAAATAATATTTAAAGTTTAAACTATCTGCACACTTCTGCCAGAGGCTTCGCCCGCTTGATAATCAGAAATTAGCCTAAGAGAAAGTACTCCCGGGACAAAAGTATCATATTATATTGATCTTCAAAGTCTAATCTATCTCCATACCAAATTTCATCAAAATTGGTTCAGCGGTTTAGGTATGAAAACATAACAAACAGACTAGAGGTTTTATGTTCCACTGGGATAATATTCGATTCAGTGTTCCCGTCACGTTAGGGTCCACCACAACCAGGGTTATCTGGTACGCACACAACCCGATTCAAATAATGTGGCTTAGAAAGATCGTAAAGTATATTATTCTGTCGTACAAGTTCTATCAACCTTTCTGTGTTCATATTGCACTTGATCTTGCACAAAATGTCGTCCACGCAGATAAAACTTGGATAGCACTAGTTCTCCGTCCCTACCGTGTTCCGTCAGGGACGCTGTCCACACATTTCCGGGTGCCCACCCGGAAATGTGTGGACAGCGTTTCTCCTTTTACAAAACAGTCGCTAGCAATTGCCGCCGATTCATCATGTTTGCTCTGTGCGATCACCAACGAGGCACTCGAAACAAAAATATCTTGAAAAACTCTTAGCGGTTGAAAGAGCGGCCTTGACTCGTTCGATTCTCAGAATCGACAGTAACGGATTGTACCAATTCAACCAATTACAAAATTAAACATCTTTCAATGAGATAATGGTGAAGGAAAACATCGCGAGGAAACCGGTATGTTCCTAGAAACAAAAAAACATAAATCCCTCGTCAATCGGGTAAAAATGGAGCTAACGAGTGGAATTCTCTGCCGGACTCGTGTGTTGCCTGACACAACCTGGGGGTCTTTAAGTCAAGAATAGGTTACTTATAGACAAGCGTGCTTCCCCGTCGACCACATCATCGCTTACCATCAGGTGAGATACCGGTCAAACACAAGCCAATCAGATATGTGACATCCACCACCCCGCACTGTGTCCATGTGATGGTTTATAGCCCACTCCCTCTCACAGAGAGGAGGCCTGTAACCCAGCAGTGAGAACAAACGTCCATTTAGTCTTACTGCGAGTAGAGGAGCTCGTGGCTAAGTAATAACAGCCGCACGTTAAGCAACGCTTGCCGAAGTCGGCCTGTGGATGGGTAACCATCTATTATACTGATGAGACCCTTACGTGCCTCGGAAACGCTGCCGTTAGTCCCGGCTGGCAGTTGTAGATCTTTGACAGTCGTTACGGATAGTCGAATCTAACTCCAGTCTTGCCAAAAGGGTATCGTGTTACCCAGTAACTGGGTTGTGGAGGTCAGATAGACAGTCGCTTCATGTAAAAAAAAGTTAATTAAAAAAAAACAAAACACCCGACTGCTTAAAAATCGAACTAATAAAAAGCTGCTGTGCAGTCGGAGGATACATATTCGCGAGCTGGCTGACCAAAACTAGATGTATCCTCCGACTGCACAGCATGATTTTCTTCTTGTTTACGACTTTTTAATTCGCTTTAACTTCTTTTTATTTATAACTTATTAGTTTTTTTTTTCGAATTAGGTAGGTACATTCAAACATGTGTTATATATTTTTATTATTTCTTAAATCACTTCTTAAAACCCTTTATTTTGACACCCCACATGATGGGTTTGGAAGAAAAAAATAATGGGTTCCCACAAGCCGCAATTTTTCATTTTTTTTAATGTAGCCTGTGACAATCGCAAGGTTAAGAAGAATCGACTGACGAGTACGATAGGAACAAACATGCATACATAGACTGATAAACACATTACCCTCCTTCGGCAGTCGGGTAAATACTGATACTCAGCTGAATCCGGTTAGACTTGAAGCCGACCCCAACAAAGTTGCGAAGAGGCTAGGCGAGTCTAGAATCTAGAACGTAGCTATGTTTAGACTACAAATATGTATGGACGTTTTATCTTGAGGTCATTAGGCCAAAACTGTATGGAGATTAGAGAAACAACAGATGTGTTAACGTCTTGGTATATTTGTAACCAAATCGTTAGCACTAGTAGGTTAAGGAAAACTTCACGATAAATCCTCTTTTGGTCATCTGCACATTTGGGCTGCAAAACCGCGCTTATTGCTACGGAATAAGAGCGCAGTTAACTTTTTGTTATTTATTAGTATAGTCTCGCATTTGACTACTATCTCACCTGATGGTAAACTATGATGGTGGTATCGTATTCCTACTTTTTATCCCGGCAAAGAAGCCTACCCGTTTCTGCGGTATAGGGTAGGGGAGCGAAACTGCGAGTAAAAACTAGTATGAATGTGTTTATTAATCAATCACGGCTGAACGTTGGATGAAACATACGGGTAGACCATCATCTGGATTAGCAAAAAGACGTCGTTGCTGAAAGGGTATCCACTTCTGAACATAGGCACCCAAGGCATCGCCACATTGACCGGTCCCGTACGTCTCATCAGTCCACACAGTGGTCGACCAGGAGGCCTTCAAGCGTTGCCTCGTCCACACAGTGGTCGACCAGGAGGCCTTCAAGCGTTGCCTCGTCCACACAGTGGTCGACCAGGAGGCCTTCAAGCGTTGCCTCGTCCACACAGTGGTCGACCAGGAGGCCTTCAAGCGTTGCCTCGTCCACACAGTGGTCGACCAGGAGGCCTTCAAGCGTTGCCTCGTCCACACAGTGGTCGACCAGGAGACCTTCAAGCGTTGCCTCGTCCACACAGTGGTCGACCAGGAGGCCTTCAAGCGTTGCCTCGTCCACACAGTGGTCGACCAGGAAGCCTTCAAACGTTGCCTCTTCCGGAACGCGGTCGCCACTCCAGAATTTTCCTCACTGCCACTTCAATTTCACAATTCTTCGAGCCACTGAGTGTTGCCCGTGAGAATATACGGGACTGAGACGTGCTCGCTCACAATGGGCCTCATAACGAGGCCTTAAAGTCACCCAAAGGGCAATGGAGAGGGCTCTGCTCGGAGTTTGCGTTAGTTTCGAAGGGGATGACGGGAGCTGAACTCAGTGCGTGCCATCGCCTTCATGTTAGGTTACTTTAGACCCTGCAGACAAAATAGAACCCCGAGCAGCGGGGCTCCGTCGACTTTGTTGCTTAAATAGTAATCGTTCTTATTTATTCTATATTAAAATCAATATCAACATTAAAATAATTAAAAAGACACATTTTATTTCCCTGTCCAATAAGCGATGGGCATTATTCAGAAAGACCGATCAATTTAATTATTTCAATAGTTTTTAGCATATTGTCTACTCTTATTGGGTATTTTTCAAATTATCTGGGCATAATAAATAATGTATTAATTATTTTGTATATAATAAATAATGTATTAATCATTTTGTATGTATTAATCATAATAATATAATATAATGTTTAAGGCGATGATAGCTCAGTGGTAGTGACGTCGGATACCGAGACGAAGGTCGCGGGTTCGAATCCTACAATGAGCTTGAGCTTTCGGTGAAGGAAAACATCGTGAGGAAACCATAGCACAGTGGTAGGGTACTTTGTAGTACCCGCCTGGCTGGCAACCACCCTCAAGTTGAAAATCTGTCGCCAAGCACCTTCCGGTGTGTTCCGACAGCAGCACTTGAGAGCCAGTTCCCTTCTAGGCTTTGTGTGCTTACCACCATCGGCCACATCATCACTGACCACGGTGAGATTGTGGTCAAACACAGGCCTATATAAAGTAAAAAAAAAAAAAAAAAATATACTATAAATCCCAGCAAAACATTATTTTAGGATAATATCGGACATGGGCGAAGCCGCAAGTTAAAGCTACCTCGTTGAATTAATAGGCTTTCAATACCCAAGCCACGTCTTGTTTTTTACACCATTGAATTATTAATCAGCAACGAGGATAAAATCGTGAGAATACGAGAAGCTCTAGACTAGTGACATTCTAGCAACAAAAGCGTCGCGATAGCGATTGGAAAAATGTCAAAAGAATGTCAAGCGCTTTCGAAATGTAACGTGACCTATTGCTTACATTTTGGCATTTCATCACTGATCGAATGACACTGTCTAGTGTAAACACCCCCAGTCCACTCATCAACCACCACCGCTCCAGACCACACTACCACCACCAGTCCTCTCATTAACGCCAGTGTATGTATCGGTGTGTCTTTTTTTTTTTTTTTTTTGGGTGGGAAATCATCCAATGACTTCTCCCGCTCTGGGTGAAGCGGGAGGGCGTGTCAGACTTTTACTGACTAAAACCCACCCGTGTTCCTTCAGTTGTTTGTGCCAGGGCCGCGGTAACACTCTTTCAAATTTATCCGCGACCCAGACAGACATCGGCCCTCTCGGGCCCCGTCAATTTTGCTGACATCTCTTTGAGGCGCGCGTGGAACACTACGCGCCGTCGACTCGGGCCTGGTCCTTATCGGACGGCGAGCTACCCATTACTTGCCGTCCGCAAGCCCGCGCCTACGGTGGCCGGGAATCAGCTTGCGACTCCCGACGCCCAGGGCGTCTCCTGCGGTGACTAGGGGCGCGAGGGAGTCTCCGTTGCGTCTCCCTCACGCGTTCCGCCTCCTCCTTCGCGAGCATTACTGCTTCGCAGAAGGAGGTGACAGCTTCCCATGCCCTCTCGCTCCGTACCATGGCCTGAACCAGTGCCGGCCGCGAGAGGTCGCCACCGCTGATCGCCTCCACGAGGACACGGCGGTGCTCCGCCCAAGCGGGGCAGACCTCCACCGTATGCTCCACCGTGTCCTCCGGGCGATACACACAATGGTGACACCCGGGCGTTTCCTCCCGCCTTATCCGGAACAGAAACCTCCCGAAACAGCCATGTCCGGTGAGGACCTGCGTCAGGCGGAAGGTGAGGACGCCGTGGCGCCTCTCAAGCCACTCCTCAAAGAGGGGCCTTATCGCCGCAATTGTGGCGTGCCCAGCACTGGGTTGCGACAGTCGCTCTCTCCATGTCGCCATGAGATCCTGCCGGAGCTCTGTCCGCCAAGCCGCGATTTGTCGCGGCAGCGGAGTTGTGCCCCGGCGTTTCGCCTCCTCGCGCCACTCCCAAATGTGCGCGAGGACTTTTGCCTCTAGATCCCATGGCAGCAATCCGGCAAGGAGGCTCGCCGCCTCACCGGAGACCGTGCGGTATCCCCGGACCATCCGGATGGCCATGACCCTTTGGGACGCGTTCAGAGAGCGGGCTGGTCTCCGCCTCATGGAACCCGCCCACACCGGTGCGCCGTAAAGGGCCATGGACCGCACGACCCCCGCGTAGAGCCTCCGGCAGGAGGCGTTTGGACCCCCTAGATTGGGCAGGAGTCGCTTGAGAGCAGCCCCATCTGTGTATGTCTATACACCGAGCAAGCGTGGTGAAAAATGCTCGTCCTTCCAGTAAGAGTCAGTCTGCCTAGCCTCTTGCCGACTATGTTGTGGTCCGCTTGTATAACTTAACGTAATAACTTGGTAAACCCCTTTGGCAAGGTAGATTTCTATACCTGTAACGACTATAAAAGATAAATTACAGCCCAGATAGCTTAATGTGCTTTTCAAAGCTCTTCGAACACACTCGGTATGTAATGGTTGATCACCGCAGGCTAATAATTATTTCGTAACGTATCTTTTGCAAGAGCAAAACGATCGGAATTCCCTGCAGTGTAGGTATGGTAGGTCAAGGGCGGATCCAGGATTTTTTTTCTGGGAGGGGCACAAGGAGCGGACAGGCAAAAAAATCAACAATAACTGTCAGAAATAAATTTGAAGTATCATACTTCATGTTTATTTCTACAAGTTCAAGTATGTACAGGAAGGGTTATGAAAGACAAGAGTTTCACTCATGTTCTTTCTGTTCATCATCATCATATCAGCTGAAAGATTTCCACTGGTAGACATAGGCCTCCCCCAAGCGTCGCCACATTGATCGGTCCCGTGCGTCCCGCATCCAGCGGATGCCCGCAACCTTCACCAGGTTTTTGGTCCATCTGGTGGGAGGCCTTCCAACGCAACGTCTTCCGGTTCGCGGTCGCCACTCCAAAACTTTTCTGCCCCATCGGCCATCTGTTCTGCGAGTAATGTGCCCTGCCCACTGCCACTTATGTGTGGCAATTCTTCGGGCTATGTCGGTAACCCTGGTTCTCTTGCAGATCTCTACATTTCTGATTCAATCACGCAAGGACGGTTACCTATCATAAGTTCGAACAACATTTGACCGAATTTCATTTCACCTAAAACTTTTCAACTATTATCGCTTCGTTTTTTTTTTACTTCATCGAAGTCACGTCTGCAACTGTCTCAGTTATTATCAATTCGATTTTTTTCGTTACTCCAACGTTTTACTTGGTCGAAAAACTTTTTACCGAAGTTACACTTAGCCGAAATAACATTAGTCCGAAATATTTTTATTTAATCGCATATCAAAATAATAAGTGAAAAAAAAACAGTGGGCGAATACAAATGTTTAAAACAGCGACCTGTAAAAAAGAATGACGACGGAGCCCCGCTCCGCGGGGCTCCTATTTCTGTCTGCAGGGTCTAAAGTAACCTAACACGAAGGAGATGACGGGAGCTAAGTTCGCTCGCTTTGCTCGCTCACTTCACCTCCCGTCATTCCCTTCGAACCTAACCTATCCGTGTCGGGGTGCCCTAAATTCCCGAGCTCGCTTCGCTCGCTCTTGGACAAATTCTTTGAAGTAATTAATTAATAAAAATGTCTAAGGCATGACAGCTATTAATAAATCATTTGCATGAAAACACAGACAAGGATGCGTGAAATCGATTTTGCAGCGATTCGTTTTTGTCACTTAATTTTGTAGCATGTTGTGATTAACTTTTATGACACTATTTCAATTTTAAATTGAAAATGCTACTAAGTAACCGGCTATATATTTGTGACTAAATAATATTCCTTAACATGTTGTTTCGGTTTGGTGAAAATATGGCAAATGAAAAAAGTTCAAAAGAGGCTTCAGCCAATAGCAAAAAGTTATTTTGTAAATCGGCGAAATGTAGTTCGGTAAAATAATACATATGCCACATGATACTTCGATGATCTGAAAATATATCAAATAATGCTTAAAGCAAAAAAGACATCGGTCAATTGTTTTCGGTAAAATGAAATTCGTCCAAAAAATATTCGGAAAAGTGATCGGTTCCCCGCAAGGACACCTCGAGGCTGGCCCTCTTCATTGCCCTTTGGGTGACTGTAAGATTTCTGATGAGGCCCATTGTGAGCGACCACGTCTCAGAGCCATAAGTTCTTCTAGAGACACTGCGGTAAGTTTGACGATAAGAAACCGCGCAGCTTCCCGAATGCTGCCCCGCCGAGTAGGATTCGACGGTGGACCTCTTTCTCGAGATTGGGCCTGCCCAACTGGACCGTTTGTCCCAGGTAGACATGGTCGTCCACGACTTCGGCTGTGAAGCCGCCGATCTTGATAGGAGTGGGTGCGACATGATCGCTCAACATCACCTTGGTTTGTCCATGTTCATTTTTGGACCCATTCTTTCGGAAGCTCTACTGAGGTCATCGAGCGTTGTATTGGGGTCCTCCATGACAGCTTTATCATCGGCGAATCGGCCTCTCCAGTCCTCGTCAGATAGAACCTTGAAGACATCCTTCAGTGCAGTGGTGAATAGTTTCTTTCTGTTATTTTATTCATATATTTTAACAACTCTGTAATTTGATTTCCTTCTAAGTATGTACTGTGATGGAATCTCCACAGTACACAAAATACCGTCTGGGGGGGGCACGTGCCCCCGTGCCCCCCCCCCCTAAATCCGCCCTTGTGGTAGGTCCTATACAATCGTTTGCTAATCGCTCGCTGTTTGTCAAATGCATCGCTATCGTTTTGCTCTTGAAAAGGATACGTAATAAGTTGCGTGGAGAAATGCTCATGCATACTGCACTACCACGGGGAGATAGTGCAGTTATGTGGGACTCTAACCCACTAAAACTCCACGGTGTCCTCCTGTGCCGCTTATGGCGGGAGCACGGGTACGCGTTAGCACTCACCGCGAACCCGTCGCGGCTGTCCGTCACCGGACCCTCCTCGGGGGAGTCCCCCCATCACCGGCGCACCAGACGCACCACACTGCACGCCGTGACCACCCTAGGGACCAATCAGCACATGGGCGCCAGACGACCCCGTGTATGGCACCCTTGTTCCCCCTGTGACGGGTCAAGGTCAATGGCCCCGCCACCTACCATTGTTCGGCCGCAGGGGATAGGGAGAGCGGCTAACGCAATACCGACACTCCTCCTCCCCTGCGGCCCCACCGCGTCCGCCATCAGACGGTGGCGACCCCGTCCGGGCCGCGGAAGGTAGGGAGAGCGGCGCACCGCAATACCGGCACTCCTCTCCCACCGCGGCCTCCAACCCTCAGCCGCGACATCGTATGGGACCTGGGAATCTCCATAAGACATCGCGGCCCGCCTACTAGTTGGCCGCTACGTCGTCGGCTTAATCGGCAAAAGCCCTGACGAGCGGCCCCTCCTCGGGTTCCTCTTCGCTTCACCGTGGGTGACCAAGCCACGGTTACTGAGCCCCCCCGCATCGACAAAGCGGGAACCCACCGGGGGGGATACGTAATAAGCCTGCCGGTCAATCGTCAACTGACTCACTTCGGCAAGCTATGCAATGCATGCATGCGTTTTCTTGTCTGATCGTATTCAAACTCAGTTGTCATTTGCAAAGCTTATAGTCCACTATAAGCTTAGCAACCACTAAATATCAGCGCTGTGTTGTGGGACCCCACGGCACAGCATTATGCTGAGTGGAGGCCGTCTTGCCACAACCACGACATGCATCTGCTTTTATTTATACTTTTCAGTTTTCAAAACCTACTACCACAGTTCTTGTTCTTGTAATGTAATGTTTGTATTTCGTTTTGTGGAAATGAAGAATGTCACTAATCACTTGCACGTGCACTTCACGTGCACACTAAGCACTTCAGTACTTAGGCACATGCATAGCCCGCGTCAATTTAATAAGCGAATATGTAGGAGGGTCCTACGTTTATTAAATTGGTGCATTTATTTGTCTTGATTTGTTCCTTCATCATCATCATCAATAATTTTGAATTAGTAAGACTACTCTATTTCTATTTACCCAGGGTTAAAAGGTCATTAGGTCATATGAAAGTCACTTTGCCAGTCAGTTCAAAAACCACATATTATATCTGCAGAACTCATATGTATTTCTTAGAAAAAAAAAATGTAAAGTCTGCCTCATTGTTGTAGTGATCGCATGCGCTACTGTTCAGTATGAGGCCCTGGGTTCGGTTCCCATGTCAGACAAACATTTTATTTCTCAGTAACAGTCCGGAGTCCGGCTTTGTGCCCGATTGCTGGCAATAAACTCGCCCTCTATCATATAGGATTTTAACTGGTGAAATGTGGCTCCACTATAGGTGCCTTTTTAGGGTTCCGTACCATGTGAGTGACAGCAATCGGGCTCCGTTTGGACCCTGCGTCAAAACGGAGCCCTATTGCTGTCACTCACATGTCCGTCGTCTGTCACACAGGCACGGACAGGTTTTACAGACAAACGGTTGGAGCTACAGTCTCCAAGTTTGCATAGTATAAGCATCTTGTTAACTCAAAGCCATACAAATTGTCAAAAAGTATTTTTAAATGTTTTTAAGGGGGGTCTCATAAGAGAAAGGGGGAGCGTAAAAAAAATTTGATGATATTGAACTACGAACTTGAAATTTGGTTATAATGTTTTTTATTACGTATATTTTACTAACAAATACAGGTCCCGTCACGTAAAAAGAACGCTGGCCTTGAATCTGCGCAGTGAACGATTTATCGATCAAACTGGTGGTATGAAGGGTGCGCGACGGGGGAATGCTCCGCCCAGCGTTGCCAGAAGGTTACATTTCTTACATTTTTCGTAACTTTTGATCCCCTCGCTTAACATGTAAGTAATTTTTATATTTAAGGCAATTTTCGTAACTTTTGAGAACAACGAGATTTGTAATACTAGATTTTTATTGCAAACAGTTCACGAGCATCCAAATTGAACGACATATTCAGAGATGGCTCTGAATGAAACGCGCCATGACAAAATGAAACATATTCTGCATTAATTAAAGGTTAATTTTGCTTGAGCGCGTGCGCGTACTTTTCCTACTTCGCAAGTTCGCGCGGTTTCGAAGGATATTTTTCAGAAACCTCGGCCCAAATACTTGCAAAATTGGTCATTTTGAGAATTGGACATTTTAGGAATTAGACGTTTGGGAATTGGACATTTCGGAAATTGGACATTTTGTAAGTTGGGCATTTCGGGAATTGGACATTTTGAAACCGCTGGACATTTTGGGAATTGGACATTCTGAACCTGAACGACGAAAAAGTGCCAGCACAAAAACCAAAAGCCCAGGAGCAGTCATCTAGTCATCTTGTGGCTGAAACCAGCAGAACGACAGGTGAAACTACATTCTACTATCAGATGTTAGTTAGTTCAGTTAATATACAGTCGGGAAAAAGAAATAAATATATGAAATAAATTAAACTAGAGTCCGTTTTATCATAAGATTAAATACACCATATCCACCATAAGATTAAATAAACCACATCATAGATTCCTTTATATTCCACCATTTTGCTGACATCAATTTGGCTCCGACTTAAAAACAAGAAAAAAAAGATGTAACATTTGCAGCAAAAATGTAACATTTCAGGAAATTAAACGTAACTTTTGACTTAAGGGCCCTGGCAACACTGGCTCCGCCAGTGTTTCTGTGCGCGCACGCCCGCACGCTATTGGTTCGTCAGTTGAACCATGCTTCCCGCGCAGAGATCACGCTTCGTTCGCTGCCAAAATACAGTCGCACACACAACTTTCTTTGCACGACGATTGTTTAAAAAAATGAAGGAATGAAAATTGATTAATTGATTTTTTTATTTTATTTATTATTGATGATAGTATCTATTATTTTATGAAGAAAGAAGTTGAGAAAGGAGCAGTTGATAATTTATAATGATAAGATATTTATAATAATAAGATCGAAATAAAAAATAATGCTCAAGTAAACATTATCTAATTTAAATCCTTTTTTAGAAGTGATTACTTCTAAAGTACTAAGTAGCTAGAAAGTACCTATTATGATTCTACAATAAAACTCTTATATTATATAACAATATCCTAGTATTTTAGAACGCGACAGTACCCATGCGCAGACACATCCCCTCCACTGTCGCTCAGCGTTCTTTTTACGTGACGGGATCTGTACCAATATAATGATACATCGCTTTGAAATTACTTAATTTTTCCTATTACAACCAACTTAACTTTGCGGTTTGGTACGGAACCCTAAATGTGTGAAATCGGATACGCACTTGTCCGGTTTTTTTATTGTTTACTAGCACTTCGCCCGCGACTTCGTTCGCGTGATCCGTGTTTTATCCTACAGATGATTTTCTAATAAAAAGTTTCATACAAACTTTTATCCCCTATTTCACCCCCTTAGGGGTTGAATTTTGCAAAATTCTTCATTAGTGGATGCTTACGTCATAAGAGGAATACGTGTGCGAAATTTTAAGTTTCTAGCCCTAAGGGTTTGGCCTGTGCGTTGATACATCAGTCAATCACTTTTGCCTTTTATATATATAGATAGATAGCAGCGACCCGACAACCCCTGGCAGGGCTGTGTGGTCACTAGATTATATGCTTGCGTTTGATCACTATCTCGTCTAATGGTATGCGCGATGTGGTCAACGGTGAAGCACGCTTGCCTAACCTTGACTGAAATACCCCCAGGTTGTAGCTATCAGGAAACACAGATTCCGGCAGAGAATTCCACTCCCTCCAAATGTTATGTTAAGATCGATTTAAATACCTAATTCTATTCAAAGGTATTATACGATGACTAACGGTTTAAAAAAATATAACGGAATTCCTAACAAGAATTAGATTGACATAAATTGAGTGCAATTTGAAAGTCTAATGTTTGCAACGGAGCTCATTTTCATTCCCTCTTCCAATACGTCATTCATGCATGACTTTTTCTATGCGTCATGCTCATGATATTTAAAAGCCACAGATCACATATTCATAAAAGATAGCTTGGTCTCTGCGACAGCTGTCAGTATCAATACAGTAACAATAGCGCTTGACAGGCTAACAATAACGTTACGTTAAAGCATACGTCAGTTTGACATAATATGTCGCAGAGATCAAGCTATATTTTATGAAGTATAGAGATGACTTTTCTAGAGACATATTATCTATAGACCTACACTCTGGTGCGTGTTGACAATGCCACCTAAAATCAAAATATTTTTGATTCAACTAAAAACTTATATAGGTACTTTTGAATTGTCAAACAAAATATGAATCTAGTGGCACATTCGCAAGCGTCAGTAGGTCTATGGAGAAGAATGTGCAAGATACTCGGACACTCTTTTCCATCTGTTTTTAATTCAATTATTTGGTTACATTATTCTTGTTGGAAATAAAATTATTCATTAATTTTTATTTTTTTTAAACGAGACTTTTTTCGTATTTTTCTCATCAAGCCTTTCATTTGATACCCTTAACATGGCAGTGCATAAAAAATAACTAGTCCGACATCATGGGCCGTCCGCCATATTTGATTTAGCTAGTCCGACATCATGGGCCGTCCGCCATATTTGATTTAGAATGACGTCAGATAGCTAACCATGCATTGTCATCCAAACTAAACATGTATGCAAAATTTAATCTTTATCGGTGGATAACTGCTTTAAAATTCAGTTGCAAGATTTGACCCGAACTCACTTAACACATACATACATACACTGCAAGTTAAATAAAAGCTTTTAAAATACATATGTGAGAGCGATGTAAAAAGAAGTGCATGTAAAAAAAAGCAACTAGAGTAAAACAAACAATTCAAAAATAAAATAAGAACGTAATTAAGAAGCAGTTAAGTTATGACCTATCCAAAAAGACGGCGCCCGTTCACGAACATGCCGCATGGATTGGCACTACTCAGCTCAACCATCATGAAGGGAACCGAATGATCCAATACATGTGCCACCATCAGAGAGACATTAGAGAGAGCATGACGCACTCAACTGCCAGGACACAAGGGCACTTAGCGGTGCTCTACAAGTTGTGCATTCTAATAATAATACCAGCCTGTAACTGTCCCACTGCAGGGCAAACGCCTCTCTCATACAGAGAAAGGCACATTAACCACCAAGGCTTGCTCAAGGCGGGTTGGCGATTTCATACATTTTTCTTGACCACCATGTACCGATGGCGCACCGCCGTACGTCTTGTAGTCCGATGATGAAACAGACTAACAATTAATCCAGGTTTCCTCACGATGGTTTCCTTCACCGTTGCCAGTGATGTCTAAGATAAACTTAAAAATACTTTTTTACTTCATAATATGATACTTCATCATCATCATCATATCAGCCGAAAGACGTCCGCTACTGGACATAGGCAGGCCTCCCCCAAGCGTCGCCATATTGACCGGTCCCGTTCGTCTCGCAACCTGCGGATCCCCGCAACCTTCACCAGGTCATCGGTCCACCTAGTGGGGGGCCTTCCAACGCAACGTCTTCCGATTCGCGGTCGCCTCTCCAGAACCTTTCTGCCCCATCGGCCATCCGTTCTGCGAGCAATGTGCCCTGCCCACTGCCACTTAAGTTTGGCAACTCTTCGGGCTATGTCGGTAACACTGGTTCTCTTGCGGATCTCTACATTTCTGATTCGATCACGCAAGGAAACTCCGAGCATAGCCCTCTCCATTGCCCTTTGAGTGACTGTAAGCTTTCTTATGAGCCATATGACATCACTGGCAACACACACTGGTCATAGACTTTCGTCTTTGAAACACTGTGGTAAGTTGGACGAGAAGATACCGCGCAACTTCCCGAACGCTGAACAGCGGAGTCGGATTCGATGGTTGACCTCTTTCTCGAAGTTGGCCCTACTCAACTCAACACATATATATGTATGATACTTGCCCGGATCTAAACCCACGACCTCCAAGCACGGGAGGTCTCAGCAGCTGAGCCACCACGACAGTCGATTCTTGGGTAATTAAAGTAGGTAAAATGATTCGTATCGAAATTCCCCGCAAACGGAGGTCATATGTACCTTCACATATATGTAGCCGTCAGCCGTCGTCGTGTTTGCCGTCATTTATATATTTGACCTTTTTATTCAATATTTATTTTGGGTTTTCCATTACCTACCTTTACCAATATTATTACCGACTTCAAAAATAGGAGGTTATCAGTTCGACACGTATTGTATTTGTGTAACTATACTTCATAAAAGATTGCTTGATCTCTGCGACATATGTCAAACTGACGTATATGTTATTGTTAGCCTGTCAAGCGCTATTGTTACTGTATTGATACTGACGGTTGTCGCAGAGATCAAGCTATCTTTTATGAAGTATAGCTGTGCCCGCGGCTTCGCTCCCGTCAACTGACTGCCTACCCTACCCTACTTACGTTCTTGCCTAGCCTACTTACCTACCTAACAATTTTTTTTCTATGGTCATATCATTCTTTCGCGGAGATTCATAACACCGCCATTCAGAAAATGACTTCAAATGCACAACGCCATCTATCAAATATCGAGTTCAACTGTCCGAGTATCTGAAATGCGTGAGTTGTGTTAATTTTACTTCTTGAACACTTTAAATTCATCTAACTTTTGATAGGGTGAACCAATTGCGATCCAACAAAAACTAAGTAATACTTCAAGTTAGGCACAATTTTTATGTATTAAAGTTAACTACATTGATTTCGTACATTTTACGTGATGCGTTTTTTCGATGTACAAAAACGACTTTTCTACAGATTTATTATGTCTTGATATTGTTGGAATTGCACAATATTCACATATGTTAGCAACTCTGTATGGACTTCTAAACACGTGTGCCAAATTTCATATGTGTGTGTATGTTATGTTTGTCCACGCAATTCTCCGTGCAAGTTTCATCAAAATCGGTTCTGCAGTTTTCACTAGAACTTACGCAGACACAGATTTTCACTAGAACCTTAGAATTAGAAGACTTGAAATTTCTCAGTAGAGTTAGAAGAGATTCGCGTCAGATGAAAGATCATACATACTCGAAGATCATACAATCTGCCTGCCTTTTCCCGACTATGTTGGGTCGGCTTCCAGTCTAACCGGATACAGCTGAGTGCCAGTATTTTACTTGAAGCGACTGCCTATCTGACCTCCATAACCCAGTTACTGGGTAACACGATACACCTTACAAGACTGGTGTCAGAATTCAAGCTTCTGACTACCCGTAACGACTGTCAAAGATCTTAGAAAACCGGGACCAACGGCTTAACGGAGGTACGGAGTGGTCTCGGTATGTTAAGAATGGTCACCCATCTTCGGATCGGCCTCGGCAAGCGTTGCTTAACCTTGAAGATCGACCTGTACGGCTGCAATAATTCAGCCACGAGTTCCTCCTCGTATAGAGCTCTTGAATATCAAACATACTTACATATTTAACGATGCGGCTCCACTATCCTCCAAATCGATGAGTAATACACAGGCCCGCCATGTGGCCGAGTTCTGTGAATCTGTCTTACCTACTATCATCGTCTATATATCTAAATAATAGCTTTTTAATGAATGCTTGATAAAGAGTATACGGTACATAAGTCTGTGTTGGGGGTTTTTTAAATTTTATCTACACTCACAACGTAAGGTTCCAAATATGAATTCATAAAATATTTTATAAACACGTACTGTATATTCGGGTTTGTCCCACATTACCCCGATCCCAGTTGACCACGTCCCTTTAGACCCCGAATACGATAAATATAATTACATTTATTTTTCTCTCGTTTTCAATTTATACGGTCGACATAAAAAGTACTAAAATGTATGTTTTTAAAATACATATAAGACCAATAGTAGTTTATTTGAAATTTTGAACAATGTCGAATCATAGTTTTAATAAAGGTAATGACGTGTGAAAGTGTTTATTATATGCCGGGCATGTCTATGTCTTACAAAGACAAAATAAAAATTCGAGTGTTTGGACCTGCAATAATAAAATAAATATAAAATGTAGTGGTGCAGTGAAATTGGACAGGTGACTTTGTAAATACTCAATTTAAACATGTACCACAATGTGTACGAGATTTTTTCAAAAATGATGTGCTTGTAACAGTCAGCCAATTAAGTGAAGAAGTGTCCATCAATTATGTTCCAATTTTAATAACGATTTTAAAAATATTGTTGGTTTTTTATGTATTTTGAAAAGACTGATTTAAATGTAAAGATTTTTTTTTTTTTACTTTTATTATTAATGTTGATTATTTTTATAGTTGAATTTTGCATCTTTATCTGTATTGTAAAACAAATAGTAAAAGTGAAACCGATTTTGCATGTTAAAATATTATTTTAGAGTTAACTTTTACTATGCTACATTATAAAAAATATTTCCTGAAAGTGAGACTGTTCGTGCGTATTTTTTAAATTATGTTAATGTTCCATGTAGAGTAGGTATTATGATTTTCTGTATTGAAAAAGGAACTATTGTGATAATAGTTAAAAGCTGTGATTGCTCTAGGAGACTCTATATATATTGTATTTTCTTATTATAATATTTACCTTAACCAAGCAAGACTTTATCATTTATTTCTGATCCTTAAATTAAATTATTTATTTAAATTGTATTATTTACTCAAATTATACTACTAGTTAGTATTATAATTTGAGTAAATAATACCTACCATAACATTTTATCTGCTGACGTTACTTTTAAGCTAAAAGGACTTTTGATTGAGTTTCTATAGAATAATAAATTGGGGTCTTGCGGGACGGGGTAAACTGGGATCGGGGTAATGTGGAACTAACCCGTATATTCGTGGATAGGTAAAATTAAATAAAAAATCCTTCGATTTTTAAACAACCGCATCATAAAATAACTTTTTAATTTTTATAGCACACATTTACTTTTTAATTTATTGGCGCTTATGGGCTCATTGAAGTAGTGTCATTGTCTAAGGGGGATTGCGCAATGAAAATCTAAATTGCCCGCCATACCAATTTTTTTTTCTGTTTCCACTTTTGTTTTATTTCAACTGTATGAGTGAAGATAAAATAGTGTATGCAACGGCATATAATTAGGTATTAAAACACTCGCGTGTTATTATTATCACATTCGGCTTCGCCTCATGTGATAAACCCATGCTCGTGTTTTAATAACCTCTATTATATGACCATTGCATAAACTACTATTACTTGTTGTTATAAAACAACAAGATAAATTAAAAAAAACCCCGACATATACACACGAAAAACATGTTACTTCAACATAACCAGTGTACGAATGAGAGTGTACCAGGGTGAACGGTAGGTACACATCTGCGTACCTGTTTAGAGCATAGAGATAGAGCGTGATGGTATGTTATGAAATGATGTAAACAATAAACAGGCATGCGATTGCAGCTATCCCGAGAGATTGGCCGTCATTTATTGAAAAGTTCTTCATCAGATCTGTACCAAATATAAATGGAACCATTTCGGAATAAACTTCATTGGATCAAAAATAAACCGGCCAAGTGTGAGTCGGACTCGCGCACGAAGGGTTCCGTACCATTATCGGAGAAAACTGCAAAAAAAATCACTTTTGTTGTATGGGAGCCCCGCTTAAATATTTATTTTATTCTGTTTTTTGTATTTGTTGTTATAGCGGCAACAGAAATACATCATCTGTGAAAATTTCAACTGTCTAGCTATCGCGGTTCATGAGATACAGCCTGGTGACAGACAGACAGACAGACGGACCGCGGAGTCTCAGTAATAGAGTCCCGTTTTTACCCTTTGGGTACGGAACCCTAAATAAACATCCGAATTGAGAACCTCCTACTTTTTGGGAAGTCGGTAAAACAGATAATTTAACACAAGCTCTTAATTATTATTACTTACACGAGCTCTTCGTTTACTCGTACAGTATATTAAAAGCCTTTTTGCGTAATAGAAATTAATGTATTTCCAGTTAACTTGTATACAAACTGGTTTCATGGATTTCTCCCAGGAAAAAATATGTTCCCAGCAAGATACGTAATAACGACTATGTACGCAGTAACTAAAGCGTATACATACACCAATATTCAAGAGGCTTTTTGAAGGTAGCTTTAAGTTACATATCCCCCACTCAACTCGACTTAGCTGTCATTAAAACGGAAAAATCTCTCAATTAATCTAAAGTCTAAACTCATATCATAAATGCGAAAGTAACCGTTTGTTTGTTTCACGACTAAACGGCCGAACCGATTTAGATCTGGTAGTTTGAGACCCTGGGAAGGATATAGGATAAGTTTTTATCCCGGTAGGGTTTTCTGTTGGTATAAAAAAACACTCATTAAACGGGCGAAGCCGCGGGGAGAAGCTAGTCGTATTTATAATTGTGCGTCAAGCCATTTAGTTAAAACATCACTATGTCAAGTCGCGCAGCAGTCGGAGAGCAGTGATGGCCCAGTGGTATCGGCCGCGAGCCGCGACTAACAAGTTGTATGTCGTGGGTTCAAGCCCAGGCAGGCGCTTAACTTTGTGTAAATTATTTCATCACCACTGCTCTCAAAACGGTGAAGGAAAACATCGTGAGGAAACCGGCATGTCCTAGAACCAAAAATTCGAAGACATGTGACATCCACCAACCCGCACTGGGCCCGCGTGGTGGATTACGGCCCATTCCCTCTCACAGAGAGGAGGCCTGTGTCGCAGCAGTGGGAACATTAATAGGCTGATGATGTGATGTGTGATGTGATGTCAAGTCATTGTCAACTGTCAATGTGTGTAAATTGTTGGTACTTAATCGTGGAAGCAATTAAATGTAGGTTTAATTATGTAAAGAAAGGCCGATGAATTAATTGAAATGAATGACGAGCGGGCATCCGCCGGATGCGAGACACTCGGGGCCGATCGATGTGGCGACACTTGGGAGGCCTATGTCCAGCAGTGGATGTCGAAATGATGATGAGTGGACAAGAGCCAATTAAAGGAAAATCCCCATATCAATTTCCTCTGATATGTTTCGCTGTTATCGCATCGCTTTCTCAAGAACTGGGAAATCCGAGCCGTATTACCTAATTGCGTAATTAATCTAGTGATCAATAAATAGGTCACAATCGCAACTGAACCGAACAGATCCGCAATTACGCAACTAATTTGCGGATAAACCCTGGTGGCTGCAACTTCACAGATAATTATGTTTTTGTAATATTGGCGAGGCTAGGAAATATAAGTTTGTACATGTCATGGTCACAATCATTAGAATTAATATTTGTTTCGGGATATTTACCACGTGTATTTAGATTTTGGTTGAGAGCTCGATATTTCGGCACCGAAGTCATTGCGGGTGGGTGTTATTTACAAGCACACATATCTGTCTACCCTCTTCCTCACTCGTTTTTCACGCAGGATGCCGCTACTACCAGATTTTTCTCACTAGTTACTCGACATTGTTCACGACAGACGAGACGGTGCTCACTGTATCCACTTTTGACACTCGTTCAGTAGTTTTACGACCTTTACATAGTTGAACCACTGGATTCCAGGCTCTCGACAATTGAAACCCGTCGTCCCTATTGAAATTTTTGCACTTGTTTATTTTAATTGCTTCCCGAACCATTCTAGGTATGTAATGGCGTTCAGTCGAGATAACCTGTGGGTCATGTAAATCGAGCCAGTGGTTTGGCCATGATTCGAGAAGATGTTCTGCTATGGCCGATTTTTGGGGATCGTTGTTTTTCACTGCCCTAATGTGTTCTTTGATTCGGCAAGCAACTGTTCGCTTCGTCTGTCCAATATATGATTGCCCACAGCTACAGATAATATTATAAACTCCAGGCTTTTCCAAGGGAAAGTTATCTTTAGGCGAACGCAACATTTGGGATACTTTCTTTAGTTCTCGTGATCATGGTGCTTGTAACGGTGCCGTTATATCGATCTCTCAACCAAAATCTAAATATACATGGTAAATACCAAGAAACAAATATTAATTCTAAGGCTAGGAAATGTCCTACCTTAATTTGGAAAACCACCAAAACCAGAAGGAAACACCCGCTGTGGCGAGGCGGGATGTCTCCCTGTAGGTGCCGCCGCGGGCCAGCACGAGTGTATCGTCGGCGTAGAAAATTATACCGACCGCCCGCAAAGTGGCCCCGCGCAGCACCCAGTCGTAGCCGATGTTCCACAGGGGTGGGCCAAGAACCGACCCCTGCGGAACACCGCACGATATTTCCCTCCTCCCCTCGCCGGCCCTCGTCGGGAAGACGACAGCTCTCCCTCTTTCCAAGGCAGCGTGTTGAATGCATTGCGGATGTCCAATGACACCGCAAACATCACGCCGCCGCCGCCCCGGGAGACCGCCGCCCCGGGAGACCGCCTCCTCGGCGACTCACCCGCGCAACGGCATCCAGGATCGACCGACCCCGGCGGAAACCGAACTGCGCGTCGTCCAGATCCGGATCCATGCACTCGGCCAGGCGAGCAGCGAGCACACGCTCGAAGAGCTTGCTCACCTCGTCGAGCAGCACGATCGGACGGTAGGACGACGGTAGGACGACGGCATTCTGGCCGGGCGCCCGACCTTCGGTAGTAGGACGAGCTTGCCCGTCTACCACCGTTGCGGTAAACGACCCTGCGCCACACATGCCGTGAAGAGCACCTCACCCTCTCGCCGATCTCTTCCAGTGCGATCGCCAGGGCCGTCCCCGGAACACCGCCCGGGCCTGGGGCGGTCCTCTTCATCTTTAGTCTGAGGACGGCCGCCCCAAATTCAGGCTCAGATACCGGCGGTACGGGGATATCGTCCTCGGCAGATCGCGCATTGTAACGGGCCATCGCCGGGGGCACCCAATCTTCTCGTTGCGGGAAGAAGCCAAAAGCCATCACCTCGCCAAGAAAACCCTCGTCCACGCTAGACGTGACGGGGGGAGCCCAGGGCCGCAGCTTCTTCCGGACCACCTTATACGGCCTACCCCAAGGGTCGCACTGACCACCTTATACGGCCTACCCCAAGGGTCGCCCTGACCACCTTATACGGCCTACCCCAAGGGTCGCCCTGACCACCTTATACGGCCTACCCCAAGGGTCACCCTCGAGTGTCCGCAGCCAGTCCTCTCACGCCGCCTTCTTGGCCCGCGCGATTGCCACATGAAATGCTTCGCGTAAAGCCCTGTAAGCGGCATAGGAGGCGCTCTCCTCCTGGGTGTCCCAGATCAGCCGCAAGCGAAACGCATTCGGCGGAGCTCGTCGCTCCAGCAATACACCCGAAGCCGAGGAGGGAGAGGTCCCGCCCTGGGCATCGCCGCATCGCATATGCGACCTAGCGAGGCCCCAAGGCGCCCCGCCTCCTCGTCCACGTCCTGACCAATGTCGGTCCCGGACACCCAGTCCTCGATTATGGCGGCCTCTCTGGCGACCTCCCTGTCGAGCCTCCCCAGCACCCAATCGACTCACCCCGTTGCCGCACGGACGTGTCCTCTGACCCCGTGTTGAGGACGGCCAAGCCCGTGGAGACCGCCCACTCCTCCAGACACTCACCCCGCGCATCCGTCACCGGGGATCCCCACGCCGTAGATTTGGCATTGAAATCCCCAGCGACTAGTACGGGTCTAGGGGCGGCCTACCCAACCAGAGATCCCACCTCCACGAGCATTTGCTCGAAGTAAGCGAGACCCCGGCTAGGCGAAAATTACACCCCTATAACTGTAACGCCACCCACGGCAGCCAGCACGTAGCCTCTAACCCTCGACACATGTCAATGGGCGGGGCGCCAGCGGTAGCCAGGGCGGCGATGGCCACCAATCCCTCCTGGTCCCCGATCATCCCGGGTGGGGACGAAATAGGGCTCGGCGACCACGGCTACTTTAATTCCCCTCTCTACCAGGGACTGGGACAATAGATCCTGGGCCCTGGCAGAGTGGTTAATATTCGCCGCAGTATGGATAGTCCGGACATTTATGGTGCGGTCTCCAATGGCCCCTACGTTGTTGTTGTTGGGCAATGGGTAGGTCCGCCGCCCTTAGCCTTTTTCTTGGCTTTGGCCTGCCTCCCATCGCCCTCGCAGCCCATTCCACCGAGAGGGTGCCCCGCTGGTTTTTCCGCTGCTGCGCAGGTGGCGCAGTTGGACTCACGCGCCCGGTGGCCCGGCTTTCCGCAGCGGAAACAAAGACCGCTGCGGTCCACCTCCAAACCACACTTGCTGGCGACGTGGCCCAGGTTGAGGCACCTGAAACACCTCAGGGGCCTCGTCTCCAGCCCACTTTAAAGGCGGTCGGGCAGCCGAGCCACATCGTGGCCCGGTCGCTGATGACACCGGGCTTGATATCGTCGGCATGGCACCCTCCCTGCGCAGCTAAAGCCGTCACCGCCGCAGGTCATCCAACCCCGACACCAACACGTCCACTCTCTTCGTGGGGCGCGAGATCCTGACCACATCTGCGCTGAGGACCTCTCTGAGCTTGGAGGCTAGAGAGTCTGCCTTTTCAGCGCCCCCATCCCTGTAGATTTAGAGAATGCGGGCGCCGGTGACCGTTGTCCTCATCACGCAGCTTCGCCACCGCCGCCGCCTTTTTGTTCTGGGTTTGCTTCCCAGAGCTGACTGCACCCCGAGCAGCAACCACACTCCACTGTTCCGTCAACAGGGGCGGTGGGGGGCATCCTGCACAGGGCTAAACAGGGGTCGGGGCCGTCTTCTTGCCCTTGCCTTTAACTTTACCCTTAGCCTTTTGGGGCTGGGCTGCGGGCGCAGGCAGAGGCGCCGTGGGTATTGGGTCCATCACTGGGGCAGGGGCCTTCGCCCCCGATTCGGATGACAGAGTCGGAGGTCCTGGGGCCCGCTCGGGTCCAGGGGCCGAGGCCCCCGACCCCGACGGCCGCGGCTGCGACACTGCCACGGCCGCGGCTGCGACACTGCCACTGCCGCGGTCTCATCCTCCGCCTTTTTCTTATCAGCCGCCAGTGGCGGCCGCAATCCCGGCTCTGGTAAGAGGCGGCACTCGATCCCTTCGAGTCGTGCATTCAGCATATTGCTGAATTGCACGACGCTGGACCGAGATATCTCCTCCATCAGCTCCCGAATCGCGTCAGTTGCTACCGCCACCGGCCGGCTGTTTGCTTCCGCCAGCTGAGCCGAAAGCCGATGATTTTCGGCCTCTAGCGGTGCTATCTCCTCGGACACTGTGACGATCTTTCAGCGTCTTGACGCTCGTCCCTTTTAGGTTTCGGGACGTGGTGGCCATCGTCTCCACGATCTTCGCAGCCTCTAACAGCAGATGGTTCAGTGCTGTCAGAGACTGCGCCGTGTCCTCGTCTGGTCCTCGTCTCGTCTGGTCTGGTCTTCGGAAACGAAACTTATTTTTCACTTTATAGTGTTTTGTTTTGGAAGACTTATCTCTTTTTAGTTTTGATACTATCTTCAATACTATTTATAACCAAAGTAAATCTCATGACGATTCCAATACGCCTAAACACGACTAGGATCCATTGTTTTATTTCGGAGTTCCAGTGCTTACCTTCCGGCTTCATCATCAGATCAGTTCGATGTTACCATTTTTATCAGTACCATTTATTTATAAGTATTTGCTTCATCATAGTCGGGTAGCTATTCGATATATCTTATACCCGTGACATACTTAGCATTAAGGAGTTCCATTGGCTATCTGTTGTCTTCTTCATCAGTTACATTTCACCAACAAATGACACTTTCTGAGTGTAAATGATTGCATTGTTGATAAAAATACCAAAATCGCTATATGTATGCCTATAATATTTGAGGAGTTCCCTCGATTTCTCTGGGATGCCATCATCAGATCCTGGTTTTCCTATCATGGGATCATCCCTTGGGATATCTTCTCGCCAGCAAAGCAAAAAAAGAATCATCAAAATCGGGTCATAAACGACGAAGTAATCCGCGAACACACATTAAAAAAAAACCATATATAAGGTCGAATTGAGAAACATCCTTCTTTTTTAAGTCGGTTAAAACAGCAACACTTTTCACGACCCGAGAATCGAACTTATACTCAGCGGTAGCGCTTGCCTATGGATCATTCCCTCTCACATGGACGTCCAGCAGTGAGAACGTTTTACACTGATTATCTATATATATAAAAATGAACCCCTATTGCCCTTGGTCACGGCATCACGCGTGAACGGCTGGACCGATTTCGCTAATTCTGATTATCTATATATATAAAAATGAAACCCTATTTCCCTTGGTCACGGCATCACGCGTGAACGGCTGGACCGATTTCGCTTATTCTTTTTTGTTGTGTTTGTTATTGTTAGGAGAAGGTTCTTATGAAAAAAAAAATGGTACTTAGGTAGGGTAGGTATGTAGGTAGGGTAGGTAGGGTAGGTCGGGTATGGTAGGTAGTGTAGTGTAGGTAGGGTAGATAGGGTAGGGTAGATAGGGTAGGGTAGGGTAGGTAGGGTAGGTAGGGTAGGGTAGGTAGGGTAGGGTAGGTAGGGTAGGGTAGGGTAGGTAGGGTAGGTTAGGTAGGGTAGGTAGGGTAGGGTAGGTAGGGTAGTTAGGTAGGGTAGGTATGGTAGGGTAGGGTTGGAAGGGTAGGGTAGGGAGGGTCGGGTAGGTAGGGTAGATTAATTTTTGGTGTTTTTATGGCAAAACAAAGTTTGCCGGGTCAGCTAGTACTTAATAATTATGTATTGATGATAAATGTTTGATTAGGTACTAGGTAAATAAGAACAGTTTAGTATTTGCCAACAACAATAAAAACTGGGTGTTTTATCTCGAAACCTTTTTGACCGCAAATAAAAAATATTAACCGATATAATTAGTTTTATAACGAAATCATATTTATATTACGTATAGGGAAAACCAATGTTTTTAAGTGTTGTTGACATGTGAAATGTCACGGTCTAATAACCGAATATGCTTCAGGGTCGCTGGTTAAACTGATCTCTCTTACATATACAATACCAAAATACGAGCATTATTAAATAGAATAAAATATTTTACCCACACTCCTCTATAGCAGGCAGAAAGTACAGAACGCCATCTACTGCGATCTTTTCATACTTGTTAACCGACTTACCAAAAAGGAGGAGGTTCTATGTTCGACTTTATGTACGTTTTATTTATGTTTGTTCACCGATATCTCTGTCAATTAAGGACCGATTTTGAAAATTCTTTTTTTGTTTGAAAGAGTATGTTTTCAAATTGGTCCCATTTTAATTTGGTGAAGATCTGATGAAGAACTTCGGAGATATACAACAGAACTCTTCAATAAATAACGGCAAATCTCTCGGGATTGCTGTAATCGCATGTCTGTTTATTGTTTATACCATTTCATAACATAACATCACTCCAGTACGCTCTAAAGGGGTACGCAGATGTGTACAGTTCACCTTGATACACACTTATTTGATCGGTTATGTTCAGTTTTATGATATTCGGGTAATCTATTCTGGCATTATAGGTACCTTACTTAACTACTTGCCTATTAGGTATAACTTAAAAGAGAAAAAAAAAAACTATTTACTAAAAAATACTACAGACTTCCAAATAAGAAAACTACAAAGTAAAAAATTTCGTTATTTTTGGAAGTCGGTGTCCATAACGCAAAAAATTGGTAACTACCAAAGACACCGACTAAAAAACATTTTTATTGTAAAATACTACAGACTTCCAAAGTCGGTAGTATTTTTTAGTAAAATGGTTTTTTTATTTTGCTTACATATTTTGTTTATAAGTCGTGGTGGCCCAGTGGCTAAGATCTTGCCTCTTTTCCTTGAGGTCGTGGGTTCGGTTCCCGGAAAGTACTAAGTATGTAATTTCTAGTTTTTCTTGGACATCGCTGACAGCGGTGCAGGTAACATTGTGAGGAAACCTGGACTTAGTAGTTTGTGCTCCATTGGTTTAATTGCTGCAAGGCGTCACATCTAGCTAGATACACGCACGTCGGTTACGAGTACTGCACACCTGGCCTTTCTGAAGAATATCACCAATAAGATCTTTATATGTCCTTCTTGGCGTTTCCTCTCTTGTATTATGCATCGTCGCTACCCGCAACCTTCTTGTATCTTAAACAAAAGGGATAGATGACCAAGCGAGAAAACGACGTTTCCTAAAAATTAAACCTAACTAGATCGATTTATCACCCCCGAAACCCCCTGCATACTAAATTTCATGAAAATCGTTGGAGCCGTTCCTGAGATTCAGATTATATATATACAAGAAATGCTCGTTTAAAGGTCCAGTGACTTTGCCCGCTTGATAGTCGGTAATCATCTGCCTTTCCATTCCAGGAGTATGTGATGCCAAATCACATACTCCCGGAATATAAAAAGTATCCCATGTCTTTCTCTCCAAAGTCCAATTTATATCTAAACCAATTTTTTTTTTGCAAAAAAGTACTACCGACTTCCAAATAAGAAAATTACAAAGTGAACAATAACTTTATTTTTGGAAGTCGGTGTCTTTGGTAGGTACCATTATTTTGCGTTATGGATACCAACTTCCAAAAGTAAAGTTATTTTTCACTTTGTAGTTTTCTTATTTGGAAGTCGGTAGTATTTATTTCTCTGCAAATTTTTAAATTTTTCGACTTTTTAGTTGTACCTACCTAGGTACCACTAATGCCAGAATAGATTACCCGAATATCATGAAACTAAACATAACCCGTGAAATGAGAGTGTACCAAGGTGAACTGTACACATCTGCGTACCCCTTTAGAGCGTACTGGCCGTGATATTATGTTATGAAATGGTATAAACAATAAACAGACATGCGATTGCAGCAATTCCGAGAGATTTGCCGTTATTTATTGAAGAGTTCTGTTGTATATCTAAGAATTTCTTCATCAGATCTTCACCAAATTAAAATGGGACCAATTTCGGAACATACTCTTTCAAACAAAAAAGTAATTTTCAAATTCCGTTCCACAATTGACGGAGATATCGGTGAACATACAAAAAAAAAACATAAAGAACCTCTAATAACTTTTTCAAAAGCAAAACGCTTAAAAGTGTAAAATAACTTTCGTTTCATAAGTCGGTGTCTTTGGTATAGTCCTCGCCAAACTTCTTGGCCGCCCTGAAGTAGGCTACAACGGCTGCGCAGTAGTAATCTCATACAAAAACAGCACCGTTTCGTGCCTCGCGCATCCGGTGAACCAATTTCAGGGCGGCCAAGAAGTTTGGTGAGAACAATACCTATCTCTAGTTTTTTATCATTTTTTGACACAGATTTCTGAAACAAAAGTTATTTTGCACTTTTTAGCGTTTTGCTTTTGAAGTCGGTTTATTTTTTTGTGAAAGCGTATTTATCTTTTTAGTTTTACAGACTATCACTGAAATTTTGCAAGCTCTATAGTAAAGGATTGACAAAATACCCATAATAACTCAATTTATACGTTCGTGCTGTTTGACGCTTTGGAGTTCGGTTGTATGGTCCATATCTTGAAAACTGCTTGACCGACTGATTAAACTTGCACTATGACCTATGTTGAGAGATACTCAATCCAAGACAAAAAGAATGATCACGATCCGATAAGTATTTTCGGATAAATGCGTGGACAAACATACATATAAACACACATAGGTATTCTTATGAAATTTGGAACACGTGTTTAGAAGTCCACCCAGAGTAACATATGTAAATATTGTGCCATGACAAAAATATTACATGCATACGTGTCGAATTGATTACCTTCTTTTTATGAAGTCGGTTTTTTTTTTCAAAATAAGTTCAGCCATATAGGCGTGAAAACAACAAATAGTAATTACACATACGAAAGTTTGTGAGGATGGGCGATGGATGGATATTTGATTTTGTTACTCATTCGTGCAAAAATGACCGAACTGATTCTGATGAAACTTTACAGTAAAATAGACTGATAAACACATTACCCTCCTTCGGCAGTCGGGTAAATAGCTAATACACCCTTAAAGGGTTTGAAAGGGGAGTGCAAGTTTGTATGGTGTACTAATGCTACGCAGACGAAGTGGCGGGTAAAAGCTAGTAGGCTATATTTACAAAGAAGTACTAAATAAACGCGGGTGGATTCACGGACGGCATCTAGTTAATTATAAACCTAATTTAAAAAAATGCGCTATTCTAATTGCTCGTTGCTCATGTGTGTTATTATCATAATAACATATTTAATTACAGGGTAATTATTTAAAACAGATCACATTAAATAAATGCGTCTGCTGGGTAAAACCAAAGTTACTGATAAGGCCTTGCCGGACGAGTGATAACAGGACATACAATGTACATAACATGCACACACAATTGACTAAAACTGTGGTTACAGGATTTTTGTTTTATAAAAATAGATAACGCGTGAAACGAGCATATCACCGGTAGTTTCAAATGCGCCCCTATATCAGAGAAACTAACCAAAAGCCGACTCAAATGGTAAGGTCACGAGATGCTAAGAGACGAGGAACATATTGTAGGGAAGATAACATCGCAACTACCTGAACACAAGAGAGGTGGAGGACGACCTCCGGCCACGTGGTGGACTAGCATGACGAAACTCCTATTGGAGGCAGAATTGCCCGACCCGACAACCAAGGATAGGCTCTCCTAAAGTGGCATACTGCTAGGAAGAAGAACAGGATGATGAAATACCAACGAGACCGTCGTTGGTCTAGTGGTCGTTCGATTCTCGGTTAGGGCAAAATGTTATTGGGTTTTTCCCTACGAAATTTATCTAACTCCATGAAGAATACAGGCATGAAGTATTTTAAATGTAAAGAGATGGTCAGTTTGTTATGTACTCGTGATGAGAAAGGCGTTTGACACGATTACCGTTCCCATCCTACTAGAAAACTCTCGACACAGAGTTACAGTTATTTAATGTATTAAAATCTTTCTTACTTGACGATCTCCATCAATCCGTGTAGGTGTAGGTAACAGATAAAAGCAATCATCTGCCAGTTACTCATGGAGTTCCACACGGTGACATACTAGGACCTACATTATTTGTCGTTTGTATTAACTACTCTTTTTTCCTGTGGCTTCGCTCTCGTGTCCTAGCCTCCAGAATCACGCATTTTAAGGCAAAGAGAGAAACCTATCGCACACAGCAATAATGTAACTTTCCATCGGTGAAAGATTGTGAACAGATCAGTAATTCTTTGAAATTTTAAAACTACAATAATCGTTCCAATGTCAAAAAGAAACAGGACGAGTAGCAAAAATCATCACGACATTGATTCGTCATAGAGATTTGTCGGATGAGATCCGGGAGAGACCAAAAAATGTTTAAGTCCAGAAAAAGAGTACGCGTGTCTGATATTAGATTATCATACATTATGACGAGATTCGTCAATGTTTTGATACTCTTACGCTCAAGTAGTCCATATCACACGCAGACGCGGTCTAGATGCCGAGCAGAGCGGTAGTGTTCGTAAACTCTGTATTTATTTACTTTGTAGTGTTTTATCTTGAGTTTAATAGAAAATAAGTGTATTGAAATTAGTGTATTGTTTTCTAGCTTTTATATTTGAATTTTTTGGTGTTCCTACGTACCGTACGTGTAGTTTTAATGTAAGTGGGTTTTAAATTGTTTTTTAGTGATAAATAAATGTAAAATTGTGTATGTTGTTGTTATCAAGCTAGTGTTCAGTAGATAAGACTAATTATAATATTATTGTTTCGATTTCTGACCTCTCGTGTTTGGTATAAAATTCCTGGTATAATTGTCAAAATAATATTTTTCTCTATTTGGGAAACATCGCCTGCCTTTTTCCAACTTCGTTCGATCGGCTTTCTGTGTAACCGGATGCAGCGACATACTAGTATTTTACAAGGGGGGCTGATGTCTATACTGAAAATCAATGTTAGAGCGGTTACGCACTGCATCCTGAACTTAAATCACGGACTTGGATTGGATGTAGTGCGTAACCGCCTTTAAGCCTTTTCCCATCTATAGTAGACCGCAACAATATAGTTGAAAAAAAAACCCGACTCGCAAAGCAAAATACCAAAAAGTGAAAAAAAAAATTGAACACAGGAAAAGGATGGTCGGTTTAATTTTTTGTTAAAAAGGTTTTTATTTTCCTCTATTTAGTATTGGTAGGTAACTTCAATTAACATTTATAGCCAAAGAACTTACATCTCATGACGATTCCAATAAGCCCAAACACGACCAGGATACATTGTTTTTTTTTATTTCGAAGTTCCAGTGGCCTCAGTTAAGTTCACTTCACCAAATGATACCTTCTTCTTCTTCTTTTCGTGTGAGGTGTGGCCACCTCTGGTGTCAGAGTTAATTAAGCCGCCTCTGGAAAACCCCACAGGCCTCTGACTTGGCTATTACAGACTTACATTAAGTATATAAGTCCAGGTTTCCTCACGATGTTTTCCTTCACCGTTGCCTGTGATGTCCAAGATAAACTTAGAAAGTACATATGAATTTGAAAAAGTCACATTGGTACCTGCCCGGATTTGAACCTACGACCTCAAGCACGAGAGGCGAGGTCTTAGCCACTGAGCCACCACGACATTTACCATGATACCTTCTGAAAGCAAATGATTGCATTATTGAAGAAAATACCAAAATCGCTATATGTATGCCTATCATATTTGAGGAGTTCCCTGAATTTCTCTAGGATCCCATCATCAGATCCTGGTTTCCTTATCATTGTACCACCCTTGGGATATCTCCTTTCCAACAAAAAAAAGAATCATTAAAAACGGTTCAGAAACGACGAAGTTATCCGCGAACATACATAAAAAAATATAACGGCCGAATTGAGAGACCTCCTTTACGGTTAAAAATAACATTCGTTTCTGAAGTCGGAATATTAGGTTATTGTTTTTCGTTTCCGACTCGATTTCCATGGGATCCCTTCATCAGATTCTAATTTAGTAACAATGTGACCACATCGAGAGTACCTATACCCAATCAAAAACCATTTAAAATCCATAAATGACGGCAAAATCGGTGAACATACACAAAAAAAATGCAAACAATCGAATATAGAAACTTCTCTTTTTTTTTTGTCAGTTAAAAAGGCTTGGTAGGTTAGCATGTGTGATCGTGGTGGCATCTCATCATGTATTACTCAAGGATAAGAACATACTCAAAAGAAAACATGAAATAAACATATAACGTCTCATGAAAGTTTCAAAAGTTATGCTAAAAACCTTTGTGTTTTCTGCAGACGAAATCGCTGAAATTGTGTGACCGTAAAACTACTGGATTTATTCGTTTATTTGGACAATGGTAATGACACCGATAACAGTGGAGAATGCACAGCCATGAATATAACTGGATGACGCGAAAGTGTGTACTTCGCGTGTCAAAAAGGGAGAAAAGTGCGACAATGCCCTTCTTTTGAGTTGTTTCATTCAGCGAATTAGCGTTATGGGCACCGGACTTCAACCGAAATCTAGACAAATACCTAATTGTGCCGCATTAAGCTGAAAAAACTTGGCTCGACAATTAAAACATTTGCTTTCATCGATAAAGTTTTTAAAATGTGTGTGAAAAAGTGGAGCGCTTGGTTTTCATACATTATTCTTAGTGAAGACTTGTAATTAATTGGCTGACTGCCAAATTAACAGTTCTTGGTCTGTTAGTTTTATCTAGTCATCTAAGTTATCTAAAATAGGTATATGTTTAGGCTCGCCCGCTATCACATGGGACTTAAAAATTCCTGGTCTGCCTAACCCGGCGGGGAAACGTGATATTATTTATACTAATATTATAAAGATGTAAAGTTTGTGAGGTTGTAGGGGGTAATCTCTGGATCTACTGAACCATCATCTTCCTGCCCTTGACCCATGTTACTTGGGGTCGGCGCAACACGTTTTGCTCTTCCATACCGTCCTGTCCCCCGTCACGCTATTACTGACTCCCTTTTCTTTCATATCACTCGTCACACAGTCCATCCATCCACATTTATATTCATGACTTTTTTAGTAACATGCGTTTCATCCCTCCTTATCACATGACCATACCAGGACAAACGGTTTCCTTTCTACTTTTCTGTCACTGGCGTCACTTTCAAACTTCCTCTAATATGCTCATTTCTCACTTTATCCATTCTCGTCACTCCGCACATCTATCTCAACATTCTCATCTCTGCTACATGCAATCTCTTTTCATCCATCTTTTCCACAGCCCAACAGGCCACACAGGTCTAACAGATTTAGAAAATTCTTTCACCAGTAGAAAGCTACATTATTCCTGAGTGACATAGGTTATTTTTTTAATCCCGAAATCGAGTCATGTGGGATGGGCCACGCGAGCGAAGCCGCGGGGAACAGCTAGTGTTTAATACTTATCTGTCCACATGTGTTGTTGTGCTACGTTTTATCATTGCACATGGCTATAATTAAATATGTTATTATCTTTTATTATTGTTCATACTATGTGCACTTTATTGCAAATCAAAACCACAGGACAGTACAGAAGATCGACTTCATACAACGAGTGGAAACTGTGTTGAAGTAATAACAGCCGCACTGAGAACGAATCTCGGCATGTTAAGACGATCACCCATGCACCAAGGACACCAACTGACCTAAGCGAGCGTTGCTTAAAGAACACAAAATTCAAACATAATCGACTTATAATAATAATGTTCACAGCTTCCTTTCTGTGAGAGGGCCGTATTCCAACACGCGGACTCAGTGCGGGGTGGTGAATAATAAACACTATTTAAAATAAACCGGTAAAGAAACACAAAACACATAATTTTTCTTGCTCACAATTTTCCTCTGAAAAACCAAAACAGCATTTTGCATTCACAAAATTTCTTAGAAAAACACTTATTTCATTATGCATTGCCCAAAACTTCTTTGGTATTTATCACCGGATGCAGTATCGAGCTGAATATTAATAAGTCAGATACATTCAACAAAACTTCAGAATTATTATTACGAGTACAAGTCCCTATAACTTTGCTTTCGTATGTCCGGCAACTAGTAATCATTTTTCAAGCAGTTCCTGGCTTCCGATGAAGCTGAAACTTGAACTAGAAATAAATGGTACTATTGAGCTTGTCTCATGATGGAGCTGGAAGGTGGTCATAGCAACTCCTCAATCACACAAGATAGCACCATCGTGTTTGGGCTCATTGTGTGTGTATTGACAAGCAATATTATATTCCGTACTTTTTAGTCCATTAAAAATTGTTTTAAAAATATTGTATTTTTAAATAAATATATAATTTTATAAAGAGGTTGTTTGCTATTAATAATGAGTACTCTGGAAGTACTGATCCGTTTCCAGAATTATTTCACTGGTACACTGTCTTTATGAGAGCAGTGGTGGCCCAGTGGTAACAGCAGTTTTGTGCGTATGGTTGGTTGTCGGTAATTATATTAGATGATTATATTCAAGATAAGAATGCTTGGAAACATGCTGGTCCTGCTCCAAACTGGTTAATTTGTATTATATTCATAATTATAGTAACGCTTTATTTTTATTAAAAAAAAATAAAAAATGACTCGCACACTGTTCCGTTGTTGTTGAATTAGGTAATTTTGCTGTGTTTGTAATATTTGTAACTTCGTGAGAACCATGTTCCTATTTGTCAAGTGAAGGAATTTACCTGTTAGTGCTTGTAATACTTTATAACTATCTGTAGTATAGTTGTGATAGGTGCATCGTCCTCACGTATATGAAATTATTAATCATCATCATCATATCAGCCGAAAGACGTCCACTGCTGGACATAGGCCTCCCCCAAGCGTCGCCACATTGACCGGTCCCGTTCGTCTCGCAACCAGCGGATCCCCGCTGTAATTACGAAATTATTAATGTATGTACTTTAATATTGTAAAACACTTACTTTTTTAAAAGAGTAAGTATGTTTTGTGAATTCTTCTCCATAACAAGCTACTTTTCCAATGCACGGTTGAATCAATTTAAATTACTTGTAAATTTTAATTCTTCACGTTCAAAAGTGCCGCTTAATGGCCTAGTTGAAATAAACACATTTGACTTTGACTTACCGGAAAACCTGCTTCAATCATTGTAGTGGTCATAAGCGCTAATTCTGAGCATGTCTTGGGTCTGATTCCCGGTCAGGCAAAGTGTTATTAGGTTTTTCCGTTCGGAATGTCTCAGTAGCAGCCTGGAGTCTGGACATGTGCCCGGTTGATGGCTTGCCCTGTTACAACCAATCTGCCTTTTCCTAACTATGTTGGGGTCGGCTTCTAATCTAACCGGAATCAGCTGAATACTAGTATCATGAAGAGACTGACTGCTTATCTGACCTCCGCAACCCAGTAAATGGGTAACAGGATACCCCTTGATTAAGACTGTGTAAAAATAAGGTAAATGAAATTAAAGCCAGAGTTATGTCTAGATCTTGTATTCACAATCGAAAGCAACAAATAATTGGCAGTGGCTTATATGGACAATCCCACTGCTTGCATGGCTTGATTGGAGGGGAAACGTCAATATGGCGGCTTGACTTTGGCAGGCTCGGCGGGCATTGGTTGGTCGCACGTAGGCTGGCGTCACATCCGTTACAACTGGCTGACAGATTTCCTGGCTCCTGGCTTTCCGTAACGAATGTCAAAGATCTGCAAAATACAGTCAGGCAAACAACAGCTTAACGTGCTATCCGAGGCACGGAGGAATCTCATCTCGGCATGTTAACATGGTCACCCATGCACGGACCGATCTCGGATCGTCCCTTGCGGCCTTAATATTCTCCTAATAAGGCACAGCAAAGACTTAAATTTGTCCCTAGTCGAGTTTTAAGTTATTCATGCTTGTGTGTCATACGTTTTTTTGCAGAATTTACATTCAATTATTCCAATGAATAATGGAATTACTGATGTCTGCATTTACAGTGAATATTTGAACCTCGGATCATTTCATTGATTCGCGTGTCAAATGTATATACCAAATTTCATAAAAATCGGTTCAGCAGTTTAATCGTGAAAAGGTAATCGAATTGCATAATAACTCCATTCCGCATTAGTGGACAGTGATTTGATAATTTGTTTCAAAATTCATATATATTTACGCGGAGCGGGGCCGCGGGGATGAGAAACAGAGCAGTGAGGCGGAGCGGAGAAGCGGAGCGGAGAAACGGAGCGGAGAAACGGAGAGGAGAAACGAGTGCAACCGAGCTCCGCGTATGAAAAAACACAGCGGACCGCTTCTCCACTCCGCTTCTCCGCTCCACTTCTCCGCTCCGATGGAATGACACAGTCCGAAACTCCGCTCCGCTACTTCACTCCGCTCAAGTGGACAGGCAGTTTAAGACAATGAAGGGATTCCATTGGTGGATATTGTCATATCGCATCGCTTCGCAGACGTATTATGTACGTCTTTGGTGGAAAAGCACCTGATAGGCCATATGTTATCGGACAGTGCCTGCCTAGCCTTTTTCAATCTATGTTGCGGATGCAGCTGACCGAGCGTACCAGTGTTTTACATGGAGCGACTGCCTATCTGACCTCCACAACCCAGTAACTGGGTAACACGATACCTCGTGCCTAGACTGGTGTCAGATTGTATGGCTGCTGACAACCCGTAGCGACAGTCAAAGATGTTCGAATGACAGTGATTCAACCCAACCGAACCGTCACGGATATTGAGCTCAAAATTGTGTACTTGACCTCCGAGACTGAAGTATCTGTTAAATAGTAACTTCTTTAATCTGTGGCGATATAAATATAAATCAAATCTTTTTTTTTCTTCTCTAATGTTTTTCTGACAGAGACATCAACTTGATGTACTTGAGTCGATTAACAAACGGGCCAAGAGGCTTATCGGCAACGATGCACTCGTCGCCTCAAAGCTTTGAACATCGACGCCAAATTGCCAGTCTGTCGGTTTTTTATCGGTTACATTTCGGGGAGTGTGCGATGGAGCTGCACAATTCGATTCCGCCTAGCCCTTTCCATCACCGGACAATAAGACGTACGGCAGTACGCCACCGGTACATCGTGGACATCCGACCCATACGTACAAAGCGTTTTGCGAATACTTTCATTGTACGCACAGCTAAGGAGTGGAATTCCCTGCCGGACTCTTTGTTTCCTGATAGCTACAACCTTGGGGTCTTTAAGTCTCTAGTGAATAGGTTAATACTAGGCAAGCGTGCTTCACCGTCGACCACATCAAGTGGTCAATAGCGAGCATATCGAAATAAAAAAAATCCTAATTTCCATTTCAAATAAAATTAGTTAACAGAACACCAATTCTCATCATTCTGAAATCAAGCCAATCTACTTTAAAATAAAGCTTACATTTAAATAAATGCTTATATTTGGGTGTTTTATCACTATTTTTTTGGCTTATCACTTGGGTTTTTTTGAACATCCACAATATTGATAGAATTTTTATTTTAATATTATATTTGGGGTTAGGTCGTGATAAGATATATTTCGTTCATAACATCACGCAGATTTTAAAGTAGGTATTATTATTATTAATCCATTTATTTAAGGCGACAGGGCACAAAACAACACACAGAACAAAATAACTTGAACCTAAACATACATAATCAAACAAGCTGTTAGTAACAATACAAACTTATACCTATGTTAGTAGCACAATAACAAAAGATACAATTCGAACAATATTTAAAATTCACATCATCATTGCTTCAGCATTCCAGCTGAAATACTGGAGCAACGATTCATATGAACACAGTCCAGCCTGTCAGCAATCATGCTCAGGCTGCTGTTGGAGCTGGCCCGCATCATGCGCACTAAGGATGTACTTTTTTACACATCAATGCATAAAAGCAATCGAAGCGCATTGCCGCAAACATCCCTGACGCCTTACAGAAACCAGGCAGCCCCATCAGCACCCTGAAAGCATTATTATACTGAATTTTTGCGGCAAATGAACCCGCAGGCTACAGGTGCAAAACGAGGTACAGAAGGCCCTAAACAGTCTTCTTTACCCGCAGAAGCACGTGAAAATCTGCGGGCAATCATATTCGCTCTGACCGACAGCGCCCTCCGCTCTGACCGACAGCGCCCTCCGCTCTGACCGACAGCGCCCTCCGCACTGACCGACAGCGCCCTCCGCACTGACCGACAGCGCCCTCCGCACTGACCGACAGCGCCCTCCGCTCTGACCGACAGCGCCCTCCGCTCTGACCGACAGCGCCCTCCGCTCTGACCGACAGCGCCCTCCGCTCTGACCGACAGCGCCCTCCGCTCTGACCGACAGCGCCCTCCGCTCTGACCGACAGCGCCCTCCGCTCTGACCGACAGCGCCCTCCGCTCTGACCGACAGCGCCCTCCGCTCTGACCGACAGCGCCTTCCGCTCTGACCGACAGCGCCCTCCGCTCTGACCGACAGCGCCCTCCGCTCTGACCGACAGCGCCCTCCGCTCTCTCTCAATGTCGTCATGACACTAGCGGCGGTATAAAGGAACGCTCTAAGTTAAGCAACGTTTGCCGATGTCGGACCGTGGATGGTTTAGTTACCCTATCTAAATATTACACACCGAGATCCCTCCGTGCGTCGGCAAGCACGTGAAGCCTTTTTGGCCTTGAATGTCATTTGTAAAACTTCGACAGTCATTACGGGAAGTCAGAAGAACACTGGTAAGCCAGTGGTAACGGCTGTGACTTACAAGCTGTAGGTCGTGGGTTCGAACCAGGCAGGCGCTTTTGTGTAAATTATTTCATCACCACTGCTCTCAAAACGGTGAAGGAAAACATCGTGAGGGAACGGGAACCGGCATGTCCTAGAACCAAAAAATCTAAGACAGCCTGCGTGGTGGATTATGGCCCATTCCCTCCCTCTCACAGAGAGGATGCCTGTGTCCCAGCAGTGGGAACATTAAAAGGCTGATAATGACGGGAAGTAAGCTAGAGAATTGCCAAGGCGTATCGTGTTATTCAGTCCCTGTATTATTGAAGTCAGTTAGGCAGTCGCTCCATGTATAGAACTTGGTACTCAGCTGCATCCGGTTATCGAATGGAAGCCGGCCCCAACATAGTTGTCATTCATAAACTCACGCCTTTTCCCATGCGGGTAAGCAGAAACTACAAAATGCCACCTGTTACGATCTTTACTCCTTTTTTTGCTATAATAAATAGACACATGTACCTAATAAATTTGCTTACTGTAAAATTCTTGCTCAATTTTGCACAGCGGTCACAAAAGACAGGCTTTAAATATTTCTAGCCAATAGTCACTTCACAATAAATTTGGCACGTTTGCTAGCCCCTCAAGAGAGTGACGAATTAAACACATAAGGCGTTCTTATCAGAGATAAGAGGAAATGTTGTATCCTTGCAAATAAGAGGAAGTTATGACTCGAGGGTGTTTGACTGGATTTAGTTATTAAATTTCTCGGTAAAAAGATAAGCCTAAAAATATATGTGTAGTTATAATTCAAATTGAATATACTCGTATTGCATCCATACTCATAATAGTATTTCGAGATGTAACGCACCGGATCAACTCAGGTTAGATGGAATGGCGACAGTTCACAGGAACAACTTGCGACCCACGGATGCCCCTCAAGTTATAGGGCAATATTTACAAGTCCATGATTAGACCTGTCGTACCATATGGATCAGAATGTTGGGCTGAGAAAAAGATGAATGAAAAGAGATTGCATGTAGCAGAGATGACAATGTTGAGATGGATGTGCGGAGTGACGAGAATGGTTAAAGTGAGAATTGAGTATATTATGGGCAGTTTGAATGTGGCGCCAGTGACAGAAAAGTTGAAAGGAAACCGTTTGTCCTGGTATGGTCATGTGATGAGCAGGGATGAAACACATGATACTATAATACTCAACGGATCTTTGTGTCTCTGAATTGCCTGCAAGAACCTGCGCAGTAGCTATTTGTGTCAATATTGAAAGTGAAGATAGCATTGTATAACTGTCTCTTTCACTCGCTTACGTTTGTCGCATCATCCTGTCTCGCTTACTCTATGCAGTTAAACTGTTTCTTGCGCAATAGTTTACAGAACCAACTTCAGACACACAAAGATCCGCTGTGAATATTATAAAAGTGATATGATTATAATTGTGAATGGATGGAGAAGGAGGGGAGGAGAAGCCAAAGGAAAGATGGATGGACTGAGTGAGGTGTGATATGAAAGATAAGGGAATCAGTGATAGCGAGACGGGGGACATGGGATAAGGGCAGGCAGAAGAAGATTGGCACCTGAGTGATCCCTTTCTTCCACTTACGTTTGTATGTTATAGTTTACGTAGAATCTAATGTTTACTATTTATAATATGTCGGATCATGTCATGATTTGTTTACTTAAAATGATACACAAGTACCTGGTTTGGTACTGGGTGGAGTCTAGGTGGTATGGTGTCGATATTGTTCATTGTAGAGCGACAGTGATCGTTCGAACATGGCCGTGGCAACATGCTGGCCTGGGAACAGCCTGTGTTTCCTTTTAAGCCCAGAGTATTACTTAGTATCATGGTGATAGTACCCTGTAACGAATTAAAACTGTGTAGAAGTTACAGGTGATATTTTTCTAGTTTTCCCGTATCCCAAATTTTGCGCCCACGACTAATCTATCACCGGTATGTCACTAAGTAGGTCAAATCATGATCCTATATACTTGGATCTGACAAATATTTCAAAAAAAGAAGATGTTGTTTTAAAATCTATGTAGTCAGAAACATTTTATAACTAACGCACAATACGCACAAAACGTTTTAAAAATCTTTAATTGTGGGTATAGCTAAGAACTGGAATTCCATACCGGAGTATGTGTATCCTGGTAGCTACAACCTGGGGGTCTTAAAGTCTCTAGTGAATAGGTTACTTCTAGACAAGCGTGATACACCGTCGACCAGATCATCGCTTACCATCAGGTGAGATAGTGGTCCAACGCAAGACTATCAATAATAATGTCGAACATAGAACCTCCTCCTTTTTGGTAAGTCGGTTAAAAACAAGAATGATGTGAATGATGCGAAGACACTATGGCGTTTCTGTCTTGTGACATGTTTAGGGATTTGAAATGACATCACAAATTTTCAAATTCAAATTCATCACGACTGTGATGTGGGAGTCTTTAAGTCAAGAGTGAATAGGTTACTTCTAGGCAAGCCTCCTTCATCTTCGATCACATCATCGCTTACTATCAGGTGTGGTCAGCAAGCATAATAAAAAAAAGACGTGTGGCACTCAGGGACTGCCGCGGTAAAGCTATTGCATAGCATTTTTTATCAACTTATGCAATTATAATTACTTATTTATTTTTTATATATGCTAAATCTCAATTAAAAAATGTTCATCCATCAGTTGTAAAAACTTCTTTTGCCACGCGAAATTCAACCTCCAAATTACAAAAATACAAATATCTCGGAAACAACTAGTACACTATATACTAGTGAACTAGTATATGTGCCGAGCCCTCAGGACACAGGACACCTTCTCCGGAGCCCCCCCATCTAAATTAAAACTTTAACATACACGTCATTATTCATCCATCAGTTGTAAAAACTTCTTTTGCCAAGCGAAATTCAACCTCCATATTACAAAAACACAAATAACTCGGAAACGGAGCGAGATAGCCCGATTTTGAGGCCGACCTACATACACTAGTATACTAGTGTGCTGAGGCCCCAGGACACCTCCTCCAGATCCCCCCCCATAATTTTAATTCGAGCATAATTATACATTATCATACAGTCAGCAAGAATAAAAACTTCTTTGTCAAGTTCACCCTTATTACCACTGGCATAAAGCCACTTTTAATTGCCACGCAAAAGTGACCCGTATTCTTAGGGGCATAAGGTCGTTTTCTTTGAATACCAATATTATTAAACGCCAGACGTACAAAATCCTCCATCACAGGACGACCCGAGCCGACACTTTTCTCGAACCGACCTCAAGCCGCCACCAAGAACCGGCGACCAAATCATAAAAACTAAAACGTCCCATATCTTGGAAACGGCTGGAGCCTAGCTCAATTCTATGAAAAATTTTGCCCCACTGCCCCGCTTGACTTCAGGCCGGAGAACAAGATAGCATAACCGGGGGGGGGGGGTTAACTCTTTACCTTCCCACCCGCAAATTTTTTTTTTGCTTTAGCCTAAAAATATCAAAATTAAACTTCTATAGAATCGCGCAACAAACCCCTCCTGCCCCTGCCCCCTCACCCGCTCACACACTAGGAATCCATTGTCCGCTTTCGGAGCAGCTCGGGGTGTCAGGTTTTTTTTCGTTACGGAATTTCTTGATTCGGTTGCCGCACTCAATCGGTCGCCGCGCTCAAAACCCCCCAAATAAAAGCTATGCAATAGCTTAAAAAGTTAATTAAAAAAATCAAAAAATCATATTTGCGAGATGGCTGACCAAAACCAGACGTATCCTTCGACTGCACAGCATGATTTTCTCCTTGTTTACGTCTTTTTAGTTCGTTTTTCAAGCAGTCTGGCTTTTTGATTTTTTTAATAACTTTTTTTATTTGTAACTTTTAAGTTATTTTTTTTCGAATAAGATACATTTAAACATATAAGTATTATATATTTTGATACCCCACACGATAGGTACGGAAGAAAAAAAAATTAGGCCCTCACAATATGGCGCCGCTATTTTCCTATATTCCAATTTGAATGTAGCCAGTGACACTCGCATGGTTAAGACGAATCCATTGACGTAAGAACCATTAAAATCGGCCCAAGCGTTTGGTCTCTAGAACGCCACATAGGAACATACATACATTATGATCACATCAGAATGATAAACACATTACCCTCCTTCGGCAGTCGGGTAAAAAAGAAACTTTTTCAAAGTTCACCCACATTTCATGGAAATCCCCCAATAACACTTTTCTGTCCTGGGAATCGAATTCATGCTCAGCAGTACCGTTAGCGATCACTAATTAGACTAACAAGCCAGAATTACTTAATTTTAGGGCTCCGTTCTTCTTTATAACGTGTTCGGTAGATATGGCTGCTCTTCTGTTCAAAAACATCCCATTCTGTTGAGCAAAAGTAAAAATACCTTGCTCCAGTCGTATTTAATTTTAGCTTCTTATTGCTTCTCGTATAAACATACCAAGCCGTTATTTAGTTGTTTATCTTGGCAAGCAGCGCCTGAAAGAAATATATTCACTTTGATTTAATGTGCTTTGTGAACATGTTGGTGTACAAGACGAGATATCGAGGAGAATTCCCTACCAGAGACAGTGTTTCCTAATCTATATACACGGCAGTGAGTCAGCAAACTTCGCGAAGCAAAACGGCAAAACACCAGCAACTGGTTATACGAACCATTTCGGTCCACTTCCGACCCATCATAACTTCATATTTATTAGACCTAGGCCCGCTAGACACGATGTGTTCAAAATTTGAAACTAGTGAGTCTATTAGAAGAACCCAGTGAGTGAGTCAATATCAGTGATGAAAATAAGGAATTTTGACTTCCAATCATTCTTAAACTACAAGTTCAAATTGAATGTTATTCAGGATTATGCCTAGTTGTATTATGTTTTCTTAGTCACTGAAAATTCAGGCTTCTAGCTTTATCGACAACGAAGTTACAGGGGGGTCTAGAATGTCCTGAATGGCTTCGAGAAAAGGATGGTACGGCTGTGCCTTTGTTTGCTCAACTTGTCGGTGGCACGGCAGTATGTGTGAATGAATCATTCATAATTTTTGCCGAAGGAAGTCCACTGCTGAACATGGGCCTCCCCAAGTGTTGCCAACTCGATCGGTCCTGTTCGTCCTGCATCCAGGGGATTCCCACAGCGCACACGAAGTCATCGGTCCACCGCGTGAGAATAAATAAATAAATAATAAATAATATTTTCTGTCTTTGCAGATATGTCTGGCCCAAACTAACACTATGCGTCTCCTACTCCTGGCGGTGAGTCTGTCCGTGTCCTGGGCAGACGTGCCCTGCCCGGACCAATGCGTCTGCGTCACCGGGGATGAGCTGGAGTACTACTGCGGCAAAGTCAACTTAAAAGCAAGGATCAATGAGTATGCCAACATCGAGTGCAAGGTTAGTACTGTGAGGAGTGATGCACTTCTTATTTATTTATTCATTGCAATTACTTTTTGCACTAACAATGTGACCCAACACGCGCAGAAAGTCAATCTTATATAAATAAAAATGAATCGCCGAAATGTATAACTGCGTCAGGGTTGCCAACCGTACGAGGTTCCTCGTACAAATACGAGATTTGTGGTCTTCCGTACGAGGTACGAGGACACTATCAACCTCGTACAATTATGTACGAGATTTTGATAATATGGCCATACGAACATTTTATAAACGATAAAAGTAAAAACTAGTGCAATGTATCAAACTTGTAGGAACTTCTTACACCAAAAATTTAATTGCCGCATTACGCGATGATCTTGGCATGACAACCGATAAATTATACGGCAGAAAAAAAAGATGACAGTGAGGATGTTCCTGAAATCCTGACATAATATTTGGAGAGGGGATGTAAACTTAAATTACCTTGCAAATTTTCGTAATAATATAGACACAATAGTTTTTTGTGATTTGACTTAAGTAATAATAAAGACAAAGTGATGTTTTATTTAGTAGGAAACTTGCAATAGTTTATTTCATTGAGTAAAAAACCCTAAATCCAGTAATACAATGTGCCTTAATTTTGGTTTCAGCACGTTTTCGATGTATAATAAATGTACGAGGTTTGAAAGTCAAAATACGAGATTTTTTGCTGAAATGTACGAGGGATTTTCTTTTACGGTTGGCAACCCTGAACTGCGTAACGACTGGCCCAAATTTGAAAATTATTTCTTTTATTTTTTTTATTTATTGTTTTTGATAGTGTCACAACAAGATTAGTACAAAAGATATTTTTTTCATCTTACGGAAATATTTTATAAATCTCTTAATATGAAGTGTACTCAATAATTACGCATTGTTAAATTTCCAGAGCACAAACTTCACGTGCGCCGACCTGCCGGTCATCAATGTCGCGAACAACCTGACGCTCCAGTCCCTCATGATCAAGGGCTGCCTGCCCTCCATCCTGCCCTGCATCAACACGTTACTGCAGACTCCCTCCGTCTCGTTCGTGAGCGTGACTGACGGGCTCGCACCTCTGACCAGCGAGCATGTGGCGAACTTGGGAGATGTGAAGTCTATTAGGATTGTTAAAGGTAAGAGAGGTTTGGAAAAGGACGGGTGGGGTTAAGTGAAGCCGACGTTAGTGAGGTTTGGAATTGGATTGGTAGGGTTAAGCAAATGTTAGTGCGGTTTAGAAAAGGATGGGTGGGGTTAAGTGAAGCCGACGTTAGTGAGGTTTGGAATTGGATTGGTAGGGTTAAGCAAATGTTAATGCGGTTTAGAAAAGGATGGGTGGGGTTAAGTGAAGCCGACGTTAGTGAGGTTTGGAATTGGATTGGTTAATTGGATGTTAATGTTTGTTGAGGTTTAGAAAAGAATGGGTGGGGTTATGCAGCTGTTAGTGACGTCGGGATTTGAATAGATAGGTAATTTATCCTAATTGTATGTGTTAATGACTACTTGCTTTATCTAGTGTGCCCTCAGTCAGGAAGCGCTTAAGCCGAAACGTTTTCACCTAACTAGTCCATTATAATGTAAAGGCTGTTATGCAGTGTGAGCAACATGTTAGTAACATTAATATATAAGTTGTTTTATCATTTTTGGAAATGTATTGTTATTGATGTCGTCTGAAGTGGAAATGTTCAATATTTTACAAGAGAAGACTTAATTGTCTGACTGTCAAATTTACTGTTCTTGGACTGTTTGTTTTTAGCTGTATGTCTTCCACATTATCTAAATAAATAAAATGTCTCTAATTCCAGGTCCTGAAAAATCCATCCCGTCATCAGTGATCCAGGCCTTACCAAGCCTCCATACACTCCGGATCACGGGCACCCAGCTCAGTCTGGAAGCCAACGCCTTCATGAACGCATCCCACATCGAGTACCTGGAGCTGTCTGATGGAGTCACTGGTGACATACCTGAGGACGCCTTCCAGGGCCTGACAAACTTGAAAACCTTGAATATGTGGGAGAACGACATGACTGAGATTGGGGTTAACTCTCTTAGAGGTAAGGTCTTGAAATCTTTATCCGCAACGGAAAAAGCAGTGTAGTTGAGCAGTGGAGGCCCAGTGGCAACGGCCGCGATGAGCAGTGGAGGCCCAGTGGCACCGGCCGCGACTTACAAGTTGTCGGTCGTGAGTTAGGTGCTTTACTTTTTGTAATTTATTTCATAACTGCTGCTCTCAAAACGGTGAAGGAAAATATCGTGAGGAAACCGCCACGTCCTATAGGTAACCAAAAATTCGAAGACATGTGACATCCACCAACCCGCCTCTCACAGAGAGGCCTGTGTGGGTCACAGGCCTCCTCTCTGTGTCAGTGAGAACAATAAAAAAATGCTGATGATGATGAAGAATGGAAAAAGATGTGTCTGTGGCATCATAGTTCCTAAACGGGTGAACCGATTTTTTTGATTCAGTATTTCTTTTCGTACGCGCATTGGGGGCCGCGATAAGTAAATTTAATAAAAACAAAATATAATAATTTGCACCCTACATTTTTGCCTGATCTCTTTATGTCCAATTTCGTTCATCCACCGACGGTGTAACTGCCTCGTTGCTCGAGTGGCCGCAGGCGCTTCTGCTGAGCAAGAGATCCTGGGTTCGATTCCCATGGTCGCGCATTGTGTTATAGGGTTTTTCTGAATGTGGGTGCACCTCTGTAATATGTATGTTATTTTCTGTCTTCCAGGCCTAGACTCTTTACACTCGCTCTCGGTGGATTCCACCCACATCTCTCGCATAGCGTCCGGTGCGCTGGCCCACGTGCCTCGACTGCAGACCCTGCTACTGAAACGCAACCAGATCGCAGAGTTGCCGCCTGGTCTGCTGTACAACCTCACGGAGCTGGAGAATGTAAGTGTATACAAATACCAGCTTGATGTGCTTGAGTCGCTTGAAAAACAGGTCAAGAGGCTCATCGGCTATGAAGCACTGAGGTCTTAGACAAATATTATTCTATCATCGAAAGCGTTTACGTGTTCAATCCCTTTTTTGGCGTTTCGGCGTGCCGATGTCGAATGACCTCTGTTCGAAGAAAAATCGAGGGCGAGTCACGGCCTCTCGGTTTTTAATCAGTTACATTTAGGGAAGCGTGCTTAGATAAAGTACCTATAGATTAAGCCTTAAAATGAGCTTGATTGATAGAGCGAGATGGCTAATTGGCAGCTCCATGTAAATAATAAGGACAAAAGATTATTTTTTGTCTTTGTCACCATGTCCGGCCGGTTTCTGTTGTTTGTCAAACTCTAATATAATAGCAGGTTTGACAAACAAACTCGGTTTTGTTTGATTTTCTGTGATTTTGTGGTATTATGTGTTAATTGAGACAAGGAATTTGGGTTATTTATAGATAATATGTGTCAGTGCGATGGTGGCTTGTAGTGTTCTTGTTCTTGTTGTAACACCAGAACTAACTATTGCTGTCTCATGTGCGGCCACGCAAGAGCTTTATCTATAGGTACTTTATCTAAGGAAGCATGCGATGGAATACGCACAATTAGATTCCGCCTAGTCCATTTCATCATCGGACTACCAAGACGTACGGCGATGCACCATCGGTACATGTTGGACAGCCCAACCATACGCACTTAACGTTTTGGGATTTTTTTTATTGTGCGTTCAGCTAAGGACTGGCATTCCCTGCCGTTGTCTGTTTCCCGATAGCTACAAACCTCGTTACTTCTAGGTAAGTGTGCTTCACTTTCGACCACAATCATCATTTTAGGGTTCCGTACCCAAAGTTCGCGACCCTATTACTAAGACTCCGCGTTTGTCTGTCCGTCTGTCTCCAGGCTGTATCTCATGAACCGTGATACCTAGACAGTTGAAATTTTCACAGATGATGTATTTCTGTTGCCGCTATAACAACAAATACTAAAATCAGTATAAAATAAATATTAAAGGGGGCTCCCATACAACAAACGTGATATTTCTGCCATTTTTTGCTCGATATTAATAACGGCAACAGGTAGACGCTTGAAATATTCACAGAATGTTTAGTTATATATTCACTTCAAAAAATAATAATTATTAAATTAAAATAAAATAAATTAAGGGGGGCTCCCATAAAACATACGTGATTTTTTGCAGTGTTTTGCGATAATGGTACGGAACCCTTCGTGTGCGAGTCCGACTCGCACTTGGCCGGTTTTTTATTAACGTGGCTTACGTTTGGCTCCTCTGTTCTAAACGTAACGTTACAGCAGACGGGTGTTGTGTCTGGTGAACCGCCCGACGGTAGTCGGACTATTGTATGTGATCAAATCGCGACGAAAACTTTGCTTGCACAATGTAGGATTTTGTGTGACGTCAGATCATTAGTTCATATTTGGTGCCGCTTACACATCGGTGGCCTACTATTTTTTATACTTTTTAATGTGTTTGAATGAGACATTTTTTTTCCAGATAACCATACAGAGTAACGGCGTCCCACCATTGAAGCTCCACAAGCATTCCTTAGCCAACCTGCCCTCTCTGAAGCGCCTCACCATCAGCGACTGTTCTGCCAACCTCCCTGCGGACCTCTTCACCGGGTGTGACGAGCTACAGACCCTGGACCTCTCTATGAACAATATCACGTCACTTCCACCGAAGATCTTCAAAGATTTGCAGAAACTGGAGAAATTAGACTTGCAAAAGAATAAGATAGCTACGTTGGAGTCAGAAATGTTCGCGACTTTGAAGAAACTGAAGTATTTGAATTTGGACAGGAATGATGTCGAGTATTTGCCTGAGTAAGTACCTATTTGAAATGATGAAAAGTAGCCTATGTGTGCCATCTATGTGCCTAATTTCATCCAGAACCGTTCGGCCGTTTTGGCGTGATTGAGTAATAAACATCCATGCACCCATTCAAACTTTCGTATTTATTAAGATAAGTAATGGCCTACCCGGCTTTATCTGGGTCATAATAATTTATAGCCTCTACCCATCTGGAATAATGTACTTTACAAATGGTGAAAGATTTTTGAAACAGGTGTAGTGGTTCCAGAGATTACCCGTCTGAACAAGCTCACGAAATTCGGGCTCTCTCTTTTATAATGTTACGAACTGGGGATCGAGGATAATTTTTTTAAACAGCATACTCCAATTGATCAGATTTTACTGTACACATACAGCTTCGCACTATCTCTTTGTATCGCTTCGTATCGCTTTCAAATCGAAACTTTCCTACGACAAACCCGAACCCTTTCTGGAACGTTCCATACTGCTCTAGATACGTCGAGAGCTTTCCAGGATATCGACTTTCGAACCTATTGTCGCCGAAGCGACGAGAAACTTCCAGACTGTTCGAACATTCTGGTAAAATAAGTTCTATTCAACACGAGCTTTCGAGACGATTAGTTCCGCTATTCGATACTAGATGGCGCTACTACTAGTTCTTCCTCTCGTCACTAGATGGCGTCGCCTTATCATGTAACAATAATATTAGTCAAGATTTACTAGCGGCTCACCCCAGCTTTGCCCGTGTTTAACAATTATTTATATATAAGTTAGCAACTAACTTTTTTGTAGTCATGTTTCAGTTTTGAAACTTAGTTTTTGACCAATTTACAGTTAATAACGATTAATTAAGAGATTTTTTTTAACCTGTGTTTTTTTTTTTCAGTTTTCTTTTCTCCGGGCTTCGGAACCTCAATTACGTATCCATAGACCACAACATACTCACCGACATCAGCCCTCAAGCTTTCCTGGGAGTCGAACATCTCGAGACCCTCTCGCTAAAATATAACAAACTGACCTTGCAAGCCGATTATTCTGATGCCGGATACTCCAATTTTGGCTATTCTCCATTCAATAGGCTGGACGAATTAAAAAACTTATATTTAAGTGGAAATCGCATAGATACGATCTTCAATGACTGGAATAGTGTGTTGTTGCAGCTGAAAGTATTGGATCTGTCGGAGAATAATTTTAGTTTTCTAGATGTGAGTATTTTTTTAATTCAATTTTTCTAATTTTATATCAAATGCCTCGTTTCCCTAGTGGTCGCGCTACTGCTGAGGATGAGGTTCTGGGTTCGATTCCCGGGTCTGATAAAGGGGAGTTATACCAGTTGTTGATGTAATTTCTTTTGATGTAACATTTATGTACTCTAAAATTTATTTCGTATACGTTATTGGATATAAAGTTTATTTAATCGAAAATCATTAGGCCTATCGTTTAAAATATTTAATATTGATACCATCTTTATGGTTACCACCCATATTCAAAGCAATCCGACTCGCTTGCTTGCACATGCTTGCTTTATCATATTAGACTAAATAGGTTTTATGTCTTTTGATGCTTATAAAAATTAGTTACTTTAAAATTATATCAATCGTTTATTATATTAACTGATCATTATATCAAATAAAATTATAGATTCAGTTGTTATATCTTGTAAATATTAGTGATTTTGTAATTATATCATATATTAGTTACCGGTAAAGTGTATTTCCATCTGATGTTGGATATGTCGTAGAATAATTTTAGTTTTCCTTTTTTTTATTAACAGACTTGACAAAAAGGAGGTGGTTCTTTGTTAGACTGTCTGTTTGTTTTTGTGTATGTTCACCGATTTCTCCGTCAATTTCTTTTCATACCAACCTCGTCCTGACAATTATAAACACAACTTGATACAAAGTGAGTACTTACGGCACTATGCACAATGCCCGTGAATGAATCTAGCCAAGTCAAATCGGGCAATGTAATGAATATTGAATGTAATGAATACTGATTTAAACTTCATTTTTAGGGTTCCGTACCCAAACGGTAAAAACGGGACCCTATTACTAAGACTCCGCGATCCGTCTGTCTGTCTGTTTGTCTGTCACCAGGCTGTATCTTATGAACCGTGATAGCGACAGTTGAAATTTTCACAGATGATGTATTTCTGTTGCCGCTATAACAACAAATACTAAAAACAGAATAAAATAAATATTTAAGTGGGGCTCCCATACAATAAACGTGATTTTTTTGCCGTTTTTTGCGATAATGTTACGGAACCCTTCGTGTGAGAGTCCGACTCGCACTTGCCCAGTTTTTTAATAAATTGTCTAGTCAGTATGAATATTACTATCGTTATTGTTGGGCAATTCGATAATAATGGTCAATCATTTAGTCCAAGAGCACACTCGTTTAGCCCTCACACGCATAGACTCACGTCTTCTTCCCATACCCACCCCGGGTAGGAACTACAGAACGCCACCTGCTACTAACCTTACATATTCCTTTGGCTTCATTTACGTTCTTACATCTAGTCATACACGTCGTTACATATATTAGATTTATTATAAGTGATCTCTTCGAGCTTTCAGAATCAATAACTTTTACTAATTCTCTTTTCAGGGTAGAGAATGTCAATTTCTGAGCAGCAACCTCGAAGTAGACTTAACCCACAATAACATCTCACATTTGATTTTGAGCCCCACCACCGTCAAGAAAGGAGACCCTATGTACACAGAGTCAACCAATTCCATACTACTGGATGACAACCCTCTGGAATGCGATTGCTGGTTGTACGACCTAGCTATGAGACTTCAAGGCTATAGACCACTGACATCAGAACCTAATTTCATCGTAACCAATGCTGTATGCGCCTCACCAGAACATTTATCAGGTCATCTCTTCAAAGATGTATCCCCATATGACTTGAACTGTGATTTGCCAGCTAAAGATTGCCCCAAAACTTGTTTGACCTGCGAAAAAAGACCTGCTAAGAGCCAATTGGCATTTGATTGTTACACAGTGCCATCTAATGTGACGAAACCGGAAAATCATGATCTGAAGTACATGTCCTTAAGGTTGAGGACCCCACCAAAGAGTTTAAACAACTTAGAGTTGCAACTGTTAAATCTATCCAATGTAGGTATGAAGGCGATCCCGTTCTCCCCTTCAAAAACTGTCCAGACTATAGATTTTTCACATAATAAACTAACGAAAGTGCCCATACAGTTTTTGGAAGCAAACACCAGTTTGTATCTATCGAATAATCAGTTCAAATGCGATTGTTGGCATTCAGAAGAACTAGCTGTGTTAAAAGCGAGCAAACTTGTTCTAGATTTACATTTAGTCAAATGTGGAAATAAATTTCTATCAACTATGGATCCTTTAGAACTTTGCAATACTTGGAGGGCTGCAGCCGTGGCCAGTGGTACATTTATTGCTTTAGTAATCCTAGTTGCTATAATAGCAACAATCATATACAAAAACTCCCACGAAATTTTAGTTTTCATCATCAACCATGGACTCTGCCCATGTTGTTTCGTTGACGACCCTGATGATATTAACAAGGAATACGATGTATTTGTCTCGTACGCACACAAAGACAGACAGTACTTACAAAAGTTAATGCCAAAGTTGGAGAACGAATTCGGTTTAAAAACATGCGTTCACTATCGAGATTGGTACGTCGGCGACTTTATACCGGACCAGATAAATAGGTCTGTTGAAAAGTCGAGGAAAACCATAATTATTTTATCAAAGAACTTCTTAGATTCGGCATACGCTAATATGGAGTTTAGGGCGGCACATAACTTGGCATTGAAAGAAGGGAAAAATAGAATCATATTGATTTTGTTGGAAGATGTGACCAATCATGAGAAATTGTCAGAAGAGTTGAAAGCTCATATGAAGTTGAATACTTTCTTGAAGTGGGAAGATCCAAGGTTTACTGAAAGACTGCAGAGAGCTGTTCCTTTGAGGAATAATAAGAAATTCGTGTTGCCGGACGTTTTCAAGCAGGCGGGTGGGAAAACTGTGAAGAGTGGCTTAGATGTGCACCTCAATAGTGATGGACAATTAGTCAACGTGGCTTTGAAAGACGCAGTCTAAGAGTAGCTATCTATTTAAGACCAATTTTTGTAGCAAGTTATCTTTTAACGGGCAATTTGTATGTCGACTAACTTTTTGTAAATGTCAAAGTATATTTTTTACAGACAATTTGTATGTCGACTATCTTTTTGTAAGTGTCAAAGTATATTTTTTACGGACAATTTGTATGTCGACTATCTTTTTGTAAATGTCAAAGTATATTTTTCACGGACAATTTGTATGTCGACTATCTTTTTGTAAATGTCAAAGTATATTTTTTACGGACAATTTGTATGTCGACTATCTTTTTGTAAATGTCAAAGTATATTTTTCACGGACAATTTGTATGTCGATTATCTTTTTGTAAATGTCAAAGTATATTTTTCACGGAAAATTTGTATGTCGACTATCTTTTGTAAATGTCAAAGTATATTTTTTACGGACATTGTGTATGTCGATTATCTTTTTGTAAATGTCAAAGTATATTTTTTACAGACAATTTGTATGTCGACTATCTTTTTGTAAATGTCAAAGTACATTTTTTACGGCCAAAGTTATCTTCAAGTTATGTTTTTCTTGAATACTGAGTGTAGCTTTATGTTCCGTGCTGCTTTGTAATTAATTCTTAATATTAGTTTTAAAGGAGACTCCAGCCGAATCTCTAAAATTTAGCTATTACTGAATGAGCCATTTTCTATTTTTAAGTCTTGTTTAAGTTTTATTTAAGTTTTTAAATGTAATCTCGAAAAGCAATGGATTTCTTTTTAAGTTTAAATGCGGGTATGATATAATCATTGCCATTTTCCTCAGTTTTATTGTAAATAAAAACCATTTACTATATATTATAATATGACAACAGCTAGATAAAGAGGCAATCTGTACTACACCACCACACAAACACAAACAAAAACACACACACAACACACACGACACTCACGCACACACATACATCAATCCCGTATGCTGGCACTAAACTTGGGATATTTGTCCAAATATTTGAGCAACTTTGGCAATGCAAAACATACCATACTAATGTTGAAATAAAGTTCATTTTGTAATAGAGACCTGGAGCAAACATTTGTACAAATACGCCAAGTATACCAGCAATACATTTTGTTTTTTGACAATCTTTATCGCTGACACAATGTCACTTTGGCGAGAGGATCAAGGAGTCTAAACGTAACGTGTCACTAAGAGCGATGTCGTTGGTCAAAATATCAAAATGTAAGGAATTGATCACGTGACATTTCGGTAACGCTTGACATTTCCATACATTGACATTTTTCAATCGCTATCGCGACGCTATCGGCGATAGAGTATCACTTGTCTAGCCTCTTGTCTCGTATAGTAATATGCTCACAACTGCTATTCTGAGCCAATTTTGCAGCATTTTAGTTATTAAAATATATTTTAAAAATATACAGTTTAGTTTAAAAAAAGAGCAGTCAACTGAATTGTATTTGTTATTTTGATGGTGCCTTATTTTTACTTTTGGTGCTAAATTGACACTATACTCTGTGGTATTTTGTTCTTCTTACAAAAGCGGTATAAGACGAATAAAATGCCACAGTGTATAGTTATTTTTTTCTGCTAAAAATCATGTTTTTAAAATAATTTCTTAAGGATAGGTATAATGTTCCCATTGCTGGGACACATGCCTTTTATTGACATCGGTTAAGGGATTTCTTCCTAATTGGCCTAGTTACGACTTTGAATCGTCCTTGTTGAACTATTGTTCGCTACAGCTACTCCGTAAATATAAGGTTTTAAGCTGACATGGTCAAAATCATTAGAATTAATATTTGTTTCGGGATATTTACCATGTATATTTATTTAGCCATGTATATTAACTACTGAACGAGTGTCAAAAGTGGATACAGTGAGCATCGTCTGTCGTGAACAATGTCGAAAGTTCTGGTAGTAGCGGCATCGTGCGTGACAAACGAGTGAGGAAGAGGGTAGACAGATATGTCAGCTCGTAAACAACAACCACCCACAAAGATTTCTGTGATCATGGCGCTTGTAACGGTGCCGAAATATCGAGCTCTTAACCAAAATCTAAATATACGTGGTAAATATCCCGAAACAAATATTAATGTGCCGGATAAAACATGTTTTTTGGCAAATAAAGATAGCAATCATAATAAATACCTATGTGTTATATTTCTACTGAATTTATACGTCTTTTTAATGTTTACAATAATAAGTAAGAACCTGAGCATTTTGTAACTATACGTAGAGATAGCCCGGAGAAAAAAAGCAATAATATGATATTTTGAATACATATTAATTATATTTTAGTTCTAAGGCAAGGTTGTAGCTTGCGAAATTTAAACTCTTGCGATAGTATCTTTGACTAGCTTCTGTCAGCGGTTTGGCCCAGGTTAAACATATGATTCGTGATTCCAGATGACATTCCGTACTAATATTACAAAAGCGAAAGTAACTCGTGTCTTTCATTTTTAGGGTTTCGTTCCCAAAGGGTAAAAACGGGACCCTATTACTAAGACTCCACGACCCGTCTGTCTGTCCGTCTATCACCAGGCTGTATCTCATGAACCGTGATAGCTAGACAGTTGAAATTTTCACAGATGATGTATCAGAATAAAATAAATATTTAAGCTTCCATACAAAAAACGTGATTTTTTGACGTTTATTGCGATAATGGTATGGAACCCTTCGTGCGCGAGTCCGACTCGCACTTGGCCGGTTTTTTTAATTTCAACTAAACCTTATATACGTACTTTTTAATTGTCAAACGAAATATGAATCTAGTTAGTGTCTTACCGATTAAACCGCTCAACCGATTTGGATGGAGATAGTTGGAGACCCTGGGCAGGACATAGGATAGAATTTAGCAGAAGATAGTGGGCTAAACAAAGTGTAAAACGGAGTTATGCGCAGCAGGGTGGAAAGTCCCACAAACCTCCATTGAAACGGAAGGTTAGTCCGAGCAGACTGGTGTTTTGTTTGGTGGACAACTGCGCGAGGGTTGTTGTCGGACTGTGGTTTGTGTTCAAATCGCGGCAATAACTCTGATTGCGCGATGCAGGATTGTGTGACGTCAGATCATTAGTTCGTATGTGGCGTTACAGATGCCGCTACAATTGTACTTATCATGACGATCATCTTTTATAGTTGTTCTATCTCACGAAGAAGAATGAATCGTAGCAAAATGACTCCGTTATAAAAGTCACGTAACCCTTCTTCGTGACATAGAACAACTATACAATGGGACCAAGCCTGAAATCGCGAACAAAAGTAAGTTTTGTCGAGTTATGCAAACATAAATGTATGGGCCCCCATACATGCACCAGCAGCTTTATTGCGTAACTAGCGGACGCCTCGCGGTTTCACCTGCGTAGTTCCCGTTCCCGTGGGAATACAGGGTAAAAAGTAGCCTATGTCACCCGGGGATAGTGTAGCTTCCCAACGGTGAAAGAATTTTTGAAATCGGTCCAGTAGTTTATTTTATTCGTTACATACAAAAATACAAATCGTTCCTCTTTATAATATTAGTATAGATGAATTAGGCAAAGCAAAGAATATTAAAAATCGACCAATCACAGACGAAAATCCACATCGCATCTGTCATCTCTTTGGCTTGCCGAATTCATTACGAAATAAGGCAGCTGATCTTTTACGCGATTTTAATGTTGGTCCCATAATTTGATGAGTACAATCAACCTTATTCAAGTTTTTCGTTTATAGGTTACACGTTATGTATATTATCCTGTATAGCTAATGTCCATCTACCTATTTTATATTTAACCCGGGCCAAACCGCTGGCTGAATCTAGCAATCATTAAAATCGCAAGAAAATTTTAATTTCAGTGAGCATGCTGCTCTTTACGTTTCGTACACCGATCTGATATTTCTATATAAATATAAGCTAAGATTGTATATAAATATAATAGAAAAGTAATACATGTATGTCATGTATATGTCACCGGATTATAAACACCGAAACTATCGAATTTGGAAAGGATTTATTGTATTTGTAATACTAATAACACAGTCAACTGACAAAATTTAAACACACAAACATTTACACATAAACAACTATCATTGCTTCAGTATTCCAGCTGAAATACTGGAGCAAAGACTCAACACCACACAGTCCAGCCTGTCAGCAATCATGCCCAGAATGCTGATGGAGCTGGCCCGCACCCTGCGCACCTAGGGATCACACATCTTTTACGCAACAATGCATAAAAGCAATCGACGCGCATTGCCGCAAACATCTCTGATGCGCTACAGAAGCGAGGCAGCCCCATCAGCACCCCGAAGGCATTATTATACTACACGCGAAGGGAGCTGTTCGATTTTTGCGTAAAATGAACCCTCAAGCTACAGGTGTAATACGAGGTACACAAGGCCTTAAACAGTCTTCTTAACCCCCGCAAAAGTACGTGAAAAGCTGCAGGCCAATATCATATTCGCTCTGACCGACAGCGCCCTCCGCTCTGACCGACAGCGCCCTCCGCTCTGACCGACAGCGCCCTCCGCTCTGACCGACAGCGCCCTCCGCTCTGACCGACAGCGCCCTCCGCTCTGACCGACAGCGCCCTCCGCTCTGACCGACAGCGCCCTCTGCTCTGACCGACAGCGCCCTCCGCTCTGACCGACAGCGCCCTCCGCTCTGACCGACAGCGCCCTCCGCTCTGACCGACAGCGCCCTCCGCTCTGACCGACAGCGCCCTCCGCTCTGACCGACAGCGCCCTCCGCTCTGACCGACAGTGCCCTCCGCTCTGACCGACAGCGCCCTCCGCTCTGACCGACAGCGACCTCCGCTCTGACCGACAGCGCCCTCCGCTCTGACCGACAGCGCCCTCCGCTCTGACCGACAGCGCCCTCCGCTCTGACCAACAGCGCCCCCCGCTCTCTCTCAATGTCGTCATCGAAATGAATTAAATGATCTGCTGTTCTGTTCTTCACTATTTATCAAGAATGTATAATCTCGCAAGATTAATAGCGAGTACAAACACACGGTGTCTGCAATAATCCGATGACGTAAACTTTTCGTTGAACTGGCACTCTTACATAAATCACAATTGTATCATTCTAGTCAGTTAAGATAATGTTTACTGACATCTCAAATATTAATCTTTTGTTCTAAAGAAATTGTAAATAAGCTAAGTTGACTATCGCACGTAGTTATTTTGACAATACATATTTTACAAATAAAATCGATTTTTTATTAAATAAATAGTTGTTTTTCTCAGCCTTTATCAAAATCTGCCTCGCTGGTCTGGTGGTGGCAGCAAGTGCTATTGGTGAGAATGAAGTTCTGGCTTCGTTTCCCTTTTGTGATAGTAGCCTAAGATCCCACTGCGTCTCGTAATCCTCCTTGTGAAGTGAAATCAAGCAGAAACGTCAACTTGTAGTGCATATTGAATCCACCGCGCCGGCCGGCCCCGGAGTACCGAGTGTAGGATTTATTTTCGTTGGTTCGCAGTTTTGAATCCCATTTTAATATTTTTGGCGTTGGTTCCCACAAAACATTATTATGTATTGCCGTTGGATCCCAAATTTAAAAAATGCAAGAGAATGTTTTATTTTCGTTGTATCCAAAATGCTTAAAAAATCTGAATGCGGGTACTTTCAACAACAAAATTGTTTATAATACAATGAGTTGTTGATGATATTTTATATTGACTGACCACATTTTGCCTACATTTTTGGCCCTATTTCCAAAACGAAGCAGCTGGCATAGCCTGACTCTGAAAGCATTTCGTCAGTATCCCGGAGATACTGACGAAATGCTTTCAGAGTCAGATGCGACCGTCGTGGGTGGGCTCAGTTGGTCCCCTGAACTGGACCCTTTTTCAACCAAAGCCACCAATTCACCCGTGGCCGTCGATCCGGTCTCCGTAGCATCTCTCCAGAACCCCACTATTAGCACTGAACCTTCTAAATCAAATTCCAGATCTGGTGTGTCACGTTCCTCACGGTCATCAGCCACTATCAAGGCACGTAAGTTGACCGCAGATGCAGTTTTAGCTAGAACATCACTGCAAAGGGAACAGCAACTGCTGCTACGTCAGCAGCAAGCCTTTCTGCAGACTCCGCCATCTCCTGCTTACGTATCTGACTGAATTTTTTGTGACGCTGCAAGATTTTGTTGGCAATAATCAAATCAAATGGAGCTTCATTTCACCTGCGTCGCCCTTTATGGGTGGCTGTTGGGAGAGCCTCGGTGAAGACAGGTTACTTTAAGAGAAAAAGCCCCACAAGAAGAGTTGCTACACACGCTTCTATTTGAAGCCGAAAATTGTTAATTCGAGGCCTTTGACATATTATTATGTTGCAGCCAATAATGAATATGAAAGCTTCAAACCGTTTCATTTTATGAAAGGCAGCACAACATCATATCAGCAGTTATCTATCTCTCTGGACGATGGAGTTTTTTGATTAAGAAAAGAGTGGAAAAAGCTCTTCGCCTCTCAGAGATTTTTTGAAGCAGGTGGCTCAAGGAATAATTACCCCTTCTCCAAAGAGGCAGCAAGGAGAGAAGATTATCGTAATTTGGCTGTTGATGACTGTTGTCCTAGTCATTGATGGAGGATCCATGACTCCCCCGGTGGGTTCCCGCATTGTCGAGGCGTGGGTGCTTAGTAACCGTGGCTTGGTCACCCACGTTGAAGCGAAGAGGAACCCGAGGAGAAGCCGCTCGTCAGGGCTTTTGCCGATTAAGCTGACGACGTAGCGGCCAACTAGTAGGTTGCGGTGCCGCTTGGTAACTAGCGGCATCGCAACTGAGGAGGGCCGCGATGTCTTATGGAGCGTCCCAGGTCGCATACGATATCGCGGCTGAGGGTTGGAGGGTCCGGTGACGGACAGTCGCGCCGGGTTCGCGGTGAGTGCTAAAGCGTGCCCGTGTTCCCGCCATAAGCGACACAGGAGGACACCGTGGAGTTCTAGTGGGTTGGAGTCCCGCATAACTGCGCTATCTCCCTTTGGTAGCACAGTATGCATGAGAAATACCTCACGATAAAAAAAAAACTTGGATCCTGACCTACCCCAAGGATTGTAGTCTATGGGGCGCGTGACCCAGGTGTAAAAGATGGGGTCGTGCGCGTAGCTGACGTTGTCACTAAAGGCGGAACGCTCTAGCTAGTAGCCCACTAGAAAGTTAGCTGTACTGGAAGAGGCCCACTAGGTGTGGTGTAGGTGTGGCGCCAAGAGATGCAAATTGTAGAGGGATGCGTAACATAGGGTCTGATTGCCTTATGATGTCGAAAATGGATGAGTTAAAAAATTACATGGTTGAATTTTGGCTACAAAATGAATCATTTGTAGATGTATGGTGTGGGAGTGACGAAACGCACCGAACTACTAACAACGTGGAAGGTTGAAATAATAAACTCAACAAGGCAAAAAAAGAAAAAAAAACGAATACTATGCATATCTTGACTGTCTTAATGAAAGACGCAGATGCATGTGCAGTGTTAGAATGAAAAAAAAAAATGAAAAAAGTAGTTTTACTCCAAGTACACAAAATGTTAAAATTAAAGAAAAACCAATGGATAAACTAAACTATGTCTTGCAACAATATAAAAAAAAGGTTTGGAAAAGCTTCGAATTTAGTGTAAAAAGTTGACCTGCCCTGTGTGTGCAAATAAAGTATGAATTCATTCATGTTTCTTCTGTCTTTCATTCATTCAATCATTTAATAGTCGGTGTGCTGAACACACGCTGCTTTTTAAATATTTGATCACTCACTCACTCACTTTTCTTCTGAAAAGTACCCTTAATGTTATAACATGGGATTCAATGGAAATATCTAAAACTGGTAGGTATCCAACGAAAATAAATCGAGTGTAGCTGATACCTTCAATCCCTGCCTATCCAGGTGAGTGTTTATACTTTTTTCTCAACGCACGGAATCTCAGGGTTGCGAAATACTAGCATCGGGGCAATGCGATCGTTTCTGTTTCGATCACGAAAAATTAAAAAAAAAAAAACATTAATTTGTCTGTTTGTTTTGGCTAATCTTTGAAACGGCTGCACAGGTTTGGACGAGCTATTCATTGCAGATAGCTTATGTTATCAGGCGCAACTTGTGCTTTTATTTTAGAAAAGGAAATAAGGTACCGCAAAAAATACCCATGGTCTTTTTTAGTTTTATTTACGTATTTGGCGCAGACGAAGTCGCGGAAAAAGCTAGTGAGAAATATGGCGACATGTATACATGTATATTATATAAATCACAAACCTTGTAATATTCATGTTTTTGAGAACAATGGCGTGAAACTATTATATATTGGATTTTTTCCTTTATAAGCCAACAACTTGCTCCTTGGTTTACTGGACACTCAGAATATTTATTACAACCATCACCATGAAGTTGCTACTCGTTCTTTTCGCCCTCGTGGTCTTCGCAGTCAATGCAGCTGCCTACTCCGGTAAGTTTCATTTTATTTGTGTTCGCGGATAACTTCGTCGTTTATGAATACTTTTTTGTTGGAAATTTTCTTCAACAAATTTACATTTGTGTTGAACAGTGGTTTTAACAATAGATATAACACAACAATTAAATAATCATCATAAAGCCAGGAAAAAACAAATACTACATTTCACATTGGTCCCAACATTATTAGTCTTAATATAGTAATAATTATACCCAACAATCCAACCAAAAATCAATATAAATTCATTTCAATATGTGTATGTGAGAGCAGTGGTGGCCCAGTGGTATCGGCTGCGACTTACAAGTTGTAGGTCGTGGGTTCGAGCCCAGGCAGGCGCTTAAATTATTTCATCACCACTACTCTCAAAACGGTGAAGGAAAACATCGTGAGGAAACCGGCATGTCCAAGAACGTGAATGTCAATAAAATTAATTAATATGTAACGTCATGATATAATGCTGTATATATTTATGTAACGTCATGATAGAATGCTGCATATATTACTCCAAAGTCACAAAAAAATATATTATCACATATTGAATCGAACTACTTTTATCTTTGAGAAACTCTTCTATGCTGTAATAACATTTCTTCAACAACAATGACTTTAATTTTCTCTTGAATTCATTTGGATTCATAGTTTTTAAATTGTACAGGCAATTTATTGTACATATTCACTGATTGCACTCTTGAGACATGTTTAACGACATTAAGTTTAGGCTGTATGAAATTAGGTAGATCCCTTCTTCGCGTTTTTATTCTGATATGTCTCTGTTCTTCTGTCTCAAACTTATGGATATTTTTAATAAAATGACTAAGCAGGACTAGAATATAGAGGCATGGTACTGTGAGAATGTGCAGTTTCTTAAAATGATCTCTACAAGACTCCGTTTGTTCAATGCGAATCATAGTTCTAGAGGCTCTTTTCTGCATAACAAAAGCAGCATTAATATTGTATTGGTAGCTGATGTCCCAAAACTTTATGCTACGAGTATATCTAAGTCTAGATTCTATGAGTGCAAAATATACTATTCTGTGGTGAGCAATGGTTAATTCATCTCTAAGACTCCTGAGAGCATAGCAAGCACTACTCATAGTGTTAGCGACCACTTCCAATTCCTTCTTTCAATTTAAAACTGCATCTATTTGTAGCCCTAAAATTTTTACATTGTCTACAATATCTACTTTATTCCCTAATAAATGTACTTTGACAGTATCGTTGTTCTTCATGGTTGATTTAAATAATAAACATTGCGTCTTTTTAGGGTTCCGTACCCAAAGGGTAAAAACGGGACCCTATTACTAAGACTTCGCGATCCGTCTGTCTGTCTGTCTGTCTGTCCGTCTGTCTCCAGGCTGTATCTTATGAACCGTGATAGCTAGACAGTTGAAATTTTCACAGATGATGTATTTCTGTTGCCGCTATAACAACAAATACTAAAAACAGTATAAAATAAATATTAAAGGGGGGCTCCGATACAACAAACGTGATATTTTTCCTATTTTTGCTCGATATTAATAACGGCAACAGGTAGACGCTTGAAATATTCACAGAATGTTTAGTTGTATATTTACTTAAAAAAAAAAAAATTAATAAATTAAAATAAAATAAATTAAGGGGGGCTCCCATACAACAAACGTGATTTTTATGCAGTGTTTTGCGATAATAGTACGGAACCCTTCGTGTGCGAGTCCGACTCGCACTTGGCCGGTTTTTTAAATTTAGTTATTAGTTTAGTTTAGATCATTCATAGTGAACCACTTCTCAAGAGCACATAGGATAAAATTAATCATTTTTTCTAAAAATTTTAAAATTATTAAAATGGCGGGCTTATTCAAGCGCGCTCAGCATAACCACAGATTAACTCGGGCATATCTACTGCGCATGTGCAAATAGCTGTCACGTCGTAACGCAAAAAGGCACGAGTAAAATATACGTTCTGCCAAACATATTTAATGAATATTTAAAATTAAATCTAAATCAAGAGTAATTAAAAACGCCTTTAATGAAGTATTAGTTTTATTTTACCTTTTATATGAATGATAATCTGTACTTAACTAATTAAAAAATACAAAATGCCTTAAATGCCTGCGTTATGGGCATATAGCAAAATTTTGTCGTAATACTGAAGTTTGTTTAATATGTACTTAACATCACAACTTCAAAATGTGTGTTGTTGCCCCAAAGGATGCTAAGTGTGCAAATTGTAACGGCAATCATATTGCAATCTCTTCAGCATGTCCAATAAAAAAGCAAAAGGTAGAAGAAAATAAAATTCCCAGCTTTAACATCACGCAATCTGGACACTCAGATTAGTAATCACATGAAATCAGATAAATTTATAAATTCTTTAGTCGAAACACTCACTAAAATAATAAGCAATAAAGATGAACCTATTAATTCACCTTCTATTAAAGAAGCCCTGAAAACAACGTTCAGTAATAAATTTTCTTCAACTTCTTGATGGCTTTTTCAGAATTAAATATCGTACAGTGGAATGCTCAAAGCTTAAAAAGTAATAAACATTTATTTATCGATTTTCTTTAAAGTCACAATATACATATAGCAATTATCAGTGAAACATGGCTTAAACATCACCAAAATGTTAAAATAAAATTTATAATATTGAGAGAAATGATACCAGTAACAAACATAACGGAGTTGCAATAATTATTCACAATACTATTACCTACTCTAAAATTGATACCTTCTTTGATAACTCATTGCAAAACATTTGTATTAAAATAAAAGTAAATAACAAGGAGATAAGCATAGTCAGTTTTTATAGTCCTTTGAATTGTAATCCAGCATTCAAAAAAGAAAAACTTGATTTATTAATAAAATATATTCCTGGACCATTTATATTTGCTGGTGACTTTAACGCTCATCACACGTCTTGGGGCTGTGGCTCGGACTCTGTACGAGGTCAAAACATTTTGGACGTAATATATGATAATGATTTGGTTCTGCTCAATAATGGTCATGCAACAACAGTTGGCTCTTTAACTTGGCGTCCTAACGCGCTGGATTTGACGTTGGTCTCTTCGTCTTTAGCACTCAATTGCGAATGGAACGTACATGATTGTCCTCTTGGTAGTAGTTATCACATTCTTAATTAGTAATAATAGTAATATTAACAGTAGTAATACATACAGCAACTGTTCTAATGCTGAACATTTGCTCATTTATCCAAATTATAAATTGGTGGATTGGCAAAGGTATTGTTGATGTATTATTGCTTGATTTTAAAGACGATAATTCAAGTCTTTCTGATGCATATCTAGAATTTTGTAGTATTTTACATACAGCAGCTTTAAATTCTATTGAAAATAATAATCATTTGACTGGTAGTAGAACAAATTTCAATCACTCATGTCGTGTAAATAATTTGAAAACACCTTTACTTCCTTGGTGGAATCAAAAATGCACAGAAGCCGTATTAAATTTAAAAAATGCATACATTTTTAAAAAATAATCCATCAGAAGAAAGTTATCTGCAATTCAAAAGGCTTCGAGCCATTAACAAACTTGTTCTAAAATTGGAAAGACAAAAAAGTTTGTTTGCTCTTTGTGAAACATTCAATAGGACTAGGTACGCCATTATCTATCATATGGAAATTTATGCGGAAGTATAATAAAACATTCTATTTTAATGCTCTTGAAGATAATGGATGGGTTTTAGATTTTCTTAATAAATACACACCAGATTTCGCACCACAAGACTCAAAATCTTCATTCACAAAAACAGTACTAACCCCAGCAATCGTTTTCTTCATAATCCTTTTTCATTGCAGGAATTAATATCGGCCATATCTTCCAGAAGAGAAACCACTTATGGTCTTGATGGAATGCCATACATACTTTTAAAAAAACTTAGCATTACTAGTTTAAAAATATTTTTACAACTTTTGAACTTATTATGGGAAAATTATATTATACCTCATAACTGGAAGGTGGATTGCCTTGTACCTGTTTTAAAACCAGATAAGTCTAAAATGTGTCCTGATTCTTACCGTCCTATAGCTCTTACTTCTTGTGTTAGTAAATTATTTGAACAACTGTTAAAACAGCGTTTAGATTTTTATATTGAAAAAAATATCTTACCATCAAATCAATTTGGTTTTCAAGGAATGCTATCTGATAGATATCTGCTAGGGAAAATGTTTGTCAATTACAGCTACTCAGTCTTTATTGGCAAATGAAAATTTGGTTGGAGTGTTTGATATTGCAGGTGCATTTAATAGTGTGAATATAGATATTCTATGTAATGAGTTATCACAGATAGGAATCCCTGGAAAAATAATAAATTGGTTAAAACAATTTCTTAGCAATAGGGAAGTCTTTGTAAAATTTAACAGACACCTTTATGGTCCTAGACTATCGTCTAAAGGAGTTTGTCAAGGTGGCATTTTATCACCTTTAATATTTATATTGTATATATGCAGATTAAATTTAATTTTAGGGTCTCAGGTTAAAAACTTACAGTTTACAGATGATTTATGCATCTGGGAAAAATTTATCACAAGTTGTTGAAATAGTAAGTAAGTAAGTAAGTAATCATTTATTTGCTCAAACATGAGTACAGTACACACAACAAATAATTGTCAATATGTAAGACATGTTAAAAATTAAAAAAAATACAGTTCGTCATGTTTGCCTTAGATAATGGCATGCAAATATTAATAACAGAATACAAATAAAAACAATCAAATGTAAATCAAAATAATAAATCTAAAATATCATGTTATTTACTCAAACTATTTTAAAATGTCGTGTAAATGTTAAAATTATCATTCTAGAATGTCAAAATAGAAATATTAAAAATGTCAAAATATTAAATTAAATCAGAACAATAAAATAAAATATACAAGTATGTCAAATTGAGCCAAATCATTAAAAATATGTAAAAATAATAATAAAAATACAATAAAAAAATTTCGTTCTAGAATGTCATAATAAAACTATAAAAAGGTCAACATAAAAAATTTTAAAAAATAAAATTACAAGTCCAGCATTAAATTATTAAAAATTTCAAAAATATAAATTAGTATAAAAATTATTAATATTTTTCATTTAAAAACTCATTTATATTATAATAAGCTTTATCTGCTAAGAAATCTTTAACCTTTTTTTTGAATGCTAGATCATTCAACTGCTTCCAGCTTTTAGGAAATTTATTGTAAATTTCTGGAGCCATGCAAAAGACACTTTTACGCATAAGTGCCGTTTTGTGCTGATGTTGACAAATTTGAGTATTGTCACGTCTGTTTCTGGGAAATTGATCTGCCATGCGAGAAAATAAATGCGGATTCGCTCTCAAGAAGTGTGATAGTGAATGTTTCATTAATGTATCTTTGTAAATATTTCTCTTACCCTTGATCTTAGTGTCAACCCATTGAAGTCCAAAGTTGTTTTATTCGGTAAACATAATCTTAATATGCCTGCTGTGCTGTACAATAATTGTGTATTACCCAGTACTTTGGATGTAAAATTTGTGGGAATTATTTTTTCACAATATTTGTCCTGGAATAATTATATGAAACATATTATTAGTAAAGCAAATAAAGCTTATAATATTTTGAGATCCTTGAGTGGTACATATTGGGGTGCAGACCCTACAATCTTGTTATTATTGTAAAAGTCATTTAGTTCGTAGTCACTTTGAATATGGTTTCTATTGATTTGCTGCAGACTCTAAACATGTAAACAGTTTAAATATTTTGCAAAACAAGTGTTTGCGTGTTATAACTGGGGCGTTCAGAAGCACTCCTGTAAATTCAATGCAGATTGAATGTAATGTTCCACCGTTAGCCATTCAGAACGATAGAGCTGTGTCTTTTGCCATCTATGAGCCATCTTCAAACGTAGATATTGGTAGGAGAATTGACAGAAATGTTAGTATTTTTACAGCTGAAGCTGTTGCAATTTTGAGTGCTTTGAAACATATTAAAAATACCAATTCCGAACATAGCAAACGGGTTGTAGTAAGTGACAGTGAGTGTTCTGAAAAATTTGGCAAATAATAAACTACATGCCAACACTAATTACATTATTCATTTAATAAAACAACTGTGGGTTGAATTAGTCCAGTCAAATATTCAAGTTCGTTTTGTGTGGGTACCATCACATATTGGTGTTAGTGGAAATGAAAAAGCAGATTTTCTTGCCAAAAAGATTGTTGAGTTGGAAGAATTGATACCTAGCAGTGATATGAGTGTTCCCATACCATACCATACACAGACGCAGCTAGTCTCTTAAGACGGCGCATGTGTGAGGCATGGGGTAAATATTCATACCACTGCACACATATTGAAAATAAAGGTTCTTGGTTTAACAGTCTTGATGTTCAAATTAACTCTGTTCCTTAGTTTTGCAAAAATAATTTATTTATAAGTAGAAAATTTTATTCAGTTATTTGTCGTATGCGCTTTGGTCACTGTAGATTAAATTATCATCTTCATCGTCTCAAAATGGTCATCTTATCGTACATCATATCTTCTTTGAGTGTTCATCTTTCAACATTCAGCGCCTTGTGTTGCCGGATGAGTTTCTAAAAATTTATAAAAAAACCTGATAGGGTCCCGCTGTGCATACAGGAGTTGCTTAAGGACGCTTCAACTTATATATATTTGTATAGATACTTATTGGAGACTGTAAATGAGATTTAAATGGTTTTGTTTCTTGTTCCGATGCACCCATATATATATGACTTATAGATATTACCGTTTTATTATTATTTATGAAGTTTGTATATTTAAAACTTGCTTATGGACGTGTTTTAAAAAAGAAAAACAGTGAAACTTTCCGCACAGTTTGGCTGCTTGGAAAACGCTCTTTTCGAGGACATGCATTGTAAAGTTATTTTTCTCTGTGTAGTGTTTTGTTTTGGAAGTCGGTTTGATTAATGTAGGACAAGGGAGGGTACCAACAACGAAATATTTACTAGTACATCCACCATCAAGAAGGTACCTTCTTGCTCTCACTTAGTTAATTTAAAAAAAGGGGCTAAGCAGAATTCCTTGAAATTATTCCATCAAAATATTCAAGGTTTTTCTGCGAAGCAATTGGAAATAGAACTGTTTTTGGAAAAAACAATGTTTGAAATTGTTTGTTTTACTGAGCATTGGCTGAAAGATCATACAATGCTAATTAATTATGAAAATTATACCGTAGGTAGTTGTTTTAATAGAAATATTATGTTACGTGGAGGTTCACTTATATTAATTAAAAATGGTATTAAATCAAAACCTCGTAAAGATATTGTAGATCTATCAGTTGAACATAGTGTTGAACTGTCATGCGTTGAGCTGGATAAGCATGTCATAGTGTGCGTTTACAGACCCCCCAATTATGGTAACTACTCTATATTTGAGTCAGTGATGGAAGATGTTTTGGCAAAACTTGCAATTGGAAATAAACTAATCATAATCTGTGGTGATTTTAATATAAATATTTTAGAGAGTAATTCAGATAGCAGTAGATTATTAAATCTCTTCAAATCATTTAATTTGTCACATGTGTTTATGGAACCAACACGAAAAACTGTAACTTCTGCTACATGTATTGATAATGTATTTTGTTGCTGCGACTACTTAGACAAAGCCATTATAAATTGTCTGCCTTCGGATCATAGTGGGCTATTGGTAAACTTTGAGTCCAACATACCAATTCAACAAGTGCAGATTCAATCCAGACCAATAACATCCGGTAAATTAAATCAGTTTAACAGCAGTTTAATTAGTAAGCTAAGTGATCAAGACCTTACAGTGAATGATGGTAATATTCTATATAAAAAAGTTTTCTCAGTAATCCAAAAGGAGTTCAATAATTCTTTTAGGAAAAAAACTAAAACTGTATGCCCTAAGTTTTTATTCAGTGACTGGGCGACTGAAGGACTCAGGAAAAGTAGGGAAAGACTTTACGAGCTCTATGGCCTTAAGCCTTATATTAACACTGAAACTTTTAACAAGTATGTTGCTACTTATTCAAAAATTTTTAGAAATACGTGTAAAGTAGCTAAGGCTTTATACATTGGTAATAAAGTTAAAACCGCAGAAAATAAAATCAAGACTGTTTGGAAAATTATAAACAATGAAACGAACAGAAACAAAAGAAATAATACTGATTACACGCTTGAAACTACACATGGACTTATTAGAGATAACAAAAAAGTTGCTCAAGAATTTGTGGATTTCTTTACCAGCATCCCAATTAAAACTACTGAAACCATAAATTCTTCGCCCTCACTTGCTTCTGGTTTATTAAACGCAAACGTTTCAGCCTGCCCGACAGAATTTAACTTTTCACATGTAAACCCAATAACAGTAATAAAAGCTTTTAAGCAAATCAAGATCAAATTGACCGAAGATCTATGGGGAATGTCCATCAAAGTTTGTACCTCCATTATTCAGACTATAGCGCCGTACTTAGCTTTAATTTTTAATTTGTGTGTAGATCAAGGAGTCTTTCCGGATCTAATGAAACATAGTAAGGTTATACCACTTTTTAAATCCGGGAACAGTAAAGACACAAATAATTATAGACCAGTATCGGTGCTGCCGGTTTTCAGCAAGATATTTGAAAAGATAATGCTAAATCAGATGCTCATTCATTTTAATACGAATAACATCCTACACGATAAACAGTATGGTTTTACCAAAGGACGTTGTACGACTGACGCTTGTGTCACCTTATTAAAACATATCTTTGAAGCGTGGGAAGAGGCACAAGATGCCATAGGGGTTTTCTGCGACCTGTCGAAAGCATTTGATTGCGTTGATCATGAAACATTACTTTTGAAACTTGAGCATTACGGGCTAGGCCAATCAGCGTTGAGTTTAGTTAAATCTTATTTAAATGATAGACAGCAATTAGTTCAAATAAACGGTGTCAATTCGTCCGGGTTAACCGTGAAAATGGGGGTACCCCAGGGTTCAATTTTGGGTCCTTTCTTGTTTCTAGTCTACATTAACGATTTACCTCATCTATTGAAAAACAATCTAAACATGGTGTTATTTGCTGATGACACTTCGTTGATTTTTAAGATAAATAGACGTACGAGTAACGTTGACGATGTGAATACCGTCTTGCGACAGGTTCAAAATTGGTTCACAGCTAATAATCTAGTTTTAAATGCTAAAAAGACTAAGTGCATAAAATTTGTCTTGCCGAATGTCAAAAGTAATGATTGTGACATTTTATTAAACAAGGAGAAGCTAGAATTCGTCGATAAAACGGTTTTTCTGGGGATCACGCTAGACTCGAGGTTGCAATGGGGGCCTCATTTAATATCACTTGCGGGGCGGCTAAGCTCGGCAGCTTATGCTGTTAGAAAAATACGTCAGTTTACTGATGTCGATACCGCAAGATTAGTCTATTTTAGTTATTTTCATAGTATAATGTCTTACGGTATCTTACTATGGGGAAGGGCTGCAGACATTGAGTCAATTTTTATTCTGCAAAAACGAGCCATCAGAGCGATATACAATCTTCGCCGGCGCGATTCTCTAAGGGAACTGTTTAAGAACATTAACATCATGACGGTACCTTGTCAATATATTTATGAAAACATCATGTATGTTAGAAAGAATTTACATCTTTTTAGTAAAAACGGTGACAGACATAATTATGTTACTAGAAATAGGGATCAACTAATTCAACCAGGTTTCAGGCTGGCTAAAGTAGCATCATCTTTTATGGGGTACTGTATAAAATGTTACAATAAAATTCCTCCCCACATTCTACAACTAAATGAGACGAAATTTAAGACTTGTATAAAACGCACACTATGTAGGCAAGCATATTATAAGTTGGGGGATTACATCGCTGATAAAAATGCTTGGCTCAATGCTGGTCCTGCTCCGCAGCCACTAGGGCGCAAGAACAATTAGTGATGGGCAGAAAAGTATCGAAGTATTGTTGGACATGCTGAAGACTGTATGCAAATTTTTGTATTGTATAAACTCAATTTCTTTTAGTATTATATAATTGCACAGCACATGTGTGAGTACTATGTTCCGACTGTAGATAAATCTACCATTCACTGTACCTATATGTCGTTCGTTGACTTCTGTGTGCCCTGGCAGTTGAGTGTGTCATGCTCTCTCTAATTTCTCTCTGATGGTGGCACATGTGTTGGATCATTCGGTTCCCTTCATGATGGTTGAGCTGAGTGGTGCCGATCCATGCGTCATGTTCGTGAACGGGCGCCATCAGTTGGGATTGGTCATAACTTAGCTGTCTCGGCCTGTTAAAGTGCTTTTTTTTAATTATTTGTTACTCTAGACGCTTTTACGTACACGTCTTTTTACATCGTTCTCACATATATGTATTTTTTCAACAAGAATGATGTAACCAAAAACTTGTAATTAAAACTGATGGAAAAGAGTGTCCGGGGAGTTTCTTGCAAATTCTTCTCCATTGAGACCTACAGACGCTTGCGAATTTGCAACTAGAGTCATCTTTTTATTAATTTTTTGTTTGACAATTCAAAAGTACTTCTAAAGTTTAATTGAAATAAATACCTTGATTTTGATTTTGATTTTGATTAATTTGTTAAAAAGTTTAGGTACTTAAATTCAAAGAATCGAATCACAATTGATAATTCTGTGGGAAAATTATCAATAAATTCGGTTTTTCTCCCTTTAGGGGTGGAAATTATTTTTCAAATTTAAATGGGACGAACTTTGAGGTATACTCTTTCCAATAAAAAAGATTTTTTTTAATCTAACTCAAAAGTCATGCGTGGTATGACCACGCATGACTTTTGAGTTCTATAAATATACATGTCGCATTGAGAACTCCTCCTTTTTTTTCGTCTTTTAAAAATCAGAAAACCCGACTGCTTAAGCGAACTAAAAATAGATAAACGAGAAGAAAATCAAGCTGTGCAGTCGGCAGATATTTATAGTTTTGGTCAGCCAGCTCGCGAATATGTATCCTCCCGACTGATCTTTTTAGTTCGCTTAACGATTTTATTAATTTCGCGGTGGCCCTGTGGCTCATACCTTGGCTCTCGTGCTTACGGTCGAAGCTTCAAATCAGGGCAAGTACCAATGCGACTGTTTAATATCATATGACGTTCTTACTAAGTTTGTCTAGACAAGATGGAAAAGACACAAAACATGATATTTGACCACTATCACACCTGATGGCAAGCGATGATGTGGTCGACGATGGAAACCTATTCACTCTTGACTTAAAGACCCCTACATTTTAAATCCCTAGATTTTATCAAGCACAGGTCCCTTATGAGGGTAGTATCGTTACTTACCTCATAAGGGAGCTGTGTTTATCTCCTTATGTTATTTTTTAAATTGAAATTGAATTTAGTTATAATAGATTGACGACGGTTGAAGACATCTGCTAGAGAACCAGGGTTGCCGAAAAGCCCGAAGAATTGCCAAACTGAAGTGGCAGTGGGCAGGGCACATCACTCGCAGAACGGTAGGTGGATTCTGGAGTGGCGATCGCGAACCGTAAGACCTCCAATTAAGTGGACCGATGATCTGGTGAAGGTTGCGGGAATTCGCTGGATGGAAGACGCACGGGATCGATCGTTATGACGACACTTTGCGGAGGCCTATGTTCAGTAGACGACGTCTGTCGGTGTGAAATGATGATAACGAGATTAACGGTTCCACTTATAGACGCGGAGCAAGTTCAACGCTCGCTGTGCACGGCTGACTACCAGTGCAAGGATGGCTGCAGATGCATCAGAATCCAGGACACTGTCCCCAGGATGTGCTTCTGCTACTCTTCGGAAAACAAAAGGTAAGAAACTGAGATAGGATGGAATGTAAACAGCTGGTCGAAATGCCAGAATCTAAGGGATTGGACACGTGACATACCGAAAAAAAAAATGTCACGTGTCCTTAAATTTTGGTGCTTGCCATTCCCATACATTTTAATCATTTTTAACCCCCGACGGGAAAACAGGTGTTATAAGATTGACGTGTGTACCTGTGTGTTTGTGTATCTGTCGGCAATCATAGCTCCAGACGGATAAACTGATTTTGATTTTGTTTTTAGGGTTCCGTACCCAAAGGGTAAAAAGGGGACTCCGCGGTCCGTCTATAGTTCACAGATTATGTATTTCTGTTGCCGCTATAACATCAAATACTAAAAACAGAATAAATACAACAAACGTGTTTTTCTGCCGTTTTTAGCGATAATGGTACGGAACCATTCGTGCGCGAGTCCGACTTGCACTTGGCTGGTTTTTTTTTTTGTTTTTTGAAAGGTGACTTTTCCGAGCGTAACTTTTGAACGGCTAATCCGATTTTATTCAAACATTAGGTAGCTAAGAACACTCTCGACAAAGTCACATTTCAGACAAAAAAAACTAAATCAAAATCGGTTTATCCGTTTAGGCGCTATGAAGCCACAGACAGACACACAGATACACAGCAACACACGTCAAACTTATATATAACACCGCTCTTTTTCCGTCGGGGGTTAAAAAGGAGGAAGGGGCGGATGCAGAGCGGTGTCTTTCGTTATCATATGACGCTAAAGCAGCATGTTAAGTTGTTCAACTGCCTTGTTGGTCTAGGGGTCGCATGCGCTGCTGCAGAGCCTGAGGTCCGCTGCAGAGCATGAGAGCAGCATGTTAAGTTGTTCAACTGCCTTGTTGGTCTAGGGGTCGCATGCGCTGCTGCAGAGCATGAGGTCCGCTGCAGAGCATGAGGTCCGCTGCAGAGCATGAGGTCCGCTGCAGAGCATGAGGTCCGCTGCAGAGCATGAGGTCCGCTGCAGAGCATGAGGTCCGCTGCAGAGCATGAGGTCCGCTGCAGAGCATGAGGTCCGCTGCAGAGCATGAGGTCCGTTGCAGAGCATGAGGTCTGCTGCAGAGCATGAGGTCCGCTGCAGAGCATGAGGTCCGCTGCAGAGCATGAGGTCCGCTGCAGAGCATGAGGTCCGCTGCAGAGCATGAGGTCCTGGGTTAGACTCGCGGGTCGGTCAATGTGTTACTGGGTTCTTCCATCTAGAATTTCTCAGTAACAGCCCGGAGTCTGGCTTTGTGCCCGGTTGATAACTACAGGCTCGCCACATATTACATGGGACTTAAATATAACTGATGTAATGTGGGTGTACTGTAGGTGTAATGTGGGTGTACTGTAGGTGTAATGTGGGTGTAATGTAGGTGTAATGTAGGTGTAATGTAGGTGTACTGTAGGTGTACTGCAGGTGTACTGCAGTTGTACTGCAGTTGTACTGCAGTTGTACTGCAGTTGTACTGCAGTTGTACTGCAGTTGTACTGCAGGTGTACTGCAGTTGTACTGCAGGTGTACTGCAGTTGTACTGCAGGTGTACTTACTGCAGGTGTACTTACTGTAGGTGCACCTCTGCTAACCCCTCGCGGAACACAGGCGTGATGTAATGTTAAATCATATTTTCTGTTTCTAGGCCAGAGCTGATCTGTCGCAGAAAGGAGTACTTGTAGGCTGCACTCTACGTTGAAGATCACAAAGTTCCACCAGACTTAGCGGCCATTCAACGGACTTACTTAGACGACTAATAAAAACATGTGAAGTATGCTTGCCTTTATGTTTATACAGCCAAGCACCCCCCTCTCACCTCAATAGTACATTATACAAGCTTATATTTATTTTCATCTGTCCCGGTGCTGTAATCACACTCAAAAACTAAAAAAAAAATGCAAGTCTAATGCAAGGGGGTATTGTATTGACCCCCATGAAAAATTAAGACAAATACTCGTAATTAGATATTGCCAAAAATTATTGGACTCTTTGGAAAAGAGTATCTTCATCACCAATGAAAGCGTTCAATCGGGCAGCAGTAAAGTCACCTCAAACATCGTAGAATCATACGCTTGATTTGTAAAAGCAGATAGCGATTATGTAACTATTTTAATAAACCCAGTGTTATCAATCAAAATGTGTGATTTAATTTATACGATTATACCCACCTACACCCACGATAATTTAAAACGACGACAGTCGCCAACGGCCTTGAGGAAACAAAACGCGCACTCGTTTCACACCTGCGCGACCTAAAATTCAGTAGTTTTTTGTACTTTCCTTATTATTCTATGAGTTAAAAAAAACCTAAGATCAAATGTAGATAATTCAATTGTCTTTGAGATGGTGTCAATTTAATTAAGTTTGGAATTGTCGTATTTGTAAAGTTTATGTTATACGAATAAAACTTAAAAATTTCTTAGATCAATTTAAGAATTTAGTCTACTATCTATATATATAAAAATGAATCCCTATTTCCCTTGGACATCGCTTCACGCGTGAACGGCTGGACCGATTTCGCTTATTCTTTTTTTGTTGCTTTTTATTGTTAGAAGGTTCTTATGTAAAAAAAAATACGAAAAAAAATTGGTACCTTACCTACATAAGTAGGGTAGACATGTAGGTAGGGTAGGGTAGGTAGAGTAGGTAGGGTAGGGTCATAGGTAGGGTAGGTATGTAGGTAGGGTAGGTATGTAGGTAGGGTAGGGTAGGTAGAGTAGGTAGGGTAGGGTAGGTAGGGCAGGGTAGGTAGGGCAGGGTAGGTAGGGCAGGGTAGGTAGGGCAGGGTAGGTAGGGCACGGTAGGTAGGGCACGGTAGGTAGGGCAGGGTAGGTAGGGTAGGTAGGGCAGGGTAGGTAAGGTAAATGAATGTTTGGTGTTTTTATGGCAAAACAAAGTTTGCCGGGTCAGCTAGTAAAATATATTTTTTCCAAAAAACTACGACTAGCCGTTTAGACGTGATTCTCATTTTAAAATCAGCTACTCAGGGGTATCTGCGCCTTAACCTAATGGAATAAATCCTGACTGCCCGATGAGTTCGTATTTCAGCCACTTATGCGACACATGTTTGTGAAAATTGGGTAAAACGTACGCCAAATGCGTCTGCCGTGAACAAGATTTTCATGTCAATTAAAAATTGTGTAGGCATTCTTTTTTAGGGTTCCGTACCCAAAGGGTAAAAACGGGACCCTATTACTAGACTCTGCTGTTCTTCTGTCAGTCTGTCTGTCTTTGTCTGTCGGTCTTTGTCTGTCGGTCTTTGTCTGTCGGTCTTTATCTGTCGGTCTTTGTCTGTCGGTCTTTGTCTGTCGGTCTTTGTCTGTCGGTCTTTGTCTGTCGGTCTTTGTCTGTCGGTCTTTGTCTGTCTGTCTTTGTCTGTCTGTCTGTCTTTGTCTGTCTGTCTTTGTCCGTCTGTCTTTGTCTGTCTGTCTTTGTCTGTCTGTCTTTGTCTGTCTGTCTTTGTCTGTCTGTCTTTGTCTGTCTGTCTTTGTCTGTCTGTCTTTGTCTGTCTGTCTTTGTCTGTCTGTCTTTGTCTGTCTGTCTTTGTCTGTCTGTCTTTGTCTGTCTGTCTTTGTCTGTCTGTCTTTGTCTGTCTGTCTTTGTCTGTCTGTCTTTGTCTGTCTGTCTTTGTCTGTCTGTCTTTGTCTGTCTGTCTTTGTCTGTCGGTCTTTGTCTGTCGGTCTTTGTCTGTCTGTCTTTGTCTGTCTGTCTGTCTTTGTCTGTCTGTCTTTGTCCGTCTGTCTTTGTCTGTCTGTCTTTGTCTGTCTGTCTTTGTCTGTCTGTCTTTGTCTGTCTGCCTTTGTCTGTCTGCCTTTGTCTGTCTGCCTTTGTCTGTCTGCCTTTGTCTGTCTGTCTTTGTCTGTCTGTCTTTGTCTGTCTGTCTTTCTGTCTATCACCAGGCTGTATCACATGAATCGTGATAGCTAGACAGTGGAAATTTTCACAGATGATGTATTTCTGTTGCTGCTATTGGTGATCACCGGTTTGGTTTTAATGAGGTAGAAATACCACACTGCCTGGTTTTTACCCCAAAAATTCAGGCGCGAGTTCAGGGTTTCCCTCCAATTGCAAAGAAATATGGGCATTCCCAGCAAACGCTTGTAGACCTTGTCAAAGTATTCCCCTCACTGGCCACCATTATTATAAAGCTTGGTTTTTTTAATTGGCCGAACTTCTTTCACTCTTCTTTATTTATTTAACACCATGGTTAGCCTTTGTTTTATTGTAATGTAAGCACACATTGTAGCGTTACGTATAGCTCAGTTGAACTATACGTAAGCCACTATAATAATAAAGTTTAAAAAAAAATAAGAAAAAGGATATAGGTAAAGAAATTAAAGATCCGGCTTCGCACGATGTGGGCAGGTTTTTCATAGCAGGCAGGTAGGCTAGGCAGCTGGACGGACACGAAGGCGTGGAATGCCCGAGGTAGGCAGATGAGCTCGCAGATAAATCGCTTAGATAGGCAGTAGAGTAGCCGGCAGGACGAATGAGCAAGGAAAGGGTTATGTTTTTGGCGCGTATCTTGTATGTATGTAATATTCTTTATTACCTCATATCTATCAAACCACTTGGCGGATTTTTATAATTAAGATATCGTTAGATAGGTCTTGATCGCCGGAGTGTTCTTAGCTAAGTGCCTTGAAAAAAAAGGAACATTGGGGATTTTAGCGCCATATTCTGGGGGATGCAATTTTTTTTTCTTCCATACCCATCGAGTGAGGTATCAAAATGAAGGGTTTTTAGAGGAGATTTCAAAAATATGTAACACTTTTATGTTTAAGTGTACCAAATACGAAAAAAAAAAAAAAAAAAGCATCATCATCATTTCAGCCAAAAGACGTCCACTGCTGGACATAGGCCTCCCCCAGGCGTCGCCACATTGACCGATCCCGTGCGTCTCGCATCCAGCGCCTTCCCGCAACCTTAACCAGGTCATCGGTCCACCTAGTGGGAGGCCTTCCAACATATCGTGTTCCGGTTCGCGGTCGCCATTCCAGAACTTTTCGGCCCCATCGGCCATCCGTTCTGCGAGCAATGTGCCCTGCCCACTGCCACTTAAGTTTGGCAATTCTTCGGGCTATGTCGATAACTTTGGTTCTCCTGCGGATATCATCATTTCTGACGTGATCACGTAAGGAAATTCCGAGCAATAGCCCTCTCCATTGCCCTTTGGGTGACTTTAAGCTTTCTGATAAGGCCCATTGTGAGCGACCACGTCTCGGTCCCATAGGTGATCACTGGCAACACACACTGGTCATAGACTTTTGTCTTGAGACATTGCGGTAAATTGGACGAGAAGATACCACGCAACTTGCCGAACGCCGCCCAGCCGAGTCGGATTCAACGGTTGACCTCTTTCTCGAAGTTGGACCTACCCTACTGGACCTACTGGAGTGTAGAGTATATAGGAGTGGGTGTTACACGGGCATTCACCATGACCTTGGTTTTGTCCATGTTCATTTTAAGACCCACTTGTTCGGAAGCTCTACTGAGGTCATCGAGCATTTTTCTAAGGCTCTCTATGATTTCAACCATGACCACTATGTCGTCGGCAAACCGAAGGTGAGTGATGTACTCGCCATTAACGTTGATGCCAAGCGCCTTCCAATCTAAAACCTTGAAGACATCCTCCAGCGCATTCATGGGTCCATTCCTCTTTTTAGTTTATATTAACGATTTACCCCAATTAGTACAAAATCAACCGAAAATGGTGTTGTTTGCTGATGACACATCTTTGATATTTAAAATAGATCGGCGGTCACAAAATCTTGATGATGTGAATAACTTGATTCATCAGGTCCAAAATTGGTTCACGGCAAACAATTTGGTACTAAATGAAAAAAAAAACAAATGTATTAGATTCACATTGCCGAATGTTAGAAGTAGCGGATGCGACATCATATTGAATGGCGAATAGCTGGACTTTGTAAATCAAACAGTTTTCCTAGGAATCACTCTGGACGACAAATTGCAATGGAGTTCTCACATAACATCTCTTGCGGGTCGGCTGAGCTCGGCCGCTTATGCTGTTAGAAAGATAAGACAGTTGACGGATGTGGAGACCGCGCGTTTGGTCTATTTTAGTTACTTTCACAGCAATATGTCATACGGTATTTTATTGTGGGGCCGAGCGGCTGACATTGAATCCATATTTATATTGCAAAAGAGAGCTATCAGAGCCATATATAATTTAAGTCACAGAGAATCTCTTAGGGCCAGTTTCTGAAGTCAACGTCACATCTCAAATCAGCTGACAATTTGTCACAAATTAACCAGCCGTCAGTTGTCAGTGAGTTTCTCAACACTTCATCATCGAGAAATTACGTAATCGCTTGTTACATTAAATAATCGACATTAATTTATTTCGGTTGGCTACCCTAGCTGGTATTCATTCATTACTATAACGTAATCAGTAACTTTAAATAGTATTTTATCTTGAGAGGCTGGGTTGGTGTAGCCGCCAAGTTAAGCAAACCTTACCAAGGTCGATTTTTGGATGGGTAACCATTTTTTTTTTTGGTTTGCTTGTTTTTGGATAGGTGACCCCACCCACACAGGTTAAGCAACATTTACCAAGGTTATTCTTTGGATGGGTGACCGCTTTTTTTTGGTTCGTTTGTTTTGGATGGCTGACCCCGCCAGGGTAAGCAACACTTGCCAAGGTCAGTCTTGGGATGGGTGACCTCTTTTTTTTGGTTCGTTTGTTTTTGGATGGGTGTCCCTGCCAGAGTAAGTAACACTTACCAAGGTCAGTCTTGGGATGGGTGACCATTTTTTTTTTTGGTTTGCTTGTTTTTGGATAGGTGACCCCACCCACACAGGTTAAGCAACATTTACCAAGGTTATTCTTTGGATGGGTGACCGCTTTTTTTTGGTTCGTTTGTTTTGGATGGCTGACCCCGCCAGGGTAAGCAACACTTGCCAAGGTCAGTCTTGGGATGGGTGACCTCTTTTTTTTGGTTCGTTTGTTTTTGGATGGGTGTCCCTGCCAGAGTAAGTAACACTTACCAAGGTCAGTCTTGGGATGGGTGACCACTTTTTTGGTTCGCTTGTTTTTGGATGGGTGACCCTGCCAGGGTAAGCAACACTTACCAAGGTCACTGTTTGGATGGGTGACCACATTTTTTGGGTTCGCTTGTTTTTGGATGGGTGATCTTGTTAGATGTTGTTTAACCTAACGGGGTGACTTTAGGATGGGTGATCAAAAATTTTGTGGCGATGGTCACCCATCCAAAGACTGACCTTGGTTAGTGTTGCTTACCCTGGCGGAGTCATCTATCCATAAACATGCGATCCAAAAAATAGTGGTCACCCATCCAAAGACTGACCTTGGTTAGTGTTGCTTACCCTGGCGGAGTCACCTATCCATAAACAAGCGATCCAAAAAAAAGTGGTCACCCATCCCAAGACTGACCTTGGTAAGTGTTGCTTACCCTGGCGCGGTCTCCACCCCAGCCGCTTCAAGTTAAACACAAACAGTAAACAAAAAAGTACAGGGTATAGTCAACACTGACCTGGGGATCGAACCTTCCTCAAGCGCACTAGCGTGAGGAAGGTTCGATTCCCAGGTCAGTAACAGTTTGTTTTATTTTTATTTATTTAAATAAATACAAAATAACATTTTTTTATAATTGTGTCAAGTTTTTATAATGAAAAAAATAATTTAAAAGTTTGTAATATGCAAATTTTTTTAGATCTTGGTAATTAACTATAATTGATTTATTAAACATATTTTTTATAACTCAACCCATACCATAGTATTTGCCGACCCCTATTATCTTTTTATCGTAATATAAGCCTTTAAAGTCGTAATATTAATTTTAATCCGCGAATAATCGACCAATTTCCAACAATTATAAATTAGGCTCGTTGACAAGAGATTAACATTGAAAAAGGTGCTGAGAAACCCAAAACTGCTGTAACATGTGGTTAATTCGAGATTTTACTCAAATGTGACAAATTGTCAACCACTTGTCACACTTGGATGTTGAGAAACTGAAAGTAGAATTAACAGGCGATTAATCCTCGATTACGTTAACAGCCCGATAATTCTGAGCTGGGAAACCGGCAGTTAGGGAGCTATTTAAAAATATTAATATTATGACAGTTTCTTGCCAATTCATTTATGAAAATATCATGTATGTAAGGAAAAATATACATCTCTTTAGTAAGGTCAGTGATAGACAAAATTGTAATACGAGAAATAAAGATAAGTTCTTGCCAATTCATTTATGAAAATATCATGTATGTAAGGAAAAATATACATCTCTTTAGTAAGGTCAGTGATAGACAAAATTGTAATACGAGAAATAAAGATAAGTTAGATCAACCATCTTATAGACTAGCAAAAGTACACTCATCTTTCATGGGGTACTGTGTTAAATTCTATAACAAAATACCTTGTGATATATTAAAACTAAATGAAAGTAAATTTAAAACTTTAGTTAAAAGCACACTTTGTAAACAAGCATATTACAAATTAGATGATTATATTCAAGATAAGAATGCTTGGCAACATGTTGGTCCCGCTCCGTAGTGCAATCTTTGGTGTGGACAAAATCAAATTTGCTAATTTGTATTCCTATTCATAGTTATTGTATTCTTAGGTTATTTTTTATATTTTGCCAGAATTTGACTCACACAAGGTTCCGTTGTTGTTGAATTATTTTTGGGTGCATCGTCCTCACATATATGAATTTAATTTTTTTTTTTTTATTTCATTTTTTTTTTTTTTTTTAATGTATGTACATAAGTAAACATTGTAAAACATATTTTTTTTAAAAAGAGTAAGTATGGAGTTTCTTGTGCGTTCTTCTCCATAACAAGCTACTTTCCGAATGCACGGTAGAGTCAATTTTTATTACTTGTACATTTTTTATTTACATTTAATTTTTGACGTTCAAAAGTGCCGCTTATTGGCCTAATTGAAATAAATATATTTGACTTTGACTTTGCCTGCTTCTCCTTTTAGATGGTGTTTCGATGACTTTACCCCAGCTTCCCATATACCCCAAAGTGAGGTAAATATGCAGGGCTGAATTTGAATCTAATGCCTTCCGTGCTGCCATACTGTATCGTGCAAATATTTTGCCATTGGCTGAATAAATTTCGTAAGGTTTACCTCTTCTTGCTACAAATCGTCGTAGGCACCTTAGGAACGCTTCAGTAGTGGAGCTACGGATTTAGTTGTAAGACAAACAAACAAAGGTAACATTTAGTTAGACGACTACCTTTGCCTTTTTTAACCGACTTACCAAAAAGGAGAAGTTGCTATGTTCGACTTTAAATAGGTTTTTTTTTATGTTATGTTTTAACACCGATATCTCCGACAATTGTGGACCGATTTTGAAAATTATCTTTTTGTTTGAAAAAGTATGTTCCGAAATTGGTCCCATTGTAAATTGGTGAAGATCTGAACTTCGAAGATATACAACAAAACTCTTCAATAAATAACGGCAAATTTCTCGGGATTGCTGCAATCGCATGCATGTTTATTGTTTATACCATTTCATAACATAACATCACGCCAGTACGCTCTTAAGGGGTACGCAGGTCTCATTTCACCGGTTATGTTCAAGTTTCATGATATTCAGGTAATCTATTCTGGCGTTCGAGGTATCTTACTAAAAAACTTGCCTATTAGGTAGGTACAACTAAAAATTTAAAAATAAAAAATCTCTTTTGCAAAAACCCATAACGCAAAATATTGGTACCTTCCAAAGACACCGACTTCCAAAAACAAAGTTATTTTTCACTTTGTAGTTTTCTTATTTGGAAGTCGGTAGTATCTTTTTGCAAAAACGGTTTTTTGCGCTATCAAGAATGGACCAGTGCAGCAAAATCTGTATCTCATCATCATCATCTCTCTTTTATACAAAAGGGAAATCTGAGATTTGTTCTAACATTTGGAAGGTTACCCATGATAGGCTGTACCGTTTTACCTCCAAAATGTATACACACAATACAGTTTTTTAATACTACGCTTCGAGCCAAATTCCTGAACCTAGAGGCCAATATTCCTCCCTAATGGATGACAAAGTAATTGTGGTCCGGCCGGCATGGAATAGACGTATATGCTCATATCTCTGTAAGTTAGTAAAATTATGCTTGGAATCAAGTAATATTAGGATAATTAGGATTTTGTATACGACCACCCACCCTGAGTTTACCATCTGCTGAATCTATAAACGGGTTAAGTGGCAATATTTTAGATTAGTGGTGGAACTTTCTGCCCCTTTTGATTGTATCTATTTTACTAGAGAATGATTTCACTTGAGAAATTATGATTAAGGTTTATACTTACAAGATTTACTAAACTCATCTGTGCTAAGACCACGTGTTAAAATTTTATTAGTTTTATACTTAATGTACTTGTATCTATTTTACTAGAGAATGATTGCACTTGAGAAATTATGATTAAGGTTTATACTTACAAGATTTACTAAACTCATCTGTGCTAAGACCACGTGTTAAAATTTTATTAGTTTTATCCTTAATGTACTTGCATTTAAAATTGGCAATAAATCTATGGACACAGGCTAATCTTCTTCAGGCATCTAATTCTTTTGAGCTTAGTAAAACTTGAATATCTAGAAAAGTCTAAGAAATTTGTTTCTAAGCTAACATGTAGAACTTTTAATTCTGGCAGTTCTATAATAATAACTATATTTGGAACAACTTGTTGTGGCCATTCGCTTGGTTCCTTTCTAAGGAACGAAGGCCCCTCCCACCTTAGGGATGAGGGCTGTAACTGCTGTGGAGTTACACCTCTTGAGGCTAGGTGAGCAGGATTACAATCTGTAGGCACATGTCGCCATGAATAGTCAGAACTAAATTCATTTATTACATTTACCCTGTTACGAAAAAACGGTTTTAGTTGCTTATATTGAATTTTAAGCCAACCGAGTACTACTTTTGAATTTATCGAAATAGTTTTACTAGTAACATTACAACTAAGTGCCTATAGCTCTCGCTGGAACAGCCATACCGACGTGCTCCGACTTCCGGTACCTAGGGTCGCTTGTCCAAGGAGACGGCGAGGTAGACCGAAACGTAACGCACCGGATCAACTCGGAATGGATGAAATGGCTACAGGCCACTGGAACAACTTGCGACCCACGGATGCCCCCCAAGTTAAAGAGGAAAATTTAAGTCCATGATTAGACCTGTCGTACTGATCAGAATGTTGAGCTGTGAAAAAAATGGATGAAAAGAGATTGCATGTAGCAGAGATGAGAATGTTGAGATGGATGTGCGGAGTGACGAGAATGGATAAAGTGAGAAATTAGTATATTAGAGGCAGTTTGAAAGTGGCGCCAGTGACAGAAAAGTTGAAAGGAAACCGTTTGTCCTGGTATGATCATGTGATGAGGAGGGATGAAACGCATGTTACTAAAAGAGTTATGAATATAAATGTGGATGGAGAGGGAGGGGACGGCCAAAGAAAAGATGGATGGACTGTGTGAGGAGTGATATGAAAGGAAAGGGAGTCAGTGGTGTAGTTGACGGGGGACAGGACGGTGTGGAAGAAGAAAACGTGTTGCGCCGACCCCAAGTAACATGGGACAGGGGCAGGAAGATGATGAAGGTGATGAACCTACCCATCTCCCAAATTTCAGCTTCATGAAGATAATTTCTACATCTTATCTTTACAAACCCAACCACCTTTTGGTTAGTAAAAAAAAAACAAATATCTACACTATTTGTTGTAAACTATTCTGCCGCAAAGTTTTAAGCGAATCGGACGCGCCACCCCCTTTTCTCCCCCTTCGTGTTTTATATAAAAAAAAATAGTAGCCTATGTCCTTCCCGGTGTCTCGAAACTATCTCCCTACCAAATTTCATCTAAATCGGTTCAGCGGTTTATGCCAAAATAAGAAGTTCCATATAAAATTTACCCACTCCCCCGCATTTCTCACACTTCGTGTTTTATGAAAAAAAAAGCCTCCATTCAAAATTTCATCTAAATCGTTTAAGCAGTTTAGCGTGAAGAGGTAACATACAGACAGACAGACACGAATTTTTTCGCATTAGTATGGATACTCGTAATATTCAAAACCACACAATCGCGCTAAAAGAACATTATTAGCGCAAGACGTCACACGCTGCTCTGACCCCGCCCGCCGAATTAAGTTGTTATTTTGTATCAATTGTTTACCTAAGCATGTTGCTAGGAAGCAAGCGGTAAACATTTATGCGTAGGAGTGAAAGGGAAGCCGTTCAGGGTAACATGAGAGTACCACGCCGGTGCTACAATAAATTTACGGGAAGAAAGGCGTAATAGCTTGTACAGAATAAAATCGCTCGGGATTAATTCGTATTAAGTGTTTACAGTTTATTGATATAATAAGTTTATTTTAAATTTTCGTATATTACTGTTCCTCTTTGTTTACAAATTTAATGTAAAGATGTTCACTAGTTGTTTGAGAGAATTTTCCAAGCAATAAAGCTGTTGTTGTCATTTATTCTAAAGAAATATTAATAAAAAAGAACAAACAAAATTGGAGTGAAAGATTGATACTCAGAGAAGCCAAAACTCAAAAGGGCGTAACCAGAGCTCACCGCTATATTGCCCGGGGCCAGCGAGATTTCGAAGTTAAATCGTAGAGAGTCGACATCCAACCTTGAGATTTGTAATCGTAGTGATGTTTGTAATTCGACCAATGGTAAGGATTTTTTGTTGAACTAGTTTTTCTTGTTTTAGAAGTATGCCATGGGCTGGTCGTTGGATTTGGCTTTTGTGAAGTTGATTTTCTTTTTTCGGTAGGTTCATAAAAAAAGATACCATCCGGATCTTGTTCAGTAAAAAATCCGCTATAATCATCTGGTGTAAATAAACTACGGATTTCTTCAGATTTGTATCTCTTTTCACTCTTAGAAAGTGCGTCCCATATTTGTCCTTTTGTTTTTATTTGAGTAGGAATAGAATAAGAATAAGAGTAATATGGATCTCTACTTGCAGGACCAAATAAATCAACAAGTAATTCATCACGTGTTAGTATTGTTTTAGTAGAGTAGGTAGGGGGACTAGTAGTAGTAGTAGTAGGAGTAGTAGTAGTAGTGATTTTACGTTTAGAAGTAGTTAAAGTCTTCGTTCTCTGCCGTGTTGTCTTACTTCGTGGTGTTGTTGCGTGCACTTTCGGTGGTGTATATTTAACTTTACTAAATTTTGCTTCTACAGTTTTCATTGCTTTCTCCTTAGGTATTCTTTTTACTTTCTCCTTAGGTATTCTTTTTACTGTCTCCTTAGGTATTCTTTTTTCTTTCTCCTTAGGTATTTTTCCTGCAATAATTTGTGTTCTCTTTGCCATCATCTTTTGTTTTTCCCTTTCCGCTTTCGTATTTGCTGATACAGCAGCATGCAGCAGCAGTAGCCAGCATGTATCTGTAACAAGAGAGGACATACCGGTCAGCTTGACGAAACACTTACAACATGCAGAATCTTTACTTAGCGTTAGTTCACTTTTTTTGCCATCGTCTTAGAAAACCAGCTTCAGATTCTTTATTTGTAAACATAGGTTACAGATACACAGGTGTGTGAGATGTTACAATTTTGTAAGTTCTCTATGCTTTGCCATTAGGCGTACAAATGTTTTGTGGTGCATCGACACATTACATGTCGCATGCACAGCAAATATGATAATGGTCAAATAAATAATTATATATGCAGTGGTGTACAAGTGCTCACCGAAACCAGTTGTTTTATTTACATGACTCATAACACCCAACAACACGTACATAGAAGGTACACTTACATCTGGTGACCCCGATTTGAATTAACACGCGCCGCGATTTAAAGTGATTTCCTCGTGTCGTGGTAACTGCACTGCACAACCTTACCAGCCTTCCACAAGCGGATCTCACTGGTTTTGGTTTTCAAGAGGCATATGGTTACCGAAGACATGAGCACAAGTGGAAATTGTGGTGTGATACCAGCATGCGGAGCGACGGACAACAGTCAGGCCGAAGTCGCAGCATTAGGAATATCCTCGAAGATCCCGGATTTTTGGATAGAGATGCCCAGGGTGTGGTTCGCGCAGTTTGAGACAATGATGGCTCCCCAAAAACAGGGTGACGAAGTAAAATACGGAGTCGTACTGTCCAAGCTCCACAAAGACGCAGTAAGTCAAGTGGCCGACATAATAATGTCACCCCCCGCCACTAATAAATATGGTGCTATTAAAGAAAGACTCCTAGCCGTGTACGAAGAATCAGAGGAGCGGCAATTTCAAAAGCTGGTCAGTGAAGTGGAATTAGGCGACCAAAAACCGTCGCAACTGTTGAGACGAATGAGGGAATTGGCACGTAAGAGTCAGGTGGCCGAAAAAACCCTCCATGGTTTGTGGATATCAAGACTCCCTGATCACGTTCGAGCAGTGTTAACGGTCAGTCAAGATCAGAAACTCGACAACCTCGCCGCCATAGCAGACAAGATATTGGAAGGACGATCAGGCGAAGTGTCGGAAATATCAAGCGGACAAACACAGCTTATGGTTGAGTTAGTCAACCAAATGAGTAAGCTAACCATAGAAATAGCAGCCTTAAAATCCAATGCAAATAATGGTAGACACCGTAGTTACAGGCGCAACCGAAGCCAGCCGCGCACAAGATCCCACTCCAGGACGAGGATTACACCCGACAGTCCCAACTGGTTATGTAGGTATCATCATCGGTACAGGAATCGAGCCCGGAACTGTGAAAATCCATGCAATTGGAAGAAACCGTCGGAAAACTAAATTCAGCGTTGACAGAGGCGGTCGTCAGCGCTATCATACCGTCAAACCGCCTTTGCGTTACCGACCGAAAAAGTGGGTATCGTTTTTTGGTAGATACAGGCGCTAACATTTCAGCCATACCTAGAAGAGGGAATCGTTTAAAAGCCGACGACACATATAAAATATACGCTGCAAACGGTACACAAATAAAAACATATGGCGACAAAACGCTGACGTTGAATCTGAATATGAGACGCCCGTACCGTTGGACTTTCATCGTAGCTGACATTACGCAACCAATACTTGGAGCCGATTTTCTAGAAAGAAACAACATTTTGGTGGATGTTCGGAACAAACGTTTGATTGATGGTACAACTGGACTTCAGAGTAACGCAAAGTTAATGAAGTCAAGCACGCCTACACTTCGGACCGTAAATTTAACCGAAGACTACGCAGACATTTTAGCAGATTTCCCGAACATTTTGAAACCTCTCGATACAGAGTCACGACCGAAGCACGACGTTGTTCACCAAATCATCACCAATGGACATCCTGTTTACTCCAAGTCAAGACCTTTGCCAGCGGACAAATACCTAAGAGTGAAGAAGGAGATAGAACTCATGCTAGAGACAGGGTTATGCAGGCCTTCCAAGAGTCCGTGGGCAAGTCCTTTGCACGTGACATCGAAGAAAAACGGCGAGTTGCGACTATGTGGTGACTACAGGAGATTGAACGCGATCACGGTACCGGACAGATACCCAATTCCGAGACTACTAGATTTCACATACCTACTACCAGGAACCAGTATTTATTCAACGATCGATTTAAAAAGAGCTTACAATCAGATTCCAGTACAAGACGTAGAAAAGACTGCAGTAATAACCCCGTTCGGTTTATTCGAATTTCCAAGAATGCCGTTTGGACTACGAAACGCAGGGCAAACCTTTGTCAGATTCCTAAACACAGTCTTAGCAGGACTTGACTTCGTATTCGTATATATAGACGATATACTAGTGGCGTCATCTTCAACCAGCGAACACCGTCGACATTTACAAGAAACGTTCAAACGGTTAGACGAACATGGCATTGCAATAAATCAAGCCAAATGCATACTGGGCAAACAGCAAGTAGAGTTCCTCGGATATCAGATCTCAAAAGATGGTATCAAACCATTACCAGACAAGGTTGAAGCAATAACCAAATACCCTATACCAAAAACCGTACAAGATTTGCGAAGATTTTTAGGCATGATCAACTTCTACCGGAACAATATACCACAAGCAGCCAAACACCAAGCTCGGTTAAACAAATACCTCATTGGATCGAAGAAAAATGACAAAACCGAAATACAATGGACTCCAGAGGCATTAGAAGCATTCGATCAATGTAAAGCAAGTCTAAGCGACGCCGTTACACTGTCTTCACCAACAACGCATTGCCCGCTATCACTAATGACAGACGCATCTCAAACGTGCGTGGGCGCCGTTTTACAACAGTATGAAAACGGAAACTGGAAGCCACTCTCCTTTTTCTCAAAGGGACTGAGTGAAACGCAGTCAAAGTACAGCACGTATGATCGGGAATTGCTAGCCATTTACATGGCAGTAACGCATTTTCAACCTTATGTCGAGGGAAGAGAGTTGATAGTTTACACCGATCATAAGCCGTTACGTCATGCTTTCACTACAAAACAAACCTGCACAAGTAAAACGATAGCCCCAAGACGGCTACGTCACCTCGAGTTCATCGCACAGTTCGTTTTAAGGCGATGATAGCTCAGTGGTAGTGACGTAGTACCCGCCTGGCTGGCAACCACCCTCAAGTTGAAAATCTGTCGCCAAGCACCTTCCGGTGTGTTCCGACAGCAGCACTTGAGAGCCAGTTCCCTTCTAGGCTTTGTGTGCTTACCACCATCGGCCACATCATCACTGACCACGGTGAGATTGTGGTCAAACACAGGCCTATACAAAGTAAAAAAAAAAAAAAAAAGGTCACGACAGACATACGTCACCTATCCGGTAACATGAACCCGGTGGCCGACGCGTTATCGCGACTCGAGCAAATAGATTGCCCCACATCTGTGGAATGGACTGAGTTAGCAGATATGCAACGCAATGACACTGAACTCACTCAGCTGTTAAAAAATTACAACCTTAACTGGAAAACAACGACATTATCAGGAACAAGACAACTACTCTGCGAAAATTCAAAACCAAGTTTACGACCGTATGTGCCGAAATCACTTCGAAAACAAGTATTCGACACCATGCACAACATAACACATCCCGGAATAAGATTATCGAAGAAAATGATCTCCGAGCACTATTTCTGGCCACGCATGAATACTGACGTCGGCATTTGGGCGAAAACATGCCAGGCATGCCAGAAAAGCAAGACACATAGGCACAACTCGGCCCCAATCGGAATTTTCTCACCCACAGCACGATTAGACCACGTGCACGTAGACATTGTCGGACCACTACCAGAATCCAACGGAAACAGATACATCGTGACAATGATCGACAGAGAAACGAGATGGCCGGAAGCTGTACCAGTAGCAGAGATAACAGCAAAAGTTGTAGCGGAAGTTCTCATAAGCACCTGGATAGCGAGATTCGGATGCCCAAACACCATAACAACGGACCAGGGACGACAGTTCGAGTCAGACTTATTTATCACTCTGACCAAGTCACTCGGTATTAAGAAGACCAGAACCACCAGTTATCATCCACAGTCAAATGGTTTGGTTGAACGCTGGCATAGATCAATGAAAACCGCGATAGTCGCGCGCGGAAATACAACGAACTGGTCAAGCGAACTACCCATAGTGCTACTAGGATTACGAGCAGCACTACGACTGAAAGAGAATACAAGTCCAGCACAGATGTTATACGGAACTAACATACGTCTGCCAGGAATGTTTATCGAGCCGAAAACGCAAGTAACATCACCAGAGACTTTTGCACAGACACTCCAGAGGACAATGGCAAAGCTAAGCCCGTTTAGCAACAACCAACACGCCAGCAGTCACAAATCGTACATACATCCAGACATGAAAAGCTGCGAATACGTATACGTCAGAACGGATGCTGTGAAGAAACCACTGACCCCAGCCTACGAAGGCCCATATAAAGTGTTAGAGAAGCAAGAGAAACATTTCAAGATTCAATTGCCGAAGGAAACATCAATAGTAACGGTGGACAGATTAAAACCAGCATACATTTTAATGGACGGAAAGGTAAATGAACCTTTAGAACGCCAGAAAAGTAGCAGTAGCGAAGTGAACGACGACAAAAATGTTGAGCCAGCAGAAATTAATAAGACCGCACCAAACACAACACGCTCAGGCCGCGTCATACATCCGGTGGTACGATTTACAATACCGCCAGATCAACAAAGAAAAACACGGAATAAAGCAAAGCATAATTTCGTCAACACAAACCACCAAACTACCGCAGCAGCAACACGCTGGTAAAGCAAGATCAAGACAATTGCAATATTCGGAAACATGGGCAGCTGGGGCTCCAAGGAAGAGATCGTGGTGGCACAAACTGCCGCTGGGTCAGGGGGATCCAGCATCTCAATGACGGAAATCACTATGGGGGGCATTTTCATCATCGCCGTTGCAGTGCTACTGTACTGCATGTACAGAAAGTGTAGGAAGAGGTTCTACAAGAACGTGACACGGCACGTCGACGCCAGGCAAACGCAACCAGCTCAGATTCCAACGGTCTCCATGCGTTGCTGTCAGCACCCAAACGGAGGACAGGGACCACAAAACGTTTAATACAGCAGCAATCGGGAAAAAGGAAAACAGAAGAAAAGTGTAACCGCGTAGTATTAAGTTTGATTTTTTTTTTTTTGTTCGTGTATGGCTATATTTCGTGTAGAAAGAATACTTCTTTTGCCTTATTTTTTATTTAAACTTTTTAATTATTTTTATGTAAGTGTACTCGATTTTTTTTATTTGTTTTTAAAGGGGGAAATAATGTGGTGCATCGACACATTACATGTCGCATGCACAGCAAATATGATAATGGTCAAATAAATAATTATATATGCAGTGGTGTACAAGTGCTCACCGAAACCAGTTGTTTTATTTACATGACTCATAACACCCAACAACACGTACATAGAAGGTACACTTACAGTTTCATCATTAATTTCACAATACTATATAAAAACTAGAAAGAGTTACTATTGGATAAAACAATATAGTTATTATTCTCCTGACAATTAATTAATTTGTCGATGTCAAAAACAGGTACCAAATTAACAAAACAATTCAGAAATGTCAAAAAATGAAAATAGGATAATGTCAATTAATCAAATTAATAAAAGAATGTCAAAAAAAAAAAACCATTTGAATATTTTTAAATGTCAACAATAAAATCCAAGAAATACAAAAACAAATGTCAAAACAAATAATTTTAAGGAAATATTAGATAATGTCAATTAATTAATAAATAAGTACAAAATTAATAAAATATATCCAGAATGTCAACAGTAAAAACAAAGTGTAATGTCAATTAGGTAAATAACTAATAAATGCAGGCAAGTCAAAAAATTTATAAAAAAATGTATGATGACCTAATAATGCTTATCTTAAGGAGAGATTATAGTACTGTCATCCAAATAATCCTTTATTGAGTAATAACATTTATCAATTAAAATTTTCTTAAGTACAGTTTTGAATTTGTCCAAATGTCTCAGGCAGCTTATTAAATATTTTTGTGCCCATACAGAAAGTACTTTTATTCATTAGCGCTGTTCTGCCATGTGTTATTTCGAGCTCTAACTTATTTTTGTCGCGTAACTTTCTATAGTAGCTTTTGGCAGATATTTTGTATTGCAAGATGTGTGTTTTGACAAATACGTTTTTAAGTTTCATAGATGTATATCGCAGTGTTCCTTTTTAAATTCAACAATACGAGTTGGTCTAATATATAGGACAGGACAGGTAGAAAAAGTACAGTGTGGTAGCCAAATTATTAGGGACACTGCGCAAATTTATGTACATTCTTTAAATATGTTTGACCAAATTATTGTTTTTTCTTAGGGATTTTTTGTTTGATATTTTTGCGTTAATATTATTTTATAAGTGGAAATACTGAAAACCCACTCAAAAAATGTGTGATTATTTTATTATTTAATTGTAGGTAAATTGTGGCAGGAAAAGGATCACCACTCCGCGTGTCTGACTTGTAAATCGTAAAGTCATCTCCTTAGAACCTAACCTATCCGTGTTAGGGTGCCCTAAGCTCCCGAGCTCGCTTCGCTCGCTCTAGGACTTATTCTTAACCATAACCATAGGTTGTTGTTTTCACAACACAAAGTACCTATTATATGCAGACGATCTGAAGATCTACAAATCCATCAAAACAGTTAATGACTGCATCATGGTACAGCAAGATCTGGACAGACTATCAGACTACTGTCATAGAAACAAATTAAAGCTAAGTATACCTAAATGCAATTACCTTACTTTTACCAAAAATAAGCATATTATTAACTTCGCGTACACTCTCTGTCATGTGCCTCTCACTAAATTAAACTCAATTCGTGATCTCGGCGTTATTCTTGATTCCAAACTATGTCTAGACTTACACATTAATACAATTGTGAGTAAAGCTTACCAATTATATGGTTTTATCATGCGATCTACCATTGACTTCAAGAGAACCTCGTCATATTTATGCTTGTATAAAGCCCTAGTTCGGTCACAATTGGAGTATGCAGTGTCGGTATGGAACCCCTTCTACAAAAAGTATGCTCAAATGGTTGAAAATGTTCAGTACAAATTTTTACGCGCCATGCACTACAGATGCCATAAATCCTATCTACCTTACCCTCAGTTACTCAGCAAGTACAAGCTCCTGCCCCTTGGCTCTCGAAGAATATACCTCGAAACCATTATCTTATATAAAATTGTCAGAAATAAATTCAATTGTATAGATATAAGTAACATGATCTGTTACGCTGTGCCTAGAACCATTCATAGGCGACAAGTTCGCGCAGGTACTCTCTTTGCAGTGAATTCATGCCGAACTAATTCAGGCCAGCGTGCACCTGTCCGCCGAATGGTTGATTCATATAACAGCAAAATGTGTCAGTGTTACAGTGCAATAACCCTCGTGTGTGTGCAATAAGAATAGAAACTAACAATAGGCCTGTTATTGTGATGAGCATCTATATGCCTACCGATAAGAGTGATAACTTGCCGGATTTCACGGACTGCCTCGGTACGGTGAGTGCTGTAGTAGACGATTGTAGTGTTGAATCAGTATTTGTTTTGGGGGATTTTAATGCGCACCCAAATTCTTTATTTATGAGCGAGCTATCATGTTTTTGTGAGGATCAGGGATGGATTTGTGTTGATATAGACAAACCTGGGGTTAACTAGTGATACCTACACTTTTATGAGTGAAGCTCACGGCTGTAGGCGATGGCTGGACCACTGTATAGTCACACACTCGTCATTAAGTTCTGTTGTTGATGTTTACGTAAGAAATGACGTACTATGGTCTGACCATTATCCTATGATAGTGGAATGTAAATTTGATTTGTTATCACCTTAGGATTCCTGATAAAGTGATTGCTCACAATAGGGTTGTATGGGGAGAAAGAACTAAGGAACAAATTAATACATATTTCAATGAATGTCACAAGCGATTGAAATTGGTTGATTTTCCTATAGAATTAACTGGTTGTGGTGATATTTTCTGTGGTGAATCCACCCATAGGACTGTTATTGATAAGCTGTATTCGGATATTGTTTGTGCTCTCAGTGAGTCGTCAATTAGTAGTGCGGCAAATAAGTTTGTTGGTCGTAGGAAAAATGCTCAAATCACAGGCTGGAATAAACATGTCAGCTGCGCTCACAGGCTGGCGAGGCAGAAATTCCACGTATGGTTATCGTGTGGGAAACCATCAACTGGCTCAGTGTATGATGACATGCGGGCAAGTAGGGCATTTTTCAAATCGCGACTTAAATGGTGTCAGAACCACGAGGAACAGATAAAGATGGACATAATTGCCTCTAAGCATTCAAAGCGTGATTTTCGGGGTTTCTGGAAGAGCACTAATAAATTAAGCATTCGGCCAGGCCTGCCTGTTAGTGTGAATGGTGTGAGTGATGCGAAAGATATTGCGAACATTTTTAGAAATCAGTTTGTTTTAAAGTCACCGCTAGGGAGCTCTTGTGAGATGCTGGATGCTGAGCCCCGTTGTGGCAAGGTGGGAACACGTTTCAGTGCCAAAGATGTGGCCAGGGTCATCAGGTCTACGTCTAGAGGTAAGTCCCCTGGACATGATGGGCTCAGTATCGAGCATTTACAATACGCCGGTCCTCACTTGCCGAGGGTTTTGGCACTGCTGTACAATTTATGTATTGGTCATTCATACTTGCCCTCCGACCTAATGAGGACGATCGTGGTTCCCATTGTTAAAAGTAAAACAGGTGATCTTTCGGATAAGGGAAACTATAGACCTATTTCTCTAGCAACCATAGTCGCTAAGATGCTTGATGGTCTGCTTAATACACAGCTAAACAAGCATCTTGTGCTGCACGACAATCAGTTCGGGTTTCGGCCTGGACTTTCTACAGAGAGTGCAGTTCTGTGTCTCAAGCAGGCCGTCAGGTACTACACAAAAAGAGGAACACCTGTTTTCGCTTGCTTCCTCGATCTGTCTAGAGCTTTTGATCTGGTTTCCTACGATATATTATGGAGGAAACGTATCTTCAGGCATTGGTATGGAGGCCAGATCAACAGTGTTCGGTGGGCGGGTGTGCTGTCGGAGCCTTATCAATTGGAGTGTGGAGTGAGACAGGGGGTTTTGACCTCCCCTGCCCTCTTCAATTTGTATATGAATGCCCTGATTGAGGCGCTTAGCAGTCAACATGTTGGTTGTCATATTGACGGTGTCTGTGTCAATAATTTAAGCTACGCTGACGATATGGTGCTGCTGAGCGCGTCAGTCGGTGGTATTAGGATACTATTGGCCATATGTGAAAGTTACGCAACTGAACATGGGTTGTTGTATAACGGTCAGAAAAGTCAGTACATTGTTTTTGGGGCGGGGACCTGGTACCTTCCTGATGTGCCTCCTATACGGCTAAACGGTGTTACCCTTGAGCGAGTGGAACAATTTAAATACCTAGGTCATTTGGTCACCACTGACCTCAAGGACAATGCTGACATTGAAAGGGAACGGAGGGCTCTTTCCGTGCGTGCGAATATGATAGCTCGCAGGTTTGCACGTTGTACTGCAGAAGTAAAGGTGACGCTCTTTAGAGCATTCTGTACCACCTTCTACACTTGCAGCCTGTGGGAGAATTATTAGCGGGCATCGTGTGGAGCCCTTTGTGTCCAGTATAATAACGCGTTCAGAAAACTGATGGGGTTGCCTTGGCGTTGTAGTGCGTCAGGGATGTTTGCGGCGGCGCGTGTTGATTGTTTTTACGCGATAATGCGCAAGCGTGCAACTTCAATGGTGGCCCGAGTCATGGGCAGTCCTAACAGGGTTCTGAAAATGATTGCTGACAGAGTGGACTGTCCGTATATAGTTCACTGCTGTCAGTTACATGTGTCACCATATCGTGTTGTTTACTAACACTTAGTTTTAAGCACATTGTTACTAACCCTATATGAGTCATCGCTCGAAATGAAGATTTTGAATTTGAATTTGAATTTGAAAAGCCTCACTCGATCTTCTTTGTTAAATAAAACCCATACTAAATAAAGTCCATTTGTGTTAGTGGGTTTGATGATTCGCAGAAAGAGCTTTCTGAAAGTCGTAATCTTTATACCTAAATTTTAGCTTTTTTTGTTTGCTTCATAAAATACAAATTACTGCTCGTACAGCTACTCAAACTCCTAGCGATACATTTCTTTTTCTTATAAACTTTTATGTCTACCTGTGGACAGCGTTGTGGGTTATATTATTACTATAGCATTGTCATTGTTAATTTAGTTATAAGTCCTTATAATGTAACTGTTTGCTGTTCCTTTCAATAAAAAATAAAATAAAATAATTATCGAATTGTGACCAGACAATGTGATAAATATAGAGGATAGACGATTTGACTTGACTAGATTCATTATGCCCGGGCATTATACATATTGCCCTGATTAATCATTTGGTCCATGACATATATAACGAAATTAACCGTACTGTTCGGACGGGGTACACTTTGGGGCGCGACAAGCATACCTCTGCTGGCTCAGCAGTGGTTCACTTTGGACCCCAAATTTAGGTCATACGACATCCTAATTAAACCTAATTATTTATTAAGATACCTAAAGAAACTTATTTGGGGGCGTTAATTAAAATAGTTGGATAAAAGCTTACTTTTTAGCGCCAATATCTATTTTAGATTAAGCGCGCAAGTTTATTAATTTACCTTTGTTAAATACAAATGTGTTAATGGGGTAATCGCCATTTTGATGACAGTGGTGATCGAGGCTATAAGACATAAAAAATGCATATTTTGGACACCCAAACCCAAACTACAGGGGTAGTGGTTTGCTCATCGTTTGATTATTTGACGAATTCATCCATATTTCAAAATAAATACTTAGTGGTAATGAAGTTATTTGTTATTCAAAGTTGAAGTTTCGCGCCAATCGTGTTTGTTTACATTTTATTTTAGCACCATTTTACGTATTTACACTATACAAGTAAAATTTAAAAATTTAAAAAACCCCCTACACATTTTTATTTCATGCTACATAATTTATCTAGTACATAGTAGATACGCTTCGATCGGCAATCTATTGAACACGTAATTATGACACGATATCTTGCGTAAACACCCCGATTTAAACAGTTAAACGCCCATAACTTTGACCGGCTGAACAGATTTTATTCAAACATAGCTAAGAACACTCTCGACAAAATCACCCTTCAAACAAAAAAACGAAATCAAAATCGGTTCACCCGTTTGGACGCTACAATGCCACAGACAGACACACAGATACACAGCAACACACGTCAAACTTAAAAAAACAAAACTGTTCGCGACGAAGCGACACATAGCTTATAGTCTATATACTTGCCTATATACCGTTAAAATACTTAAGTTATTTAAGTAAGCAATGTATGTAATAGCATAGGTAAATAAAGAATTTAATTCTTTTCGATTAGGGGTCCCCTAAAAAGCGGGAGCGCAAGTAGCGCCGGGTGCGACATCTTCACGCACCAATGTGTGTTATTTACCTTTACATACACTACACTGTTAGGAAACACAATCTAGGTGTTCTAACTTGGATGCCCTAAGGCTATGACTGAAAAATGATATCTAACAACAGTACATAGCCAGGGACTATAGAGTATCACCCTGAAACACTAGATACATACACATTTCGCTCAAGTAAGTGGTAAGATGAATTCGTTATAAGCGATTCAGCACTTCTAGGTAACCTAGATATCTGCCTAGGACATGTAAACAGATAGTACTCACATAGTTCTAGTACATAAAGGCCACTTGCTTGAGATGGTGTGTCTGTATACATAGAACACAAGGGTTTTCGAGCGCTTGTCGGCGGCCCGCCCGCCTTCAGGTACCTTCTGAGCCTGAAGGAATATAGATTTGCTTACTGAAGCAATACCATCGGGGACTGGCAGGCAGGCGCTCGGATTCTCCCATAGGCCCCAGGTCCTCTGACCTTCGGGCATATCATAAAACCTGTTTGTTTCCCTGGGTCTGGCAAATATTTCCCTTTTTGGCCGCTTCCCGGCACCAAAACCACCAGAAGGGCTGGTGGTATACCCTAGTTACACACACCATTCGATTCCTTGTTTCATGGCCTCCCTGATCACACTTTTGTAAGGAGCCCAGCTCTGGTGACCAGGGAGATAACCACCGAAATATATTGCCCGGCCCCGGGACATTCTCATTTTCGGACACTTCAGGGTGAATACTGACTCGAGGGTTGAACCCACACCCACCAGAGTGGCACCATAGGGTGGCCTGTCATGATGGCCATCGATTAATGCCTGGTGGTCGTGGATTCCACGAGTACCTTGAGTACAAACTAACTTTATGTTAGAAAATAACATCTTTCACTACTCACGCACACTTCCAGGCACCTACACGCCTGAAGGTTATAGATATAGCTATAGAAACGCTGGATTCCTATAGCTTAGGGAAAGGGCTTTCGAACCCCCGCGATGAAAGTAGTGGAAAAATGTATACTTTAGCCTGTAATAGCCATAAGTTCGAAAAACCAGCAGAATTTCCCTTCATCACTCGTTCTTCCTAGCAGAACTCCTCGGAGGAGATAGTCAGGGACCTGGACCAAGGTCCGTTGGATGGGCCATTTCAAGGCGCTTCCAACCATATAGGTCATGCCATGGTCATGACATCGGGAAGGGAGGTTCTGCTGATTTATAGCATAAGTTTATAATAAAAAATTAGGTAAATAAAAAACTTGTGCGACTAAAAAATCAGGGTCCTCGTGACGGTAAAGTTTGGTAGTACGATAGTGCGCCTGCGCATCGAACAATTCGGTAGCCAAATTTGTATTAGAAGAATCCACGCAACTTTATGTCACGAAGACCCTGTGAAAACATCGCAAAACACTAAGAAGAATAAAGTCTTTTATTTCCTGGACATCATATCTTCACCCGTGAACATCTGGCAGACCTCAAGCAGCTCACAGAGGCAAGAATTCTTGATGACAACTGAACTATAGGTGCAAGGGTGTCAACGCGCTGGTGCTGGAGCCTTACAACCTCCAGAAGCCCTATCCTCCGCCAGCGATCACGTCCACCCCGTACATTTACTGGTCCTTCGAGCCGGATTTTCAAGAACCAAGCCGTTCCTGTGAACATATAGGCCAATGAAAAGCCTGGTTCCGGTGAACAAAGAAGTCTGACGTCCAGTACACCTCGTCAACTGAGGGTACATTCTTGTTTCTTTAATACGTCAGATAATAGTCAAAACGTAACGTACCGTTCCTGAGAACAGTTCCTGTGAACAGAGAAGCCTGATGTCCAGTACACCTCGTCAACTGAGGGTACATTCCTATTTCTTTAACACGTCACATAATAGTCAAAACGTAACGTACCGTTCCTGTTGAAGTTTGGATTTGACTTAACCCGTTCCTGCTGAAGTCTAGAATAGACTTAACCCTTTCAAGCAGAAGTCTTGAATATAGTCAACCCGTTCCTGTTGAAGTTTGGATTTGACTTAACCCGTTCCTGCTGAAGTCTAGAATTGGACTTAACCCTTTCAAGCAGAAGTCTTGAATATAGTCAACCCGTTCCTGTTGAAGTTTGGATTTTGGACTTAACCGTTTCAAGTCTAGAGTTGGACTTAACCCTTTCGAGCTGAAGTCTAGAGTTGGACTTAACCCGTTCGAATTGAAGTATTGAAACAGAAGTCAACATGCCGATGACCAGATCACAGGACAGGAAGGCCGAGGCGTGGACAGTAGGCATGGATCACCCAACAGGCCTACGTCATCAACTGCCCCCACGCTCGCCTACGACGACCGAAGGGACGGGACAGTCTGCACCGACGTCACATATAGGTGACGACCCGCTCACACAGAGACTTACAGGAGATATAGATGATAAGGAACAAACAGATCGCCCCAGCACATGCAGGAAGGCACCCAGGAGGGAAGGATCTTCAGATAGAACACTGAAGCCTTCTGATAGGATACAAGGGATTCAAGATAAGACCTTTGATAGAGGCACTACCATGGCTACCCGGGGGGACGCCCGTAACGTCCAAAGCAGACCGCCGTCGACCAGGACGACCCGGTCACAAAAGAAAATTTCGAGGGCACGTGAAGACTTATTGAAGATTAAGTTGGAACTTGCCAAGTTAGCACTTCAAAAGGCAGAAGAAGAAGTTTCTGAAGCCGAATATATGGATGACAGAGACTCTAATGAAGAGTACGTGCGTTCTTGGCTGGAAGAGGCACCAGAACCTGAGCCACTGAGGGAGGATGACGCCGCCGAAGGGGACAAGACGAATAAGCCCCCGCCTGCGACTGTCGACGTTATAGCGGACTCCCAGACGCACGATCCTACAGCAAAAGAAGTGAAGGCTAACACAGAGCCGTCAAGGCAAATAGAAGCGAAAGACTCACTCCGTCCCTTCCTAACGAAGCTGACATCCGCTATAGCGTCGCTAGCCGACAGGAAAATCGAGCCATGGACGCCCAACCCTTCGGCGTCGAAGGCTGTCATGACTCTAACCAAACTTTGGTGGAGCTCATACCGAATGGCTATCTTTTCGAGCCATATATGAGGCAACTCGTGCCTACTTCAGCGACATAGAAAACACGGCAAGACTCAGAAGGAGCTTGCGTGGTCGCGCACTGGAGACAGTGAGCTCAGAACTCATCGGGAACGCAAAACCGGATGAGATCATGAGAGAATTGGAGCTGCAATACGGACGTCCTGATTCAATCGCCCAGGCCGAGACAGATCGACTTAGAGGGCTGCCACGATGCAGCGAGTCGCCCAAGGACATCTGTACCTTTGCAAGTCGGGTCAGAAGCGGAGTGGTCACCCTGCGTGCACTCAAGAAGGATCATTACCTGATCAATGCTGAATTAATGCGATTATTAACCGAAAAGCTGCCCAATTCTCTACGTGTACAGTGGTACAGAACGTTCACGGAAAAGTATCAGTCGCTGCCAGACTTATCACTCTTCAGCGACTTTATAACGGAACAAGCTCACTTCTGCAGTGCATTCGCCCCGCCTGAGGCCATCAAGGAGACAGACACTCTGGTGGGGAAACGTGTCATACAACGGACACACATAGCTACCGACAAGCCGGTAAACAAATGTCGAGTCTGCGACAAGGAAGGTCACTACTCGTCTGACTGCCCCAGGTTCAGAGACGCAGCAAGTGACAAGAAATGGGAGCTAGCCAAGAAACATAGCTTGTGCTATCGCTGCCTGAGATTTCGTCGGGAAGGCCACACATGTACCAAGAGGAAGTGTGGCCTCAAGGGATGTACAGCCACGCACCATCGACTTCTTCATTTTAGTAAGAAGCCTCAGACAGAAAGGTCTAAGAAAACCACTGCTCCAGAGGATCAGAAGAAGGAACCTAACGAAACGGTGGCTAGTTCGCGAACTAGTTCGAGTCATGCTTTCCTGAAAATGATACCGGTTCGAGTCATTGGACCGGCGGGAGAGGCAGACACTTATGCACTCCTTGACGACGGATCTACCGTTTCGCTGATAGATGAAGCCATCGCCCAGCGAGTGGGAGCAGTGGGACCTATAGACCCACTGAAGATCGGTGCCATTGGTGACACCATGATCGACACTCCCTCATCGAGACGAATAACAGTCGTTCTCAATAGTAAACAGAAAAATAGGGTGCCCTTCAAGGCGCGCACCATTCCGAAGCTCAACCTGTCACCACAGGCAGTCAGTCGAGAAGATGTAGCACGATGCAGACACCTTCAAGACCTGACGTCGCAGCTTACTTACCCCACTGGGGTGCCAAAGATCCTCGTCGGCCAAGATAACTGGCACCTGTTACTGGCCAGCGAGATCCGCAGAGGTCCGAGAAACCAACCCATCGCGTCGTTAACCATGATGGGTTGGACATTACACGGCGCGCACACCAGAACCCTGGGACAACGGGTGCACTATGTCAACAGATATCAGACTGTTGACAACAAGCAAGATGCGGATCTGAACGAGCAGCTCCGTGAATTCTTCGCTATCGAATCATTGGTCATCAATCCAGGACGACCAGCTTCTGACCCAGAGAAGAAGGCAGAAGAGATCCTGAACCGTCACACAAGACAGTTAGGAAACGGGCACATAGAAACCGCCATGCTATGGCGAGATGAAAACATAGAAATGCCCGATAGTTATGAGACAGCCCTCAAAAGGCTAGTCTCTATCGAGAAGAAGCTGGATAAAAATCCCGCTCTTCGTGTGAAATACACACAACAGATGGACTCCCTTATAGAGAAGGGATATGCTGAGAAGGCTCCCAAGTCGAGTACTCCAGGAAGAACCTGGTACCTGCCTCATTTCGATGTCTTCAACCCAATGAAGCCAGAGAAACTTCGTATAGTTCATGATGCCGCTGCAAAATCGAGAGGAAAGTCCCTCAACGACTTCCTGCTCACTGGACCGGATCTGCTGCAGTCGCTGCCCGGCGTCATGATGAGATTTCGTAGACACAACATAGCCATCTCGGGAGATATAGCTGAGATGTTTATGCAAGTCAAGGTACGGAGTCAAGATAGAGACTCACTCCGCTACCTATGGAGAGGCAATAGAAGGGAAGGAGCCCCAGAAGAGTACCGTATGACGTCCATCATATTCGGCGCGGCCAGCTCACCGTGCACCGCCATTTTTGCGAAGAATTGGAACGCAAAAAGGCACATAGAGAAGCATCCAGTAGCAGTGAATGCAATAGTACAGAACCATTATATGGACGATTATCTGGACAGCTATAGAACAGTCGAAGAGGCGACAGAAGTCGCGACTATGGTGAAGAAAATACACCAACAGGCGAAGTTTGACCTGAGGAAATGGGTATCAAACAGTTCGCAACTGATAGCGAATATAGATCCGTCACAAACCTATACAGAGGTTGTGAACATCGGAGACACAGCAGGCACAGAGAAGATTCTCGGCCTGATTTGGAGGCCTAGTGAGGACACGCTAGGTTTCAACCTAACGCTTGCAAGACTGCCGCAGGGAATCCTTGAAAAAGAGGCCCCGACAAAAAGAGAGGCCCTCAAGATCGTCATGTCATTATATGACCCGCTCGGACTCGCCTCGCCTATAACGATTCGAGCTAAGCAAATACTTCAAGAAGCTTGGAGGCGAGGGGTCGACTGGGACCAGATACTAGATGAAGATCTGGCAGTCCAGTGGAAGAACTGGACACAGCACCTGCGACAGCTCAAGGCGATCAGCATACCAAGATGTTACCCTGGTTATAGCGATGCCACAGAAATACAAATACATGTATTTACCGATGCAAGCGAGATGGCGTACGCAGCAGCTGTGTATTGGCGAGCCACCACAGCAGAAGGCACGCAGCGTGTCAGCCTAGTCATGGCTAAAGCGAGAGTAGCCCCATTGAAGCTACAATCGATACCTCACCTCGAGCTGCAAGCAGCGGTGATGGGAACCCGCGTAGCTACAGCTGTTATACGTGAGCACGACTGCAAACCGTCATCGGTCACATATTGGTCAGACAGCAAAACTGTACTGACATGGATAAGGAAAGGAGCACGAACATATAAAGCTTTCGTAGCTCATCGAATAGCTGCCATAGAAGAGAGCAGCAAAGTAGAGGATTGGCGATGGATTCCTACAAAATTGAACATCGCCGACATCGCTACTCGTGACGTCCCACAGAAGTTCGACTCACAGCACGAGTGGTATAGTGGCCCCAGATTCCTGTATGAAGACCCTTCTTCATGGCCATCAGAGAAGCCTCTAATCGCTGAAGAGACAGGAGAAGAAAGAACTCTCACTGTCATAGAGAAAGCTTTCATAGAAAAAGCTGAAACAAATGTAAAGCTCACTGAAGCTATACCTAATCCCGCAAACTTTTCGAGATGGGAGCGGCTATTACGTGCGACTGCAAGCGTCCTACGTTTCATATATCTCTGTAAACAAAAAACAGAGAAAACGTTCTATAAGAGAACAAAGAAACTTGAAGACGACCCGGACTGGCGAAAGAAAAAGAAGACAGCGACTGCAGCAGCTAAACCAACTCTACATAGAGAGCCAGAAGCCCGGAAACAGACTATAGAAGCGAATTTTCTTCAAAAGGCTGAGAAAATACTCGTACAAGTCGCACAGCAGCAATCGTTCGCTCAAGAGATAGCTAGATTGCACGAACAAAAGGTAGTGGAGTAAAATAGCCCGCTACATTCGCTACAAACAGAAGTAGTAGATGGCCTACTACGTATTAGAAGTCGAATAGCCGCCACCGACGAAATTACAGAAGATGTGAGGCGCCCACCTATATTACATGGCGACCATCACATAACACAGCTCTACATAGACTGGACACATCGCAGCCTATTACACAGCGGGACGGAGCTCACTATCAATGAGGTGCGGCAGCATTATTGGGTCGTAAGGATGCGACCAACGACCAAGAAGGTACTATCAAGATGTCTTCAGTGTCGTATTCGTAAGGCACAAGCACCCGTGCCTGCGACCGGCGACCACCCAAGGACGCGCCTCGCTCATCATCAGAGGCCGTTCACATACACCGGGTTGGACTATTTCGGCCCGCTATCCGTCACCGTCGGTCGTCAGCATCAGAAGAGATACATAGCTCTATTCACGTGCCTCACAACTAGAGCTGTCCACCTCGAGATCGCCGCCAGCCTCAGCGCAGACTCCGCTATACTAGCGCTGCGCCGATTCGCCGCCCGCAGAGGATGTCCTACAGAGATCCACTCTGACAACGGTACCAACATGCATGGTGCCGACCGAGAGCTCCGAGAGGCCTTCCGAGAGGAGGCCAGTCGCCGAGGCATCACATGGCGCTTCATCACCCCATCAGCGCCCTTCATGGGAGGCGCGTGGGAGCGCCTCGTTCGCTGCGTGAAAACCGCACTTTATACTGTACTTACAGAAAAACACCCACACGAAGAGGTGTTGTCCACACTGATTTGTGAGGCAGAGTACACAGTAAATAGCCGACCGTTGACTCATGTATCAGTCGACGGTGTAGACGACGAGTCCATCACGCCGAACCACTTCCTACTTGGTGGCTCGGCTAGACTCCCAACCCCCGGCGTGTTCACCGAGCAAGACGTCGATCACAAGAAGATGTGGCGCAGGTCACAAATCCTGGCCGACATGTTCTGGCGCCGCTGGGTGCGAGAGTACCTGCCGGAGCTCCAAAACCGGCGGGAGCCTCACAGCAGCGGGCCTGGCCTGCAGGTGGGCGACCCCGTCCTCATAGCCGACGGCCAACTGCCTCGCAACACGTGGCCGCGAGGCCGCATCGAGGCCATCTACCCTGGCCCTGATGGTGAAGTCCGGACCGCTGAGGTGCGCACCACTGGCGGCACTCTAAAGCGTCCGGTGAAGAAGCTCATACCGCTACCTAAATGAGCGTAGCAGAGTTCCAGCGGCGAGAGCTGAGCGACGTGTCGCAGAGCGTCGTGGCTACGAGCGCTGCCGACGGTCGTCGCTCACCGGCGTGATGCAGCGCCGCGCCGACGTCGCTACGTGTCGTCACTGCACTGCACGGCGGGAGAGATGTTCGCGACGAAGCGACACATAGCTTATAGTCTATATACTTGCCTATATACCGTTAAAATACTTAAGTTATTTAAGTAAGCAATGTATGTAATAGCATAGGTAAATAAAGAATTTAATTCTTTTCGATTAGGGGTCCCCTAAAAAGCGGGAGCGCAAGTAGCGCCGGGTGCGACATCTTCACGCACCAATGTGTGTTATTTACCTTTACATACACTACACTGTTAGGAAACACAATCTAGGTGTTCTAACTTGGATGCCCTAAGGCTATGACTGAAAAATGATATCTAACAACAGTACATAGCCAGGGACTATAGAGTATCACCCTGAAACACTAGATACATACACATTTCGCTCAAGTAAGTGGTAAGATGAATTCGTTATAAGCGATTCAGCACTTCTAGGTAACCTAGATATCTGCCTAGGACATGTAAACAGATAGTACTTGTACGGGGTGGACGTGATCGCTGGCGGAGGATAGGGCTTCTGGAGGTTGTAAGGCTCCAGCACCAGCGCGTTGACACCCTTGCACCTATAGTTCAGTTGTCATCAAGAATTCTCGCCTCTGTGAGCTGCTTGAGGTCTGCCAGATGTTCACGGGTGAAGATATGATGTCCAGGAAATAAAAGACTTTATTCTTCTTAGTGTTTTGCGATGTTTTCACAGGGTCTTCGTGACATAAAGTTGCGTGGATTCTTCTAATACAAATTTGGCTACCGAATTTCAAATTTTCAAAATTTCAAATTACTTTCAAATACCTCAAAATCTGCAAGATATGAGACTCCAAATTCATGTTGCGAATCAATATTTTTAGCCCCAACTACACCTGATGAAGTCTATCGCATAATACAGAATTTAAAAAACAAAGTTAGTGTAGGATATGACGATATTTCAACAAAGGTATTAAAATTTGTTTCCGAGGTTATAGCTGGCCCCATTTGCCACATCATTAATGTTAGTATCTCTTCTGGAATATATCCTGATAAACTCAAGCCGACAATAATTAAGCCCTTATTTAAGAAACAAGATAAAACTGATGTCAATAACTACAGGCCCATTGCTCTGATACCAGTTATATCAAAAATATTCGAGAAAGCTATTTATCATCGTATAGATTCCTTTTTCACAAAACACAATCTCTTAGTAAAGGAACAGAAGGGTTTCAGAAAAAATAAATCCATAAATCTGGCTATCTATGATTTCCTTAATATTATAATGACAGATATAGATAAAAGAATTCCTATTAGTGCTATATTTATGGACATGACGAAAGCTTTCGATTTAGTTGATCATAATACTCTACTACGGAAACTTAATGCGCATGGAATAAGGGGAAAAGCACTTTCCCTTATACAATCTTATCTGGACAGTAGAACACAGTGTACGGAAATTAAACGAATTTCTATAAAAGAAAAAAAGGAATTTAAATATGTATCCGAAAAACGTGAAATAATTTTTGGCGTACCACAGGGCAGCGTATTAGGACCGCCATTATTTTTGGTTTACATAAACGACTTCCCAAAACATGTCAGTTTTCCTATGGTCCTTTTTGCTGATGACAGTACGATCATTGTTAGACAAAATAAAAATAGTGACTATGAATGTGACATCAAAGACTCATTGCAACAATCAATTAATTGGCTTGACCATAATAATTTAAAATTAAATTTAAGTAAGACAAAAATTATGCAGTTTAGACAAAGAGTAACTACTCCTGACATAAACATATTAATTGACGATAATAGAATTGAAGAAGTAGAACATGTAAAATTTCTAGGTTTGACTATTGACTCTAAACTGACTTGGAAAGAACATGCATCAATCCTCATAAAAAAATTAAGTCGCTTCGCCTTTGCTCTATTCAAGCTTAAGAAAGTAGTAAATCAGGCAGCTGTTATAGCTGCATATTATGGCTATGTAGATTCCACATTACGCTACGGAGTAATTTTTTGGGCAAATTCATGTGAGAAAAATAACGTTTTTAAAGCACAGAAGAGGTGTATTAGATCGATGTGTAATTTAAAACCAACAGATAGTTGTAAACCTCATTTTAAATCCCTTAGGATATTGACATTACCTTGCCTTTATATATACGAGACTGCATTGTTCGTCAAGAAAAACAGTAAATTATTTAAAAAAGCTTCTGAGGAACGTTATAGATCAACAAGACCGGAATATCGACACGAACTATGTCTGAGAGCCTCAAAGACGGCCCTTATGCATAAAAGCATTCTCTGCATGGCACCAAAAGTATATAATAAAATACCAAATGCTATCAAAGATTTGAATTTGATACAATTTAAACGAAAACTGAATGATTATTTAATTGAAAAATGCTATTATACCATTGACGAATTCCTTCTTGACAAAATGTAAAAACTGACAATTATATATTTATGCTTGACACCTTGACTAACTGATTGTATTTTAAATTTTGTAATAATAATTAATTGTATTCTAATATGAATTGTTATCTCAATTTTGACATTTTTATTTAGTATATCATATTTCAATGTAAATCAATTTTGACATTTTTGTTTTGTATTTCAATGTATGTAAATCAATTTTAATTTCTGATATTGTTAAAACGTGTATGCCTAATGGGTAGCTTTTTGAGTTACCATAAAATTTTTGTAAGACCTGTTGTATCACCAAAAAGCACACGAATAAATACTTTGACTTTGACTTTGACTTTGAATTGTTCGATGCGCAGGCGCACTATCGTACTACCAAACTTTACCGTCACGAGGACCCTGATTTTTTAGTCGCACAAGTTTTTTATTTACCTAATTTTTTATTATAAACTTATGCTATAAATCAGCAGAACCTCCCTTCCCGATGTCATGACCATGGCATGACCTATATGGTTGGAAGCGCCTTGAAATGGCCCATCCAACGGACCTTGGTCCAGGTCCCTGACTATCTCCTCCGAGGAGTTCTGCTAGGAAGAACGAGTGATGAAGGGAAATTCTGCTGGTTTTTCGAACTAGGCTATTACAGGCTAAAGTATACATTTTTCCACTACTTTCATCGCGGGGGTTCGAAAGCCCTTTCCCTAAGCTATAGGAATCCAGCGTTTCTATAGCTATATCTATAACCTTCAGGCGTGTAGGTGCCTGGAAGTGTGCGTGAGTAGTGAAAGATGTTATTTTCTAACATAAAGTTAGTTTGTACTCAAGGTACTCGTGGAATCCACGACCACCAGGCATTAATCGATGGCCATCATGACAGGCCACCCTATGGTGCCACTCTGGTGGGTGTGGGTTCAACCCTCGAGTCAGTATTCACCCTGAAGTGTCCGAAAATGAGAATGTCCCGGGGCCGGGCAATATATTTCGGTGGTTATCTCCCTGGTCACCAGAGCTGGGCTCCTTACAAAAGTGTGATCAGGGAGGCCATGAAACAAGGAATCGAATGGTGTGTGTAACTAGGGTATACCACCAGCCCTTCTGGTGGTTTTGGTGCCGGGAAGCGGCCAAAAAGGGAAATATTTGCCAGACCCAGGGAAACAAACAGGTTTTATGATATGCCCGAAGGTCAGAGGACCTGGGGCCTATGGGAGAATCCGAGCGCCTGCCTGCCAGTCCCCGATGGTATTGCTTCAGTAAGCAAATCTATTTTCCTTCAGGCTCAGAAGGTACCTGAAGGCGGGCGGGCCGCCGACAAGCGCTCGAAAACCCTTGTGTTCTATGTATACAGACACATCATCTCAAGCAAGTGGCCTTTATGTACTAGAACTATGTGAGTACTATCTGTTTACATGTCCCAGGCAGATATCTAGGTTACCTAGAAGTGCTGAATCGCTTATAACGAATTCATCTTACCACCTACTTGAGCGAAATGTGTATGTATCTAGTGTTTCAGGGTGATACTCTATAGTCCCTGGCTATGTACTGTTGTTAGATATCATTTTTCAGTCATAGCCTTAGGGCATCCAAGTTAGAACACCTAGATTGTGTTTCCTTTTTTTTTTTTTTTTTTTTTTTTTTTTTTTTTTTTTTTTAATACGTGGCGTCTCGCAACTCAGTCAAAGTGACTGGTAAGCTGCTTAACCGGGCTTTCCTACGGAGACTAAACTATATAGCCTCCAGCTAGGCAAAAATTTACTAAACCTAAGCGACAACGCTGAGGGCTACCCCAGTTGGGGTCGAACCTCGGCTCAGGGCGTCGCTGGGGGGACAACTAAGGCTGGATCTTAATAAAGTGATTCTACCATCCGTTCGGAATAAGCCTACGTGGAGAAGAACGGACAAGAAACTCCAATTAACTAATTAGAATTAACTATGGCACAGCTATTCGCGGGCTGGCTACATAAATAATGACTGGGACTTCGCGGCGGGGCCTCGGCGGCGAGGGCGGACCAATCGGTATGTATGCTACGTTTGTACTATTTACGAACCCATTGACCGTCCTTGTAGACAAGGCTGTCAAGTTCCCTGAGCACGGGCCTGAGGGGTCATCCATATGGAATACGCGCTGATAATATTCTCAGCGACGCTCAAATATGGCTTGTGCCCGGAGGGGGCTACAGGGGGCGGGCACATGGCGGCGGTGGTGGTGGAAGCCACCTTCCGGTTTTGTGCGGGCATGGGGGCAGCTGGGGGCACTGGGTCGGGGACTGGATTTGGAGCTGCAATGGGGTGGGCCATCAGCGCCGGGATAGGCTGGGAGTAAGTCTGAGGAGCCACACTTTGGTGGTTCAGCTTACCCCATGGTGAAGTCCTCTGAGGGGCTAGTCGGGGGGGTGGTTGGGAAGAGGGAGCCATGCGCATTATGTGCGCATTGTATCGCTTGGCCATTTTAGGCGCGAGCTTGGGGGCTTTTGGGCAACCCCGGTAATTAGCCGGGTGCCCGACTTGGCCACAGAGCACGCAGCTGGGAGGCTCCGTGCACTGTGAGCGGTCTTTAGGACGGGGACAGTCCTTAGTGCCATGATCACCCATGCACTTAACGCACCTGGGTGTTGCATAGCAGTGGGCCTGAGAATGGCCATAAAGTTGACAGTTGTGACACTGTCCTACAAGATGGGGGCGGTAGGGTTTCTCGATCGAAATGCCCGACAGGGAGCACACGGTCTTTATATTGAATATCGGGTTGTAACCCTCAGTAGGGCTACATACAACTAATACAATATCGTACTGTTGTCCGCCTCTTGCTTTATGCAAGCGGTGGACTTCAGTGACGGGGACATTTTGGTCAAGAAGGTCCTTACGGATTTCCTCCGTAGGGATCTCTTTTGGGATTCGCCTAATAACTACTCGGACGGGCTTTTCCTCTGGGAGGGAGTAAGTATGGAACGAGATGTTCCTTTCTTTGAGGTACCGGGTTAGATTCCGGAAATCAGTGGGACTGGGGAGTTGGATTCTGATGCCTTGTTGGCATGCAGTGGCTTTCGTGTAGTTGATTTTCCGCTCAACACAAGCGTTTGAAACATCGTTCCACTTGACTTTATCCTGAAGATAAATAGGTGGAGGGGGACGGAGCTTCTTATTGGTAACTATTACCATGGGACTGGGGCTGCGGTTGGACCGCTGAGAAGAAGCAATGTCAGGGGTGGGGGTGATTTGCCTTACGGGCGAGGCCGGTGGCAGAACTGACTGAGGAGAGGTTTTTGGTACCGCCTTTTTGGCCTTGGTAGCATTTATGGGACTACTCCTCTTTTTCCTCTTTCCTCCAGAGCAAATTACGGAGTCACCGTCGGAGGAGACGGTGTCGTAGTCGTCTGACCTATCGGGGACATTTGGGTCTAAAGGGTCGTCAGCGACTGAGTTAGCTTGGTCAGCCAAAGCTTCCCATTCCTCGTCAGTGCTGAGGGTTGCTCCCTCTTCCATAGGGGAGTCATCATCGTCCGCCCAGATGGACTTGGACTTGGACTTGGGCCTGGATTTATGGAGGGCGGCTATGCGCTCTTTATAGCTTTTATAAGCTTTTACTTGAGTAGCTATGGGAGAAGGAGGAACTCTCCATGATCGGGTTTTCTTAGGCTCGACGGCCGGTTGAGAAGAAGTTTTAGGAGAAGGAGGATCTCTCCATGAACGGACAGTAGCTTTAGGCTCGACGGCCGGAGCTGGGGGCTTAGATAGAGTCGGCTCACCAGTCCCAGAAGTGGGCCTGGCTGCCGGGGAGGGCGACCTGGGCGAGACCTGGGCTTCGCTCGGCACGGGTGCCTGGCTAGGTCCAGGGGCCCCGGTCGGACCCGAAGCGGGCACATAAGAGGCTAAAGCCTGACTTACAGCATGGCTGTATTTTTTGGAGAGATTTCCTTCTCGAGAATCTCGTGAAGGAGTTCAATTACTGCCGCGAGCGACATAATTGAGAATTATAGATCCGGTGAAGCCGGGAGAGGGTATCTTCCCCGGGTGGAGGGGCCCGGGGATGTGTGCAACCTACCCTCCCAGTCGGGTTAGACTGGGAGGTGAGTATCTGGTGAGCCCTAAGCTTGTCTACCTGCCACCAATCTTATTGGGTGACAGGGCCCTAAGGTACCGGTAAACCCACCGAAGGTGGGCCACCCACCAATGTGTACCGAAGAAGTCTGGCACGTCGGGGTAGACACACCCGACCGTGCCAGGTGAATGCTGTGGGACGAAGCGGGGGTTGACTAGGCTATCTACCAAGGCCAACTGATCCCGCTCCCGACTCCAATGACTGCCGTGTCCTTAAGGGACTTGGCGGGTGCTTGGGGTACACCCCACTGGCTTGTTAACACCGCTAGGTTTCCCGCCAGGGACCACAAAGAGTGGATTTGCCCGGAAGGGCCAAAATAGCTGCCACTACTAGTAACCAAAGTTACTAGTAGCGACACCTTTGGAGCGGCGTGCGAAGACGCGACGACCGCAGTGACGTCACGCAGAGGGGCGCGACGAGACGGAGAGTGGGGGCGCCGGAGAGCGCGGTGGGGCGACGAGCAGCGAGACGTCCGCACGGAGCGACGGCTGGCGAGCTACTGCGAGATTGTGTTTCCTAACAGTGTAGTGTATGTAAAGGTAAATAACACACATTGGTGCGTGAAGATGTCGCACCCGGCGCTACTTGCGCTCCCGCTTTTTAGGGGACCCCTAATCGAAAAGAATTAAATTCTTTATTTACCTATGCTATTACATACATTGCTTACTTAAATAACTTAAGTATTTTAACGGTATATAGGCAAGTATATAGACTATAAGCTATGTGTCGCTTCGTCGCGAACAGTACTCACATAGTTCTAGTACATAAAGGCCACTTGCTTGAGATGGTGTGTCTGTATACATAGAACACAAGGGTTTTCGAGCGCTTGTCGGCGGCCCGCCCGCCTTCAGGTACCTTCTGAGCCTGAAGGAATATAGATTTGCTTACTGAAGCAATACCATCGGGGACTGGCAGGCAGGCGCTCGGATTCTCCCATAGGCCCCAGGTCCTCTGACCTTCGGGCATATCATAAAACCTGTTTGTTTCCCTGGGTCTGGCAAATATTTCCCTTTTTGGCCGCTTCCCGGCACCAAAACCACCAGAAGGGCTGGTGGTATACCCTAGTTACACACACCATTCGATTCCTTGTTTCATGGCCTCCCTGATCACACTTTTGTAAGGAGCCCAGCTCTGGTGACCAGGGAGATAACCACCGAAATATATTGCCCGGCCCCGGGACATTCTCATTTTCGGACACTTCAGGGTGAATACTGACTCGAGGGTTGAACCCACACCCACCAGAGTGGCACCATAGGGTGGCCTGTCATGATGGCCATCGATTAATGCCTGGTGGTCGTGGATTCCACGAGTACCTTGAGTACAAACTAACTTTATGTTAGAAAATAACATCTTTCACTACTCACGCACACTTCCAGGCACCTACACGCCTGAAGGTTATAGATATAGCTATAGAAACGCTGGATTCCTATAGCTTAGGGAAAGGGCTTTCGAACCCCCGCGATGAAAGTAGTGGAAAAATGTATACTTTAGCCTGTAATAGCCATAAGTTCGAAAAACCAGCAGAATTTCCCTTCATCACTCGTTCTTCCTAGCAGAACTCCTCGGAGGAGATAGTCAGGGACCTGGACCAAGGTCCGTTGGATGGGCCATTTCAAGGCGCTTCCAACCATATAGGTCATGCCATGGTCATGACATCGGGAAGGGAGGTTCTGCTGATTTATAGCATAAGTTTATAATAAAAAATTAGGTAAATAAAAAACTTGTGCGACTAAAAAATCAGGGTCCTCGTGACGGTAAAGTTTGGTAGTACGATAGTGCGCCTGCGCATCGAACAATTCGGTAGCCAAATTTGTATTAGAAGAATCCACGCAACTTTATGTCACGAAGACCCTGTGAAAACATCGCAAAACACTAAGAAGAATAAAGTCTTTTATTTCCTGGACATCATATCTTCACCCGTGAACATCTGGCAGACCTCAAGCAGCTCACAGAGGCAAGAATTCTTGATGACAACTGAACTATAGGTGCAAGGGTGTCAACGCGCTGGTGCTGGAGCCTTACAACCTCCAGAAGCCCTATCCTCCGCCAGCGATCACGTCCACCCCGTACAAAAACAAAGAGAGAAATCTTTTTCTGTCGGGGGTTAAAATAACCAAACCACACGACGCGACGGTCAAAAAATTGCCAGAATCGTTTAACGTAATGAATGGACGCCGACTTTACAGTTTGGAATCACCCATATTACTTTTTTGGGTAGAAAATAATTTATGGGTTTGATGTATCAGATGATATGAAAAGCTACAAAGTCAGGAATTAAAAAAAAACTTACATAAAATTAGGTTCATAGTAGCGCAGGTGTTTCGATTTCACGTCATGTCACAGTGACGGGTAGCTTGGCTCTCACCACAAATATATCAGATCCGAATATATAATTGATTGGGAAATCGAAATTAAAAAAAGATTTCAAATTAACTATTTGATTATAATTCTATGTTCCTTTTAATTGTTTGTATTGTTGCTATGATTAAGATAAAGAATTACCTACCGGCTGATTCGCAATGGCAACAATATGAAAATATTTTTTTTGATTAAAACATTATTTTATTGATGAGAATGGATATTATGTAGCAGTCATTATAGAAGGCAGTCCCGGCTCATAATTTCCTTGAGCTGTGTGAGTTATATGATCCGTGTACTTATATTGCCACAAACTTATTCGATACCAGTTTTGTGTCCATTTTCAGACTAAAAAGTATTTGACACTAGGCTATAGCTATATATATAGATCTATCAACATTTTCTTTCTGCTATTTGTTACGCAGAGTTCCTTTTTAGCTCCATATTGGTGTGATCGTTCGTCAACTCCGAGCTTCTCCTGCTATCCCTGTTAGTCAAGACATCGAAGGATACCAGAAGAGGGAGGTTTAGTTTTTTCAGCTCCCTGTTGTAGTTGATGCCTTCACTTCTTAAGACTGGCCATGTCACGGTTCAGAAGATACAGTAGTTCTCGGACTTTGGACCTCCATACTTCGATTTCGTATACGAAGGCGATTGTTGTTGTGATAGCTGTACCAGTTTGTCTTGATGGGTCAGGGTCTCTTTGCGAAGCTGGTGGGTGCTGTGGCGGATAGCGAACGCTTCTGTTCTCCGCTTCGCCTGAAGTCAGACGTAGCCTGTAAGCTGTATCTCAATCGGCCAAACAACGTCGCGACCGGTTACATTTTTATTTATGTATATGTAAATAATAATATATGTAATTTATTTATGTAATTCTATGTGTGTAGAATTTCCGTAATGGGATCAATATATAAGTTTAAATTTGTTAATATTGGTAGAAAAATGAGAAAATATAGACCAAAGAAAAGGTAGGGCGCCAACATCAGAATAGTAGCTGTAGTGATGCGGAACAGAGTGGCTCAAGAAATACATGAATAGAAAAGGTTGGAGTCCTTTGCAGTCTAGATCTAGTTCAAACCAATTTTCAGTGGAAGTTTACATGGTAATGTACATCATATATTTTTTTTTAGTTTTATCATTCTCTTATTTTAGAAGTTACAGGGGAGGGGACACACATTTTACCACTTTGGAAGTGTCTCTCGCGCAAACTATTTAGTTTAGAAAAAAAGAATATTAGAAAACTCAATATCATTTTTGAAGACCTATCCATAGATACCCCACACGTATTATACAAATTTGTTTTTCATCCACCCGATGAAAAACAAATTTTGAATTTCAGTTCTAAGTATGGGGAATCCCCAAAATTTATTGTTTGTTCGATATTTGCTCATAAAAACGTAGGGTAGTTTTAATTTGGCTTGTCCGCTCGTCTGTTCTCCTACCCGCACTTGGAAATCGGTGAATGGATTGGTGGAGTGATGTCGCACGCGCCCGCGCCCGGGTGTGAAGCCTCTCCCAGTTCGATCTGGATCACCATTAGATGTGGTCATTTTAAGTGTCATAAACTCAAAACTGAACATTTTTCTGGACATACATAAATTGCCGTGCAATTAATTACATGCGTTCATCGAGACATTTTTCCCACGCGAGTGCCGAATTGCTGTGGTGTTTCCTGAAGCTGAGATCTGGTGCCGTGGCTGGAATATTCAGGTTGGTGGTCAGGCCTTTTTATCTACCCTGTGTATTGAGCAATATCGTCACTTCAATGGGGGGTTTTTAGGTACAGCACTTTCCACCAATAACTTTCGGTCCTTCGATTAAAATTTATTTTACCAAGCGCCCTTATTCAGACTCCACATTGTTTTTTTCTATTTTTGTGTGAAAATCTTGATGCGGTTCACAGAATACATCTACTTACCAAATTTCAACAGCATAGTTCTTATAGTTTCGGAAAAAAAGTGGCTGTGACATACGGACGGACAGACAGACATGACGAATTTTTATAAATTTGGCTACGGAACCCTAAAAACCTCAGAAGGTGCTTACACCGAGTGAGAAAGTCAATTGTCAAGTTTTATTCCGGAAACTGCATGAGTTCTCTGCAGGAAAAGGATAGTTTGCATAAAAAGAGGATATAAGTACAAGTAAGTGTAACTAAACTTGGATACGGGATTATAATGATTCAATGAAATACACGATATTTGATTAACTTATTGACGGTTAATTAAGGTCACAAGTGATAATTAATTAATAGTAGGTACGTATCTACCTTGGGTTTATCAGTAGCTAGTTCACATCTGACGTTTTTTGCCTTGAAACAGGTCCACAAGGCAAAAACCGGCCAAGGCCTTGAGACAGGTCCACAAGGCAAAAACCGGCCAAGGCCTTGAGACAGGTCCACAAGGCAAAAACCGGCCAAGGCCTTGACACAGGTCCACAAGGCAAAAACCGCCCAAGGCCTTGACACAGGTCCACAAGGCAAAAACCGCCCAAGGCCTTGACACAGGTCCACAAGGCAAAAACCGCCCAAGGCCTTGACACAGGTCCACAAGGCAAAAACCGCACAAGGCAAAAACCGCACAAGGCAAAAACCGCCCAAGGCCTTGACACAGGTCCACAAGGCAAAAACCCGGCCAAGTGCGAGTCGGACTCGCGCGCACGAAGAGTTCCGTACCATTATCGCAAAAAACGGCAAATAAATCACATTTGTTGTATGGGAACCCACTTATATATTTATTTTATTCAGTTTTTAGTATTTGTTGTTATCGTGGCAACATAAATAAATCATCTGTGAAAATTTCAACTGCCCAGATATCACGGATCATGAGATACAGCTTGGTGACAGACGGACAGACAGACATACAGACAGTCAGACGGACCGCGGGTCCCGTTTTTACCCTTTGGGTTCGGTTGTCTTGTAAGCGCGCCACATGTCCGGCCCACTTCCATTTTAATGTCTGAGCGTATACCAGTTCATCCCTAACCTTGGTGATGTCTTATTTTTGTGTGTCTTATTAACCGACTTACCAAAAAGGAGGAGGTTCTGTGTTCGACATTACGTAAGTTTTTTTTTTTTGTTTATGTTCACCGATATCTCTATCAATTATGGACCGATTTTGAAATTTATTTTTTTGTTTGAGTAGTTTGTAGTCCCATTTTAATTTGGTGAAGAGCTGATGAAGAACTTCGGAGATATACAACAGAATTCAATAAATAACGGCAAATCTCTCGGGACTGCTGCAGTCGCATGTTTGTATATTGTGTTTATTGCAGTATGCTCTATTAAAGGGGTACGCAGATGTGTACAGTTGACCTTAGTACACCTCATTTCACCGGTTATGTTCAATTTCATGATGTTCGGGTAACCTATCCTGGCATTATAGGTACCTTACTTGACTACTTGTCTATTAGGTAGGTACGAGTACAACAGTAACTAAAGACAGTACAGTACAGTTATTTAAGTGGTGTACAATAAAGTATATAATAAATAAATAAATAAATAAAGAGTGAAAAATAAAAATTTATATTTTATTTTTAACGGTGCCTTTGGAAGGTAACATATTTTTGCGTTATGGACACCGACTTCCAAAATAGTACATTGTGATACAAGGGTGGAAAGTAGGTTATTGCAAACGAGTCATTAACAAGCCCGAGCCGAAGGCGACGGTTTTTAATGACACGAGTTTGCAATAACCTACACACCCATGTAACACACGACATTTTTCAATACAGTTGTGGGAAATACTAAAACAAATCAAAGAATTAGATTTGATTATACACAAAAAAAAAAATTCGCGCGTTTTTGCAACTGGACATAATGTTTTTTACAACGAAAACAGCCTACACAGCCTATTCGATTTTTGACAAATGTTGATATGAAAATAATTAAATTGAAACTGGTAATTGAATAACAACCATTTAAAAGACTTTTGAGAGATCAATGACTGGTAATTGAATAACAACCATTTAAAAGACTTTTGAGAGATCAATGCTAAAACTTATACGGAATCATTAATTTTTCCTCGTATAAAATCTATCCCATTTTATTCTATGTATGAAAACTCTTTGCTACTAAAAACTTTTTAAATTGACTTATAAATTTAAAACTCAACTGCAAAACTAATGATCGAGCTCGTAAACAAAAGTCACGACCGCGTAACAGAAAGATGCCTATGCATACTAGGCTACTATAATTTCTCAATGTACCTTTGACATTGTGCACCATAAGGGAGGATCGCAACACGTCGTCCCGGATGCCTTATCCTGGAGCTGCGCTACGCTGCGCTGTCGGCCATAATCAGCGCGACCAGCAAAGTAGTCATTATGAACTTCTAGTACATTACTGCCGCGGTCTATAAACTATGAGAACACCGAATATAAGGACTGTTTTATATAACTGATGATGACGATATAAATAAAATACTATTAGAATTGTTAAACGAAGAAATTTCTGTAGGACTCGCTTTGGAAAAGTTACATCGATTATCTCAATGATATTAGTTTATTTTTACGGATTAATTTGCTTTTTCTATTTTCATTTGTTCTTTCGGTATTTATTTTTCAATTGTAGTAAAAAAAATGGCAGGACCAGGAGGAGGATTTTATTTCCGTGGAATTTAGGAGATTAGGTGATAATAATAATAATAATAAGACGAGACCTTGTGACCATGTCGACCTTTTTTTTTTTGGTTCAAATCATTTTGGCGATCTCTTAAAAATAAAAATTCAAAATTCATTGATGGAATGTCTGTCAAAAAGCCTCATTTTTTCAAGGGAGCTGTCAAGAAAAATAGCTCTGGCCTGCTGACACTCAAGGCATTAATTTAAATTTTATATTGGGAAAATTATTATATTATATTAATATATTCGGTTTATGAACTGTGTGTATTGCGTTATATTGTGATTTCTAGTACCTACTTCAAGGTGCCCTTTGGGTAAGTTATTTTGTAATTGTGTCTATGTATTGAGGCTTGAACGAGTATCCATTTTGTAATCATTTATAATTTTTATTGTTTTAGGCACCTTTATAAACCTTTAATAAACGAGGAGATTTGGACGCAGTTTTGTTATTTCGAACCCGACTTCCCCTGCCCATCAATTCCGCTGGCTGGCCGTGGCAGTGGCGCCTCAACGTTTTTAAGGCTCTCAGGACCTACTGAAGAACCAACACTGTTCGCTGGAGTCAAACTGTTAGTCCTCATTTTCTAAATTCCAAAAGCCTTGCGCACCTTTTTTTTCCTGACCCTCCTTCTTTGGCAATAGATGCATACTTTTATTTAGCTATTAGCTATATACAAATAGAATTACTTAATTTAAGAACCTAACTTAAACCCACTCTCGTAATCACCAATTTGATTTACCTACTTGTACCTTTATGTTGATTTTATTATTGTGTTGTAATTAACTATTAATTCAACAACAATTTATTTGAGGGATTTTACATGCCATAACATTACCATAATTTATTTTTGTTGTTTATCGTCACACCGACATCAAATTGTAAACAATTTGAATTGACATTTGACATATTTTATTCTTGTTTGTTGATTCCTGATATCTGCTGGCCGCTTTTCTTAAAAAGTTTTTACTTAAAAGAAATTTTTAATTTTTATTACGGACTTGTTGCATTAGGGTAGTTACACACTTGCTACAACGGTACATACGACTTATGCGTATTATCTTTTTAATATTCTGACTTTTATCGTTTCTTACTTACACCCTAACGTTACTTAACGTAATTTTTTAACAACTTTAAAATATTACCCAATTTTTAAATATGGACTTAAACTTACTCAATAAAAATGAACTAACTTACGAAGTTTTGTTAAGGGGTGCTATTCCGGCGATTACTGCGAACTTACTCCGTCAACAATTATCAGATCTCGTTTCTACCAATTCTGTAGTATCTGATGCAAGTCCTCTCGATTTAGACCAGGACTTGTTACAAATAAACAAATGTTTGGTGGATTTAAACGCAAAAATCTTACTCTTTGAAAACAAACCAACAGAAAGTTCGAAAAATAAAATTTTAACTTACCTTTCTCACCTACAAGACCGGCTTAACAGGATCGACACTTCTGAAGCTACTACTGAAGTGTTAACCATATTTAACGAAGCTTGCAAATCTCTTTCACTACTGCATAAAACTTTTAATTCTTTGACCATATTTCCTTCTTCTTCGTCCTCTCAGGCTACTTTTGTGTCGGCACAGGACAAAGATCATACTACTTCTGTTGTTGATAAACTTGTAGAGACGTTTGCCTCTCTGCAAGACAGACCTCGTGTTAACGAAATAAAACGATTTACGTTTAAAGGTGATACCTGCCCTAGGGATTTTATTCGTCAAGTTGAGGAATTCGCTACTGCTAGGGAAATTAAATACGACAAACTACATAAGTACATTTATGATATCCTCGCAGGCACGGCACTCGATTGGTACCGTTGTAGGGTCAACACCCTTACTACTTGGGAATCTTTTAAAAATCAATTACTTAATGATTTTGAAATCGATGACTACGACTATAAAGTGCTCAAACAAATCGATGAACGGAAGCAAAAGCCTGGCGAACGTGTCGCCTGTTTTTTTACTGAGATTGAAACTTTATTTAGTAAACTTAAGGAGCCGCTTTCCGAACAAAAGAAAATTGATACTTTGGTTCGTATCTCTACCCGTCTCTTAAATCTCGTTTATTACCGGAAAATATTTCTTCGGTCTCTAACCTATTCAAAGCGTGCAAGTGGTACGAATCAATGACTTTAGGCCAAGTCTGGGTACAATCTACTCCAAGCTACTCTGGTACTCACTCTATTCACGTGGTCAATAATTCTAACAATCAGTTCTGCCCCAGATGCAGGAACAATCAACACTCTTTGAGATCATGTCCGAAGAAGGACATAGTTTGTTTTAAGTGTGGTTTAAAGGATTTTAAAGCCACCAACTGTCCTAATTGCGTTACTAGTAAAACTGAACCAAGTTCAAAAAACGCATAAGTCAGGATTGTGGAGAGTGGCAACAATGGCTTAATTACATTAAGGTATTCATGAATTCTTATAAGACCTCTACAGTCCTGTTTAAAAATGATACTGATACTTTGAGACCGTACTGCAATGTTCAGCTTAAACACCTTACTCTTTGTGGACTACTCGACAGTGGTAGTCCGATTACTATTATTGGCAATAATGCTTATAAAGAACTTCTCAAACATGATTTTATTATTAATACAAAATATAAAATAAGTGGCTCGGTAGCTAACGGCCAACCTATTAACTCTATAGGTACGATTGAATTACCTATTATTTTTAAAAAACAATTTAAGATTATTACTGCTCACGTGATTCCTTCTATTACTCAACCCCTTATTTTTGGAATGGATTTTTGGAAATCTTTTAACCTAGCTACTGATATTCTAGAACTTATATCTTTTTCTAAAAATACTAACCCGTCAAACTTTCTTGCTACTGTTGAAGCTTCTAAAGTTTCACATTACGACACCTTGACCCCTGTACAAAAAATGGCAGCGGATCATATTATAGAACAATTTAAAATAAATTCTACGGAAACACGACCTTTAGGTAGGACGCATTTAGCGGTACACCGCATTGATACTGGTGATCACGCTCCTATTAGGCAACGTACTTACCGCTTATCACCTGAAAAGCTAAGAGCACTTTCACACGAGGTTGATATGATGCTTAAACTAGATGTAATCGAACCTTGCGAGAGCCCATGGTTGAGTCCTGTTTTAATTACTCTTAAAAAAGATGGCTCTTGGCGTTTTTGTATTGATAGTAGGAAACTAAATTCAATTACTATGAAAGACGCATATAAACTGCCTTTTATTGCTGATATATTAGATAATTTAAGAGATGCAAAATATTTGTCTTCTATTGACATCGCTAAAGCTTTTTGGGAGATTCCCTTACATAAGGATGATAGGTTGAAAACCGCATTTCACGTTCCCGGTCGTGGGATGTTTTGTTTCAAAGTTATGCCTTTTGGTTTAACTAATGCACCTGCAACACAACAGAGGTTTATAGATAACTTACTTTCTGATGAATTTGATAACAAAGTCTTTTGTTATCTCGACGATATTGTAATCGTTTCTAATACTTTTGAGGAACATATATCTCTTCTTCAGAAGGTTTTAAACAAACTTATTCAGGCGAACATTACCGTCAATTTTAATAAGTGTTCATTCTTTAAGAAAGAACTAAAATACCTAGGATTTATCGTTGACGAGTACGGATTACGCACAGACCCAGATAAAGTCAAAGCTATTCTTAACATACCTGCCCCCACTTCTCGAAGAGAAGTTAAGAAATTTTTAGGCACTGCAAGTTGGTACCGTAGGTTTTTACCAAACTTCAGTACTTTAACTGCACCACTTAACGCGTTAACCTCTACCAGTAAAAAAGCTCCTCCTTTCAAATGGACGGTTGAACATAATAATGCTTTTATTAAGCTAAAACAAGCGTTGACTACTACCCCGGTATTGTCACGTCCTAATTTTAATGATCCTTTTGCGGTACATTGTGACGCGTCTAGCTTTGGTATTGGAGCTATGCTTACGCAGGACATCGATGGCGTTGAAAAACCTATTGCTTACATGAGCAAATCATTAACTGGTGCTCAAAAGAATTACTCTATTACTGAGCGCGAATTACTTAGCGTTATTACAGCCCTTGAACACTGGCGTTGTTATTTAGACAACGGCCAGAAATTTACAATTTACACTGATCACTCTTCTCTACAGTGGTTTCTTAATTTAAATAACCCTACCGGTCGTTTAGCTCGCTGGAGTATTCGATTATCTGCTTTTAATTTTGAAATGAAACACAAAAAAGGTAAAGACCATCTGGTTCCTGATGTTCTTTCACGTTCTGTTCCTATTTCTTTAATAAATTATGACCCTAGTCAATCAGCTGATGCTTGGTATAATGAAATCAGGGCTAAATGTATAAACAATCCTGCTGCTTGTCCTGAGTATATAGTTAGGAATAACAAATTATACAGGTATACTCGCACTAGCACTATTCTTACTTCCGAGTACAATTGGAAAGAAGTGATACCGGCTGAGCATACGACGGCTCATATAGTCGAAAATCACTCTACACCTACCACTGCTCATTTTGGTCTTCTTAAAACGTATAACAGACTGAAACTTAGATACTTCTGGAAAGGTATGTATAGGGACGTTGCAAATTTTGTTGCCAAGTGTGAGACATGCCTTGCTTACAAACATCAAACACAAGCTACTATCGGTCTAATGGGAAAACCTAAGGTTTGTTCAAGACCTTTTCAAGCTATATCTATTGACTTGATTGGTCCTCTTCCTATGTCCAGGAAGTTAAATCGTTATATTTTCGTTGTTACTTGTTGCTTTAGTAAATATTGCCTTTTGTTTCCAATTAAGCGGGCAACTTCTGCTATTATTGCACACATTTTAGAAAATCTAGCCTTCATGAGCCACGGTATTCCCGAAACGGTTATCCTTGATAACGGGCCCCAATTCGCTAGCAATGAACTTGCCGACATGCTTAGACGTTACAACATTCCAAAAATTAGCTTTACACCGCTATATTGCCCACAAGTCAATACAGTCGAACGTTACAATAAAACCATAATTACAGCCGTAGCATCCTTTGTCGATCAAGACCATAGGACTTGGGACTTACAATTACATAAAATACAATTTGCAATAAATACCGCAGTAAATGAAGTCACTAAATTCAGCCTTCCTTGTTTATGGTCGTGAACTCGTTTCGTGTGGTTCAATTTACCCAAATCATGACACCTTGGAAGATTTGATTTTCGCTCCTCGTGACGTTTTCGCTGATAACGTAGGTTCTCTTAGCCCTATTCTTGCTGAAGTTCAGAATAGGCTCTGGCTTTCTCATCAAAATAATGCTGCTCGGTACGATGAGAAACGCCAACATATAGTTTTCAATGCAGGCGACATAGTGTGGAAACGTAATTACGCACTAAGTGCGGCCGGCAGATATTATTCAGCTAAATTAGCTCCCAAATTTATTAAATGCAAAATCATACAAAAAATCTCTCCTCTTGTTTATGATTTAGCAGACTTAACAGGTCGTCCTATAGGTCGATGGCATGTTAAAGATATCAAACCTAGACCTAGTGTTTTACAATAATTGTTCTTTTATTCATTTATTTTCTTTCGGTTTCATTAACATTGTCTCAAATTTTTCTTAATTTATACATATTTCTTTTAATTAATTAATATTACGCGAGTTTCTCAAGTTTAATTTAATTATATTTATATGATGTAAACCTAAAACATCACCCTCTTATTACTTTTCTTCTATAATAATAAAAGAAGAAATGATTCTAAAGACCTTTTGCGCATTTGAGCACACATTTTGTAAATACTTTACATCATTCACCATTATAGAGCGGATGGTGACTCTTTAAATAAGCCTACACTGATTGCAGAGTTGCGTCGGAGTAGCCTGTACACAGTTTTCAGCTACTTCATTTGCGTGATGTTTTAGGGCAATATTTTATACCTAAGACTAATATTGATAGGTTGTATGATTGTATGATTGAGTGCTTGTAGGACTCAGACTCTGTTGTAATATTCACATTGTAAATATCACCCCCATCTCTAAATTTAGCATTTTGTAATTTTTTTTTTTTTTTTTTTTTTTCTCTCCTCATCAAATTTCTCGGCCTACCTCCAAATTTTTTCAAGGGGCGGCGGGGTATTGTGACCATGTCGACCTTTTTTTTTTTGGTTCAAATCATTTTGGATTCAAAATTCATTGATGGAATGTCTGTCAAAAAGCCTCATTTTTTCAAGGGAGCTGTCAAGAAAAATAGCTCTGGCCTGCTGACACTCAAGGCATTAATTTAAATTTTATATTGGGAAAATTATTATATTATATTAATATATTCGGTTTATGAACTGTGTGTATTGCGTTATATTGTGATTTCTAGTACCTACTTCAAGGTGCCCTTTGGGTAAGTCATTTTGTAATTGTGTCTATGTATTGAGGCTTGAACGAGTATCCATTTTGTAATCATTTATAATTTTTATTGTTTTAGGCACCTTTATAAACCTTTATAAACGAGGAGATTTGGACGCAGTTTTGTTATTTCGAACCCGACTTCCCCTGCCCATCAATGACGAGACCTGATTAGGTGATAATAATAATAATAAGACGAGACCTGATTAGGTGATAATAATAATAATAAGACGAGACCTGACCACCGCGCGCCGGTATCTTTGGACCCTGTTTCTGATACCGGTGAGCCTCTATTTTTTACTTTGGACCCTGTTTCTGATACCGGTGAGCCTCTATTTTTTACTTTGGACCCTGTTTCTGATACCGGTGAGCCTCTATTTTTTACTTTGGACCCTGTTTCTGATACCGGTGAGCCTCTATTTTTTACTTTGGACCCTGTTTCTGATACCGGTGAGCCTCTATTTTTTACTTTGGACCCTGTTTCTGATACCGGTGAGCCTCTATTTTTTACTTTGGACCCTGTTTCTGATACCGGTGAGCCTCTATTTTTTACTATTTTGTTTTTTCTATTTTGTATGTGTTTTATAAAAATATTTAATCAATCAATCAATCATCATTTATTGCCAATAATGTAGGTATACATATAAGATGGTAGACAGTCCCGGTACATTTTACCTTACGGCATGCAAAATTGTTCAGTTGAATATAATAATTTAAAAAAAAATCAGCAATTAATACAACACTAAATAAAACATTCGGAAGTTATTTACTTCCGAATGTTTTATTTAGTGTTTGTGCTAAATAAAACATTCGGAATAAATGCTTTTGTCATATCTGTAAATATTGCACATACAGGGTTCTTAACATCAACATTATTCATTATCACCTTTAAAACTTCAAATATAGCCATATTAATATTTTTATTCTTTCTAAAACCTTTTTGCTCTTCGCATAAAATATAATTTTTTGTTAAAAAAGTGTATATAGATTCATATAAGATCTTTTCAAATATTTTTGAAAACACTGAAATTAAAGCTACTGGTCTATAATTCGACATATCTTCCTTATTGTTTTTTTTGTGTAGAGGTTTTATGATGACAGTTTTCAGTTTTTCAGGGAATATACCTGAACTTATACATGCATTTATTATATGGCTTAGTGGATTTGCTATAATATCCCCAAAAAATTTTACTACAACGGTAGAAACGCCGTCATAACCACAACTTTTTACATTTTTTAACTTTTTTATTACATGTAAAATATCTCGAGGTACTACTGGGGCCATGAATATAGAATTTGGAATTTTAACAATTTTTTTTTGAATTTTAACAATTTTTTTTTGAATTTTAACATACATACTTACATACATACCATACATAGACTGATAAACACATTAACCTCCTTCGGCAGTCGGGTAAAAACCTAGTCTAAAATTATAATGTTGATAAAGCAAATAACATTCTTAATGTTTTGATTTATTCTTAAACATAGTTGGGCCGGGCCCATGCAAATGACAAAATGCTGTAACTACAGTCTACACGACATTTAAATTGTGTTTAATTTAATTTATCGATAGTGGGCATAATTTTCTTAAAGATCTAACATATGTTTTATTATTTGGCAGTTTAATTTCTGCCACTCTAACCATACCATCTGGTCCAGGTATTGTCTTCACTGGAGCAGTATTGTCTTCACTGGAGCAGTATTGTCTTCACTGGAGCAGTATTGTCTTCACTGGAGCAGTATTGTCTTCACTGGAGCAGTATTGTCTTCACTGGAGCAGTATTGTCTTCACTGGAGCAGTATTGTCTTCACTGGAGCAGTATTGTCTTCACTGGAGCAGTATTGTCTTCACTGGAGCAGTATTGTCTTCACTGGAGCAGTATTGTCTTCACTGGAGCAGTATTGTCTTCACTGGAGCAGTATTGTCTTCACTGGAGCAGTATTGTCTTCACTGGAGCAGTATTAATAATAATAATTTGCCAACCAAAGATGAATAACAAATGTTCACGAGAAGCCAGGCCCGAGACAAAAACACACGCCCAACATCTTCGGGTTCGTCGCTCAGCTCCGCCTCGCAGCCGCCGGGACCATCTACAATCGTGAGTCAAGCGATCCCGGACGCTGCAGTTGCGTCGAGCTCGAGCGACGAATACTTCTCTCCGCCGACGACACCACCACCTGCGCGTCGACGGGGAGGACGCCGGCCGCCGGACAGCTTGGGACCTCGAGGCCCATCGGCCTCTGACAGGGTCCCCGCTCCCGGTGGAAGTGTGCAGCGCATGCGATGGACGCAATCGATCAACGAAAACGTCATGCGCGCATACTTTGGGGCTACAGAGGGGGGAATTAACCTGACTGCGTACCGTGGTCGGATGCTCTCTCTGTTTCAGGTGCTTGAGCCAGCTGTCAACGTTTCGGCCCAACGTCTGTCGGATCAGGTGCGGGTCATCCAACGTAACCGTATGTTGGATGATGCCGTACTTGATAGACTGCGCAATGAATCACGGAATAGCCGTGTCTCGCCTGCCTTACCACCGGCCGCGGTGCAACTGCAACCCAGTGTTTCACCGCGACCCGATCATGATGGTGAGGATGACGACGACAGGGCTATATCTGTGAGTACCCAATGCAATGTACGTTTAAGGAGCGCTTTGGAATGTGCATTCAGCGAGTATCGCTCCACACCGCCTGAGCTTAGACCTCGACTACCTCGTCTGCCCATGCATAAGAAAAATAGGGCGCTGGTGTGTGCTCTTGATTCGCAGCTATCAAATGTTTTTGATAGCAGCAAAGACCTTGCCGATACCCACTCAATACTATACTGTGCGGCTGCTGCGGCATGTCGTGTAGCTAACGTCAAATTCCCAAAACGTGACAGAACTACACGACCAGCTGTACCAGCCTGGCAGTCCAGGATTGAGCGTCGTATCGGTGAGGCTAGAGCACTCATCGGCAAGCTTATCTGCTTCAGGGATGGCAACACTCGCCCTAGAGTGATGCGCTTTGTGAGGCGGGCTTTCTCGGGGACTGATATCAGTTCTCGAGATTATCTGTCCCGCGTCACAGAGCGTATCGACTTCCTGAAGCAGAAGATCTATGCATGGGCAAACCGTATTCGTCGGTACAAGCGGCGAGTGGAGCGATACACGCAGAATCGTACATTCCAGAACAACGAAAGGTGGGTTTATAGGGATTGGGAGCGACCCAACCAAGGTGTGACTGATTCACGCCTACCAGATGATGACGCCATGTATTCGTTCTGGCGCAATATCTGGTCGGTGCCTGTCAGTCACACCGAGGGTGATTGGACTCGGGAGGTCGAACAAGCGTGCGATCCGATACCACAAATGGGGGCAATTACCATCAGCCCCCAAGATGTAGCTCGTGCAGTCCGTCCGTTGCCTAACTGGAAATCGCCAGGGCCGGACGGACTACACAACTTTTGGATAAAATGGTTCCAAAGGTCGCACGCTCGTTTCGCAACTCAGTTCCAGTCTGCCTTAGAGTCAGGATCGCTGCCCCAGTTCCTAACTATAGGAATAACCCACCTGCTCCACAAATCAGGTAGTACTGCGGCACCTAAAAATTATAGACCGATAACATGTTTACCGACGGTCTATAAAGTTTTTACATCCATTCTGAGAGCTAAAATTAATCAACATATTGATACGAATTCAATCATGTCTGCTTCTCAGAATGGATGTAGGAACGGGTCCCGCGGTACTAAGGAGCTGCTCCTTATAGACATTGCTATTAGCCAGCAGGTTCGCCGTTCCCGAAGGGATCTGGTGACATGTTGGATAGACTACAAGAAGGCCTATGACTCAGTGCCACATACATGGCTCATGAGGGTGCTGGAGTTGTATAAAATTGATGCAACTCTGCGCACCTTCCTGATGTCGTGTATGGGGCAGTGGAGGACGGTACTTCGCTATCCAGGATGTCGACAGATTCAAGAGGACAGCGAACCTATAAGGATCGAGCGTGGAATATTTCAGGGCGATAGTCTGAGTCCACTATGGTTTTGTTTAGCCCTGAACCCTCTTAGTACACTGCTGGAGGGTTCGGGCCTGGGCTATCGGTTGAGAAGAGGAGGTCAGGTAATATCTCACCTCCTTTACATGGATGATCTTAAGCTCTTTGCCCCCAACAACTTGCAACTGATGAAGCTACTGAAGGTTACAGAAACCTTTAGTGACGCCATCAGGATGGAATTTGGTGTGGACAAATGTGCTGTCATGCATGTAAAGCGAGGGGAGATTATGGAATCCGTGGGAATACAACTCTCGGATTCCATACACCTTCGATCCCTTTCCTCAACCGAAACTTACAAGTATTTGGGTATGTCGGAAGCATTAGGCATCAATGTAACTGACGTGAAACAGTCGTTGAGGGAACGCTTCTTTGGCCGCCTGAAAAAAGTACTAAATAGTCTTTTATCAGGCGGGAACAAGGTGCGCGCCTTCAACGGCTGGGTCATGCCGGTCTTGATGTATTCTTTCGGCATACTCAAATGGACTCAGACAGAACTTGACGCCCTGGATAGGAGAGTCCGCACATTGCTTACCGCAAATCGTATGCATCACCCACGGTCATCGGTTATGAGACTGTATATCCCTCGGAAGTGCGGGGGTCGTGGCTTTTTAAATGCTAAGACCCTGCACAACCGCGAGGTATGCAGTCTTAGGGAATATTTCCAGGCAGCTGACGTGGGTATGCATCGAGATGTGGTAGCGGTGGATAAGGGCCTAACCCCGCTCTCCTTGGCTAACGAGAACTGGCGCAAACCTATAGTATTAGATACTAATGACCGCAGGGAGGTATGGCAGAGCAAGGAGCTTCACGGACGCTTCTACCGGGTCCTACATGGGCCTGATGTAGATCTTTTAGCGTCCGTGGCCTGGCTGCGATTTGGTGACCTTTTCGGGGAAACCGAAGGTTTTGTCTTTGCGATTATGGACGAAGTTATGATGAACAACTACCGGAAATATATTGTGAAAGACGGCACGGTTGACATCTGTCGGGCATGTCACCGGCCGGGGGAATCCATCCGTCACATTATCTCCGATTGTTCTAGTCTAGCTAACGGAGACTATTTGCATAGACACAACCTTGTAGCCAGGATTATCCATCAGCAACTTGCTCTGAAATACAATCTTGTTGAATCGGAAGTGCCTTACTATAAGTATGAGCCCGACCCAGTTCTCGAAAATGGCAATGTCACGTTGTATTGGGATCGGTCTATCATCACTGACAGGACTATTGTTGCCAATAAGCCTGACATAGTGGTGATAGACCGACTAGAGCGTCGCGCAATGATTGTTGATATAGCGGTCCCCCATGACGAGAACCTCGTGAAGGCTGAGAGAGATAAGAAAAGCAAATATCTTGATCTGGCTCGCGAGGTTGTCGACATGTGGGATGTGAATACAGCAGTCATTGTGCCGATAGTCGTTACGGCCAATGGCATAATAGCCAAGAGCCTCGACGAACATCTGAGGAGGCTCTCGTTGGGCAGCTGGATCAAGGGCTTGATCCAGAAAGCGGTACTCCTGGACACGGCGCGTATCGTTAGGAGGTTCCTCTCTCAGGAGCCCTGACCACCGGTAGCTTGGATCCTGTTCCCGATACCGGTGGGCTACTATTTTTGTATTTTTATATGTTTTTTTATTTAATTTTTTATAGAATAATATTTAAAAATGTAAAGATATGTAAATAAAATAAATAAATGGAATAATAATAATAATAAATAATAATAAAAAATCTTTATTTATCTCCACAAATTACATATCAACGTGAGTACAAATTACAGTCAGACACAGAAATATTGGCAAAGTGTGTAATTTGTGGGAGATCTGGAGTCTAAACTAAGCCTAGGCCTGTATTTTAGAACTCCAGGCCCCCCATTAAATTATGTTGCTCAGACTGTCGGAAGTCGTGAGTAAGCAGATATGTGAGTGGAGGAATGAGCTAATATGTGCATGCGTGCGCATGTGTGCTTGTGTGTGTGTATGTGTAGGTGTGTGTGTGTGTGTGTATACGTGTATGTACGAGCTTGTGTCAGTTTGAAATACAATACTACCTTATAGCTGTATATATATAGTATTGTCTTCACTGGAGCAGTATTGTCTTCACTGGAGCAGTATTGTCTTCACTGGAGCAGTATTGTCTTCACTGGAGCAGTATTATCACTACGAAGAATAACTAGGTCGCGTTTTAAATTAGGATTGATATGGTGCCATTTTGGCCTGCTTTGACCACCAGATTTTCCAAAACATTAATTTTACATAAAACATTCCAAAAAGTCAGTTTCTGGATAACTCATCGTAGAGGTTCCCATGAGAAAGTGCCCAGGCGTTAATAAATACCCAAAATTTGAAATATCTGAACTCATGGGAAGGAGCAGCTTCAATTTCAGTGATAGCAATATACACACCTTACAAGTTAAGACAATAGTTCCAACAATTCTCTTAAAATGGTAATCATTGAAAAATGAGTTCTAAACCAACTTAATCTGACACCACCAATACTACAACAACGCAGACATTTTCAACTTCAATGTCACAAGAAAAGGCAAGCCTCGTCGCCTTTGATGACAGGAGTTCGAAACCACGAACGTCGAGCCGCCCGCTTTGTACCTGGAAGCCTAGATGTTTTGTCTATGCCTTTAAAGAAGTTATTTTCAAATTTAGAGCTTTGGTTCTTGACAATTGAGATGGAGAACATTTTTATAGGAACTAGTTCTGAAAAATTTGTTGAGTAATGAAGGTTGTTTTCATAAATACAATTGGGAGCAAATAAATCGAGCCACTTAATTTTTCACGTATTATGGTTAATATTTTTGGTAATATGGAACGAATCAATTCGAACTTCAATTGAATAACCTTTACAATGAGGGTAAATGATTAAATAACTTTATTGAATGATAGATTATTGGCTTTGAAAGAAAAATGGTAATTTTGATAAAACATTTGATAGGGTTAAAACAGCCCAGAAAACAATAAAAAACAATGATTATAAAAAAAAATACTTTTTTAAATACGGTGCAATATGTAGGTTCGCACCTTTGCACTTACACGTGCGACCTACATTCGATTATATGACAATCATGCAGCAGCTGCAAGCAGAGCATTGATGATGCATTTGTACCAATATTTAATTTAGTGTTCTAATAGACGCGGTTTGGATCGGACAACTTTTATTTCTTGATTCCAGCCCGTTGGCACTCATTGACATTTTACATTACATTGAAATTTGCATTGCATTTACAATAATTAATGTTAAGGTATTTGCATTTGCACCCTACATTTTTATTTTTTGGTCCTGCGAAATTATTGCAAGTACCGTACAGTCCGATTTATCGTTCAGTAAAACGTCGCGTGTGTACTGTGTCTTGATTGAGTGTTGCCGTGCAGAAGCAATCGCAGCGAACCAGGTTCCAGAGCGACACGCGGCAGTTGCAAAACGCGAACTTCCGTGCGTTCGACAGGTTCATTGAAGACGTCATCGAAAAATGGGAGATAGAAGACGCTTTGAAGACGTTAGGGGCTCGATGGTCAGCGATTGACAATATGCACCTGCAGATAGATGGGTTGTTAGAGGGGGCGCCTAATGAGTATTATGACGAGTTTTGTCGCAACGACCCGTTCGTTGATTTGTAAAAACGTTCGTTCATTTGTAAAAACAAAGCGGGCGCTGAACGTAAAACTGAACGCCTCCGTGCACCAACAACAATCCGTGCCCAAAATAGATAACGCATAGTTACCCATTTTCAACGGGAACTATGCGTTATGGCCTACGTTCATGGATCTGTTTGTGGAAGTACCTACACAATAACCCTGTAATTGCAAAAATTCTAAAAATGCAGCATTTAAAGGGGAGATTGCGCGGCAAAGCGGAGAAACTCGTCCAGCATCTACACATCTCACCCGAAAACTACGACACGTGCTGGGAAATCTTGAACCACCGGTACAACAATAAGTTTCTGTTGTTCACCAAGAACTTCCAGAGCTTCATGCGTCAACCACATCTGCAGAAACAATCGGCATTCGAACTTAAGCGGTTATGACACAAGCAATGAAACCATAAACGCAATACACAATTTGTGCGTAGATACAGGTTCATAGGATCCAATTCTAGTCTACGTGTTATGCGAGAAACTAGATTCCGAAACGTACGCGGAATACATGCAGTCTAGGGCGGATCCGCGGGAGATACCTACGTTCAACCAGTTTATGGATATTATTGAGGACAAATTCATGGCATTAGAACCTTTGCATAGAAAAAAGCCAGATTATAGTAGCAAGCCGTCTGCAAACTCGTCGTCCACTAGTCGTCCACTATCCAACGCATTTCTTCCATTTAGCAAAACCTCCAAACCAGCAAAACCTCCAAACCAGCAAAACCTCCAAACCAGCAAAACCTCCAAACCAGCAAAACCTCCAAACCAGCAAAACCTCCAAACCAGCAAAACCTCCAAACCAGCAAAACCTCCAAACCAGCAAAACCTCCAAACCAGCAAAACCTCCAAACCCTCCAAACCAGCAAAACCTCCAAACCAGCAAAACCTCCAAACCAGCAAAACCTCCAAACCAGCAAAACCTCCAAACCAGCAAAACCTCCAAACCAGCAAAACCTCCAAACCAGCAAAACCTCCAAACCAGCAAAACCTCCAAACCAGCAAAACCTCCAAACCAGCAAAACCTCCAAACCAGCAAAACCTCCAAACCAGCAAACTCCCGAAACTTCCATGCATATGTTAGAATCATAATGGAACTCCATGTAAAAGTATCGATATATGTCAAGATGGTTATTTACTGTGTATCAGAGTTCCTATGTATTTGGTGTATAAGGGAAAGGTTTTATGAAGAAAAGCACAAAAAGACAAGACTAGGTATTTATTTCAATTAGGCTTGTCAATTAATTAATATTGAGGCTCGGATAGCTTACCGCCCGTTCGCTAGACCTAGTTCTCGTGGAGAAGAAGGGCAAGAAACTCCACGGAAGCAACTATGGTTGTAAAAGTATTCATAGACATCTTTTACATCCATATAAATATCGTATATCACAATAAAGATCTAATTCTATTATGGCCATTATTAATCTTGTAACATTTCATAATGTTACATAATCAAAACAACAAGGATAAGGCAAAGAACATGACTAGCCCTTAAATTAATTTAACATCATTATGAATAAAGGCCACAATATGAAAATAGAGTTTCAACACAACCATTAGCAATAATCAAGTTATAATATCAAATAACTTACGTGAAGCTTGTGTAGTCCATCTTTCACAAGAAAACAATATCAATATCACAATATAACAACTGGTCTGTACTGGCTCGTAGTTCACAACGAAGTGTGTCAACTTACGAATTACACACTATTTATAGTATTGAGTCGACCTGTCAAATGTCCTCACCATTTTCTACATTTCTATAAATAATCTCACAATTAGGTCAATAATCAATTTTTGAGTAATGAAACCTTTTTAAAACGTATAAAGTCAATTAAGGAATTTAATATCGCCTATTTAGCAATTCTTAATCAATATTCGAAAGAATATTGATACTAACTGACAGTCTTGTATTAATTGTCTTAAAAGACTTATAATACTAAAATAGCAATATAAAATCCAGAATACATCACAATGATCATTATAAATTACGTAATATTTTATAGGAATATCATCATTTTGGCTTATATGTAAGTTAAGGGTTATTTCCTGTACACACAACAATATTTACTCAGGTGGGTACTCTAACAATTGTAGGTATTTGACAACTCAATAATAATGATTTAGGTAGGTACTTCGACATTTGTCGGTAGATGCTTAATAAATATGACAGTTTGTATTTTGTAGCAAACCCATTGTGCTTAGAAGTGTAAATTCATGATTTAATGACGTCACACGTACTTTCAATACTAACACATACAACGCTGGTCAATTTAATAAGATCATTTATGCAATAAGCAACACCAATCACGCATTGTTCCAAATTCACTGACATGGCAAGTTCAGCAAATTACAATTCATCGAGAAGTTGTTCTTCTCGATGAATTGTAATTTTCAGAAACTGCCTGTATGTGCATAGCAAGGGCTATTGTGCGTCACAAAAAAGATGCAGAGAGTGCTCGATGAATTGTAATTTTCAGAAACTGCCTGTATGTGCATAGCAAGGGCTATTGTGCGTCACAAAAAAGATGCAGAGAGTGCAGTGACGCAACACGTTATTGCACAACGACAGTCAAATCAGCGCAAATGCCTACAGCAACACAAAAGGTGGATAAACCTTACTCCACTTTATTTCAAAAGCTTGTAGTGTAAATATTAGCTGTAAAATATGCACATTTATCAATATTAATAGTTGACTCGCCAACGCACCACCGCACAGGCCGACAGTCCGATAACGACTGATCGCCCCACCACTCGGACCGGTATTTATAACCGAGCAGCGTGTGCGCACGAGGCAGCTTTACAATACTGTTATCGGCTTGTAGCGCGATCTATTGATATCTACATACACTACATCCCTTCCTTGTTTTAAACAGTTGGATGTAATCAGAATTATTAATAAGACATTTAGCATATCCTGATTTTTATTATTGGCATCTCTGGCATAACAAAATGACAGCACAATAATATTTAAAAATCATTTACTGGTTTAATTTAGTGTTTCCTTTTACCCTTCCTCTTCTTCTATTCCATTTTCTGATTCCCATCTTGGGCCTACTGATGAAGGTTCCCCCTCTTCATCCAATTTCTCTAACGTTAGTTGAGAACTCATGTTATTAACTAGTTACCTGGAACCAATAAATTAATACACGAATCGTCTCGCGCTTAAGCCCTAGGACTTCGACCCTCCCGAACAAGCCGGCCTCTGAACAGGCTCCAGCACCGTAAGCCAACCTGCCTTTCCGCTCAGCATTTGTGAACCACGTGAAAGTCCTCAACTTGATCGAGACTTGAGCTGCACTGCAGTCCCTCTAACGGCGCCAAATCGACCACCGGTACATCGAGGTACCGAAGTGCGTGCACAAAAACGCCACTACGCTAGTCCGGCCTTGCAACCTGGCTACGGAATCCATCCCTCCGCAGCGAGGTGTGGGACAGGGAGACGCCACCTCCAAAACCGTCCACCGCTGCACTGGAGGAGTCCGCCTTCAACGGACGGCTTCGTTCTGGAGAGGGCCAGGCATCGACGTCAACGGCGAGCACATCGCTCACCTTGGGTTCGCCGATGATATAGCTGTCATGACTGAGACCATGGAGGTCCCCAGTACAACGCTCGATTACCTCAGTAGAGCTTCCGAAAGAGTGGGTCCAAAACTTAATATGGAGAAACCAAAGTGATGTTAAACACCCATGTCGCGCCCACTCCCGTCAAGATCGGAGAGTACACACCCGCAGCCGTGGACGACCATGCCTACCTGGGACGAATAGTCCAGCTAGGCAGGTTCAACCTCAAGAGAAGTCAAACGTCGAATCTCACTCTGCCAGGCAGTGTCCGGGAAGCTGCGCGGCATTCTCTCGTCCAGGTTTGACGGGGACTGCCACGCTTTCTTTTGCCTTGGGGATTCCAGTCCCGCGCTTGCTTCGGTATGTGATCAGAATCCCTTCGCAGCTTGTGGCCAATCGAACTCCATTTGCGACGCTTGATCTGGCGGTCGATCGGGCTCTCATGGCATTGCTCCAACAGCTCTACGTTGGTGATGGTCTCAGGCCAGTAAATGAAGAGTATGTGACAAAGACAGCGGTTTATGACGACTTGGATCTGGCGAGAGATGTCTTTTGTGACCTTCCACATTTCGCACCCGTAAAGCAGCACGGATTTGAGTTGAGAAGATTTTGAGTTTAATCCTTCGGGTCAATTTCCGCGATTGCCAAACAGGTCTCAGCTGCGCGAAGGTAGGTGATCGTGTTTTAGCGATCCTTGATGCGATGTCCTCATCACTACCTCCAGTTTCTAACACGACGCTCCCGAGGTAAGTGAACTTGTGGACGCGTTCCACTGCCTCTGTGCCAATCAGCAACGGTGAAGTATTCTTCACACCAGATCTCATCTCTTGAGTCTTTCGGGTGTGAACAGTATGTACATAAAAAGTACTTTTTTTTTTTTCGTTGATAACTGTCAATTTAATGACCAGTAGGCATAATCTGCTGCTGTTTCTGCCATTCTTTGATAACTGTCAATTTAATGTCCAGTAGGCATAATCTACTGCTATTTCTGTCATTCTCTGATGACTGTCAATTTAATGACCAGTAGGTACGATCTACTGCTATTTCTGTCATTCTCTGATGACTGTCAATTTAATGACCAGTAGGTATAATCTACTGCCTGTCAATTTAATGACCAGTAGGTATAATCTACTGCCTGTCAATTTAATGACCAGTAGGTATAATCTACTGCCTGTCAATTTAATGACCAGTAGGTATAATCTACTGCCTGTCAATTTAATGACCAGTAGGTATAATCTACTGCCTGTCAATTTAATGACCAGTAGGTATAATCTACTGCCTGTCAATTTAATGACCAGTAGGTATATTCTACTGCCTGTCAATTTAATGACCAGTAGGTATAATCTACTGCCGGTCAATTTAATGACCAGTAGCTATATTCTACTGACTGTCAATTTAATGACCAGTAGGTATATTCTACTGCCTGTCAATTTAATGACCAGTAGGTACACTCTACTGCATTTGTGTGCTCTTTGATTTATTATTTTAGAACTAATCATGTAGCACAAATCAAATAACTAATCATGAGGTCACGGGTTTGTCTCCCAGGTCGGGCAGTGTCTCTCGGTTTCTCCTTCAGGAACCTCCCAATAATACACCATATATGTGATGTTATGTTATGCCAGTGGTTTGCCACCTAGGCTCACAGTTGCCACAAAGGCCAACTAGGCTATTCTTAAACAAACTATATTATTGGGTTCGTGAAAATGGGGAAGTTTTAGAATTCTAGTTTTATTCCAACTAAATCTTACGTTTTAACTAACTTTAACCACAATCGTTCCAAAGAAACTTTAAAACTCTACTGCAGCAAAACTGCCAAACCAAAGCCTCTAACGCCTCGCCTCACTCACCAGCAATCGCATTGCCCTCACACAACGGTCTATCTAGACCCAGACTTCCGACAGAGCTAAACGCAATGTTGCGCATCTACAGACTACTTGTGTTGCCTCAAAATATGCCGATTTACGGCCACGACTACGCTTTACCACTGGTACGGTCGAACACACACTACGGCTGCTAGACTGAATTACTCAACCTTCTACAGCTTGCTCATCAATCATTTTTATCGAAATCAACATCGACTGGAACGTGAGTACGTGACCCAGTATCATCTTCCTAAACCTATCGTGTATATACTTCTAAGTTCTAAGCTTACCTATTTAAAGCTTTCAGTGTATAACGATCACCGATAGTGAAAGGTTCCTCTAAGCCTTAGTAGTGATCAGAATCCGTATCAGCTTAGATGATATACAACGCTCATGGCACGACTGCCGCAGCAGCTAGTGAAACTCATGCAACCCATATCGTCATTACCTCAAGTGATGTGTGTCACTTCACATAGAGTCTACGACTTCTAGGTTATTACAAAACCAATACAACGATAGTCTCCTTTGAGACCCGTGTCCCAGCTACATCCCCAGCTGCCCATCGCCCCCTGAACAACTCACAAGTGAATTGCAGGTAAGACTACAGACAAGTGCGTACAGTGCGACCTAATAGCCACGGTATGTGCTCTCCAGCTTGGTGGATAAGATAAGATTAGATTTATTTATTTTGTAAAACATGAGTAGGTACAGTAAGAAGGTCTTATATTAATATGAGGTGGCTACATGTTTTGCCATTTATGGCGTACAAAATTAGTTGCACTAGACAAACAATAAAATACAATATCAAAATTTAAATTAAATTAAAATTACAATGTCAAAATTTAAATTCAATAAAAAATCACTATGTCAAAATTTTAATTAAAATGAAATTACAATGTCAAAACTTAAATTCAATAAAAAATCATTATGTCACAATTTAAATTCAATTAAAAATCACTATATCACAATTTAAAAATCCATCAATAATCGTTATGTCAAATTTTTTTATTCAATTAGAGTAAGACTAACAAAAAACAAAAAAACACATTAAGAGTTTTATACAAGCGAAATATCGTTTAAAAATTCATCTACACTATAATAGCACTTCTCTAGTAATATCCCCCGAAGGGACTTTTTAAATTTGTTTAGAGGCATACATTTAATATTATCAGGTATTTTATTATAAATATCTGGAGCAGTACCAAAGAAACTCTTTTTCAATAAAGCAGTTTTACACTTGTATTGACATAACAGATTCTCATATTGGGCACGAATTGGGGTTCTCTTAACTGCTGCGAATTTTTGAAATAATTGTTGATTTGCTTTTACAAATAATGCAGTTTCCAATACATACAAAGATGGAAAAGTCAGTATTTTTAATTTCTTAAAGTAAGGAACGCAACTATCCGTTGTTCTTAGACCACACATTGATCGTATACATCTTTTTTGCATCCTGAATATAAGTTCTCTATTAGTTGACTGCCCCCAAAAAACAACACCATATCTCAAAATAGAAGCGACCAATTGTAGCGTTACGTATAGCTCAGTTGAACTATACGTAAGCCACGTTAATAAAATTAAAGGTAACTATAAATTAAAACTAAGAAAAGGATATAAATAACAAATTAAGGTCCGGCTTGACACGACGTGGGCAGCTAGGAAGATCCGGACTTCACACGACGTGGGCAGCTACGAAGATCCGGATTCGCACGACGTGGGCAGGTATTTCTTAGCAGACAGTCAGGTTAAGCAGCTGGACGGACACGAAGGCGTGGAATGCCCGAGGTAGGCAGATGAGCTCGCAGATGAATCGCTTACTCGTGGATAAGCAGTAGGGTAGCCAGCAGGACGAATGGGCTGGCACACAGTTAGATGGTCAAGGCTTCAACCAATTGTCAGGCTAACAGACAGTAGCACAGGTGCAAGAACAGGCAGATGTGGAGTGTGGAGGTCGGGCTGTGGCTTACTATGCCGATCAAAAGAGCCCTTTAAACATGAAGTGGTGTCTGACAAGGTCAATGAAATTAAGGTTCCACACACTATATATTTATATTTATTGCACTTCTAAGATTTTAATACAATCACATGCCGTATTAATTATAGTTTTTAAGAGTTTTAGATTCAATCGTATACTTCATAGTATTTCAGAAAAACGGACTCTAGCGTTCAGAGCAGATTCAAGACTAAAAAAAGTGACACCCGTTTTTCTTCGTTCCGATATGTCTTCTCAATTTTAAATTCAAATATGAATTAAGAAATCATGAACGAATAAAAACGGTTTACAGAGGCGCAGTCTGCCGCTGCCCTTATAATGAAAATATAATGTACAACGAGCTTAATAAGCTATAGAGAATGGTATCTTATGTCTATGGTTTAAGAAAATAAAATAATGACAATGTCACGTCAAATAAAAATGTCAAGAGTTAAAAATAATATAATAGTTTTGGATGTTAAAACAAATCTTATGATTTTCAGGTTTAAACCAATGTAAAGCATAAATAAAAATGGAAAACATGAGATGATGACAATTTCAAAAGTAACGGTGATGAAATTTGTAAAATATATTATAAAACGTAAGTAAACTAAAACATGTGGAATGAACACCACATTTCCCCGAAACCCCAGAAAAATTTTCAAACTTAAGGAAAATTTTGAAGGTTGAAATATTAACCTTGATCTTTCACACAACATCTTTCATGCTTTCGTCAAACACTCTCATTCAATCACACGTAGGGGATATGGTTCACATTCAATGACGCATACTCCACAAGGAAATATTTAATTAGATAACGAAGGCTTATTTATTTTTTATAGGTGTCGTTACCCGCACCTGTTTGAAAACCCGAAGAAAAGAAAATTAAAATATTTAAGAGAGCCCACGCATTTGGCTTATTTTTAAAGAGTTACGGGACCGCTCTTTGCACATAAGGCTTTCGGAGTTGTGCACACCGCTCTAAGAGAACTCCTCATCCTTATAAAGATACAAGTGAGAAGAAGTTTAAGAATAAGATAAAAGATGTGTTAGTAATAAAATAATAAAATCTAGGAGGGCTTTTAAGTCTAGGAGGGGGAGGAGGGGGAGGGAACTCAAGTTAAAGAGGGACTCAAGTCTAGGAGGGGAGGAGGGGGAGGGAACTCAAGTTAAAGAGGGACTCAAGTCTAGGAGGGGGTGGAGGGGGAGGGAACTCAAGTCAAAAGGGACTCAAGTCTAGGAGGGAGAGGAGGGGGAGGGAACTCAAGTCAAAGAGGGACTCGAACTTGGAGGGGGAGGAGGGGGAGGGACATATTTACAAGAGGGAAGAATATAAATAGGGGAATAAAAAAATATTGCCGAATAGGTTTGGTATATATAGTTAAAAAAAAAAGGTGCTAGCAAAAGAAATGATGAATGATGTGATTGATGGCCTGAAATAGATACCAAAAGTTAGTTAACGTACTTGTGTAAGTATTGTTTTTGAATTTTGAGAAAATCGAGCCCACGTTAAAAAAAAAAGGTGTAGTAAAAAAAAAGAAGATTGTGGGTGATGGGGTGAGTTCTAGAAGAAAGTTGGGCGCCAAACTGTAGCGTTACGTATAGCTCAGTTGAACTATACGTAAGCCACGTTAATAAAATTAAAGGTAACTATAAATTAAAACTAAGAAAAGGATATAAATAACAAATTAAGGTCCGGCTTGACACGACGTGGGCAGCTAGGAAGATCCGGACTTCACACGACGTGGGCAGCTACGAAGATCCGGATTCGCACGACGTGGGCAGGTATTTCTTAGCAGACAGTCAGGTTAAGCAGCTGGACGGACACGAAGGCGTGGAATGCCCGAGGTAGGCAGATGAGCTCGCAGATGAATCGCTTACTCGTGGATAAGCAGTAGGGTAGCCAGCAGGACGAATGGGCTGGCACACAGTTAGATGGTCAAGGCTTCAACCAATTGTCAGGCTAACAGACAGTAGCACAGGTGCAAGAACAGGCAGATGTGGAGTGTGGAGGTCGGGCTGTGGCTTACTATGCCGATCAAAAGAGCCCTTTAAACATGAAGTGGTGTCTGACAAGGTCAATGAAATTAAGGTTCCACACACTATATATTTATATTTATTGCACTTCTAAGATTTTAATACAATCACATGCCGTATTAATTATAGTTTTTAAGAGTTTTAGATTCAATCGTATACTTCATAGTATTTCAGAAAAACGGACTCTAGCGTTCAGAGCAGATTCAAGACTAAAAAAAGTGACACCCGTTTTTCTTCGTTCCGATATGTCTTCTCAATTTTAAATTCAAATATGAATTAAGAAATCATGAACGAATAAAAACGGTTTACAGAGGCGCAGTCTGCCGCTGCCCTTATAATGAAAATATAATGTACAACGAGCTTAATAAGCTATAGAGAATGGTATCTTATGTCTATGGTTTAAGAAAATAAAATAATGACAATGTCACGTCAAATAAAAATGTCAAGAGTTAAAAATAATATAATAGTTTTGGATGTTAAAACAAATCTTATGATTTTCAGGTTTAAACCAATGTAAAGCATAAATAAAAATGGAAAACATGAGATGATGACAATTTCAAAAGTAACGGTGATGAAATTTGTAAAATATATTATAAAACGTAAGTAAACTAAAACATGTGGAATGAACACCACACAATCCATGATAAGCTCTTAAAAGTGTGTCGGTATTTACTTTCTTGGATAATTGTAATAATAGATATGCAGATTTACTCACACGCTTGCAGATTTCCTCTAAGTGAGGTTTCCAGGTTAGTTTATTATCTATAGTTATACCCAAGAATTTTGCATTTGTAACTTCTTCTATTCTACAGTTATTATAGGCAACATTAACTAGGAGGTGGAGGAACTCTTCTCACTGTTTTCTACGTTTAACTCGTTAGGAGCACTACTTGGAGGCATCCTTTGTATGCCTCGTGAGCGTACTTATTCGTTCTATTACTATTTAAAGATTTCACAAGATAGCGATCGCGGGATCTAATACTATCATAATGTTACTTTGAAACTAAGCAAGTGAATTAAGATCTGAAGATGAAAATCGATTGATCAATCGATCGAGATTGTTGTAAATCGTCCCGAGACATAAGATCTGTTCTGAATACATGTACTTGACCAGTTGCCAGTACTGGTTAAAGCAGCTACAATACTAATTCGCTCAGACACTTAAAATGATAGTTGTGCAGTCCTTCACAAGGGATATCTCATCCTTACTGAACAAAATTTTGAAACTATTACCGTCAATAATAAATTCAATACGTACCTACTGGATTTGTACCAGATATGTCTCAATTACCTAGTGATAGTGCTAATGATCAAACACAATTAACTCAAAACTTATCATTTTATTTGGCATTATCATTTTTTTTTTTAATGAAGTACGGCATTGTTACTATATCGCTCTAACGTCCAAACAAAAATAATCAGCTAAAGCTAGCTAATGGCCAGCAGTGATAATCTTCAACACCACTAAAACTTGACCAATATGGATTATGACCTGACATGACCCATCTGTATAAAAAACCGGAAGTTTGAACAATAAACACTTCTCCTGAGCCATAACAAAATGAAAACGACTCACCAGATCGGCATACAGATTCGTGTGTATGGATCCGCACATCCACATGCTTCTCCTTAACCTGTCCAGCTCCTTGGTTGTTGCTCCGCTCCGGACTGGTTATTCATTATTCGAAATTCTGAGGGTAGTCGCAGAAAACTCGACGACTTCTTGTTTTGGTGGGACCAAAACAATACGACGCCGACGGTGTAGTGTGTCACCAGTGTGCACAGTGTGTTTAAGAGGTTGAATTCTACAGCACTACTCAGCAAGTGCACTACTTATCGTATACATTTGATGCACTTCAAAAACGAACCGTCACTGATTTTAACTGTCACCGTCATCACAATTTTTATTTTTTTATTATAACAAAGTCTGCATGTTCCTTTTAGTGAAAAACAACTTTATTTCACTCTACGGTTTTCTCCTCGTCGCCAATGTAAAATATGCACATTTATCAATATTAATAGTTGACTCGCCAACGCACCACCGCACAGGCCGACAGTCCGATAACGACTGATCGCCCCACCACTCGGACCGGTATTTATAACCGAGCGACATGTGCGCACGAGGCAGCTTTACAATACTGTTATCGGCTTGTAGCGCGATCTATTGATATCTACATACACTACATTAGCTATTATACAGCCTCTAGAATTATTGAAGAGTAAACAGTCCCTTTTTAGCTAACAGTAAGAGTGGCATAGCCGTAATGGCAGACGAAATTAAGATGGAGACACCCGCGACCGCGACCGACACCAAGCACGCCCACCGAAGGTGAAACCCAACATGCAACGCCCAAAGAATAAGGTTGGAAAGACGATTCCTTTTCCAAAAGCAAAATCAACAACAGAAACAACATTAACTAATGATCTACTCGATGGCCAGACGGGATTTACCTCAGAGGTTGCAGCTAAGGAGTTCGAAGCAGATGCAGCAGGATACATTCATCTAATTGGGTCAGAATACAAAGCGATTTCAGATGTGGACAAGCAATACGCTAAAGCAGTGCCGCAGTCCGCGCATTCCTATAACCATATTATTTTATATTGGTACATTTTATATTGGTACTTTTTATATTGGTACGAGGTAGCGCTCATTGCGCAAATATCAACTAGGTGACCCTTTTTTTAATTTATGCTACAAAAAGTCGGCGCGGGAAAGTTTTATAAACGGCGCCATAATGACGTAACAACCGTTGTATGATTTTCTTTCTAAACCAAAAAAATATATATAGAGGGACTACGCCAGAAAGGGTGGAATGCCAATAATCAATTTGTTCTCGGCACCTGTAGCATGTGTGTTAGCGACGAGACACGATTAGCATAAGAGGTCGACAATATGATTATGAGTAGATACAAAAATATGTATAGAGGGCCTACGCCAAAAAGGGTGGAATGCCAATAATCAATTTGTTCTCGGCACCTGTAGCATGTGTGTTAGCGACGAGACAAGATTAGCATAAGAGGTCGACAATATGATTATGAGTAGATACAAAAATATGTATAGAGGGACTACGCCAAAAGGGTGGAATGCCAATAATCAACTAGTTCTCGGCACCTGTAGCATGTGTGTTAGCGACGAGATACGATTAGCATAAGAGGTCGACAATATGATTATGAGTAGATAAGGGTGGAACGCCAATAACCAATTTCTTCTCGGCACCTGTAGCATGTGTGTTAGCGACGAGACACGATTAGCATAAGAGGTCGACAATATGATTATGAGTAGATACAAAAATATGTATAGAGGGACTACGTCAAAAAGGGTGGAATGCCAATAATCAATTTGTTCTCGGCACCTATAGCATGTGTGTTAGCGACGAGACACGATTTGCATAAGAGGTCGACAATATGATTATGAGTAGATACAAAAATATGTATAGAGGGACTACGCCAAAAAGGCTGGAATGCCAATAATCAATTTGTTCTCGGCACCTGTAGCATGTGTGTTAGCGACGAGACACGATTAGCGTTAGAGGTCGACAATACGATTAAGCGTAAAACGCGTAGATACCAAGCAGTTGTATAAAAGTAAACGAGGCTAGAAGAGTGAAGCAGTACGTACTGTAGCATTAGCTAATGCTACATTATAATTTTATTGATCAACCTGCTTTTATAACAAATCCAACCTTATTTTTAAACACTTTTTTTTTTAATTACATTCTTTTGAATTTATGTTATGAATCTAAAAGTGTCATGCCATTTTCCTTCAGAGTTTTTTTCATTTGAAGGATTTATTTAACACACGACGGATCTTTAAGTATATTTTTTATAACTGTTTTAATGAGCGTGTTTTGTACACCAAATCACATGTTCTATGGGCGGAGTTCCTGTAAATCTTTTTTAATAAATCGACTATACACCATCAAAGACTTGTCTCGAGGCGAGACACGTTCCCTGTTGACGATATGGACTTCATTCGTCCGAAGACTGTAAGGGCGATCTAAATTCGCCCTTCCCTCTCATTCCCGAAAAACTTTGACCTCTTTTCCTGCCTTCTGAGCAACAAACTTCCAATTTAGAATTCAAATTTCCAACCAACGAGAAGTTTCTTTGATCGACATTTTGAAGCCCAGGACCGGTTATTTCAGATATTTCGTAGTTTAGTTCTCTTAGTTCTATTAATTCAATTGTAAAATTGAGATCGTGCCGTTAAACCATTGCCGCATTTACACATTCGTGCTAATCGCGAGGCGAATGGTGAGGCGAATCCTCACCATTCGCCTCACCATTCGCCTCTTCGAATGGTGAGGCGAATGGTGAGGCGAATGGTGAGGCGAATAACGAACACGCATATGTAAACAGTACGCTTCCTATTCATCTCGTGCCTCGACTCTCGACTCGCGATTCGAGCGCTCGCGTTGGGAGCGGTTTTTCGGACGCGAAATCAAAGGGAACGAATGGCGAACACGAACTTACTGTTCACACATTCGCCTGCATTCAGTTGACAGCTAGCGCCCGACCCATTAATTCATTAATGGCAAGTTTTTTTTTTTTTTCTAATTCGTTTGCGTCGACGGTTCTTTTTTACGCAGGATATCTATATAATTTTATAAACTCATTAGATGTAGCATGCATGCCGATATGATTTTCACGTCCTCCATGTTCGTGTGCGAATGTCAAAATAATTCACTCCGCGAATGTGTGAACAATAGTTCGCGACGGCACTCGTATACGAATGTTTCGTCGAATATTCGGCGAGAGACGAGGCGAATGGCGAACACGATTGTGTAAATGCGGTATTAAATCTTTTAAATATTTATCACATTATGAAATACGATTCGTTTGGAACTTAACACACATCAACAGGGCCGGATTTAAATTTGTGCCGCCCTGGGGCACTGAAGAAAATGCCGCCCTATGACTTAAATTTTATTTTAATAGTTTTGATATCTTATTTTTTAAGAATTAGAATAACTAATTGATTGCAGGATTATTATGTATTATATAGCATTTATTATACATTATGTTTTATTTATATTTATTCTTTATTTATATTTATTCTTTATTTATATTTATTCTTTATTTACTCATATATTATATATTATTTATTATATACTATAGTAATATAAAAAAAAATTTGTATTTGTCTTAGAATTATAAGTTTTGCACTAAGAACGACTTATATTAGTATTGCATAATTTTTTTCTGATTTAAACTGGTCGATTAAATCTTCACAATCTAAACGTTGAAGCGCATCTGATTCTATGCATAGAATAGCTAAGCTATTGAGTCTATTTGCACCCATTGTAGAACGTAAGTAATTTTTAACTCGTTTTAAACAAGAAAACGATCGTTCTGCGCTACAGTTTGTTACGGCTAAAGTTATAAATATTCGATAAGCGATTTCTACGTTTGGAAACTCAGTGTAAAGGTCGTTTGAATGCAGAAGTTTCAGAAGATCAGAAGGTGAAATTTTTTCCATCTTTTTTTCGGTGCAATGAGCATGGAAGTGCATATTTCTCTTAAACTCAACAAAATTGAAAGTCTTCGCAGGTTAGATTAATCAAAATAAAGAAAAAAAAGGTGACAGCATGTGTAGTCGACAGTTGATTTGATTCAAAAATATAAAATTGTTCTTTTTAATTAAAATTAATTAGTGTTATTGGATAATTCTCCAATTTTAGAAAAATTCATTAATCAATAAAAGTTTCTGTTATCAAAAAGACATACATAATTTGAAAATATTTTTAATTCTTCAAAAAAACTACATAAATTTATCAATTCCACAAAATAAAAATGTCTTTAATTTTTTTAAACCTTTATGGAAATAAATAAATTAAACTATTTGAATAGTTTTTACTTAAATTTCCTATATTATAATATACAAAATTTTAATGTGATACATAATACTTGAATTATATTTCTTGAAATATAAAATGTTTATTTAAAAGAATTAGTTAATTATATATTGTATAGAAAATTTTATCTCACTTTCCAAATTTTGCCGCCCTAGAAAATTTGCCGCCCTGGGCACTAGCCCCGACTGCCCCTAGTATAAATCCACCACTGCACATCAAAGACGTTCAGATTTACTATTTTTTTAAAATTTCATTATTATTCGTCGTGTGTTTTAAGTCTTCTTTATTTCGCTACAATTTGGCGCCCGTATTATAATATTTTTTGGTTGTTTTTTTTGGTTGTTTTTTTTGTGCCATTTCTTTGTTGATTTTTTCATAACCAATGGTGGCGTTTATTTCGTTCGTTAACAAGTTGGTTTAACCCTTTCAATGCTGTTGGATTTATTTTCTTTGATTTGCTGCTGTGTTGCCTGTCGTCGCAAGCGATTCCAGATGGCAACATTACATACAACTCTTAGATTTCATAATGATTTCAACCTGTTAACTTCATTCTTACGAGTATTGGTTATTGTTTTTTTGATGTATTTCATAATGTTTGTCAACCTGTAAACTTTACTCCGATTGGTTGTTCGGGTTGTTCGATGAACTCCGTGGGAAAGCACTTAAAATGTGACGCTAAGGATGCGTGGATAAAATCGATCGGTAGTGAACGCCAGATTGTTGAGATCATAAGACCGGGATTATCGGTTCATCGTACAATACGAGCCTTTGTTCATTGACTGTAAATATCACCGAATAAACAATACTGTGATTTGTGCTTCCATCTAATTTTTACTGGTTTACCCGAGTACCCCTACATCATGGAACATACACCAAGAGAAGATGATGTCCATGATATCGCTACGCTCAAGCTCCCGCCGTCATATATTTGTAATTATTCCAAATTATTTACTCTTATTTCCTTCCCAAAAATATAATCTTTAGTTAGTTATAGTTAATACCCAGTAGTGTGTGACTGGTGTGTGATTGTTTTTAGGCGTCCTGGCTAAGGTAAGCGATCATTACATGGTTCTTTGCTAGTTTCTTTTATTTTACATTTGTTGTGTTTCGGTAACTGTTTCATACATTAAAATATTCGTATGCACTTGTACCTCCTTATCCTCTATCTCATTCCCTCATGCACTTTTGTATATCGCTGTCTCAGTCGCGCCATGCTACAGAAGATGCGATTGTATTTTTTTTCTGTACTATGAACGTGCGTGAAGTGACAGTTTAGTTCAGTGTTCTTCAAAACCAGCTACAGCCGCATGCGCAAGAAAAATACCGTGATAATCGAGCACCGCAAACCAGCTCCAGGAGACGAGATCAGCAACGCCAAGTAAGTGCATGTGATCCCATCCTTCCAGGCAGCTGCCGCCCATTTTTTACTACTTTCCCTAGAGCAGTTGTCTATCCTAACATATTGTACAAGTAAACCATACCATACAGTCCACGCCGCAAAAATAGATTGTTTTAAGGAGTAATACCTATAAATTCCCCATCAACATTAGTCCAGCCGTTCCTGTTTTATCACGTCGTCGTACCACTCCTCTACTAGTTGAAGGTAGGATTTGTCGGTTTTTTTTATTTTCAATTTTGTGTGCTAACATGTCAGGACAAAGTTATCCCATTGGCGACACGCCACGTAATTTAATTAAGTCTCATCACCTCTAGGCCTTCTCTGGAACTCATTCGATACCTCCAATTGTATCTCATGCTTCTTCAATATCAATGGCTCCTTCACCACTAAAATCCGAAGGTCATTATTATTTTAGAAAACAATTCTCCCTAATAGTGGAATTTAAAATATTCAGGCGATACTTATGTTTGTGAATTTTTCACTTGTATCGATGAGCACAAGGAAGCAGATGATGTTACTGATAGTTACCTTTTAAAAAGGTTCCATGAGGTTTTAACTGGAATAGCCTTACAATATTACAGGTCGATTCGGCGACCCAATATTTATCTTATCTCGAAGTTGTTAAGTAGGCCTTATGTATATTCGGGTCTGTGGAGACTGAGCAAGAGGCCCCTTAGAACCTGGTTCCTGGTTCCCCTTGGGAACCTTAGACAAAAACCAGATCAATCCGTAAGAGTTCATTATTAGCGTCACTTATTTAAACGAAAAACTCCGCAAACCTATTGAGGAGTCGAATCTTTTAGATATTATAACAAAATATGCACCATAAGTATTTTCCATGTCTGTCTATTCACAGATTTACCGATATTAAAACACTTATCGAAACAGTAACTCATTTTGAGAGCTATATCATTTTGAGAGCTATATCATTTTGAGAGCTATATTTGCAGAATTCAGCTAAAACTGTGTCGATTGTAAATAATAATAGCGACTTAGCTTTATGCATATAAACGAGGAGATATGCCCGGTAGACGAAAATATATCGTAAACCTGTGTCTCCAGTTTGCCCCTACCACACGGCAACTACTACACATGCAGTTCAGTAAAGGCAATAGATACGCAGTCGCGCACACACCCGCATTTCTTAAATCAGAACGTACTACACAGTAAATTATAAACCTTATATCTTCAAACACAGCGTGTATTTACCATGCACATGCAAAACATTCAAACAATCAAAATAATCAAAAACCCGGTTATGTTGGTTTACAAACACAGCGTGTATTTACCATGCACATGCAAAACATGCAAAACATTCAAACAATCAAAATAATCAAAAACCCGGTTATGTTGGTTTACAAACACAGCGTGTATTTACCATGCACATGCAAAACATTCAAACAATCAAAATAATCAAAAACCCGGTTATGTTGGTTTAGGCTGCCATAGCGGATATTGTTGAACCTTGCCATGGTGTTTACTCAATGACCTGTAGAGTTTTGTGCAGCACTTGACATTTTGGTATTACTAGGGTGGTATTTTTTGGCTTATGTTTAACAAACCACCAAATCTAGTAATATACTGACAAAAATAGTAAATGATCACCAAAATTAAATTTAGAATCGCAACAGAGTCGACGGAGCCCCGCTGGGCGGGGCTCCTATTTCTGAATACAGGGTCTAAAGTAAACTAACACGAAGGTGATGACGGGAGCTGAGTTCGCTCGCTTTGCTCGCTCACTTCAGCTCCCGTCATCTCCTTCGAACCTAACCTGTCCGTGTCGGGGTGCCCTTAGCTCCCGAGCTCGCTTCGCTCGCTCTTGGACTGATTCATTGACCAAATCACTAGATTTGATATCTTACGGTTTTAGCACTTATGAAATTTGGTGATCAATTTACTAAATTTGGTTTAGGTTTATTTTTTTTGCTGATTAGTATATATTTTAGGTGATCGTCACAAAGTTTTTTTTGGTGGTCATTATATTTATTCCCGTATTTTTTGTCAAAATGTTGTTTACGCATTTCTCTACTACGCTGTATAATCAAAATAAGTAATAAAATTTATTTCACATCGACCTTCCAACCGGGTTACAATGGTTGACAAATTGTAAAATAAACTATAAAAGCAATATTTTATTCGTCAATCTACTTTATTGTCGATAGCCTACGTTAGTGGATCTGAACAAGCACATCACTAACTCGATGCATACGCTTAATAAAATAAAGTATCGTTTTGTGATTTTTACATTGCTAGTCCAGTCACTCAGCGGCAAACTTAGGTAGTGGTTAAGAAGCAATGTATTTAATGCAAAAATAGTAGTCGCTGTGCTATTTGAAAACAAAAATAACATAGTAGAACCAGGAAATATTTTACGATTTGTTGTTTTACATGATTTTAAAGACTTACATGATTTTAAAGACTTCCATGATTTACAAAATTTCGTTTTAGGCTTCGGTTTTTACAAGAAACCACTGAACAACACGGCATTCTCATAACTTGTCATAATCACGGTCGAAAGCGCACTAGTTCGCGCGGAGACGGCCATTTTTCTATGACATGCTCAGTCAGACCACGTCGCGCGGACACTGACATGCTCAGTCAGACCACGTCGCGCGGACACTGACACGCCCCCTTGCCACTTCTCCTGTATTTTATATTTCTATGGCTTTATGCATATTCTACAACATGGACCAGCCAGTTAGCGCAAGGTCTCCGGCAGAAGAAACCCGGGCCATCACCCCGCAAAATGTTGCTAGCCGCAGTCACCCTAGTCAGCGCCGCAGTCACCCTAGTCAGCGCCGCAGTCACCCTAGTCAGCGCCGCAGTCACCCTAGTCAGCGCCGCAGTCACCCTAGTCAGCGCCGCAGTCACCCTAGTCAGCGCCGCAGTCACCCTAGTCAGCGCCGCAGTCACCCTAGTCAGCGCCGCAGTCACCCTAGTCAGCGCCGCAGTCACCCTAGTCAGCGCCGCAGTCACCCTATGTATACATACTCAACGTGGGCTAGTGTTGTTGCAGGCGGCGCATCAAAGCCCCCGTCGAAGCAAGAATTAGCCGCGCGATCACACAACGTACGTTAGTACGTACGACGTACGGCGTACCACCAAATATCACGAGTGCATAGAGTGCAAACCTAATGGTGTAGTGTATTGTAAACAATGTGCGACGCTTGGCCTACATTTGTCCATAAATAGTGCCAAAAATCATTGATTGATTTCGTTCTCGGCACCTTAAACGCATAAGAACTGTTACATAGTGAAGGACTGAGACAAAAAGGATGGAGTGGCAATAATCAACATAACGCACAAAGATTGACGGATAGGCGATCTGGATGCACCTTAATACGCGTCATACGTTGATTTTATTTCTTTACTTGGAAATAAAAAGGAACGAGTTTCCGAGTTTCTAGTCGCTAGAGGGACTACGACAGAAAGGGTGGAGTGGCAGTTTCTTTACTTGGAAATAAAAAGGAACGAGTTTCCGAGTTTCTAGTCGCTAGAGGGACTACGACAGAAAGGGTGGAGTGGCAGTAAGTCCCTGAAACTTATACACGAAGGTGATTGCGGGGAGGACGCCGGACAGCCTGAGGCCTCGAAACCCATCGGCCTCTGCCAAACGGTGGTTATTAAACCCATCGGCCTCTGCCAAACGGTGGTTATTAAACCCATCGGCCTCTGCCAAAAGCTGCCAAACGGTGGTTATTAAACCCATCGGCCTCTGCCAAACGGTGGTTTGGTTATTAAACCCATCGGCCTCTGCCAAACGGTGGTTATTAAACCCATCGGCCTCTGCCAAACGGTGGTTATTAAACCCATCGGCCTCTGCCAAACGGTGGTTATTATTGAATTATGTGGAACCCCGTTGCATTTGAAAAATTAACAATCCTGTTATTAGCCCAAAACAGAGCCTAAATGACGAATAAATGTACCTAAGCTAAGTGGTGGTGGTGGACAAGTGGAAAAGGAGAAAGCTTCACAAATAGTTTTCCATATCATATTTGGAACCTATAAAGCAGATTTTAGCATCTTATCTCAAATAAGCGATTTCTCAACTTGGTTTACACGATAAGCCCATGGCACGTGCTTACGGCTATATGGATCAAACAAAATTACCCTCCGAACACAAATGCCAAAATGTCATAACTGTTTTAGCGGTTCCCGACTTCATATTTTTGATGCCGCATTCTTCGAACAAATCGAAAAGAAGCGCTTCTTTTGGAATAAATGCGCGACTTGGGAATAGAAAGGAACGAGTCGCTAGAAGGACTACGTCAGAAGGGGTGGAGTGGCAGTAATCAAAGTCCCTGGAACTTATGACACGAAGTAGCGTGGACCTCCTCTAATCGGGAGTCTGAAGTAATTTCGGGGAGGACGCCGGCCGCCGGACAGCCTGGGACCAAACTGGACTACTTTCAAGAGTAAACAATCAAATAGCAACTGTTTTAGCGGTTCCCGACTTCATATTTTTGATGCCGCATTCTTCGAACAAATTCTCTTTTGGAATAAATGCGCGACTTGGGAATGTCGCTAGAAGGACTACGCCAGAAGGGGTAGAGTGGCAGTAATCAAAGTCCCTGGAACTTATGACACGAAGTAAGGAAATAAAGAAGTTTTTAGTCAACTACCACATTGGAAAAACGCCGCACTCTGTTACGGATGCAAAATGGAAAATGGGAACTACACAATGGAGGGATATGGGCACCTTGGAGCACCATGACATTCTTAAATCAGTCAGACATGATTGTAATTGTCCTTTTACCGCAAAACAAATGGTAAAGAAGCACTCACCAGAAGTGGACCGTACCCACCTTATTTGTGGTCCTGAGAAAATGACCAAACCTAAGTTGACTGTTATGAGTTCCAGTCCTACAGTTAAAGCCATCAAAAACTATGTTATCTTAGAACTCATCTAGAGCGAATGGACCCTGAGAGTTATCTACTATCTATCGCAATAGCGTGTCTACGACAGAATGATGATCATGAAGAAGATTGATTGAAGGATAGAATGCCAATAATCATTGATTGATTTCGTTCTCGGCACCTAAAACGCGTAAGAACTGTTACATAGAGACGGACTGAGACAAAAACACTGCAGCGGCAATAATCAACATAAACCCACAAAGATTGACGGACAGGTTATCTGGCACCTCCATACGCGTCATACGTTGATTTTATTTCTTCAATTGGGAATAATAAGGAACTAAGACAGAAGGGGTGGAGTGGCAGTAATTAAAGTCCCTAAAACTTATGGACAGACACTAAGTGGCGTGGACCTCCTCCAACCGTTGCGGGGAGGACGCCGGCCGCCGGACAGCCTGGGGCCTCGAAACCCATCGGCCTCTGCCAAACGGGGTTTATTATTGAATTATGTGGAACCCGTTGCATGCCATAAACTTTTATAACATGCTCAAGAAAACACCTACAATGATTTGCATTTAAGTAGCCCAAAACTTGGTGGTGGACAAGTGGAAGAGGAGAAAGCTTCGCAAATCGTTTTCTATAGCATATTTGGAACCTATAAAGCAGATTTTAGCATCTTATCTCAAATAAGCGATGTGTCAGCTTGGCTTACACGATAAACCCTTGGCACGTGCTTCCGGCGCTTCAGTCAATATGTATCAAACAAAATTACCTTCATGTCATGCTCGAACCAAACTGGACTACTTTCAAGAGTTTACAATCAAATAGCAACTGTTTTAGCGGTTCCCCACTTCACATTTTTGATGCCGCATTCTTTGAACACAAGAAAAGAATCATAAGTACAACAGACAAGACTCTTCTCAAGTAGTCAACGTTGTAACTACCACATTGGAAGAACTCCGCACTCTGTTACGGAATTAAAATGGAAAATGGAAACAATCTTAGATTTTATCTATATCGAATGGACCCAGAGAGTAATCTACTATCTATCGCAATAGAGGGTCTAGTGTACGGTAGCTCTACAGTAGCTTCAGCCTAAATGAATGCCCGGAAGTGTTTGAAAAATCGATTACTAGTTGCCGGACACAAACGAAAGCAAGGTAATATAGGTAAAGCTAAAAATATCTGTGAGGAAATCTCTTCGAAACGCAATGGCAAAATCTGCAGACTAAGTAACTAAGAATCAGGTCTACTTGACGATAAGCATGTACACGGACCCTTCTGCGAAGAACAAACTCTTCTTTAAAATACAACTGAAAATTTTAGCTCAGAAGAATTTCTGATCAAAATTTACAATTTTAACGAATCTCTCGCAAACTTATAAGATAAGATAAGATAAGTCTTTATTTGCCTTAAACATGGTATAAAGTTGTTACAGTCGGGTTTTGATATAATGTCCACATGTTTAGCTATACAGAATATGTATCAATTGCATGCAAAATAATTAATACACAAGTTAAAGGTGAACTACACAATGTCACAGATTACTAATTGGTAATACAATAATAGTCATTCAGATCATACATCACTAATACATTTTCATTAATTCCTGTAGATACATATTTTATATTTTCAAGTTAAAGAAATCTTTAATGTCATAAAAATTATGTCCATTCAGCCACTTATATAGTTTGTTTTTAAATGAGTTAGTATTATTTAATAATTTTAGTTCTTTTGGTATTTTGTTGTATATACGTACACACATCACAAGGCAGCTTTTAGCATACTTGGCTGACTTAGGAGTTTCCTTCAAAATAAGTCTGTGGGGATCCCTTGATGGTCGAGAGATTACTTCATACGCACTGTTGAACAATCCCTTATTACTGTACACAAATTTACAGATTTCGTATATGTATATTGAGGGAAGTGGTAATAAACCTAGCTTTTTAAAAAACGGTTCGCAGGATTCATCAGGATTGAGTCCACAAATGGCTCTGACGCATTTTTTTTGTGCAATAAATGCTCTGTCCTTATCCGTACTGTTTCCCCATAAAATAAGCCCGTAACGTAAAATAGATTCTATATATGCGTGATATGTAGTTATTGCCGTTTTCCTATTGGTCACGTTCTTAACTTGCCTGAGAGCATAAGCAAATTTGTTAATCCTATTGCACAAATTATCTACATGTAATTTCCAATTTAAGTCTTGGTCTATGAGTACACCCAAGAATTTGGTTTGTGTAACTTCTTTCAGTCTATCAATATTAAGTTTAAAATTGTATTTAGCATGTTTAGATTTATTAAATTGTATAAATTTGGATTTGTCTAAGTTGATTCTTAATTTATTTATTTGTAACCATTCTAAAATATTGTCAATAGTATTATTAATGTCCATTTCATGGTCAGATATTGATTTATTTTTCTTATCAGACGTCACGATAATTGAAATGTCATCTGCAAATAATATACATTTATAATTAGTCACTAGTAGTATGTCATTTATATATAATATAAATAAAATGGGTCCTAAGACACTCCCTTGAGGTACGCCGCATTTATTTTCCCTGGAGTCAGAAGAATAAGAAGAAAGTAAGTTATCGTGTACTTTATCTATGACAACGTATTGTTTCCTAACACTTAAATAAGACGCAATCCACTGCAGTGCTAGTCCTCTTATTCCAATGGTTTCTAGCTTTTTTAATAAAACGTCATGTGCTACAAAGTCGAAAGCTTGCGACAGGTCGAAAAACAGTCCTGTTGTAATGTGATTATTATTTAGATTACTTAGGATATTGCTCAAAAGGGAATATATTGCCTGTGTTGTCGACTTGTGCTTTTGAAATCCAAACTGTTCATTAGCTATAATGTTATATTTGCTACAAAAATCGACAAGTCTATTGAGCATACATTTTTCGAATACTTTTGACAAAATAGGAATAAGAGTAATCGGACGATAGTTTCTCACGTCATTTTTATTGTTTTTTTTGTAAAGTGGTTTCACGACTGATAATTTTAAGGCATCAGGAAAAGTACCTGATGAAAATGAAAGATTAATTAAATATGTCAAAATAGAAATTAATTCAGTATTGCACGCTTTAATTATTTTTGTGCTAATTCCATCATATCCTTCGGAGTTTGTATTATTTAAAGCCATTATCTCCTTTTTAACTTCATTTTCTGTCATAGGACTAAGAAACATAGAATTAGGAATTGACACCTTATTAGAGTTATGATGTAAGTTATTAGATGTGGTGTTTGTCGAGTCAATAAAATAATTATTAAAAGCGTTCGCTATGTCAGTCGGATTCGTCAGTATTTTCTTATCTAATTGTAATTCAGAAATATTATTGTCATGTTTTGTATTCCCAATTTCATGATTAATGACTGACCACGTTGCTCTACATTTGTTTTGACTTTTTTTAATGAAGTTAATATTAGAATTCATTTTTGATTTAATAATGCACTTGTCCAGTATATTTGAATACTTTTTATATTTTGTTTTGTACAATAAAGTTTTATTTTTGTAGTAAAGATATCGTAAAGATCGTTTAGTTTTGCAGCTATTTCTTAGACCCTTACTTATCCATTTTTGTTTGTATATGTTAGAGTTATTAATCTTAATTTTTATTACTGGGAAGCATAGGTTGTATAACAGAGATAGTAAGTCATGAAATTTATTAAAAGCCTTATTTGGGTCAGTTTCTAGGTGTACTTCTGACCACGATAAACTTGTGAGACATTCTTTGAATTTTTTAATATTTTCGTTACAGTAGTCTTTCTTATAAATGTAGTATGATTTGGACTTCGAGTTACGCTCTTTTACTGGAAACTCTAATAATTGGGCAGTGTCGTGGTCAGATAAATAAAGAGGCAAAACATCTGTTGATGTTGTCTTTATGTTACTTACTATGTGGTCTATACAAGCGTCTTTACGAGTGGGAATATTAATGTGCATTTGCAGATTGTAGGTATTACATAAATCTTTTAAATAGGTGGCCACTTTTCCTGGTTTTAGGGTATTTATATTAAAATCACCAGCAATAACAATTTTTGTTCTTGGCCCATATTTTTTGTGTGTTTCACACATAAGTCGGTCGAGCTTATTCAAAAATACATTAGGGTCAGAGTTTGGCGTTCTGTAAAGACACACTATTAATAAATTGTGCAATGGGATTTCAACGCCACAGGCTTCAAATGATTTTTGAGTTGAATATTTTTTTATGTAAGTAAGCTCATTGTATATAATACCCTGTTTTGCGAGAATACAGGTTCCCCCTCTCTGTTTGTCTCTACTAAACGCAGTTGCTAAAATATAGTTATGTAATTTTAAATATTTTTCATTACCGGCACGCATAAAGGTTTCAGAAAAACATAAAATGTCAGGTTCTTTATTTACGTCTCGTAATTCTAATATTGTTAGTTCTAGTATTTCTTGTTTTGATAAAATACTAGCGATATTTTGGTGTAATATTTTAAAAGTCTTGGATTTACTAACAGTTCTCACGAAAAAGCTGTTTCTTGTCTACAACCTTAAAATAGTGTGGTATAGTACCTATTTGTGTAGAAGTTGTTTTTTTTATATCGGGTTTATTTATAGCATCGCATTCTGGCTGTTTACGTCCAAAGTAATATGGGATTGTTCCCTTAGGATCATTTTTATATTTGATAACAGTCTTCGTAGCATTTGGTTGACTACGCAGTATTAATTTCTTTAGTTCTTTGATATTCAAGTATTTTTTTTCATAATCATTATAGTCAATAATATAATTAATTAATTTACATGTATAATAATTTAATTTATGATTAGAGTCAATAAAGTTAGAATTTTTGTGTTCATTGCAAATATTACGTATAGTTTCATTCAAGTCACTTACATTTAAATACATATTCTCTAGTACACTCAGAACAATGACATTATTATTGCCGAATACATCGAGAAGTTGACGAAGCTGTGAAGATAAAATCTTGATGTCATAGTCATTTTCACCCACACAAATAATGAGTTTGTCACTTGGCGATGGCTGAATATTATGGCAGTTCTTAAATGACGTCACTAGTTAGTGCGTATGGCTTCGTTATAGACGTGACGGCATATTTTACGTATGACGTATTCTGTCTTGATTGTATCAATGCAGATGATAGTCCAACACATTGTTGAGTGCCAAAAATATATATCTTGTTCGTGCGCTCGACTGTTAGGGCATCCAATGGAGTATTTATTTCCTTTTGACATTCACTTTTTGGTTCCAATATCTTCTGAAGCTTCAATATTTGATCCTTGAGGTTTAAGATTTCGTTACCGGCTTGTTTTAATTGATGCTCCAAATCTGCAATGTTTTTTTGTAGGCTCAAGATATTCCCACTGGGTTGTGTACTTGTATTGCTATTATTACTTGTAGTCAAATTTCTAGGTGGCGTAAAGAAGGCTTGCATATCTTGGTATAACATAGAATTATATGTATTGGCTTTTTTCTTATCTTCTGGTTTATTATATTCTCTTTGCGGTGGTTGGTTTAAGAATCTTTTCAGAGTAACATTATCTTTTAGTAGTTTATCATTGTCTTTCCGAAGCTCATTGTTTTCGAGTATGATATTCTCAAGTTCATTCTGAGAACTACTAAGTTGCGTTTGAAGGAGTTCAATGGTATCCTTCAGTTCCTGGGCGTGGATTGAATCAGTTACCGTATAGTCCATGCTCCTTGACAATGTTTTGTCGATTATGGCAGTTGATTCATCATATGGATCCATTGTGAGTATGTGTGAGTCATATAATATTTCAGAGGTTGTGCTCTTTGGAGTAGACCAAGGCGTAGTCTCTTCTGATGTGTTAGGTGTGTCATCTATGTATGATTTAGGAGACGAGCGTTTTTTTGTCCTCATTGTCACATTGGATACAACAGAGTTCGGTGTGATATGCTCTTTTGCTTTCTGGGTGCACGCTTTGCATTTCCATATGAATTTTTTTCTTTCTTCTAGATTCTTTAAGCGGTATACTTTCTCAGGATAACCGGCACAATCAAATTCAAAATAGTTTTTACATAAACTACATAATAAAGTGCTTCGGTGATCAACTTGTTTTTTGCATTTGTTACAAGTGACCTGCTGTATAGGGTCCTTACGGCCGCTATTGTTAATGTTTTTTATTTTCGATGCCATTGTCTTTTGTTGACGATTGATTTTAGAAGGTATCGCTTTTTGAGGCGTTCTGGTATATTTGTACCTAGATCGCTATTAAACTCTCAACTCCAATTATGACTCCAATTATAACATCCAATTATGGTGTTGGTGATCAATTTCTACCAGTTTATAGGTTTCTTATTACCTGGCAACCCCGCTTTAACAAAGCGCTAAAAGGCTCGTGTTCAAGTCGCGTGACATCGGTCTTTGAACGAAACTTTTTACGTCAAAAATTTTACCAGCCGTCTGTGATTGGTCAATGTCGCAAGTAGTAAATCACCTGTTGTTTGTTTACATTACAACGAAAATTTTTAATTCCTACTGGTTTTTGTCAACTAACTTTGTTGTTTATCACTCTTTGAAGTTATGTTCTTGTTAATTATAAGTCACTATTTAGTAATTTCCGTCTTTAGCCACACTATTTCACTGCGCATAGGTTTATTGTATTAATTCCAGGTCACTTTAGTCAAAATCACTGTGATCGTCACATTTAATATAATGCACAGAATCTTCTCAAGATAACACTGTCACTAGTGCAATATGATACACCGAGTATTTTAAGCGTTATTTAGTTACTTTAAAATAGAAAAAAAACATTAAAACTGAATATAAATTTGTGGACCGATGTTGACATTGGCTAGTGTTGCCAACCATATATAGGTACATCGGTTAGTATTTGTATCTGGAAGTCCCCCCCCCCCCTCACGAGGTGGTCTAGCAATCTCCGCTCTATCAAACATTACTATCTTATCTCAAATTAGCGATGTGTATTAACTTGGTTTACACGAGAAGCCCTTGGCACGTGCCCGCCAACATGGATCCAACAAAATTACCCTCCGAACACTGATATTATGTGCCAAGATGACATGCGCGAACCAAACTCAATCAAATAGCAACTGTTTTAGCGGTTCCCGACTTCACATTTTTCATGCCGCATTCTACAAACATCAAAAAGTAACGCATCACATAAGTACGACAGGCCAGACTTTCTCAACTAGTCAACGTTGTAACTACCACATTGGAAGAACTCCGCACTCTGTTACGGAAGCAAAAAGGAAAACTAGTAATGCGAACTACAAAATGGGAGGGATATGGGCACCTAGGAGCAAGATGAGGTACCTGAATCAGTCAGACCTTTGACCGCAAAACAAATGGTAAAGAAGCACTCACCAGAAGAGGCCGTACCCACCTTATTTGTGTTCTACAACTCCTGAGAAAATGACCAAACCGAAGTTGACTTTTATCTGTTAAGAGTTCCAGTCCTACAGCAAGCCATCAAAAAAATATGTTATCTTAGAACTTTTTGAGTGAATGGACCCACCCTGACAGTAATCTACTATCTATCGCAATAGAGTCAAGTCCACGACAGAAATAACGATGATCATGAAGAAGATTGACTGAAGGATGGAATGCCAATAATCATTGATTGAATTTGTTCTCGGCATCTAAGACGCGTAAGTACTGTAATGTTACATATAGACCAGGGTCGATAATTTTTAAAACCAAAAAAAATAATAGTAGAATGAAACCCATTAGAAAAGGAGGGGAATATTATAAAAATTAAAGGAAAAATAATTTACGGGCGATCTGAGGTCGGGAAGGGGATGGGGGTGAGTTTTTAAGGGTAAAAAAAGGTTTTCTCCATTTCCGGCAAAACTAAAAGTCCTATCGAAAAAAGTCAAATGGCAAAGTTGTAGGTAATAAAAATATCTAAAACATTTGTATTTACACTTTTTTCACATAACCTCAAAATTTATGTGAAAAATTCAAAAAACCAAGTTTTTGGTTTTTTATTTTTATCTTTTACAATTTTTTTATTTTTTTAACGAAATTTTGTGAAAACTTACCTTTTTATGTCCCATATACGCTGTAATTTATTTGATTAAAAATATTTATTTTTTCACCTTATTTTGAATTAATATCGAAAAAACACCCTAATTTTCAATCGAAAATTCACCCGTCAAAATATCAGTTTTTTTCAAAAAGTTGGTATGTTTTCTGTTCGTTGAAATCTCTACTTTCCGATGGTGAAAAAAAAAAAATATGCTACTATAGTAAATCTTCTCAGAAAATGCAAAAAGTCGAAAAAAACTCGAATTCGATTTTTTTTTTTAATTATTATAAATAATTTCATCAAAAAAATGTGATTGCTGCAATTTGTTTCAATTAAAAAGTTGATTTATTTAATGCTAATTACATTTATGTCATAGAAAATCTCATTATATATAAATATAAATGTAAATCGTACTACTAAATGTAAAAACAGATTCATCCATACTGATAATCTGAAAAGACAAAATCGAATTAATAATGCCTTCACTATTTTATCGTGAATATACCCCCATGAAAAAAAAAATATAAATGTCAAAATGTATAAAAAATATAATATAAATATATAAATATATTAAAAATCTATTTAAAATGTATAAATATATAAAAAATATGTATAGTAAATATATTTTTAATAACTAACTTTTGGCTGATTTTCATGTATATTTCATATATTTTAAATATATCTGAAATATATTTGAAATGTATAAAATATATATGAAAATCGACCAAAAGTTTGTTATTAAAAATATATTAACATATATTTTTCATAGATTTTTAATATATTTTTTTATGTATTTTGAAATATATTTTTAATAATAACGAATTTTTTTTTTTTATTTTGTACTAAAATATCATTTAATTTCAATCTTTAGGTTATGTTACGATAAGCATACTATTTTTTAAAGAAAATATTACGATTTTTATGTTTGAGTTGATTGATACACATAAAAATAGAGATAGTATTTACCTTCCTATGCAGATTCGAAAAGTTTTTTTATTTAAGTAAACTTGTCACAATTATCTTCAAAACTCAGCGTGCACGTGTATTTTTATAAACGATGTTGTATACTGTACTGTATTTCGAATACTGGTTAGGCTAACGGTTGTAACAGCTGCTACGAAATAGTAGGTATGTATGTAGTAAGACCCAGACCCGCCTAGCCCCTTCCCCACTTCTCGTATATAATTTATCTTAAAATAGTTATAAATAGGCTAATAGTTATAATCAAATTTAAAGAAGATTCGACAACTTTCTCCAAATGTCCAATTTTATTAACTTATTTGTTTGTTAATTATAGTAGTATATTTTATTTACAATTTTTTTTTATCAATGAACTTGTAATCTAACGTTTTTCGAATAATTAAAGTGTTAATTTTAATAAATAGCTCAAAATTATTTATAATAACTAAAAAAAAAATTTCGAATACGAGTTTTTTTCCATTTTTTGCATTTTCTGAGAAGATTTACTATAGTAACATATTTGTTTTTTTCACCATTGTAAAGTAGAGATTTCAACGAACAGAAAACATACCAACTTTTTGAAAAAAACTGATATTTTGACGGGTGAATTTTCGATTGAAAATTAGGGTGTTTTTTCGATATTAATTCAAAATAAGGTGAGAAAATAAATATTTTTAATCAAATAAAATACAGCGTATTTTGGTCATAAAAAGGTAAGTTTTCACCAAATTTCGTTAAAAAAATATATATTTTGTAAAAGATAAAAATAAAAAACCAAAAACTTGGTTTTTTGAATTTTTCACATAAATTTTGAGGTTATGTGAAAAAAGTGTAAATACAAAAGTTTTAGATCTTTTTATTACCTACAACTTTGCTATTTGACTTTTTTCGGTAGGACTTTAAGTTTTGCCGGAAATCGAGAAAATCCGTTTTTTACCCTTAAAAACTCACCCCCATCCCCTTCCCGACCTCAAATCGCCCGTTAATTATTTTTCCTTTCATTTTTATAATATTCCTCTCCTTTTCTAATGGGTTTCATCCAACTATTATTTTTTTTACTTTTTATTATTTTTAAAGGCTTCTACCCTGGTCTAATAGGAGTGTGTGTGTTTTTGAAAGCTAACCGGACCGACCTTCATCCCTCATCGAAACCTCCCCTCTTCCACAGAGTGGCTAAAGCCGGCTCTCAAATCAGCCCTCCACACACACCCTCAACTACAAATACAGACTGCTTGCTCTCGTAATCCTGATATGGCATGTGCCATTTGCAACTATTTGTGTAACAGGCGTATGACAAGCCAAGGAGCTAAGAAACAGTTTATAATAAAGGATGTGCCTTTCAATACATATCCAAAGAGCCCAAACTCGATGATGCTATCTTGTCTTGTTGAGGAGTTGCTATGGCCACCATCCTGCTCAATAATACCAGCTCTACAGTACCATATCATTTCAATGTCTCCAAAATTACATTATTACAAAGTTTCAGCTTAAACAAATGCCCGGTATTGTTTGAAAAATCGATTACTAGTTGCCGGACACATACGAAAGCAAGGTAATATAGGTAGTGATGGGCGATTCGAATCGAAAAAAGTTTGAATTCATGTGATCATCAATTGGTTGTGTAAACTAAATTTTTCCATACAAGGTTGTGTCAGATGATTAAAATTTGTATGGGAACTGCATAAGACTTCCTTGTAGAATATTTTTCATTTACATGGGCAGATGCAGTTTTTAAAATAAAATATATTCTACTAAACAATTTCATTTGAACTAAGAAATTTCAGTTAAACAATCTGTTGTAAATAAAGAAACATGATAAACCGAACCAATAATGATGTTATGCAGATCACGTTTGTTAACAGGCATTATAGAATTTTATATTACATAGTGATCGGTTAAACCAGCCAGTCAATGTGGAATGTTTACTCCAAGCTCGCTCCCTTTAGGTTCAAAATGAACACTTCTCATAACATTCACTCTCCCGAAACATCCACTATAAGTTATCAAGGGATATTAGGAGAATAGACGAGCTGATTATCATATTGAACCAAGTGCCCATTCACCTGCACTATGGAATACCATAAGTTCATTCACTGAGACCACAATCGGAGGTGTGGCCACCTGCTGGGCCCACAAAAAGATTATTTTATCAACTCAAGAAGCAGAAGAACCAGACTCAACCATGCCATTAGACGAGACTGCTTGATCCATATGCCAGAGTTTCGGTAGGTGGCCCACCCACCTACCGAAACTCTGGCATATGGGCTTGCTTGATGATGCAAGGGCTTGATTCAGAAAGCAGTAATTCTGGACACGGCCCGTATTGTTCAGAGGTTTCTCTCTCTAGAGCCCTGACCCCCGGTATCTTTGACCCTGTTCCCGATTTTGTAATTTATACATAATAATGATTATGACATTTGAACATAAATAATTAGCACATTAAAACTCCATTTGAAATAACATTATAAAATCCCTTTTTACAACCCATTTAACCACAGAGAAGAAGTTATGGATACGATGAGATTACTACCAGTGTTGTTAAATTTGTCAGTGATGTTGTCGCTGGGCCTCTAAGTCATATTGTAAACTGTAGTATTGAATCTGGTGTATTCCCCTTATAGCCTAAAAACCGTAGTAATAAAACCTCTACATAAAAAAAAAAATATAGAGAAGATATGACCAATTATAGACCAGTAGCATTGATCCCAATATTCTCTAAGGTATTTGAAAAGATTATTTATCAAGCAATGGATAGATTTTTGAGTAAATATAATATATTAAGCGAGGAACAAATGGGGTTTAGAAAACATAAAAATATTAATATGGCAATATATAATCTCTTAACTAATATTATGACAAATGTTGACAATAAAATTCCTGTTTGTGCAATTTTGACTGATATGACTAAGGCATTCGACTACGTAAACCATGATGTCCTTTTAAAAAAACTTTACGCCTATGGTATAAGAGGAAATATCCTAGATCTAATAAAATCATATCTTCGAGGCCGATACACAGAAATCACGAGAGTATGCCTAAAAACTAAACGTGAACTTAAATATACTTCAGATTGTAGAGAGGTCAAACATGGCGTACCGCAAGGTAGCGTTCTGGGACCACCGTTGTTTCTCTTATACATTAATGATTTACCCCGTCAAACACATAACCCTATGGTGTTATTTGCGGACGATAGTACGGTGATAGTAAAATGTTCGGACTTAAAAAAATATGAAAGTGAGATTAATAACACATTAAAGAGTATTATTCATTGGCTAAACATGAATAATTTGGTCATTAATTTGCAAAAAACGAAGGTAATGCATTTTTACCAACGGAATAGTCCCCCTAATTTAACTGTCGGCTATAATGGGGAAAAAGTTGACTCCACAAATATAGCAAGATTCCTGGGAATCTTAATTGACAGCAATCTGACTTGGAAACCTCATTCTGAGGACGTGTGTAAAAAATTGAGTACATTAGCTTATGTTCTGTACAATTTATCGCATAAAGTAAGCCATACTACACTCCTTACAGCTTACCATGGTTTGGTTGCATCAATATTGAGGTTCGGAGTAATTTTCTGGGGCAACTGTAGCGAGAGGGAGCAGATTTTCAAGGCTCAAAAGCGCTGCATAAGGTCAATTGCAAGTTTAAAAACTACTGAAAGCTGTGAGCCTGTGTTTAGGTCAATGAAAATACTAACCTTCCCGTCTCTATATATATTGGAAGTGTCCATTTTTGTTAGACCGAATTTAAATTTATTTCCGTCGCTAGCCAGCATTAGATTACGCTCAGGTCCTTTAAGACAACAATATAATAAGTTATTACATACAGGGAAATATAAAACAGCACTATTAAGAAAGAATATTATGTCAATGGGGCCTATCATATATAATAAAATTCCGCATATTTTAAAAGAACACCCTATTCGTATATTTAAAACTAAATTGACTACATTGCTATTGGAAAAATGTTACTATTCTGTTAATGACTTCCTGAATGATAAAGATTTATACTGTACCTTAAATTTATGTAATTTACATTTTTAAATGACAACAATTTTTTATTTTTTTTTATTGACAGTAATCGACTATATATGTGACATTTTAAACGATATATTTTTTTTTTTATTCCTAGATAAGCTTATTGATTCGTTATATTCTGTTTATGTGATAATTAAGTTATTTGTGATATTTTATTTTATATTCTGATGCTTATATTTTTATGTATATTATCTTCAAAAAATAATGTTTTTGCATGCCGTAAGGCAGAATGTAGCGGAAACACCCAATTCTGTACCATCTCAAACTTGTACCTACATTGCTGGCAAATAAATAATTCTGATTCTGATTCTGAACCAATTTTGACTTCTATTGTGTGTTGTAGGTGATTTTTAATTGTCTATAATGTTTTAAAAGCAAGTGGTATTCAAATTTGGAGCTTTGTGTGTTGTAGGTGATTTTTAATTGTCTATAATGTTTTAAAAGCAAGTGGTATTCAAATTTGGAGCTTTATTGTTTTGACAATGCAGCAATTCTTATGAAGAAAATTTTCACGTCAGTTAAAAATTGTTTGGAAAATTGTATTAAGTAGAGATGAGAAATTAAACGTGTGAGAGAATGACCAAAAGTATTTTAATGATGGATACCAATAAATATATGTAACGGAGGGCAGCTACCAACAAGATTATGTTGGTGATATGACAAAATTTGTCATATCACCATTTAATGCATTTGCCATTTAATGGCAGCTGTAGTAAACAGTTGGTATTTGTAAACGGTTTATGCTTTTTATGCCATCCTTATGCTTACAAAGTAGAACTCAAAATCCTGTTTTTATTTCTTTCAATAAGCGACAAATTGCTTCAAAGAAACTACAAAACAAATTACTACAACACAACATCAATATTTAAGAATTAGAAAACAAATTATTTTATTAGAAAGCTATCATTTATAACAAAATGGATCGACTGAACTACCTACGAAAGTCCTGGCTGAACAGAATATTTCTGCCCAGTCATTATTTCCAGTCAGATGCACTTCGTCATATTTAAATTGAGACTGATTATGTCAAATTCATGTCTTCAGCATTAGAGCAATTAGTGTTCAGCTGTGAAGCATTTACCTGATATTTTATAAGAATATTATTATTACCACCCGGAGTCTTATGTTTTAAATGAATATATGTCTAACTCACACCCCCACCTGGATTTCATTTAACAACAGGTTATGGGCCCAGCACGCTTCAGCATTAGAACATTTCGAGAATTCAACCTAAAAGCATATAATTATATTGTAAGGTTCAAAAGTGGAATAGAATAAAAAAAAAACATTTCAATAAAAAAACCGTTTAATAGCTCAAAATCAAATTATTTTCATACATACACAGTTTTATAGTTTAAGTTAGTTACGATTATAATTAGGAAAATTACAAAATAACGATTGCACACTTTAAAAATAAAAACAGCTCACGTGACCTCAAACCGACAGAGATTTCCGCAGAGACGTCCGCACGTTGTTGACCGCCAATGAAAAAGAAAGAGCAGTCAACTGACACGCTATTTATAGACGGTCCGGTGACGTGGGATCACGTGGGGTTGCCTGTTCCTTACACGGCTTCTCCTGACTGTATGTCGTCCCCGACATGAGCGAGTCGCGCAGAGTGAGTGAGGTCAGAGTTCACGGCGGTGGATGTCGTCGGTGCTCGTTCCGCGGCGTCATTCAGCAGAGGCATAGACGAGTCAGCCACACGCTGTGATCCGGCTGCAGGCACAGTCTCATCTGCTTCCGCATGGTCACCTGGATACAAAAATACATTAAGAAGACAATTCAACAAAACCAAATGAACACATTTCACCATTCACAACTTTCTCTACATCATCTTTCAATTAATTCACTTATCATCTATCAAAGGATTCACACAGTAACCACACATTCATCATTCTAGAACTATGCAGAGACGTCTCTCCGTTTTAAAAATTCAAACCCAACTGAGGCCTTTATTTTGAAGGTCTCCGTTGTCCTCGGGGCAGCTCCCTGCACCTCGTGCCGACTGTCCTTGACGACCAGTCTGAAACACGCTTGACGCAGACCGTATTCATACGTGCAAGCCGCTTAGCACGCAGACCGTATTCGTACGTGTAAGCTTGTCTAACATGCAGGCCATATCCATACATGAGAGACGTCCGACAAAAGGATCTTAAGTTGACCATACTAGCCAGCTTATCCAGCTTGAGACACATCAAGCACAATAGCAACAAGCATCAAAGTGTAGCGATAAACGCCAAGCAACCAACGCCCGAGTGACTAGTACCACAGCGACTAGCACTTACACTTAAGCAAATTGGTGAAAATTACTCACTCTCGAAGAAGGCAGCACAAGTGTCTGGGCTCCACTCGCCTTGCCATGGCACCATGTGTTGAGCCGCCGCCTGCGTGGTCTTACCATAGCCACCGCTCAACAAGCGCAGTGTATAGCGTCCACTAGGTAACACCTCTACCACTTTGTAGGGGCCACGCATACCGGGATCTAGTTTTCCCGTTACCTGAGAAAACTTAATTACGAACACACAATCGTTAATATTAAATTGGCGAGGTGGTTGTCGCCCTTGGTTAACTCGTTCATCCTGCTTATCCTGATTGTGCTTCAGCAATTGACGAGCTCTTCCTCTGGTGATCTCGCGTAAGGCTTCCCGGTTGGGTGCGTTGCCTTCCAAAGCCACGTCGCGAACCAACGCTCGAACCACAGGAGTTGTAGCTTCGGTACCGATCAAGAGGTTAAGTGGGGAAACTTGGGTTGTTTTTTGTTTGGTGATATTTAACACTAACTGGAGCTTCCACAACGTACCTGACCAGCTAGTCTTCTTGTAATTCGACTGTATACGCAACATGTTGAGGATAGTTCGCATATATCGCTCGGCCTGGCCGTTAGCGTGATGCATCTCCGGAGTTATGTAATGCAAATTGCAACCAAGTTCGTTTACCCACGTTACAAAGTCATTGGATTCAAACATACGACCTCTGTCCGTAATCATGAGCTTAGGAACTCCAAATAATGAGACAGCTTGTGTAATAACACGCTTCAGCTCTGTGGAATCTTGTCTAGCGATGGGGTACAGTAAGGAATACTTAGTGAAAGCATCTACTATAAGGAGGATAAATTTGTACCCTTCCGATACTGGCAAAGGACCTAAAGCGTCGATATGCACGGTGTCAAAAGGCGTGTCTGGTTTTTCCCAGGAAGTTATATTTTGTAATGGGGCACGGGGAACTCTTTTTTGGGAAATACATATGAGACAATGGGCCACGTATTTAGCTACGAATTGTCTTAGGCATGGGAACCAGAAATGTCTCAGAATGAGATCCAGGGTCTTCTCTACACCAATGTGTTCGTGTTCATCGTGGAATACCCTAAGAAGACTGAGTCGGTGACCCTTGGGAATGTAACAAAGCATTCGAGGTTGTTCACCTATCGGGACGTATTTGTAGTACAAAATATCTTTTTGCACCGAGTAACGATTCCCATCCAGACTACCATCGCGAAGTTTTTCAATAAGGTCTCGAGTTTCATTGTCTGCCGATTGAGCTATTTGAGCCCAGTTGCGAGGTCGTGATATTTGATTGACGTCAACTACTGGGTTTCGACTCAGGTAGTCTGCATGTGGTATCATTACTCCTTTCCGATATTCAATCGAGAATTCGAAGTCTTGGAGGTAGATCCACCAACGGGCGACACGTGGTAACAAGTCTTTCTTTCGTTCAGTAGACTTAAGGGCATTACAGTCCGTTACTACTACGAATTTCAATCCTACGAGATAGTGCCGGAAATTTTGAAGAGCCTTAACGACAGCAAGGGTTTCAAGTTCGTAAGAATGATATTTACGCTCGGCCCCTTGGGTAGACTTACTGAAATAAGCTACGACGTGTTTTTTTGAGTCGGGGTGGACTTGTATGAGAACGGCACCATAACCTGCACTGCTGGCGTCTGTATGAACCTCGGTTGAAAGGTTTGTATCGAAAATCGAAAGAACTGGCTCATTTGTAAGTCGTTTGATGAGGTATTGGCGAATAGCCTCGCATTCCGGTGACCATTGAAATTTTACATCCTTACGGGTTAAATGCGCAATTGGAGCGGTTCGGACCGCGTAGTCTTTAATGTATCTCCTAAAGTACCCCGCTAAACCAAGGAATTGGCGTACTTGTTTTACGTTTTCTGGCGGCGTGGTATTAGCTAGAGCTTCTACTTTTCGAGGGCTCGGCCTAACCTGACCCTTACTTATTACTCTGCCTAAATACTCTACCTCAGTTACAAGAAAAGAGCATTTACGAAGGTTTATCGAAAATCCCGCCCTGGTAAGGGTATTCAGTACTTTACGTAATAACTCAATGCCTTCATTCACGGTATAACTCATAAGCAGTACATCGTCGACGTAAACTAACACGTTACCCTCATTAATGTGATTGCGTAAGGTGTCATTTATTATGCGTTGGTATACAATAGGAGAATTTGCTAGTCCGTATGGCATTTTGACGTATTCAAAATGGTCTTCGGGCGTTACGAAGCCAGTAAGGTGAATACTTTCCTCTTTAAGAGGAATCTGATGAAAACCGGTAGCCATATCGAGACTAGAGAAATATTTATAACCGCCTAATCTGTCAATGTGATCTTCTATTAATGGAAGGGGGTACCGGTCTTTTACTGTGATTCTGTTCAGCGCTCTATAATCAACGCAGAGCCTATCCGAGCCATCACGCTTCTTAACTAGTATGATAGGGCTTGCAAATTCCGAATTAGAACGCCTAATTATCCCCTTGTCTAAAAGGTCTTTAGTAATCTCTCGAACCCTAAGTTTTTCTTGGTGTGAGAGCCTGTATGGTCGGTAGACTACTGGTGTCGTTTTGGTTAGCCTTATGTCCATCTCACCGGTTCGAACTGTAGTCGTGGCAGTACCAGTTATTAAGAAAGTCTCAAACTCATTAATGACCGACATAAGGCTTTCCAATTCGTCACCCTGAAGAGGAGTATTTACGTTGATCTGGTCGTTTGATTGAACGTTATAAACGCGAGTATCGTTACGCGTGAGATACTGATTGTCCTTGGTTCGAACGTAAGTTATTCCATCGCGATTCAGTACATCGGTACCTATTATGATAGGTGTGTTCATAAAAGAAGATGGAACCACCAACAGGTCTACCTCAATAGATATGTCACTGAATTCTACTGTGACTGTGACGTAAGTTGTGACAACTACTTCCTTGTCGCTTATGCCTTTCAACACGCAACGTCTTGGTTTTGGTTGGCATGAAATATGTTTAAGAACGTCTGAAGATATGAGGGACACATCAAGGGCACCGCTATCAATGAGTACATCTACTGGCACCCCATCTACCACTGCGGAAGTAACGTCCTTATTTTGAGCGAAATTGGACCGATAGGAGCAAAGATTAACGTTCCGTTGGTTTCGCGATTCAGAACGTGCCTTTGCAAAACAATTGTCCTCAGTATGTCCTTGTTTTTTACAAAAAGCACATATGTTGCTTGGTGCCGGTTGCGTGTTGGAAGTCACGTTAGGTTTTTGACGTTTGCAATCGCGACTAACATGCCCCTTTTGGTTGCAAGTAAAACATTTTAGACCCAGCCGATTATTAGACTTCGTTTGGGTTTGTTTCTTAAAGGCCAAATGATCTCGTTTTGGAGCTTTCGTATAAATCGACAAGAACGAAACAATAGTGTCTGGTGTAAGATCCGAGTTAGCAGCAGCTGCTCGCACTTGAGGGCTGTCTATGCCACGGATAACAATAAGCGTTCTCAACTCGTCACTTAACCCCTGGACTATTTTCAAACGTAACAAAGTACGGCGCGCATATTCAGCGAATGTAGGGTATTTGTCTGAAGTCGTGTTCATGGCGTCTAATAGAATATTCGCGTAATCGAGCTTACTGGGACAAAGAGACTTGAATTCTCGTTTAAAATTAGTCCATGTCCTATCGTTGGTGACCCATTCACTCAACCAAACTTTAGCGTCCCCTTTCAGACAAGAAGCCACACGTGATAAGCACTCGTGATCGTTCCAGTTGTTTGAGTCTCTCGCGCGATCCACTTCCTCGCACCATGCTTCAATACTATGTATCGAAGGGTCAAAATTAGACACATAATAGTGTTGTGACCTCGTAGGCTGCATAGTTTTAATTGCATGTATCAAAGCATGTGCAAGAGTGGACGCCTCAGAACCTGGTGCACCGGATCCTATGTACGTACTGTGCGATTGTGGTGGTACGCTCAAAAGCACAGGGTTTGGTGCTTCAGGTGTGAATCCGCGTTTGTCGCGAGTATGACGCTTTCTACTACGTGGATTAGACCGCGACCTATCATTGCTATCGTTTCGCGAACGATCTTGACGACGAACACGTGAACCTCTACGCGAACTACGCGAACGAAGTCTTTCGATACTACGTGAATCGCTTCGATCTCGGACACGCGAGCTGTTCCGTGGATCACGTCGTTCATCACTCGAGCTACGCCGCGAATCGGCATCACTATGTTCACGTAACCTAGTCTGCGAGACCCGCCTACTTCGAGAACGACGCTTCTGCCGATCACGCGGCCCATCTCGAGTACGACGCCGTTCACGGCTACGTGATCCCGTACGCACCATTTTAACACACAATCACAGAATATAAACCACGAAGTAATTAAAAAAAAAAGCGGGTAATCGTTACACTTTTCAAAATAAAGCGAGAAAAAAATAAAAATTAACGGTTTTCTTATTCAAAAGTTGAAGCAAATTGATCAATTTAAATACAGTGGGCAAACTAGTTCTTTATCCGACTTCTGATGTAAGGTTCAAAAGTGGAATAGAATAAAAAAAAAACATTTCAATAAAAAAACCGTTTAATAGCTCAAAATCAAATTATTTTCATACATACACAGTTTTATAGTTTAAGTTAGTTACGATTATAATTAGGAAAATTACAAAATAACGATTGCACACTTTAAAAATAAAAACAGCTCACGTGACCTCAAACCGACAGAGATTTCCGCAGAGACGTCCGCACGTTGTTGACCGCCAATGAAAAAGAAAGAGCAGTCAACTGACACGCTATTTATAGACGGTCCGGTGACGTGGGATCACGTGGGGTTGCCTGTTCCTTACAATATAATCATGTTAATGCAGAGTCTTGTAGAATAAATATACGTCTTCCATAGCCCACCTGGTTTCCTTTTAAAACAACACAATAATTTTTTTTACTCTGACCTGACCGACCATCTCAACCACGACCAACAAACAAAAAACTAATCCAAAATACCAATCACCTTCACGATTATTCTAACCTATTCGCTCTTTGAAACACAAAGAATAACGGCAACAATAAATCAATTTGCCTACCTTTTCCCAGTCAACAACAAAAAGTCGCCTTATTTGCATAAAATACCCAGTGAGTGACTCACATGGAGCGACCGCTGAACTCATTATCTGACCTCCACAACCCAGTGACACGATATTCCAAGATATTATAGCGAAGAGAGAGCTATCAGCATTTTCATTGATTGGAACAGAACTATTGGACATTTGGAAGAGTTTTAGTCCGACTCCACACTAGTTTCTTCTCCATTTTTCCAAGCACAGCCAGAAAGCATGTCTGCTTCTGCTTCCAAGTCTTCCAACAAGAAAACACCAAAAATAAAAGCAATTTGATTCCTGACTGAAGAATTTGAAACAAATTCAAATTTTTAAATGTGAGGAATTCCCAATTTTTTTTATTCATAATTCTACTTGCCAGTGTTACCATTTGAAGGGTGGCCTGATTAAAAATCGACTAAAGCTTGAAAATAATCGACATAAAAAATATCGTAATTTGCATTAAGAAAACTGGGCACAAATTATCGGATGCGGCTGACGGACGCGACTTACATCCGCAACTGATAAGTGTGCAGGTGTGCAGTGTGTGCACAGTCGTTTGGGACGCGGCTTGCGGACGCGTGAGTACGCCGTCACGTTTATTCCATAGACAATATAGTTATTCAACGAAGATTATGTTTACGTAGAAACATGTCGAGTAGTGAAAGTGAGAAGTGAGAACGCAATTCTCTGCTGGTGTGTGCGTGCGAAGGTCCGCGGATGATGTGCACGGGGTTCGGAACAACACAGACTACGTGATATTTCGCACGCACACACCAGGAGAGAATTGCGTTCTCACTTTCACTACTCGACATGTTTCTACGTAAACATAATCTTCGTTGAATAACTTAGATAAAGTACCTATAGATTAAGCACTTGGCCGCACATGAGACAGCAATAGTTAGTTCTGGTGTTACAACAAGAACAAGAACACTACAACCCACCATCGCACTGACACTTATTTATATATAAAAATGAATCCCTATTTCCCTTGGTCACGGCATCACGCGCGAATTGCTGGACCGATTTCGCTTATTCTTTTTTTGTTGTGTTTGTTATTGTTAGGAGAAGGTTCTTTTGAAAAAAAAAATGAAGAAAAAATCAATGGTACCTTACCTACATAGGTAGGATAGGTATGTAGGTAGGGTAGGGTTGGTAGGTTAGGTAGGGTAGGGTAGGTAGAGTAGGGTAGGGTAGGTAGGGTAGGATAGGGTAGGTAGGGTAGGGTAGGGTTTAGTAGGTAGGGTAGGTAGGGTAGGGTATGGTAGGGTAGGGTAGGATTGATAGAGTAGGATAGGTAGGGTAGGATTGATAGAGTAGGATAGGTAGGGTAGGGTAAGTGGGGTAGTGTAGGGTAGGGTAGTGTAGGGTAGGGTAGGTAGGGTAGGGTAGGGTAGGTAGAGTAGGGTAATTTGGGAAGATGAATGTTTGGTGTCTTTATGGCAAAACAAAGTTTGCCGGGTCAGCTAGTTATCTATAAATAACCCAAATTCCTTGTCTCAATTATCACATAATACCACGAAATCATAGAAAATCAAACAAAACCGAGTTTGTTTATCAAACCTGCCATTGTATTAGAGTTTGACAAACAACAGAAACCGGCCACGGTGACAAAGGCAAAAAATAATCTTTTGTCCTTATTATTTACATGGAGCTGCCAATTAGCCATCTCGCTCTATCAATCAAGCTCATTTTAAGGCTTAATCTATAGGTACTTTATCTAAGCCGCAGACGTTTTCGGCTGACACAAACATCCAGTGGGCCAGATCTCTATCGGACGTCCGAACGCCAAAGGTCACGTCCGCGACTTACGTCCGATAGTTTGCACAATGTAATGGACATTCATTACCCAGATACAGTATAAGTCGCGGCTGTCAGTCGCATCCGTCAGCCGCGTCCGATAATTTTTTTCCAGCTGAAGGAAGCTATATCATCCGATACACACATAGTCTAGCTATTAGTTCTATCTATCTATCTAAACATATAAAAGAAGAAAGTGACTGACTGACTGACTGACTCACTCACTTACCACTAACGCACAGGCCAAACGGCTGAAGCTTCAATCATGAAACTTGGCACGTAGGTTCCTTTGTTAATGTAGATGAGCACTAAAAAAAGATTTTTGGAAATTCCACCCCTAAGGGCGTGAAATAGGGGATGAAAGTTTGTATGAAAATCCGTCAGTTTTAAAGTCAGGATCTTCATATTTTGGGTTTAGGCTGAAGATTAAAAAATAATTTACACGTATCTCAGCGATTTTGAAGATTTCACCCCCACGAGGGTGAAATCGTCTAGAGACTTGAAATTTTGCAAATAGATACTTTATACTGTGCAGTCATCCACTAAGAAAGGTTTTTGTGAATTCCACCCCTAAGAGGGTGAAATAGGGGATGAAAGTCTGTGTGAAAGTCGGCCAGTTTTGAAGTTAGGACCTTCGAATTTTGGATCTGGGCTGAAGATTAAAATCTAACGCAAATTATGTTTTTTTGGTAATTCCGTCCTTGGGGGGGAGGATCATGGGGGATTAAATGTTGTGTACAAAAGTCCTTCTTTTACAAAGGAAAAATATTAAAAATACTTTTAAGTCTTTAAAGTCTGTTGGTAACTATAATCTTCTATCTTTATCTATCTTCTTATCTAAACATATAAAAGAAGAAAGTGACTGACTGACTGACCTACTCACTGACTTGATGGCCAGTGAGTTGGTCAGTCACAGCCCAAACGGTTGAAGCTTCAATCATGAAACTTGGCACGTAGGTTCCTTTGGTATTGTGGGTGAACACTAAGAAAGGATTTTTGGAAATACGGGTGGTATTTCATCATCATCATTTCAGCCGAAAGACGTCCACTGCTGGACATAGGCCTCCCCCAGGCGTCGCCACATTGACAGATCCCGTGCGTCTCGCATTCAGCGCCTTCCCGCAACCTTAACCAGGTCATCGGTCCACGTAGTGGGATACCTTCCATCGTATAGTCTTCCGGTTCGCGAACTTTTCGGCACATCGGCCATCCGTTCTGCGAGCAATGTGCCCTGCCCACTGCCACCTAAGTTTGGCAATTCTACGGGTTATGTCGGTAACTTTGGTTCTCCTGCGGATATCATCATTTCTGACGTGATCACGCAAAGAAATGCCGAGCATAGCCCTCTCCATTGCCCTTTGGGTGACTTTAAGCTTTCTGATAAGGCCCATCGTGAGCGACCACGTCTCGGTCCCACAGGTGATCACTGGCAACACACACTGGTCATAGACTATTGTCTTGAGACATTGTGGTAAATTGGACGAGAACATACGCCGCCCAGCCGAGTCGGATTCGACGGTTGACCTCTTTCTCGAAGTTGGACCTACCCAACTGGACCGTTTGTCCCAGATAGACATAATCATCTACAACTTTGAGTATAGAGTCTCCGATCTTGATAGGAGTGAGAGTTACATAGGCATTCATCATGACCTTGGTATTGTCCATGTTCATTTTAAGACCCACTCTTTCGGGAGCTCTACTGAGGTCATCGAGCATTTTACTGAGGCTCTCCATGGTCTCAGCCATGAAAACTATGTCATCGGCAAATCGAAGGTGAGTGATGTACTCGCCATTAACGTTGATGCCAAGCGACAATGCCCGGCTGAAGAACTATAGGCCCATCTCACTTCTTAGCCATGTCTACAAGTTGTTTTCAGGAGACATCACGAATCGTCTCGCGCGCAGGTTAGACGATTTCCAGCCTCCCGAACAAGCCGGATTCCGAAAAGGCTTTAGCACCGTAGACCACATACATACGCTGCGGCAGGTCATACAGAAGACCGAAGAGTATAACCTGCTTCTCTGTTTAGCGTTTGTGGATTACGAGAAAGCCTTCGATTCGATCGATACTTGAGCTGTATTGGAATCTCTCCAACGGTGCCAGATCGACTACCGGTACATTGAGGTCTTGAAGTGTTTGTACAAAAACGCCACCATGTCAGTCCGTCTTCAGGATCAGACCTCGAAACCAATCCTTCTCCAGCGCGGAATGAGGCAGGGAGACGTCATTTCTCTGAAACTGTTCACTGATGCGCTGGAGGATGTCTAAAAGGTTCTGGATTGGAATTCCACCCCTAAGGGCGTGAAATAGGGGATGAAAGTTTGTATGAAAATCCGTCAGTTTTAAAGTCAGGGTCTTCATATTTTGGGTTAAGGCTGAAGGTTAAAAAATAATTTACACGTGTCTCAGCGATTTTGAAGATCCCATTAGGGGGGAAAAGGGGGATAAACTCATGGGAATAATGCAATCTTCTAGACTTGAAATTTTGCACATAGATACTTTATACTGTGCAGGTATCCACTAAGAAAGGATTTTTGTGAATTCCACCCCTAAGGGGGTGAAATAGGGGATGAAAGTTTGTATGAAAGTCGGTCAGTTTTGAAGTTAGGATCTTGGAATTTTGGGTTTGGGCTGAAGGTTAAAATCTAACGCAAATTAAGGTCTTTTGGGAATTCCGTCCTTGGGGGGGCGGATCATGGTGGATGAAATGTTGTGTACAAAAGTCCTTCTTTTACAAAGGAAAAATTATAAAAAATACTTTCAATACTTTAAAGTCTGTTGGTAACTATAAAATGGCTCAACACATAAATATAGGAATTAAATAGGGACGGGAAAATCTGCTTCGCCATGACAATTAATAAGACTCAAGGACAAACTTTGAAGTATGCTGGTGTAGGTTTGAGGGAGAATTGCTTTTTCCATGGACAGTTCTATGTAGCGTGTTCACGTGTTAGGTCATCAAATAGTCTGGTGATATTGGCGTCAACATCCAATATGGTTTAAAATGTTGTTTATAAGGAAATACTTTAATTTAATTACTTACTTATGCTTATGATTACTTATTATTAGTCTTGGATAAACACAGAAATAGTGAAGGAATAGGGACGGGACAAGGATAGAGCGTATTGATGATAATGTAGGTAAGTATAAGTCTGTCCTAAGAAACACTTTCGCATTACATTATTTTTTTAATTTTTCTCAACATACTGTTAAAATATGATAAGGAAAAGCATGTAGTCTACGCGTGCGAAGCCGCGGGCAAAAGCTAGTTCTTAGATAAAGTTCTATTCCTTTTTCTTAGTGGAAACTTGAAAAGCGCTCCAATGTTATAGTGACCAACAATTTATTCAATGGCACCCATGAGGCCAGCCCAGTTTCATTTAATAGTGCTTACACACGTTCGAATTTGGTCCGGCCGGACCACGGATTTGTGGGGACTAACTCCGCTAACGGAAGGGGCCCGAACCATATCCGAGTGTGGTCCGCCGGACATTATTATTATTAATTGATTCCGTCTTGGTCCACACAAGCGTGTGTAAGCGAGAAAGGATTTGTGGGCGGAGTTAGTCCGGCCGGACCAAATTCGAACGTGTGTAAGCACTATAAGGCTTTAGTGCCGTAAAACGGTAACTTTCTAAAGCATACTCCTTAGTAACGGCTAGGTTAAAAAAAAGGTTTGAAAACAAATATGTATTTATTATTGTTTCATATACATTCTTTTTTAAACGAGGTTTTTTCGTGTAACTTATAGTTTTGGTTTAAAAAAATAATTAAAAACACGATATCTTTTCGCAATTTTTGGATACTCCTCCAAAACGACTTGTATGTTTAAAAATATTTTCACACAGAAAAATTGTTGGCTGGTATTTCTTCATAACTGAAATAGCATATGTAAATCAAATAATATTTTGCAAACAAAACTGTACAAAAGGAGGTTCAAGATTGATATTTTGGCACCGACCGTGTCGGGCCGAACGTGCCCCCATTAGGGCATGCATTTCGAAATTTCGGAATTTCATAGTTTCGAAATTTTGGACCATATTTGCATGTTTATTAATTTCGAAATTGACACCCCTAATTTTATTTAAATTTAAATAATAGAAAAGAAAAGATTTAATTTAAATAATATGTTATTTTTTATACAATTATGTAATTTATTATTGAAACCAAAAGAGGATCATCTGAAAATGAGTGAATACGAATCTAAAGCCAATAAGACTGTTGCGTTGGGCCACCTTGTGATCATGTGTGCTAACATGACATTAAAGCAAAACCTAACCATGGTGTTAAATAAATAAAGAAGAGTGAAGGAAGCTCGGCCATATAGAATAACCGAACTTTATTATAATGGTGGCCAGTGAGGGGAATACTTTGACAAAGTCTACAATCGTTTGCTGGGAATACCCATTTTTATTTTATTATCAGGGGGAAACTTCGCCTGAACTTGTGCATAAAAATAGAAATAATTATTTCTAATTTCTATGCACCTGCCATGTTATCTCTCCACCATCCTTGATTGACTGGTAGAAAATGCCTCAGGCATTAAGGTGACCTATGTACCTGTATGTTGAATGAAGTCTTAATAAATAAATTAATAAACTTATGGAGAAAAAAACAGGCAGTGTGGTATTAAAAATACCAAGTGCTGATAGTTTAGTATGCTGATAGTCTAGTAGCTGATAGTTTGGACAGTGATCACCATCAGCACTTCGTAAAATACCACATTCTTGGGAAGACTATAAAGGAGTCTCCCTTGAGCCACGCTGTGCACGGCAGCACATGATCACTGTGCCACTGTCTTTCCTGAGGTCACTCGGTGGACGGACAGAGTCCCCACTCTGAGCGCCCGAAACCCTAGTGTTCCACCTGCCCTAAATGATACACCACCACCACGATGCCTCCACGATGCCTCCACGATGCCTTCTTCTCCGAAGTGGGATTGGCCTTCTCACGATTCCACTCGGTGGCTATTTCACTCTAGTTTCTGTTTCCGCCAGCATATTCTTCACTAATACTGGCAGAGACAGGTCTCGCCCGATCCTGGCGATTAAGACCCACCGCTCAAAGGCTCAAGAAGGTACTCCTCTAGCGTGCGCTGTGCAGGATCCAAGTTGCCTCCGATCCAAGGTACTCACCGAAGCAACCGTGCCTGATCAGTACCTGAATGTGCCTGTAGAAGATGCGCTCCGCTCTTTTCAGCCAGCCACTTGCTATTCAAATAACCATTTTTTGCTGCAGGCTGTTGATTTTAGTCCTGCAGCGTCAGACTTCTGACAGTCTATTTCTGCCTCCGAGATTGGGCAGCAGTCTGCCAATGCGGGGGAAAAGGCACTCGAAATGCTTTTCGAACCCTCACCCAGGGGCGGCTTTACCTATAGTGCAGGGTGTGCGAGGCACACGGGCGCAGCGCCCAAGGGGGCGCCAAGCGCTACTCGCCGCGAGCGCCCTCCGACCACGGCACTTTCACGTGGGTCATTCCACGTAATAATTAAAAAAATCAAAAAACCCGACTGCTTAAAAAGCAAACTAAAATGACGTAAACAAGAAGAAAATCATGCTGTGCAGTCGGAGGATACATCTTCGCGAGCTGGCTGACCAAAACCAGACGTATCCTCCGACTGCACAGCATGATTTCCTCCTTGTTTACGTCTTTTTAGTCCGCTTTTCAAGCAGTCGGGTTTTTTGATTTTTTTAATTAACTTTTTTTATTTATAACTTTTTAGTTATTTTTTTTCGAATTAGGTACATTTAAACATATAAGTGTTATATATTTTTGAAATCAACTCTTAAAATCCTTTATTTTGATACCCCACACGATAGGTTTGGAAGAAAAAAAAAATTTGGGCCCCCACAATATGGCGCCCAAAAACCGCCATTTTCCTATTTTCCAATTTTAATGTAGCCAGTGACACTCGCGGGATTAAGACGAATCGATTGACGTAAGAACTATCAAAATCGGCCCACGCGTTTGGTCTCTAGAACGCCACATAGGAACAAACATACATATATACATACATACATACATACTTACATACATACATACATACATACATACTTACATACATACATACATACATAGACTGATAAACACATTACCCTCCTTCGGCAGTCGGGTAAAAAGAGGTCCGGTTTGCATACATTTTGTATAGTATCTGGAGCTATTCTTATATATGTCGAATTACAGCAAAGCATGGCACGCCACGAGCGGCTTTTACAATAGTAACTTTTATTTCAACATGAAATAAACCTAAAAACAGATTATATTATTGTTGTAGTGAGTGTCGCATCTAAGGGTACCTGTTTTGATTCGTTTGAAAACACGCCCACAATTATATTTCGAAGCCCGAATTCAGCTGTTTAGAATTTAAAATAAAGTTCAAAATTGCTATGGGCGAAAGTCACACGCTCGACAATTCTCCAAAGCGAGTGTACGAGTGGCGCGTGCCGCACTTTGTGTTCTACTGCTACACGTAATTTTACGAAGTTAGCCTTGATGCAATGGATTAAATATTATATTTGAGTAAACATGTAAATATGAAGTAAATCGGCATTTCTTTTGATTAAAATATACCTATTAAGTAAGATTTGTTATTAACTGCCACAACTGTTGCGACTTTCACCGGGGTCAGAGCTTTGAAATAACCACAAAGTTGTATTTTGTTAATTCTTGTCACTCCGTCCTACCATGAAATACCTACTTTTTACTCGTGTACACTGGGCCTCGCATAAAGCTTCTCAAATCTGTCAAATGTTTTCAATTAATATTGAACTCTGTACATTTGACATGAGGTCGTAATTAGGGTTCTATGAGTCAGAGAGCGATCACGCAGTCTAGCGTTCAAGAGCTCAGTTTACGTTTGTGCGTGCAGTTGCTAACGAATCCCGCGCTGTTGGACGGTCTACGCGGTACCACTAGTCACCACGTTTTTTGACGATATGTCTTCATCGCAAGACCAATTAATGATTCTGTGGTCGATCAAGACGGAAAAGGAAATACTGGGTGCGCCCAGTAAATGGAATGGATAAATGGAGAATTTCATAGAATTTTTCTAAATGAAGAAATTTTTTATTATTCTTTTCGGATGACAATTACTAGAGGAAAGCCATTTCAGCAAAATAAAGATTGGTGCTACTTTTCCTCGGTTTTTTATAATCGTTATTCTTTGCATCGTATAAAAAACGCCTTTTACGTACTAACAAAATTAGCTTTTCAGTCTCTATCTTCCTTCCAATTTGGTCACCGAAAAGGAAGTGAACGCGCGAACGCGTACGTTCTGGTTGACCGGTCAGAATGCTTCCTGTATGGGTATATCTATGTAACGTAGTACAACACAACGAACGCAAAACTCACCTCTTGAACGCTTGACCGCGTGACCGCTCTCTGTCTGATAGAACCCTTAGAATGAAGAAATTTGACAGATGTGGGAAGCTTGATGCGAGGCCTAGTATTTGTGTTTGTGTGTGTATCTGCCCCTGTATCCTGACGTGTCAAAACTATCATAGTTCGACTGTAAAAAATGGACAGATGTTACAAGTCATATACATCTGTCCCTTACGCACACTCAAAATAACCTTACTCCAAGAGCTTATGGTCACCCCCCTGTTGTTTCCCGGCATCATTACAATTACTTTATTTGCAGTTTTGCACACGCATCTCCGTTCACTGTTGAAAATACAAGGTGTTTTGTAAACACCCTAACAATCCAAAACGTACCTACCCATGTTAACATGTTGTCAATGTCAATAAACAGAAATTGTAAAATTAAATTTGTCTCTCCATACAAAATGACCTATCAGCTGATTGAGTTAATATGAAAAGTCGTATTTTTTTATAATTTCCATTTTTTGAAATTGATATAGCATCTATATAGACTTGGTAACATGGGTACGTTTTGGCTTGTATGGTAAACACCCTGTATAATTCTAAAAACAGTCAACTGAACGTCATGGCATCCAAATATGTCAAATTTCTTCACTTGATTGTCAATTTAATATCCAAATGGTAGAGTTTATTACCTATTGGGGTAATTTGACAGCTTGTGGTAATGTGATGTTATTTGTACCCATTCCATTTTGACTGCGCGCTTACTAGAGGGCGCTAGGGTAATGATTGCACACGAGCGCTACATGGGCTAAAGACGCCACTGCCCTCACCGTACATGGTTAAACCAAGATGGTGAACTTGCACTGCTTGCGCATCTCCTATTGTCACTAACGAGCTGGGTGGAATTTTATGAGGCGCTATCTGCAACTATCTTTAAACCCAGCTCGGAAAGCTGGTTGGTATCGTCGAAGGTGTCCCCAGCAGTGGAGTATTTGTAGAAGAAGTCTTGAGAAAAAGAAAATTCACTTTGTTTAAATGTAAATTACACTTATGCACCTCTCCAGACTACATATTTTGCATTTTGAGTTTAGTTTAAGTATTATTCTGATTTTCCATTATATTTGGCTCCTCAGTTTCGAAATTCCGAAATTTCGAAACTGAAGAGTCCAATTTCGTAAGCTAGTTTCGAAATTGAAAATGAACGAAACTGCATGCCCTAGCCCCCATTACTGCGTTAATATTGGGGCGTATTTATAATCTCTATATCTCTTTAAATATCGCCTTAAGTTTGGTGGTTGGATTGCCTAGGTCCGGAATTTGTGTTTTTAAAATAAGTAAACTGTTCCGTAAATGTGATTTTGACTCCGAGTATACTTCTTAACATAGCTCGTTGGCAGAGCCGATCCCTACAAAGACGTTCAGTTAAATAAAAGATTGTATTACCGCAAACCTCCTATTTTTCTTATGACAAATGGATCGCTCGCTACCATGTGGACAAAAAATGCAGGATATCTACAGAGAACGACCAGCTTAAAAAAATCCGTATGCATCAGTATCAATACAGTAACAATAGCGCTTGACAGACTAACATTAACGCATACGTCAGTTTGACGTATGTCGCAGAGATCAAGCTATATTTTATGAAGTATAGGTCTAGAAGCAGGGGCCTTACTCTGACGTGTCGCAAATAATCATGGTGCTCAGGGCCAGAACGTGAGGTTACGGGGCCCTGGGCTAATACTACTTAGGCGATCACCTAATTACTCAAAGTATAAGAAAAAATATTTGATTTATATTATAATATATTATGCCTTAGTGTTCGCTAAATACAACCGTAAATAAATTGTCAAATTATGAAGCAACCTTTCTGCACTTTCCTTTGGCATATTCTTTAATTTGCTCCTCACATTCTAGGTTCTTAGTTAAATCAACATGGACAAAACGGATAAATGGTTAAGTCGTGAGTTTGACATCGTTGTTCTGTATTTATTCTCTTTTTTCTTCTGCCATCCTGGAAAAGGAGCGCTCGGCTTCTCAGCTTGTGATTGGTTAGTTTAAATATATTTTTAAGATTGTATATCATTTCCGGAATACGTCAACAAGCTTCTTTTCATAAATAACTAGCTGACCCGGCAAACTTTGTTTTGCCATAAAAACACCAAACATTCATCTACCCAACACTACGCCACCTATCCTACCCTACCCTACCTACCCTACCCTACCTACCCTACCCTACCTACCCTACCCTACCTACCCTACCCTACCTACCCTACCCTACCAACCCTACCCTACCAACCCTACCCTATCTACCCTACCCTACCTACCCTACCCTACCTACCCTACCCTACCAACCCTACCCTATCTACCCTACCCTACCTACCCTACCCTACCTACCCTACCCTACCTACCCTACCCTACCTACCCTACCCTACCTACCCTACCCTACCTACCCTACCCTACCAACCCTACCCTACCAACCCTACCCTATCTACCCTACCCTACCTACCCTACCCTACCTACCCTACCCTACCAACCCTACCCTACCAACCCTACCCTATCTACCCTACCCTACCTACCCTACCCTACCCTACCAACCCTACCCTATCCTACCCTACCCTACCTACCCTACCCTACCTACCCTACCCTACCTACCCTACCCTACCTACCCTACCCTACCTACCCTACCCTACCAACCCTACCCTACCAACCCTACCCTATCTACCCTACCCTACCTACCCTACCCTACCTACCCTACCCTACCAACCCTACCCTACCCAACCTACCCTACCCTACCCTACCCTACCTACCCTGCCCTACCTACCCTACCCTACCTACCCTACCCTACCTACCCTACCCTACCTGCCCTACCCTACATACCCTACCCTACCCTACCCTACATAAGAACCTTCTCCCAACAATAACGAACACAACAAAAAAAGAATAAGCGAAATCGGTCCAGCCGTTCACGCGTGATGCCGTGACAACGGAAAACGGGTTTCATTTTTATATATATAGATAGTAAAAATGTCTACGCAAGACAAGTAGGACTCTGTCGACTGAAGCAAATCTGTTTTTAAATGGATGCAGTCACTTTGAAGAAGAGAACAGGACCGCAAAATAAACAAAATTACGCTAGGTGATAAGCGGCGGGAATTCCCCCTTAATCGTAGTAGACTCACTCACATTTTTTTGTTTATGGCCTCGTAGCAAGATACGAGTATATGAGCCAAATATGCTTACTCACTCTCGAACGAAAAAATACTTGTGATAAGTATTTAGGAATGTTTTAGGTGTTAACGTTAATCGCGTATTTTAATTTAATTTGGTAAAACTCACAAGAGGAATGAAAACTATGTATTAAATATGTGTGCAAAATCGTTATTAATATATTAAATCGTAACGTGTAATTTTTTTAAGCATTTATCCACAACTCTAGAAATTTAAGTAAATGTACTGTCGTCGAGAAAGAGGTCAACCATCAAATCCGACTCGATCGGCTGGGCGGCGTTCAGGAAGTTGCGTGGTATACCGCATTGTCTCAAGACAAAAGTCTATGACCAGTGTGTGTTGTCAGTGATCACCTATGGGACCGAGACGTGGTCGCTTACTATGGGCCTTATCAGAAAGTTTAAAGTCACCCAAAGGGCAATGGAGAGGGCTATGCTCGGAATTTCCTTGTGTGATCACGTGAGAAATGATGATATCCACAGGAGAGCCAAAGTTACCGACATAGCCCGAAGAATTGCCAAACTTAAGTGGCAGTGAGCAGGGCACATTCCTCGCAGAACGGATGGCCGATGGGACCGAAAAGTTCTGGAATGGCGACCGCGAACTGGAAGACGATACGTTGGAAGACCTCCCACTAGGTGGACCGATGACCTGGTTAAGGTTGCGGGAAGGCGCTGGATGCGATACGCACGGGATCGGTCAATGTGGTGACGCCTGGGGGAGGCCTATGTCCAGCAGTGGACGTCTTTCGGCTGAAATGATGATGATGTACTGTCGTCCGTAAAAAATCGACGCGGAAATCCCCGTTCCGTTTGATAGAGATGCATACCGGGAGTTCAGTGTTGCCAACCCGGCACGGGTTGGCAACTACGGCATTCGGCATATGGCATTCAGTCTAGATCACGATTCGCTACATTCCTCCAAAACTCTGTTCCATTCTATCCTACTAGTTATAAATAATTAAAAATACTAAATAATAATGGTACTTAGAAATAATTCTAGCAAGATAGAAAGAGACAGTCTGAGAGGGAAACAGCGGAGCACAATCGAGATCGAATGAATGTGTAATGGCAGCCGAACATTTTAACTATCAGTTCGAAGTACCAACATCTGAACATAGACTTGAATTTAATAGGTTAAGTCTTTAAGTCAAGAGTAAATAGGTTATTTCTAGGTAAGCGTGCTTCACCGTCGACCACATCATCGCTTACCATCAGGCGAGATAGTGGTCAAACGCGAGCCTCCGATAAACAAAAAAAAAAATTATATGGACGATAATGATTTTTTCGCATTATCGTCTATTTTTTACTTTGACTTGACTTAGCTGGGGGCCCCTTGAATCCACCGGGCCCTGAGCTAAAGCCCAAAAAGCCCTATGGTAGATCCGGCCCTGGCGTGCTACTGAGAGATAGATACGGAACTTTATAGGACGAATAACACTTTCCGTTTTTCACAGTCGAACCATAGTAATTTTGATACGTCGGAGTAATGCCCCATGTATATGCCTCCAGGTAAGACACCGAAGATCCAAACTCTACAATCATTCTCAGGATATTATTGTAAGCAAGATTGTGACTTTGACTATTAAACTTTGACGCGTGATTGACACAACTTTAACCAGCTTTGACTTCAACTTTTTTTAGTTATTTTTTATTCACGGGCAGACATGCAAGCAAGAGATAGCGTCAAAATATCATAAAAAATGGAGTGGCTGGTTGTTGTGGTGGTGGTGGTGGTGGTTGGAGGTCTTTTATGAGCAAGCGAAGTTAGAGAAAAATAAATGAACGCTGAATCAACGTCCTCTATTTACCCTTCGTCGCAAGAGCATATCTCCCAAACAAGGCTGTAGGAAGGTCAACTCAATTTGGTTCCGTCTATTCGATCTTATTTGGTTGGTGCACCGACCAAGGACACCTTTGTCGGACGGTTGTTCCGACTGTGTAGAAGGGGTATTTCTTTATTTTGAAAGTAGATTCAAGGTGCTTGGTTCCGAAATTCTTTATCATTGGAGAGTATTAAACGTGGACATCAATTTTGAGTCTCTTAAATATCCACTGGATATTTAAGAGACTCAAAATTGATCTAGACATGGGTCGTATTAGGTAAAAACGATACCTAATCCACCTAATCCTAGTATTTAAAAATACCTAATCCATTTAGCTAATCCGAATATTTATTCAATATAGCCGCTGGCCTGTTACCGATATCGTATGTGGATTGGGTAAGAAATATTTGGCATGGAGTGTAGACGTTCCGTTTCTGATAGATTGTGGAACGTTCGTTTTTTTATGGGCAAACGGTACTTAAAGTCAATATGAATACTTTTGTCTTTTTTACCGAAAATAGGCTTAAAATTAATACTGGTGTACTAGGTATAGAAACCTGGGTATTATTATATTAACATGCATTTCACCCATATACTATGGGTGAAATACAAATTATTACACATTTATTTTCAAAAAAAGACTTAAAAGTTGTTATTTTTCTTCGAGATTATCAACTTAAAATAACGCCACCTAAAGACGGCGTATATTCGTTACCACATACATCGCTAGAGCACTAATTAATCCAGTGGTATTCTACATAGATGGTACTGGTGGCAGTGCTAATTAAACTTGAAACTTAACCCCCACATTTTAACGTACAGAATATCTTCTGTGTAGACTGTGTACGAATATTTTGTGCCATACCTAATCCTCGCGCTTTGGATTAGGTACGGACTCGCATCGAAAAATACCTAATACACATACCTAATCCAATATTTATGCCTCACGTCTAATATCCACCATTACGCAGCGACTTATGTCGCTGGCCATTTTAGAATTTTATTCATTTTCTGACAACACAGCGATTGAACATCATAGATCATAAAAAAAGAATGTCAAACTAGTCAAAGTAAAATGTACTCTGTGGTCAAAGTCAATTCGATAATTAATCTATGGATAATATGGATTCATGTTTACTTTGGCTGGAAAGGTGTGTTTGTTGTTTATTTCTAGAATTTAAAATTGTACTAATCTAATGGCTGAGGATAGCACGGTTGCCAAACTATTACCTCACCATGAGCAACAGGATCTGTGCTCAACGCGTTTGCCTTACAGACAAGGTAGAAAACTTACTGCTGTGAAAGTAAGTAACGAAGAAAGAAATTGTCTAATCCACCTAACCATTTTCAATCTAGCTTGTAAACGAAGCTAGTTCCGTCTACACGAAGCTAGTGTCACTAGCTTACTAGCTTGGCAGCACTAGCTTGGCTCACTAGCTTGATTTACTAGCCTCGTGTCACCCGGGCTTTAGTCATACAATTCTCGGCACTGTTTACTACATTTTTGTTTTGTACATTTCTTTAGCTGGTTCTAAATTCAAATCCCCAGAGAATTGTGCTACTTAATATTGCCTAAGTGTGAAATGAAGGCCAAATGAATATTATTTTGTGAGCTGTAAGTGGCGTTTTGTGAGTAGTTTCCAGTTCCAGTTTGACAATTTAAAAGTACCATGGTGGTTTAATTGAAATAAATATATTTTGATTTTGGGTTGAATATATTTTTCGCTGCTTTCCTGTCTACACAGAAGTTCTGTTTGCACCACACGGCAACCAAAATAAGTTAAATATACCAGTTGAATGTAAATTACGTGACTCACAACTTACAAAGTTTGGATTTGTTTGTCCACACTTAACAGCTGCTGCACAATTCAGAGATTTGAATGAAAAACTGTGTTTGTCTACCAATGGTCCACCAAGCCGAGAGTTAGAATTTCTTACTCATTACAATGTAGATTTACTGAGATACCAAAAAGTGTAGAATAGTATGTATCAGCACAGTTGGTAAATAATAATGGGAATAAATATAATGACCACCAAAAAAAACTTTGTGACGATAACCCCTAACCACCAAATCTAGTAATATACTGACAAAAATAGTAAATGATCACCAAATTTAGTAAATTGATCACCAAATTTTAATAGCAAATTATTGCGCTATTTAATGCTGTAAAATAGGTTAGGTTAGGTTAGAACTGTGACCAACCGCGCGCGAGCCGAGCGAGCAAAGCGAGCGGTGCCGCGGCAGCGGCCGGCGAGCGCTACTTCCAAGTTGCTCCCAGAAATTTTATAATCTTTTTGGTCATTGGTTTAATTTTGGTGATCATTTACTACTTTTGGTGATCATTTACTACTTTTGGGTTAACAATGATTTATTTGGAGTCATTTTGCCTAAACAGGATAGCGAGATGTTAAAACTTTGGTTATAATTTTACAATAAGATGCGGGTTTAATTTTGGTGATCATTTACTATTTTTGTCTGTTATATGTTACTATATCTGGTGGTAAGTTAAACATAAGCCAATAATAATACATACTTGTACTTGTGTATTGTAATGTCATTACATTTGTATAGTGCTCGTCAAACTTCTGGGCCGCCCTGAAGTTCACTTTCTCACAGATCACAGTTTCCGATGCACAAGGCATGAAACGGTGCTGTTTTTGTATGAGATTTACTACTGCCAGTGGTATCTCATCCCATACAAAGAAACCGTGCCGACGTATTATACTGATTATTCTGATTATTTTTTGTACATCAATCGCATTCCATTCCATAGATGGTGATCTATCTATCGCCGTGGAACGGAACCGAACGCGATCAAATCACAAAAAAAACTCGGTATAATAAGATGAAAATAGTTACATTGGCACGGTTTCTTTGTATGGGATGAGGCATCCGCATGCTAGTATTATATGATCTGTGCTACTGCGCAGCCATTGTAGCCAACTTCAGAGTGGCCAAGAAGTTTGGCGAGAACTATAATCCCCTAAGGGTTAGGTTGTACATTTAACCAGTTATGATATATGTAGTAGAGGGCAATCATATTGCCATCAATTTGTTCAGTCAAGGATCAAAAGTGCAGTCTTACTCTCCCAAAATTCAAATGGCTAGTTTTAGTAAAAGAAGTTAAATTATCCACAACTGGTTTAACCCTTTCCCTCCTTACGGTACTTAGAAGTACCTTCACATTTTTCGTCTAATAACTTAAGTACGAAAACACTTTACGTTAACTACAACTGACGATCCTTTAAAGTACCGTTTCCGTAAGCCAATCACAGCGCTTTATTTGAATAACTGCGAGATATTGTCAAAAAATTTGAACAGCGAGTTACAACCTGTCGAACATTTTGTCACTTCGCTGTGCGGTGTATTTGGAAATGTTTTATAAATAGAATATCATAGGTAAGTGCTATTTTTTTTACTAATTACGTTGTTTATATCATTGACTACATTTCTAAAAGCTGTTATACTGTATTATCACTTTATTTTATATGAATATTTGATAAAAACTGATGCGGACTTAAAAGTACCGTCAGGTGATTTTAGTCTCAAAAATTATGGGTTTTTATAATACACATACTTCATGAAGTGAGTATTTTGTTTTATAATAAACGAATATTTTTTTTATTTTTATTATTGTTTTGACCTATTTTCTTATTGTTTTAGCCATTGAGATGGATATTACAAACAATACTGCTCTAATTGAAGCCCTGTTATTAGAAGAGCTTCCGGACTGCGACGAAGAGTCTAATGCAGGTGTGTCCGATGATGAAGTTGAAAATCTTCAACTACCTTCACCAAGAGGTTTCGATGAGGTTTTTGAAAGAGCTGTAGACAGTATTTTTGCCGAAGTTCCGCCATCGTCCCCGTCAAATGAAGATGTATTGGAGTGCCCTATAAATCAGGTACCCACATCTCCATTACCTGGATCTAGTGTTCAGACTGATCTACCATCTGCAAATACGTCTTCACACAGAACTAACCAGCGATTACCCGAACCAAACCGTAAATGGAAAAAGCGGGATCTAGTTACAATTTTACCGGAATACACTGCAGATACTGGAGTAGTAGAAGACTGTTTTGCTCACTGTACCACACCGACTGATATATTTTTAGTATTGATTGGAGATATTATTGACAATATTGTATACCAAAGTAACCATTATGCTACTCAGAAAGGCAAGGTATTGAACCTAAAAAAGGAGGAACTCCTAACATTTATAGGTATGAATTTTTTTATGGGTTACAATACTCGTCCGGCGTGGAGAGACCATTACTCTTCAGCACCTGATCTCAACAATGCACTTATTTGCAAAACAATGCCAAGAGACAGATTCGCTATTGTTTTATCTCATCTGCATTGCAATGATAACTCCCAAATGCCTAGAGACTGCAAAGATAAGTTATATAAAATTAGACCGATGATTGATGCACTCAATAAAAAATTTCAAGAGGTTTATCATGGTACTCGCGAACTGAGTGTAGACGAGTCAATGGTTAAATTTAAAGGTAGGTCTGTCTTGAAACAATATCTACCTATGAAGCCCATAAAAAGGGGGTACAAGTTGTGGTGTCTTGCCGACCAGAGAGGCTATATAAAGAAGTTTCAAATTTACCAAGGGAAAGACGAAGAACTGAACTCAAAATTTACCGGCTATGGCTTGGGAGAGAAAGTAGTTTTGGAGTTAACGGAACAAGATTGGGGTAAAGGGAAGGTAGTTTACTTTGATAATTTTTTCTCGTCTGTTGCTTTGCTTGAGAAACTGAAAACTGAAAACACCTATGCATGTGGAACTATCCGAAGTAATAGAAAAGGACTGGCCGGAAATATGCTCGCTGATTCTCAATTGAAAAGGGGCGACAGTGATCATCGATTTTCAAATTTAGACATTGGATATTGGAAATGGAAGGATAACAAAGTGGTTCATTTAGTATCTAATTTTCATGGGAACCAAGAGGCAACTGTATTACGTAAAGAAAAAAATGGATCCAGGTCTGCCATTACATGCCCTGTAGCTGTCAAAGATTACAATAGTTATATGGGCGGCGTAGATACAGCTGATCGTTTGAGAGCCCTTTACTGTATAGATCGCAAATCTCCAAAATGGTGGCATAGGTTGTTTTGGGGTCTTCTGGACATCGCATTTGTCAATTCATATATCATTCATGGACTTATAATGGAACAGACTACCGTAAAAGAGTTTCGACGCTCTGTTACTCAAGGTTTGATGACAATGAAAGATGCTAGTCAGAAAAGAAAGACTTCTACTGATAATACTGCGAAAGGCGGCCCTTCCAAAAGGCGCAAATCTGACTATTCCACTATAAAAGACGTACGCTTGGGTAACAGAGGCATCCATTGGCCTACGTTCGTAGAGAACAGGGGAAGGTGTGAGGTTTGTAGTTTGAAGAAGGTTCAGTCGAAACCTCATAGTAAATGTTCGCATTGCAACGTGTTTTTGTGTGTAAATGAAAAGAAAAATTGTTTTAGTGAATACCACGAGGTTAAACTGTAATTAAAAGCTATTAATTTAATTATTACTAAGTCAATATTGGATCTCATTACTTTTGTCGTTTCTATCAAGGTTCCTATCATTGTGATAACACGAAGTTCCTGACGGTACTTTTAAGTCTAGGTCTTAGAAATAGTACTTCTAGATATAATAAAAATCTAAAAAAAAATTGTGCTTTTCCTTTTACCTACCTTATTATGATAATAAAGTTCAAAAGCGGCAATTCGATAAAAATCACTACCCCGGGGGGAAAGGGTTAATATTTTGTATAGAAATTAAAGTATAGATTATACCGACTAACCGAATATACCGAAATTATTTTGCCAAAAAAAAATTGCTGCTGCTGTTTCGGTAGAATGTGACTGCACTTTTGCGCCTTAATTGTAACTGCATATCCAGTCTTCAGCACGCTCAATGGACCGAATGAGAGTCTAGTGCTGAAAAGAGAGTCCCCATCATCATCCAATCTTCAAGCTGCTTCTGAGAAATTTCTGATGGTAGGACCCAATTACACTGCCTGACCCTGGCATCCCACCAAGGACATCATGCCTATTATAGTAGGGCTCCAACCACAGACATAAATCGAACTTGATAATGCAAGTCCTGTATCTGTATGAAAACCATGCGTGCCACTTTTTACCCGACTGCCGAAGGAGGGTAATGTGTTTATCAGTCTATGTATGTATGTTTGTTCCTATGTGGCGTACTAGAGACCAAACGCGTTGGCCGATTTTGATGATTCTTACGTCAATCGATTCGAAACAAAAATGGCGGTTTTTGGGCGCCATTTTGTGGGGTAAAAAATTTTTTTTTTCTTCCAAACCCATCGTGTGGGGTATCAAAATAAAGGATTTTAAGAGGCGATTTCAAAAATATATAACACATATGTTTAAATGTACCTAATTTAAAAAAAAATAACTAAAAAGTTGTAAATAAAAAAAGTTAATTGTATGTTATGTGTATGTAACTTTTTTTTCACACTCTATTTAAAAACAGATTTAATTACCAACAATAGAAAACATTTCCATTGCCTCAGCCAATTTTTTCTCTACAGTATTTACAGCTCAATATTGCATAATTAGGCCGTTAATGCTAAATGAAAATCTCAAAATACGATCAATGACGTTACATACATACGTTTTTTGACACGCAAAGTACCTACATACGAGCGCGTCATCTAGTTAGATTTATATCCTCCTATAGTTAGATTTATAGGCTCCAACTAAACTAAAATTCTAAAAATGAATTTGACAGAGCAGTGGTGGCTCAGTGGATATGGTAACTATAATACTATCACTTCCGAGTCGTAACTGGTAGTATTATCATTATAAGTAGTCGTAAGTAATTCGAACCCAGACATGCGCATTACTTTGTGTAATTTAAATACCATCATTATCATTGCTCTCAAAAACGGTGAAGGAAAACATTGTGAGGAAACTGGCACGTCCTAGAACTGAAAATTCGAAGACATGTGACAATTACTAACCCGCCCTGGGCCCTGATTATGGCCCACTCCCTCTCACAGAAATGAGGCCAGCAGTGGGAATATTTATTTACTTATCTATTTAATACTTCATGCACACTAACACTTATGACTGTATGCTGATTATGCTTGTGATTTGACATCTACCAACCCGCATAACCTCTTTCTCACTGAGAGAAGGCTTGTGTCCCAGCAGTGGAGAAATTAAAGGCTAATTAAGTCTGCCTAACCGGAAGACGTTGTGTTGGAAGGCCTCCCACCAGGTGGACCGATGACCTGGTGATGGTTGCGGGGATCCGCTGGTTGCGAGACGCACGGGACCGGTCAATGTGGCGACGCTTGGGGGAGGCCTATGTCCAGCAGTGGACTTCTTTCGGCTGATATGATGATGATGAAGTCTGCCTTTCTTCATGTATCTTTTGTGAAGTTTTAATAAATGAATAATACTATTAATACTAATAATGAAATTTACATTGCATTTGAATTTTGAGGAATCATCACCACAAGTGTCCTACTCTGCTTTTGATAGGCATTTTGTGGAAAAATTATCAAACTCGCTTATCTCTGCGTGCACTTCTTGTGTATAGTAGTAGTGTTATTGCATTTTACAATTTGGACTTCTCAGAAGCTGACTGGAGTTTGGACCTGTTCCCAGTAGGTTGTAATAGGCTCGTGCCCTATTAAGGTGAACGTGCACCTAGACGCAACGCAGGAGCCGCACGCATCATATCCACTTCTGTAGTACATCTTATTATATCAATATTGTCTAATACGGATGACGTCTCCGCGCCGCCCGCACCGCACTCGCGACAATCATCGAACGCGCAGAATCTGATGACGTCATCCGCACGCGCTGGTGCAATCCGTATACCTACAGCATTTTGCTGACGTGCGGTGATGGTGACGGTGCACGAGGCTGCATACGATTTCATATAAAGATTTATAAAATTCGATGACTCCAGCGCGTGCGGCTCCTGCGGTGCGTCTAGGTGCGCGTACACCTTTACATGGGATTTAAAATATAACAGGGGAAATGTGGGTGGGTGTACCTACTATTATTATAGGTGCATTTCTGCATACCCTTTCGGGAAATACGGGCGAGATGTCACGTTACGTTTAGGTACTAACAAAATGGATTTTATTATTTTCGGCAATTAATACATACAAACTTAAACTCACGCCTATTTCGGTTGGAGTGTTCGTACAGGGCACTGAGGAAAAATACTTTTTTTCGAAAATGGTTTTTTTGCTTGATTCTATCGTATATAACACCTAAATATAAGGCTGAACGCGTCTTGGTGTTTTTTGTCTCCGACCAGTTGTTTGTCGTAAAAATGATGTCGAAGAAATCCTTTTACAAACGCATTTGAAAATTTGTCTACTTCTTTTTTCGCCGCACCTCTGGGCACCTCTACTTCACGTAGTCTTTTGGCTGAATATTGACCTGTTACTCCTTAAAATCGCGGATCATGACATTCGGAATTTTGACCTTACCTCAAGGTCTAAAACCTTGACCTCAAGGTTCCTGACATTATGAGAATCACGGATCTTTATTTTCGGCATTTTGACCTTGTCCTCAAGGTAAATAACTCTTGAGGTCAAGGTCAATACCTTGAGAAGTCTCATGTTGTTCCCTCATCCTACTACTCCCCCATACCACCGGGTCCCGAAGGCTTGATTAGGTGATGGTTTTTGGTCGTCTTAGTCTTTTTTTCATAGTGCCCCGTTTCGTATCCACTGACCCCTTTTTCCCATGGTGATAGGCAGAAATTACGGAACGCCTGCTACGATCCTTAGATACTCCTTTTGGTTCATGTACTTTCAAATATTTACAGTAAAAATTAATAATAAATATATTTTTTCCTTGACAGGTCTATACAGTCAACAATGAATCCAGACATCTATTGGTATTTGGAGTACCGTCTCTCAATCTTCGTCAAGAAACCAAAGCACTGTTCTCAAGGTTCGGCAAACTGCAGCTCAACGTAACAAAATACCCTTCAGAGCAGTTCACAGAAACTTACCATGCAATATATGAAGACATACAGGCTGCTAGAATTGCAAAGAAAATGTTAGACACAAAAAACTACTACGGTGGTATCTTACACATCTGCTACGCCCCTGAACTTGAAAATCTAAACGATACAAAAGCAAAGTTATTACAACGGCAAAAAAATGTAGTTGCCAGACTTAAAAATTTGCAGCAAACTTCCGTGAATAAAACTAGTAATATAAATGAAACTGTAATAGAACAAAAAGTAGATCAAAAAGATTCAGAAAGCAAAAAACTTTACATGGGCCACGAAAATAATATTGGATTAGGTAAAAGAAAGACTGATTTTAAATCTGTGAAACATTGCAAGCTTAAAAAGTCAAGGAATTTTGACAGAAAATCTTGTGTTGCTGTTACTGAAAATGCTTTTGGAAATGACAAGGAGGTTGAATCGCATACAGATTCTGCAAAACCAGAAACTGTTTGTGAAATTGTTGATTTTACTTCTACAGAAACTGACATTTTGACTAATATTAATGAAACTTTAAATTATAATAATTTTGGCAATGAATTGATCAAAAAAGTACCTTACAAGCCAGTTAATAAGATCAAATTTAATTTAAATAAAAATCTATGACAAATTTCGTGTTTTTTTTTTAATATTTAAAACCATCCACAAAAATCGTCGTTTTGAGGGTATTCAGAACTTACCTCATCCAATTTCGGTGTGACAGTAAAACAAACTTAGATACGTCAGCATAAGGTTCGGTTTTAAGAGGCAAATAAATAAAACATACTCGATTTCTAATGTTTTTTATTAACTTATATCTAAAAGATACATATTATAATATAATAATAATGTTACTGTGGTTCAAAACATACCTTCGGTTTCAGGATTTGCAACAACATGCTTTTTTATTTATTAAAGTTTTTTTTAACACGCTTTTGTATAAAAAAATGCATTGTCACGAGAACGTTTCAGCTCAATCAGACACTGGGAAGTAGGTCAAATTAACTTGGAAGATTTGATTAAAACACCAGGAAAATTGAGAGTACCTAAAAAAGGCTTGTAGAATGTAGGTACTAAAAGCTCGATTTTTTATTTTATTTAATGTTTGAAAGCTTGTTTTGTAAGTAATTTCTAACACACCAACCGTCAATCAATTCGTCCTAACCTTGCGATATTGAACTTGGAAAATAGAAAAATGGCGGCTTTTGGGCGCCTTACATTGTAGGGGCCTAATATTTTTTTCTTTCAAGAACTTCGTGTGGGGTATCAAAATAAAGGGTTTTATAGGTGATTTCAGAAATATATAACACTTATATGTTTAAATGTACGTAATACGAAAAAAAAATGTTTAAGAATAGTTTATTTATTAATAATGTCCATCATGTCAATTTCAATATTGTAACTTAAAATCTGGAATAGTATAAGATGACGTATGCCCAACTATTTTGTAAATAAGACAGAAATAAAAATTTATATTCTCTTTTTTCAACAGGGACTGAATATTTTCCTCTTCAAAATTTAATGTGTAGCCCCACTGAAAAATTACTTTCTTTTTGGAAGTCGGTGTCTCTGGTATCTACCTCTTTTTTTTTTTCCGAAACGAAAGTTATTTTACACTTTTTAAGTTTTTAGTGGTTTGCTTTTGAAGTCGGTTGTATTTTTAACCAACTGCCCAAAAAGGATGTTTCACTGTATTATTTAATGTATTTTCACCGATTCCTCCATCAATTGTGAACAGATTATAAAATTATTTTTGTGTTTGAAAGGGTAAACTCCCGAGGTGGTCCCATTGAAACCAAGTTCGAATTAGACGAAGGGGTCCCATGGAAATCAAGGAAACGCCTCAAATATTATAGGCATACCTACAGCGATTTTGATATTTTCATCAACAATGCAAATATTTACACTCAGAAAGTATCATTTGGTGGAAGTGAAGTGGAACTGAAGAAGAAGACCACAAATGGTTACTGGAACTCCTTAAGGATAAAAGTATGTCACGGGTATAAGATATCTTGAATAGTTAACAGACTATGATAAAGCAAATACTTGTAAATAAATGGTGCTGATGAAAATTGTACCATCGAACTGATTTGATGATGAAGCAAGAAGATAGGCACTGGAACTCTTATTGGAATTGTCATGAGACAAGCTATAGTGTCCGACCGAAAGTTTCGGTCAAGTTTCGGCAAAAAAACGAGTTTCGGTTTCGGCGGCAAACCTGTCGAAACTACGACCGAAACCGAAACTGCATTCGGGAGTTCTCGCGCTGTGATCGGCCATGTTCGGCGCGTTCAATTCCATCCAAGGGAGTAAGCGACGAAGACATTTTGCCGCGTCCTCGTGCCTAATCATGTCGTGACTGGCTTGTGTTTGTAGTTTGTTATGAGTTTTCGTGTGTTATATATTGAATTCGGTAAGTTTTATTACGTGATATAGCAAGAGTAGGTAGTAAACGTAAACAAATAATAAATTAAAACAAACTAATACATAGAATATAGGAGAATCAAGTGTAACCTATCTAAATATTTTTAATAACAAAACAAACATTAGTTAGGTACTTACTGTAGTTCATTAGTGGTGATAATAATATTATGGATTCAGAGTTTCAAAATTCATTTTAATACTTATTACCGAATATTCATGTGGCAAGTACAATTAGATACTTACCTACGTCCCTAATTGCTTTTTTTAATTAACGGACTTATAATTAAATGAGTAGGTGCTTACCTACATAGGTACCTACCTAAGTATCCGTATAATAAAATTAATATTTCATTTCTGTTTTTCGATTTTTAAAACCTTATTACCTAATTATTAAGATATTAAGTACCTATAGGTACCTATTGTGATATTAGGTAACAACTTAACTAATTAATTTTATGTTTTATATTTATAAAACTACCATGAATAATATTCAAAAGAAGACTCAAATGAACGCCTCCCCTATCATAAGTATTTTTAAGGCGCAATTAATAATCATACCAATAAGTGAAAATGTCGAAGATTGCATAGCTATGTGATATAAAGATAAAAAAATAATGACTGACTGATTATATTAACGTTTTCTTTATTTTTCCCTCAAAACATGATCCTTGTAAGGAAGTTTCGGTTTCAGTTTCGGACAAAACTGAAACCTACTGCCAAAATTCGGTTTCAGTTTCGGCCGTAAAAACCAGTTTCGGTCGGACACTAACTGGCTATAAAAGTATAAATGATTTTCATGGTAATTTGAGGAACCTACTAAAATAAAAAACTTTATAAAAATTAAATCGTTTTTTAGTCTTTTGTTTTGGAAGTCGGTTTAATTTATTTGTTTAAAAGTTTTTTTGTAAAAAAGTTTTATTTTATTCTTTTTATTGATTTTGTATTATGTTCTGCATTTTTGTATTGTTAATAACTAAGTTTATTGCGTGCATGTTCCTGTGAGGCTGTGAGTGCATGCCGAAACACAGGCTCGTACCTATTTCGGATGTAGACGCCCCCCTGACTATGCTAGTAGTTATTATATTATTATTAACTGTGCACCTAACGATTGTAATGTACATATTTTTTAGTCACTAGAATCCAAATTGTAAACCTTTGCTTATATCAATAAAACATTCAATTTATTTGTGTCGCCCGTCTATTGTTGCCAAGTGGATACGAGGCTTTATTATTCAGTTAGTGAGACAGCTAGTAACGCTATGTTCTTTCATTCTCAAGAGGCTACTCCTCTTCAGGGTACTCCTCGCCAGCTTCCTCTTCTTGTTCATCAAACTCTGCATCGTCGACTCCCACTTCCTGAAAAAACACATAGTTTCCCAGGCAAGCCCGACTTGAGAGGCTCAACCATGAGCTCTTAGAGCAAGCTGGGATGTGTCTGGCTTGTATAGGTTAGATGTAAGTATATCATCATCTTCATCATCAGCCGTTTTAATGTTCCCACTGCTGGGACACAGGCCTCTCTGTGAGAGGGAATGGGCCGTAATCCACCACGTGGGCACAGTGCGGGTTGGTAGATGTCACATATCTTCGAATTTTTGGTTCTAGGACATGCCGGTTTCCTCACGATGTTTTCCTTCACCGTTTTGAGCGCGTATACTTAATAAGTAAGTGTAATCCATACCATACTAATATTATAAATTCGAAAGTACCTATTTCTGTCTGTCTGCCTGTTACCTTTTACCGAACGGATGATGAATGAAATTTGACAAGGAGATAGATGGCATCCTGGGGAAGGATAGGTAAAATATTGCAAAAAAAAACGTAGGTAGGTAGGTACGGAGCTACACAAGACAAATAGCTCAGTCCTTATTTCACTGTCGCACTATGATAGTTTTGTTAGACACGTCATGGTAAGGCCCAAGGAAAATCTTATTAGTAGTTATTTTCTATAGAGCCACTACCCTTTTTGAAAAAATCTTGCACCATTCGAAAAGTTAATTATTCCAGTTATGGAACTTACCTAAACTACGTGACCCGTCAGGAAGGGAGCGGGGTCTTCAAAATGCCACGCTTGGTCACAGGGGCGAGGGGGGCTTACGTTTTCGTCACGTAGTATATATCCTCTACGGAAATCTTGCGCTTTTTCGGCGGTTTTACTTACGTTTTTTCGTCTTGATAATATTTTTTTCAGTTAAAAGATCGAATAAATGAAGAAGATTACGGATATAGCCAGATTAAGTGTCATACTTATGTGGCAGTGGGCAGCGCACATTACTCTCAGAACGGATGGTCGAAGGGTGTTAAAATTTCTGGAGTGGCGACCGGAAAGACGGACAGGAAGACGTTACCGGAATGCCGCCCACTAGATGGGCTGGTCAAGGTTGCAAGGAATCCGTTGGATGCAAGACATACAGGACTGATCAATGTGGTGACTCTTGGGAGAAGCCTATGTCCAGTTGTGGGCTTAGTGGTGTCTTTCTGAAATGATGGCAATGCCAGGAGAACTAGAGAATGATGTACTTACTTCATACTGCTGGTACTCAGAAACCAGGTCGTTCATGTTACTCTCAGCTTCGGTGAACTCCATCTCGTCCATACCCTCGCCGGTGTACCAGTGGAGGAACGCCTGGAAAACATGAGAGTTCGTTCATGTGAGGGCAAGATTCAGAATTGTTTTCTATAATATCTGTAACGTCCACCAATGTCAGCATAGTTTACTGTACTTACTATTTTAAACTCTTAACCCCATGTTTCTCAGCTCAAAATTATCGCAGAATTAATGTGACAAATTTTCAAGCACGCGTTATCAGCATGCTGTGTCTATCGCATCATCTAAATATTTAAAAGCGAAAGGTCAATCATTTACGTATCACGAAATATCGAAAACCGCTTGACGTATAAAGATGAAAGGCAGGGAGGTAGTTTATAGTTAGTAGACGTCCACTAAGAACGGATTTTGCGAAAGGGCCGGATTTAGGGGGTCTAAGAGCAGTAAGAGCTCTCGCAAGTTTATTTAAAAGTCCTCAATTTTTGGAGTTACAAACTTAAAATTTGACAGGAAGGTAGTTTATAGTTAGTAGACGTCCGTTAAGAAAGGATTTTACGACAGGGCCGGATTTAGGGGGTCTAAGGGCTCTCGCAAGTTTATATGAAAGTTCTTCATTTTTTGAGCTACATACTTAAAATTCGGCAAGGAGGTAGTTTACAGTTAGTAGACGTCCGCTCAGAACGGATTGTGCGACAGGTCCAGATTTAAGATCTAAGGGCTCTCGCAAGTTTGTATGAAGTCCTTAATTTTTTGAGTTACTAACTTTAAATTTAGCAGGGAGGTAGTTTATAGTTAGTAGACGTCCGCTCAGAACGGATTTAGTGACAGGGTCGGATTTAGGGGTCTAAGGGCTCTCGCAAGTTTGTATGAAAGTCCATCAGTTTTTGTGCTGCTAACTTAAAATTTGCCAAGGAGGTATTTAATAGATAGTAGACATTCGCTAAGAACGGATTTTATGTTAGGGCCGGAGAAAAGAGGTCTATGCACTCTCGCAAGTTTGTATGAAAATTCGGATTTGTTTTTGTACTACCGTACTGAAATTTAGCAAGTCTAGAGTTTATGAGAAGGAGACATAAGCTAATAAAGAATTTTGTGATACTCAATTTTTTTTTCTTATTGGTGCTTTAAAAAATGATGCTTAGTGTGATAGGCATTTTCTGTTGACTGAAATATAAAAATGGTTTGCGTTAAACATCATTAAACTTTATATCTTCACTAGCTGTTCCCCGCGGCTTCGCTCCCGTGGGCCACCTAACAGGACCCGTTTTCGGGATTAAAATAAAATAGCCTATGTTACTCAGGAATAACGTAGCTTTCTATTGGTGAAATAATTTTTTAAATCGGTCCAGTAGTTTCAGAGCCTATTCGGTACAAACAAACAAACAAAAAAATCTTTCCTCTTTATAATATTACGTATAGATAACCACGCTGACGAAGTCGCGGGCAACAGCTAGTATTGTATATACTATGCTTGTATTTTTAGAATAAACAGTGTAACAATTGTAGATAGGCCAATAAGTAAATAAATAAATCTGTTGTGATTGGTTGAATGAATTTTCAACAGCCAACAGCACATTTGTCACATTCACTCTGTGATAATTTTGTGCTGAGAAACTCGGGTTTAACCGTTTGAATGTCGTATGTAATTACCGAAACAATTAAAAAGCCATTGTATTGTAAAAAAAAATTATCGACGGAGCCCCGCCGAGCGGGGCTCCGTCGATAATTTTTTTTTCAAGTTGTTTGTTGTGTTGTTTGTTGTTTTAAACATAATATGTATTATCTCACTTACTATTTTGATATGTGTTTAAAAATAAACATTTCGAACAAATGTTATTTCGGCTAAATGTAACTTCGGTAAAAAGTTTTTCGACCAAATGAAACGTTGGAGTAACGAAAAAAATCGAATTGATAATAGGACAACTGAGACAGTGGCAGACGTGACTTCGATGAAGTAAAAAAAACGAAACGATAATAGTTGAAAAGTTTTAGGTGAACTGAAATTCGGCCAAATGTTTTTCGAACTTATGATAGGTAACCCCGTTGAGTGCCTCAAACGTAAATCCACGCGAAATACAATGGCTTTTTAATTGTTTCGGTAATTACATACGACATTCAAACGGTTAAACCCGAGTTTCTCAGCACAAAATTATCACAGAGTGAATGTGACAAATGTGCTGTTGGCTGTTGAAAATTCATTCAACCAATCACAACAGATTTATTTATTTACTTATTGGCCTATCTACAATTGTTACACTGTTTATTCTAAAAATACAAGCATAGTATATACAATACTAGCTGTTGCCCGCGACTTCGTCAGCGTGGTTATCTATACGTAATATTATAAAGAGGAAAGATTTTTTTGTTTGTTTGTTTGTACCGAATAGGCTCTGAAACTACTGGACCGATTTAAAAAATTATTTCACCAATAGAAAGCTACGTTATTCCTGAGTAACATAGGCTATTTTATTTTAATCCCGAAAACGGGTCCTGTTAGGTGGCCCACGGGAGCGAAGCCGCGGGGAACAGCTAGTGAAGATATAAAGTTTAATGATGTTTAACGCAAACCATTTTTATATTTCAGTCAACAGAAAATGCCTATCACACTAAGCATCATTTTTTAAAGCACCAATAAGAAAAAAAAATTGAGTATCACAAAATTCTTTATTAGCTTATGTCTCCTTCTCATAAACTCTAGACTTGCTAAATTTCAGTACGGTAGTACAAAAACAAATCCGAATTTTCATACAAACTTGCGAGAGTGCATAGACCTCTTTTCTCCGGCCCTAACATAAAATCCGTTCTTAGCGAATGTCTACTATCTATTAAATACCTCCTTGGCAAATTTTAAGTTAGCAGCACAAAAACTGATGGACTTTCATACAAACTTGCGAGAGCCCTTAGACCCCTAAATCCGACCCTGTCACTAAATCCGTTCTGAGCGGACATCTACTAACTATAAACTACCTCCCTGCTAAATTTAAAGTTAGTAACTCAAAAAATTAAGGACTTCATACAAACTTGCGAGAGCCCTTAGATCTTAAATCTGGACCTGTCGCACAATCCGTTCTGAGCGGACGTCTACTAACTGTAAACTACCTCCTTGCCGAATTTTAAGTATGTAGCTCAAAAAATGAAGAACTTTCATATAAACTTGCGAGAGCCCTTAGACCCCCTAAATCCGGCCCTGTCGTAAAATCCTTTCTTAACGGACGTCTACTAACTATAAACTACCTTCCTGTCAAATTTTAAGTTTGTAACTCCAAAAATTGAGGACTTTTAAATAAACTTGCGAGAGCTCTTACTGCTCTTAGACCCCCTAAATCCGGCCCTTTCGCAAAATCCGTTCTTAGTGGACGTCTACTAACTATAAACTACCTCCCTGCCTTTCATCTTTATACGTCAAGCGGTTTTCGATATTTCGTGATACGTAAATGATTGACCTTTCGCTTTTAAATATTTAGATGATGCGATAGACACAGCATGCTGATAACGCGTGCTTGAAAATTTGTCACATTAATTCTGCGATAATTTTGAGCTGAGAAACATGGGGTTAAGAGTTTAAAATAGTAAGTACAGTAAACTATGCTGACATTGGTGGACGTTACAGATATTATAGAAAACAATTCTGAATCTTGCCCTCACATGAACGAACTCTCATGTTTTCCAGGCGTTCCTCCACTGGTACACCGGCGAGGGTATGGACGAGATGGAGTTCACCGAAGCTGAGAGTAACATGAACGACCTGGTTTCTGAGTACCAGCAGTATGAAGTAAGTACATCATTCTCTAGTTCTCCTGGCATTGCCATCATTTCAGAAAGACACCACTAAGCCCACAACTGGACATAGGCTTCTCCCAAGAGTCACCACATTGATCAGTCCTGTATGTCTTGCATCCAACGGATTCCTTGCAACCTTGACCAGCCCATCTAGTGGGCGGCATTCCGGTAACGTCTTCCTGTCCGTCTTTCCGGTCGCCACTCCAGAAATTTTAACACCCTTCGACCATCCGTTCTGAGAGTAATGTGCGCTGCCCACTGCCACATAAGTATGACACTTAATCTGGCTATATCCGTAATCTTCTTCATTTATTCGATCTTTTAACTGAAAAAAATATTATCAAGACGAAAAAACGTAAGTAAAACCGCCGAAAAAGCGCAAGATTTCCGTAGAGGATATATACTACGTGACGAAAACGTAAGCCCCCCTCGCCCCTGTGACCAAGCGTGGCATTTTGAAGACCCCGCTCCCTTCCTGACGGGTCACGTAGTTTAGGTAAGTTCCATAACTGGAATAATTAACTTTTCGAATGGTGCAAGATTTTTTCAAAAAGGGTAGTGGCTCTATAGAAAATAACTACTAATAAGATTTTCCTTGGGCCTTACCATGACGTGTCTAACAAAACTATCATAGTGCGACAGTGAAATAAGGACTGAGCTATTTGTCTTGTGTAGCTCCGTACCTACCTACCTACGTTTTTTTTTGCAATATTTTACCTATCCTTCCCCAGGATGCCATCTATCTCCTTGTCAAATTTCATTCATCATCCGTTCGGTAAAAGGTAACAGGCAGACAGACAGAAATAGGTACTTTCGAATTTATAATATTAGTATGGTATGGATTACACTTACTTATTAAGTATACGCGCTCAAAACGGTGAAGGAAAACATCGTGAGGAAACCGGCATGTCCTAGAACCAAAAATTCGAAGATATGTGACATCTACCAACCCGCACTGTGCCCACGTGGTGGATTACGGCCCATTCCCTCTCACAGAGAGGCCTGTGTCCCAGCAGTGGGAACATTAAAACGGCTGATGATGAAGATGATGATATACTTACATCTAACCTATACAAGCCAGACACATCCCAGCTTGCTCTAAGAGCTCATGGTTGAGCCTCTCAAGTCGGGCTTGCCTGGGAAACTATGTGTTTTTTCAGGAAGTGGGAGTCGACGATGCAGAGTTTGATGAACAAGAAGAGGAAGCTGGCGAGGAGTACCCTGAAGAGGAGTAGCCTCTTGAGAATGAAAGAACATAGCGTTACTAGCTGTCTCACTAACTGAATAATAAAGCCTCGTATCCACTTGGCAACAATAGACGGGCGACACAAATAAATTGAATGTTTTATTGATATAAGCAAAGGTTTACAATTTGGATTCTAGTGACTAAAAAATATGTACATTACAATCGTTAGGTGCACAGTTAATAATAATATAATAACTACAGCTAGTATTGTATATACTATGCTTGTATTTTTAGAATAAACAGTGTAACAATTGTAGATAGGCCAATAAGTAAATAAATAAATCTGTTGTGATTGGTTGAATGAATTTTCAACAGCCAACAGCACATTTGTCACATTCACTCTGTGATAATTTTGTGCTGAGAAACTCGGGTTTAACCGTTTGAATGTCGTATGTAATTACCGAAACAATTAAAAAGCCATTGTATTTCGCGTGGATTTACGTTTGAGGCACTCAACGGGGTTACCTATCATAAGTTCGAAAAACATTTGGCCGAATTTCAGTTCACCTAAAACTTTTCAACTATTATCGTTTCGTTTTTTTTACTTCATCGAAGTCACGTCTGCCACTGTCTCAGTTGTCCTATTATCAATTCGATTTTTTTCGTTACTCCAACGTTTCATTTGGTCGAAAAACTTTTTACCGAAGTTACATTTAGCCGAAATAACATTTGTTCGAAATGTTTATTTTTAAACACATATCAAAATAGTAAGTGAGATAATACATATTATGTTTAAAACAACAAACAACACAACAAACAACTTGAAAAAAAAATTATCGACGGAGCCCCGCTCGGCGGGGCTCCTATTTCTGTCTGCAGGGTCTAAAGTAACCTAACACGAACACATCCCCTTCGAACCTAACCTATCCGTGTCGGGGTGCCCTAAATGCCCGAGCTCGCTTCGCTCGCTCTTGGACAAATTCTTTTAAATAAATAATTAATAAATATGTCTAATGCATGACAGCTGTTAATAAATCATTTGAATGAAAATTCGAAATAAATATATAAACACAGACAAGACTGCGTGAAGCGATTTTGCGGCGATTCGTTTCTGTCACTAAATTTTGAAGCACAACTATTGACTTTTTATGACACTATTTCAATTTTAAATTGAAAATGCTATCAAGTTACCGGCTATATATTTGTGACTAAATAATATTCCCTAAAATGTTGTTTCGGTTTGATGAAAATATGGCAAATGAAAAAAGTTCAAAAGAGGCTTCGAAGCAAAAAGTTATTTTATAAATTGGTGAAATGTAGTTCGGTAAAGTAATACCTATGGCAATTGTTACTTCGATGATCTGAAATTATGTCAAATAATGCATATAGCAAAAAAGACGTCGGTCAATAGTTTTCGGCAAAATGAAATTCGATCAAAAAGGATTCGGAATAGTGATCGGTTCCCAATCAAGGGGTTAAGGTTAATTTTCGAACACGATTTTGGCGGCACTAACGCCGCCCGCGCTGTTGTCTTATAACACTAGAGCAGTGATTGGCGAACTTTCGTAATGAGGGGGGGGGGGCAGAAAGTTTAAGAAATTTCAGAGGAGGGCCAGTATTATAGGAAAAATGCATTTTGTGTTGAAACTTATAATCATATAACATATCCAGCCAGGGTAGAAGCCTTTTGAACAGTGTTTTGCTTTTGGTTATCCACATTCAACTTTTTTTCTGCGTCTTTCATCAAAGCATTTTGGTTTTAGCATGATTGGTGTTAAAATGGCGAGCGAGTTTAAAACCTTTAAATACCGCCCCTGTTTCATTACATATAAGAATACTGGCAGACATTCATGTCCAAGGACCGTCGGCGGGCCGGATTAAATGCTATCGTGGGCCGAAGCAGGCCCGCGGGCCGTAGGTACTTTGCCCATCACTGCACTAGAGTTCCACATTCAGACAAAATGATATTTGTTTATTACCTTTCTGCGGAACATGACAGTGAACTGCTCCGAGATCCTCTTGAAGATCTCCTGGATGGCGGTGGTGTTGCCCACGAAGGTGGCGGCCATCTTGAGCCCGCGCGGCGGCACGTCGCACACGGCCACCTTCACGTTGTTGGGGATCCACTCCACGAAGTAGCTGCACAGGGGAAGGTAAGTAGGCACGGCTTGCTGACATGCTCAGGGTCTACCGGAATGATGCGATCGTATTTTAAAAACGACTTCTGCCCAATTGTATATAAACAACTTTCTCCAAAGCAGTCAAAGTTAATTCTCAAAATAAACATTGTATCTTTCATACAAATTTTGGTCAGCTGACGACAACTTTGTATGGAAAAACCAACATTTTGTTGTGCAACATAACATATGTATACCTACATGGGCAGAATCCAGTTCTTACAATATCATCGCACCTTTCCGTTATACGCTTTTATATTAAAAAATGCATTGTCACGAGAAAGAAACCTCTGTGCCAAATTTCAGCTCAATCGGACACTGGGAAGTGAGTCAAATTCAAATTGCAAGATTTTATTACAGACACCGGGAGAGGAGAAGTTAATAAAACCTTGTGAAATAGAACATTAATGTGGATAATACAACCAAGCCGCCTGCCTTTACCCAACTGTATTGAGTTAGGCTGCCGTCTTACCAGATTCAGATGAACACCAGTGTTTTACATGAAGGTACTGCCTCTCTGACCTCCACAACCCAGTAACTGGGAAACACGAGTGCTCGCAGAACGCATGGTCGATGAGGGCGAACAGTCCTGGAGCGGCGACCGCGTACGGGTGGGATACTCAACTTCAAAAACCAAAACATTAACAGTCAAAATATCAACACCAATTTACGTTATAAATCAGTGATATTCACATTAATAGTTGCTCATCTGAAGTGTAATGTTGTCATTTTGAATCGTTTAAACCTAATGTTATTCTGATTCATTGAAAAAATAAACTGCTGATTATAATGGTGTTGATATTTTGGTTTTTGAAGTTGAGTATTCCACTCGCCGCGTACTGGCAGACGCTGCGTTGGAAGGCCTCGCTCTAGGTGGACCTATGATGCGAAAAGAGTGCAGACACCCAATGGATGCGAGGTGTTCAGGACCGGTCGATGTGGCAACACTTGGGGGAGACCTGTGTCCAGCAGTAAACGTCTTTCGACTGAAATGAAGATGCCCTTCAATGTTCGCGAAGGAGGAGGCGGAACGCGTAAGGGAGACGCAACAGACACGCCCCAAGCCACCACAGGAGACGCCCCGAGCGTCGGGAGTCGCAAGCCGATTCCCGGCCACCGTAGACGCGGGCTTGCGGACGGCGAGTAATGTGTAGCTTGCCGTCCAATAAGGACCAGGCCCGAGTCGACGGCGCGTAGTGTTCCACGCGCGCCTCAAAGAGATGTCAGCAAACTGACAGGGGGCGCTAGGGCCGATGCCTGTCTGTGTCGCGGATACATTTGAAAGACAGTTACCGCGGCCCTGGCTCAAGCAACTGAAGAAACACGGGTGGGTTTTAATTTGTAAAAGTCTGACATGTCCTCCCGCTTCACCCAGAGCGGGAGAAGTCATTGGATGATTTTCCACCTAAAACAAAAAAAAAGAGCGTCGCCTCCCGGCATTTCCACTCCCGTCTGCCAATTGTTATTACGAGTATAATGCTTCATCATCATCACCAGCTTACAGCAGTCTACTGCTGGACACAGACCTCTCAAATCACATGCCAATTGTCTCGATTTTCGGTAGCTCTTATCCAGCCGCTATCAGCCACCCTGCGAAGATCGTCGCCCCACGTTTACCCATTCATGGTATAATCATCATCATCATCATCAGCCTTCTAATGTTCCCACTGCTGGGACACAGGCCTCCTCTCTGTGAGAGGGAATCGGCCGTAATCCACCACGCGAGTCCAGTTGGCGTATCTCACATGTCTTCAAAATTTTGGTTAGGACATGCTGGTTTCCTCACGATGTTTTCCTTCACCGCGGTATAATGCTTACCTGGAGTTTTTATCCTGCACCGTCAACATCTGCTCGTCGACTTCCTTCATGGACATGCGTCCTCTGAAGATGGCAGCAACCGTGAGGTAGCGTCCATGTCTGGGGTCGCACGCAGCCATCATGTTGACAGGGCTGAACATCTGCTGCGTGAGCTCGGGGACCGTCAGTGCGCGGTAGTCCTGGCTGTTGCGAGCTGTGAGAGGGGCGAAGCCTGGTGGACGGACATAGAGTGGGAATACTTTAATTGTGTGAACAGCTTGCAAGATCCCTACTGCCGGAATCTGTGAGTGATAGTTACAACCTAGAGGACTTTAAGTCAAGATTGAACAGGTTATTTCTACTTAAGCGTGCTTCACCGTCGACCATACCGTCGCTTGCCATCAGGTGATATAGTGGTCAAGCGCGAGCCTATCAATAGTAAAAAAAAAAACACTTAAAATTAATTTTCTTTCTTCCTTTCCAAAAAATAAGTAGGGTACCCCTCCATTAGGAACGAAGTTCCTAACTTCTATAAAATTGCAATAATCGGACCTTACTCACGTATGAATTAAAACAATTACATTAAATAATTCATTAGAATTTTACTATTAAAAAATTTTATTCGATTTTTTGTTACTCACATTTAACTAACACATGATGTAAACAAGTATAGCTGCCAGCACTTGACGATAATATCCGAACTACGCCGGACGGAACCCAACGTCTCCAGACGATATACGAGATACTAAGCTAGCTTCTGCCAGCGGCTTCGCCCTCGTGAATATAGAAAATTACATAACATATTCCGGGGATAAAAATATCCTATGTGCTATTCCAGATTATAATCTCCAAATGCCAAATTTCATCCAGATCCGTCCAGCCGTTTCAGCGTGAAGACGTTCGCCTTTATAATATTAGTGTGATAAAAGCTAAGCGCGCATGCGCACATTCTTTAAAGTTTCGCAAAAGAGACGATAACAAAAATAAAATCCGTAAAAAAGATTAATAAAAATATTGAATGGACCCGTTTTAGTACACTTTTTACTCCAAAGTGACGTCACAATCACAAGCCCCCACTCTTGAACTTTGATGCGCTTTATCTCTGACAATTTTATTTATTTGATAATTTAAAAATCTCACTGATCAACTGATGGCGAACGACCGTTCATTCTCTATATCTATGGTAAGAAAGAATCATTTAAATTGGTACCGGGCATGAAGAAGTGCAGCCTTGGGAAGGGCACCATGTTCACTGCGAGCTTGCGCAGGTCTGCGTTCAGCTGTCCAGGGAACCGAAGACATGTGGTCACACCAGACATAGTCAACTGAAACAGAAGTTATTTTTACAAGTTCAAATATTACCTTGCTTTCGTGTATGTTCGGCAACTACCTATATATATAAAAGAGAGTCGTGTTAGTTACACTATTTATAACTCAAGAACGGCTGAACCGATTTGGCTGAAAATTGGTAGTAAGTAAAGTAGTAAGTAGGGAGGTAGCTAAGAACCAGGAGAAGGACATAGGATATCTTATATATATAGGATATACTTTTTATCCCGTTTAGGGTAGGGTAGGGTTTTCAAGCACTTCCTGGCATCCGATTAAGCTGCTACTTGGTGTACTTATGTAACTTTGGAAACATTGAAATAATATAGTCTTATGGAGCTGGTGTCATAATGGAGCCAGAAGGTGGTCATAGCAACTCCTCAACCAGACAAGATATCACCATCGTGTTTGGGCTCATTGGATGTGTATTGACAAGTGATATTGCATTTAGGTACCTAGTAAGCCAATTAGTGGCCAAATTTTCGGATATAATTCTATTTGCTGATGATACTTCGCTAATTTTTAAAATAGATAGGAAAGATACGGATGTCTTACATGTTAACGAAAGTCTAATTGTTCTCTCTAAATGGTTCGCAGCTAACAATCTTTTACTGAATGCGAAAAAAACAAAATGTCTGAAGTTTTCCTTACCAAATGTACCACAACGTGATCTAAATTTAAATCTTGAAGTTATAAAGGAAACTGTATTCTTAGGGATTACTATCGATTCAAAATTGCAGTGGGGCGCGCACATTAGAACTCTTTCGGTCGGTGTGTGTGTGGGTGTCGGTTAAGTTCAGCTGCATATGCAGTAAGGAAAATAAGGCAGTTAACCGATGTAGCCACAGCAAGGTTAGTATACTATGCTTATTTCCACAGTATTATGTCTTATGGCATTCTGCTGTGGGGATCAGCAGCAGACGTTGACTCAATTTTCATCTTACAAAAGAGGGCAATCCGCGCAATCTATAAAATGAGTCCACGAGAGTCCCTCAGAGAAAAATTTAAAGAGATCGATATACTGACTCTACCTTCTCTTTATATATTGGAAAGTATTTTGTATGTCCGCAAAAATCGAGGGCTTTTCAAAACTAGAAGCGATTTCCTTAATTTAAATACACGCAGTAAGCATGAAATTGTAATACCCAAATTCAAATTAACGAAAACTAGCAAGTCTTTTCTAATAAACAGTATACGCTTTTATAACAAGTTGCCAAAGCCAGTTATAGAATTGACCGATGGAAAGTTCAAAAACTACATCAAACGTGTCCTTATTAAAAAAGCATATTACAAAATCAAGGACTACGTTGAAGATAAAAATTTTAGCTCCTTCTGCGCATGCGGCTTCCCTGGTAACTCATAAACGGCACAAATATGTGGATGTCTCTAACTATTCTCAAACTCATTTTTACTTTTTTTCTTTCTTTTAATTAGACTTTTTACAATGATTTCAATAATCTTTATAGCCCTTTGCTATGAATAGTTACAGCACTGATAACAACATTTGTGCCACATGTTAAATTTTGTCTTGTTATATATTTTTATTTATTTTTTCCTTTGTATAGATTCTTTTACTGATTGTTTTGTGAATGTGTGAACATTGTAGGCCTTCTAGATTTCTAGACGCTTGTTAACATTTGTTAACTCTCTCGTTTATACAATTTTTTTTTAGTTTCTTACGACTTATTGTCGGGCCTACGTTGTCCCCCCATATCAAAGCACTAATACTGTAACATGGAAATATTGTAAAAACAAACCAATTTTTTTAAAAGAGTAACCGTGGAGTTTCTTGCCGGTTCCTATCCATAGGAAACGACCAACCCGAACCGTGCACCTTTTGTCGACGTTTTATAAGTGCCCATGTAGGCCTATGTGAAATAAAAAACATTTGATTTGATTTGAGTATCTTTAGCTAGTTAAAAAAAAAACTTAATACGTACTATGTTCAACAATATTATAAAGAGGAAAGATTTTTTTTGTTTATTTGTACCGAATAGGCTCCGAAACTACTGGACCGATTAAAAAAAATATTTCACGTATGGAAAGCTACATTATTCCCGAGTAACATAGGCTATAATTTATTTTAAAAAAATATTATAATAGAGATCCTTATGAAAACTGCAATAATGAAACCCAAAGTAGCAAAATTTTGCCTATAAAATTCATTATTTGGCGTGCGCTGAGAAAACTATTGATGATACATAAACATTATGTACTACATGATTAAAGCTCTCATTATTACCTACAAAAAAATCTACAAGAAAATATATCTCACTATCATAGTTAAGTCAAAATAGCAGCTTTTGTGTTCTAAAATTTAATTAGATCGCCGGTAGAAACAAAAGTTGGTCCCATTCGTATTGTAGTACTTATTCAAATAAATAGTTTAACAAATTGGTAGGTAGGTATAATGGGTAGGTAGGGTAGGTGGGAAAGTAGGTAGGGGTACGTAGGGTAGGGTCGGTAGGTATGTAGGATAGGGTAGGTAGGGCAGGTGAGTAGGTTGTAGAGATGTGTCCCTCACTCATGAGGTGCCTCATTTGAGGTACTCGTGATCGCAAATTGAAAGAGTTACTCGAATTTCAACATTGAACCACCTCATTCGTTCACGCGTCCTCACTTAAAAATTGTCATTGACTTTTTTTTTCTATATTGAGGCGAGTACTCGCGAGTGAGTATTGAGTGGTTGAGTGAGCTTAGTAAGCGAATGAACCGACTTATTGTGCAAATATAATTTAATGGAAAATATTTTTGTTACTACTATTACTATGAACTCTTAACTTTAACTATAAACTCTAAAAACATAAGCATTAGATTGGTATTCAATATTCAAGTGTCAATGATTCGTTTATTTGGCGGTCTAAAATTTATGAGCGAATGAAAATGATGTGTGTGAGGCAGAAGTAAAAATCGGAATAGTGAGTACTCGTGAGTCGACGCGCCCGTTCGCCTCGTTTGCCGCTGTCTCGGACAATCGACTGAGTTCGGCACGGGCTCGGCTCATGAGGTGATACACCGACGTACGATCCCTCGCCTCAAATGAGGGGTACCTCGTGAGTACCTCGCGAGGTAAAATGAGGTGCTCCCTCAACCTCATATAAAAATGATGAGTTACCCATCACTAGTAGGTTGGTAGGTAGGTAAGTGGGTGGGTAGGTAGGTTAGATAGGTAGATAGCCAGTTGACGGGAGCTAAGCCGCGGGGGTCAGCTGGTACTTATTATGTTTAATTGTCTTAGTTATAAAGTCGAGACTCTTTTACTGTTATTGCAAGGGTGGAATAAAAATACTTACAGAAACCAGGTGGTTCAGGTCGCCGTAAGTCGGGGACGCTAGCCGCAGGGTCCGGAAGCAGATGTCGTAAAGCGCCTCGTTGTCGATGCAGAAGGTCTCGTCGGTGTTCTCGACCAGCTGGTGCACTGACAACGTGGCGTTGTAGGGCTCCACCACCGTGTCAGACACCTGGAACAGTTATCGGCAATTTTACAAGTTTTTATTTGCTTACACATGCCCCGCAAGCTTATTATGTAAGAAGCAGCAATCAGCAGTAATCGCGCGATCAAACGCTTTATGTCATAAAAGTCGGCATTACCTACAGTGTAGGTGTGGTAGGTCTACACAACCGTTTGCTAATCGCTCGCTGTTAGAATGCACTTATTTCCAAGTGCATGTCAGACGCCGCACATTTACTCCGAGTTTCTCAGCTCAAAATTATCGCAGAATTAATGTGACAAATTGTCAAGCACGCGTTATCTGTTGTGATTGGTTGAATGAATTTTCAACAGCCAATCACAGCAGACAACGCGTGCTTGATAATTTATAATTTTGAGCTGAGAAATTCGGGGCTAGGGTATCGTACTAAATCGCAAAATTATATTGGTTTTAATATGGTTTTAATAGAAAAAAACCGGTCAAGTGCGAGTCGAACTCGTGCGCCGAGGGTTCCGTACCTACCCATTGTACCGCCATAATAAAATAAAATTGGTATCATTTTTATTGGTGGCTAAGTTTTAAAGAAATGGGCAAACTTAGATTTTCGCGACAACTTGAAAGTACCAAAATTTTCCTTAAATTTCAACTTTTTTAGTTTTTTGGAATTTTTCCTTTATTTGTGCTGTAAGACTGTAAATTTCGTGATTCTAGGTCAACGGGAACTTCCATAAAGGTTTTCGACTCAAAACCTAAAGGGTACTTCCGGTTGACCTAGAATTGTCAATTTTGGGTAAAAGCAAGGTCTTACAGCACAAGTACCTAAATAAAAATTAAGTTTTTTGCCACTTACAAGTTTTCGCGAAAATCTAAATTTGCTTATATCTTTTTATCGTGTTCAAGGACCTTGATTTTTATACACCTAACAGGGACTACAGACCTCAGTATCTGGTATAAATTTCAACTTGCTAGGTCTACCCGTTCCTGAGAAAATCGGTGGTGACACACGGACATACAGACAGACGGACAAGAAAGTGATCTTATAAGGGTTCCTTTTTTAGGGTTCCTTACCCAAAGGGTAAAAACGGGACCCTATTACTAAGACTTCGCGATCCGTCTGTCTGTCCGTCTGTCTCCAGGCTGTATCTCATGAACCGTGATAGCTAGACAGTTAAAATTTTCACAGATGATGTATTGCTGTTGCCGCTATAACAACAAATACTAAAAACAGTATAAGGGGGGCTCCCATACAACAAACGTGATATGTTTGCCGTTTTTTGCTCGATATTAATAACGGCAACAGGTAGACGCTTGAAATATTCACAGAATGTTTAGTTTTATATTTACTTAAAAAAAAAATAATTAATAAATTAAAATAAAATAAATTAAGGAGGGCTCCCATACAACAAACGTGATTTTTATGCAGTGTTTTGCGATAATGGTACGGAACCCTTCGTGTGCGAGTCCGACTCGCACTTGGCTGGTTTTTTACCTTTTGAGGTACCTACGGAACCCTAAAAATGAGGGACTTTCAAAGAAATAATCAGATTGATCAATATCTTGGTATTTTAGTAAAATATACGGAATAAAAAACATTATCACCAAATTTCAAATTTCTAAGTGAATGAGAAGATAAAAAATTCTTCGGAACAAAATTCGGTTAGAAAAAAAATAGAACAAGGGACAAATGGGTCAGAAAATTATTTGAACTTACCTTAGGAGAGGGCATCACACTAAAAGTGTTGACAATCCTGTCGGGGTACTCCTCGCGTAGCTTGCTGAGCAGCAACGTGCCCAGACCTGAGCCCGTGCCTCCCCCCAGGGAGTGGGTCAGCTGGAACCCTGGCAAACAGAGATCAAATCACATCAAACAAACTCATTTATACAACTGCACAGCACATGTGTTAAATATACCAGTCGTTTGTTGACTTGAATGGAAGCAGTTGATTGTGTCACATCACATCACATCACATCATCAGCCTATTAATGTTCCCACTGCTGGGACACAGGCCTCCTCTCTGTGAGAGGGAATGGGCCGTAATCCACCACGCGGGCCCAGTGCGGGTTGGTGAATGTCACATATCTTCGAATTTTTGGTTCTAGGACATGCCGGTTTCCTCACGATGTTTTCCTTCACCGTTTTGAGAGCAGTGGTGATAAAATAATTTACACAAAGTAAAGCGCCTACCTGGGCTCGAACCCACGACCTACAACTTGTAAGTTGCGGCTGATACCACTGGGCCACCACTGCTCTCCATCTGCTCTGTTGATTGTTTCATGCTCTCTCAAATGTCTCCTTGATGGCGCATGTGTTGGATCATTCAGTTCCCTTCATGATTGTTGAGCTGAGTGGTGCCAATCCATGCGTCATGTTCGTGAACGGGCGCCGTCAGTTGGGATTGGTCATAACTTGGCTGCCTCGGCCTATGTTTAATTAAGTACCTATTCTATTTTTGAGGTGTTTGTTTTACTCTAGACGCTTTTACGTGTATGTGTTTTTTACACCGTTCTCACATTATGTATGTAGTTTTCAACAAGAATGATGTAACCAAATACTTTGTTATTCAATTTTACTTATTGTAAAGAATGTCCGTGGAGTTTCTTGCAAGTTCTTCTCCATAGAGACTGTGCGAATGTGCAACTAGCTTCATCTTTTGCTTGACAATTCAAAAGTTACTTTTAAATGGTTTAATTGAAATAAATTATTTTGAGTTTGGGTTTGATGTAATCAAATTAGGCTGCGAATCAGTACTCAAACATACAAACTCATATACACACACTGCCAGAACTGTAGGCCATACAAATATTTCTTCCGTGCGGGATCGAACCCGCGACACGCAGCACAGTAGCTGAACGCTCATCCACAGCGCCAATCGTATCTTCAAATTGTCGTGTCGTTTTGTTTCGATATGTGTATGGGTGGGATATCCACCATGTATCGATGGGGCATCGCCGTACGTCTTGAAGTCCAATGATGGAACGGGCTAGGCGGAATTAAATCATGCAAGTAAAAGTAGAATGGAGTACCTTGTAGGCAGTCGCAGGGCTCTGCCTCCTTCCTTACGACATCCATGACGGATTCCACCAGCTCTGCCCCCTCGGTGTAGTGGCCCTTCGCCCAATTGTTGCCTGCCAAGACAAAAAATATCAGTGTCGCTAAACAGTCTAGCTTTAGCTGCAATCGGAAGTTTGTTTGATGATTTTTCAAAATCAGTCCACAATTGACAGATAAATCGGTGAACATACATAAAAAAAATATACACAAGAACACAGAACCTCCTCCTTTTTAGAAAGTCGGTTAAAAAAATAACAACCGTTTTTTATACAAAGAAATAACGACATTTTATTGCTTCTGATTCTTATTTTGACACCGACTTCCGAAATTGAAGTTATTATACTGTATTTTTTTTGTAATGAAGTCGGTTGTATTTGTTCAAAAAAGTTTTATTTGATGATTTTAATAATGAAGTATACCTCATATTTCGTAAATATATATACATAAATTTATTTTTTATATATGTTTTATTGTAGGTACACCATAAAATACATTAATACAAATAAACTTAAAAGTAATACACATACAATGGGCGAATGGGCATCGCGGGATGGTTATGAAGATGAAAAAAATTCAAAAACTTGTTATTTCGCGGGCTACGCTGAGAAGTAGTACTTACCAGCCCCGCTCTGACCGAAAACGTAGTTATCAGGTCGGAACAGCTGCCCGTAGGTTGAGGACCTGATGGCGTCCATGGTCCCTGGCTCCAAGTCCACCAACACGGCACGCGGCACGAACCGCTTGCCTGAGGATCAAATTTTGTGACAATCATCATCATAAGCTTTTTAATGTTACTGCTGGTGGGACAGAGGCTTCTTTTCACAGAAAGGAAATGGGCTTCAATCGCTTACCTGGGAATCAATTGACAATTGAAATAATAACGCATAACTTAACATAGTGTACACACATGTCGTGGTGGTCCAGTGCATAGACTATACACTTAATACAGAGGTCCAGTGGCTATGGACCTCGCCGTTCGCGCTTGAGGTCGTGAGTTCGAATCCGGACAAGTACCAATGTAACTTTTCAAATTTATATGTGCCTTTTCTAAGTTTGTCTTGGACTTCGCAGACAACGGTGAAGGAAAACATCGTGAGGAAACCTTGACTTATAAGTTATAAGTTTGAAATGGCTAACGCGTCTTGAGCAGGCGTGGTGATTAATCCTCGTGCCTTCTCTGTATGATGAAGAGACCTTTGCAGTGAGACAGTCAAATCTCGCCTGAATTCCCCGAACAGTTAGGAAAATAAAAACCGGCCAAGTGCGAATCGGACTCGCGCACGTAGTACGATTATCGCAAAAAACGGCAAAACGATGACGATTGCTTGTTATATCCATAGCCCCACTTAAATATTTATTTTATCCTGTTTTTATAAAGGGTTATGTTTTTCGCGCGTATCTTGTATGTTTGTATGTATGTAATATTATTTATTAACTCATATCATTCAAACTACTTGACGGATTTTCATAATTAAGACATCGTTTGATAGGTCTTGACTGCCCAAGTGTTCTTAGACAAGTTCCGTTACAAAAAAAGCAACATGGCGGATTTTGGGCGCCATATTGTGGGGGTTGCAATTTATTTTTTCTTCCGTACCCATCGAGTGGGGTAAATTCTTTTTTTTTAGTATGTGTTGTTATAGCGGCCTTTTACCCGCAATCACACTAATTAAAAAATTTCCTCGCTATGTTTTCCTTCATCGTTGTCAGCAATGTCCAAGATAAACTTAGAAAGTATCCATATGAATTGCAAAAGGCTTATTGGTACTTGCCAGGATTTGAATCCACTACCTCATGCACGAGAGGCGAGGTCTAAGCCGTACTCACCATCTAAACTAAAAGTGGTACTCACCATCAGCAGCTTCGTTGTAGTAGACCTGGATCCTCTCCAGCTGCAGATCGCTGTCTCCGCAGTAGTAGCCCGTCTGATCGATGCCATGCTCGTCTGATATGATCTCCCAGAACTGACAAACATATTACATTTCATTGAACATCGTTATCATCAATTTTATTAATCTGGAAGCCCCAAAACCAATTGCGGGCCCAGATTGGTAGGGCGCAGATTCCCTTGAGTAGCTGATTTTAAAATGAGAATCACGTCTAAACGGCTTGTCAAAATATATGTTACATTAGACCATTTTCTGTCTTTTGAACATAGGCAGGTCTTTTGACATTCAGCATGTTTGATTAGATCTGGCAATGCATTCCACAGACGAGCAGCCTGGACAGTAAAGGATTTATCCAAAAAAGTCGTGCAATAAGTTAACATTTGAAGTCGTAGACCTAAGAAAGTTCGTGTGTTAATAGCGAAGAAGTTCATTGATACGAAAAGGAGAAGAAGATCATAATCATCGTCGGCCTACAGCAGTCCAGTGCTGGACATGGGCCTCCGATCGCACGCCATTTATTTCGAAATTACTTCTCCCGCTCCGGGTGAAGCAGGAGGGCGTGTCAGACTTTTACTGACTAAAACCCACCCGTTTTCCTTCAGTTGCTTGTGCCAGGGCCGCGGTAACTCAAATTTCAAATGTATCCGCGACTCTGACAGGCATCGGCCCTAGCGGACTCCGTCAGTTTTTGCTGACATCTCTTTGAGGCGCGCGTGGAACACTACGCGCCGATCGCAAGCCCGCGCCTACGGTGGCCGGCAGCCGTATTGCATAAATGCGCAAAGAGTTTAAACTCTATCCAACCGACTAAATCGGCCAATCACACAAAACGGTAATCCACATCGTGTCATTCATCTCGTATGTGATTGGTCGATATGGTCGGTTGGATAGTTTAAACTCTTTACGCAATACGGCTGCGGGAATCGGCTTGCGACTACCAACGCCCAGGGCGTCCCCTGCGGTGGCTAGGGGCGAGAAGGCGTCTCCGTTGGCTACCAGCCACCCTACGAAGTTCATCGCTCCACCTAGCCTGAGCGCGTCCCACATTACCTTTACCAATAGGGAATATGCGTGATTTTTCACCACAGAGCGCTTTACCACCAAAGATATGCTATACTACGTTGCTATAGATTCGTTAGATATCCATTATTCATTGGTCCACATGCCATAGCACTGGTGGAAAATGGTTCACCTGAGCTACGTTTTTTGTACCGAATGATGCGTGCTATGATGGTGCTATGGGTGCGCGAGTAGTGGGCAGAGCAGAGTACCCACAGTAGCCGCTCCCCGTGCCTTCCCTACTGTCGATGCATCGATGTCGATTAGCTCGAGCTATGCATCTTCCTCGCACTTCTACCTCGCGGCAGCGCATCTTCATAGCACATGACCACAGATAATATAATACTCGCATACAGATGCCTCATCCCATACAAAGAAACCGTACCGAGGTAACTAGCGTTTTTCGTCTGATTATACTGATTATTTTTCTAAGAACATCGATCGCGTTAGGTTCCGTTCCACGGATATAGATGGTGTTAGCAGCGACTTGCAATTAAAAGGGTTTACTCGGTTCATGAATACTTTTTATATAAATAATGCGACGATTTGTTTTATAGTAATTATTTGCACGTTTTTACAGTTTCATTGTACCAAAATGTGTTACAAAACAAATTAAAAAAATCGAGAGGATGCCTCAGTAAGGCGAACGGCAGGCTTGTATGGGCATTTCGTACCGCTAATAAAATTTCGTGTTTTGGGATATTTTTTGTTTTAATTGGTAGTTAATATGATAAATACTCCCTTTTTAAATTCTTAGATTTTTAGAACTTGGGACGTAAAAGTTATAACCAGTTTTATTTTTAAGGTTATGTACTAGTGTACCAATGTAGATTGTTACCTTAGTTAAAGAACCATTGTTACATATAGTTAAATGTTACATATTGTTACTATATTTATAGTGTTTTACGTAGCGTTAAGTAGGTATAGCCCTCGCCAAACTTCTTGGCCGCCCTGAAGTTGGTTTACCGGATGCGCGTGGAACGAAACGGTGCTGTTTTTGTATGAGATTTTCTACTGCGCCGCCATTGTAGCCAACTTCAGGGCGGCCAAGAAGTTTGGCGAGAACTATAGATTGAGACGAGGATCGTATCTACTCAGGGGTCAGGGCATTAGGAGATACCTATGTCCAGCAGCGAACTTCAACAGTTTGATAATGATGAGTTTGATTATATTTAATGTTATTTCTATTTCTAAATAATTAATTATCATTTCAATATTTGTGTTATTTTACATAAGGCAACTTCTAAAACATAACTGCGTCTTGTGTACGATTCTAGGCATCGTTAGTAAAGTTTGGCGTCTGAGGTGGGTCCATACTGTGCAGCTGACAATACAAAACATCGAAACAAAAGTAACACATATCAGGAATAGCCACTGATTCTTGGTAACCATTCAAAGGTCGATCTATATTGTTGCTGTACGAGTTGTTCAGTTTCTGTTTTTTTGTTCCACAACCTAATGAAGACATCTTGGCTGATATTACAAGTTAATTATCTTAAGACTACGAAACAAACCAGTCACACAAATCTCAAAAGTAAACGAAACCAAACACTCGTTTCACTCAATGGGAAACCCCATTGAGTGAAACGAGTGTTTGCAACCATGGGACCACAGCTAGGTTAAACAAAACCGGCCAAGTGCGTGTCGGGCCACGCGCAGTAATAGGGAAGTTGCATAATAATGCGGACTAAAAAGAGGGTTTTGTTGTTGTTACATGAACATTAGAACGGTTTCAGCGGCTCACAAAGTCTTAAAACGGGCCCACATGGGATGATGTTTTTTTTAAATCTATATTCTCGCGTTTGACCACTGTCTCGCCTGATGGTAAGCGATGATGTGGTCTACAGTGAAGCACGCTTGCCTAGATGTAATCTATTCACTCTTAACTTAAACTATTATATTATTATTATATATTAGAGGTGAATCCTCTAATCTGCGGTATTCACTATTTCATTATGCAAAGTTTTACGCTACTCAATTAGTGATGAAGTCGGGTCGAATATTGATTTTATAGAAGGATATCGACAAAAGAAAATTAGTAATTTGCTTAGAAATCGAATCTAATTTGACTTTACTTTTACGTTTTAATTACAAAACGTCGAAAATACTTCTGCACTAACACAAAATAAACTCCACCGCGCGCATGCGCCGTATGGACTACGGACTGCTACTGCCAACGGCTCCGGCCACTCCAATGCGTTATTCGAGCTTAAACATTATTAATTTAGAAATCATTATTATTAAGGATGTTATGATTTTATTTTTGTATATTTTTACATGGTTCATAAGCATAAATTTACTATCTGTTTTACACAGCTAACAACGTTATTTAAGTAATTTTTCAATGGCATTTGAACAAAAAATTTCGTGTGCCAAGTACATTTTATAAGTTGGCCGACTATTATTCGTAAACTTGTAAAGCCTTGTTATCCGTGATAATTTTCCTTTTCATTTCGTTATATTTACTACTGCCGTGAATTTTTTCACATAGCCAAGAGCAACCATTTCGCTGGCAGGGGGGGGGGGACACTTGACTCTAACATAAATTTGCAACTTAAAGCTTAATTTTACGCAAAAGAATCTCTGAATCGAAAAATGGTTTTAACAAACCCATAATATTTTTGAATGGCCTATCCAACGATACCCCACACCATGGGATAGATGTGAAAAAAAAAATACAGCCCCACTTTACGTCTATGGGAGGTACCCGAAAAAAAAATATTTTTCATGATTTTATGTTACCACTATGTCGGAATTATTAATATGTATATGTCGCAGGGATATGATGAAAACAGGGAATTGATCAAATCTCTAAGCGATTTGATCAAATCACGGAGGATGTTAAAACGGACAGGTTAGGTTCGAAGGGGATGACGGGAGCTGAAGTGAGCGAGCAAAGCGAGCGAACTCAGCTCCCGTCATCTCCTTCGTGTTAGGTTACTTTAGACCCTGCATACAGAAATAGGAGCCCCGCGCAGCGGGGCTCCGTCGGCTCTATTTTAACATCCTCCGTGATTTGATCAATTCCCTGTTTTCATCATACCTATCCCTGCGACATATATACATGCCAAATTATAGCTTTCTAGTACTTAGATTCTCTGAGCTAAGCTGCGGACGGACAGACGGACAGAGCGAAACTATAAGGGTTCCTTGTTGACTTCGGAACCCTAAAAAACATCAATGAGCCAGGAGCTGTGGAATCGTTTGACAGAAGTAGTGATGCATAACAAGACTAACATTACATTTATTTATTAAAATATTTTTATTGATATTATTAATTAATCCGAAGTTCTAAAAATAGTAAACTTAAATAAAAATAAATGTCTTAGTTGCCTTAATAAGTGGTACAAATTCTATAATCGAACAACAAAAAAAGTATGCGGTACGAAATCTGCCGTTCACCTTTAAAACCGGCGCGGTTTTTTCTTCTTCTTTTCGGTTATCTATTGGAATAAATTTTAAATGATCCATTCAAATAATAGCCCAATATTATTAATATTTACAATTAAGAGCCCAATATTCCTTACTTTTGTGATTAGGAGAGATAATTAAACAAGAACATAGATATTTATGATCGTCTCTAGAAAATCTTAATATTTCACAAAACTCAATAACGAATCGAAGCTTATCACGCCATCTAGTGCAATTTATTTGAACCAAATTTTCTTTCTTCGCGTTGGGTGCCCGTGACATGACACATCTCTGATTCTCTAATGGAAAAGCAGCGTACTAACTTTCTATCGGTAACTGCTTATTATCATACAAAGCAAATGATGCGAATCTTCTCAAGATCTTTGTGTTAGCTACATCAACTGCATTACCTACTAACCTACTTTCCATGGGTTTTTAATAGTGATGGGCCAACTGTTTTTTTACTCGACTGCGGGAGGGTAATATTTTTCGATTTGTACCTATGTAAGTGTATGTGTTGACGGGTTATGACATATGAGATATATCTTGACATTTTTTAATAAATTTGCGTTGACATTCGTGAATGATTATTTTGAATTGATATAATAATATATTTTTTTTTTTATTATTATATTTAAGTATTTTACTCTGACATTCTAAAAGCATAATTTTTACTTATATTATTTTTTACGTTTTTTTTACTACTTTGTTTGGTCGCTTTGTAAGACCAGATAATTTTGCGCGCGAGTTTCTAGTACCTTCAGCGAAACCGCACATAGCTTTATCTTGGTATTTACCTACCTATTTATTGTTTTAAACAACAGATAGCGATGATCTATTGAACTTTAAAAGTCAATCAACGGGAAATATCACATCTTATAATAACACAGTTCCGTAAGTCAGCTCAACCGTATCATCACGTAAAAATAGATCCCGACTTCTGTTACAAGTTTGTTGAGTAAATAAAATGAGAAAAACAGTAGGTAATTACAGTCCCACCTTTGAGCCGATCTGATTGCCGCACTGTCCAGCCTGCAAATGCACAATTTCACGCATTTTCAATGTTTTCACTTTAATAACACCCAAACGAAAGCAACTGTGCTAGACAAATGTACTATTTTTAGGATTGTCTACGCGCGTAGATTTAGCTTGCACGTGGGATGACTAGAAGTTCTAAGAACGGAGTAATATTTTTTTATTAGTTTTTATTAAAACAAAAATGTTTGTGTCGATATTGTTGTTAAATAAAAGTTGAAATCTGTAAAAGAAAATCATATTGTGCCCGCCAAGCAATGGTTAGTGGGGACAAAATGTGGAAATATATTGCAGCGACATCTGTTGCCAACTTTACAAGTTATGAAAATTTAAAACATTTTCTCGTATATAAACGAGTATTTACTATATTAAAATAATTATTCAAGAAACTATTCATTTAAAATTGCCATTAAGTAGTTTTCCAAGTTAATTTATTTAAAATATAAATAACTAAACGCATTCTAATAGGCCCGCATTTCCTCTGACCTGACTGACATTTCGCGTTACTGACTGACTGACAAAGCGTAATGTCAAATCAGATTTTCCGTACTAGATTTATCGCCGAAACCTCGGAAATACCTAATCAATCTACGTCCGACGTCGATAAGCCGCCCAAATGGCAGGAAAACTGATTTAGTTTATTTGTGAAGTATAAAATTGTGTGTAAAGTGAAAAACATGTTATCGCCATATTGCTAGGATGTTTTGCCCGAAGGCAATGGCGATTTAATAGCGTAAAGCCCTTGTGTGCTGCACCTAGGCTTTGATAAAACTCTGACGTGTTATCCCAGCCGTAACTAATTGTACTGTAAGTAATAAAAGATTAGTTGTTTGTGTTTTTTTACTCTGTACAATTTCTTACCGAGTTTTCGGAGATCGACATTCTAAACAATTATTTTGCCTCTAGGGGATTAAAGTCATGTAATTTTAATGATAGGATAGAATATTATTTATTGTCATCACAGGTGTGCACTAAATAAAGGTAGCAAAATTAGAAATAAAGTCTATCAGTAATATCAATCAATTAAAATTAATCAATTAAAATATTGTAAACCTTTAATCAATTAAAGGTTTACAATATTTTTTTATATACCTCTGACTAGTAAAAGATAATATGCTAAATACTAGTTTGCAGATAGAACAACATATACTTACACATAGATTTAGGAATAAATAAAATAAAAGTAAATGTCTTCAAAATATTTGGTATCAAGTAGTAGTATAGGAACTCCATTTTCTGCACTTTGTGCAATCCGTTGTGTGTGTATTTGGTACATTTTTAAACTAGTGGCTCTGTGAGCTGTAGACCTTGCAAGTCTTGTCTTTTTGATTTTTTTATGATCAGTTGTGATAAAATGGGGTGTCCTTGACCCAAACTAAACACAGTGCCAATGTGGAGCCCTTTCACAGGATATGCACCACCTCCTTTCCTGCCCACAATATGCAAGCTCTCCGAGACTTGATTGAGGCCAATGACAGAGGTATCCAGGTGGCCTGGCCACATATTGGTTGTCGATTTGGAAATGCAAACAAGAAGATTACTTATAAATATTTCCTTTGTTCAATTAATGTTCATACTTTTTACATTTTTAAATATTAGCTTATAATAATAAAATAAAATAAAAACATTTAAAAATATAAAAAATAGTAGCCCACTGGTATCAGGAACAGGGTCCAAGCCACAGGTGGTCAGGAACCTCCGAACGATACGTGCCGTGTCCAGGATTATGGCATTCTGGATCAAGCCGTTGATCCAGCTGCCCAACTAGAGCCTCCTCAGATGTTCATCGAGGGTCTTGGCTATTATGCCATTGGCTGTCATGACTATCGGCACAATGACTGCTGTATTCACATCCCACATGTTGACAACCTCACAAGCCAGATCAAGATACTTACTTTTCTTATCTCTCTCAGCCTTCACGAAGTTCTCGTCATGGAGGACCGCCATATCAACAATCATTGCGCGACGCTCTAGTCGGTCTATCACCACTATGTCAGGCTTATTGGCAACAATACTCCTGTCAATGATGATAGACCAATCCCAATACAACGTGACATTGCCATTTCCATGAACTGGGTCGGGCACATACTTATAGTAAGGCACTTCCGATTCCACAAGATTGTATTTAAGAGCAAATTGCTGGTGGATAATCCTGGCTACAAGGTTGTGTCTATGTAAATAGTGTCCGTTAGCCAGACTAGAACAATTGGAGATAATGTGTGGGATTGATTCCCCCGGCCGGTGACATGCCCAACAGATGTCAACCGTGCCAAAGAAAAGTAAAAATTGAAGGCAAACTTTTTAAAATGGTGCGCCCCGCATCCTATATGTTTTATTCTGATAAGTTACTAGATACCATTGGCGTGCTAATCAAAGTTATCCCAAAAGACATTCATCATCACCTTTTAATGTTCTCACTGTTGGGACACAGGTTTCCTGTCTGTGAGAGGGAACGGGCCATAATCCACCACAGGCCCAGTGCGAGTTGGTGCATATCACATGTCCTCGAATTTTTTGTTCTAGGACATGCCGGTTTCCTCCCAATGTTTTCCTTCACCATTTTGAGAGCAGTGGTGATGATATAATTTACACAAAGCGCCTGCCTGGGTTCGAACCCACGACCAACAACTTGTAAGTCGCGGCCGTTACCACTGGGCCACCACTGCTCTCCTCTGCTCTAAGATATTACTATCTTGAAAATAAGTATGCTATGTGTTAATCAAGGTAATGTTTTTTTAGACCTTTCATCCTACTAGGATTGCCTCCTGTATCGTGCATTTACAAACATACAAACTCACATACACAAACAATCAGATCGGAACAACTATCTGAAGGCCATATAAATACTTGTTTCGTGCGAGAATCGAAACCGCAACACGTAGCGCAGCAGCCGATCGCTCAACTACTGCGTCAACCGTGTTTTCAAAACATTATTATAAACTACGTACTTGTGGGCCAAAATTTCATTCAAATTCGTTCAGGAGCTTTTGCGTGAAAGAGTTACAAACAGCTCTCCATACTCACAAATTTTCTTATTGGTATTATTAGTAGGATAGGAAAGGATATTAGTACGATTGTGCTTAGAATGAATAAACATCGATATGAATAAATACCTAAAATAAATAGTTCGATATCATGCGACATATCTAACACAAGAACCCTTTAATTTCCAGATAAAAATGGAAGAAGTAAAGGTGGAGGAGTCGGCTCCGGTCATGAAGTTCATCAGCGTGACCAGTGAGGCTCTAACAGAGGAACAGCGCGAGATGTACGAATCCGTACTCTCCACGTGGAAACCCGTCATGTTCCCCAAGAGAATCAAACGCTACATCTGCAACAAATGCAATAAAGAATTCAAGAACTATCAAAACTTATACCTACACACAACCAGAGTCCATTCCTCGGAAGAATCCGCGGTCATTTGCGATATCTGTGACAAAACTTTCAAGAACAAACACTATCTGTACATGCATCGTATGAACAAACATTACTCTGAAATGGAGAAGTGCTATTGCCAGTTCTGTCTTCAGGAGTTCCGGACACGGAGGGCGTTGCATATGCATGTCAAACGGATCCATCCCAACACTCTGCCCGAACTGAAGTGCAACGAATGTGGTAAAGAGTTCCCGGTACCATACAAGTTGAAGTACCATATCGAAGCCTGCCACAGGCAAGACAAGGAGAAGTACAAGTGTCATTTGTGTCATAAGCTCTACAAAAACCATCTGAATTTGAACAGACATCTCCATTTTCAACATACGCCTGTCGAAAGACACCCGTGCGTGTTCTGCAATATGACTTTCAAATCGCGTCATCATATGAAACGACACGTCTTGAACATTCACCCTCCTTTAGAGTCGAAAGTCACCTGCCCCGAGTGTTTGAAGGAGTTCAAAAACGACCAGTATCTTAAAGAGCACATGCAGGTTCATACCTCTCTGGATTCGAAGGTCAAATGTGATATTTGTGACAAGTTATTTCACTCCGCGATCCGTTTGAAGAAGCATAAGAAGATCGTGCATCCTTCCAAGCCTAAACTGCGGTGTGAGAAGTGCGATAAAGAGTTTGCGCATGCGCACTACTTGAGGCGCCACAATAACGCTGTTCACTTGGAACTGAACGAGACAGAATACCCACATTCTTGCGAGCAATGCGGGAAAAAGTTCAAGTTGAAGAAGTATTTAAACAATCACATTCAGAGACACGAACAACAGCATTTAAAGAGGATATCTCAGATGGTCAAAACTGTCATGGGAGACGAGAAAGAAACGCCGATTAAAAAGAGAGGCAGACCCAGGAAGACTAGGGCTGAAATCGAGTTCATTAAATGCGAGCCAGTCTCTAGTTCTGAATCGGAATCGGGAGAAACTGATTCTGAAGATTCTGATTGAGTTTCTGGCTAAAAAGTGTCTGATTTTTGTGTTGTTACAGTGCAAAGTGTCAGTTAAATTACGTGAAAAAGTTTATCGTGAAGTCACTCGTGATTTTTTAGTGGCATACAGTTGTACATAGATATGTTCCAGGGGTAACCTTACAAGTATCAAATGGTTATTGATCCTGCAATGGGTCTCGTTTACACTCTTATAGTTAGGACCAAATTTTTTCAAAGAATTCGTATTCGTATAGACTTCTGTAAGGCAGCGTCGGACGGAAGGTAGTAAGGTTAGGTGACCACAAAAAGACTAGCGATCCGGCCCCTTTTCGCACGGATGCAATGTTTTCGTCATCATCATCAGCCTTGTAATGTTCCCACTGCTGGGACACAAGCCTGCTCTCATAGAGGGCGAGGGCTATAATCCACCACGCGGGCCCAATGCGGATTGGTAGATGTCACATGTCTTTGAATTTTTGGGTCTAGGACATGCCGATTTCCTCACGATGTTTTTCTTCACCGTTCTGAGAGCAGTGGTGATGAAATAAATTACACAAAGTAAAGCGCCTGCTCGGGTTTGAACCCATAAGTCGAGGCCGTAACCACTGGGCCACCACTGCTTTTTTTATTGTCTATAGGCTCGCGCTTGACCACTATCTCACCTGATGGTAAGCGAAGATGTGGTCGACGGTGAAGCACGCTTGCCTAGAAATAACCTTTTCACTCTTGACTTAAAGACCCCTAGATTGTAGCTATCGGGAAACACAGACTCCGGCAGGGAATTCCACTCCTTAGCTGTACGCAAAATAAAAGTGTTCCCAAAACGTTTTGTGCGTATGGGTGGGATGTCCACCATAAACCGATGGCGCATCGCCGTACGTCTTGTAGTCCGATGATGAAACGGGTTGCTAATAAAAATGCTCTAGTCGGGCTGGAACCACTGGGCCACTACTGCTTTCATATTCATTCCAAATACGAACACAACTAAGCCTAAGGCATTGAGTCCGCTTCTGTACGTTTATGTGCTTAAAGTATTAAATAAATCAATAAACTAAAATCAGGCAATTCAACTAAGATCTTTCAAACATGCGCCAATTGATTTTTATTTAAATATTCTAGTTTATATGCGAGTCCGTGCAGGCTTAGGGCACAGATATCATAATACTAGCATACAGATACCTCATCTCATACAAAGAAACCGTGCCAACGTAAGTAGCGTTTTTCGACTGCTTATTCTGGCAATTTTTTGTACATCGAACGCATTCGGTTCTGTTTCACGGTGATAGATAGATGGTGTTAGCAGCGACTTGCAAGTAAAAGGGTTTACTAGGTTCGTGATTTTTTTTTTCTTTAAATACAGTGAAGGTTTGTTTTCTAGTATTTATTTGCACGTTTTTACAGTTTTTATTGCACCAAAATGTGTTAATATGCAAACATTAACAATCGAGTGGAATGCCTCAGAAATTTAAAAATGCGCCATCTATTGGCATCAATTTTAAATGATCCGTCTAATAATCTTTGAAATGTGAATTAAGAGCCCAATATTCCATAATTTTGTACTTAGGAGAGTTGATTAAACAAGAACATACAATTTTTGTGTTCAATTCCAGAAAATGTTAATTTTACACGCATGCAATAACAGATGGAGGTGCATATCGCGCCATCTAGTGAGATTTATTTGAACCAAATTTTCTTTCTTAGCAATAAGACCCCGTGCTTAGGGTATCCATGTGGCAAAGACAATGACTGTTTAGAGCAAATCATAGCATAATCATTAATCAGCCTAATAATTGTCTGTCAACTGGATCTTGCACGCAAGGCGTCAGGTGTTACGCATTGTATCTATACTGAAGTGACTACCTTAACAGCCTGAGGGTATTTAAGTCAGCAGAATAGGTTACTTCTAGGCAAGCGTGCTTCACCGCCGACCACGTCATCGCTTACCATCAGTAATGCTAATCTGTAGGAAATCTCACCGTGATGACTCACTTTATCTTGAGCTCGAAGTGGGCTCTCAATCCCTGGGTTAGAATGACAGCTCAATTCACTTAACATTATGGTGAAATGTCTACAGAGTAGCCAACCTGAGATAGTGGTCAAAATGCGATCTTTCAAGCTATATAATCAGCAAGAAAAAATCTATGGCTGTGTGACGAATCGACCTCGCTGGCGAGCCATCATTTTTCCTATTAAGCTATTGTTTTCTGATAGCCTCCTTGGCCTCGCGACTGCTAAGCGTGGGGTCCTGGGTTTCGTTCACTTCAAGCAAAGTGTCTATGGGTTCTTCCATTAGGAATTTCTCAGAAACAGCCCGGAATCTCAATTCGTGCCCGGTTGATTAAAACTTTGACCGACCCAGGAATCGAACCCAGGACAGAACCTAACGCGCAGCAGTAGCGATTGCGACCCGTAGACGTAGGTCTGCAGTCAAAAATATAGAAAAGATTAATTTCTCTAATCATTCTACTACCCTCCGTCCGACGTATTTTAAATTCAATTTTAAATCTTATTGGGTCTTAGCTTATCGAATAAGCTTTATGCTTTTAAGGAGGATGCGCCAGTAGCCCGTCTAAATCAACATTTCTTACTTTTGATGCGATTTACGGGCCAGTATTCTTAACAGTATTGGGAACAAAGAATGAAAAAATTAATGTTCTTTCGTTTTTGACGTTAACGAATTTGTATTTTATTTTAAATTTATTTATTGTCGAAAAACTAGGTCCTCCTTGCGTCGTATTCCTCAGTATTGAGGGTCGTGACCACCCTTCTGCATCACCTTCTCTCGAACGATCTTTCTCCATCTGTTTCTGTCTCTGGCGGTCGAAAAACTGGGTAGTATATTATAAAAATAATTGGTCTCCGTAACAAATTAAAAGTATTATTTACTGAAATAAAAGCTTTAAAATCACCAATATGACTCGTAAGTTTAATTTACCTGATTGAATGGCTATTTCTTGAAATCATAACTTGAGGGTAGTTCTAACTTAGAAAATGTGTTGATAATGGTTGGCTACCTGGCGCTTTGTCCTAATTTGCGCGTCTAAATTATTAGGAAAAAAGAGTTAAAAGCGTTAAAGTATAGACTTTAAATAAAATTAATAGTTTTTCTTATTAACTGTTTCTTTTTTGGTAGATTTATATTGGGTATGGCAACACTGAGGTTTTGGTAGAAAAGACTGATGGTGACTGGTTTTAGTGACGCGGTACCGTCTTAGACTGGCAGCTAATTAGAGTTTATTCTTGCTGTGTGATCTCGTTTTGCTTTTTACAAAATTAGGGGTAAAAACTAGCACTGGCTCACTACAGATGGCGATACTATCATTGGTCTTTGATTTTAACAGCTGTCACTATCCATACACTTTTTTTTAATTAAGTTCATTTACAAACTCTTTGAGCATTTGTTTATTGCATAAACAAGGAGATCTGTTAACAAATATGTTGCTGGAAGAAAACATTGGGACGTTATCCTATTGTTTTTTTTTTCAATTCGGCCGTACGAGTCGCGTTTCAGCGGCCGGTTACAAACATTTTAGAACGTTGGTTCTAATTCGCTACTCGCTAGGTAACTTGTTAAGCTTCTAAGCTCTAATAAAAGCGGGCTGCCAGTGCGTTTCCGGCCTTAGTAATCGTCGCAACTGGAACAGATCTTAGGGTCTAATTCGTTTATTTCAAATCTTCATACGTTTGTTGGCGTTACGGCTCAGTATTTTATTGGAAAAAATAAGATGTTGTTAAAAAAAGCAGTTAGTATTATTTACCGAAGAAAATGCTTACCTTAAGCAAAAAAACCAAAGTAACCATTTTTTTTATTAATGATTAGCACTTAAAATTTAGAGAATTTTTAAGCTTTTTATTTATTTATATTTTATAACAAATTTTGAATATTATATTTTATAATGTTCGCCAACCGAGAATAAGTACGGCCAAGACAGTCACCAATAAAAGAGATATAAAATTGTAAGAGTGAGACTTGACAAAGAGAATCCAGTGTTGCCATATAATTGTTATCTATTTGGGGTCAGTAATTCTAATGTTAAGTATAACTTTTAAAATTATGAGGATGTAATATATTCTTATCTGTCACACATCGAATATAACTAGTTTTATTCGAAAGACGTCTACTGCTCGACATAGGCTGGCGTCTCGCGTCCAGCGGACTCCGGCTGTCCTCTCAACTAGATATACATATTTAAAAATGAAACGAGGTTAGTAAATTATATCAAGTGCAATATTTTTAACTTCGTAGAATATTAAGTTAATTAATTATTAATTATTTTTCTTTTTAAGTTTTTTTTTTTCAATCAGTCTGAAGTGTTGTTACTGCTGGGACACTGGCATCCTCTATGTGAGAGGGAGTGGGCTGTAATCCACCACGCGGGCACAGTAAGGGCTGGTAGATTTCACATTTCTTCTATTCTTTGTTCTAAGTAAGCTGGTTTCCTCAAGTTTTCTTTTCACCATTTTGAGAGCAGTAGTGATGGGTTAAATTTCGCTGTATTGTAGATTTCGGCCCACTGCCTGAGCCCCAACAGTGGGATCATTATAGGTTGATTATGTTGCACACTCCCCAGCGCTTCGGAGCTCAATATTCTTTTGCCAAGAGTAAATGTTTAGTTTATTGTTTAAATACTTTTCCATATTTTCATTTAAATATCCTCATGATTTTGAAAGATTTAAAGTGCTGGACTAGTAGACAATGATATAATTGAAATGTGGTCATGAAATTCAAATTAAATTGACTTCAGGCTTCATTCAGATTACTATACTATTACCACTATATTCAATGTCGTTTCCTCCACATAACACCATAACATTTTCATACTTGACAAAAAAAAAGAGAGGGTAGTTTACATTTTTAAATTTATTAAAATTTCTCAACTACCCTCTAACAAATTTTCAAATCTTATTGTCTCCTAAGTCCATAGCTAACAAAGTACATACTATAAATGTTATAAATATGTATATAAAGTTATTATTTAATTATTTAGTCTGTAATTGAGGGTAGCAGATCAGTTTTTGAGTTATATGAAACACTACTTTTTGCCGCGGTTTCGCTCCTGTGGGCTCTGTGGCTTATCCAAATAGGAACCGTGCATTTTTCTGGGATAAAAAGTACCCTGTGGCACTTGAAGATAGTTAAAGAGAAATGGCTAGTCTTGCCAAGAGGTGTCGTGTTACCTAGTAAGTAATGGAGGTCAGATGAGCTGTCGCTCCATGTACAATACTGGTAGCTGCATCCGCTTAGGCAAGCAAGCTTATCCGGAGTCCGGCGAAGGATAGGTAGAAAATAAATCGTGGTAAGTAAGCGAATACTGCGAATACACAAACACATTAAGCTTTGTCTTTTATTTTCTCCTTCATGTCGCGGGCACGACAGTATATCCTTGGTAGAAGTAAGCTGTACAATTGGGACACTAACTGGCAATGAATTGTCAAACAAAAATGAACTCAATTCAAAAAGCCGTAAGTGAAGGTGCACTTACGGCTTTTTGAATTGAGTTAAAAGAAAAACCGTGCCGACAAAGACTCAGTGGATCTCCGTGTGTCATACAATTGAAATATGATTTGGTTTTGGTTGGTTTAGTTAGGCTGACTGTCACTTGAAAAGTTATTCAACCAATCTACTATTATTAGAAAGGGAGGAAACAGTTTCAGAGCCGATCTGTAATGTGGCAATAGAACGGGCTATGCCATTTCCTTGTGTGATCGTATCAGAAATGAGGACATCCGCAAAAGGACAAAAGTTACCGAAATAGGCCGAAGAATTGCCAAACTTAAGTGGCAGTGGGCAGGGCACTTTGCTCGCAGAACGCATGGTCGATGGGGCCGAAATGTTCTGGAGTTACTACCGCGTGTTGGAAGGCCTCCCACTAGGTGAACCGATAATCGTGTTAAGGTTGCGGGAATCCGTTGGAAGCGAGACGCACGGCACCGGTCAATATGGCGAAGCTATGTTCAGCAGTAGACGTCTTTCGGTTGCAATGATGAACCGTATGAGTCATAGGTTATATTTATAGGACAGTCAAAATAGGAATGTTGGATGAAATTGAAAAATAAACGTTATCATCAGCGTCTTTAGTTCCAAAGTTGTACAAACATCGACTCCACACGTACGTTCTTATTCGATATCTTAAGCACTTTGCAATAAGGTTTAATATACAATGTATTGCCTCAAGCTTGAGCCATGTAACTGAAAAATTGGTCTGCATAAGCGGGGATACTTTTAAAATTGTATTTAATTTTTATTTCGATTGAATACTTATTTATTGTAAATATACTATTTTGATGTGAAGCTAAATTATGTGTTTGTATTATATTCCTATACTGTAGTTTCTGCCTACCCCCATGGGAAAAAGGCGTGAGTTTATGTATGTATGTTTTTATACCTTTAACTAGCTCGTGGCTAAATAATAACAGCCGCACGGGTCGATCTTCAAGGTTAAGCGAAGCTTGATGGGGACGGTCTGTGGATGGGTGACCATAATATTAACAGAGCGAGACTCCTCCGTGGTTCGAAAAGCACGTCAAGCTGTTGAAGTGCCATTGACCACCGGGGTGGCAAACGCATCTACCAGCCCGGTGGCAGATGGGAATAAACCTCATTTGTAGACCTTTGACAGTCGTACGACTTTACGGTAGTCAGAAGCCAGGAGATCTGACACCAGTCCACCAGTCTTGCCAAAGGGGTGTCGTATTACCCAGTTACTGGGTTGTGGAGGTCAGATAGGCGCCCCAAGTAGGTACAATACTGTTACTCAGCTGCATTCGGGTAGACTGGAAGCTGCAGCCATATTGCGTAAGTGAACTCGGCAAGGCAAAGAGTATGAAAAATCGACCAATCTTAAAGATGGAAAACGGGTCCCAGACTCCTGTCGATACCCAACTCGGACAAAGTATATATATATATTTTTTTTTTTTGTCTATAGGCTTGCGCTTGACCACTATCTCACCTGATGGTAAGCGATGATGAGGTCGACGGTAAAGCCCAAAGTCTAGATTAATGCCCAGTTGACGGCAATAGGCTCGTGCCTCGTTACATGGGAGTGCGTTTAACTGGCGATACGTGGGTGTAGGTACATCTGGGAGCACGGCAGTGCCCCCAACAAGTCGAGCAAACAAAGCCACAGCCGTACCATCCTTTTCTCGAAGCCATTCAGGACAATTTCTACCCCCCTGTAACTTCGTTGTGGATAAAGCTAGAAGCCTGAATTTTCAGTGACTAAGAGAACTTAATATAACTAGGCATAAACCCGAATTAGGTACATTCAATTTGAACTTGTCCTTTAGGCATTGCAAGATAACATGCCTAAATTTAGCGTCGAAAAACTAAAACTGCCCGCAATTTCCGCCCCATTTCCTAGATATACAAACTGCATAAATAACTTTGTAATTCAATATAAATAGTCACCCATTATATGGTTACTTTTACAGTTCATACAATTTTTCGCCACCCACACTGCTTATCTAGGTAATTAGTGAATGTATCAGGTACTGTTTGTTTATTATCTTAATATTCAGAAATAATCGAGAGACCCGAAACTTGAATTAATAGAACCTATACCGATTCTGTGTGAAAACAAAACGCATTGAATAGTGATGTCAGAAGTGTCAAAAAGTATCGATTTGTATTTTATCGATGTTTAAAAAAGAGTAAAATTAAATAAAGAAAAAAATTATTTATCGATGTTTTGTGGATAAGCCCAATGGAGTTGCACTACAAGTTGCACTGATTTTTTTTATATAAGAATGTGACCTCTCTTCTGTCTGTTTAAGAGTGTTTCTTTTTCGATAGGTGTATCCATATTTCTGTAGAGACGTTTTCGGTACTCATTATTTTTTATTTATTAAAACTGCCTGCAATGCCTACTCCATATATTGAAATACTAAATATCGCCAAAAAATATCGATATGTTAAACGAAAAACATCGATAGAAGTTTTTTCTAGCAAGTAGCCTACTGACAAGCACTAAAAGCTGCCAAAGTCAGCGTTGCCAGAAGGTTACATTTCTTATATTTTTCGTAACTTTTGACCCCCTCGCGTAACATGTAAGTATTTTTTATATTTAAGGCAATTTTCGTAACTTTTGAGAACAACGAGATTTGTAATACTTACTAGATTTTTATTGCAAACAGTTTAAGAACGCATCCAAATTGAACGACATATTCAGAGATGGCTCTGAATGAAACGCGCCATGACAAAATGAAACATATTCTGCATTAATTAAAGGTTGATTTTGCTTGAGCGCGTGCGCGTACTTTTCCTACTTCGCGAGTTCGCGTGGTTTTGTAGGATATTTATCAGAAACCAAAGTCGTTGCAAAATTTGACATTTTGAGAATTGGACATTTTACGCATTAGATGTTTTGGGAATTAGACATTTTGTAAGTTGGACATTTCGGGAATTTGACATTTTGAAACCGCTGGACATTTTGGGAATTGAACACCACATCATAGATTCCTTTATATTCCGGCAATTTGCTGACATCAATTTGGCTCCGATCTCAAAAACAAGAAAAAAAAATGTAACTTTTGCAGCAAAAATGTAACATTTCAGGAAATGAAACGTAACTTTTGACTTAAGGGCCCTGGCAACACTGGCCAAAGTGCCAAACCCGCCATATTGTTTACATTTTTCAGATTAGTGTCGCTGTCGGGCAGTTTTGCATGTTATTAATTAAATATCTCTCCATTTGTGTCTGATAAACAATGGAAACGATGAGTTTAGGCATTGATGAGGATATTAAACTAGATTTTGAGCCGACGAAAGCTATTTGTAGGTGCTGTTTGACGACGGATAGACGAATGTTCAACGCTGTTATGTTCGAAGAGCTTTTTAAGGATCTTGCCGGTATTAATGTGAGTATTCAACTATTTTATACATAAAATACAGTCCGTTACCAGATAAAGTGCCCTCACCTATGAGTAGGTAGCTCTGAGCTTGATTTTCTCATGCGCTAAAGTACATTATCTTCACCAGAATTTTCTTTTCACTACTTTTCAACGTTTTTCCACGATTAAACAATTACAATTATCTGAATACCGTGACATAACTTGTAAAAGGAACTTTGTAAATATGTAGAAATAAAAAAAGTGGCAACATACATCTCATCATCAACAGACTATCTTTTTCCCGTGGCTTCTCCTACAGTATAAAAAGTAACCTATGACACTCAGGAATACGCATAATATATATAATGTAGCTTTTAATCAGTGAGAGAATTATCATAAACTTCTTCCAGAGGATACCATTTATAAAGTACATCCTATAGCTATATATGATGTGGTTGGTGGAGGAGTTCCACCAACCACATCATATATAGCTTTTTCACCACTAACTAGAAAAGTACAGAGCCGCTCCGTGTTAAAGGAAATGGGGAACCCACATCCACAGTCAAAGGTTGGTCTACAATTATCATTAGACTGGAAAAAGTGGTAAGAGGACAAGCGCACTGCAGGACACTGCAACGTAGAAATATTAAATAGGCAGAGCATATTTCTCACAGAACACATGGTTGATGTGGTCGAAAAGTTCTCGAGTGGCAACTGCATGGAAGATGCAGCATGGCAGCATTGAAAGGCCCTCCAAAATGTGAACTGATTACCAAGGATTTAGTCTGTGGGATCCCGCTGGTAGTAAGACACACAGGACCGATTGATGTGGTGACGTTAGGGGAGGCCTATGTTCAGCATTGGATGGCTGAAATGATGATATTGATAATAATATCAGCCTCTGCACCTCATCGTGCGAGAGAAGGCAACCCTGGCCGTTTTTAGGCTCTACCTATCAGGAACCCTGAATAAAGACTCCAGAGTCAAGCATACACGCATAAAGGAAGATGCTATCAAACAAAGACCGATGATGGCATCACCCTGCGACAAAGCCCCAAAAACGAACCACTACAATATAATACTAACAGAAGAACAGTGTGACTACTCAGGCCCGAAAGAGATGAGAGTATACACCAACGGATCGAAAGACCAACTCCAGTACAGGAGTTGGAGTCTTCTCACACAACTTCAATATAAATTTAGCCAGCCCGTTAGGACACACCATCTATTAGGCGGAGTGTGTGGGCATCATACAAGCTGGCCACGCCCTAGAAGCCAGGAGGGTTACGGACACCCACATACGTATACTCTCCGACAGCGCCTCAGTCCTGCAATCCTCACGGAAAAAATATATTACATCGAAACTAATACTAGAATGTCATACCGCTTTGGAATAAACAACTCTATCCAGTCGTAACAAGGTGACACTGCAATGGATAAAGGGACACAGCAGATCACTGGGCAACGACGCAGCTGATGGGCTTGCGAGACGCGGATCCAGTACAGCGGTCTATGGACCTGAACCGATTGTACCCATCCCTTTCAACCAATTATGCAGGTGGCTACAGGAATTCACCCAGACACAGGCAGAGAACTGGTGGACCTCGACACCCGGCTGCAGGCAGTCCAAAGAGGCTTTGCCATCCTCGGGGATAGTAGGCTCACCAGGCGTCTTCTACGCCTGTACAGGAATGGCCTGCGCCTGGTGACCGGGACCGGGATGACCGGGACACTGCTCACTTAATAAACACTTCCACACTATAGGCATAACAAACAGTCCTTTGTGCAGGACATGCATGCATGGAGGCTGAGGAAACTGTTGTGCACGTTCTCTTTGAATGCACAGGTGTAACCCAGATAAGAACACAAACCCTCTGATTTTACACAGTAGTTCTGAGAAAACCAGAATCTCTAATCAACTTCTGGAGGGAGGTGGGCTGGTTGGAATAACCACCAAACGGCCACCATGGCCCACGCACAATGGTCCACCCGAAGGACTAAGTGCGGAAACCAAACCCCCTAACATAGATACCAGCCTGTAACTGGCCCCACTGCTCTCAAATACTATAATAGTTTATTGTAAGTTTGTGTTCCATCGGTATAATTGCTGCAATGTTTTCCAGTGTGAGGATAAACAGGTAAATAAATCTTTCCTTGTTTTCAGGTATCAGAATGTGATGGTCTACCGCAATGGTTGTGCTATGAGTGCAGCACTCTCCTGCAGAAATCGGTCAGATTCAAACATAAGGTGCTCCGCGCCCACACAATGTTGTACGAGTACCTCACACGTTGCGCTCCTGTGAGTAATAATCATATTGTATACAGAAAGAACGACAAGTAAATAAATATAGAAAATACTAAAATGCGCATAACTTTTACTTGCTGAAACAATCAAAATAAAAAATAGAATAAAGATTTTTATAATAAGCATGGGTTAATATAATAAACCTCGGGCACAGATAATATAATACTAGCATACAGATACCTCATCCCATACAAAGAAACAGTGCCGACGTAACTAGCGTTTTTCGTCTGCTTAATCTGGCAATTTTTTGTACATCGAACGCATTCGGTTCTGTTTCACGGTGATAGATAGATGGTGTTAGCAACGACTTGCAAATAAAAGGGTTTACTAGGGTCGTGAATATTGTTTTCTTTAAATACAGTGAAGGTTTGTTTTCTAGTATTTATTTGCACATTTAACAAAAAAAAATAAATGCAAACTTTAACAATCGAGTGGAATGCCTCAGAAATAAAAAAATGCGCCACCTATTGGCATCAATTTTAAATGATCCGTCTAATAATCTTTGAAATGTGAATTAAGAGCCCAATATTCCATAATTTTGTACTTAGGAGAGTTGATTAAACAAGAACATACAATTTTTGTGTTCAATTACAGAAAATGTTAATTTTACACACATTCAATAACAGATGGAGGTGCATATCGCGCCATCTAGTGAGATTTATTTGAACCAAATTTTCTTTCTTAGCAATGAGACCCCGTGCCTCGGGGTTTTTTTTTAATATTTTTTAAATTAATGTTACTATTAAAACAAAATGGATATTTGAGCGCCGACTACTCAGCTTATCTCTACTAAATGATATTTATGGGTGTCATATTTGTTGCAGTTTCCCATCGAGGCCCAAGATGAGGAGTTGTCGAAGTATGCTAGCCCCCACCTCAGCACTACCAGTGTACTGACCATAGACATCGTGGGCAAAGGGAAGGCAGGCTACCATCAGGTCTTAGAGGTAAGTGTAAATCCATACTCTAGAGAGACCAGAGAGTTTGTATAGTAACTAGAGATAACGTATTTACGACGAAAAAGAAACTGTCAATTCTCTCGTTCTTGTTTATAGAAAAACTTTATGAGAAAAAAAGAGACAAACATAGACAAACGCAACCATCCTGAACGTCAAAGAGATAACTTTTTAGTTACTGTTGTAACCCATCGGTTAGCAGCTCTAATTAAAGTGTTTCGCTGTTTTCACACCTTTGTTTCGTTTATATCAGGAAGAATTTTGTTGTTTAATTATCTGCATGAACCATGTCGTGTGTGGCTATCAGTTGCAAGAGTAAAATGAGTGTATTAACAGAAAATAATCAAAGGATATCTTTCCACAGGTGAGTTATCGACTAGCATACTGAAATTATTGTGCAGGGAATACATTTCAAAGGCTGTCCGGAATAAAGGAATCTTAGTTCTAAATACGTCGAGGATGCATAGTATCATTTAAACCATTCTATGTAGTGAAATAATTAACTTTTATGCGTTCGCTAATAGAGCTATGACAGTTTTCGTACTTACGTTCTGATGTTAGAGATGTGACAAAAGTCACAAGAAATATTTATCGATACTGTATTTTTATTTTACTTATTTTCATTTATTTCTTAAAGTTTATTTGCTATTTGTTATTATTAATCTAATATTGATTGTACACAGGTTTCCTAAGAGTACTTATTTAAGAAATAAGTAGATCAAGAATAAAAAAAAGTTAATTCAAAAATTCAAAAAACCCGACTGCTTAAAAAGTGAACTAAAAAGATGTAAACAAGAAGAAAATCATGCTGTGCAGTCGGAGGATACATGTTCGCGAGCTGGCTGACCAAAACCAGATGTATCCTCCGACTGCACAGCATGATTTTCTTCTTGTTTACATCTTTTTAGTTCACTTTTTAAGCAGTCGGGTTTTTTGAATTTTTGAATTAACTTTTTTATTTATGTCTTTTTAGTTATCTTTTTAGAATTAGGTACATTTTAACATATAAGTGTTATATATTTTTGAAATTACCTCTTCAAACCCTTTATTTTGATACCCCACACGATGGGTTTGGAAGTAAAAAAAATTTTTGTCCCCCACAATATGGCGCCCAAAATCCGCCATTTTTCTATTTTCCAATTTGAATGTAGCCAGTGACACTCGCAGGGTTAAGACGAATCGATTGACGTATGAATCATCAAAATCGGCCAACGCGTTTGGTCTCTGGAACGCCACATAGGAACAAACATACATACATACATACATACATACATATATACATACATACATACTTACATACATACATACATACATACATAGACTGATAAACACATTACCCTCCTTCGGCAGTCGGGTAAAAACATGCTAACTGGATACCTTCACCATATTCTCGCTTGTGTTCACTGCATTTTATTGAATCGCTATCGCTATCCCTCGACCCATCTCAGGTTGATGAATCATGTTTATTTTCGCATTTTAATTTTTCAAATTAAATAATTATATTTGAACCATTTTATTATTATTTATTTTGTTACTTTTATACTTATACATACTCGTCTGTAAACTTTATTTTCAGTCTTGCACAAGAATTAGCTTATTATATATCAGTATATTGATCAGTACCTGTTTGTACATATAGTCATACGAGTGTACCAAAAACCGTCACTTTGATGTCATGATCTACCTCGTTTTTGCACAAGATATGAATAAACATTATTATATAAAAGTGAATGTGTACTCGAACAAAAAGTGAAGTTCACTCTTTGTACGAGTACACATTCACTTTTTAAATAATTATAAAGATTCCCTAAAAAAACGTAGAAAATATTAGCCGCAGTCAGGGACGATTCTTACAGATATTTGACCAAATTTGTAGAAAATCCTCCTAAACAAAACTCGATAATATCGATATGACAGTGGCACAGATCTAGTTCTGATATATGTCTATAGATAAGTATCTATAGCATCCTCGGTCACACTGGCAGAAAAGATGGCATAGACAAAAGTATATCCATCTCTTTTTGCTTATGACGTTATCTGTTAGTGCGAAAGTGAATACCGATGTTGAAAATGCGTCTTAAATATGTTACCTCTAGGTTACTATACAAACTCTCTGCTCTAAACGCTGTGGAAATACTTTCATTGTGCTAAGGATTTGAATTCCCTGCGGAGTCTGTGTTTGTTGATAGCTACAACCTGAGGTTCTTTAGGTCAAGAGTGAATAGGTTGCTTCTAGACAAGCGTGCTTCACTGTCGACCACATCATCGCTTACGATCAGTTGACATAGTGGCCAAGTGCAAGCCAATCAAAACGAAATAAAATAAAAAATGCCTTCTCTCAAGTATATCAGAATCGGCTTCCAGACTAACAAGATGCAGTACCAGTACTGTACATGGAGCGACCGCTTATCTGACCTCCACAATCCAGTAACTGGGTAACACGATATCCCTTCTTATCTCATCATTTTAGCCGAAAGACGTCCACTGCTGGACATAGCTCTCCCCCAGGCGTCGCCACATTGACCGATCTCGTGTTTCTCGCATCCAGCGCCTTCCCGCAACCTTAACCAGGTCATCGGTCCACCTAGTGGGAGGCCTTCCAACATATCGTCTTCCGGTTCGCGGTCGCCATTCCAGAACTTTTCGGCCCCACCGGCCATCCGTTCTGCGAGCAATATGCCCAGCCCACTGCCACGTAAGTTTGGCAATTCTTCGGGCTATGTCGGTAACTTTGGTTCTCCTGCGGATATCATCATTTCTGACGTGAAAAAAAAAAATTCCGAACATGCCCTTTGGGTGACTTTAAGCTTTCTGATAAGGCCCATTGTGAGCGACCACGTCTCGGTCCCATAGGTGATCACTGGCAACACACACTGGTCATAGACTTTTGTCTTGAGACATTGCGGTAAATTGCTTCTTATCTCAGTGAGAGGGAATATGCCGTAATCCACCACGCGGACCCAGTGCGGGTCGGTGTATGTCACATGTCTTAAATTTTTTGGATCTAAGACATCATCACACGTATCCTCACGATGTTTTTTTTCACCGTTTTAAGAGCAGTGGTGATGAAATAATTTATACAAAGTAAAGTGCCTGCCTGGGTTCGAAGCCAAGACTTACGGCACGTTACCACTGGGCCTCAACTGCTGCCACTAGTCTGGTATACATTACTTCATTGATTATTTCAGCACGAGAAACAAGTGCAGCCCTCAGGATTGGATGAGATAGACGTACAGTTTATCAATAAAATAGAAGATGACATGGTGAAGGAAGAGAACGGATTCTCCGATTATGAAGACAATATTACTTTGGAGGAGTTCAGGTGAGTCTAGCCCGTTCCATCACTGGCCTGCAAGACGTACGGTTCCGCGCCATCGGTACATGGTGGGCATCCCACCCAAATGCATTAAACGTTCGGAATACTTTCATTGGGCGTACAGCTAATGAGTGGAAATCCCTTCCGGAGTATGTGTTGCCTGATTGCTACAACCTGGGGGTCTAAGAGTGAATAGTACTTCTAGACAAGCGTGCTTCATCATGGAGCACATCATCGCTTACCATGAGATACATAGAGAACAAAATATTGAATACATTCGTATTGTTACGCTGGTTAGCTGAGTTTCAGAGATAATGTATTCAAACAACCATTGAGCTAGGAAAAACATGGAGGCGCCGCGATATTCTATACATACATTAGCTTATACAAATATGAGTGAAATACGATACAGAATGTGAAACATCGTTTTGTTTCATTCTTCCTAATGTAGTAATCGTATTTGACAAAAGAGACAACAATATTTCAGTTGTTGCTCATTATGGCAACATTTTGTTATGACGTAGAGACAGTTGTAGGTACGTGCCATATTCACCATATTAGGTGCCGAATTTTGTGGTTGTGTTCTTGGTAGTCCTGCTGTCAAATGGTTGTTTACTTTTTGTATTATTAATGTGTGTGTGTTGCGTGATTCCCTCTCACAGAGAGGAGGCCTGTGTCCCAGCAGTGGGAACATTAATAGGCTGATGATGTGATGTGTGTGTTGCGTGATTGACATATCTATAGCATCGGCAGCCATTTTATGTGCCATTTTAAGGCTTAAGTAGGCAGGTTTTTTTTGTAGGTATTTCCAGTCCATATTATTTAATATGTCTATGATTCAAACAGAATACTTTAATTGATCAGACTAACTTCAAATCGAAACTATCTTACGACGAAACCGTTCGCCCTTTATATAGCACGGGAAAAGTTTCTGGAACAATCCAGACTGTTCTAGACACGACTAGAACTGCCTAGAATGTTCGGCTGATAAAACATTCAAGCAGAACTTTCGAGACCCTTCTCGACGGAACGAGAACATGCCAGAATGTTTGGCTGAGAAAGACACGAACTTTCGAGAAGATAACTGCCGCTATTCAATACGAGATGGCGCAACTAGCTACTACTAGTTTCCATCCTCTCGTCAATAGATGGCGCTACCTTGTCTTGTAACATTATATTTTGTCGTTTTCAGATCCGTAGCAACGAAAATAACAGAGGATGACATTGCGTCCTTACTGCAAGAGACTGAACAAGTAGGAGTGAAAGAAGAACTCGCCCCAAGAGAAGAAGAGAAGAGTAAGAAGAGGAAAGCAAAGACTAAAGAAGTTAAAACCAAAAAGAAGAAGAAAGATCTTATGTAAGTTTCATGGCCATTTGTTTTATGCCAAATAAAATTTATATTATTTATTATATATATATAATTATATTATATATAATTATATTATTATAAATAATATAATTATAAAATAAGTTTTGTTTTTCTACTGAGTATACAATACAAATACAAATTCTTTATTTCTGAACCAAAAGGTTTTACATTCTTTGGTGATTGGATCCTCCTTTTAAGCGAGACTCCGCTCTTCCACAGCAGTATACATTTCATTCAGTACCTTCGATATAACCAGTATGTTTGCGTGTGTGGGTGGGTGTTTTAAAACGGCACAGGAGAACACCGTGGAGCTTTAATGGGTTGGAGTCCCACATAACTATTTCCCCGTGGTAGCGCAATATGCATGAGCATTTATCCACGTTAAAAAAATGTGACGCAAGCAGGCGTTAGAATATAGTGGTCTAATCTAATCTTGATCGTTGGTTTAACAAGAATATTATTTATATTCAGTGAAACAGCTCCAGAAAATGACAGCCAAGCTGAAACAAAGTCCTCGATAAGAAAACCTGTAGAACTGGATCCAATGAAGATCAGAATAGTTATCCTTAACCCTGAAGAACAAATTAAACAGAGAGAGGTAAGTTATACATACATAAATTCACGCCTTTTATCCATGGGGGTAGGCATAAACTACAGAACGCCACCTGCTTTGATCCTTATAAAGGGTCTTTCAACAAGGACGGGTCGATGTTAAAATTGAATAAAACAAGATGTGTGTAAGATATTAACGAAATTTATTATTTATTTAAAAGGCCCATTTATGCCAATTATGGATGGAATATGACATCGTTCAAATGTCCGCCGCGGCTTCGTATGGTGGCACGATTCCAAGAGGTCCAATTTTTAATGACTCTGCTGCATAGATCCGGCTGAATCCGAGCGATGGCATGGAATGTGTTTGATTACTAATACTGAATCACCAAAATATCGATAACGGCAATCTCTAATTGAGTAGCTGACTGTGACATGTGCATAGTTGGAAATTTCTAGAACAATATGTTTGAGTTTGAAAATAGTAGACCTTAATTTAACAACATAAAATCAACTTTTACTTGTCTTGTTTAATAAAATATAGTTTTGCAAATTTGAATCGAAATAAAATCAATTAAGACTGCCCCATGGTATGATATACCTCCATTTGATAAATTTTGTTTACATTCTAAAACAGCACAATAGGGCAATTTTGTATTTTTTTTTCGAGTTCTTTTCACCGTGACGGTTGTAACAAGACTGATGTGCGTAGTGTATGCGCGGAGGCAGACATATGCGTAACTGCGCAAAACTCAGGGTACGCGGCCCCGTCTACTTGCGACTTCTTCTGTAGATGGTGCTCAGCCTGTATAAGCTAAAGTAAGCCGACAATCATTTCAGTGTGACCAATTTACTCTTTGTTGCAGGAGGACAGTAAAGCAGGCTTAAAATTCCCATTCCAATGTAACTTGTGCCATAAGGGTTTTAACTTTGAGTCTAAATTACAGAATCATATGAGCAAGCACAGTCCGGTAAGTCTGAAATACCTATTACAGTACCCTATGAATAATAATAATACCAGCTTGTAACTGTCCCACTGAAGGACAAAGGCCTCTTCTCATACAGAGAAGGCACGAGCATTCATCGCTTGCTCGCAACATTGAAATCGCCAATCCATCTTGGATTGGCGATTTCAATCTTACTAGTCCAGGTTTCCTCACCATGATTTGATTTCTTTCACCGTTGTCAGCTATGTCCAAGATAAACTAAGAAAAAAAACAATTAAGTAAAAAATTGCGGAAGTCATTCTAAATCCAATATGGCGGACCAATTATTTTTATGAACATTAAAATATATATGGTATGAATTATTGTATGATTATTGTTTTCCCCCCAGTCCCGCGGGCCGTACGAGTGCAAGCTGTGCCGCATGCACCTGCCTACCTCGTACAGCTACAACGTGCACTCTCTGATACACAACAGACGCTACGAGTGCGTCGCGTGCGGCCGACGTATGATAGACCGCGCGTCCATCATCGACCACTACCGGTGAGCGAACATTGAGGAGGGAGGATCCTCCGACCAGACGGGTGGTGTGCACTAAGACTCCCATTTGTCCGTTGTGCTTGTAGTCACTGGCTAACATAGCCAGCCTAGCTCAGTCCAAAAGCACAGAAGTTTCCTTCACGGAGTGACCTCACTGTGCCGAGGCTTTCTTCGCGCCTCGCATTCCAGGATTACGTGAGCGGCTGATTCTTCGGCGTTAAAACTGCCCCTACAAACTGGTCTGTCTACTGACCAGACAGGTGTTGTGTCTGGTGGACAACTGCCCGACGGTTGTTGTCAGACTGTTGTATGTGTTCACATCGCACCGAAAACTGCTTGCGCGATGCAGGATAGTTCGTATGAGGCGCCATAGATGTCGCTACATGACGTCAGGTCATTAGTTCGTGTGAGGTGCCATAGATGTCGCTACATGACGTCAGGTCATTAGTTCGTATGAGGCGCCATAGATGTCGCTACATGACGTCAGGTCATTAGTTCGTGTGAGGTGCCATAGATGTCGCTACATGACGTCAGGTCATTAGTTCGTATGAGGCGCCATAGATGTCGCTACATGACGTCAGGTCATTAGTTCGTGTGAGGTGCCATAGATGTCGCTACATGACGTCAGGTCATTAGTTCGTATGAGGCGCCATAGATGTCGCTACATGACGTCAGGTCATTAGTTCGTATGAGACGCCAAAGATGTCGCTACATGACGTCAGGTCATTAGTTCGTGTGAGGTGCCAAAGATGTCGCTACATGACGTCAGGTCATTAGTTCGTATGAGGTGCCATAGATGTCGCTACATGACGTCAGGTCATTAGTTCGTATGAGGCGCCATAGATGTCGCTACATGACGTCAGGTCATTAATTCGTATGAGGTGCCATAGATGTCGCTACGTGACGACAGGTCTTTAGTTGGTATGAGGCGCGATAGACGTCGGGGGCTTATCTTACATCGTGACGATTGACGAAGTGCCTTATAATTATATGCATGTGTTTTAAAGTTCAAATTCCATTGCAGTCGAAGACTGCACAACCTTCTTATTGCAAGTGTTTCATTCAAATATACACCTAAATGTACTCAGTTCTTACTTTTTGAGTTTCCCTTAGGCTCAGTATACTTGTTTCCATTACTGTCAGTGAATGTCTGTCTGACTGTTTGTTGCCTGTTCCGGCCAATCTCCGAAATGGCTGGACAGATTTTAACGAGACTTTCACTAGCAAATAGCTGATGTTATAAGGAGTAAGTTGGGGTACTAAGGGGTACCAATATTTTAGAAAAATCATTTGAATGCTGCATAAAGACTGACCGGAGTCTTTATGCGGTCAGTAAGACTTAAGCTTAAGATAAGAGTAAAAAACAGATTTAAGATTTCAGTCTCCCAGTCTTACCTTTCCGGTAAGACTGGAAGCCGACCCCAATAATAATTGGCAAAAAGGCTAGGCAGATGATGATCATTTGAATGCTTCATAAAAAGCCAATATTTTTTTTTTGTTTTACGAAATAGTTTACAGCTAGTATTAGAATAATGTTTTTTTTTGTTACAGAACACAGCACGAAGGCTTCCTAACGTTATTTACGTGTCATCTCTGTGGGAAAGTATCAAAGTAAGTACCGACCGTATCCTTGTACTAACACAGAATAAATAATAGTACAAGTACAGAAGACTCACTTCGTGCAACAATTCATTGAAATAGAGACTCCTGCTAGTTAACCACAAAGTGCAATTCAGCTCGCATAAGCGCTCAGTGCCTAACGTAATATTCACCTAAACGTTGCCGTTCTCTTCTAACGCGTATCTCCGTCGCTGTCTGGCGCGGTTTGACTCGGCTCGTAAGGGTTGTCGACTTGCCGCTTTCGCTTACATCCACTATCTACCTACTTGACCGCGTAATCTTTCTTATGTTTGATGCCTATGATTACACGGTCAAGTAGGTAGATAGACAATGAATATTATAGACCGTCATTTTGTTTGGTACTTAACAAATGAAAACTAGGTTACCCAAACTTCATTTACAGCCCGGTACATCGATTTTGACTTCTATTGCGTTGGTGATACGACAAATGGAAGCTGTAGTAAACAGTTGGTTTTGGTAACAGATTTGTGCTTTTTATATCATCCTTATATGTACGAGATAGAACACAAAATCGGTTGAACGGACTGTAAAACGAGTTGTAAAGACGTCTAATGTTATTTCAAATTGAGTATAGGTAGCTGTACCTCTTTGTTTACTCTTTAGTGATATTTTTTGTTAGTTTATTTAAAGTTGGCTTGAAGAACTCTTAGCAAATGTTTTTTGTTTGTTCGTTAGGTATAAGTAAGTACCTAGTTTTATATACAAACGTTAACTTTAACAAGAGCGTACACTTACTCAGGCTATGGGTAAATTCATAGGCTAAGTAGGTAACTACTTAGGCAATTATAATTTATTTTAAACTGGATCTAAAGCGTTTATTTTTATGTTAACAAAACGGTAACCATTCAATAAAAAAAGAAATCAAATTATATTTGTGAACAACACGAAAATCTAAAATATCTAAGTAGGTAGGTACCTAATTATTAGTATTTCACACACCTATTCATTCTTTTAGGAACACCAAAATGCTTAATTTTTTATACAAAACTCGTACTCATTATGCACCTACTACCGATAGTTACAGATTATTTATGTAATTATTTGTTGGCTTACCTTTCAAAATCTTTCGGTACTTTAAAAAAACTTAATATCGATTCATTGTTCTTTGCTTTATTTAAACACCCGTAAACACAACAATATCTTTTAAAGGCCTTAGAAGTACGTTTAGAAGTCATCGTTATTTGCTGCATAATATAAATAACGTGGCTAACGTGCGAGCCGAGCGCTAAGCGGCAACCTAATGCGTTATTCCCTCTGGCCGATCGTACCTAAACTGCGGAGTGACACCCCCCTGGTACTAATATCAATCTGCCTGCCTCTTCCAATTATAGTTACTTCTAGGCAAGCGTGCTTCACCGACGACCACATCATCGTTTACCATCAGGCGAGATAGTGTTAAATGCGAGCCGATCGTTCGTTATCGAGAGTAGATCGAAAAGCGGGCCAAAAAACTCATTGGCATGAGGCACTGGTCAAGTCAAAGCTCCAGAGCCTTGAACATCGTCGCCGAGTTACCAGCTTGTCGGTTTTTTATCGGTTACATTTCGGGGAGTGTGCGATGGAATTGCATGATTTAATTCTGCCCAGCCCGTTCCATCATCGGACTACCAGACGTACGGCGATGCGTCATCGGTACATGGTTGACATACCACCCATACGCACAAAACATTTTGAGAAAACTTTTATTATGCGTACAGCTAAGGAGTGGAATTCCCTGTCGGAGTCTGTGTTTTCAGATAGCTACAATCTAGGGGTCTTTAAGTCAAGAGTGAATAGGTTTTTTCTAGACAAGCGTGCTTCACCGTCGACCACATCATCGCTTACCATTGGGTGAGATAGTGGTCAAGTGCAAACCTATAGACAATTAAAAACCTTTTTACAAATAAATACAACCAACTACCAAATAAAACATGTGTTTCCGAACGCAAAAGAAAACGATTGTATCCGATCAAGATGGAACTTGGCGTACTTATGTAACTTTGAAAACATTGAAATAATATGGTCTTATGGAGCTGGTGTCATGATGGAGCCGGAAGGTGGTCATAGCAACTCCTCAACCACACAACATAGCACCATCGTGTTTGGGCTCATTGTGTGTGTATTGGCAAATGATTTTATATTTAGTGTCATTCGGTGCAAAAAGCATTTTTTATTATCAGTAGTCTCGCGTTTGACCACTTTCTTACCTGATGGTAAGCGATGATGTGGCCGACGATGAGGCACGCTTGCCTTAAAGTGATGTATTAATTCTTAACTTAAAGAACTTCTTTACCTAAGTTGTTTTAAAACAAATCTTTGATTATTTTACTGTTGCAGTAACAACAAAACGCACAGAGGTCACATGAGGAATCACCACAGCGGCGATAGACCGAAGTGCGACCAGTGTGGGAAGACCTTCATCAATAAGGACTCTTTAGTGGAACATCAGCAGTAAGTACTATCCAATGATTTCTATTTTATTCGAAGGTGTTACTGCGAAAAAGCGATTTTTGAAAAAAACTGCTTGTGATTTTTGAAATATATGAGTAAAACAACGTGTAGCTAGTAATTCGATCTATTCTTAACGGCGTTGACAGGCCACACCCGTCATACCACCGACAAGACAGATCATAACAACAAGTATAAGGTTACCATACATTACAATTTTCAGCCAGGGATTTTTCTTAACTCCGTCTTTCCTGGAAAAGTAGACTGGTTACATTCTTAGTATCACCTCTGTCTAAGAAATTGAAATTGACACTGTTAGATAAAATAACCTTTTTACAAAAAAATACTACCGACTTCCAAATAAAAACACTACAAACTGAAAAAAAAAATCTTTTTACCCGACTGCCGAAGGAGGGTAATGTGTTTGGAAGTCTGTGACTTTGTTAGGTACAATTTTTTTAACCGAATTCCATAACGAAAGTTATTTTTCACTTTGTAGTGTTTTTATTTGGAAGTCGGTAGTATTTTTTTATAAAAAAGTTATTTAATTGTTCACATTTTAATTGTACCTATTATGCAAGTTATTTAGTAAGCTACCTATAATGCCAGAATAGATTACCCGAATATCATGAAACTGAACATAACCGGTGAAAGAGAGGGTACCAAAGTGAAATGTACACATCTGCCTACCCCTTTAGAGCGTACTGGCGTAATGTTATGTTATGAAATGGTATCTATACTAATATTATAAAAAGGGTTAAATTTGTGAGTTTATGAGGTTGTAGGTGGTAATCTCTGGATCTACTGAACCAATTTAGATGAAATTTGGCATGGAAATAGTTTGAGATCCTGGGAAAGATATAGGATTTGTATTCCTTTGGCATGATAAATGAAACACGTTTTACGCGGGCGAAGCCGCGGGCAGAAGCTAGTAAACAATAAACAGGCATTCGATTACAGCAATCCCGAGAGATTTGCCGTTATTTATTGAAGAGTTCTGTTGTATATAGCCGAAGTTCTTCATCAGATCTTCACCGAATTAAAATGGGACCAATTTCTTTCAAACAAAAAAAATAATTTAAAATCGGTCCACTTTTGACGGAGAAATCGGTGAAAAGGCACAACAAAAAAACATAGAACCTCCTCCTTTTTGGAGAGCCGGTTAAAAATAAATAGAACAAAATGAAGATAGAATATAAATACCATTAGTGTGTACCTTTTGTATCGTATCGCTGTCTTAAAATGTTCGCAAAGTGGTCGTGTATCGATATGAGCTGAACCTTACACCATTATTCTTGTTCCAGAATACACCAGGGCATCAAAAACTACGAGTGTTCGATCTGTAACAAACGGTTCAGAACGAGAACTCAGATCAAACATCACCAACTCACTCATACAGATGTGAAGGATTACTACTGCGTGGAATGCGACGTCAGGTAGGATTATAGACCTTATTCGTTATGTGTATAATGTAGATATTCGATTGGAACGGGAAATGTGACTAGAAAAATCTGATTCCGCTTAGCCCTTTCATCACCGGACTACATGATGACTACACAATGCGACATCGGTACATGGTGAACATCCCACCCATACGCACTAAACGTTTTGGGAATATTTTCATTGTACGTAGAGCTACGGGGTGGAATTCCCTGCCTGATAGCTACAACCTGGGGGTCTTTAAGGCTCTAGTGAATAGTTTACTTCTAGGCAAGCGTGCTTCACCGTCGACCACATCATCGCTTACCATCAGGCGAGATAGTGGTCAAACGCGAGTCTATCTATTCATAAATTAAATAAAAAACTTAAATTCAACATCACCAGTTGTCCCACATGGATGTGAAGGATTACTCAGTCAGGTAGGCTTATAGACCTTTCTAGCTTCTGCCAGCGGCTCCGCCCACGTGAACGTCGGCAATTACCCCACGAGAAGATTTCCGTGGAGTTTGTTTTTTTATTGTCTTTCTCCAAGATCCAATCTATTTGTAATCCAAAATACATCAAAATATATTCTGCTTGGGATAAGGGCAGGTGCTGATAATATTACAATATAAGGTAGCGCCATCTCTTGACGTGAGGAAGAAAACTAGTAGTAGCTAGTAGTGCCATCTCATATAGGATTGCAAACGTTACCTTATCGAAAATTCGTGTCAAATTTAACTTCGGTTCTCATCTCATCTTTCTCTATCGAATATTCTAAAATGTTTTCGACACATCAAGAACGGTCTAGAAAGTTCCAAATAGTGTACAAAGGGCGCTCGGGTTCGTCGTGGGACAGTTTCGATTTGGAACCGATTCGGTGCGATCAAAAGCGAAATAGTGAATTACATTTACCACCGCCGGGGGATTGGAAAGAAACCCGAGATGATTCTAAACTTTTAATTATTAAAGTTAATTACAATTAATTATCCTAAAACTGACCATCCCAAGTCGAGGTTGGAACATGGAATGGTTACAGCTACTAACTACAACTAGCTAACCTACAGATGTCCATTCCAAGCAGATGTTAGGACATGGAATGGTTACAATAATTAAATAGACTAACTAGTCTACGAGAATCCATCCTACTCGATGTAGGAATATGGAAATTTAAATATTAGTTTGGCATTGATGGATTCCTTGACGTCATGGCAGCATCGTTGTCGAGGTGATAGCACCGTCAGTAACTTCCTACATTGATGCAATGTTATTTCTGAGTCAGCAAGCCTGCTAATTCCTAAGCTATGCATTTCTTGCTCAAGGTAACTGCACAGTTGCAAGGTCTATGAACACTTAGTTTCCGTAATGTCAGCAGATTCCTAGGCATACGTAACAAGTGCAAAATAATAGGTCTGTTTAAGAGGTGTTTGAGTTATAAAGTGTGATCAATTAAAGTTTGCTGTTTGACTAATTTATACCCGAAGCCAAGCTCGTAACAATAACAAAGATGTTAATTCCAGGTTTAAATCAGCGCACAGTCTAAGACAGCATCTTCAGAAGAGTTTGAAACATCGAGATAAGCAGAGTTTGAAGTAAGTTTTACATCCCAATACTGAGTTATCGTAATAATTAAAACATTTTCACAAAAAAATAAATCGTTTTCAAAAGCAATACACTAAAAAGTGCAAAATAACTTTCGTTTCGAAAGCCGATGCCTTTGGTAGTTCTTTTTTTATCGTTTTTCGACACCGAATTCCGAAACAAAAGTTATTTTGCACCTTTGAGTGTTTTGCTTTTGGAGTCGGTTTATTTATATTTGAAAATGTTTCTATTTCTCTTTTTAATTTTGGTACACCATCTGTGGGCGATACAATAAAAGATCGACCCTGAACTGGTTGAGAAGTTTAATAGTTTAAACTGGTTATACAGAAATTATATAAAATGTGTCGCGACAAAAATATTTTCGGTTCGTTCCGCAAAAATATATTGAGTGAAGTGAAGTCCGCCGTGAAGTTGTAGCGAGTCTCGCCGATGTAGGATGCGTTCAAGAATAAAGTGAAAGGGCTGCGTTCCGGCGTAGACACCATCACTAAAAAAAAAACAAGTTCTATAGGAAGGTATCTAAAGGATTTAAAAAATACACATAATAACCCAATTTATACATTCATGCGGTTTGTCGCTAAGGAGTTTTGTTGTATGCTCCATATTTTGAAAACTGATGGACCGATTTTGATGAAACTTGCACTATTCCCCAAGTTGAGATATACCCAATCCAATAAAAAAGAATGGTCACGATCCGATTAGTAGTTTCGGAGAAATGCGAGGACAAACATGCACTAATGAAATTTGGCACACATGTTTAGAAGCCCGATTACAGTAACATATGTGAATATTGGTCAATTCCAACAATATTACATACATACGTGTCTAATTGATTACCTTCTTTTTTTGAAGTCGGTAAAAATAAACACGGGCACGCGAAATTTCAGCTTAATCGGACACTGGGAAGTGGGTCAAATTTAACGTGAAAGTAAATTAAAGCTTGTAAAAAGAAAGAGGAGTGTCCTGTGTCCCAGCAGTGGGCACATTTTAGGCTGACTATGCTGTAGAAGTCGCAAGTTTGCACCGGTCGAGAAAGCTCGCTGTTGATTCTCGATTATTAGCACAAGCCACACACGTTGTCGCACGCACTCGGTCGATGTACACTGTTTAGTTGCCACGACACGATACCCTCGATATTGATGATTCCTGGGTTAAAAAAAATATGATTCTATTCAGTCCGCCAGTTAGATTATGAAATCATATTGGACACGTATTTTTTGCTTTATTAAATCAATCAAATTTGATAAAGAATTTTTTATTATAGATAGGCTCGCGCTTGACCACTATCTCGCCTGATGGTAAGCGATGATGTAGTCGACGGTAAAGCACGCATGCCTAGAAGTAACCTATTCACTTAAGGACGGAACGAGACTAAAGGAATGCGACTAAAAATAAATGTGTCCACTTTTTTTCGTTTTTCTGCCAGCGGCTTCTCCAACGTGAATGTTGGCAGTTGTCCCACGGGAACCGTTCATTTTGCCTGGATAAACAGTAGCTTATGTGCTATTCCAGACTATAATCTATCTATATGCGAAATTTCACATAGATCCGTTCAGCCGTTATTGCGTGTTAAGTAACAAACATCAATCCATCAACCCAAACGCATTTATAACTTCAATAAGATAAGAAGTAAGCTAATCTACCTGACGGACTTGTTCTTCGTGTCGCGCGACAGTCATTCATATTTTTTTGGCTCAACACTTTGCCACTTGCACGGCATTGTCGGTGGCAGCGCATAAATAGATCACTTTGGATGCATGTTTTGGGACACAGAGGCAGACACAGCTTACTGAAATCGGCCGACACCCGCTAGAAACGGTGGCAGGACACTTTTCCTCCACAAAATCATTATTTACCACCAAGCGAGCATCGTTCGGCAGGGTCTAACCTTCCGTGGTCTACTTGGAAGTCCCTGACCCACCTCAGAACCCAAGTAGGAAGGTGTAACTCCAACCTCGCAAAACGGTAGGCCCATTTTGCGAGGTTGGTGTTACACCTTCCTACTTGGGTTCTGAGGTCGACCTCGACCAAAACAGGTGCATGTGGAGTCGAGTCGCAAACTGGCGGTTTTTTTTTAAATTAACCTTTACTGTTTCACTGCTGGGCAAAGGCCTTCGCCAAATCTTTCCAAGTAATCTTTTCCTGATCCGCCTCGAACCAGCCCCTGCAGTAGATGTCTAGACCATCTCGCCTTGCCTCCCATTTTACTCCTACGTCTATGATAGATTAAATAGACGCCACACCCAGGTTGGCCGCAGGAAAGATAATCTCCATAGGCGGGAGTTTTTGGATGGTTTTGATGCCCACTGTCTGTGCGCAATCTCTCCGCACACTATGGCCCATCTTTCGTCCTGTACCGCATGCCCTCTAACCTGTACATGTGAGGACCTTATGGCCACGTCGGTGACGGGTGTTGCCGTAGCTGAATTCTGGGCATTTTATAATTTTTCTCACTTCCATCGACACGCTAAGAAGACAGCACTGTGCATGCTGCTGACGTGATCCGCTAAATTCCATCTTAGCCTGGCCCCCACGTCTGTGATGGACTAAATAGATTTTCTCACAGTCATCATCTTTATTGCCAGATTCCCGTGCACGCGCTGCCCAGCCATGTTCGCGTGCGCGCGCGGGCTGGAGGCGCACGCGCGCGTTCAGCATGACGGCGTGCGCGCGCACCCGTGCGCCACGTGCGGCGCCGCGCTGGCCTCCCGCGCCTCGCTGCGCAAGCACGAGACCGCCGTGCACCGGGGGCTGCGGCCCGCGCGCCGCCACGTGTGCGACACCTGCGGGAAGGCGTTCCGGGTGAGTACTGTACCACACGAGCACGTGCACTATACAAGCACGAGACCGCCGTGCACCGGGGGCTGCGGCCCGCGCGCCGCCACGTGTGCGACACCTGCGGGAAGGCGTTCCGGGTGAGTACTGTACCACACGAGCACGTGCACTATACAAGCACGAGACCGCCGTGCACCGGGGGCTGCGGCCCGCGCGCCGCCACGTGTGCGACACCTGCGGGAAGGCGTTCCGGGTGAGTACTGTACCACACGAGCACGTGCACTATACAAGCACGAGACCGCCGTGCACCGGGGGCTGCGGCCCGCGCGCCGCCACGTGTGCGACACCTGCGGGAAGGCGTTCCGGGTGAGTACTGTACCACACGAGCACGTGCACTATACAAGCACGAGACCGCCGTGCACCGGGGGCTGCGGCCCGCGCGCCGCCACGTGTGCGACACCTGCGGGAAGGCGTTCCGGGTGAGTACTGTACCACACGAGCACGTGCACTATACAAGCACGAGACCGCCGTGCACCGGGGGCTGCGGCCCGCGCGCCGCCACGTGTGCGACACCTGCGGGAAGGCGTTCCGGGTGAGTACTGTACCACACGAGCACGTGCACTATACAAGCACGAGACCGCCGTGCACCGGGGGCTGCGGCCCGCGCGCCGCCACGTGTGCGACACCTGCGGGAAGGCGTTCCGGGTGAGTACTGTACCACACGAGCACGTGCACTATACAAGCACGAGACCGCCGTGCACCGGGGGCTGCGGCCCGCGCGCCGCCACGTGTGCGACACCTGCGGGAAGGCGTTCCGGGTGAGTACTGTACCACACGAGCACGTGCACTATACAAGCACGAGACCGCCGTGCACCGGGGGCCCGCGTGCCGCCACGTACAAGATTTTAAAATCAAAATCATTGTTTATTTCAAATAAACCATACAGGTGCTTTTGAATGGCCAAAAAAAAATATAAAAAAGATGACTGCACTTGCAAATTCGCAAGCGGTTGTAGGTCTCAATGGAGAGGAATTTGCAAGAAACTCCACGGACACTCTTTTTCATCAATTTGAATTACAAGTTTTTGGTTACATCATTCTTGTTGAAAAAATACATATATCGATACCTCTGGGCTCAAAGGGCGTAAAGCACAAAACAAACATGAGCTATTTTGTGCTATGCCCAAAGGGCGTGAAGCACAAAACAAACATGGGTTATTTTGTGCTATGCCCAAAGGGCGTAAAGCACAAAACAAACATGGGTTATTTTGTGCTATGCCCAAAGGACGTAAAGCACAAAACAAACATGGGTTATTTTGTGTTATGCCCAAAGGGCGTAAAGCACAAAACAAACATGGGTTATTTTGTGCTATGCCCAAAGGGCGTAAAGCACAGAACAAATATGGGTTATTTTGTGCTATTCGCACTTAGAGCCCAGAGGTATCGATATGTGAGAACGATGTAAAAAGACGTGTACGTAAAAGCGTCTAGAGTAACAAACAATAAAAAAAAAACACTTTAAACTGACCGAGACAGCTAAGTTATGACCAACCCCAACTGATGGCGCCCGTTCACGAACATGACGCATGGGTCGGCACCACTCAGCTCAACCATCATGAAGGGAACCGAATGATCTAACACATGAGCCACCATCAGAGAGCAGTTAGAGAGAGAATGACACACTCAACTGCCAGGGCACACAGAAGTCAACGAACGACAAATAGGTAGAGTGAATAGTAGATTTATCTACAGTCGGAACATAGTACTCACACATGTGCTGTGCAGTTATATAATACTAAAAGAAACTGAGTTTATACAATACTAGCTGTTTCCCGCAGCTTCGCTCCCGTGGACCACCCCACAGGAACCGTTTTCAGGATAAAAAAATTGCCTATGTTATTCAGGAATAACGTAGTTTTCTATTGGTGAAAGAATTTTTTAAATCGGTCCAGTAGTTTCGGAGCTTATTCGATACAAACAAACAAAAAAATCTTTCCTCTTTATAATATTAGTATAGACAAATATGTTCATACATACAGTCTTCATAAGGTCCAACAATACTTCGAAACTTTTCTGCCCATCACTAATTGTTTTTGCGCCCTAGTGGCTGCGGACCAGGAACAGTATTGAGCCAAGCATTTTTATCAGCGATGTAATCCCCCAAATTATAATATGCTTGCCTGCATAGTGTGCGTTTTATAAAATTTTTAAATTTCGTCTCATTTAGTTCTAGAATGTGGGGAGGTATTTTATTGTAACATTTTATACAGTACCCCATAAAAGATGATGCTACTTTAGCCAGCCTGAAACCTGGTTGAATTAATTGGTCCCTATTTCTAGTAACATAATTATGTCTGTCGCCGTTTTTACTAAAAAGATGTAAATTCTTTCTAACATACATGATGTTTTCATAAATATATTGACAAGGTACCGTCATGATGTTAATGTCCTTAAACAGTTCCCTTAGAGAATCGCGCCGGCGAAGATTGTATATCGCTCTGATGGCGTTTTTGCAGAATAAAAATTGACTCAATGTCTGCAGCCCTTCCATGTCATATCAGAACTTAGCCGCCCGCAAGTGATATTAAATGAGGACACCATTGTAACCTCGAGTCTAGCGTGATCCCCAGGAAAACCGTTTTATCGACAAATCTAGCTTCTCACTGTTTAATATAATGTCACAATCAGTACTTTTGACATTCGGCAAGGCAAATGTTACGCACTTAGTCTTTTTAGCATTTAAAACAAGCACTTATATATTTGATATCTTTCGCAGGGTAAGAGCGTACTGACGAACCACGTGCGCACGCACACGGGAGAGAAGCCCTTCGAGTGCGGCGAGTGCGGGCGCCGCTTCACGCAGCGCACCGCCATGCGCACGCACGTCAAGCTGGTGCATCTCAAGCTGCGGCGCACTGCTAAGGTATACTGGGCCTTGATACTTTCCTCCTTATATACTGGCTGAATTTTTCATGTGGACGTGCATGGCCAAATCCGAAACAAGGTCTAGTATACGAAAATATGATTGACGTGTAAAAGTGTTTATCTACACTCACAACGTAATGTTTCAATTATGAATTCAAAAAATATTGCATAAACACGTACTTTATATTCGTGAATAGGTAAAATTTTAAAAAAATCCATTGCAGTGCAACATTTTCCTACGATTTTCAAAACAACTGCATCATAAAATAACTTTTTAATTTTTATAGTACACTTTTACTTTTTAATTTACTAGCACGTATGGGATTCTAGTGTCAATGTCATGCGCAATGAGAATCTAAATTGCCCGCCATACCACATATTTTTTCCGTTCCCACTTTTGTTTTATTTCAACTGTATGATTGAAGATAAAGTAGTGCAACGGCATATAATTATGTATTAAAACACTCGCGTGTTATTATTATCACATTCGGCATCGCCTCATGTGATAAACCCACGCTTGTGTTTTAATAACCCCTATTATATGACCATTGCATAAACTACTATTGTACAAACTAACTTACAGATATCGGCTATGATAATCGGCTATGGCTGCTTACTACGCATACGCATATTCATGGCTGCGATATGGCGTCATGCTATGGGGAAATAGTGTTAACGTTAATGAACTATTCATAATGCAAAAGAAGTGTATAAGAATTCTAGCGCAGATAGATAGTACGGAGAGCTGCAAACCATACTTTATAAAATATCTGATTCTAACTCTGCCGTCAATATAGTTACATACTTGACATTTGCGTGTTTGTTTTTAAAAATATCGACAAGTTTACTAAAGTAGAAGATACGCACAACGTCAACACTCGTCATAAAAAGAGGTTATGCGCTCCATCCTCAAGAATTAAAATGTTAAGTGATAGCCCATATTATATGGCCATAAAAATATATAATAAGTTGCCCAACACGTTTAAAACTGAAAAATCAGGAATAATATTCCAAAAAAGGCTAAAACTATACCTAATCCAAAAATGTTTTTACTCAGTAAAAGAATATTTAGAGTCTAGCTTAAAATAACGATTTTATCTCAAGTGGCGATCTGTGCCTATACAAACAATAACATTTAGTCTATCCTATTTAACTTCATACAAAATTATAACTTGCACTACCTGAAAAGGATGACATTGATATTGCTGAATAATTGTATTAAATTATTATTGTATTATTATTGTATTGTATTAAATTCATTATTGACATTTTATTTTGACATAACTATATTTTCTCAATTTAATTGTATTATTGTAAAATAAATAATGTTTAATGCATGCTAATTTAGGATGAAAAGGGCAGGAGGATGATAATTGCAATGCTTGTAAAAGGCTGCTAAGTCATAAGTACTAACATAACATAACACCAACATTATACACTTAGTTCGCAATAAACGTTTTGAATTTGAATTTTGAATTTGAATTTGATATAAAATCATTTATAGGAATAGCGATAAACACTCAAAAGAGCCAATAGGCCGATTTTGATAAAAACTAAAACTGCAACATTGAACTTTTGAAAAATCTGTATTCCTAGCCAGGCAAATTCCTAGCCAGGCAAAAAACACTCGCACGTATTATTACACCATTCAACAGTGTCGCTAATAAGGATCAAATTCTGGGCAGTAATGCCATACGGTTATCCTTTACGTGTTTTTCGGTATTCGTCATAGTTTCGGCTTTGACCATCCACGCCTATTTGAAAAACTCACTATGTATACCATGTATAACGTGACAGACAACCTGAGTAAAGACTCCCTCTTTATAAACAACCTGTAATTCCTTCGTTACACACAGGATGTATAACTTGTAGCGACATCTCTACCGCCACATACGAACTAATGAACCGACGTCATGTAGCGACATCTATGACACCTCATACGAACTAATGACTTGACGTCATGTAGCGACATCTTTGGCACCTCATACGAACTAATGACCTGACGTCATGTAGCGACATCTATGGCGCCTCATACGAACTATCCTGCATCGCGCACGCAGAGTTTTCGGAGCGATGTGAACACATACAACAGTCCGACAACAACCGTCGTGCAGTTGTCCACCAGACACAACACCCGTCTGCTCGGAGGATCCTCCCGCTTCAATGGCAGTTGGGGGACTTTACACCCTGTTCCGCATGCCTCTATAAACAGATTTCCTCCTACATACATACATCATGATATAATGAGGGTAGGCAGAAATTACAGAACGTTTCCTGCTATGATCCTTACATAATACTTTTGCTTAACTCACGTTCATACATCTAGTCATACACGCACGCCGGTTATGAGCACTGCGCACCTGGCCGCCCTGAAGAATATCACTAATAAGGTCTATGACATGTATGTTCTTCCAGGGCGTCCCCTCCCGGCTGTGCCTCTCAAGTCTGCCTTTTAAATACGTATTGTTAGTCGCCTTATAATCATCTAGACAGATGGATTGTATGTTTCTGCTTTTATAATTATGTTTTTCCACTACCTTGTCTATTATTTAACACATTGCCTAAGAAATTCGTTTCGAAATATGAACATTTAGAAACAAGATAATAATAAAATAATTAAAAAAAAACAATATTACATAATAACAGTTACGAAATGACTGTTTTTATGGATCATTATGTAACCGGCAGAATGATACTGAACTGTTACCTCTGGAAAAAGCGCGCGTTGATTGCGTGTATAATATACATATAGTCTGTGGTTTTTAGTCTGAACGTTTCTAATAAATTGTTGTTGGAAATTATTTGCATTTAATTAAGTAAGCTCATTAGGTAGTGGAAAAAGAATCGTTCGTGTCTCGCATAAAAAGGCTTTATTTTAACAATCGCATGTAGCTTTCGACTATCGCCTTCGGCTAACGTCGAAATTGGCTACATCGCTCGTGTTAAAATCTCGACTTTTTATGCTCGACACGAAATGTACTATTTCGTATTTAGTGTCTTTTTGTACATTTGAGGAGCTCGTGGCTAAATAATAACAGCCGCACGTGTCGATCTTTATGATTAAGCAATGGTTGCCGAGGCCGGACCATGGATGGGTGACCATCGTTATATAGCGAGTTTCCTCCGTGCCTCGGAAAGCACGTTAAGCCGGTGGTTTCGGTTGTCATTTGAAGATATGTTATGGGTAGTCAGAAGAATGAAATCTGATTCCTAATACAGTTACTGGGTTGTGGAGGTCAGATAGGCCTTTGCTCCATGTACAATGCTGGTACTCAGCTGCATCCGGGTTGACTGGAAGCCGACACCAATATAATTGGGAAATGGCAGGCAGATGGATTGATTATATTTACGTTCATTCATTACAGATCAAGCCCGAAATGCCCCTGGGGGCGCAGTCTCCAAAGCTGGACGTGTTCAAGCCCGAGCCGATAGGGGAGCCCTGGCGAGCTCCCTGCGATGTGTACTTCCACGTCACCGCCGGCGTCTGAGGGGTCACTGAGCAGGAGCAGTGTGCAGCCCCGACCAGCATGTAGCGACATCTGTACTGCCACACACCAACTGAACACAGACCTGACGTCACGCAAGCCGGTTTCCTAAAAGAGGCACACCTACAGTACACCAACATTGCACCAGTTATGTTTAAGTCATATGTAATATGTAGCGAGCCTATTACCAATAACTGGGCACCAGTCCAGACTACGGACTGCTACTGACACTGAAAAATTGAAGATAAAAAAACTAATTATAGTTGTCGGCACGTAATTTGGCAAGGTTTTGGTGTAGTGCGCGAACTGACCGACCACCATGTAGAGCGAACGGAACGCTCGGCGATTGGTCAGTCGATCCTTGTGTGAACTGAGCAACCAATCGCGCGCGAGGAACGATGCTCAACGTTCCCCGCGTCCAAAGAGACTAAAGAGATTTTTTTATTTTTTATCTTTTTATATATACTTTTTTTCTTCGAATGACTTATAAACATATAAGTGGTATATATTTTTGTAATCACCTCTAAAAATCCTTTATTTTGATACCTAACTCGATGGGTTTTGAAGAAAAAAAAATTGCAATACCTACAATATGGCGCCCAAAATCCGCCATGTTTCTTTTTTTTAACGGCACTTATCTAAAAACACTTGGGCGGCCAAGTGGTCAGAAAGATACAAGGTAATAAAGAATATTACATACATACAAATATACCTACATACAAGATACGCCTACTTCCTTGCAGCAGGGTATAAAACAACTTGTCTAACGACTCTTGCCAAGTGACGTGTCGACAACTGTACACTGCGAGATCTGAGAATCAAAGTTAGGACCTCATTGCTCAGCTGTAGCGCTTGTGAATACTACACCAACGAGGCAAACCTCAAAATAAACTATTAAAATGATCTCAATAGGAAACGTTCTTATTCTGCTATTCTTAACTGTAAAATAATGTTTAATTTTAGTGTCTTTTAAATGTAAAAAATGTGTGAACTGATTTTGGTGAATAAATTAAATATATTCTGTAAAAGCTGCCTTTTATTTTATTAAACACATTTGATTTCTGTTTTTTTAACCGAATTTAAAAAAGAGTGGTTCTAAATTCGACCGTATTATTTTTTATTAGTGTGATGTGTGTGTAGTGAAGATCTGGTGAAGAACGGAGATATACAACATAACTCGGAGATTTACGATCTAAAGGGGTACGCAGATGTGTAGAGTTCCCTTGGTACTCTCTCATTTCACCGGTTATGTACAAGTTTTATGTTATTCGGATATTCTATTCTGGCAATACATTGTACATTATAGATACCTTAGTATAGAACTTGCTCATTACCGACTTTAAAAAAAAACACTAAGTGGAAAATTACTTCAATTTCAGACATCGGAGTCAAAAACATGAAGACCAACTTCACAAAATAGAAGTTATTTTTCATTATGTAGTGTTTTTTTGGAAGTCGCTTGTATTTTTTTGTAAAAACGTTAATCTTCACACAAATACAGTCTGTCACTGAAGTTTCTTGAGTATTATTAAATAAAAATTAATTATTATTAAATAAAAAATGGGATACAAATAAACTTAAAAAAAAAAAAAACTACACTGGAGATATGCTATTTTAAACATCATCGTTCAGCCTGTGCAGTTGTATCTAAGCATCACTCGCACAATGAGGACGTCTATATTCGAACTTTGCTGCTGAAGTTGTTGGATGTAGAAACTTAGTTTGAGTTGACTATATTCACGGGGTCTCATTGCTAAGAAAAAACATTTGGTTCAAATAAATCTCACTAGATGGCGCGACATGTACACATAATTCAATACAATTGTGTGTAAAATTAACATTTTCTGGAATTGAACATAAAAATTGTATGTTCTTGTTTAATCAACTCTCCTAAGTACAAAATTATGGAATATTGGGCTCTTAATTCACATTTCAAAGATTATTTGAACGGATCAATTAAAATTGATGCCAATAGATGGCGCATTTTTTTATTTCTGAGGCATTCCACTCGATTGTTAAAATTTGCATTGTAACACATTTTGGTGCAAAAAAAGCTGTAAAAACGTGCAAAAAATACTATAAAACGAACCGTGAATATTTTTTCTTTAAATACAGATTTAAAGAAAAATATTCACGAACCTACCTACCTACCTAGTAAACCCTTTTACTTGCAAGTCGCTGCTAACACCATCTATTGCCGTGAAACGAGATCGAACGCGATTGATGTACTTACAAAAATAACAAGTAGGTATAATCAGATGCTAAACACTGGTACTCGGCTGAATCCGGTAAGACTGGCAGCCGACCCCAACAATAATTGGGAAAAAGGCTAGACAGATGATGAATCAGATGAAAAACGCTAGTTACGTCGGCACGGTTTCTTTGTATGGGATGAGGCATCTGTATGCTAGTATTATATTATCTGTGGCTGTACGCACAATGAAAGTATTCCCGGCACGTTTAGTGGGTATGGGTGGTATGTTCACTATGTTCAATTATTAAAATGAAACAAAGCATAAAACAAGGTTATATAATTTATTGATTACAAAACAGTAGGTATAAAAACAAAGGTTATTCTTTCTTGCTATGGTCGCACGCTAACACATACACGGGCGGGGCCGGTACCAGGAACACGGGCGCATCTGTAAAAATAATGTTAAGTACATATTAGTATAAAATAAATTGTTTATTAGTGGTTCTAATCTAAGATCTATTGCTACAAATACGAAATTAATAATTAATTAATGTTCCAGAGTTAGTCCTCGTACGCACTATGCGGCTAATTCGTGGTAAACCGCCAGGCAGCAGCCGCATCTCAGTGCGGATAAAGACTATATAGTGAGAAGCAAGTTGGGGAAGAATATAATTTATTAAGAAGTCAGGTGGTGATCCGACCCCACGAGCATTTGCCACCTCTCGGGGCGAGCATGGACGTATCCAAGACGTTTGTGACAAGACATGATGGATTACGTCATGTCTTACAATTTGTCATAAATGCTAGCAAGGCTCCAACTTGTGACATAATTATTTTAAAGGCGTGACATGCCTTTCTTGTTGCTGCCCGGCGAGCACGGCCTACTGTGACATGGCTTGAGTCACACATTTCATCGCAGTTTGGGCGATAAAGCCATTTTGTCTTAAATGCTGGAACGGTGGCGTAAGAAAATATCTTGTCGTTTATTTGGGACTCATTGAGTCTTAGTCGCTAATACGGGCATACGCATTTTGTCACAAATGTCACGTTTTGACAGATGATTAAAAACAATGCAATTAGCGATGGGCGTTGAATGAACGAACTAGTTAATTCGACCGTCGACGTACAATGAACGATTCGACGGTTCACCGATAATCAACGAACTAGTTGAATTCGTAGACGGCTAAACTGAGACTCGACTACGTTCATGTCGACTTGTAACGCGACGACCGACGCGAGAACTTAGTTGGGTAGTACAAGTTCATACGTCCAAAAAAATAACAACAACGGACGAACATCGAGCAAATTAATTAGAACTCTAACTCTAGAATTAAAGAGTTGATATTTCTATAGGCCGAATGCTATTTTGGAGTTAAAATGCATTGTGTGTGTTAAGAAGAAAAGGACGCCAATAGTTTCACGTGTGCAAGCGATGGACCGATTGAACGATGCGACGTAAACCGGTTTGTACTTGTTTACGTTCAATCGGCAAGTTGAAAGTTGTCGTTGAACCGTCCGTCCGTAGACGCCGCGCGTCGCGTCGTCGCAAAGTTTATAAAGAACGTCTACTTAACAAAGTTTACGTTATGAACTAGTCCATAAATTCAACTAGTTGATCGACTCGTCGATCAACGAAAATGGACGGTCTAGTTTCGTTAACGAAAATTACGTCGACGACCCATCTCTAAATGCAATGTGATTCTGCGGTATAGTGTAGCCAAGCTAAGTCTGCAGAAGTCTTAATTGGTATCTCCAAGAAGTTTTTTAAGTTGTATACTTTTACATCAGCCACTTTCGTGGTACTTGACCTGTCAGATTGCATGCTGTATGTTTTTCGGGTTTACTGCTTGTTTCCGAAAGTCATATCCCCAATGGCTAATTCCCCGAAGTCATCAGATCGAATATAAATATAAATTCCATAGCATCTATTTACCACAATTTCGAATAGCCATTAGATCAAGCGTCCGTTTCGCCGAAAAGCCATTGCAATGATAGTTCTATGCATCGAATGTCTATTGGCAGTAAGTCGAAAGCTATTCAACCTAAAATATTCAAGAAGATTAAAAGAAGGAATTTAAATGGGATAAAAATCAAACCTGCAGGGTTTAATCAACAGAATTTTGGTAGACTGGTAGGGTATGCCTAAGGCATTAAGTCCGCCATTGTACCTTAGTGCATGAAGTTTAAATAAATAAATAAATTTTGTAAAACCTATTAAAAGTGGAGTGCAGGTTTATATAATATGATATGTAAATTTCAAGATGTGAACGAACCCCACTATGCCGTCTGACGGTCATAAGCCAAAAACGATAATATTTATAAGATACCGAAAAGTTAACGTGTACATCGATCTAATTGATTTTAATTTTTGCATAATAGATTAACTTAAGAACGTTTTTTCGAATACCTACTCCAACGCCTGTTCATGTTGTTTACAAGAAGATCGTGTCATATTACAACATTATAATGCATAATATCAAACTTTGTGGTCTTGCGATAATAACACACTCCGAAAACAATCTCTCACACTGACAAAACTATATCAAATCCACACTGCGTCATACTTAAGTGACTGTTCTTTACCAGGAATGAATCAGAATATAAACAAAGTAGTCTATCAAAAACAAAAAATAAACACTATCAAAATCTTTTTTGGTAGCACAGACGATGTTACCATCTACCTAATTTTGATTTCTCACATTTTTTTATTTCTGTAGACTTAGCTTAGCCAGACTATAAGTTTAACAAAAGGTTCGGGTTTTAAATTCGTTATCTACATCATTCTTGGACGAAACTAAGCATAATTATTGTAAATTAGTAGCTATTATACTTACCGCAAAGTGTATTGCATTGATTCTTCAAGTTGTCTAAAGATCCATGGTGACAGTTTTTACTGAAAAAAAAAGAAACATTATTAGTGCTGATCACACATATAAAAAGGGAAACAAGATTTTTTTAAATTATTCTGACACAATAATATATGAACTATCGTTGACTATCATTGGCTACATTTTATCTAGACCAAATTCGTAAAAGCGCGGGAAAAAAGCAATTTAAAACTTACCAATGATCCCCCAAGCTATTAAAAGACCGCGACAGCGAACATTGTCCAACATTATTCAAGTCGGCTAGCGAGCAAGCTTGTCTCAACCTCGCCACCAGCTTGTGAGGCAGACTCAAACTCTGGCAGCTACTGGAACAGTCACTGCCGCCACACTTCCCCCCCTCATCCACACACTCAACATTAATCTTTGGAACGGAAACGTCACTTTGACACTGACAGCTGACATTACCAGAGTTGCTAGCTTGGGAATTTTCTACCAAATTAGTAGGATTTGTCGTGACGTTCGGTCTTGATTCTACAGAGCGATGTATGTTCGGGTCAGAAGCGTATGTTTGGCCGAATTTCTCAGTGAAATGTACAGTTTTTTTGTATTTATTCATCATAGAGTGTTGGTACTGTCCTCGACTGTTGGGGGAGGGAGAAGTGTTTCGGGATCGGTTCGGTGATGTGTATGCTGAAGAGGATTGCGTCGGACGCTTCGCTTTAGGGTTCTTTAGCTCATATTCTGCTGCGATCGCTTCGAAGACCTGCAATGATAGAGGACTATTAGTTTTAAGATCAACAATATATAAAACCTAAAGTAACTTTGAATTGTCAAGAAGTTGCTCAGTCAAAAACAAAACTCCATGGAACATAGTTAAACACCACGTCACCAAACGCCACTACCACCTCTGCCTTATGTTAAAGTCTCATGAGGAGTCCATCTTATTCCCATCAACTGGACTCTAGGAGATTCCAAACCGGGCATCGAACCCACGACCTCATGATCAGCCGTAGCACTTGCCACCTCTAGACTAACGTAAACGTAAGTCAGAGGGAGAAAGGGACACGTTACCTGTTCGGCGACTAGGTTCCTAGCGTAGGGAGAGTTCTTCGATGGTAGAGCTTCCCTGCACAGGGCACAGCGTTCCAACCGGGTCCAACAGGCTGCGGACAAAAGTTATCATGTTAACAAAAACTTAAAAAATACTCATTCATTTGTCTGTAACTAGTGTCAGAGCGAACCTTTGGCTTTGGGCGTCTTCGGCCAAAAATACCAAGTTCTGCTTCGGTCAAAATAGTCCAAAGAAGCAAGTGCCGAGATTGAAGGAATTATTACGAATGTGCGAGAGCGCGATGGAAGAGGAAACGGGCTGCGATCATACTCCGGTGTACCGCCCAGTCTCCGGGACCTTTTTTTATTAAAGACAGGTTCGCTCGCTCCACTATCTCACCTGATGGTAAGCGATTGATGTGGTCGACGGTGAAACACGCTTGCATAGAAGTAAAGTATTCACCCTTGACTTAAAGACCCCGCAAGAGAACCAGGGTTGCCGACATAGCCCGTAGAATTGACAAACTTAATTGATAGTGGGTCTATGGGGCCAAAAAGTTCTGGAATGGCGACCGTGAACCGGAAGCCGTTGCGTTAGAAGGCTGCCTGCTAGGTGGACCGATGACCTGGTGAAGGTTGCGGGCATCCGCTGGATGCGAGTCGCACGGGATCGGTCAATGTGTCGACACTTGGGGGAGGCCTATGTTTAGCAGTGAATGTCTTTCGGCTGAAGTTATGGTAGTGATGGGTAACAGTAGACTCACGCTCGCAGTAAACGTGGCTGCGTGCGCAGGACCTTGGCATGGTGGCGGTGGACGCGCACACGGAGCAGGCCAGCGCGCGCACGACGCCTGCCAGCGCGCGCCGGGACTTCTCGCCGCGCACGCCGCCGCCGCAGCTCCAGAGTAGCTGAGGTTAGATAGTACAGAACATTATAATACGGCCTTACTAGACACGCAAAATTGTGTGTAAGAAGGAATGGATTTTAAGGGTCTTACTCCTGATTAGTGCCGTACAACATTCACTTTCTAAAGCCTACTCCTCATTAACGGCTAGGTCTAAAGGTTTGAATAAATTGTAGAAATATTTAATAAAGATCATGTACATCATTTAGTTTTGGTTAATATATTTTATTTTGTATAACTTTTGCTCTAAAATAATTAACAATACGATATTTTTTCGCTACTTTTGCTTCTTCTCCTTGACTTGGATCTTTAAAAATAGTTTTTACTCAGTAATTTTTGAGGGTTAGAATTTCTTCTTATCTTAGCAAATTTAATCTATGTAAGTGAAAAAATGTTTTAAAAAGAAACAAACAGTACGGCCACAGCCGTATAATTAGCTACTTTCTTTACGTCAAAGACAGCTCCCGCAGTGTAAAATTTATTTGCTTATTGTATAGACTTTTGCACATTGGTTTACTGTCAAAAACAAGTGGTTTACGTGCTCTCAATGTGTGCCATACCCAGACATAAACAGATTTCATCCACAACGCTAGTACGGCTACAAGCGGTTTGGCTATTATGTAACGTCATACTACTGGGAAGTCAGTAGTATCACTAGTATCACGCGAGCGACGGTCAGAGTTGGGTTGGCACGTCGGTTTGATAAACGTGAGAAAATTACAAGCTCGCGGTAACTGATAACTATTGGCTTCTTAGTCTAAACATTGGCAAATACCTGTAATGTTCTATCTTCTTCTTTTCTGCAGCTTTATTTTACGTAAGCGTTGCATATTTTCAACAAGAAATCTGTAATTTTTAGATGAGTTGGCATGCTGAGATAGGAGCCTTTTTGGTCTCGCACGGGGTTTTTTTATTTTGACTATTGTGTAATTTTTATGCTTATTTCTCGTGTCTCCTGTGCGGGTCACAAATAAATATTTTTCTTTCTTTTTTTTTCTTTCAAAGTTAATGATGGATTATGAAGCTTTTAGCACATCTACGCCTGAATTATCTTGCTCAGAGGAAGAGATTGTGTCGACAGAGAATGTTTCTGAAGACGGTACGGTTGTAGCCATCTGTCGCCCTTTGTACACGACTTGATTTACCGTGATATTGATAGTACGGTTGTGACAGTATTGTGATTTTGTATGAAGAATTCTACTGTCTTTCCCTTATAAAGGACTGCGCCAGAACATGTTAAGTAATGACTTAATGTGTCACTTCATCATAGCTTACTGTTGAACATGAGGCCCTGGATTCGCTTTCCGAATCGCGCGAAGATTTATTGGGATTTCCATCTAGTATTTCTCAATAGTAGTCCGTGTCTAGACGTGTGCCCGCTTGATGGTAACAGGCTCGCCCTCTATTGTATCCCGTAAGCAGAACAGTAATTTACCTCAGGGTCATCTTTGGGGTCCACTCCGCAGTTCCACACGAGTACAGACACGTCGCCCCCAGCGCCATCTCCTCTGATGAGACCAGCTACTTGTCCTACCTGAAACATATTGTAGAATCTGACTATTTATATATGTGCCCTAACAGGCGTTCCACAGAGAGGGTTATGGTCTGGTGGTCTTTTAAGAGGTCTAGGGACCCCTTCTACGTGATAATGGTGATCACCGAAGTGGTTGTGTTCTGAGTGAGTTAAAAAGCCCATACTCTATGGTATTTTCCCCAAAAGACCAGGTGCTTGTGTTTGAAATTTGTAAGTTAGATTAAGTGACATCACTGATTGTCAATACATTTGCACGCCATGTTATGGCAGGATATGCTGAAATAAATTTAGTATAACACCTTATGTACCATATTCTAGCAAATAAATATTTTTGATTTGATTTGATTTGATTTTGAAGGTGCGTTTCCCCACGTTAACAAAACAAGCAAAAAGTTTAAAAACTGTAACCCGACTACAGATTTATTTTTATTTATTTAGCCTTTGTTACCCGGGTCATAATAACAAATCGATTGACACCTTATACATCAAAATCGGATGAATAGTTTAGGCGCTACGGAAGAACATACTTAAATACGAACAAACATACATAGACTGCTAAAATTATAACCCTTCCTTTTGACTTCGCCGTAGTTAGGAAAAGGTTAGGTTATCTCTCTTCTTATTCATTGTCTTCATTCCTGAAGGTCGTGCCCGTTTTGAAAATCTTTGACCGAGTCAACGACGAGCTGCTTCCAAGCTACCCTGTCTTCAGCTCTTCTCATAGCAGTGGTCACCGTGATTCCCGTAATGGCCCTGATCTGGTCAGACCAGCGAGTAGGTGAACGTCCGCGTGGGTGTTATAGACGTTCCGATAATAGCTGTACGGGTCGAACTTCGAGTTTAAGCTGCACATGCTAAAGTCGGTCCGTTGATGGATGACCGTCCACTACATACAGAAACTCGTCTGTGCCTCGAAAAGCTCGTTAAGCCGGTGCAACCACCGGCACAAGCCGGTGTTGAAAGGATCGTACGTACCCGCGACACCCGGCGTAGATGTGAGATGGATCATCAGGGTGGTGTTTAGTCAGTAAGAGTCTGATATTCTCAATGAGGATTATCCAACAATAAAAAAAAAGTCTTTGTTCAACAGTGGACGCCTTTCGACAGAAATTATGATGAAGATGAGGCAGAAGGCAGGTGATGATTGTGGATACGTACAGGTAGTCCTAACAGGTCTTTCCCGCCTGCCTGTAGGATGCAGTCCCCTGGCTTTAACCCTGCTTGGTCTGCTCTGCCGTTAGGAGTTACCTCGCGAACCTGCAAAATGAATTTGACATACATAACATAACTTCACGCCTCTAATCCACGTACGTAGGCAGAGTTGCACCTATTAGATGAACGTATACCTATTTCTATTTTCGTTCCGAAAATGAAGATATTTTTCACTTTTTGTTGTGGTACCCTATGAACAAGTTCTGTAGTAAGTTACGTAAGTGCCCACAAGTCCCACAAACGTCCGGGTTTACCCGGATTTGTCATAGTTTAGAAGGCGTCCGGGGAGCGTCCGGGCGGGGTTTTATTTATAGTCCGGGTTTTAAACGAAACGGAAATTTTTCACCGATTTCTCAGTCAATTGCAGACCGATTTTGTTTTTTTTTTTTTTTTAAATGGCCCCATTTAAATTTGGTGAAGATCTGATGAAGAAATTCGGAGACTCTTCGAAAATTAAGGCTAATCACATGCGATTGCATGTCTGTTTATTGTACACTAGCTTCTGCCAGCGGCTTCGCCCGCGTTATAAGTGTTTTTAATTCCAAAGGAATACAAACTATCCTATGTCCTTCCCAGGACATAGGATAGTTTGTATTCCTTTGGAATTCTCTAGTCTCAAAGTCTCAAAAAGTCTCAAACGAAAGCCGTGCCAAATTTCATCTAAAACGGTTTGGTAGATCTAGAGATTACTCCCTACAACCTCACAAACTTTACCTCTTTGTAATATTAGTATAGACACAGATCATATATATAGATAAGTCCCTTGCTATAATGTTTCTATCTGCCAAATTTTATCCAGATCCGTTTAGCCGTTCTGGCGTGATTACCTACTCATCATAAAACATATATCCAAACCTGCGCGTTTATAATATTAGTAAGAAGTAAGATTACTATAGAAATTGACCACTGACCAAATGCCGCATCAAAAAACTGAAAATAAATAAGTTTAAAAAAAATTTACAACCGACTTCCAATTAAAAACACTACAAACTGAAAAATAACAAAAGATTAAAAAAAAAAATTGTTTTTGGAAGTCTGCTTAAAAAAACCGACCAAGTGTGAGTCGGACTCGCGCACGAAGGGTCCCGTACCATTAAAGCGGCAAAAAATCACGTTTGTTGTATCGGAGCCCCACTTAAATATTTATTTTATTCTGTTTTTATTATTAGTTGTTATAGCGGCAACAGAAATACATCATCTGTGAAAATTTCAACTGCCTAGCTATCACGGTTCATGAGATACAGCCTGGTAACAGATGGACAGACAGACAGACGGACCGCGGAGTCTTAGTAATAGGGTCCCGTTTTTACCCTTTGGGTACAGAACCCTAAAATCGAAAACGAAGAATCGAAACCATACCGACAAACAACGCCAAATTCCGAAATTTAAATTATTTTTCACTTTGTAGTGTTTTTAATTGGAAGTCGGTTGTATATTTTTTGTAAAAAATATGTTAAAGCTACATTTAGTTTAAAAAACTTATCAAAATAAAATCTGTTTCAATGTCCCGGACATTGAAACAGATTTTCATGCTCCTTGTCTTGGTTGGCAGATTTAAGAGATGGCAACCCTAGTTGTGTGCCTTCGTGAAAAAAATGGTGTAAAAAATAAACAGACATGTGGTTGCAGCAATACCGATGTGAAAACAAGGTGGTACAATAATAAAAACATACAATCGAATAATTATAATACCTCCTTCTTTTAGGAAAATCAGTTAAAAAAGCATATGTTCTTACCCAAGGATACGGATCCCATAAGGTCCTCGTGAGTCTGAAGCCCAGGCCTTCGCCCTCATCCTCCGGGAGGTTCAACTGAAACAATTTAAGTTAACTGTTAGAACTTAAAAACGCTTTTCTTTAAAAGAAGGGAGAAAAATAAATATTTATTTATGACACGCACAGGAGACATAAGAGATAAAACAAAAAAAAATTAAGAATAATTAAAAATCTTTTTTACATAAATATACAATCGACTTCCAAAAACAACACTACAAAGTAAAAAATAACTTCAATTTCGGAAGTAATTTTTTGGAAGTTGGTTGTATTTTTATGTTAAAAAGATTTTTAGTTTTGATACATAATGGCACAGATAATATAATACTAGCATAATAATGGGCAAGTTACATAGTAAGGTACGAGTACCTATAATGCCCAAAGTTATGCCAGAATAACATGAAACTTGAACATAACCGAAATCAGAGTGTACCAGCGTGAACTGTACACATCTGCGTAACCCTTTAGAGCGTACCGGCGTGATATTATATTACGAAATGGTGTAAACAATGAACCGAAATGCGACTGCAGCTATCCCGAAAGATGTGCCATCATTTATTGAAGTGGTCTAAACGAAATTCTTCATTAGATCTATACCAAATTTAAATGGGACCAACTCGGGTACATACTCTTTCAAACAAAGAAAGAATTTTAAAATCGACGGAGTAGTCGGAAAACATACAAAAAAAAACAAACAAACATATAGCCGAACATATAAACTCTTCTTTTTCGAAAAGTCGGTTAAAAAGAACCCCGTGCTAAACCAAAAAGGCTCCTAAATCTTTTTTTTTTTTGGGACAATCCCACCGCACTATTCCCAAACCACTGCAACTCCTGAAAGCCAGAATCAAGTGGCGACCACCAGAAAAGCGCTGAGGTAATGAAGCTCGACGAAGTCCCGGAGAATGAATTTAACTGTCTTGGATCCCGCAACGAAATTAATCAGAAAAGAATAACGGAGGAGTAGGATAAAAAAAAACATAAATCAAAACAGGCTCCTATATCTCTCAGCTATCTGCCAGTGAAAGTCCCATCAAAATCAATCCAGCCGTTTCGGAGGTTAGCCGGCATAAACAGATAGTGTCCAAACACCAAAGGTTTCATCCGCGAGTTACGTCCGATAGTTAGCACAATTTATTGTTCATTCATAACCCAGATATTAGTCGCGTCCGTCAGCCGCGTCCGATAGTTAGTCTACTTCGTGCAGACCTTAAATAAAAGCTTGTAAAAAAAAGTTAATTAAAAAAAAACTAAAAACCCCACTGCTTAATAAGCGAACTAAAAAGACGTAAACAAGAAGAAAATCATGCTGTGCAGTCGGAGGATACATATTCGCGAGCTAGCTGACCAAAACCAGATGTATCCTCCGACTGCACAGCATGATTTTCTTCTTGTTTACGTCTTTTTAGTTCGCTTTTAAGCAGTCGGGATTTTTGTTTTTTTTTGTTAATTAACTTTTTTTATTTATAACTTTTTATAAGTTATTTTTTTTTAAGATTTCTGTACATTTAAACATATAAGTGCTATATATTTTTGAAATCACCTCTTAAAATCCTTTATTTTGATACCCCACAGGATGGGTTTGGAAGTAAAAAAAATGTTGTCCCCCACAATATGGCGCCCAAAATCCGCCATTTTTCTAATTTCCAATTTTAATGTAGCCAGTGACACTCGCAGGGATCAGACGAATCGATTGACGTATGAATCATCAAAATCGGCCAACGCGTTTGGTCTCTGGAACGCCACATAGGAACATACATACATACATACATAGACTGATAAACACATTACCCTCCTTCGGCAGTCGGGTAAAAAGACAAGAGTCAAGCGATTTTGAAGCATGTGCGGTGCAACTTTTAACTGTCACCTTGACCTACCAAGCCGAGCCATGCACAGACTGTGACTAGTATCTATCTTCACATCATAGTAGATATATACAATCCCATGATGTTAGAAGGGCAGTGTAAGTCAAGGTGACATACACATTAAAGCGTTTATTGTTATATTTAATGTACAAATTACGTTTATATTTATAAAACACTAGCTATTACCCGCGACTTCATTGCATAGCATTCGTACCTACTTCAAATAGCCAATTTTTTTATATCGCTCAATAATATTGTAGGTGTGTGGGCCGCCTTACTTGAGAAATTATTAGTTCACTATACGTATACAAACACTATCCACACATATCAGGGGCGTGCCCGGGACGTGACAGGGCCGGGCCCAATCATTGAAGCTTCGTCACTGACCCGTGTACGGACGTGTGTGAACGAGTTCATATAAAATGTACACAACGATATTTTTTGAGCCTCTGACCAAGGCCGTCTTTAACTATGCTGGGGCCCTTGGGCACACAAGAATTTGGGGCCCTTTTGGAAATTAAAGAAAGCAAATTATACAAAAAAAAAAAACTATGATCTTCTATTTAGTATGGGTAATCAAATATATAATATAATATGTCATTGATGATATTAATATGCTGGTTTTTTGGTTACGATTACGATAGTGGTTTCTTTCGGGATTTCTGTTGAGCAAAATCTTCTATTATATCCTCAAAGACAATTTTTTGAAGGATGACATTATGGCACATAATTGACCAATTACTCAGTCGTTCTTGTAACAATGTTGAAAAATTTTTCACTTTAATTATTTTATTAGGTATCTGTTATTGATAATGCATATTATAACAATTCTATTTAATGTTTTTCGCCTTGGTTTTAACTTTTTACCTTAAAATTAAATAAAGCTGTCGAACTCGATTTTATTTTGTCTTACTTTTACCTTTTTTTGCATTAATTAAGCCATAACCAAGTAAAATTTAGACTTGAATATTACTTTTTTGTCTAAAAAAGATTCTAACTAAGCTAAATAAGTCAAAATCAAATCAAATGTTGTGGAAATGTTATACTTTTAAAAGGCAAAGTTTGACTTGATTTTGCCTTATTTTGGTTAAATAAAATCGTCATAATTTTGACTTAAATTTTAAGACAAAAGTAAGTTTTATTTTCGACCTGGGTGCTTTGCTTGTTTTGAGAATAAATGAGAGAGAAATTGACGGTCCTTCGGGGCCCCCTGACGATGGGGGCCCTGGACACGGGCCCCGTGTGCCCTTATGGTAAAGACGGCACTGCCTCTGACGGGGCACGGCCACGGCCTTCGTATGTGTGGATAGACCTTAAGAATGACTTTGGGATAAAAGCTATACAATGTCCTTCAAATTTCATCTAAATCGGTCCAGCGGTTTTACCGTGAAAAGGTAACAGACAGACAGAATGAGTTACTTTCGCATTTATAAGACAAGTGACATATTATATACTACAACACTATGCAAAAAATAAAAATAATCTAAAAAAATAAAAAAATAAAAAACCTTAGAACTCGACGATATAGATGTAAACAAGAAGAAAATCATGCTGTGCAGTCGGAGGATAATATTCCCGAGCTAGCTGACCAAAAGTACTATTATATTATCTGTGCCATAAGCATAAATATCTTTGCAGTCGGGATCTTTATATTTTTTAACTTTTTTTATTTACAACATTTTAGTAAGTACACTTTTATTTTCGAATAACTTATTAACTTTTAAGTGGTGTATATTTTGTAATCACCTCTAAAAACCCTTAATTTTGATACCCCACTTTTTTGGAAGAAAAATAAAATTTAAATCCCCACAATATGGCGCCCAAAAGCCGCCATGTTCCTTTTTTTTAACGTAACTTATCTAAGAACACTTGGAGTGAAACTAACTAAAGTGGAGACCTATTTAACGATTATCTTAATAACAAAAAACCGGCCAAGTGCGAGTCGGACTCGCGCACGAAGGGTTCCGTACCATTAACGCAAAAAAGGCAAAACAATCACGTTTGTTGTATGGGAGCTCCACTTAAATATTTATTTTATCCTGTTTTTAGTATTTGTTGTTATAGCGGCAAGAGATATACATCATCTGTGAAAATTTCAGCTGCCTCACGGGCCGATCACGGTTCATGAGATACAGCCTGGTGACATACGGACAGACAGACAGACAGACAGACGGATCGCGAAGTCTTAGTAATAGGGTCCCGTTTTTACCCTTTGGGTACGGAACCCTAAAAACCGTCAAGCGGTTTGAAAGATATAATAATAATAAGAATATGCACAAACAAGATACTCGCGAAAACATGACCCTTTCCTTGCAGCCGGGTAAAAAAATAGGTCAATCGCAGCTGTAATTTTGGTCCACCAAATAAAAAATCAGAGTTTACATAGTTCTATAAACATATAATGCGTGTGCACTCGGACCCCACGGACCAAAAGCTTTAACCTCAAATAAACGGCTCGAAAATATAACATCCGATGAGGATAATATATTGCCGCCGCTTGAGGTTCTTAACAATAATAAATATAACCATTTCCATTTCCGATGTGAATGAGAATCATATATCTCGATATGTTTACATTTTACAAAAGAGTTTTGTATCAAGGTTTGAAACCTGTCTTTTAAATGTGAAGGTGAACATTGTACCAAACTTAATGCCAATGCCAACCGGATTTAAAGTGAGCATTTGGAAGTAAGGAAGTACAGTTCCTATAACAAACATAACATCACGCTGGTATTACCCGACAGGTGAGGCAGAGTAGCGGCTAGCTAGCTATTCGTATAATACCTAAGTACTCACAACGGATTTTTGTGTCTCTGAATTGGCTGCAAGACCCTGCGCGCTAGCTATTTACCCGACTGCCGAAGGAGGGTAATGTGTTTATCAGTCTATGTATGTATGTACCTAACTATCTTTGTTCCTATGTGGCGTTCTAAAGACTAAACGCGTTGGCCGATTTTGATGATTCGTACATTAATCGATTTGTCTTAACCTTGCGAGTGTCACTGACTACAATAAAATTGGAAAAAAGAAAAATGGCGGCTTTTGGGCGCCATATTGTGGCGGACCTAATTTGTTTTCCTTCCAAACCGTGTGGGGTATAAACAAAGGGTTATAAGAGGTGATTTCAAAAATATATGACACTTGTATGTTTAAATGTCTCTAATTCGTACAAAAATTTTGACTAAAATGTTATAAATAAAAAAAGTTAATTCAAAAAATCAAAAATCGCGACTGCTTGAAAAGCGAACTAAAAAGACGTAAACAAGAAGAATATCATGCTGTGCAGTCGGAGGATACATCTGGTTTTGGTCAGCTAGCTCGTGAATGTATCCTCCGACTGCACAGCATGAATTTCTGGGTTATTGGACGACTCGCCCGAATTTAACTCGCCCGATTCGGGCGAATTGTCCACTATTAAAAATATTAATTTTTCTGTGTCGATTCGCCCAAAGTTATTTTATCGGTGGGCGAATCGACCACTCCAATATTATTTAGTGGACGATTCGCCCGAATTTTATTTTAGAGAACATACAATATAAAAGTACAGTCGTGCGGTAATAATATGAAGAATTAATCGAAGTTAATAGATATTGTACTAGAAACTAACTAGGAAAGCAATTCAAACTACCAGGAGGCCAGAATCATGAAGAAGTATTTCCAGAGCTAGAATCATTAGTGGTAGAGACTAACGGAGTACGAGGGCTTCAGAATCGAAAATCGCCCGGTACTCTTTTTACCGCTCATGATTCCAGCCTAGGTTCCTCATGATTATAATCTCCTGGTACTTCAGTTAGTCTTTACCGCAACCGAAATGACCTGATAGCGTATAGAGCTTCCGTTTTTTGTAGCGAATATTGCTGTCGCCCTCTTAGTGTTACCTCCTACTGTACTATTATAATGTTTGTTCTCTAAAATAAAATTCGGGCGAATCGTCCACTAAATAATATTGGAGTGGTCGATTCGCCCACCGATAAAATAACTTCGGGCGAATCGACATAGAAAAATGAATATTTTTAATAGTGGACAATTCGCCCGATTCGGGCGAGTTAAATTCGGGCGAGTCGTCCAATAACCCGAATTTCTTCTTGTTAACGTCTTTTTAGTTCACTTTTTAAGCAGTCGGGTTTTTTGATTTTTTTAATAAACCTTTTTATGTGTCAATGTTGAAGGTGAAGATAGAATTGTATAACTGTCTCTTTCACTCGCTTACGTTTGCATCGTCCTATCTCGCTTACTCAATGCAGTATACTCGATGACAAACTGTTTCTTGCGCAATGGTTCGCAGAGCCTACTTCAGAGACACAAAGATCCGCTGTGACTAATATAGTAGGTATAGCACACATTTTGTCTATCGCCAGTTAGGTGTATATCCTACTAGCTGTCCCACGCGGCTTCGCTTCCTTCAACTGGCTACCTATCTACCCTACCTACCCTACATACATGTTTGTTGCGTATACGCAGCGCACGCAACGGAAGCTCTCAAAAAGGAATGATTTTGCCCGTTTTTGGAATATGTTTCATTAATGCACCGCTCCTATTGGTCTTAGCGTGATGTTATTATAGCCTATAACTTTCCTCGATAAATGGACTATCCAACACAAAAATAATGTTTCAATTCTAACCAGTAGTTCCATTAGCGCGTTCAAACAAACAAACTCTTCAGCAAATCAAATCAATCAAATCAAATCAAAAATATTTATTTGCTAGAATATGGTACATACGGTGTTATACTAAATTTATTTCAGCATATCCTGCCATAACATGGCGTGCAAATGTATTGACAATCAGTGATGTCACTTAATCTAACTTACAAATTTCAGACTCAATTGACTTGTCTTCCAAATAGTCCTTAATGCTATAATATCTTTTATCTACACTCACAACGTAATGTTCCAAATACGAATTCGAAAAATATTGTATAAACACGTACTTTATATTCGTGGATAGGTAAAATTTAAAAAAAAAACCATTATAGTTCAACATTTTCCTTCGATTTTCAAACAACTGCATCATAAAATAACTTTTTAATTTTTATAGCACACTTTTACTTTTTAATTTTCTGGCGCGTATGGGCTCATGTCATTGTCAGTTGTCTGTGGATGCGCGCGCTGCGCAATGAGAATCTAAATTGCCCGCCATACCATACCACATATTTTTCCTTTTCCACTTTTGTTTTATTACAACTGTATGAGTGAAGATAAAGTAGTGTATGCAATAGCATATAATTAGGTATTAAAACACTCGCGTAATATTATTATCAAATTCGGCTTCGCCTCATTTGATAAACCTACGCTCGTGTTTTAATAACCCCTATTATATGGCCATTGCATAAACTACTATTATTTAATAATAGTTTGAAAAGTATTTTTTTAAACATGGTCAGCGGTAGGTCTTGAAAACTATTAGGTAAATGATTGTAAATAATAATCGACATGCAGTATACATTTTTCTTAAATAATTCTAATTTTATTGATGGCATCTGAAGTCTATCTTTATGCCGTGTTCTGCTATTTGGTCTGTCAGTGTTAATTTCAAATAAATTGTAGTTCATCTTTACAAAAGTACATATTTCAAAAATATATAAACATGTCAAGGATAGAATTTTTAGTTTTAGAAATAGTGGCTTACAGCTGTCTAAAAAGTGAGCACCACAAATTGCTCGGATACATTTTTTTTGAGCTTTAAAATCTCTGTCGAATGCTACTGAGTTACCCCATATTATAATGCCGTATCTAAGTACGGATGATACATATCCATGATAAGCCAGCATTGCAGTGTTAAAGTTTACTGTTTGTCTAATTCTTTTTAAGACATATATAAAACGATCAATTTTTGTAAGAATTTTATCTATGTGTATTTTCCAATTACAATTTTTATCGACCGTTATACCCAAGAATACACAATTATCGACAGTGGTCAAGTGAGAATCTTTATAAAGAATATCTAATTTATTTATGTTTGCATTGTATGTTTGAAATTGTACCTATTATGTTTGTTTTAGTCATATTTATTTGTAAGTTATTTTTCTCTAGCCAATCGATTGCCTTATCAAGAGTTTGTACGATTTCATTCTCTAAGTTTTTGTTATCATCACTCTTAATAATTATTGTCGTGTCATCAGCGAATAGTATGCAATCTTTGTCTATCGCCTCTGGAATGTCGTTGATGTAAACTAGAAAGAGTTGTGGGGATAGAATACCTCCCTGTGGCGTGCCATAATTATTTTGTTTATATGCCGACCTATAGGTTTTTTTTTCCTTTTGACAAGTTTTTGTTATTTCCACGCATTGTATTCTTTCAGAAAGATAACTTTTGATCCAGTCGTTGGCCTTACCCCGGATTCCATAATGCTCAAGCTTTGAGAGTAGTGTTTTATGGCAGACAAAATCAAAGGCTTTTGTCATATCTAGAAAAACGCAACTAATCTTCGATTTTTGATTCAAACTTTCAGTTATGTATTTTATTAGTGTGAAACATGCTAAAGTAGTGGAACTGCCCTTCCTAAACCCGAATTGTTCTTTTTTAAGAATATCACAAGTTGTTAAAAAAATCTCTAATTTAATGCACATAACTTTCTCAAATATTTTGGATAGGACTGGGATTAAAGTTATTGGGCGATAATTGCTCATGTCAGTTTTTGCACCTTTCTTATAGAGAGGTTTTACAATTGACCTTTTCAGACGTGTTGGGAATACTCCTTCTATAAGAGACAGGTTAATAATATAGGTTAAGGGAGACACTAAAGTCATTGCACATATTTTTAACACTTTAGTGCTCAAGTCGTCATATCCAGTCGAGTTAGTGTTTCTTAGACTGTGAATTATTTTATAAATGTCTGATTCATCTACTGGTGTAAGGAAAATGCTTTTAGGATTTTGAGGAGTGGTTAGTTTCATGTCATATTGCACATTTTTATGAGTCTTATTGGTCGTCTTTGTTTGGGATATATAATAATCATTAAATAAGTCACATATTTGATTTGGATTGTCATACGTTTTACTGTTAGCAATAACTGCGTCAACTTCAGAGTTACTTGTCATATTATTTGTGTTTGTTTTAATCATGTTCCAAGCCGCTTTACTCGTATTTTTGGCCTTATTAATGTAGTCTAAGCTATTAATCTGCTGAGCCTTGTGTATGCATTTTCTCAGTATATGAGTGTAGTCGTCATACTTTTTTTTGTTATGTTTGTAGAGATGGTATTTTAAATATAATGTTCGTTTTTTAATACAGCATCTTTTAATACTCTTAGTTAACCCTCTATTTTTCACTTGTTTACAAGTAATTTTTACTTTAACTATTGGAAAACATAGATTGTAGAAAAGGCTAATTATATCGTGTAGTCTATCGTAGGCGTCATTTGTTGTTTGAGCTTCGTAGACTTCGGAAAAAGACAGACTTGAGAGGCAGTTATTAAACTTAACTATATTTTCGTCACTGAGCTCTCTTACACTTTTAAACCAAAACCTATGAAAGTCTTTAACTTGAAGATCAGTTTCTAAGCTAACCGTTATTGATTGGGCTGTTTCGTGGTCTGAAAGCGCTAGATAGTGAATTGTAGGATTAGCGTCGTGAATGTTACTTACTATTAAGTCCAAACATGCGTTTTTTTCTCGGAGGCAGTTTTTTTGTGGTTAATTAAACTATTATTACTAAGTATAGAATTTAAGTCATTGGATGTTTTATTTGTTTTCAGTGTATCAATATTTATTTACATAGATAAAAGTATATACAGTGTATAAAATACTTAAACAACTAAAACTACTCACTAACTAAAACTAAAAATATACTTAACTAAAATATGGCGTCGAAAAACTCCTCCACATCGTTCCCCACTGGTAATGTACCCAAAAGGCTGGCAGCATTGCCACGTTGTATGGCAATGCTTATTCTCTGACCAAGGTAAAAGCCAGCCCTTGGGTCACGCGAAGTGTCAACTAGGCGTTTGGAAAGATCTTTAAACAAAGCGTGAGCACTCGGACCCCACGGACCAAGAGTTTCAACCCCAAACGGCTCGAAAATATAACTACCGATTAGTTTATTATATTGCCGCCGCTTGAGGTTCTCTGCAGCCGCAGCGGCAGCGCCAGCACAGCACGATGAACTCGGAAGATGGGATGGCGCAAGAGTATCGACACAAGTAGCGTCCCACACTAAAGGCCTACCCATCTTCCATGGAAACAAAGACATCCCGTCCGGTCTTTTGCCATCGTCGCGTGCCAGGCCATGGGGTTCTAAAACGGCCGGAACGCCGACGGTGACGAGAGCACGTCGGATGATGTCGTTTAAGTTTCCGTGCCGAGCGAAGCGACCCGCACTTCGGCTGCAAGAAAGTCCGTGGTGACCGAGGCTGTTGACAACTTCACCACAGTGGCAACGATGTAGAGAACAACAGGGAGCGCCAAGACGTAGGGAAGCAGCGAGGCGGAAAGTAGTGTCGTCAAACAAGATGCCTATGTTCGACGACGGTAGTGCGTGAAGCCAGAGGTCCGACTCCCACTCACCCACAGCCAGCAGGCGAGCACGCTCGGCAGGAGTGGCAGAAGTGGCAATTTGGTGCTCCAGAACTGCTCTGCAGAGCGGCTCATCCCACCGTCTCTGGGAAGATGGGTAGTCGGGGGGATTACAGTTCGGGCAAGCGAGTCTCCAAGCACCAATAGCCTCGGTGAAGAACGGCACATCAAAATTAATCAGTATGGGAGCTAGGATATTCCTGATTAATTTCTCAGTACCGTGGACCGAGGATATAAAAGCCGGTAAACTAATACTTGAAATTTTGCGGACGCCAAGGCCTCCCATACGGATTGGAAGAGTAGCTTGAGCCCAAGCTCGGTCGTCCATGGCCACATTTAAAATTAAAGTTAATGTTTGACGGATAATTTGGTCCATTTTTTCTAAAAGAGGAAGGTGCTTCCATAGATGGGAAGCACGAAGGAAATATGATAATTTTGGGCCAAAACAACAAAAGCGAATTATGGTGATGGCCGAATGCATGTTAATTTGGAGCAATCTTTCCGAAATGTTGTTGAAATTTTGTATTTTTTCCTCAATAAAATCGGGAAAGGAATCATCGAAGATTGGGGACCCAAGGAGACGAAGAGAGCTTTTTTCAATAATTTTGATTTTTTTATTTTTTTTATTTTTATATTTGTGTATCAATATTCCAGTCGCCACAGATGATAATCTTTTTGTTACCCCTTTTACATAAATTATTGGTAAGAAGTTCCAAATTATTCAAAAATATTGTGGCATCACGTGTAGGTGTTCTATATATGCACACTATAATTAAGTTATATTTAATTATTTCGAAAAGGAAATAAGGAATAAGGAATTTCTTTAGGTCATCCTGAAGGTTGATATTAAAAACGCTTTTAATTCGGTTAATAGGGACACCTTGCTGGCAGAAACTAAAAAAGAAATACCTCAAATTTTTAGTTTTCTTTGGCAATGTTATAGGCATCCATCTAAATTACTTTATCGGGACAATCTTCTGGAATCCGCTGTAGGCTGTCAGCAAGGTGACCCTCTCGGGCCAGTGATCTTCAGTCTGGCTATTCACCCAATTATTCGACAGCTAAATTCCAAATTTAACGTTTGGTATCTCGATGATGGAACCCTGGGAGGCGATGTAGACACAGTTTTAGATGACCTGCAATTTTTAAAACACCAACTACATTCTATAGGACTGGATCTAAATTTTTCTAAATGTGAGTTATTTTTATCTGACAGTACCGACAGACAAGTGACACTTTCAAAATTCAATAAAATAGCCCCCGAAATCAAAATTATTGAAAAAAGCTCTCTTCGTCTCCTTGGATCCCCAGTCTTCGATGATTCCTTTTCCAATTTTATTGAGGAAAAAATTCATTATTTCAACAATATTTCGGAAAGATTGCTCCAAATTAACATGCATTCGGCTATCACCATAATCCGCTTTTGTTGTTTTGGCCCCAAATTAACATATTTCCTTCGTGCTTCCCATCTATGGAAGCACCCTCATCTTTTAGAAAAAATGGACCAAATTATCCGTCATACACTTACTTTAATTTTAAATGTGGCCATGGACGACCGAGCTTGGGCTCAAGCTACTCTTCCCATCCGTATGGGGGGCCTCGGTGTCCGCAAAATTTCTAGTATTAGTTTACCGGCATTTATATCCTCGGCCCACGGTACTGAGAAATTAATCAGGAATATCCTAGCACCCATACTGATTAATTTTGATGTGCCGTGCTTCACCGAGGCTATTTATTGATGCTTGGAGACTCGCTTGCCCGAATTGCAATCTCCCCGACTACCCATCATCCCAGAGACGGTGGGATGAGCCGCTATGCAGAGCAGTTCAGGAGCACCAAATTGCCACTTCTGCCACTCCTGCCGAGCGCGCTCGCCTGCTGGCTGTGGGTGAGTGGGAGTCGGGCCTCTGGCTTCACGCACTACCGTCGTCGAACATAGGCACCTTGTTTGACGACACTACTTTCCGCCTCGTTGCTTCTCTACGTCTTGGCGCTCCCTGCTGTACTCCTCATCGTTGTCACTGTGGCGAAGTTGTCAACAGCCTCGGTCACCACGGTCTATCATGCAGCCGAAGTGCAGGTCGCATAGCGCGTCACGGAAACTTAAACGACATCATCCGACGTGCTCTCGTCACCGTCGGCGTTCCGGCCGTATTGGAACCCCATGGCCTGGCACGTGACGATGGCAAAAGACCGGACGGGATGTCTTTGTTTCCATGGAAGTTGGGAAGGCCTTTAGTGTGGGACGCTACTTGTGTCGATACTCTTGCGCCATCCCATCTTCCTAGCTCGTCGTGCTGTGCTGGCGCTGCCGCTGCGGCTGCAGAGAACCTCAAGCGGCGGCAATATAATAACCTCATCGGAAGTTATATTTTCGAGCCGTTTGGGGTTGAAACTCTTGGTCCGTGGGGTCCGAGTGCTCACGCTTTGTTTAAAGATCTTTCCAAACGCTTAGTTGACACTTCGCGTGACCCAAGGGCTGGCTTTTACCTCGGTCAGAGAATAAGCATTGCCATACAACGTGGCAATGCTGCCAGTCTTTTGGCAACATTACCAGTGGACAACGATGTGGAGGAGTTTTTCGACGCCATATTTTAGATTAGGTAAGTGAGTAGTTTTTGGTTTAAGTGTTTATGTTTGTAGTCTTAGTTAATTAAGTATTTTATACATTGTATATACTTGTATCTTTGTAAATAAATTACTCTTATTATTTCGATGGCACAGCATTCGAATTGAAAGGGAATGGGGACAGGTAAATTCTTTATTTCTTTAAATTGTAGGTTATCTTTTAATAAAATACACGAGCCTCCCCGTCGTTGGTTAATTCGAGAGAAGGAGGATACCAGTTTATAGTTATTAAGTCTAAGGTTTTGTTCACAACCACTTTTTAGGAAAGTTTCAGCAAAACATATAATATCTACGGGACCCAGTTCCCTTTGTAAATTTAAAATGGCCTCCTCTATTAATTCCTGTTTGTTCAATACTCCAGCAATATTTTGGTGGATTATCGTGATTTTAGTGTAATTAGTTTTGTTGGCGAAAAAACTCTGTTTTGGTGTCGTTACCAACTTGTTTTTTTTTCTCAAAGAAGGTAGTAATTTTGGTTTGTGTGGTTTTTCGCGGTGTTGTATATATTTTTGTTCTGTTCTGGATAATGTGCTTATTTTTAAATCGATTAAGAAATTCAGTCTGGTATTTCTTGTAGTCAAGCTCAGCTTTATCTATACCAACATTATAAAGAGGAAATATTTTTTTATTTGTTTATTTTTTTGTACCGAATAGGCTCCGAAACTACTGGACCGATTTAAAAAATTCTTTCACTAATAGAAAGCTGCATTATTCCTGAATGACATAGGCTATTTTTGAATCCCGAAAACGGCTCCTGTGTGGTGGTCCACGGGAGCGAAGCCGCGGGGAACAGCTAGTAATATTATAAAGTATAGATGTAATAGACTATTAGAGAATATTGGGTGTCATCATCATCATTTCAGCCAAGACACTGCTGGACATTAGCCAAGTATTGCCATATAGTCAGGTCCTGTGCGAATCACATCTAGTGGATTCCCGCAACCTTTATTAGATTATCGGTCCACCTAGAGGGAGGCCTCCCAACAAAAATAGGCTACTTATTCGAAGTACTAATGCCAAGCAGACGAAGCCGCTGGCAGAAGCTTGTATGGCTAATATGGCTTTAAGTATAGTAAGTGACTTACCAGTACAACTCTCACTCCTTCCGTATACTCTTCTTCAGCGTCAGCGTTTGAGGATGTCTCTGCTACCGGAGTCTCCATCTTCGGAAATAAAGAAAATAAGAAAAAAGCTTTTTTACAAAAAAAATACTACCGACTTCCAAATAAAAAAAAACTACAAAGTGAAAAATAACTTTATTTTTGGAAGTCGGTGTCTTTGGTAGCCTAAACCATTTTTTTGCGATATGGACACCGACTTCCAATAATAAAGCTATTTTTCAGTTTGTAGTTTTTTTTTATTTGGAAGTCGGTAGTATTTTTTTTGTAAAAAAGCTTTTTATTTTTCACTTTTTAGTTGTACCTACCTACTTAATAGGTATATTCGAAATTCTTCATCAGATCTTCACCAAATTAAAATGGGATCAATTTAGAAACATACTTTTTCAAACAAAAAAATGAATTTTCAAAATCGGTCCAAAATTGACGGAGATATGCGTGAACATAAACAAAAAAAACAAACATATCGAACATAGAACCTCCTCCTTTTTGGTAAGTCGGTTAAAAAATGGATAAGAAAACAAAGAAAATAGGTGCACCTACTGTACACCCATACGTCACCAGTTATGTTGAAGGTGCAGATACGCCTGAATAGCTGATTTTAAAATGAGAATCACGTCTAAACGGCTAGTTGCAATTTTTTGGAAATAATATATGGTACATAAAACTATTTTCATATCTTTGAAAATTTTGAGTTTTATTCGTTTAACATAGTGTAATTAATTTGTAAAGTTATGTCTAAAACGGACCAAAAACGTCAATCGCAAAAAAAACCGCCGGGCGCATTTTAACGAAATTAGCACCATCTCAAAGATAATTTAATTTTCTACATTTTCATCTAATGTAATTTTTTTTGAGTCATAGAATAATAAGGAAAGTACAAAACACTACTGAAATTTGGGTCGCGCGGGTGTGAAACGAGTGCGCGTTTTGTTCCCTCAAGGTCGTTGGCGACTATCGTCGTCTTAAGTCCCATGTAATATGTGGCGAGCCTATTGGCAACAATTTCTCAGTAGCAGTCTGGAGTATGGACTGGTCATACTCCAGACTGCTACTGATGGAAAAACCCATTAACACAATGCCCGACCCAGGAATCGAACCTAGGATCTTATGGCGATTGGAATAACAAAACTGGATTTTGGACAGAGCAATCACAAAAGGTAAAGGCTCGGCAGATGGTAGGTATGTGTGGTCGATGGTAAGAATGAAATACCATATTAATACTAGCAACCATTCAGCCACCAGTCCCATTGCAGGACAGAAGCCTCTTCTCATACTGAGAAGGCGAGTATTGATCACCACGTGCGCTCAAGATGGGTTGCTGATTTCAGACTTACATTAAACCATAAGTCTAGGTTTCCTCACGATGTTTTCCTTCACCGTTGTCAGCGATTTCCAAGACAATATCACTATAATTTTATAAAGGCAAAAGATTGCAAGTGTGTTTGTATGTTTATTACTTCTTCACGCTTAAACTGCTGGACGGATCTGGATGAAATTTGGCACAGGGATAGACCTATAATCAGGAATAGCATATAGGGTACTTTCTATCCCGGGTATATGTTACCTTGGGATAATTTTCGACATTCATGCGGGCTAAACTAGCACAAGCTAGTTTAAAATCTATTTTTCCATTAAACCATTTAAAAGTAATTTGACAATACTCATGAATAAAAAAAATATTGAATCTTGTCGCACAATTGCATGCGTCAGTAGGTCTCTATGGAGAAGAACGTGCAACAAACTCCACGGACACTCGATTTTCCATCAATAAAATTTAATTACAAGTATTTGGTTACAAACATCATTCTTGTTGGAAAAAAAGGTATTTTACAAAAAAATACTACCGACTTCCAAATAAGGAAACTAGAAAGTGAAAAATAACTTTATTTTTGGAAGTCGGTGTCTTTGGTAGGTACCAAATTTTTAAGTTATGGACACCGACTGCCAAAAATAAAGTTATTTTTCACTTTCTAGTTATTTGGAAGTCGGTAGTATTTTTTTGTATAAAAGCTTTTTATTTTTCACTTTTTAGTTGTACCTACATAATAGCCCAAGTAACACAGGAAGCATTTTAACAAACGAATAGTAAACTTATGTAGAACTTAAGGTTCGTATAAACTCTTATATAAGCTCACCGAGCATCTTGATGCTTTATACTGGCATTTTTAAACCATTATGATGCTTTACACTGTATAACGTTTGGATAATGGCATATAAAAATGTTTTTGTAAAGCCTTTAGTTTTAGTGCAGCAAACCACAACGCAGCTGTACAGCTTTCAGCTGCTTTTAGTGCATTTGGATTTACAAATATATATATATACAAGAATTGCTCGTTTAAAGGTATTAGATAGATTAGATTTTGATAAACTTAGTAAGTACATAATAACAACGTACATAATAAGTACGTAATAACTCGGTAATGATAATAATTATGGATTTGAAAAAGTCTCATTGGTACTTGCCCGAATTTGAACCCACGAGCTCAAGCACGAGAGGCGAGCAGGAGTCTTAGCCACTGGACCACCAAGATATTGAATGTATATAGAACAGAAATGCCTGAAAGTGGAAGACGGGCTCCGCAGTAGACCTTTTTCTAGGGTTCCGTAGTCAACAAGGAACCCTTATAATTTCGTCTTGTCCGTCTGTCCGTCCGCAGCTTATCTTAGAGACTCTTAGTACTAGAAAGCTATAATTTGGCATGGTTATAAATATTAATCACGGCGACAAATAATTTAAAATTACATTTTTGTGGTACCTTCTGTATACGTAAAGTAGGGATGCTTTTTTTAGGGTTCCGTACCCAAAGGGTAAAAACGGGACCCTATTACTAAGACTCCGGGTCCGTCTGTCTGTCTGTCACCAGGCTGTATCACATTTTGCCATACCTATTATTGGAATCAAACATAGCAGCTCACAATGTTAGGACCCATTAATTATTAATTCTTATTTTTATCCGTGGTGCTAGGCAACTGGGCTTATCCCAGTTGTAAACGACCCTTTGTGCCTAGTGGCCTTGTTTGTTCTGTCTCCTGCTTGATATGGAGGGAAGTGGAAATTTATGTTTTTTCCTACTCCTCCGTTATTCTTTTCTGATTAATTTCGTTGCGGGATCCAAGACAGTTAAATTCATTCTCCGGGACTTCGTCGAGCTTCATTGCCTCGGCGCTTTTCTGGTGGTCGCCCTGTTGATTCTGGTTTTCAGGAGTTGCAGTGGTTTGGGAATAGTGCGGTGGGTTTGTCCCAATTAAAAAGGCTGTATCACATGAACCGTGTTAGCTAGACACTTGAAATTTTCACAGATTTATAATGGTACGGATCCCTTTGTGCGCGAGTCCGACTCGCACTTGGCCGGTATTTACTCGTCTATTCCATGGTGTGAGATATCCATGTCAGGTGTGTCATGTGTGTGTGGTGTGCCATTCGAAAATATTACTGTGAAAACTATAATTTCGATTCAGGGATCCGTTTGGGTAAAATTAAGCATTAAATTGCTAATTTTTGTTAGAGGCAAGTGTCTCTCACAGACTTCGGCAGGGAACCCCACTCCTTTAGAAGTCTTTCTTAGGAATTGATAAAAAAAAACTCAGAATTTGATGGAAATAACGAAGGGAGGTCATTGTCTAGTAGTGGTAATATGCTTGTGGGTATATTCATAGAATTATTTCTATGGGCATATTAAACATTGTCCCTCTTACAAATAAACGCGGAATAAAGTTATACCAGGTATAACAAAGGAATAACCATACATTTTCATAGGTTTATACTTGGTATAACTTTATTTCGCGTTTATTTGTAAGAGGGTGTGTCTTTGACACCGATGCGAAATGGTATACCATGGATTCAGTACATGACTGCGAAGCGTTGGGATTTTTACTGTGATCTGTTCAAAATCGGTATTCCTATCTAACCCAATTTGATTTTTACCCGACTGCCGAAGGAGGGTAATGTGTTTATCAGTCTATGTATTTATGTTTGCATGTTTGTTCCTATGTGGCGTTCTAGAGACAAAACGCGTTGGCCGATTTTGATGATTCTTACGTTAATCGATTCGTCTTAATCCTGCGAGTGTCACTGGCTACATTAAAATTGGAAAATACAAAAATGGCGGATATTGGGCGCCATTTTGTGAAGAAAAAAATTTTTTTTTCTTCCAAACCCATCGTGGGGGTATCAAAATAAAGGGTTTTTTCAAAAATATATAACACTTACATGTTTAAATGTACCTAAACCAAGAAAAAAAACTAAAAAGTTTTAAATAAAAAAAGTTTATCTGGTTTTGGTCCGCCAGCTCGCGAATATGTATCCTTCGACTGCACAGCATGCTTTTCTTTTTGTTTACGTCTTTTTAGTTTGCTTTTTAAGCAGTCGGGTTTTTTGTTTTTTTAGGGTTCCGTACCCAAAGGGTAAAAACGGGACCCTATTACTAAGACATCGCGATCCGTCTGTCTGTCTGTCTGTCCGTCTGTCTCCAGGCTGTATCTCATGAACCGTGATAGCTAGACAGTTGAAATTTTCACAGATGATGTATTTCTGTTGCCGCTATAACAACAAATACTAAAAACAGTATAAAGTAAATATTAAAGGGGGGCTCCCATACAACAAACGTGATATTTTTGCCGTTTTTTGTTCGATATTAATAACGGCAACAGGTAGACGCTTGAAATATTCACAGAATGTTTAGTTGTATATTTACTTAAAAAAATAATAATTAATAAATTAAAATAAAATAAATTAAGGGGGGCTCCCATACAACAAACGTGATTTTTATGCAGTGTTTTGCGATAATGGTACGGAACCCTTCGTGTGCGAGTCCGACTCGCACTTGGCCGGTTTTTTTTTAATTATTCTCCTTTATAGTCGTAGGTACAAGCCTGAGGCGTTGACTTCGATCGTGAACTTTAGGAAGTCAGCTGATAGGTAGAGCTTTCGAGATTTATTTACATTGCTGTACCAAACTCTGCCTTGATTTTAAAATCTCTGGTCAACGATACCACACTTGATGGGGGGCGGCATTTTTTTCTTGTCTTCGGGCCCCCTAGAGGGCGCCATATTCAATTTAATGTGACGACACATAGCCTATAACCAGCGGACAAACAAGAACGCTTCCAACGGCACCTCATTTGTTAAATTATGATAAGTAGTTTACCCAAGTAGCACAAACTAGTTGCTTAAGAGCTTTGGAGCCAATCCGATTATTACCAAAGGCGCCAAGCTCAAGCGCCAGAGCGTGCACTGCAGACCTTATGCAGCCGCTTTGCAGCCAAAGGGGCACAACTTTTTGCAACCTACAGTTCCATTAGAACTTCAAAATAGTGGCATAAAAGCGCTACAGGAGCTGCAACTAATAATTAACACCACACTAAAGATCTTGTGGCGCTTATTGAATGAATGGCAGGTTTAACTGAACGAATAAAGGATCACTGATCATTCACCTTGTCTCTCATTTATTAAATACATCTGTTGTTCCTGACTCAGACATTCTGAATACAAATAAATATAAGTGAAGTGAATTTAAGGTAAGTGTTTTTGAGCTATATTTTGGTATTATATGCAAGTGGCTAAAAACGCAGATCAGTTTATCGTGCATCTAGTTGATATTATTGGAGTATTTTTAACGCGCCTCAATAATTACCTCAGAATATCGTAAAATATGTAAAATATTATTATATAAATAATAATATATCATATACCTACACGATATTGAAATTACATACTTGACTACTTTTGTATTTAGTAAGTTGCTGGTTCTATATTTAGTTATATTTTACTTCAAATTGTGATAAAAACCTATACATTTCTCAAGTATTGATAAATAATTGTCTTGTAAACATGGCGTCTATGAGAAGCAGCTTTAACTTGCAACTTCAACCTTAATACTTCCTCTCTGCGCGTCAAAGCGTTAAGTTGCACTATTCTGAAGGTCCAAGCAATACCTGCACCACTAATGCAGTTCAAGTCTTTACAATCACTTTTATTTCGTACCTACTTACTGCAGGTATCGAACCACACTAATGGTTATTTGTTTAGAGATCCGTAGAACTCGAAGAAAACCCTAAAATACGATGTTCGTTTGTAGCTGCTTCTATATTTTTCGCCCTTTCAATTGTTTAACACTTACTATGTCTTAGCATGTTTTCAGAATGCCTTTCAAAATAATTCAAACATATATAGTGAACAACAAAATAAACAAGAACTTTGCATCTGTCCATCTACCTGGAAAAAACATGGAGTGTTACACTGGCCGAACATGTTCTCTGTGTTATTTATTAAAACTTTCAAATGGTTGAATTGCAAATAGCAATGGTACGTTTTATGTATTTTTTTTAAGTTAGGGCTTACTTTTTTTTCTTCTTTCTATTCTTTTGACTACAGTGAAAATGTTTTCCTTATTTTTAGACCTTAAATCGTGGTGCTGCTACAGTGTCTAATCCGCCAGAACAAATCCAGATTCAGGAACCCTTCACAATCTTGTGCAAATATTGTTTATACTGTTGTTATTTTAGAATTTACCTAGTTTAATTATTTTAATAATGTCAATAATGGGCCAATTTGCCTATAAAACAAGTTGATTCTATCTCAAATATTTTTTTATTTCAATTCACCATTACAATTATACAAGAGGCGCTTTGATTGTACTAGTTACAATGTGTGTAGTAAAGGAACAAAATATAAATCCGATTCATATCGAGTGACCACAAGTTTACATTCAACATCACACGGCGAACACACGTACTCGCTATAACTTACTTTTCCTCTGTAACTGGTCCGTTATCACTAATTACGTAAACAAAATCTACGGGACCCTCGCTTGTGTTTGTTGAACTCGAACTTGGCGCATTATTACGCTCCTGCTTCTATTGTGAAGTCTTAATGTCGCTATTAGTAAAACAGTCGATCAAATTGCTACTTAAGTCTGCGCAAAAGTACAAATCACTTCTGCAATGAAACTTTCAGTGGTAGAACAGTGGTAAATTTATCTTTTATACAGTTCCGTTAAAAAGTCTGCAATTAAAGTCTTTATACAGTTCTTAAGCGTAAAGCAGCGGCAATAGAAAAAAAATAGCAGCTTTAAGCTTTAACATACATGTTTTAACTCTCTTTTAAAGCTATAGACGGCAATAGGTTGTAAAATGAACTCTTATAAAGCCTAGAGTGGCATTTGGTTCAGTTTCTGCTACCCCTAGTGACATTTACAGCTATGAGCAGTTACGGAAGCAATAGTAGAACTTAAAACCACTTTCTGAACCCCTAAAGCGCTACTGTACAGCTAAAAGTTGCAAAATAGGCTGCTATTTCCACTAGTGTGCTAGTTGGGTAGAAGTTATGAGGGAACAGATGAACATACATACATACACACAAATATCGGTCAGAAACATAACCCTCCCTTTTGCTTCGCCGTAGTCGGGTTAAAATGGTTGTGTGAGCGGACACACCCTCACTTAACACTACACTTTTTTTGACCATTTGGCCGTTGATAACTTTAAAAGGTCACTGTTAGTTTTAATTTCTTACCAGCAAAACGTACAATGTCATCACTGTGTAGGTATATTATTATTAAATAAATTAATTTGAATTTTTGTCATACACGTGTTGCTACACTTAATTGAAAGATCGTTTGCAACCCAAGAAGCTCTAGACAATTAGTGTCAATCTACCAAAGAATGCGTCTCGAAAGCGATTGGAAAATTTCAAAAATTTATGTCACGTGATCTATCCCTTATATTTTGGCATTTGAACCATGCCATCGCTGATCTAATGCCATTTTGTATAGAGCCTTTGAACCACCTTGCAGACCGACGCACTGATACAAATGAGAACGTATATTTTGAGCACGATATGAGTTAGTGTTATCGGTAGCACCAACACGAGACGAAGCCAAGATTATTGTTTGTAAATACTTATTTATAAATTGTATGTTGACACATGACTTAAGGCAAAATATTTATTTCATGTTTTTGTTTTTCGTAACATTTGTAATTGTTTGTTTGATTAAACAAATAAACAACTGTTTCGTTGGTCCAGTAGCCGTTACTAGCGGCGTTGGTGTCTCATCCCATACAAACAAAACCGTGCCGACGTTCTATACTGATTTTTCTGATTATTTTTTGTACATCGATCGCGTTCGGTTGCGATCCGTTCCGTTCCACGGATATAGATGGTGGTATATCTATCGCCGTGGAACGGAACCGAACGCGATCGATTTATAAAAATAATCGGTATAATCAAATGAAAAACGCTAGTTACGTTGGCACGGTTTCTTTGTATGGGCTGAGTCATATGTATGCTAGTATTATATTATCTGTGCTAGCGGTACTGAGTGTGGAGTCCTGGGGTACGATGCCCAGGTCGTAGTGGTTGAGCGATCGGCTGCTGCGCTGCGTGTCGCAGGTTCGATTCCCGCACGGAAAAAATATTTGTATGGCCTACAGATAGCTGTTCCGGATCTGGGTGTCTTGTGTTAGGAGTTTAAATGTTTGTATCGCACCCACAATACAGGAAGAAATTCCTAGAGTGGGCAACGGTTTTATAAAAAAGAGAAAAATGGTCGATCACAATATGTGACGGCGAAGGACAGGCATTTAGTTACGGGTTGGGCAAAAGAAATTCCATAGATAATTAAATTAATAAGAATTTCATAATGTTTTTTGTACTATCCTTTCATGTATCTACTTTACAAGTTTTTGCATTGCTGACATCGGTGAAAGAAAATATCGTGAGGAAACCTTTAGCCTAATTGCGTAAGTGAATTCTGCAAAGGAAACAAGTCGATTCTTTCAAAGAATCAGAATCATTTCTTTCAACTTTGTCGGTATTGCGAAACTAATTTGGAAAGCTAGCGTTAGCTTTCCAAATCCTCCTTTGAGTTGAACACAGACTACTTAGAGATACTACGGAGTTGAAGATATATGACATTTGCATTACACAATACCAATAGTGAAGTTTTATCTCGATTCTTCCGCTTTCATTCATTCTTTTACAATCAATTCTACGTCAAAATATTGGTAATGAAAGGAGCATAACCTTTCCGTTTCAGAGTGTAATATGCAATACGAAAAGTCGGTTTTTGGGAAGGTTCCGACTTGTTTGCTTTGCAGAATTCACTTACGCAATTAGCCTCACGGGATCGGTCAATGTGGCGACGCCAGGGGGAGGCCTATGTCCAGCAGTGGACGTCTTTCGGCAGAAATGATGATGATGATGATGATGAATTAGGCTGCTGGACTTGATACGACGACAGTCCAAACGACCTCGAGGTAACAAAACGCGCAAACGTTACACACCCGCGGGATCCAAAATTCAGTTATATTTTTGTACTTTTCTTATTATTCTACGACTTAAAAAAAAAAAAGTTAATTAAAAAAATCTAAAAACCCGACTGCTTAAAAAGCAAACTAAAAAGACGTAAACAAGCAGAAAATCATGCTGTGCAGTCGGAGGATACATATTCGCGAGTTAACGGACCAAAACCAGATGTATCCTCCGACTGCACAGCATGATTTTCTGCTTGTTTACGTCTTTTTAGTTTGCTTTTTAAGCAGTCGGGTTTTTAGATTTTTTTAATTAACTTTTTTTATTTACAACTTTTTAGTTATTATTTTTTAGTATTAGGTATATTTAAACATATAAGTGTTATATATTTTTGAAATTGCCTCTTCAAATCCTTTATTTTGATACCCCACACGATGGGTTTGGAAGAACAAATTTTTTTTCCCCATAAAATGGCGCCCAAAAGCTGCCATTTTTGTTTTTTCCAATTTTAATGTAGCCAGTGTCACTCGTAGGATTAAGACGAATCGATTGACGTAAGAATCATCAAAATCGGCCAACGCGTTTGGTCTCTAGAACGCCACATAGGAACAAACATACATACATACATACATACGTACATACATACATACATACATACATACATACATACATACATAGACTGGTAAACACATTACCCTCCTTCGGCAGTCGGGTAAAAAAGCCTTAATTCAAAATCTAGATGATGAAATTGTCTTTGAGATGGTGAAAATTTCATTAAAATACGCCCAGCGATTTTGGTGCGATTGTCGTTTTTTTCTCCGTGTTAGTCATAACTCGAATAAAACTCAAAATGTTATTAGATCAAATTATTGAGAAAATGGTCTAATGTAACATATATTTTTTCCAAAAAAATACTAGTAGCCGTTTGACGTGGTTCAGCTACTGAGGGGTAGGTTTGAGCGCACGTGGTGATCAATGTTCGTGCCTTCTCTGTATGAGAAGACGCCTTTGTCCTGCAGTGAGACAGTTACAGACTGGTATCCCACTACTATTATAGTCGTAAATTTTGTTAGGATTATTAGATGGATGGATGTTTTACTCTTTCACGCAAAAACCACTGAATGAATTTTGATGAAACTTAACAGAAATGTAGCATCAGAATAACACAGGCTATAATTTTTAAAGATATTGTGAGAATTACCTACTAATACCACGCGGGCGGAGCCGCAGGCGGCATCTAGTTATATTATATTATTATATACTTACTATGCTTCCCTACTTTACCTTTATTTTAAATAATAACATCCGAGGGTTCAGGCCAAACCATTGCAGCATGGCAAGTTTAGAATTTCCTAACACTTTTTTTTTGTTTCTGCGGGAAACCTTCAAAAGGCGCCTGGACTTTTCGGGAAAAGACCAGGGAATGTGGGCTTTTTACCTCACTAAAACCACCACCATCAGCACATAGAAGAATCCCCGTGACCTCTCAAAAGATCACCCCGGAGCCCCCTCTGTGTACCTGCCTGTTAGGGCAAATCCCTGGGGAGACTAAAAAGCGCCTCCCCTTAGCCTCATTGTTCACGGCAGCACGTGATCACTGTGCTACTGTCTTCCCTGGAATCACTTGGTGGGCGGACAGAGTCTCCAATCTGACCCCCCTCAACCCCTACCTAGATTCTTATTTTATTTAGCTTCAAGTCAGGATGTAGCCCTGCCATGGAAGCGCCCATGTATTCAATTCATACATAAGATGACATTAATAAGTATGTACCTATGTATTTTATTCTATTGGAAATCCTAGAAGCACATAATCGTATGAGGAAACCGGTTATTGCTTTTGAATAACATATGAGTTGCAATAAAAATAACAGGAAGACTATTTGCATAGACACAACCTTGTAGTCAGGATTATCCATCAGCAACTTGCTCTTAAATACAATCTTTTGAAAGTGCCTTACTATAAGTATGTGCCCGACCCAGTTCTCGAAAATGGCAATGTCACGTTGTATTGGGATCGGTCTATCATCACTGACAGGACTATTGTTGCCAATAAGCCTGACATAGTGGTGATAGACCGACTAGAGCGTCGCGCAATGATTGTTGATATGGCGGTCCCCCATGACGAGAACCTCATGAAGGCTGAGAGAGATAAGAAAAGTAAGTATCTTGATCTGGCTCGCGAGGTTGTCGACATGTGGGATGTGAATACAGCAATTATTGTGCCGATAGTCGTGACGGCCAATGGCATAAAAGCCAAGAGCCTCGACGAACATCTGAGGAGGCTCTCGTTGGGCAGCTGGATCAAGGGCTTGATCCAGATAGCGGTTCTCCTGGACACGGCGCGTATCGTTAGGAGGTTTCTCTCTCAGCAGCCCTGACCACCGGTAGCTTGGACCCTGTTCCCGATACCGGTGGGCTACTATTTTTTATATTTTTTAATGTTTTTTAATTAATTTATTTTATAAATATACTAGCTGTCCCACGCGGCTTCACTCCCGTCAACTGGCTACCTACATACATGAATGTTGCGTAACTTTAACCGCTTACGCAGCGCACGCAACGGAAGCTCTGAAAAAAAGTTAATTAAAAACATCAAAAAACCCGACTGCTTAAAAAGCAAACTAAAAAGACGTAAACAAGAAGAAAATCATGCTGTGCAGTCGGAGGATTCATATTCGCGAGCTGGCGGACCAACACCAGATGTATCCTCCGACTGCACAGCATGATTTTCTTCTTGTTTACGTCTTTTTAGTTTGCTTTTTAAGCAGTCGGGTTTTTTGATGTTTTTAATTAACTTTTTTTATTTACAACTTTTTAGTTATTTTTTTTTAGATTGAGGTACAAGTAAACATATAAGTGTTATATATTTTTGAAATCACCTCTTAAAATCCTTTATTTTGATACCCCACATGATGGGTTTGGAAATAAAAAACATTTTTTTTCCCCACAAAATGGCGCCCAAAATCCGCCATTTTTGTTTTTTCCAATTTTAATGTAGCCAGTGACACTCGCAGGATTAAGACGAATCGATTGACGTAAGAACCATCAAAATCGGCAAACGCGTTTGGTCTCTGGAACGCCATATAGGAACAAACATACATACATACATACATACATACATACATACATACATATATACATACATACATACATACATACATACATACATACATACATAGACTGATAAACACATTACCCTCCTTCGGCAGTCGGGTAAAAAGGAATAATTTTGCCCGTTTTTGCAACATTTTTCATTTATGCTCCGCTCCTATTGTTCGTAGCGTGATGTTATATAGCCTATATCCTTCCTCGATAAATAGACTATCAACACAAAAAGATTTTTTTCATCCAACCAATAGTGCCTGAGATTAGTGTGTTCAAACAAACAAATTCTTCAGCTTTATAACATTAGTAATCGATTTAAAAAAATAGAAAATAAGAAAATAAATTAAATACAGGAAGAAAAACGTACGCGTATTTAAAAGACAGTAATATTATAAATATTAACTGTGCTTCGGGTCAAAATTTAATTAATAAAACTTACATTTCACTACCGACTGCACAAAAAAACGTATGTTGTGTTCCGAGTCTTCTCAACGAATCAAAACAAAGCACATAGTTTTTAACGAATGTTTTCCTTGTATCACATAACTTATGTAGCACTATTAATGTAACGATACTGTGTTCAAAGCTATGTATCAGATTCGACTGGCGATTAACTCTGATCTTAACGCTGTAGTGTTGCGCTGGGTGTGTGAAAGTTCTTCAATGATTTTATCGATAAACACATTCAACAGTGGTGGCCCAGTGGTGATGGCCGCGACTTACAAGTTGTAGGTTGTAGGTTCGAACCCGCGAAGACACTTTCCTTTAAATTATTTCATCACCACTGCTCTCAAAACGGTGAAGGAAAACATCGTGAGAAAGCATGCCCTAGAACCAAAAATTCGAAGACACGTGACATCCACCAACCCACACTGGCCCCACGTGATACGTCACAGAGAGTAGGCCTGTGTCCCAGCAGTGGGTACATTAAAAGGCTGATGAAGATGACACGTTTAAAGTTTGTCAAAGGCTTCTTCTCTTCTTCCTAATCTCTCTCTCACTGCTGAGAATCGTGATTCCATTTTTATGATTTTTCTTCATGTGTTTGGAGCTTACTCCAAATGTTTCGATATCTGATCCGACCATCGTTTGGAGCTTCGGCCTCTAGGTAGCAGCCTTTTTTTTGGGTTGGGCAATCAATTTTTGACTTTTCACGCTCTGGGTGAAGTGGAAGGGAGCGGTTGGCACGGTGGTTGAGCGATTGACTGCTGCGCTTTCGTGTCGCGAGTTCGATTCCCGCACGGAACTAATATTTGAATGGTCTACAGATAGTTGTTCCGGCTTTGGGTGTTTGTGTATGTGAGTGAGTTTATATGTTTATAATCGCACCCACGATACAGGAACAAATTCCTAGTGTAGAACAATATTTTTTATGTAGGCGGACCAACCAGACAAAAAAAAATTCGCTAATTTTAGGTACCCCCTACACACGCTAGCCCATCGTTAATCATTAGCTTACCTTTATTGGTGGCCGTGCCAATTTGAGAAAAGAAAATATAATAATCTGGCCACGATGTGTCGCTAAAGAATACCTGAATTGATGATTCAATGAAAAAATATAGATGCTATTACCGTAACCCCTCGTTAGCAATCCGAAATTCGTACTTACAACAATCTTAAAGTATTATGTTTATTTAAATAACAGTAAGTAAAAGTTAGTGTAATTTTTGTTGTTATAAATTACCTAGATGGTAAATAATCTTATTTTGACGTGCCCGAATTAGTTTACCGCGTCCCACCACTAGCACGCGTACCTTAGGTTCGCAATCCCTGCCCTAGCTTTACGGAAAACACAGAATGATCCGTATATTTAAATGATAAAAAAGTTAATAAAATCAAGAAACCCGAGTGCAAAAATGTAAACAAAAAGAAAATCATGCTGTGCAGTCGGAGGATACATATTCGCAAGCTGGCTGACCAAAACTATAAAATTAAATATCTGTACAGTCTAAAACTGTACATATTTTGCTGACGCGGTGCCGTGCACCATACGTGCGTCATTCCAATAATATTATAAATACACATGAAACACTTTAAATCAATGAGTACGATAACTGCTACGCGGTGACTAACATTAGAGAAAGGAATCGTCAACAGTATTACTTGTAAACACAAAAATACGTAATAAATCTAACGAAAACTGAGTGATCTTTTCTCTTCGTGCTTCAACCTCAACAACAACAACTCTGCAAGTGTACGAACCGTACATTTTTTGGTCCTTCGAGCCGGATGTTTGGTGCCACTGTGCCTCTTTACGGTAGCGAATCGGTTTAGCTGGTCTCCCAGAAGCGGGTCGCCCCAGCTAGATTGAGAAGTCGCATAATATCGTGACAGAGGTGCAAGGGTGCTGAGTTCCACTGACCATTTCAAATCAAGTAAGTCAACGATTTCAAGATTTGAAACGGAGAAGACTACAAGCAACGCAGTAGCCTTCGCAATACAACGCAACGCTCTCCTGCCACAGTCAACGACGTGTCAGCAAGCATCAACATGGATATGCTAGAATTGCAGTCAACGTGCTTCGATAACATCAAAGCATTATGTGTCAACTATCGCAAGGATTCATCATCACGAAAATCTGTGGAATACCTGAAGAAACGCTTGTCGTCGCTAGAAAACCAATGGCAAGACTTCGAAGGCAGGCATGCCCAACTGTTGCTCGAACTAGAAGATAAGAACATAGCATATTTCAAGGACGACATCTACGAAAAAACTAAAGAAATGTTCTTATCAACTAAAACAGACATAACTAGCAAACTGACGACTTTGAACAAACAAAACGTGAAGTTCGACCTAGGTGGGACTTCAGAAGATGACGACAGCAACATACAACTCTTGCTTAACAAGCAAGAATGCAATTTCAACGCGATTCACCGTGTCATCTCCAAGATTGACTTAATCACTATATCGGAAAGATGGGAACTGGAAGACCACTTCGCAACCTTGAAATCGAAATGGGAACCCATCGATAAACTTCATTGGGAAATAGACTTTCAACTGAAAGGATCCAACGAACATTACTACAAAATGTTCACGGACATTGAACAACAATATGATGAGCTAAAGAGGAAAATCCATGCCAAAATCTGGTCCACCGTCCACTACCAGAAATCGACACCTAAGATCGAAATCCCTGAGTTCTCCGGCAACTACAGTCAGTGGATCTCCTTCAAAGACCTATTTCTGGAAGCTATTCACAAAAACCCTATGATCAACAACGCGCAGAAAATGCAACACTTAAAGACCAAGCTGCGAGGAGAAGCTGAACGCTTAGTGCAGCATCTGACCATTAGCACTGAAAACTATAACTCATGCTGGGATATATTAATTCAGCGCTACGACAATCGTCGCCTCCAGTTTACTTCATTTATGAACAACATGCTAAATCTGCCGATCATACAACATGCAGACTCATACAATTTGAAGAAGATGCATGACGTCATTACCGAATGCCTGAACGGCATCTCTAACATCGGTATTGATACTTCAACTTGGGACCCGATCATTGTGCACATCATGTCACAAAAACTGGACTCCAGTACTTTGAGTGACTACATGAAAGAACTTCAAGATCACAGAGAACTACAGAACCTCCACGACTTCCTGTATTTCCTCGAAACACAGTTCATGGCATACGAAACGATGAAATCAGCTAAAAGGGCGAACCCTACAGCCACAGAAAAATCATCCAACTGGAAAACATTCAACAAGCAAACCCAGATGAAGAAACATAACTATAACTTCAATCAAAATAAAACAAACAACTATCATGCTATTTACGGTAAATGCCCATTCTGCAACGGAAGTCACGTTCTGCGCCAATGTGACAAATTCCTACAAATGGACTTTGGCAAGCGAAATGACACCGTGTCGAAACTGCAGCTGTGCAAAAACTGTTTATTCAGCCACGGAAATGACGAGTGCAAATCCACGAAAATGTGCAAAGAATGTAACTTGAAACACAACACACTATTGCACAATCCGGACAACCAAACCATAACGTCAGCGACTAGAAAAAACAATGTTGAACAACGCCCTTCATCTCAACAACCAACATCTAACCATTTGTCTAAAGACAACATGGAGGTTCTACTGACTACGGTCCAGCTGAGAATAAAATCTGCAGATGGGATTTATGTAACACTACGTGCGTTGCTCGATCAAGGCTCACAGGTGAACTTGATAACAGAAAACGCTGCACAAATATTACGTCTTCCTCGGCGCGGGATCAACGCATCAGTATCGGGAATCGGCTCTGTTTCCAGAGAATGCAGGGGAAAACTGAAACTTACCTGTCAATCGATTCACTCCGATTATAACTTTGAAACTCAAGCACTTATTATGACGAAGCTAACAAACAACCTGCCTATGAAAACGTTCGAGAAAGGTGCATGGAGTCACTTGAAAAACTTGAAACTTGCAGATCCTGACTTCAACGTATCTCGGCAAATCGACCTATTACTAGGAGCCGACGTATACTCCGAAATTATCCTAGGAGGTGTATTGAAAGGCAATAACAGCTCCCCAGTTGCACAACAAACGCAAATTGGGTGGATTTTATGCGGAAAGATGAAACAAACGTTTAACTGCCACGTTACTGTAGTCAACTTAGAGGATTTAACAAAATTTTGGGAGAATGAAGAAATTCAAAAAACTAAAGATATCCCCAAAGATGACCAGTGTGAACAATTTTATAACGAAACTGTAAGAAGATCATTTGACGGAAAGTACATCGTCAAAATGCCTCTAGTTCCAGACTACAAAGAGAAACTAGGCAAGTCTAGAACAATTGCGGTTTCGCAGTTTCTACAGTTGGAAAAACGGCTAGAGAAGAACGAAAAGCTTTCCTCCATGTACAAAAAATTCATGGAAGAGTACGCGGATCTGGGTCACATGAAATTAGCACCTCAGATACCTACTGACGTCTACTTCTTACCGCACCACGGGGTCTTGAGAGAAAACTCGACAACAACAAAGTTGAGGGTCGTATTTAACGCCTCTCAAAAAACTACGACTGGCGTCAGCCTGAACAACGTCATGGAAAAAGGCGCCAACTTACAAAAGGACATTCAGGCCCTTATACTGAAATGGCGAACGTATAAATACGCATTTACGGCTGACATTGAAAAGATGTACCGCTGCATTTGGATTTCAAAAGAACAACAACATCTACAGAGAATTGTATGGCGGGACTCACGAGATCAACATCTTCGCGATTACCAGCTCTGCACAGTAACCTACGGGACCAAATGCGCACCATGGCTAGCTATGCGAACATTGAAGCAACTAGCCATTGACGACGGTCACAAACATCCGGCAGCTGCCAAGACACTCATAGAAGAATGCTACGTAGATGACGTCATTAGCGGCCATAACAACCTCACAGAAGCGAAAAAACTGCAAAACTCCTTGATCCAACTGTTAAAAGGAGGAGGCATGAATTTACGGAAGTGGACAGCCAATGACCGCGCTATACTGGAAGACTTACGCAAGGATCAAATTTCAACTCAAACCATGTTTGATTTTAAAGGGGAAGAATCAAGCAAAACGTTAGGCCTCGGTTGGAATCCAAACAGCGACAACTTCCACTTTAACTGGCCTGTGGAAAACTCCAAACAACTAACAAAGAGATCTTTACTCTCAGCCATATCAAGATTTTACGACCCATTGGGTTGGCTCTCCCCAGTAACGGTCAAGGCCAAACTACTATTCCAGAAAGTCTGGATGAGTAAACTTAGCTGGGATGACATAGTGCCCAGCAACATTGAATCTGAGTGGCTGAACCTAAAAACAGAACTGCCGTTCATTAATAAAATAACGATAAATAGATGGATTGGCGACACACAACAATGTGTCGAATTGCTAGGCTTCTGCGACGCAAGTGTAAAGGCGTACGCTTGCGTTATTTACAGCAAGGCGTTCAACGAACATGGCCAACCCATCGTAACTCTACTTGCTGCTCGAACAAGGGTGGCTCCACTGACTCAGAAAACAACACTACCAAGACTGGAACTGTGTGGTGCTCAGCTACTAGCTGACTTGATGGAGAAAACCAAGGAAACATTCTGTGGATATAACATATCAACACGGGCTTGGTCGGATTCTCAAGTGGTCCTCGCGTGGATTCAAGGCGAAACATCAAGATGGGAAACTTACGTAGCCAACAGAGTTACAAAGATCAAAAACGTCATTCCTGCAGCTCAGTGGCATTATGTCAAATCAGAGCAAAATCCAGCAGACTGCGCCTCAAGAGGTCTTTTGCCAAGCAAACTAGTAAACTTCAACCTGTGGTGGCAAGGCCCAGAGTTCTTAACAAAACAAGATCCGCCGGCAGATATGCCTTGCACTTTCCAAACGAATTTTGGCGGCTTAAACCACGCTAAAATCACGCAAGAAAATATCGATCATAATATAATTATCAATTTATTGAGCAAATGCAGCTCATTGACACAAGCAAACAGGGTCATCGCATGGATATTACGCTTCATTACAAATGTGCGCAATAGGACGAAATCGGAAACTACGTACCTAACAACAAGTGAACTAAGCGCAGCGCGCATTAGTATCATTATTCAAGCGCAGCGATTGCAGTTCAATTCTGAATACAAACAAATCGTTAACAACGAAACAGTATCAAAGAAAAGCGCAATTAGCAAATTGAATCCTTATGTAAACAAAGCGGGCATCATCTGTGTCGGAGGTCGTCTTAAACACTCAAGATTAACTGGGGATATGAAGAATCCAATAATCGTACCACATAAAGGTAGATTTACACAACTTCTTATAGAACAAGCACATTCAGCCACATTACATGGAGGAGCTCGGCTAACGCTGACTTATATTAGACAGCGTTACTGGATCGTTGGCGGCAACCGGGCTGTCAAGAACCAACTTCGAAGATGTGTACGCTGCCATCGCTTCAACAAGACAGATAGCTATCAACTGATGGGTGACCTACCACCGCAAAGGATCACTCCGTGCCGCCCTTTCACGCACACAGGAGTAGACTTTACCGGTCATGTGGATGTTAAACACAACAAGGGTAGAGGCGTAAAAACTTCAAAGGGATACATAGCCATATTTATATGTATGGCGACGAAAGCTGTTCATATTGAACTCGTATCAGACCTTAGCACAGAAACGTTTATGGCGGCCTTCCAAAGACTATGTGCGAGACGCGGCACCCCGAAACACATGTACTCTGACTGTGGTACAAACTTTATCGGCGCTGCAAAGGTGCTTCGTCAGGAATTCGAAGAGTTCAAACAACTACTGAAACCAGATGTTTTCAACGAACTGGCCAAATTGGAGGTGGAGTGGCATTTCAACGCCCCCGCCTGGCCAACTGCTGGCGGTCTGTGGGAAGCTGCCGTCAAGTCTATGAAGCACCATCTGCGACGAGTACTGGGGGACCAAAAACTAACGTACGAGGAGTTCATAACGATTTTAGCAAAAATAGAAGCCTGCATGAATTCAAGACCTCTGTGCCCGCTAACTGAAGATCCAGAAGAGTTCTACAACTGCCTAACGCCTGGACATTTCCTTACAGGAAGCCCAATATTGTCCATGCCACTCTCGGATTACAGTGACGTAAAAAACATTGATTTACGCCGTAGATGGCAGCTTACCGAGCATATGTTTCAACAATATTGGAAAAGCTGGTCAAACGATTACCTTACCACTCTACAAACACGTAGTAAGTGGAACAAGCCTTCTAGAAACGTTAAAGAAGGCGATGTAGTACTGGTGAAAGAAAACAATCTACCGCCGGGAAAATGGGCCCTAGGTCGGATTCTGGAAACACATCCAGGATCTGATGGATATGTTCGAGTAACTACTGTTAAAACTCAAGCAGGAATCATAAAGCGCCCAATAACAAAACTGTCGCCATTACCATTGAACTCTGAAACTGAGGAAACCAAAGAAAACGAAATGAAAAATAAGCCTCCACAGAAATCGAAAAACGAACGGCGGAAGAAGTCAAAGAATCTTATCTCAACGTTACTAATAACAATGTTATCATTGTTTACATTTGTAACGGGATCTTATACCGCCACCGATGGCACGCGCGGAGCGCCGGCGGCGACCGCTCAGATTACAAGTCTGGAACGCGAGCGGCCCATATACTATGACACCGTCGGCAAAATGCAAGTAGTGCACGATGAATGGATACTAATGATGTACTACAACCTAACAAACTATTGGGATGGGACTCGTCGTACTCAAACTTACTTCGAGAATATTCACAACTTATGCCAAAAAACGAATCTACAACACTGCAGATCAACCATGGAACAATTAAATCATGAACTAGAACTTCTAAACTACTACAACTCTATACTTATAAATCCCCACAAACACCTGAGCAACAGGAAGAAACGGGGTCTAGTCGACGGAGTCGGCTACATAGCTAACAGTCTGTTTGGGATATTGGACCAACAATTCGCTAAGAAATATCAAAACGATATTCAATCTCTGCAAACCAATGAGAACTACTTACTTGAGTTATTAAAAAATCAAACAACGATTGTGGAGCTTGAGAATCAAGTATTGAAACAAACTGAAGACAATATTCAGCGTCAATTCAACTCCATTGATAACTTTATCAATCAAACCAATAAAAATATAGCATCCATCGAAACGGAAATGGAAATACTTTCGGCTACTACCTACCTCAACTCTGCTTCGTTAACGACGTACCTATTGATCAACAGCTTGAGGACGTTCCAGGAGATGCTGTTTAATACTCTAACTAACGTCTACCAAGGTCATGTAGATGTCCATCTGATAAGTCCGGTGCGTCTGATTCAAAAATTAACGGAAATATCCGGAAGCCTTCCGAAATCTTTATCGCTACCAGTTGAGAACTACAAAGAAAACATTAAAGATATCTACAAGCTGATCAATGTGAAAGCACGAGTTACTGAAAATTACTTTCTTTTCGAAGCACATATTCCACTTGTAGCTAACGAAGATTTCGTAATATACCAAGCGATACCTTTACCGGTTAACAATGCTAAGGAAACTACATATGTGCAGTTATCAAACGAGTACATCGCTGTCAACTTCAAGAAGAACATTTACGTGTCTATGTCCAAAGATGACTTGAAACACTGCATGCAACAAAAATCGCAGAATTTCTTATGCAAGAAAAACCTGCCATCATTTGACCTACACAGCAAAAACGCTCCTTGTGAGGCAAAACTGCTATCGCATCAAAACAATGAACCTTGTGACGTCGAACGCGCGTCATGCAAAGACACTTGGATAGAGTTACAAACTCAAAACAGCTGGCTGGCGATTTGCTGCGAAACGTGTGCATTACGAATCATATGTAGCAACGACGTCACATCACAAACCATTGCATTATCGAGCATAGTGACATTATCTCAGGGATGCGTACTGCAATCCAACGACTTAACCATCTACGCTCAACGCCGATACAGCAGTCATATGAAGATGGATTATGAGTTTACAGCTCCAACATTTGATACATCTATTAACAAGATAGTGAACTTAACATATCGTTATGCTCCAAATATCCTTCAGTCAAAGGCTACGGATCAGGAAATTGTAACAATTGATCAGAAAATTGCAACTCAACGGCAAAATGAAGCTTCACTACCAACACTAACAAGTCACGACATTCATCAATATGCCATAAGTTACTCTTTGCTGGCGATCGCCATCATAGTCGTACTTGTCGTGGTTGGGAGAAATCGTTGTCCACACTATTGCACACACAACGCTAAGAACAAAACTTCGAGTCAACCTGAAGATATTGAACTTCAAGTTTTCCGCAAAACAGAGTGCCAGCAGCATGAAACCGTCGCAGCACAAACAACAAAGGACTTGCGGCGGGAGCCTCAACCTGGGAACAGGAACATCGCCTTTCTATTTGATTGATTAATTACTTAACTAACTTTGTGATGACTTTTCCTTTCTCTTCTCGTTGGTTTCTTCTTTTTGGGTTGCCAAGATGTACAGTCTAAAACTGTACATATTTTGCTGACGCGGTGCCGTGCACCATACGTGCGTCATTCCAATAATATTATAAATACACATGAAACACTTTAAATCAATGAGTACGATAACTGCTACGCGGTGACTAACATTAGAGAAAGGAATCGTCAACAGTATTACTTGTAAACACAAAAATACGTAATAAATCTAACGAAAACTGAGTGATCTTTTCTCTTCGTGCTTCAACCTCAACAACAACAACTCTGCAAGTGTACGAACCGTACAATATCCTCCGTCTGCACAGCATGATTTTCTTCTTGTTTAGGTACATCTTTGCAGTAGGATTTTTTGATTTTATTAACTTTTTATATTTACAACATTTTAACTAGTTATATATTTTTTCGAATGACTTTTAAACATATGAGTAGTATATATTTTTGTAATCACGCTCTAAAAACCCTTCATTTTGTTACTCCACTCAATAGGAATCAAAAAAAAAAATTGCAGCCTCCACAATATGGCGCCCAAAATCCGCCATGTTCTTCTTTTATCCGCCATGTTCAATATTACATATATGATACATACAAGATAGGTACGCGTGAAAAACATAAACCTTTCCTTGCAGCCGGGTAAAAATACACTGAACTAAAAACATCGATATATAGACAATTTCGCCCACATCACTACGAAACCAGTTCGCCTCAATTCACGGCCGATCGAAGGTCTTAGAATCAGGTTACTTAACATTGCACAACCCACTATTATGTTGTCACGAATACACGATCGAATGCAGCGTACGGGCATAAACTCTTTCTAATTATCAACCTTCTATAGCCCACTGCTGGGCAAAGAACTCCCTCTCTTGAATAAAATATAATTATTATAACCCTAGCTGACCCACGCAGCTTCGCTCCCGTCAACAGGCTACCTACCTAACCTACCTACCAATTTGTTAAACTATTTATTTGAATAAGAATTAATACTACAATACGAATGTAACCAACTTTTGTTTCTACCGGCGATCTAATTAAAATTTAGAACATAAAAGCTGCTATTGTGACTTATCTATGATAGTTAGACGTATTCTTTCGCAGACTTTTTTGTTTTGTAGGTATTATTGAGTACTTTAATCATGTAGTACATAATTTTCATTTATCATCAATAGTTTTTTCAGCGCACGCCAAAGAATGATTTCCCTACAACCTCACAAACTTTACCTCTTTATAATATTAGTATAGATAACATTACGCCAGTACTCGTCGAAGGGTTATGCAGACTACACCCGCATTTCACCAGTTATGTTTAAGTCCCATGTAAGGGGGTGAGCCTATTCCCATTCCACATGGAAAAACCCGTGAACGTTACCCCAACAGGAAAGTGACTCCTAGAGTGATATGAGTGGTACGTATACTTAGTGCGTAATCTGCTATGTGTGTGCGCTACATAAAAAATAAGTGCGCGTCGTAGTTTTTGAAAAAAACGGAAAAAACGATTCCTGCTAGGGTAACGTTGTTCCAGCAGGAAAATTCTAAACGAATGATCGGAATGAGAAATATTGTGCATGGGCAGAGAGCTTATAGTTGTGCAAAAAAGTGCGCCGAAAATATAATTGGTGCGTCATCAGGTTTTCGAGATATTGCATTTCCTGCTGGAGTAACGTTTTGAAGAATCGTGTATCTCTAAAACCATTGTACGTGCGCCTGTAGAATAAACATACACGAATAGCTCTTGATATGTGCGTATTTGTGCCGGAATTAGATTTAAGGAAATATTTATAATTTTCAAGTAAATGCGCTTTTTAGAAAACCCGAAAAAAGTTCGCAGCGCCTAAATGAGAAAACGTATAAGCTCGCTGAAAACTGTATTCAGTCCATCTTGACGCTTGTAATAACCATAAAAAGTTTCAAAAGCATAAATGCTTGCGTTATCGAATAATATTGATAAAAGTCAAAACGAGGTTGTCTTAACTTTGATGGCAAAATACAAGAAACTGACTCAACCCAAGATAGGTAGGTGTAAACCACAAGTATGTGCGTTTAGTCAAAAATATATAGTGAAAATATTCAGCTTGGAATGTTTTTTATTTAGTAGATTTAATGAAAAAGCTAAACATGTAAACAAAGGCTTGTTATCCGACCAAATTCGAATGACTACGAAAAAGCGACGGATTCATACATATCGATGACCTTCTTAATTGGACGTATTAAACCTAAGCTGTTGTCTGTACAGACGCGTTACAACGTTTGTTGGTAGAGTCTGGAAAATGAAAGTAGACACTCGAATTATTTGCAAACTTGTTATATGGCAATGCTATACTAATGTCAACATCAATTTTTGGTGATTTGTTGTGGTCTTGATAATAGCATTTATTTAAGTGAAAAATTAATAAAACTGTTCAAAGTGGATTACGGGAGATGTCGTTTTGCGTGATGTCTAAATATCAAGAAAAACATCAGGAGAAAGACGTCGAATTAAAAAATAACCAAGATTTTTTACGTGTGGTGTTAGATTTCATAAGTTATTATGTCGCAAATAAGTTGAATATACCAAAATTATTACAGAATACTGTTGTTTTTTTATTGAGATTGATACATAATATCTAAAATATTACCTACCTCAATTACCTATTGTATTTTTATTCAGACGAAATAAAATAAATATTTCTAAAGTATCAAATTAGGTTACTCCAGATATTTCATACTAGTTTTGGGGTTGCTATGCTGATATTTTTTAAATTTTCCGCCCTTTTTCAGTCTCTACTTTCGTTTGCCAGACTCTATGACCTAATTTTGGGGACTAATTTAAAAAATACACCTAAATAAAAAAATGCACCTTGTGACCATAACAAATGAAAGAGCTTGTTGATGTAGAAATTATTATTTTTATTCTCTTAATTTTATTTCTTAAAGTAATTATGGCATCAAATCACAGATCAAATTACAAACCTATTAATATTAGAAAACAGTTCAGTCAAATTATTTGTACCTTGTGTAGTCATTATTATTTAAAATCACATATTTGTTTTTCATTTACTTAAGTACTAAAATACAAACAGTAAAATTGGCTTTTTATTTATAAACTGTATCTGTAGGTTCTTTTTTGTAGTCGGTATTCATCCCACATATCTTGAACGTTTTTTTTAAAAACAGCCGCCATCTATTTTTTGGTCTCTAAAGTACTTTTTTCTATTAATATTATAAAGGCAAATGTTTGGATGTGTCCACAAAATACCGAATATATTTTAATGAAATTTGGAATAAAGAAGATGCAAAACCTAATCAAGTGCAAAGTCACGGAAACAGCTAGTAGAAAATAATCCAATAACAAGTTAATTTTTCTATAACTTTTCTACCTCAGTGTACTCGGGCACAACACGCTACAACCCGTTCGTGAGTAAAGTTAAGAAGGTCATCGATATGTATGAATCCGTCGCTTTTTCGTAGTCATTCGAATTTGGTCGGATAACCAGCCTTTGTTTACATGTTTAGCTTTTTCTTTAAATCTACTAAATAAGAAACATTCCAAGCTTATTTATGCTTTTGAAACTTTTTATGGTTATTACAAGCGTCAAGATGGACTGAATACAGTTTTCAGCGAGCTTATACGTTTTCTCATTTAGGCGCTGCGAACTTTTTTCGGGTTTTCTAAAAAGCGCATTTACTTGAAAATTATAAATATTTCCTTAAATCTAATTCCGGCACAAATACGCACATATCAAGAGCTATTCGTGTATGTTTATTCTACAGGCGCACGTACAATGGTTTTAGAGATACACGATTCTTCAAAACGTTACTCCAGCAGGAAATGCAATATCTCGAAAACCTGATGACGCACCAATTATATTTTCGGCGCACTTTTTTGCACAACTATAAGCTCTCTGCCCATGCACAATATTTCTCATTCCGATCATTCGTTTAGAATTTTCCTGCTGGAACAACGTTACCCTAGCAGGAATCGTTTTTTCCGTTTTTTTCATAAACTACGACGCGCACTTATTTTTTATGTAGCGCACACACATAGCAGATTACGCACTAAGTATACGTACCACTCATATCACTCTAGGAGTCACTTTCCTGTTGGGGTAACGTTCACGAAAAACCCAATAACACTTTTACTCAACTCGGGACTCGAACCCAAGACCTTACGCTTAATAGTAGCGCGACTACTAAATAAAAAATAATCGAATAATATTAATTAATATACACAAACCGGCAAATTTAGCAGAACAAAATAAAAATAGATTTGATTTTTTTTAAACTTATTCTCTGTCAAGTGTCAATTAGCAGACACAATAGAAATTACCTTTGTTTTAATCCGATTCGGCACGATGGACACTCAAAGGGTCGCTCTCTAGTGTCTCAACTTTTTAATAAGAACAAACAGACTTCCAAGAAAATACAAACATGCATACATAAACTCACGCCTTTTTCCATGGGGGTAGGCAGAAACTACAGAACGCCACCTGCTACGATGCTTACATACTTCTATTGCTTCACTCACATTCATACATCTAGCATACACACACGCCGGTTATAAGTACTGCGCACCTGGCCTTTCTGAAGAACATCACCTATAAGGTCTATGTATGTCTTTTTAGGGCGTCCCCTCCCGGCGTTTCCATTCACGTCTGCCTTGTAAATACCTTTCGTTAGTCGCCTTTCATTCATGCTCTCAATATGACCAAACCATCTTAACATACTCCTTTCAATTTTAGTCACTACATCTTCTTTTAAACCACAACGTTGTCTTAATACCTCAATCTATCATTTAAAGTTACACCACACATACTTTAAAAAAATGTATAATTTCGAACATAGAACCTCCTCATTTTTGGAAAGTCGGTTAAAAACAGCTTACCACCCTAAAAAAAAATAAAGTCTTACTTATTATTTAGTTGATTGATGGATGTTTGTAACTCTTTCACGCAAAATCTCCTGAACAGTAGCACGCAGATAGTAACATAGAATACTTACTTCTTATCCTTTGGGATAATTTCCGGCTTTGACGCGGGCAAAGTCGCTGACAAAAGTTAGTGTAAACGGAAATGATTTTATATTAAAATAAAACATCAAATCAATATTTATTCGACTTCCGAGAAATACATTAAGGAAATAATTAAAAAACATATTAATGTTTGTATTTTTATTATTTACATAAATGTTTTATACATATTCACATTAATTGGTGCTTAATATTATTGATTTCAAGTTGAAGGTTAACCAACGTTTCTTTGTCTCGCTGTACGTTAATAAACTTTTACAAGGTCAATATCGAGTTCTCTTGTGCTTGAGGTCGTAGGTTCAAACCCGGCAAATACCAATGTGACTTTTTCAAATTCATATACAGGATGGTCAAAAAGTCGTGGATCAAACGCAACTAGGGGTTAGATGGGGCCATCAGCTGCAAAAAATTGAAACCCATAGAACAAATTGTCCCTAGAACAATTTGATATTAAAACAACTTTAATCAAGAACAACGTATCGATAGAACAATCCGTCCCTGAAACAACTTGACCTTAGAAAAACTCTGCCCTAGAACAACGTATCCACAGAACAAACCGTCCTCATTAAATACACAGAACAGAGAAGACAGTAGAAATCGTATATCGCTTCATTAGTATCGGAACCAGCGTATCCAAACTCACACATAAACAGGTTAATTGTATTTCGTAACACTAACCCCGAGTTTCTCAGCTCAAAATTATCGCAGAATTAATGTGACAAATTGTCAAGCACGCGTTATCTGCTGTGATTGGTTGAATGAATTTTGAACAGCCAATCACAGCAGATAACGCGTGCTTGACAATTTGTCACATTAATTCTGCGATAATTTTGAGCTGAGAAACTCGGGGTAAGAAATCTTTGGTGTGATTGGTAGTTTGAAAATAGGCAATATATCATTCGTCGCTTATTTGAAAATAAACAACTTTGTAATGATCATAGAGTTATTAATTGACTTTTTAGGTATTTATTACATTTTCCGTTAAAAGCTCACATGGAATAGTTTAATAAGCAAGTTACGCTACCCGCCGCTAGATGTCACTATACTAAATGCATTCAATTTAAATCTGTATTTCGTTATACTTAAGATATATACAGGGTGTCCCAGAAATCGACGTCAAGCCGTAAATGGGTGATAGACCAAGATATAACAGTTCTCAGAAAAATACGAAAAAAAATCTATCCCATGTTTTAAAAAATTTATGGTCACTTTAAAATTTACAAAAAAAATCAATCCCTGTAATGGTTCTTTAACTCCAATTGCTACAAATCCCATAATTTATCTAATTTTTTTATTATTATGTAATCTTGAATAATGCTTGTGTAGATTTTTGCCTAAAATTCAAAGCCAACTCCTCCTACTTGGAAGAAAATTAAACTTTTTCAAAACCAAATTATTCAAATTTACTATTTCGCCCAACTTTAACTGACTGTACTGAAAAAAAAATGTACTACGCTAGTTTGGCAAGTAACATGAAAAATTGGCGCATTTAATAAGGATTCAAAAATGGTGTAACACTTGCTAGATTACGTTTTCAATAATTGGTCAAGTTTTTTTTTGTAAATAGTCTCAGTTTTTACACAAAATGTCCATACTTCCTTAAAATGACTTTAGCTTACCTAAAGCTTTGCTAAACTCCGTTTCTAGTTCGATAGAGACGGAGAGAGTCATTTTACGAAGTGTGAGCGAGACAGAGAGTGACGCCACCTTTATCAGTGACACAACCTTTATCATGAAACGGAGATACAATTTACCGATGAGTGCGAATGAGACAGCAGTAGTTATTGTTCTGTTTTGTAAGCGCAGACGCACACACAATTACAAATCAGTACGTTACGCTGCTTTGTTTACTGCGCATCTCCGTATTCGTTCATGTTGATTCCGTACTTACCACTTTTTGCGTTGTTTTCTGGACTTAATTGCTTGTGATTTGGACTGTTTAATTCCTCTTTCTGACGACCTGTGCTTTACTCTGGACTGTTGCTGATCCTGTGATTGTGTAGTACTACCATGGCTGTGTACACTGCATTGGAATATGCGAACATGCACCTCGTTTATGGGGAATGCAGATGCAATGCCAATGCAGCCGCTAGACTTTATCGTGAGAGGTACCCGAACAATCGTCACCCAGATCATCGAGTTTTTATTAATGTGCACCGTTCACTATCAGAGGGACGATTCCCTAACCAAGTACATGGTGAAGGAAGACATCGTAATCCGTACGAAGACGTCGTACTACAAGCAGTCCAAGAAGACCCAAGTGCTTCTGTACGTGGAATCGAAACAAGCACAGGTGTATCTAAGAGTACCGCCCACCGAATCTTAAAAAAGAACGAGTTCCACCCGTATCATGTACAGCGAGTACAATCATTACTGCCACGGGATTACGCTCCCAGAGTTGCGTTTTGCCAAAGGATGCTAGAAAGGCACAGAGAAGACCCTCGATTCTTAGAGAAGATTTTATGGACCGATGAGTCAACATTTAAAAAAGATGGCTACATGAATTTGTACGAGTGGCATGTAGAAAATCCAAATTTGATGAGGCAAGATAAGTCACAGTATCGATTTAAAGTAAACATGTGGACCGGGATACTAAATAGCAAAATAATTGGACCTTTTGAGCTGCCAGAGATTTTGAATGGCGCAGTTTATTTGGATTTTCTTCAAAATACTTTACCAGATTTATTAGAAGACGTGCCACTGAACGTTTACAGGGAAATGTGGTTCCAGCAAGATGGCTGCCCAGCGCATTATGCCCGTTTAGTAAGAGAACATCTTGATGAAGAATACCCGCTCAGGTGGATAGGGCGCGGTGGGACAATCTTGTGGCCACCCCGTTCGCCTGATTTAAATCCCCTAGATTTTTTTTACTGGGGAGCGGTAAAAGAGAAAGTGTACTCAAAAACAATAGAGAATTTAGCCGAGCTGCGGGAAAGAATAACGGAAGCCGTTGTCTTTGTAAATAGGGGAAGATTTGCCCGGAAAATAACCAGATCTTTTTTAAGAAGATGTCGTGCTTGCATTGCCGTCGAAGGAAGGCAGTTTGAACATTTATTGTAATAAAAAAAAAAAAAATCTTATAATTTGTTTTTTTTTTCTAAGATGAGAAAACTGGTCCTGACTTAAAGTAAAAAGGTTGAGTCACTATCATAACTTTGCTCTTAAATTACGTAAAATTTCGATTTCTTATCTCGCTCACACTTCGTAAAATGTCTCTCTCCGTCTCTATCGAACTAGAAACGGAGTTTAGCAAAGCTTTAGGTAAGCTAAAGTCATTTTAAGGAAGTATGGACATTTTGGGTAAAAACCGATACTATTTACAAAAAAAAAATGTGACCAATTATTGAAAACGTAATCTAGCAAGTGTTACACCATTTTTGAATGCTTATTAAATGCGCCAATTTTTCATGTTACTTGCCAAACTAGCGTAGTACATTTTTTTTTCAGTACAGTCAGTTAAAGTTGGGCGAAACAGTAAATTTGAATAATTTGGTTTTGAAAAAGTTTAATTTTCTTCTAAGTAGGAGGAGTTGGCTTTAAATTTTAGGCAAAAATCTACACAAGCATTATTCAAGATTACATAATAATAAAAAAATTTGATAAATTATGGGATTTGTAGCAATTGGAGTTAAAGAACCATTACAGGGATTGATTTTTTTTGTAAATTTTTAAAGTGACCATAATTTTTTTAAAACATGAGATAGATTTTTTTTCGTATTTTTCTGAGAACTGTTATAACTTGGTCTATCACCCATTTACGGCTTGACGTCGATTTCTGGGACACCCTGTATTTGCGTAATGGGGTCATTACAATTCGTCTTCCTCTAGGGATGTACCACCTTCGTTGACTTATTTATCGACAATCCGTTTTATTTTGAAACAAAACAAAATCAACAGCTAGATTCGATAAATATTATTATGCTTGAAATCAAGTGTTTATATAAATTTATTCTAATACTTACGATTTATAGAAAATATAATTAAGAATTGTTATGTTAGACTACTAATCCGTTTTTAAAAATCATTCTATTGATAGAAAAATACACCCTGTGGCGTTTACGCTATAGATATTAAACTATAGTCTGATTTTTAGGGTTCCGTACCCAAAGGGTAAAAACGGGACCCTATTACTGAGACTTCGCTGTCCGTCTGTCTGTCTGTCTGTCACCAGGCTGTATCTCATGAACCGTGATAGTTAGACAGTTGAAATTTTCACAGATGATGTATTCCTGTTGCCGCTATAACAACAAATACTAAAAACAGTATAAAATTAATATTTAAGGGGGGCTCCCATACAACAAACGTGATATTTTTGCCGTTTTCTGCTCGATATTAATAACGGCAACAGGTAGACGCTTGAAATATTCACAGAATATTTAGTTGTATATTCTCTTCAAAAAATAATAATTATTAAATTAAAATAAAATAAATTAAGGGGGGCACCCATACAACAAACGTGATTTTTTTTGCAGTGTTTTGCGATAATGGTACGGAACCCTTCGTGTGCGAGTCCGACTCGCACTTGGCCGGTTTTTTTATTTCGTACACTAAACTGACATCAGGTTGCCACTTTATCGTTACATTAAAATAGTGTCGTAGCCTGAGTGATCGAAAGTTGATCGAAAATCGAAATAGATTGAAAATGGAAATATATCGGTAATAAAATTATTTGTTTAGAAACTAGCGGAACTTATTTAATTCCTACTCATTTATGTCAGACGTCATTCTATCGATCGCATTTATTTAATTGTTGATTTCTTATTTATTACAATACAAGTTTATGTACTATGTGTATGAATACTGTTATATTTAAATATATTACGTTTATATTGATAAAACATTTATTTAGACCAATTAGTAAAATTAAGTTGAGGAGTCATGTCATATTGATTCGATGAATCACTTAAGATTGAGCCTTATTTATGCATGGAAATGTATTTGATTACTAATACTGAAAAAAAAATGCACGCTGGTTTAAATTTTTTCAGATATATCATAGAACACAGAGAACATAGAACACAGAAGTTTAAATTATCGATAACGGCAATCTCTAATTAAGTAGCTGACTGTGACATGTGCATAGTTGGAATCTTCGAGAACAATATGTTTGAGTTTAAAAGAAAGTAGACCTTAAAGTTAACAACATAAAATCAACTTTAACTTGTCTTGTTTAATAAAATATAGTTTTTTAAATTTATATCGAAATAAAATCAATTAATACTGCCCGATGGCATGGGGTCCTAATCCGAACAAATTAATCCCCAAAAAAGATCATAGATGGCAGCATAGGTAGCAATCAAGAAATAAACAATCGCTACAAAACGTTAAACGTCAGAGTTTGGCTAAAATATGTTTAGTAATTATCAAAATACCCTTCTTTAAAGTTATGATAAATGATAATGATAAATGATTTATTTTCTGTAAGTTGGTTTGTACAAACACTTTCACATGTCGATCATATTTTTTAAAACTAGATGAGGTCGGCGTTTCCTGTCTGACTACTCTGAGAAGAAAGGCCGAAACAAACTCAGAGGTCACAGTTAATTCATCTATGTACACCTATAATTCACGTATTTTGAATAAAAAAGAGAATTAAATATTTTTACTTTAATTCGAATCCACTGAATGATAAAATTGTTCAAACTAGCCATTCGATCTTTCTTTTTGTTTTGAGCTCGTCGCAATAGATGGCGTTTTATCCAATTTTTCTTGACGTCTTTACTTACCGTTCTACTTAGGTCCTTTTTCTAAGGATTTTTTTTTATTTTCTAGTTCGCTTACTACTTTACGTTTAGTTGTTCCTTTTTAAGAAAAATAAAACATATTTTTTTAATCCAATACGATTACGCTATGTAGAAATTTAATTCAAAATTTGAAGTAAATTTTACCTAAATAATTTTTTTCATACTGAGATTCTGTGAACCTGGTACTACTAATTTATTTATCAAGAGGATTGGACGAAATAACGAAACGTTTTATCACACAATGCATTTGTTGTTGTGGACTGTTTGTTATGTTTTCTTCTCTACCCGTCGAATACAAATACGTTTCTAATTAGTTTTATTCTTACTGACTGCTTCGGATTTAGGGAGTTTTACCCGACTGCCGAAGGAGGGTAATGTGTTTATCAGTCTATGTATGTATGTGTGTTTGTTTGTTCCTATGTGGCGTTCTAGAGAACAAACGCGTTGCCCGATTTTGATGGTTCTTACTTCAATCGATTCGTCTTAACCTTAAATTGGAAAATTGGAATATGTCGGCTTTTGGGCGCTATTTTGTGGGGGCCCAAAACATTTATTGCTGCCAAACCCATCGTGTGGGGTATCAAAATAAAGGGTTTTAAAAGGTGATTTGAAAAATAACACTTATATGTTTAAATGTACCTAAATCGAAAAAAAATAACTAATAAGTTATAAATAAAAAAGATTAATTAAAAAAATCAAAAAACCCGACTGCTTGAAAAGCTAACTAAAAAGACGTAAACAAGAAGAAAATCATGCTGTGCAGTCGGAGGAACATGTTCCCGAGCTGGCTGACCAAAACCAGATGTATCCTCCGACTCCGAGAAAATCATGCACAGCATGATTTTATTATTATTATTATATACTTTATTGTACACCACAAATTCCATTCCATTTTCTTCTTGTTTACGTCTTTTTAGTTCGCTTTTCAAGCAGTCGGGTTTTTTGATTTAATCTTTTTTTTTTGGAAAAGACCGGGAGGTCTTTGCGACTAGATCTGTAACTTGGAAAACGACGATTCTTGCACATACGACGACCTACGGTTGTTTTTTGACCCCATATTCATTACTAGCTACCCCAAAAACCCCGAAAATGACACCCATGACGATAGGTCCGAGAAATGCGTCAGCAGTTCAGCACTATCTTGGATTTTGATTCCCAGTCCATCGGTTGACATTGACAACCATGCCGTGTCGTGTTTTGTAAGTATTCCTAAACAAAAACAACCTAAGCAAAACTCTTATGCACAAACTGTGTTCAAGGGCAACTCTTATCCTTGAATTCACGCTTCTTTAACATACTAACTTGCGACTCAGACATTAAAATACCTACTAGCTACTAATATTGCCAGAGACATTGTATACTCAGTGACTCAGTATTGCGATGTCAAACTGTCTCAGATAATCATATTATGTTTAAAACAACGCCATCTAGTATAATCGATGATCCTGGAAGCAGTTCACTTTAGTTCCTAAACAGTAGTCGCCTAGATGGCGTTACAAAACTACAGTCTCTGGCTACCGGCTGAGACGCTGGTACTGGCCGCCAGTTAGCCCGAGCGATAGCCATACTTAGGTAGGTAACATTTCTTTGTATGGGATTGGGTATCTGTACTGTAGTATTATATGATCTGTGCCGATGGTATGATATACCCCCATTTGATAAATATTTGGTTCTGCTATCGTGTTTACATTCTAAAACCACTATAGGGCATTTTTGTATTTTTTTTTTAAGTTCCTTTCACCGTGACGGTTGCAACAAGACTGATGTGCGTAGTGTGTGCGCGGAGACTGACATATGCGGAATTGTGCAAAACCGGCAGGCTTATTACGTATCTTTTGCAAGAGCAAAACGATAGCAATCAAACACTTTATGTCATAAAAGTCGGAATTACCTGCAGTGTAGGTATGGTAGGTCCTACACAATTGTTTGCTAATCGCTCGCTGTTTGTCAAATGCACTTATTTAAAAAAGAAACCGCCAACAAATCTAAAACTTCTGTATGGAAGAGCAATTATTGCGCAAAAATCGCTATCGCTTTGCTCTTGCAAAAGATACGTAATAAGCCTGCCGTGGTACGCGTGCCCCGCCTACTTGCGACTTCTACTGTAGAAGGCGTTTTTTCTGTTCTGTGGGTGGTCCCCCTGCAGAGTTATAATTTATTTTGTGTTTAATTTATTTTGTATTGTTCACAATCGTTATTTTGTTTTTTCGTCCTAGAAAGATATTAGAGCCACTCATGGCCATGTGTTATACTTTTTCAGAATCCCTATTTAATGAGCCAACACTTATAATACAGGGTCACTTTTCGGTAGAGTATTTTTATTCTATGATTTGAGAAAAAAATTATCGTAATCCTTAATATTATCTTCAACACACCCAATAAACAACCATAAATAGCATGTCTAACGCAAGGACTCATCAGTACCAATCTAGTGAAAATTATTAAAAAGATACAGAATGTAGATTATTTCCAATTTTAATAAGAATTAGTAAAAAATGTCAATTTTCTCATAAAAACACAAAATAAATTATAATTCTGCGGGGGTTGACCTTAAGGACCTCCCGTAGAACAAGTTTTTGAAGCTGATGACCCTTTTTGACCACTCTGTATATTTTCTAAGTTTAACTTAGACATCGCTGAAAACGGTAAAGGAAAACATCGTTCTATAACCAAAAACTCGAAGACATGTGACATCCACCAACCCGCACTGATTCCGCGTGGTGGATTACGGCCCATTCCCTCTCACAGAGAGGAGGCCTGTATCCCAGCAGTGGGAACATTAAAATGAGAAATCCTGTATCCTCTAGAGGGCTAGGCAGAAGTCCAGCCAGGTCCCCTACATCAGCTGACGTCACTCTCCAGCATGTCCAGCTGGTTCCCTCGACGACTCCTGTACGGTGCGGGTAGCTTGAGATGTACGGTCCTCACGTGTAGCTTCATGGAGTTCGACTGAGAGAACGTCTTGCCGCAGTGAGCGCACTGGTAGGGCTTCGCCCCGGAGTGGACCTGACAAACAATATTGATAAATTTTTCTTTCTTTAAACAAGGTGTAACGGAAAGAAGCTATAATTTTTAGGGTTCCGTTCCCAAATGGTAATAAACCCTATTACTGAGAATTCACTGTCTGCCTGTCTGTCACCAGGCTGTATCTCATGAACCGTGATAGATAGCCAGTTGAAATTTTCACACATTATGAATTTCAGTTGCCACTATAACAACAAATACTAAAAACAGTATACAATAAATATTGAAGGGGGGCTCCATACAACAAACGTGATTTTTTTGCAGTGTTTTGCGATAATGGTACGGAACCCTTCGTGTGCGAGTCCGACTCGCACTTGGCAGGTTTTTTATTCGTTTTTTTAATACAAATTGACAATTGGCCTATGTCTAGCAGTGGAAGTCTTTCGGCTGAAATGATGATGATGATACAATTTGACATAAGAGGCCTTAGTGCGAGTTTTTACTCACGCTCAATCGCGTTAACGTTAACGCCAATTTGTATTGAAACTGGATAAGCGCCGTCTGGTGACGGCAAGGCAAAACCTGTTTTTTTGTATACATTTTGGCATAAGAAATCGTTTACGTTAACGCAATTGAGCATGAGTAAAAACTCGCACTAAGGGCAAAGAGATCGTTAACGTTAACGCGATCGAGCGTGACTAAAAACTCGACATAAGCCCACAGACTCAGTGCCTCACCCGGTCGTGCCTGTTCAGCGCCGCCTTGTGTTTGAACGCCTTCGGACAAGTGGAGCACTTGAAGGGCCTCTCGCCCGTGTGCGTGCGCACGTGGATCTGTGTACCGACAACATTATACTGTTACTGATGACGATGCAGTAACGCCATCTATAGCGAGGGGACAAAAATTAGTAGTGCTATCACGTATCGAAAAGTGGAAGTGCTGTTCCGAACATTCTCGCCGTGTTCGGAACACTGCGAGTATAAACTACTAAATCGATTTTGAAAATTCTTTCACCAGTAGAAAGCTACATTATGCCTGATGTTATAGGTTATAAATGAATTAAAAAAAATAGATATTCTTATGAAAATTGCTTTAATGTAACCCAAAGTAGCAAAATGTTGCCTATAATATTCATTCTTTGGCGTGCGCTGAGAAAACTATTGATGATACATAAAAATTATGTACTACATGATTCATTATATCCTACAAAAAACTTTGCTAGAGAATATATCTAACTATCATAATTAAGTCACAATAGCAGCTTTTATGATCTAATTAAAATTCAGCTAAAAAAAAATATATAATTAATTAATATATATGTACGACGAAGGTCTATACACTTGGTTCAAGTGCACGATGATAGTTCTGTACACTTGAGATGATGAAAATCCGGGGATGATAAAATAAACCGCCAGTGTTGAGTGTGGTAAAATCACTGATTTATTTTACTTAGCAAGTGGACTAAATGATGGCGCGTATGCAAACGCTGATGTAGCTTAACCTACTTAATATTACAAAGTGTGCGAGTTCACCGTACAATATATTAATTTTATTATTACTTTTTTTTTTTTTAAATTTTACCAACACAAGTTGGTTACATTCGTATCGTAGTATAATTCTTATTCAAATAAATAATAGGTAGGGTAGGGTAGGGTAGTTAGGGTAAGGTAGTTTAACAAATTAGAAGGTAGGTAGGTAGGGAAGGGTAGGGTAGTTAGGGTAAGGTAGGTAGGATGAACGACAAACGGATTCGTCGTGAGACAGTTGCGATTTGGAAGCGATCCAGAGCGATCAAAAGCGAAATAGTGCAAAGTGATTAGTTTGAGAAGCGTTTGAGTAATAAGCTCAAGTGTGCAGTTTCAGTAATTTTCCCTGAACCGCAGTTCGTAACAATAACATTACATACATACACAGTTTTTACAAGTTTGACGCGAACGAACTTGTGGGCAACAGCTAGTACGAACTACAAGTTCAAATTTCCTCACGATGTTTTCATCACCGTTATCAGCGAAGTCCTAGATAAGCTTAAAAAGTACATATGAATTGAAAACTCACGTTGGTACTTGCCCGGATTTGAACCCACGACCTCAAGCACGAAAGGCGAGATCTTAGCCACTGGGTCACTAACAGCCAAAAAAGGTTAAAGTTTAAGGCCTTAAAAAGTTTTTACCTGTAGTCTTTGAAATATACTGAACTTCTTCGGACATTCAATACATTGAAACGGCTTCTCTCCTGTGTGGGTACGCTGATGATACACCAAGGCAGCGTTCGACTGAAAACAACAAGAAAACGGTTCATAACATCACGCCTGTACTCCCGAAGGCTTGGGCAGAGATGCACCTAAAGTACACCCACTTTTCACCACCCCACATACTTTTTTAAGGCCTTATAAATCAAATGCTCCGACTCGGCTGGGCAGCGTTCGGGAAGTTGCGCGGTATCTTCTCGTCCAACTTACCACAGTGTCTCAAGACGAAAGTCTATGACCAGTGTGTGTTGCCAGTGATGACACTTGGCTCTGAGACGTGGTCGCTTAAAATGGGCCTCATCAGAAAGCTTACAGTCACCCAAACGGCAATGGACCTCTCCATTGCTCGGAGTTTCTTAACGTGATCGAATCAGAAATGAAGACATCCGCAATAGATCCAAGGTTAAGTGGCAGTGGGCAGGGCACATTGTTACTCTTGTCCCTGGGCGGGTGATGCTTCAGCTTGATGTAATATGGACCTTATGTCCACACATTAAGGTTACTTACTATGCACTTCTTGCCGCAGATCTCGCACACCCAGGGCACCTTGTTGCTCTTGTCCCTGGGCGGGTGATGCTTCAGCTTGATGTAATATGGACCTTATGTCCACACATTAAGGTTACTTACTATGCACTTCTTGCCGCAGATCTCGCACACCCAGGGCACCTTGTTGCTCTTGTCCCTGGGCGGGTGATGCTTCAGCTTGATGCCCAGGTGTACTCGCTGGTAGTGGATGGAGAACGAGCGCTCGTGGGCAAAGGTCCTGTTGCACTGAAACAAAGAAACTAGTTTAAATAAATAATCATTTAAACTCAATCTACGTCTATCTACGTCGTCATCATATCAGTCGAAAGACGTTCACTACTTTACATAGGCCCACGCCGTGCTCTCATCTCAGAAGTAGGCAGTGACCTGTCACTGCCGGCCGTAGTAGAGTCTATGGTCGGCGGCAAGGAGTCCTGGGACGCGCTGGTATGGCTGCGGAGAGGGAGAGGGAGATTTCATCCCCTAACCCGATCCGCAGCAGACGCGCCGGGCGTCGGCGGAGGGCGGACAACGCCCTCTTCCAGCCCTCCTAAATGGGTCCAGGGGCGACGGACTCGGGGACGTCCGTCGCTCCTCACACATCAGGACCCGAGGTGGTGGCGCGTAGTGTTCCACGCGCGCCCCTCTGAGACGTCGTGAGGGGAGTCCAACACCTCACTCCCCCCCCAACCCAAGGTTGTGTCCTGCGGAGGCGGGCCGGCACTAGCTGGGGGTTGCGGAAGTATCGTTGTTCCCGCGACCCCCAGCGTAGGTGTGAGATGGAACACCGGGGTGGTTTTTAGTCAGTACGAGTCTGACAGACCCCTCCACCCTCCCCAGGGTGGAGGACATTTAATGAGGACTTTCCACATTGAAAAAAAAAAAAAGGCCCAAGACGTCGCCACATTGACCGGTGCCGTGCGTCTTGCTGCCAACTATATTGGGGTCGGCTTCCAGTCTAACCGCTTGAAGCAGAGTAATACTGCAACACTGGTAAGTATTACATGGAGCAACTGCCTAGCTCACCTCCACAACCCAATAACTGGGAAACACGGTACCCCTTGGCAAGACTGGTGTCAGATTTCCTGCCCTATGATTACCTGTAACGACAAATGACAGGTGGGGACTGGTCGAGCCGGGTACCTCACTATGTAAAGATCCACCCAGTCACCCATCCACGGACCAACCTAGAAATGTGTTGCTTAACCTAGAAGATTGAACGTGCGACTGTTTTATTTAGTCATGAGCTCCTCATCCTGGTCAGTTTGTTACGGAATCCACTTTAGGGATCGTTACTGTAGATCAACTCACCTCTTCGCATTTGACGCCAACGTCGTGAGTCTTGAGGTGATCTCTGAGAGCATCTTGTGTAGGAAGGTTCTCACCGCATTGGAAACAGGAACTGACAAACATAATACAAGGTTCAGTTAAATAAGACAAACTGAGCAGTGGTGGTCCAGTGGTAACAGCCGCGACTTACAAGTTGCAGGTCGTAGGTTCGAACCAGGGAAGGTTCTTTACTTTGTGTAAATTATTTCATCACCACTGCTCTCAAAACGGTGAAGAAAAACATCATGTCCCAGAACCAAACACTCGAAGGCATGTGATATCCACCAACCCGTACTGAGCCCGCGTGTTGGATTACGGCCCATTCCCTCTCACAGAGAGGGAGGTCTGTGTCCCAGCAGTGGGAACATTAAAAGGATGATGATACTTTATTTGGCCAGATTGTTTCTACAGCGGCCAACCTGGCTTCGCAATCGGTTTAACGGTAAAAATGCCGATTAGTCGGTATTTAACACAGAACAGAAAAAACGCCTTCTATAGTAGAAGTCACTAGTAGGCGGGGCCCGCGTACCCCGAGTTTTGCGCAATTCCGCATATGTCATCTTCCGCGCACACACTACGCACATCAGTCTTGTTGCAACCGTCACGGTGAAAAGAACTTGAAAAAAAATACAATATGCCCTATATATAGCCCCGTTTTAGAATGTAAACACGATAGCAGAACCAAACATTCATCAAATGGAGGTATACGAGTATCATACCATCGTGCAGTATTAATTGATTTTATTTCGATATAAATTTTAAAAACTATATTTTATTAAACAAGACAATTAAAAGTTGACTTTATGTTGTTAAATTTAAGGTCTACTTTCTGTTAAATTCAGACATTGTTCTCGAAGTTTCCTATTATGCACATGTAACAGTCAGCTACTCAATTAGAGATTGCCGTTATCGATATTTTAAACTTACAATGTTCTCTGTGTTCTATGATATTGGTATCTGAAAAAATTTAAACCAGTGTGCGGTTTTTTTTTGGTGATTCAGTATTAGTAATCAAATACTGATGTTAATACCCATGTTCAAACCCTTTTGTCGAATTCTGCCTTAACCAAGTTTAAAATAAATAAAGCATGGATATAGGTAATCTATTGGTAATATTCTAATCAAAAAAAGGTTAATCGAATAAGTGTAATTCACAAAGTCTCAAACCTATAAAAAAAGTTTCATCTTATTTTGTGACTTCAGATTTGCTAAGGATCTGGATCCTTAGCGAATCTGAAGTCACCAGTTCTGTCGCCAGTCCTGCTCCACAATCCACATCCAATAGGGCGCAATAACAAGTGATATGCAGAACATTATTGTTTTGAGGTGTTGTTGGACCTGCTGAAGACTGTATGAATATATTTGTATTGTATAAACTCAATTTCCTTAGTATTGTATAACTGCACAGCACATGTGTGAGTACTATGTACCCAACTGTAAATCTACCATTTACTGTACCTATGCGTCGTTCGTTGACTTGTGTGTGCCCTGGCCGTTGAGTGTGTCATGCTCTCTCAAATGTCTCTCTGATGGTGGCGCGTGTGTTGGATCATCCGGTTCCCTTCATGATGGTTGAGCTGGGTGGTGCCAATTCAAGCGTCATGTTCGTGAACGGACGCCGTCAGTTGGGATTGGTCATAACTTGACTGCTTCGGATGTTAATGTTTTTCTAGTATCTATTATATAACTGCACAGTACATGTGTGAGTACTTCTAATACTTTATGTCTATAGGTGGTATAGTGTGTAGTGGTATTCTGGGTACATTGTCCTCACATATATGAACTAATAACTATATATGTACCTATGTTCCTAAATATTGTAAAAAATCATTTTATATTTTAAAAAGTATGGAGTTTCTTGTGCATTCTTCTCCATAACAAGCTACTTTCCGAATGCACGGTAGAAACATTTTTATGTACGTTCAAAAGTGCCGCTTGGTGGCCTAGTTGAAATAAAATATCTTTGTCTGGACAGAAAATATTTTTTTTTGGGATTTTGCAATCTACAAAGTGTAATATTTAGTTTCGACAAAGTGGAAAATAAGAACAGATGAACATAGAACCTCCTTCTTTTTTAAAGTCAGTTAAAAAGTGGTATAGTGTTTTTTTTATATAAAAAATCGTTGCCCCACACAAGGAATTTCTTCCTGTATCGTGGGTGCATTTACAAACATATAAACTCACATACACAAACACCCAGAACCGGAACAACTATCTGTAGGTCATACAAATTTTTGTTTCGTGCGGGAATCGAACCCGCGACACGCAGCGTTAGTATGAGATCTAAGATCTAACTATATACCAAAATTTCATTAAAGTACGTTTAGTCAAGCTAAGTACGAGTGTAGCCGCAGGCGAAAGCGCAGGCTTCCCATATCAGTTGGAAGTAGTGTACCTGTAGTAATTAATCGCGTATACTGTGATTTTTAATTTCGTAGACTAAACTGACAGCTGCCAATGACCATATTTTTTCAATGTTGCAAGCGCGGAGCATAGTGTTGTAGGAAAGGCTCAATGTTAAGTGATTCATCGAATCGATGTGACATAACTCCTCAACTTAATTTTACTAATTGGTCTAAATAAATGTTTTATCAATATAAACGTAATATATTTAAATATAACAGTATTCACCCAAAGGACAATGGAGAGGGCTATGCTCGGAATTTCCTTGCGTGATCACGTCAGAAATGATGATATCCGCAGGAGAACCAAAGTTACCGACATAGCCCGAAGAATTGCCAAACTTAAGTGGCAGTGGGCAGGGCACATTGCTCGCAGAACGGATGGCCGATGGGGCCTAAAAGTTCTGGAATGGCGACCGCGAACCGGAAGACGATATGTTGGAAGGCCTCCCACTAGGTGGACCGATGACCTGGTTAAGGTTGCTGGAAGGCGCTGGATGCGAGACGCACGGGATCGGCCAATGTGGCGACGCCTGGGGGAGGCCTATGTCCAGCAGTGGACGTCTTTTGGCTGAAATGGTGATGATGATGATAACAGTATTCATACACATAGTACATAAACTTGTATTGTAATAAATAAGAAATCAACAATTAAATAAATGCAATCGATAGAATGACATCTCACATAAATGAGTAGGAATTAAATAAGGTCTGCTAGTTTCTAAACAAAGGATTTTTATTACCGAGATATTTCCTTTTTCAATCTATTTCGAATTTCGATCAACTTTCGATCACTCAGGATATGACACTATTTTAATGTAACGATAAAGTGGCAACCTCCAAATGTCAGTTTAGTCTACGAAATTAAAAATCAGACTATAGTTTAATAATCTATCGCGTAAACGCCACAGGGTGTATTTTTCTATCAATAGAATGATTATCAAAAACGGATTAGTAGTCTAACATAACAATTCTTAATTACATTTTCTATAAATCGTACGTATTAGAATAAATTTACATAAACACTTGATTTCAAGCATAATAATATTTATCGAATCTAGCTGTTGATTTTGTTTTGTTTCAAAATAAAACGGATTGTCGATAAATAAGTCAACGACGGTGGTACATCCCTAGAGGAAGACGAATTGTAATGACCACATTACGTAAATATAAATGATAACGAAATACAGCTTTAAATTGAATGCATTTAGTATAGTGACATCTAGCGGCGGGTAGCGTAACTTGCTTACTAAACTGTTCCATGTCCGCTTTAAACGGAAAATTTAATAAATACCTAAAAAGAGTAGTCGATTAACAACTCTATTATCATTAAACTGTGGTTTATTTTCAAGTAAGCGACGACTTATATATTTTCCATTTTCAAACTACCAATCACACCAAAGATTTCTTAGTGTTGCGAAATACAATTAACCTGTATATGTGTGAGTTTGGGTACGCTGGTTCCCATACTAATGAAGCGATATACGATTTCTACGCGATATACGTCTTCTCTGTTCTGTGGTTCTGTGGATACGTTGTTCTAGGGCAGAGTTTTCTAAGGTCAAGTTGTTCTATGGGCGGATTGTTCTATCGATACGTTGTTCTTGATTAAAGAGGGACAATTTGTTCTATGGGTTTGTTTTATGGACAAGTTGTTCTAGGAATAAGTTGTTTTAGTGACAAGTTGTTTTAGGCACAAATTGTTCTAAGGACGGATTGTTCTATGGATATGTTGTTCTAGGGACAAGTTGTTCTATGGGGTTGTTCAATGGACAAGTTATTTTAGGCACAAGTTGTCTAAGGTCAAGTTGTACTAGGGACAATTTGTTTTATGGGGTTGTTTTATGGACAAGTTGTTCTAGGGACCAGTTGTTCTATGAACAAGTTGTTTTAGGCACAGTTTGTTCTAAGGAATTATTTTTCTATGGATACGTTGTTCTAGGGACAAGTTGTTCCAGAGACAAGATGTTCTATGGACAAGTCGTTTAAGGGCCGAGTTTTCTTGGGAAATACAGCCTTAACGTTATAAATATTTACTCACCATAGACTGCCGTCACAAATGCCGTTTTCATAGCTATTACAGTGCAGTTTTAAGGCATCCATACTTTTAAAGTACTGTTCGCACACTGCACATTTGAATTGAGGCTTTAAGTTGACTTTCTGAAAGAGAAAATACCTTTTTTAATAAATGTATGTAGACACACACAACAAAAACTAGTACTCAACTGCATCCGGTAAGACTGGAAGCCAATCCTGATATAGGAAGTAAGGTATGTAGGGGGGTATGATCATATTTTATAAACTACTAGCGGACGCCTCGCGGTTTCACCAGCGCGATTTCCCGTTCCCGTGGGAATACAGGGATTAAAATTAGCCTATGTCACCCGGGGATAGTGTAGCTTCACAACGGTGAAAGAATTTTTGAAATCGGTCCAGCTGTTTCGGAGTCTATAAGGAACATACATACATACTTTCTCTTTAATATATATAGACTAGCTGACCCGGCAAACCTTTTTTTGCCATAAAAACACCAAACATTCATCTACCCTACCTACCCTACCCTACTCTACCTATCCTACCTTACCTACCCTACCCACATACCTGCCCTACCTATGTAGGTAAGGTACCAATATGTTTTTTTTTCATAGGAACCTTCTCCTATCAAAAACAAACACAACAAAAAAAGAATTAGTGAAATTGGTCCAGCCGTTTACAAAGGACATACAGACAAACATTCATTTTTAGGGTTCCGTACCCAAAGGGTAAAAACGGGACCCTATTACTGAGACTTCGCTGTCCGTCTGTCTGTCTGTCTGTCTGTCTGTCTGTCTGTCACCAGGCTGTATCTCATGAACCGTGATAGTTAGACAGTTGAAATTTTCACAGATGATGTATTCCTGTTACCGCTATAACAACAAATACTAAAAACAGTATAAAATTAATATTTAAGGGGGGCTCCCATACAACAAACGTGATATTTTTGCCGTTTTAAGCTCGATATTAATAACGGCAACAGGTAGACGCTTGAAATATTCACAGAATATTTAGTTGTATATTCTCTTCAAAAAATAATAATTATTTAATTTAAATAAAATAAATTAAGGGGGGCTCCCATACAACAAACGTGATTTTTTTGCAGTGTTTTACGATAACGGTACGGAACCCTTCGTGTGCGAGTCCGACTCGCACTTGGCCGGTTTTTTATATATATATCGGAGGAAGGTATATCGCTTGTAAACTTATTACTTCAGGTTTGTTTAATTGGCAACATTTAGCTTCTGATCAATTCTCAGTTCGATTTTATTCGATTGACAACACTTTATTTTTCTTATGTCAAAATACTCGATTTGGATTGGATAATACAAGCAGTAATTTGCCGGAAGAGATTCTCTTAGCCAATAAAAAGCAGGAGTGTCATAGAGGCACTCTGAGTGGGTTCTCCCGCCATATTGTGTCGTGAAGTTAGAAAAAGATACGCGCGGACGCGCGTTTTGGGAGTTAAAAAGGAGTTGAGAGAAAAAGAGTTGAGAAGTAGCCTAAAGTGGCGTGTGTGAACTTGAACAAGTGTGTTTTAGTTGGGAAAAAGCGAAACGATTGGTGGCCGAATCCGCTGCTTTGATAAAATTGGAACAAGAACTATCTCTAAAACGGCATACCTAAGTTACCTGCTTTGTGCATTGCATACCCACGATATGCCCACAGACCGAGGGTATTATTGAAGATAGCCCTCCTATCTCCGATATATATATATAGTCTATCTAAGATAGAAAGATAGATAAATCACGCAAATAAACATAGGAGAACGATCAGTAATGTATGTATCACAGTCAAATGTAAGACCGCATCTGCTCGACGGCAACATCTATACCTATCGACTTATTTATATAATAAATTAAACATCCTCAACATGAACCTACTACTACTAACAAAAAATAAAACTAAGTTAAAACTAAATTCATGGCTTGAAACACTTGATTACCAGCAGACGGAACTTAATAATAAACTTAACTTAATCAAAGAACAATACTCGAGATGATTAATAGTTAGGTAGGCAAACCAAATCTTCATATTATAACCTAAGTCCAGCCACCAACCATGATCACACACCACACACCAAACACACACACATAGACACAACACACTCACATTTTCGCACCTATGCATAAACACACGCACACACACCACGCAAGAGCATTGTAACAATGTATTATTTTTAATGATTGTTATTGTTTTTTTCTATTTCCGATGCATACAATATTGTGAACAAAGTACCATAACGGGTGAGGACACTGACTCCTGTAACACAGGTCTCACCTAGCATTGGAGTCAGGGTTTCAAATGGAAATGTATAACTTTTTTCTTTGTGTCAATAAAAATATTTTATTATTATTATTTATTATAGATAGATTTCTGCTCATGTATATGAAGAAGTTTCTCCAAGGAAGTCATAGTAAATTCTCAAAAAAGAAACGTCTTCTCTCATACAAATTTTGGTCAGCTGACGACAACTTTGTATGGAAAAATTCCGGCATTCTGACCACTCGTAACAACTGCCAAAGATTTACAAATTGCAGCCGGGACCAAAGGCTTAACGTGCTTGTCGAGCCACGGATGAATCTCGCTATGTAAAGATGGTCACCCATCCACGGAGTGACCTCGGCAAGTGTTGCTTAACCTTGAAGATCGACCCATGCGGCTGTTATTATTTAGCTAAGAGCTCCACATAGCAAGGTAAGGTTTTGTTTAAGAAATTGACTCTCACACTGTTCCGTTGTTGTCGAATTACGTTTGCAATATCTGTAAGTATGTGAGAACCATGTTCCTAATTTATTAAATTAATGATTTACCTGTTAATGCTTTTAATAATTTATACTAATACGTCACATATATGAATTTATTAATGTATGTACTTATGTAAATATTGTAAAGCACTTATTATTTTTAACCCTCGACGGAAAAAGAGAGGTGTTATAAGTTTGACCTAGTTTCTGTGTATCTTTGTATAAGTGTGTCTGTCTGTGGCATCATAGCGTCCAAACGGGTGAACCGATTTTGATTTAGTTTTTTTTTGTTTGAAAGGTGTATTTGTCGAGAGTTCTTAGGTATGTTTGAATGAAATCAGTCCTGCCGTTCAAAAGTTACGGGCGTTTCACTGTTTGAATCGTGGTGTTTTTGCAAGATACCGTGTCATAATTACGTGTTCAATAGATTGTCGATCGAAGCGTATCTACTATGTACTAGATAAATTATGTAGCATGAAATAAAAATGCATCAGGGGTTTTTAAAATTTTGAAATTTTACTTGTTAAAAGAGTAAGTATGGAGTTTCTTTTCCGTTCTTCTCCATAACAAGCTACTTTTCCGAATGAAATGTAGAATCAATTATTATTATTACTTGTAAATTTAAATTATTGACGTCCAAAAGTGCCGCTTAATGGCCTCGTTGAAATAAATATTTTTAATTTGACTTTGAAGGCTTTGTTTCTGGATAGCTACAATTTAAGAGTGAATAGGTTACTTCTAGACAAATGTGCTTCACCGTCGACCACATCATCGCTTACCATCAGGTAAGATAGTGGTCAAAGGCGACTCTAACTATAATAAAACATATATTAAGGCACCAACCTCGTTCCCCTTATGTGTCTTCTTCATATGCATATTCAGTCCAATTTCACCCAGGAAACTCTCTCCACAGACCTCACAACAGAACTTCGTCGGGTGCTGCAGCCTCAAATGTGTCAAATGGCTAGTAGACTTAGAGAACACAGCCCCACACACCTTACAGGTGAACTTATGACCTTTATGCCATTGGAGGTGTTCCTTCGCCCTGTGACTACTTTTGGAGACGTGGCTACAAAGAAAGAATGAGAAAAAGAAGTGTTTAATTGACACAAAACGACATACATTTAATATTGTTCATGTGCTTAAGCTGAACCCTTAACAATAGTATTAGCAGTACCAGTGGTGTATCATCTCATACAAAGAAACCGTGCCGACGTACTGTACTGATTATACTGATTATTTTTTGTACATCGATCGCCTTCGGTTCCGTTCCACGGATATAGGGTGATCTATCTATCGCCGTGGAACGGAGCCAAACGCAATCGATTTACAAAATAAATATCGGTATAATCAGATGAAAAACGCTAGTTACGTCGGCACGGTTTCTTTGTATGGGATGTGGTATCTGTATGCTAGTATTATATTATCGGTGGCAGTACTTCGTCAATTGGGGTTGCTTATGGAAAGTCCTACAAGAACTTGGAGTACCGAATCATCTCATCGCCCTACTTCGCACCCTGTATGGCTCAAGCCAGGGAGTCGTAAGAGTTGATAAAACAACCTCAAAACGCAAAGAGGACGAGGCAGTACTTAAAGTATATTATATAATTCATTTATTTTACAGACGCAGTAGTCCGTAATATTACATTCATAAGGATTAAATAAAAATAGATTTTATCAAAATTAAAATAAAATGTCAAAATATAATAAAAGTTAATAAAAAATTATTTATTCCAAATTAAAATAAAATGTCAAAATAAATAAAAGTTAATTCCAAATTAAAATAAAATGACATTAAAATTAGATCAAAAAATTGAATCCATTAAAATTAAACCCATCCAAGTTAAAAAAACCGACCAAGTGCGCGTCGGACTCGCGCACGAATGGTTCCGTAACATTATCGCAAAAATATCATATCACATTTGTTGTATGGGGTCTCCCATACAACAAACCCACTTAAATATTTATTTTATTCTGTTTTTAGTATTTTATGTCTTAGCGGCAACAAAAATACATCATCTTCTCAAATTTCAACTGTCTAGCTATCACGGTTCATGAGATACAGCCTGGTGACAGACAGACGGACAGTGGAGTCTTAGTAATAGCACAAATAATATAATATGTACTAGCATACAGATGCCTCATCCCATACAAAGAAACCGTGCCGACACGTAACTAGCGTCGTCGGCACGTGTCGTCTGATTAATCCGATTATTTTTAATCCATCAATCGCTTTCGGTTCCGTTACACGGCGATAAATAGATGGTGTTAGCAGCGACCTGGGGGGTGACCATAAGCTCTTAGAGTAAGGTTATTTTGAGATCGCGTAAGTGACAGATGTATACAAGTCATAAACATCTGTCCCTTACACACACTCAAAATAACCTTACTCTAAGAGCTTATGGTCACCCGCCTACAAGTAAAAGGCTTTACTCGGTTCGTGACTATTTTCTTTAAATACAGTGAAAGTTTTTACAGTTTATTTGCACCAAAATGTGTTTCAAAGTCAAATATATTTATTTCAACTAGGCCAATAAGCGGCGCTTTTGAACGTCAAAGATATAAAAATGAAAATTATAATTTACAAGTTATAAAAATTGATTCTACCGTGCAATTTAAACAATCGAGTGGAATGCCTCAGAAATTTTAAACCGCGCCATCTATTGCCATCAATTTTAAATGATCCGTTCAAATAATCTTTGAAACACACTAACATTATAAAGGCGAAAGTCTGTGAGTATGTATGTTTGTTACTTCTTCACGCTCAAACGGCTACAATCCCACCGCACTATTCCCAAACCACTGCAACTCCTGGAAGCCAGAATCAACAGTGGCGACCACCAGAAAAGCGCCGATGCAATGAAGTCCCCGAGAATGAATTTAACTGTCTTGGATCCCGCAACGAAATTAATCAGAAAAGAATAACGGAGGAGTAGGAAAAAATATACATTTCCACTTCCCTCCACATCAAGCAGGAGACAGAACAAACAAGGCCACTAGGCACAAAGGGTCTTTTACAACTGGGAAAGCCCGCGCGCCGCGCGTGGTTGTTGTCGTTGCTCAAACGGCTAGACGGATCTGGATGAAATTTGGCACAGAGATAGATTATAGTCTGGAATAGCACATAGGATACTTTTTATCCCGGAAATATGTTCCCCCGGGATAATATTTAACTTTCACGCGGGCGAAGCCGCTGGCAGAAGCTAGTATTCCATAGAACATACAATTTTTATGTTCAATTCCAGAAAATGTTAATTTTACACACATTCAATAACAGATAAGTGCATATCGCGCCATCTAGTGAGATTTATTTGAAACAAATTTTCTTTCTTAGCGCGTAGACACCCGTGGCAATAGGGTTCCGCCGTTTTTACCCTTTGGGTACGGAAACCTAAAAAAATATGTCAAAAAAGACGAAAAGAAAACAAAGTTGTATATAGTACCTACCTACATAGTTTGCAAATGTATTTTCTCTCGTGGGCTGTGGTCGTGTGGGATTTTAAAGAACGGAGATTCGGCCATCTTGTTTTGCATATTGGACAGATTTCTTTGCCGTAAGACTGGAATAGAGAAAGAAACAATAGATAAAATTTTTAAAAAATACCTGACTAAGGTTAAATTTTTCGACAAGGCTCGTATTTAGTTTGTACAGTCACAGATAATATAATGCAGGGCGCACGGTTGGCGCAGTGGTTGAGCAATTGACTGCTGCGTTGCGTGTCGCGGGTTCGATTCCCGCACGGAACAAATATTTGTATGACCTACAGATAGTGGTTCCGGCTCTGGGTGTTTGTGTATGTGAGTTTATATGTTTGTAAACGCTCCCACGATACAGGAAGAAATTCCTAGTGTGGGGCAACGTTTTTTTAAAAAATATAAAGAAATACTAGCATACAGATGCCTCATACCATACAAAGAAACCGTGCAGACGTGACTAGCGTATTATTTTTAAAAGTACTTCGATCGCGTTCGGTTCCGTTCCAAGGCTATAGAATATAGATGATGTTAGCAGCGACACGGGGTCTCATTGCTAAGAAAGAAAATTTGGTTCAAATAAATCTCACTAGGTGGCGCGATATGCACCTCAATCTGTTATTGAATGTGTGTAAAATTAAAATTTTCTGGAATTTAACACAAAAATTGTATGTTCTTGTTTAATCAACTCTCCTAAGTACAAAATTATGGAATATTGGGCTCTTAATTCACATTTCAAAGATTATTAGACGGATCATTTAAAATTGATGCCAATAGATGGCGCAGTTTTAAATTTCTGAGTCATTCCACTCGATTGTTAAAGTTTGCATTTTAACACATTTTGGTGCAAAAAAAAAACTGTAAAAACGTGCAAATAAATACTAGAAAACAAACCTTCACTGTATTTAAAGAAAAAAATATTCACGAACCTAGTAAACCCTTTTACTTGCAAGTCGCTGCTAACACCATCTATCTATCACCGTGAAACAAAACCGAATGCGTTCGATGTACAAAAAATTGCCAGAATAAGCAGTCGAAAAACACTAGTTACGTCGGCACGGTTTCTTTGTATGGGATGAGGTATCTGTATGCTAGTATTATATTATCTGTGGCAGCGACTTGCAAGTAAAAGGGTTTTCTCGGTCCGTGACTACTTTTTTCTTTAAATACAGTGACGATTTGGTATTTTTTGCAAAATGTGTTACAATACTAATTTAAAAATCGAGTGACATGCCTCAGAAATTTAAAAACGTGCCATCTATTGGAATCAATTTTAAATTATGCGTTTAAATAATCTTTCAAATGTGAATTAAGAGCCCAACATTCCATAGTTTTCTGTTTAGGAGAGTTGTTTAAAAAAAAAACATACAATTTTTATGATCAATTCTAGAAAAGGTTAATTTTACACACAATTCAATAACAAATCAATGCGTATCGCGCCATCTAGTGACATTTATTTGAACCAAATTTTCTTTGTTAGCGCTGAGACCCCGTGGTACAGTTAAGGGACAGATTATATATGTATATATATATATACAAGAATTGCTCGTTAAAAGGTATTACATAGATAGATTAGATGCAACATATTAAACCAGTTGTGGATAATTTAACTTCTACAAAAAGTAGCCATTTGAATTTTGGGAGATTGAGATTGCACTTTTGATTCTTGACCGTTACACAATTGACATAAGGTTCATTACGCTGTGTACAGTTTCGTTGCAAACTTTCGCTTCCATTTCAATTCGCGGCAATGAAAATTGGGCCTTATGCGCCTTTCTCAACGGTTTGGTGCGTTTTCATCAAACGCCTACTGCCGGAAATTGAAGTAATTTTCATTTTGTAGTGTTTTTTGGAAGTCGGTTGTATTTTTACAAGCTTCTAATTAACTTGCAATGTATGTAAATGTATTCGGTTCAAATCTTCTTCATCAATCTTCGGCTCCACCGATTAAGATGAAAATTTGCATACACGTTTAGTTTGGATGACAATGCATGGCTAGCTAAGTGACGTCATTCTAAATCCAACATGGCGGACGGTCCAAGATGGCGGATCAGTTATTTTGTGTGCACTGTCATGATATGGGTATTAAATGAAGGAGTTTGCTGAGAAGAATAATAAAAAGAATTGTTTTAAAAAAAAATATGTACAATTTTATTATCTCTTTCGACACTATATTTTTTACAAGCTTTTTGTTAACTTAAAATGTATATAAGTATGTTTGTTCGGGTTATATATTGCAACTGAATTTTAAAGCAGATCATCAACCGATCAAGATGAAATTTTGCATACACGTTTGGTTTGGATGACAATGCACGGTAAACTAAAAAGTTTGACATTGTAATTTCATTTTAATTAAAATTTTGACATAGTGATTTTTTATTGAATTAAAATTTTGACATTGTAATTTCATTTTAATTAAAATTTTGACATAGTGATTTTTTATTGAATTAAAATTTTGACATTGTAATTTCATTTTAATTAAAATTTTGACATAGTGATTTTTTATTGAATTAAAATTTTGACATTGTAATTTCATTTTAATTAAAATTTTGACATAGTGATGTTTTATTGAATTTATATTTTGACATTGTAATTTCATTTTAATTTAAATTTTGATATTGTACTTTATTGTTTGTCTAGTGCAACTAATTTTGTACGCCATAAATGGCAAAACATGTAGCCACCTCATATTAATATAAGACCTTCTTACTGTACTCATGTTTTACAAAATAAATAAATTTTATCTTATCTATCTTATCTTTGTTTAAAAAAAGTTTTTTTATTTACTAAAATTATTGTAAAATAGATTTTTCCTTACCGGATCATGTCGCAACATATGATTCTTGTAAGTCCCGTCTTGAATAAAACCCTTATAGCAATGCTCACATTTGTAGAACGAGTTGATGTAATTGTAAGATTCCTTTCTCTCCAACACTTCTTTAAGTTGCTCTTCTACCGTTAAACATAAAACCTGGAAACGAAAAAACAAGACCTAATTAATATTAACTTCTGGGATAATTATTTTACCGGCAAGAAAAGTAGCATATATGCTTTTCCAAACTATAATCTATCTATGTGGCAATTTTTTTCCAGATCCTTTCAGCCGTTCTAGCGTAATCGAGAAACAAACATACATCAAAACTTTCGCATTTACAATACTACTACTACTAGCTGCCGCCCGCGGCTCCGCCCGTGTGATAATAGTACTAATATCTTTACAAATTATAGCCTTTGTGTTATTCTTATAAGTTTTATCAAAAGCCGTTCAGTAGTTTTTGCGTGAAAGAGTAACATATACCCATACACCCATCCTCACAAAAAAAACACGTTTTTAATAGTAGAAGGCAGTAGGATCATAATCATCATCATATCAGCCGAAAGACGTCCACTGCTAGACATAGGCACAGATAATATAATACTAGCATACAGATACCTCATCCCATACAAAGAAACCGTGCCGACGTAACTAGCGTTTTTCGACTGCTTATTCTGGCAATTTTTTGTACATCGAACGCATTCGGTTCTGTATCACGGTGATAGATAGATGGTGTTAGCAGCGACTTGCAAGTAAAAGGGTTTACTAGGTTCGTGAATATTTTTTTCTTTAAATACAGTGAAGGTTTGTTTTCTAGTATTTATTTGCACGTTTTTACAGTTTTTTTTGCACCAAAATGTGTTAAAATGCAAACTTTAACAATCGAGTGGAATGCCTCAGAAATTTAAAAATGCGCCATCTATTGGCATCAATTTTAAATGATCAGTCTAATAATCTTTGAAATGTGAATTAAGAGTCCAATATTCCATAATTTTGTACTTAGGGGGGTTGATTAATCAAGAACATACAATTTTTGTGTTCAATTCCAGAAAATTTTAATTTTACGCACATTCAATAACAGATAGGTGGATACCGAGGTGCATATCGCACCATCTAGTGAGATTTATTTGAACCAAATTTTCTTTCTTAGCAATGAGACCCTGTGACATAGGCCTCCCCCAAACGTCACCACATTGACCGGTCCCGTGCGTCTCCCATCCAGCGGCTTTAATTATACCATAACATATCATCACGACTGTACCTACTGTGGATTGGGCAGTGGTGCAGCTAGCGCTCACCAACATTTCATCAGTTATGTTTCTTCATCATCATCATCAACTGTTTTAATGTTCCCACTGCTGGGACACAGGCCTCTTCTCTGTGAGAGGGAATGGGCCGTAATCCACCACGCGGGCCCAGTGCGGGTTGGTGGATGTCACATGTCTTCGAAGTTACGTTTAAGCCCGATGTAACAAATTTGAGATATGGAGATTCCTTTCTTATCCAGGTCCCACATAACCAAGTTTTACTGTATATCAAAATTAGCTGACCCCCGCGGCTTCACTCCTGTCAACTGGCTATCTACCTAACCTACCGTACCCTATCCTACATACCCTACCCTACCTACCTACCAATTTGTTAAACTATTTATTTGAATAAGAATTAATACTACAATACGAATGTAACCAACTTTTGTTTCTACCGGCGATCTAATTAAAATTTAGAACACAAAAGCTGATATTGTGTTTGATAGTTAAATATATTCTCTTGCAGACTTTTTTCTAGGTAATAATGAGTACTTTAATTATGTAGTACATAATTTTTATTTATCATCAATAGTTATCTCAATGCACGCCTAGTGTGTTTTATAAACAAAATTTTACTACTTTGGGTTACATTATTGCAATTTTCATAACAATCTCATTTTTTTTTGAAAATAAATTAATGCCATGTTATTTAGGAATAATGTAGCTTTCCATAGGTGAAAGAATTTTTAAAATCAGTCCAGTAGTTTCGGAGCCTATTCGGTACAAACAAACAAAAAAATCTTTCCTCTTTATAATATTGGTTTAAATAGGAATCTCACCTCAATATCGTTACTAGGCAGGTCAAACTCGGCGTCACATCCCACGTTAGACACATTGCCATCAAAGTCCGTCCTGTCATCGTCAAACTCTTTAAACTCTCCATCATCTTCATCTTCCTTCTCTATAGCAGGAACTTCTACTTCTATAGCATGCTCTTGATCCTTCTTCTTTACCTGTAATTAGAATATGATACATTTAATGATTGACTAAGCTTCTGCCAGCGGCTTCGCCCGCATGAATGTCCAAAATCATCCCAAGGGAGTTGGGGACGCATAACCCTTTTTTGTTACGTGACGATTTCTACGACGAGATGGGGCATAAACCTTTTTCGTTACGTGATGGTTTCTACCACTAGAGGGGGCATAACCCTTTTTAGTTACGTGACGATTTCTACCACAGCCCTCTAGTGGTATAACGCTTTTTCGTTACGTGACGATTTCTACGACGAGGGGCGTAACGTTTTTTCGTTTTGCGACGATTTCTACGACGAGAGGATGCATAGTGCTTTTTTGTTACGTGACGATTTATACCAGGCAACTTAAGTTCCTGATCGAAACGACGATGCGGTACGCGCAAGCCGCGATCAGGAACTTTATCGTAAGAACTCACCTTGTTAGCCAGAGGCTCTTCATCACTGAAATCCAGCTCCTCCTTGAAGAGAACGAAGTCAGCGCTAGGGTGCTGCTCATCCTCGCTCTTGACGAGCACTTCTGTGATGCAGGCGGATTCTGGCGATGACACCGTAAGGGGCAGACCAGTGTGGTGCGACACGGCTATCGAGTGGATCTGGGAGGTCGTCAGCTGGAAAGGAAGTTGGATTTAGTGTAGCAGTCGTAGTGGGACTTCCTTTGTGCGTGGGAGTTCTGGCTAACATAGCCAACCTGAATCCGACCAAAACTACAGAAGCTTCCTAGATATTATACATTTATACCTAAGCTGGATTTGATTAGACTTACTATTAATAATACTAGAATTTTTAATAAATGCATATGAAAGTGTATACGGCACTTAGAACAAAAAAAAAAATTTAGATTTCCGGGAATAAAAACGGGACCCTTAATAGGGTCCCGTTTTTACCCTTTGGGTACGGAAATCTAAAATTTTTTTTAGTAATCTAAGACTCCGCGATCCGTTTGTCTGTCTGTCTATCCGTCTGTCTGTCTGTCTGTCCGTTTGTTACCAGGCTGTATCTCATGAACCGTGATAGCTAGACAGTTGAAATTTTCACAGATGATGTATTTCTGTTGCCGCTATACAAATACTAAAAACAGAATAAAATAAGTATTTAAGTGGGGCTCCCATACTACATATGTGTTTTTTTTGCCGTTTTTGCGATAATGGTACGGAACCCTTCGTTCCCGAGTCGGACTCGCACTTGGCCGGTTTTTTATTTTTTTTATATTTGTTTGTATCAGTTAATCGCCAAAATGGCTGGACCAATTTTGACGGTACTAAAACTGGCATTTAGCTGAAATTATAAGGAGTACTTGAGGCTACTTTTATTTTGGAAAAATAATTAGGGTACCGTTCAATAAAATTAAAGGATGTTTTGCATGGAGATAGTTTGAGACCCTGGGAAGGACATAGGATAGTTTGTATTCCCTTGGGATGATAATTTTACGCGGGCAAAGCCGAGGGCAGAAGCTAGTTAAATATACATATATAACTTTACAAGTCACACCTAAGGCGTTATACAGTGCAAATAATACAAGAAAAAATAAAACACTAAAACGAAACATACAAGAATTAGGCAGAATAAAATATATCTGTATACAAATAAATAAATAACTTTGGGGCACACAACACGGTGTTCCAGGCAGAGTGTGTGGGCATCACTCTGGCTGCATCGGCCATTCTAGACAGGAAGGATAAAGATTTCCCAATACGCATTCTCTCTGACAGCATGGCCGTCCTGCAGGCGTTGGGCAGCCACACGGTCTGCTCTGGACTGATATACGAGTGTCACCAACGCCTAAACCAGGTTGAGGCAAACAATAAATTAACCATTCAATGGATCAAAGGGCATAGCGGTTTCCGAGGCAACGATGCAGCGGATGAGCTCGCCCGTAGAGGTTCCAGTATGGCGGTGGTGGGTCCGGAACCAATCGTGCCAATACCATTTGGCTACCTCCAGTCTGGTAAGGAAACGAACCAAGGAGCAACACCACAGATTGTGGATTGACCACAATGAGTGCAGGCAGTCCAAAGAAGCACTTCCCGCTTTGGATGGACGTTTCACGCAGAAGGCCCTACGCCTGACGAAACAGCAGTTGCGAGCAGTTACAGCTGTAACGACTGGCCACGGGACTTTTAATAAGCACCTCTTTGTCTTAGGGATCACGGACAGTCCACTGTGCAGAGCATGCATGGAGGAGGACGAGACAGCAGCGCACCTGCTTCTAAGCTGCCCAGTAATCGCCGGTTACAGGGCCAAATACCTCGGTGAACCAGGTACCGTACAGTAGGTAGTCAGCAACACGAAGGCGCTGCTGGCCTTCCTCGAGGAGTTGGGATGGATCGAGTGAGGTAGCTAGTGGAAGGTTAAGTCCCACCCGTACGCAAAATACGCGCTTGGTCGTGGAGTTGCGGAAACCAGCCCGTTTTAACCTAACCTATCCTAACCTAATAAATAAACTAATTATAAATAAAACACACGAGATTAAAAAAATAGAAGAAAAAAACAGAAAATAACAACAATAAAAAAAACCCTTACAGAAGTAAAAATTTACACAGCATATACAATTATTTACTAATCTATGTGCTATTCCAGACTATAATCTATCTCTGTGCCAAATTTCATCCAGATTCGTTCAGCCGTTCTGGCATGATTGAGTAACAAACATACATCCATCCATGCATCCTTATCCATGTATTATTATAGTAGGAAGTAGGATAGAATACTTACAAGGCTACTCTTCATTTCAGCGTACTTCATCAGTTCCTGTGCCCGGCGACATCTCTCCCTGAACGCTTCGCACTTGAGTAGCAACGCACAGCAGTAACTGCATAAGTATTGTGGGTAGTTGTCAGCCGGAGACACCTGGCAAATAAGTCATCATCAATAATGTTTCCACTGCTGGGACACAGGCCACCTCTCTGTGAGAGGGACTGCCGAAGGAGTGTAATGTGTTTATCAGTCTATGTATATAGGTAGAAGGTTAAGTCCCACCCGTACGCAAAATACGCGCTTAGTCGTGGAGTTGCGGAAACCAGCCCGTTTTAACCTAACCTTTTTTTTTTTTGATCTCGCTGGGAAAAAATGCATTACGCATACCCGCCCATTGGGGGAATGGGGGGGGCTATGTGGGACTCCCCGGGCTGACTGACCCGGTATACCCACTAAAATAACCCAGCGGCACTCCCGCATCGTCTGAGTGGAGGAGGACTGGGAAACCGGCACAGCCTTTACTTCCAGTCCTCCGCCGACGACCGCCCGCCTTTACAGCGGGGCCTTCACGCCCCTCCCTTAGTGGAGGGGCACGGGAACGACCGCGAGTGCTCGGCCGTTCCCGCCCGACGAGGGTGGTGATTGGTGCAATGCGAGCGAAAGGCGCCCCCGCACCTGTCAGCCGCTAATCACCACCAGGAGGTGGGAGGAGACGATCGTACAACCGCCTTCTCCCACCCCTTCTTCGCCTGCGGAGCAGCGGCGCGAGAGGATCGTCCTCCCGCGCACGCTCCGCCGCCTCCTTTTGCGACATCACGACCTCGAAAAAGGAGGCAACCGCCGCCCAGGCCTCCTCACTCCCCAGCATGGAGTTGACCACGCTGGGAAGTGAGAGGTCCCGCCCAACAACATCGATCAGGGCACGGCGCAGCTCAGCCCAGGCTGGGCATACCTCGAGGGTGTGCTGCGCCGTGTCCTCCGCCGCACCACAGTCATGGCACGCTGGGGTTTCCTCCCTCCGGATCCGGTGCAGGTGCGTTCCGAAACAACCATGTCCGGACAACACCTGCACCAAACGGAAAGAGAGGAAACCGTGTGGCCGCTCGAGCCAGCCCTGCAGGACTGGGCCGAGCGCGTCCAGCGTCCGGCGTCCAAAGGTGGCGGTGGCGAGGTCGTCCGTCCAATGGACGACGATTGCGTCCCTCGCCACCCGCGGGGGGAGTGAGGTGTTGGACTCCCCCCGCTAGGGCATGCATTTCGAAATTTCATAGTTTCGAAATTTCGGACCATATTTGCATGTTTATTAATTTCGAAATTGACACCCCTAATTTCGAAATTTCGAAACTGGATTTAATTTCAATAATATGTTATTTTTTATACAATTATGTAATTGGAAGTTATATATTTGAGCCGTTTGGGGTTGAAACATTAGGTCCATGGGGTCCGAGTGCTCTTCGAGTATTTCGAGATTTAAGCAAACGGCTAATCGACTCTTCACGTGACCAGAGGGCTGGGCTTTTCCTTGGCCAGAGAATCAGCATTGCCATCCAACGTGGCAATGCTGCCAGCGTTCTGGGCACTTTTCACGTTGACAGCGATGTGGACGAATTTTTTGACGCCCTATGACCCCTGCCCTTTTATACGCGTTCGTAGTTTTATTTTATTTTTATTTAACTGTATATATAGGTAGTTATTTTTATTTAAGTATTTAATAGCATGTAAATTTTAATTGAAATAAACATAGGTTATCGAATGAGTTCATATTAAAATTATGTAATTTATTATTGAAACCAAAAGAGGATCATCTGAAAACACACAAGGTCTACAATCGTATGCTGGGCATGCCCATTTTTATTTTGTTATCAGGAGGAAACCTTCGTCTGAACTTGTGCATAAACATAGAAATAATTATTTCAATTTTTTATGCCCCTGCCATGTTATCTCTCCACCATCCTTGGTAGATTGGTAGAAAATGCCTCAGGCATTAAGTCGACCTATGTACCTGTATGTTGAATGAAGTTTAAATTAATTAATTAATAAACTTTTGGAGAAAAACCAGGTGGTGTGGTATTTTTACCTCATTGTAATTGGTTTTAATGAAGTAAAAATACCAAGTGCTGATGGTGATCACTGATCCAAACCAGTAATCACCATCAGCACTTCTTAAAATACCACATTCTTGAGGTGACTATAAAGGAGTCTCCCTTGAGCTACGCTGTGCCCGGCAGCACATGATCACTGTGCCACTATCTTTCCTGAGGTCACTCGGTGGATGGACTGAGTCCCCACTCTGAGCGCCTGAAACCCCGGTGTTCCACCTGCCTTAAATGATACAGGCGGGGTTTCGGTGTGTCTACATCGAGGTGGTTGCCTCCACGATGCCTTCTTCGCCGAAGTGGGATTGGCCTTTTCACGATTCCACTCGGTGGCTATTTCACTCTAGTTTCTGTTTCCGCCAGCATATTCCTCACTAATACTGGCAGAGACCCTCACCCGATCCTGGCGATTAAGACCCACCGCTCAAAGGCCCAAGAAGGCACTCCTCTAGCGTGTGCTGTGCAGGATCCAAGTTGCCTCTCACATCACATCATCACTTCATCAGCTTATTAATGTTCCCACTGCTGGGACACAGGCCTCCTTTGGAGGGGAGTTGCCTCTACAATTATGGAAATTTACCGAGGTCTCTCACCCAATCTTATTCAGGTACTCACCGAAGCAACCGTGCCCGATCAGTACCTGAATGTGCCTGTAGGAGATGCGCTCTTTTCAGCCAGTCACTTGCTATTCAAATAACCATTTTCTGCTGCAGGCTGTTGATTTAGTCCTGCAGCGTCGGACATCTGACAGTCTATTTCTGCCTCCGAGATAGGGCAGCAGTCTACCAATGCGGGGGAAATGGCACTCAAAATGCTTTTTGAAGCCTCGCCGTACATGGTTAAATCAAGATAGTGGACTTGCGCTTATTGCGCATCTCCTATTGTCACTAACGAGCTGAGTGGAATTTTACGAGGCGCTATCTGCAACTATCATTAAACCCAGCTTGAAAAGCTGGTTGGTATCGTCGAAGGTATCCCCAGCAGTGGAGTGTTTGTAGTAGAAGTCTTGAGAAAAAGAAAATTCACTTTGTTTAAATACAAATTGCACTTAAGCTAACTTTGAGTTTAGTTTAAGTATTATTCTGATTTTCCATTATATTTGGCTCCTCAGTTTCGAAATTTCGAAATTTCGAAACTGAGGAGTCCAATTTCGTAAGCTAATTTCGAAATTGAAAATGAACGAAATTGCATGCCCTACCCCCCGCGACGTCTAAGAGGGGCGCGCGTGGAACACTACGCGCCACCACCTCGGGTCCTGATGTTTGGGGGGCGACGGACGTCCCCGAGTCCACTCTGCCAGCGTATGCCGCGCCGTGTCCTCCCGGCAGTCGACGCAGTGGTGACACCGGGCGTCCGGCTCCCTGTTTATGCGACACAGGTACTTCCCGAAGCAACCATGCCCCGAGAGCACCTGCGTCACCCGAAACGACAGGGAGCCGTGCCTCCTCCCGAGCCAGCGCTCGAGCACTGGCCGGACCGCCTCAATGGTAATGAGGCCGGCGGTAGGGCGTGAAAGCCTGTCCCGCCATTCCGCCACCAGGACCTCACGAAGCTGAGATTGACGCAACTCCATATGTCGCTGCATCAGCCCTTCGCCCCGCACCCGCGCTTACTCGCGTCACCGATACAGTGACGCGAGTACCATCGCCTCCTAGGGCGGGGATCCGGCCAGTGCACAAGCCGCCTCGTAGGAGATCGTGCGATACCCCCTGATGACTCTGACGGCCATCGCTCTCTGCGGCTTTCGCAGGACAGCGATGCTGCCAGCCGTCAGGTCAGCCGCCCAGATCGTGGCCCCGTACAAGGCCATTGATCGCACGATCCTCACGTATAGCTGCCTAACCTAACCTAACCAGTCTATGTATGTATGTGGCATTCAAGAGACTAAACACGTTGGCCGATTTTGGTGATTCTTACGCCAATCGATTCGTCTTAATCTTGCGAGTGGCATTGGCTACATTAAAATTGGCAAATTAAAAAATTGGGGGTTTTAGGCGCCATATTGTGTGGGCCCATTTGTATTTTTTCTTCCAAACCCATCGTGTGGGGTATCAAAATAAAGGGTTTTAAAAGGTGTTTAAAAAAATATAGAACACTTATATGGTTAAATGACGTCGCTGAATACGTGGTTCTTAGTTTAAGGTTTACCTAATCTTTGTACATAATAAAGATCTTCAAAGTTAAGCAATGCTTGTCAATATCGGTCCATGGATGACCGTCACCCCTTTGTGACTCAGAAAGTACGGTCTTTGACCATTCAATAGTTGTTATTTTTTTTTCTTATACAAACGTTAGACTAACTAGGATTTTTTTCCTGTATCGTGGGTGTGTTTACAAACATATAAACTCACATACACAACACCCAGAGCTGGAACAACTATCTGTAGGTCATACAAATATTTGTTACATGCGGGAATCGAACCCGCAACACGCAGTGCAGCAATCATTCAAACAACCACTGAGCCAACTGTGCGCCCAACATGCGCCCACGATTTTTGTGTCAATGTTGAAGGAGAAGATAGCATTGTATAACTGTCTCTTTCACTCGCTTACGTTTGCATCGTCCTATCTCGCTTAATCTATGCAGTATACTGGATGACAAACTGTTTTTTGCGCAATGGTTAGCAGACCCAACTTCAGAGACATAAAGATCCGCTGTGACTACCAGGGCCGTCTTTAACCTATTGGAGGCCCTGGGCATATTAGGATAATGGGGCCCCTATGACTTTGACTGAACACTATTTTGTTAGAATAGACAAAGAAAGTAGATAAACAATGTTAAATATTTATTTTTATTAACAATCACATGAAACGAATAGACAAATGTAATATAATCCACAAGAGTTACTCTTTTAGCATTTACAGGTTACTGCTTAAAAATCTATGTTATTTAAAGATGAATGCAGCGTTTACACAGATATGATTGTAGTATTTGCGGTTTTTAATATGTTAGAGTAGTTTTACACCAAAATACTTCGTAAAATACGTATTTTCTATCATACCACACTTATTTGTTAAGTGCGAAAAGAATCGTCATGTTGCGAATGCCTTCTCTGTCTATGTTGCGAATGGATATTTGACAAATTATTGTTTTTATGTAAAATATACGGAAGTAATAATAAAAAAGTCTTCATTTATAATAAAAAACCTCAATGTGAACCGAAGTTCTTAAAAAAGATCTATCAGATCACAAATTCCATTGTTTTATTAAAACTCATTGTAAATAAATAAAATATGTACCTATTATTAGCATTTATATACCTAAGTAATGTGGCATAAATTATTCTTGGACATCGATATTCAAACCAGGGCCAAACAAAAAAGGTCCAAAGCTGTATGGGATTCCATTCCACCATCTCCTTAAATATAAAGTCAAACACATTTTGTTTAAATTTTCTATGTAATTTCTCAATTAATTGGTTAATTCAAACTTGGAGCTTCATGCTTCGCTTCGTTCGCTGCTTAATTGTTGTTGCTTAATTTAAATGGAGCGAATCACACTGATGAGTGTACTACTGATGATTATTCTTTAAAATGTGTATGTGCTTAGTATACCATTATAGATTTAAATTCATCTAAGGATCCTGAAGTCGCAGAGCCTAATTATTGGGTAGGAGTAGAATAGCTTCGCGCATGTAAAAGCTAGTAAGTTGGTATTGTAGTCAGTGACTTAGGTTCGATTTCTTCGAATTATATTTATAATTTCTTTTTTGGTAATAAATATTGGTTATCGTTTGGTGATCTGACAGGAACTAGGGACTTTGTATTTGATCTGAGGGGGGCCCTATCGATCGCGGGGCCCTGGGCACTTGCCCAAAGTGCCCACTGGGAAAGAGGGGCCTGGTGACTACTATACGAAGCGGTTGAGATAAAATATCACTATGTCTTTTTAATTACTTATGATTATCGTATCATCATACGAAACTTCACAACTAATATAAATTGTAAAACAAACAGAATAAAATAATCTAGTGTGTAAACAAGGTCAATACATAAACAAAAGAAATATCAACAAACTTACTTGAATTCCACTGAATCTTTCGAAAAGATTTTTGAGCTTATATTTGTACATATCAAACAGATTTACGCTCGTAGCGAGGCAAACCCGACATGCTAGTAAATCTTCCATGTTTTTTAATGATATTCAATACATTTTTCACACAAAAATATCGAATTATTCACCAAAAAACAAACAAAAATAAAGTAAGCAGTTCCAAAGTAAAATTCACACTCACAGATAAAAAACAAATTGACATTTGTTTGACAGCCAAATACAGTATCAAAAAAGGTATTTTTAATATAAAAATGAAAAATATAATTAGAAATTACAAATTGACTACTGGAAAAATTACATTTTAATAATTTGTAAAAGAAACTTTAATTGAATGGCTTGCCTAACGTAAAAATAAATATTAATGATTAAAACAATTGCGTCACTCCCGAGTCACGACTGTTCTAACAGTGATGTGCTTATAATCATTGAACAGTTTTTGTCGAGTCTAAAAAAGGAATCATAACATAAAAAGTAATAATTGATAAGATGATGTAACTTAAAGAAAAGAGAGGCCTATGCACAGGAGTTGGTCAAATTATGCTATTATACTTCTTAACGTAATAATAACGTATACGTCACTTTGACATAATATGTCACAGAGATCAAGCTATCTTTTAAGAAGTATAGTGATGGTGATTATGATGAGTCCTAAATAATATTTATGGCAAAATAAACATTCTTTTTATACCTTCATCTGTTGTAATTAGGAAAACAATAGTAAAACTATAGGGATGAAGTATGGACGCGTGCCAGGCGTAGCCTCAAAATCTGATACCGCCACAGCATTTGAAGTAGACTCTGGCATAATAAAAAAATGTGGGCAACCGATGTTCAGCAGTATAGGTTAAGTTAAAGACGTCCCTTTCGGCTGAAATGATGATGATGGAACCTATCTTGGATAGGTCCGCACAAAATAGGTCAGCGGTCCGCCATTTGGTGATCCCTAGGCTAATTTGTTTATATTCTCATGATCCCTAGGCTAATTTGTTTATATCCTCAATTCATGGCAATGAATAGTCACTTTAGTACGACACAGTGTGGATTTCATATAGTTTTGTCAGTGTGTGTTACCGCAAAACCACAAAGTTTGTTGTTTTGCTTCATAATGTTGTAATTTGACACGTTCTTCTTGTAAATAACGTAAGTATACGATTAAAAAAAATTGTGTGCAAAAATCAAAAGGCAAAATATCAAAATCGTTAGTTCAAAGTACACGACAACGTTTCAATATCTTATAAAAAATGTTGTTTTTGGCTTTGATCCACGGTCACTCGCGTCGTTAATTCACGCGATGATCGCGTATTCGCGATCTATTAGTTATTATTAGTTTAGTCCTTACACACTCATCTGGTACACAATGGTGGTGTACAATACCCATTTTGTATTTGCTGTGGTGCTTATTTTAATTAAAGTGCTACATACAGTTCTTACTATCACGTCAGTTTTTCTTTTGTTTTTATGTATGTGTTATTTAAATAATCCCCAATCTTTTTGACTGAGCTTATCGATGTGCAAGGCATGGTATTGAGCTGCTTTAATATAAGATTTACTACTGCGAAGCCATTTTAGCCAACTTCTGAGTGGCCAATAAGATTGGAGAGCAGAGCACTGTACCTGGCGCAAATTAACACTTTTTCTTTCTATAAGTATTTTCACGTTTTTTTCACGTAAAAGTTCAATAAATCACTTGGTGTGTCTGGTTTTTAAGAATATGTGCCCCTATTCTCATCATTTAAAAAAAATCATAACTTTAAAGATCGCCTAACAAACAAATATAATCGACTAAACAAAACATGTCAAGTCCCACCACTAATAACACCACACAGAAAATAGAAAACCAAGATGGCTGAGGCATAGAAAATTAATATCAGTTTTATCATTAAATTAGTAATCTGTGCTTGAAAAATCTTCGCTATGTCGGACGATATGTTCTATTGCTCTTTTGTGAGCATCCATTATATTATCTGTGAATGCGGGGAAACATTTCCCACCGAAGAGGAACTAAAAGTCCATTTGGAAAGAGATCACTCTCTCAAGAAGGAAAAGAAAGAATACAAATGTGGAGTTGTAAGTTCGAATTGAATGTGTTTATTTATAGTGTTTCTATGTTTCTGCTGTAAAATTGATTTTCTTGTGTATCTCGGGCTTCGGCAAATCAGATTGTAATTTGACAGTATCAGTCACTCAAAAGACCGCTTGTCTTAGACAAGGATTACCTTTTACCCATCATATTGCCTTGCTTAGATTGTTATGGGCAAAGAATCTATACTGGAAAGAGTCATACAGGGTACCCAACTCTTGACTACGGGAATACGTGACTCCACCCTGATTTTTTTCTAAGTACATTATGTTTTTTCTTTAAATCTACTTCTATTTAATGTAATAGTCTTATAACATTAAAATTTTGTGCTATTTTCATTGATATTCCTCAACCAAATCAATACAGGTCATCTTATGAGCTCAAAAGATATAAATTGACATAAGTATAGAGTAACAAGACTATTATTAATTCTTAAATACATTATCTATCTATCTATATAAATCACTAGTGGCCTGCTCTGGCTTTGACTGGGTCATAATAATTTATAGCTCATAACTATCTGGAAAGGTGAAAGATTTTTTCAAATAGTTGTAAGGGTTCTAGAGATCACCCTACATGTAGGGACAAATAATGAAATACAGGCTCTCTTTGATATATTAGTTAAGATTGGGGCCCCAACCTGTGGTTGGTTTGGTACACCGTGGTCAACAAGGGCTATAATATGGTCTGCATCTGCAAATGGTTTAAAATTTCAAACTATAAAATCATTGGAAACTGATTTTCTATGCTACAAGTTTTTAATTTAAAATAAATAAGTATATTTTTAGAATAAAACCATTTAGTTAACAATAAAGAAATCAAAGTTGTCTCAGGTCAAAGAAAGGTTGTGAAACACTGATCTAAATCATCATCAGGTCAAATCAAATCATTTATATTGATTCTGTACTTCATAAAAGATAGCTTGATCTCAGCGACATATGTCAAACTGACGGATATGTTATTGTTAGCCTGTCAAGCGCTATTGTTACTGTATTGATACTGACAGCTATCGCAGAGATCAAGCTATCTTTAATGAAGTATAGTTGGCCTTTTGCATAGGTAGTTTGTTATGGGGAAGAACAGACGAGAAATGCCACAAACTCTTTTAAAGACTTCATAGAAATAAGGAAAAAATCACAAATTGTCAGAAACACTTAAAATTTTTCTACATTTTTACAATGATTTTCACCAAAATGAAAGTGCAACTATTTACTAACCGTGAATTCGGTCAAAGTCGGTCCAGCCATTTTGGATTTTAGCCGAAATAGACAAAAAAAAATCTCTTATTAAATTAGTTTAAGTACTGCTTTAGTATACATACTTTCATAATATATGCATTTAGTAATGAAAGAAAGTGAGAGTTTAGTAAAAAGCTGTTATTTTGATATACAAACAGCAGGCCTAGTCAACTACTAGTAGTGTTGTGCAATCAACGTAGTGTTCCACGCGCGCCTCAAAGAGATATCAGCAAAAATTGACGGAGCCCGCCAGGGCCGATGTCTGTCTGGGTCGCGGATAAATTTGAAAGTGTGTTACCGCGGCCCTGGCAAAGTCTGACACGCCCTCCCGCTTCACCCAGAGCGGGAGAAGTCATTGGAAGATTACCCATTGAACAAAAAAAAAACGGCCTTGTCAACTAACAAAATGTTAGTATTGAATCTCTTTCTACAATCGTCAACACATTCTATTTGTTTGGTCTGACCACGTGACTTTATCTTCAGATGTATCATTCCCATACATTGATTAGTTTTCTAATAGCGTTATCGAGGTGCACTTCAATTTTCAATTTTATTTATTTGTATAGATTTTTACAATATTCTTAACTCTGAGCTGTTGTGTTGTCTGTGTCAAATGCTTCCTAAACTATTCTGTTCTTTCTTCTTATGATACTTCTTTATATTTCTATGACCATAACAGGGTTGATCTAAAAACATTTTTTTAGTCCGTCAGGTAGATCAATAAAAAATACTGGACGCATATTTATTTTTTGTCACTTAAACAAATACTAACGTCGATAAAGTGCGTTGAAATTTCGCGTGACGTCACTAGCTAACACTTCAGCCCCCCTAGCCAAACATTTTGTGTCGAATCTCTTTCTACAATTGTTAACGCCTTCTCTTTGTATGGTCTGACACGTGACTTAAGGGTACACTAGTCGAAGGCGCGAACTTTTTTGTGTGCGGGGTTAAAATGCGTGCTATATCAACCGAAAACACCTGCGGAACACATAGATGCTGTTATGAGCAGTAAGAAGCTAGTATGCGTACGAATACACACTTTTGAAAATTTGTAGCGAAATGGATGATGGTTTAGAACGAAAACGAGCGCGCGAAATTTTATAAACAGACCTTTGGGAGTCTGGATATCATGAAAAAACGACTGAATGTATCCGTTCAAAATAAAATTATTTGCATTGTTGAACTACTAATCTATCCCTGTATGGAGGCCGTTTTTCAATTTTCCTTCTTCTTATGGTACTTATTTGCGCCCAAAGATGCGTTAAAATGAGTGTTAAAATATGGAACTTTCGAAGCTCATAACTTTCATGCAAATTGTTTTTTTACTTTTTTGCTTCCATACAGGGCTAGATAATGATGAGACAAATTGATATCATTTTTTATTTTGAACTTATAACGTCAAACAGTGGAGTAAAAGCCAGACTACGTTTGTATGGAAGAATTTTCGACTACTGTACCCTTAACATTCAGATGTGTTATTCCCATCTAACGTTATCGATTGTAGATTGTTAACTTACTGAACTTTGATCTTTATTAAAATTTTATTGATTTGATTAAGCAAAAAATACTTGTCCAATATTTTATGTTAATCTAACAGTCAGACAGTGTAAGTCCATCAGTTAAAATTATTCTAACTGATGGACTTAATTGAATTATTATTATTTTACCCATGTGCCATTCTGAATCATTCATTTCTGCATACTGAGATAGGATCCTTTCAGGTCTCCCACAGGGTTTTTAGGGTTCCGTACCCAAAGGGTAAAAACGGAACCCTATTACTAAGACTCCGCGGTCCGTCTGTCTGTCTGTCACCAGGCTGTATCTCAAGAACCGTGATAGCTAGACAGTTGAAATTTACATAATGATGTATTTCTGTTGCCGCTATAAAAACAAATTCTAAAAACAGAATAAAATAAATACGTGATTTTTTTGCGGTTTTTTGCGATAATGGTACGGAACCCTTCGTGCGCGAGTCTGACTCGCACTTGGCCGTTTTTTTTTTTATTAGCGTTTAATTTTTCTTTTTTCTTTGTTTCAGTGCGAAGCCCTATTCAGTACGGAGCAGGCGTGCATAGAGCACTACAGTGCGAACCACATCGAGGTGAAGGACGAGCCCGCCTATGTTGAAGAACACGACTATGTGGAGGAACAGGACTTCGTGGAGGAACATGACTATGTCTGCTCTTCTGAGCCCATTGAGGAGGAGAACGAGGAACAGGGCCAGGATCAGGAGATAGTACGTATTAATTACGTTTACCACAGCCGGGGGATTGGAAAGAAACCCGAAATGATTCTAAACTTTTAATTATTAAAGTTAATTACAAATAATTATCCTAAAACTGACCATTCCAAGTCGAGGTTGGAACATGGAATGGTTACAACTACTAACTACAACTAGCTAACCTACAGATGTCCATTGCAAGCCGATATTAGGACATGGAATGGTTACAATAATTAAATAGACTAACTACAACTAACTAGCCTACGCGAATCCATCCTACTCGATGTAGGAATATGGAATGAATTCTTCTTACAAGAAATGGTCTTAAATATTAGTTCGGCATCGATCGATTCCTTGACGTCATGGCTGCATCGGTTTCGAAGTAATTGCAGCGTCCGTAACTTCCTATATTGATGCTACGTACGTTTCTGTGTCAGCGAATGTCTAGCTACGTGCGTTGGCTTCACGGTAACTGCTCTGGTCTATGTATGTATATTATCCGCAATGTCAGCAGATTCCTATGCATACGTAACATATTTCAAAATAACATTTGTTTTTATTATAGACTAATGGTGTTGCTCGGCACATCGTCTGCGCATCATTAGTACTAGGAATAGCCTATTTTTCCCGGCTGCAAGGAAAGGGTTATGTTTTTCGCGCGTTTCTTGTATGTATGTATGTAATATTCTTTATTACCTCGTATCTCTCAAACCACTTGACGGATTTTTATAATTAAGACATCATTTTTCTTCGAAACCCATCGAGTGGGGTATCAAAATGAAGGGTTTACAGTTGATTACAAAAATGTTTATATACACTTATATGTTTAAAGTACATTAGAAAAAAAATTATAACCAAAAAGTTGTAAAGTAATAAAAAATTTAATGAAATCAAAAAACCCGTTTGCAAATATGTAAACAAGAAGAAAATCATGCTGTGCAGTCGGAGGGTCTCAAACTATCGCCATACCAAATTTCATCTAAATCGGTTCAGCGGTTTAAGCGTGAAAAGGTAACAGACAGACAGATATAGTTACTTAGTAAGGATAGGCTCTCACTTGACCACTACCTCAGCTGAAGGTAAGCGATGATGTGGTCGACGGTGAAGCACGCTTGTCTAGAAGTAACCTATTCACTAGAGACTTAAAGACCCGAAGGTTGTAGCTATCAGGGAACACATTGTATGCAACAGCCACGTCGATGCCTAAACTATTCCCAACTATGTCGGGGTCGGCTTCCAATCTAACCGGGTTTAGCTGAGTACCAGTATTTTACATAGAGCGACTGCCTATCTGACCTCCACAACCCAGTAAATGGGTAACACGGTACCCCTTGGCCAGACTGGTGTCAGATCTCAGGCTTCTGAATACCCGTAACGACCATCGAAGATCTTCAAATGACAGCCGAGAACAACGGTTTAAGGTCTATCCACACATATCAGGGCCGTGCCCGGGACGTGCACGGGACGTGGACAGACCGTGCCCTGTCAGGTTCACACACGAGTTGAGCCCCTGACGGGACCCGGCCCTGTCACGTCCCGGGCACGCCCCTGATATGTGTGGATAGAGCTTTAATGTGCTTGCCGAGGCACGGAGGAAACTTGCTATGTAGAAACGGTCACCCATCCCTGGACCGACCTCGGCAAGTCCTGCTTAACCTTGAAGATCGACCCGTGTAGCTCTTATTATTTAGCTACAAGCTCTTCTGAATAAATGAATTAATAAATATATAAATCTCTCCAGATCTTCGAGCACGTGATCGAGGAAGTGGTACCCCCCAGCCAGCCGGAGCCCAAGCTTCGTGGCAAGAAGGATAAGAAGAGCAAACCGTACTACAACGTCAAGAATATCGTGTGCGAAGTGTGCGGCAAGAGATACGCGGTGAGTGGTCTATTGAGGGGCTTGTAGGGAAGGGTAGAGTGGAAGGAATGAGAGTGGTCACCCCCATGTGATGGTCTGACCAGATCAAGTCTGCAGTAGGCGGTCCACTGCATGAGTACACAAGAGTTAGCCCCTTTTCACACGCTCCAGTTGCCGGGTAGCCGCTACCGGGTAACCGGCAGCGAATGTATAGCCATGTACGTGTGAAAGCTTACATACATGGCTAAACACTTCGCCGCCCAGTTACCCTCATCGTACGTGGTCATCACGTCGCAAGTCTCATTGCGACGTGATGACCACAACCGCTCTGCCAAGAGTGTACTGCCGAAGACAGTATCTTTACTTAAATACTATCAACAAGATTGATACATGACCCGTCGTATTTTTTTAATATTTATCCATACTAATATTATATTCTAGCACTTCGCCCGCGACTTCGTTCGCTCGATTCGTATTTTAGACTACAGATTTTAGTTTCATCCCCTTGATGGTTGAATTTCCAAAAATCCCTTCTTAGTGCTCCCCTACATCATATAAAGAAGAATTTCTAAAAACCAAAAACCGTTTTACGGGTGGAATTTCCAAAAACCATAAAATACATGAATTCTTTTATCAATCTAGAGCGTAAATGTAACATTTCACGTGTCCAATTTATAAACTGTAGAATTTCATACGAACTTTCAACCCCCTTTTTACCCCCTTACGGGTGGAATTTCCAGAAACCAATAAATACATGAATTCTTTTTATCAACCAAGATCGTAAATCTATAATTTCATGTGTCCAATTTACAAACTGTAAAGGTACCCTTTTTTACCCCTTTAGGAGGGAATTTCCATAAACCAATAAATACATTATTTTTTTCATCAACCAACAGCGTAAATATAAAATTTCACGTGTCCAACTTACAAACTGTAGAAACAAACTTTCAACCCCCTTTTCACCCCCTTACATGTGGAATTACCAAAAGTCCTTCCTTAGTGCGCACTTACATCACTTGAGGAACCTCCCTGCCAAATTTCATTTAAATACGTCAAGCGGTTTTGGATATTTCGTGAAAAAATATCCATAATTACCACTATCCTCCATATCAAGCAGGACACAGAACAAACAAGGCCAAGGACAAAGGTTCGTTTACAACTGGGATACACCCAGTTGCCTAGCACTACGAAACCGCTGGCAGTAGCTAGTAAATGACATGAGTTCTCCTCGTTGCAGAGTAACGCGGCCCTGAAGTACCACCAGCGCGTGCACACCGGCGAGAGGCCCTACAAGTGCACCGAGTGCTCCAAGAGCTTCACCATGCCGCTGTTCTTACAGGTCAGGGGAGCTCTCTTACCGACCTTATACTGTGAAATATGAGGTTGGGAGTAATTTTATTGTACGTACATACAGCTAAGAAATGGCATTCCCTGCCGGGGTCTGTGTTTCCTGATAGCTACAACCTGGGGGTCTTCAAGTCAAGAGTGAATAAGTTATTTCTAGACAAGCGTGCTTCACCGTCGACCATATCATCGGTTAACATCATGATCAAACGCGAGCAGACAGATAAAAAAAAAAATATACAAAAAATTAAAAGAAAGAGGCCAATAAGGCTCACTATGAAAGAAAGAAAGAAAGAAAGAAAACTTTATTTGTCAAACATGCGTTTACATGACTAATCAGACATGCATGGTATTGAATTAATAAATGTTGTGAGCGTCCATGTTTTGCCAATAATGGCGTACAAAATTTGTAGGTATATTAGTTTACATTTAATTGCATTTTACATGCAGCCATTCTAAAATTTCATTACAAAATACAAAACAAATAAATAATAATTGATTTAAAGATATTATAGTATAATTAAGTATGTTATAGTCAAAATAAATTAAATAATGTCCAGATTATTCATTACTATGCAGTCAAATAGTATAATTCAAAAGTTAATAAATTTAAAATTCACATTATTCAATCCAATCAGACATGCATGGTATTGAATTAATAAATGTTGTGAGCGTCCATGTTTTGCCAATAATGGCGTAAAAAATTTTCGAAGGTATATTAGTTTACATTATATTGCATTTTAACATGCAGCCATTCTACAGTGTCGTTACAAAATACAAAACAAATAAATAATAATTGAATTAAAGATATTATAGTATAATTAAGTATATTATAGTCAAAATAAATTAAATAATGTCCAGATTATTTATTACTATGCAGTCAAATAGAATCATTCAAAAGTTAATTAATTTAAAATTCACATTATTCAATTGTTATTATTAGGAGCCGGTATAAAAAAGTCCTTTTCATTTAAAAAATCTACAACATTGTAATACACTTTACTAACTAAAAACTTTCTCAGCTTATTTTTGAAAAGTGCCAAGGGCATTTCTCTCCAACTTTTAGGTAATGTATTAAATATGATAGGAGCCATACAGAAAACACTTTTGCGCATGAGGGTTGTTCTCGCAGTTTGAGAACATATCCTGCTGTTGTCGCGCCTATTACGTGGGACTACTTCATCTAATCGTTTAAATCGGTGTGGATTTGTTTTAACAAAAACAGCCACCCCTAAAATGTACAGACATGGCAAAGTAAGTATTTTATATTTTTTAAAGTAAGGCACGCAACTATCAGTAGATTTAATTCTAAATATTGAACGAACGCATCTCTTTTGAGCCTTGAACACCGTGTCTTTTTCTGTCGAGTTGCCCCAAAAAATGACACCATAGCGTAGATGACTTTCTGTTAAACCATAGTAGGCTGTAAGTAATGCCTCCACACCTATTATAGACGACAATGTGTGCAGGGCGTAGGCAGATTTACTGATTTTCTTGCACAAGATTTCGATATGGGTTTTCCAATTAAGTTTTTTGTCAATGTGGAGCCCTAGAAATTTTGTTGTTTCTACCTCTTGTATAGGCTGGTGATCGTAGTGTATATTTAAATTACTCTTACTATTGATCCGTTGACTAAAATGTATTAATTTAGTTTTAGTCAGGTTAATTTTTAAGTTATTGTTATCTAACCACTTTACCATTAGATATATAGAATAATTTATGTCACTTTCATAAGTATCATTACTTTTGCAAGGTATCGTTATGGTGCTATCATCAGCAAATAGTGTCAAAGGTTGAGGGATGCATTTCGGTAGATCATTAATGTACAATATAAACAAAGGGGGCCCTAGAACACTCCCTTGTGGCACACCAAATGAAACTATACGTTTTGAGGATTGAAATACAATTTCATGTTTACTTTTCATATTAATTTGGGTTATATTTGTTATTTGAGTTCTGTTAAGTAAGTAAGATTTAATTAGATTGTTGACATTTCCTCTAATTCCATAAGCTTCAAGTTTATTTAAGAGTGTACCATAATGCACATAGTCAAAGGCTTGCGTCATGTCACAAAATACGCCACAGACCGGTTTCCTCTTATCCACGTTAGATGTTACATTATATAAAAAATCATAAATAGCCATATCAATAGTGTTACCTATTCTAAATCCTTTCTGTTCTTCGCATAAAATATTATGTCTTTCTATAAATGAATTTAGTTCCTTGTAAATATATTTCTCAAATATTTTAGATATTATAGGAATTAGTGATATCGGCCGATAGTTCTCCATTAACTCCCTGTCGTCTTTCTTAAATAGTGGCTTGACGATAGATACTTTTAGAGCAGCTGGGTAAACTCCTGCGCTAATGCTGAGATTGATGACATGACTCAAAGGACCGCAGATTTCTTCCGCAACATGTTTTAGTATATAAGTAGCTATACCGTCATATCCCACACTGCTCGTATTATTCAAGGACTTTATTATCTTTTTAATGTCGTCTGGTATACTAGGGGCCATAAACATAGTCTTGTTATTGAAATCTACTGTAGACGCCCCCGGTCTGCAGTCGACATCCAGTTTTGGCTGTATTTTATCAATAAAAAAATCATTAAATGCTTCTGCAATGGTCTTATGATGAGATACTACGCAGCCACCCATATTAATTTTATTTATGTTAGATTTAGGCAGGTTATACTTTGCACGATTGATAATTTGCCACGCAGTTTTCGATTTGTTTTTTGATGTTTTTATATTATAATTGTTTTGTGCTTTTTGAGTTAAATGGATAATTTTTTTATACATTTTAGAATAATTATATAATATGGTTTTATTGATATTGCTACGATTAAGTCTAAACTGCCATAGGAGTTTCCTTTTCTTTTTACTGCATTGTTTGATACCTTTTGACAACCACTTAGTTCTTGTTATTGTATTTATTTTAACCACTTTTATTGGAAAACACAGATCGTATAATAGCTTGAAAATCTCAATAAAATGATTATAGGCTACATTTGGGTCATCTGTGTCATATAGTTCTGTAAAGGTTACTCAGATGGTTTTTAAATTTTACTATGTTTTCCGCACTATAGTCCCTTCTAGTTGCGTACCAATACTTAATACAACATATTTTTTGTACTGGACACTGAAGCAGCTGTGCTGTATGATCCGATAATGCCCATTCTAATACTTCAGTCTTACATGAATTAAAGTTATGCGCAAAGTTGTCAATGCACGATAAACTGGCCATGCGAGTTGGTTGTTTCAAAGCAAGTTTCAGATTGTAACTCATTAAAAGACACTCAAAGTCATTAGTTACACGATTTTGCTTAAGTACATCAATGTTAAAATCTCCGCAGATAACAATTTTCTTACAGCATGTACGTAAAATTTCCTGTAAGAGCAGTTCAAATTTGTCGAAGCAATAATTTAAATTATTTGAGTTCGGAATTCTATATATACACACAATTATTAATTTATAATTAATCAGTTCCACGCCACAGCACTCAAATATGCCCGGAGTTGACAACTTTGCTACTTTTGGCAACTCTTTCCATTGTAGCCCATTTTTAACAAGGATACATGCACCACCCCTTTTTTGTTCTATTCTACAATAATGTGCAGCCAAATTATAGTTAGGTAAAAATAATAAATTTTGATACCCTTCCATGATAAAGTGCTCCGTAATACACAAGATATCAACATTTGTCTTTTTCTTAGATAGCTCGTCTAGACACACCAACAAATCATCAGCTTTATTTATCAATCCTGCTATATTTTGATGCAATATGTTGATATATCTATTAGAGAAAAAACAGTTCACTTTCTTCAGTAACATGGCTTGGTACAGTGTGAGGCAAATTTGTCACTTCATCAGAAGAACTACTCGTATTTAAGTCCCTATATAGTTTAAATTCATTCATCATTAAACTTATATTATGCAATATATTGGCCATACCGCGATTATTTACAGAACTACTATTCCTAGTGAACATACTAAAATCATAAGCAAGATAATAATTAGAATCAAACAAGTAAGCATAATTATATGAACAGGCATCCAAATAGATTAAATTGTTAAAGGTTTCTATTCTCGAATTAAACATTGTAGAGTAATCATTTAGTTTGAACGTAGGAGCACATAATATTATATTTGTGTGCTGTAATTTTGACAGCGTTTCACGAATACTGATAGCTAGTTCGACATAGTTCTTTGTCCGACGAAAGTCTTCTTCCCCGACCAATATCAAGCAGTAGTCATTCATATTGTAGTCCTTTAATTTGAGATCCAAGTCAGAGATAAGGTACTCAACACCACAGTTGGGTGTCAGATAGTGGCAGATTCCATAGTTAGGGAATATATCTTCTGCAATTTTTATAATTTTATTATTTTTATTGCTACTTAAAATACATAATTTACTTATTCTAGGTTCGTTCGGTTTACTGTTATCTTTATTGCCAGTACTGTGGATAACGCCATCTGTGATCGATTTATCCAACTGTTGATGGTTTTGAACACTGGTTGGCGATGTGGATTTCTTAGTACTATTGGTAAATCCTTCACATTCACTAGACTTTTCTGCGTTTTTTCTCAAACACTGGTTAATTTTTGATGATTTTTTCTTAATTTTTGGTGTTTGTAGCTTCAACTTAGCAGGGGAGCATGCCACTGTTTTGTACAGTGTATTCTGCTTCTGTAGGTCCTGGTTAAGGTGGTTGAGCTTCGTGTTTTCTAGAGTTAAGGATTCTATTTCGTTGTGGGCACTATTGAGTTCCAGAGTTAATTGTTCTAATTGCTGTTTTAATTTGGTAATCTGGTCATCGTCGTCATCAGAAATGTCAGGCAAGCTGGTGGTGGTGCCATCTATCGGTGAGTTCGTTAATAAAGTGTCCTCATCCGTATCGTTTATAATTGTTTCAGACTTTGAACGGTTACGTCTGAACGTGATGTTCTCTAAAAAATTCATTTTCCCAGTGCTGCTAAAGTGTGGAGCAAAAGGACATAAAGATACGGACTTGTAAGGTTGACCTGTATAAAATAACTTGTCTGCTTGCCGCTAGATGTTGTTGACACAAAATCAACAAAGCAATGTCGATAAAGCAGATTAAATTGGTATGGTATCACCTTAGAATAATGACTCACCAATCAACCGAAAAATGTTCATCAGCGTCACTTCTTGTTACGCTATTCGCCACTAGATGGCGTTTGTATACAGTTTCATACGATTGTTTATATTTTTTTACATCTGCAACCCCAGAATTAATGTCATTTAATTGATCTTTTCACCACTAGACGGCGTTGTTTAAAGTTTCAGTTAGATTCTGTTTATTTTTCACATCTGCAACCCCAGATTTAATGTCACAAAATTTTAATTTAAATGGTCTTTTCGCCACTAGAGGCGTTAGTAAGGGTACATAGGTCACTTTTCAAATATTTTTTTTCTTGCAACGGCTTGACAATAATTTATATTTGATTAATTTCACTATTTGGTCCAATTTTATCACACTGAGTTATTGATTTTAGTTTTAAATATAGTTTGTTTATATTTCATTGTTCAGATAAAACACTTATTGTTCATATTCACCTTTTCGTGGAGAACGGCACTGTTTTTACTTATACTAATTTTTAAGTGATATTCCTTAGTTTTAAAAGTCACTAACACTGTCACATATGTAGTCCAATTTTTACAATTAGATCAGCATATTATTCATCATTAAAACTTTTGTTTGTTTATTTATTTATTTTAAATTACGCAGGTGATGTTTACTTTGCTAGTGTTGCCACTCAACAACCACTATGGTATTCACTGTGGTATTCCCTAATACAATACATGGATTTTTAATGCGGAACCTTAATTCTTCTTTTAACCCTTTAAGGGGCAGAAGCTCCTGGCTGGGGGAATGAAAAAATAACACTTGTATGTGAAAAATATATTTTTTTTATTAATTTTAAGAATTTTTTTTTTTTTTTTTATAAAAACGTGGTGTCGACATATTCGACACTGCCCTTCAGGGTGTATGGAACTGAGCAAAGCATGGTACAATGCACAATGGAACTTGGCATGTGTGGCAGATATATCCATATTAGAAGACGACGGTAGAATCGAAACTGTTGATGTTGTTGGCTGTGATTCATTCAGACCAGATCCACATAAAATATCCTCAAGTTCTGTACTGGTAAATGATGAGAAAACTGCTTCATTCTCGTCCTCATCACTCTCATTGCCGTCTTCGGAGTTTTCGCCGTCTGACAGAGCAAATAAGTCTGCGAGAGCATCTTCCAACTTCTCTAATGGTATCACCTATAATAAGCAAATATGAAATCATACTACCTAATATTTATATATAAATTTAATTGTAAGAATTCTATACAAAAATTACATTATGTTATGACGGGTTTTGTACTAGGATTTATATTAGCCCAGCCCTGGGCGGGCAGAGTCGAATATATCGACGTCATAATTTTTCGTTGAATATGTATGTAAAAACGTAATAATTACAGAAATACGGAGTTAGCTGCAATATTTTTAATATTTAGAACAAATCATAAAAGAAAACTTACCTTTTTACTCATTTTTCACGAAGATATTCTTAGATGAAATTTGCACTTCAAAACACCGCCAAATAATGACATGACATGTCATCAGCTGTCAATGTCAGCCATACTTTTTTTTTCTTTGTTGCGTTTCGTTTTTGCTATGACCTGTCCGAATCGAATACAGACTATCGCAGTACCAAACTCCTAGCAGTTTAAAAATAAATCAATAAAAAGTATGGTGTCGAATATATCGACAGAGCCCCTTAAAGGGTTAAAAGCCTAAGTTACTCCTTACAACATCAGCTATCTGCCTGTGAAAGGTACGTCAAAGTCGGCCCAGTCGTTTCGTAAAGTACTTTTTTCACTACCTTGTCTATTATGTAACATATTGCCTAAGAAATTCGTTTCGAAATATGAACATTAGACACAAGATTATAAAATAAAATAACGAAATGACTTTTGTATGGAGTTTTGATATCATTATGTAACTGGCAGAATGATACTGAACCTGTTACCTCTCGAAAAAGCGCGTGTTAATTATGTGTATATAGTCTGTGGTTTTAGTTTGAACGTTTCTAATAAATGTTGGAACTTATTTGCATTTAATTAAGTAAGCTCATCAGGTAGTGAAAAAAGAAGCGTTCGCTGCGAAATTGGCCACATAGCTCATGTTAAAATCTCGACTTTTTATGCTTGATACGAAATGTACTATAGCAGTATATTGTTATGTTTGCAGATTCACACGCGCACACACACCGGGGAGCGCCCGTACGAGTGCGGCTTGTGTCCGAAGGCTTTCAGCAACAAGGCGGCCCTGTTGCGGCACGATAGAGTGAGTGTTACTATTGGTGTCTCATCCCATACAAAGAAACTGTCCCGACGTACTGTGCTGATTATACTGATTATTTTTTGTAAATCGATCGCGTTCGGTTCCGTTCCACGGCGATAGGTAGATCACCATCTATATCTGTATAATCAGATGAAAAACGCTAGTTACGTCGGCACGGTTTCTTTGTATGGGATGAGATATCTGTATGCTAGTATTATATTATCTGTGGTATTACTATTGTTACGAGCTGAAGATCTGGGATACATATTCAAACATCAAACTTTATTTTTACCCGACTGCCAAAGAAGGGTAATATGTTTATCAGTCTATGTATGTATGTTTGTTCCTATGTGGCGTTCTAGAGACCAAACGCGTCGACCGATTTTGATGATTCTTACGTCAATCGATTCGTCTTAACCTTGCGAGTGTCACTGGCTACATTATAATTGCAAAATAGAAAAGTTTTGGGCTTTTGGGTGCCATATCTTGTGGCGTATCAAAATTAAGGGTTAAGAGGTGATTTCCAAAATACCTAATCCAAAAAAAATGTTAACTAAAAAGTTATGAATAAAAAAAGTTATTTCAAAAATCATAAAACCCGACTGCTTAAGAAGCGAACTAGAAAGACGTAAACAAGAAGAAAATCATGCTGTGCAGTCGGCGAATGCATCTGTTTTTGGTCAGCCAGCTCGCGAATATGTATCATCCGATTCCGACACGATTTATTTGCGATTTTTTTATTTTTTTTTCTTTTCTATCACCTCCTGGCCAATCCGATTAAATTGAAACTTGGCGTATTTATGTAACTTTAGAAACACAATACCCAACACTACCCTAACCACCCTCCCTACCCTACCTGCTCTACCCACCTACCCTATCTACGCTACCCTACCTACTCTACATACCCTACCCTGCTAACCCACTTACCCTACCCTATCTACGTTACCATACCTACCCTACCCTACTCTACCTGCCCTACCTACCCTACCCACCTACGGTACCATACCTACCGTACCCAATCCTATCTATCCTACCCTGCCTACTCTACATACCCTACCCTACCCACCCTACCCTACCCTACCCTACCCTATCTTACCTACCCAACCCTACCTAAACATTGAAATAATATAGTACTATGGAGCAGGACTCATGATAGAGCCGAAAGTTGGTCATAGCAACTCCTCAACCAGACAAGATATTGACAAGCAATATTACATTTTGTACTTTTTAATAAGATTTTTACATTAAATTATTACAGGTCCACACCGGCATAAAACCCTACGAATGTCCGGAGTGTGGGAAGTTCTTCACGCAGTCCAACTCCATGAAGCTTCATGTGAACACTGTACATCTCAAGATGCCGGCCCCCTACAAGAGTAAGACGAGGAAGAACAAAGCTAGGGAGAGGGCCATGCTCCGGGAGGCCATACTCAGGGTCATGGATAACGAGGACAGTACTGCGGGTAAGATAGCTATGATCTTTGTATTTATTATTATAGATAGGCTTGTGCTTAGAGCAGTGGTGGCCCAGTGGTAACGGCCGCGATTTGTTAACATCGTGAGGAAACCGGCATGTCTTAGAACCAAAAATTCGAAGACTTGTGACTGCTCGTGGCTAAATAATAACAGCCGCACAGGTCTATCTTCAAGGTTAAGCAACTCTTGCCGAGGTTGGTCTGTGGATGGGTGACCATCTTTACCATAGCGAGTTTCTTCCGTGCCTCGGAAAGTTGGTCCCGGCTGTCATTTGAAGATCTTTGACAGTCGTTACGGGTAGTCAAAAGCTTGAGATCTGACAACAGTCTGGCCAAGGGGTATCGTGGTACCCAGTTACTGGGTTGTGGAGGTCAGTCGCTCCATGTAAAACACTGGTACTCAGCTGAATCCGGTAAGACTGGAAGCCCGCCACAACATAGTTGGGCAAAGGTAGGCAGATGATGAGGTAGGCTTGCGCTTGACTACTATCTCACCTGATGGTAAGAAATACCCCTAGATTATGACTATCAAAAAACACAGACTCCGGCAGGGAATTCCACTCCTTAGCTGTACGCATAATGAAAGTATTGCCTCAACATGTTAAGTGCGTATGAGTGGGATATCCACCATGTACCGATGGCGCATCGCCGTACGTCTGGTAGTCCGATGATGGAACGGGCTGGCCGGAATTAGATTATGCAATTTTATCGACCACTCCCGGAAATGCCTTTGTATAGACAGCCTACTTTGTATAGACAGCCTACTTTGTATAGACAGCCTACTTTGTATAGACAGCCTACTTTGTATAGACAGCCTACTTTGTATAGACAGCCTACTTTGTATAGACCATAGATATAGTATGTACAAGATAAACAGAGTCAGATGAAAAGTGAAACCAAAAAAATAAAATCTATGTGTTAGGGAATTGTCCATGTGTTAGTTAAAAAAGTGTTGTCAAAAAGTCCATGTTCAGTATCGATATCGATACTTGGTGGACACCATAAGAAATACGATTAAAGGGTTGTTGGTTACATTGAACTGTAATAAGAGCTGGGCAAAAACCATGCTTTGTTTTAATTAAAATACAAATTACAAAATAATATCTCGCATGTATTTAAAATACGAAACACAATTTTTTTTTTTTTTTTTTCATATTTTTATCACAACAGAAAAATTTGCTGAAGAGCAGAGCACTGATCTTCTTCTTCTTCATCGTGTCGATGATTCCATTTTTAGTTTTTAAATTAGATGTTGTGCTTCGTCCAGAACTCGGCCACGTCGACAGCCCTAGCGCTGGCCTCGCATAGGTCCTTCATGGTGCAGGTGTTTGTGCACAGAGCAGCAGAGCACTGATGTATTCTAGACACTGTAAAACTAATACATGCAAACAATATAATGACATTCCTAAACCTACTCAAAGAAACAAAACATAATTTTTGAAAAAAAATAATAATAATAAACATGCAACTTAAAGTACAGTTTAGATAAAAACATCTTCTCAATCGTACCTTAAATCTATTTTAACAAAACTTGACTTAATAAGTTTGTACTCATGTCATGATGTCACTAAAAACGATTAAGTTTTTATCGATACTCATGACGTCACCGCTTTGTCAAGCCCTAGCGTAAACAAACAATTTACTCTTTTACATAATATTTTCGCAAATATTGTTTAAATATACTAAATATACTTATATAATACAATGGAAATCAATATACTATTGTAAGAATCTTTTTCTGAGCCGACTACTAGCAGAAATTTGTCAAAATATGGTTCGAAACAATCCAAGGACAAAATTGTATTTACCTATGAAACGTGTATTTATTGGGGTTATTTCGTCTTGTAACGTCACATTCACTCACAGAACAAGCCACCATAGTTGCATAATTAATATTATTAATTTAAATCTAAAGATTATTATTTAAATGCAAGAAATTCACCGCGGCGTAAAATAGATGGGCCGCTATGGACCCTTCCTCGCGAAAAAAGTGACATGACTGGACTTTATTCACTCTCTCTTTTTCTCTTGGGCGGTTTGTACTTGATTAGGATTTCTCGCTCGCACGCTTCGTGTATCTTTTGGCGTAGCAAAAAAATTCTAAATCTATGGTATAGACAGCCTATTTTGTATAGACAGCTTACTTTGTATAGACAGCCTACTTTGTATAGACAGCCTACTTTGTATAGACAGCTTACTTTGTATATACAGCCTATTTTGTATAGACAGCCTACTTTGCAGAGCCTGCAAGAAGGATAAAAAAAAAAAGTACTTCGGAAACCCAGCTACCCTTAGGTCGTTTGTTCACGAGGTACCGCACGACACGATTTGCGGTCACGATTGTTAACACACGACACACCGCAGACGATCTGTCGTCCGTTCGTTTGTTCACAAGACACGACTCTGCAACGACACTTCAGTGCACTTGTATTGTTTTATAAGCGCGTGAGTGACGAACCACGCGTGAGCCGTGCGGTGTGTCGTGTCGTCAACAAGCTCATAGCGGTTTTGTTCAGCCGATGAATCGTCACCGCGACGACATACCTGAAAAGCCGTATGTAAATCGTGTCGCGTCGCGTGTGTTGCGGTGTCGTGCAATGAACAAGCGGTCCATACAAATATATAGAGCTCTGAATCGTGACCACATTTTGCGGTGTCGTGTGTCGTGAACAAACGACCTTACGATGTTTCTTTAATTTTTAATTTTCTTAAATTTTTCACATTCACTTACTTGCCCGGATTTGAACTCCTGACCTCAAGCACGACAGGCGAGGTCTGAGCCACTGGACCACCACGACATGATTTTTAACATATTTTTTTCTTATTTTCAGTGCAAAGCATAAGTCAAAATAACACAGTAACGGACGAAGAAGTACATTACATTGAGCCGGATGTAACTATATTTAAACAAGAAGTTGAAGATGCGGAGATATTGTACGAAGATGTCGATTCAAGAGAAATTACTTATGAAGTGGTTTATGAAGAGTAACGCACAGAATAAGGATTATTCCTTGGATAAATAAAACAATATACAGGTGTCGTAGGACGCCTATAGTGTGGCCAAGATGAAGGTACAATATTTACTAACAAAGCACTGACAGCACAATCCCCTGACAGCAGGTGAAAATTTTAGGTTCGCTCTTCTAATTTTCTAGTCCAGGGATTCCCAAAGTTGTCGATACCGAACCCTTGGGGACGAAATCGGTTTCCCAGGGGTCGACATAAACGTAAACTGATTTTGGGTGTCGACGAAGTCTACAAATCGACCCCTATTAATTAACACACGTTCTTATTTGATATGTTATTTGTATTGATGACTAGCTGTTCCCCGCGGCTTCGCTCCTGTGGGCCACCCCACAGGACCCGTTTTCGGGATAAAAAATTGCCTATGTCATTTAGGAATAATGTAGCTTTCTATTGGTGAATTTTTTTTATAAATCGGTCCAGTAGTTTCGGAGCCTATTCGGTACAAACAAATAAACAAAAAAATCTTTTCTCTTTAAAATATTATTAGTATAGATTACACTTGGTATTTACTGAATTTTATGTCTGTTTATTTTGTTAAATTTTGATGAGAAAATGATGTCAAGTTTACTCAACCAACCGCAACGTTTTTAAATTGGTAAATATTTTGTATCAATAGGAAAAAAACTAGATATAGGATTTTTAAAGTAATTTGGCTTTGGGGGTTTGAGGTGTCTTTTAATTTTGGAAAAGGGGTCTTTTGCCCAAAATAGTTTGGGAATCCCTGTTCTAGTCATATGACCTTGGTTAATTTATGTTCTACAACTATCTTACATCTGCACTAACTCAGTTAAATCGATGTACAAAAGATATAACATTCTATATCGAATTTATTTTCTTTTTGTTGTTGAAAATAAATAGCATTTTAATTAATAGCTATTTAATTTGTTAGTAAACATTGTATCTTCAAAATGGCTGGAGTATAGTTTGAAAGAAGTTTCTTTAGCTATATAAATATGGGACAGTGAAATAAAAAAAATAAAAATAAAACATTAATACTGTTGTATGATATGTTTATTGTCGTTGATTAAGTGATCGAGAATATCTTCCTTCAAAATCTTTTCAAAACACTCTGTCCATCTGTAAAAAAAATGCACTTAAAATGCCAAATATCGATTTAACACAAAATAATATAGCAAAACTTTTCACGTGGTCCCAATTATTGTAGTTGGTCCGTCAGTTAAATTATCAAAATATATTGGACACGTATTTTTTTTAATAAGTAAAAATCCAGTCCCAGTTATCCAGGTTTCACTGTATTTAACCTATATAGTCCAAGAAAATTAGTCAAATTAGGGCAAATATCTCGGTATGAGAGATAGTCGGCTATAAAGTTGTATAAATCTTTATTTTGACACCCTAAAACTTGTCTCAAAACCTACGTATCGTAGGGTGTCTGCATCTACAGATATTCCAAGGTCAAAGGTCAAAAAATCGATGTTTTATACATTTATTGCAAATATCTCGTTTACTATGGGTTTTATGCTATTTGTATGTACTGTAAATATTGTAGAGGATTAAATTGTCTACAACTTTTGTGTATACATTTTTTTATAACTTTAACCATTTTCGAGATTTAGAGTATCATTCAAGGTCAACCTGTAGTCCTGATTAAAAACACGCCGTATAAAGTTATAAATTATTAATAAATATAATTCTAAATAATTTGCATTTTTTATTAACTATTACGTATTTTTTTTTCAATGATTCTGTATCTATTAATTTAATAACACTTACCTAATCGTGTAATTATAAAGTTATTAAGAGAAATACTTATTCTTATCTTATTTATACTAATTACTTCCTAACTAAATAAAAAGAAAATAATTAAATTAAAAAAAAATGTTTTTATTGAAAAATACCATTGACATTAGAACTTGTAGATCTCATTATTATATTTTTTTTAATATTTCAAAGTTCATAAATGTAAATATATCTTGATGATTTAAAAAAAATGTGTACACAAAAGTTGTAGAGAATTTTATCCTCTACAATATTAATAATACATACAAATACCATAAAACCCAAACCCATAGATATTTGCAATAATAGTGTAAAAAATAAACCTTTGACCTTAGAATATCTGTAGACGCGGACACCCTACGTCAAGTAGGTTTTGAGACAAGTGTTGTGGTGTCAAAATAAAGGTTTACACAAGTTTATAGCCGACTATCTCTCATGCTGAGGTGGAACCCCTAATTTTCCTGGACTAATAATAGGCTCGCGTTTGACCACTATCTCGCCTGATGGTAAGCGATGACGTGGTCGTATTTTTTGGTAACCTGACTGACGGATAGAATTTTTCAGGAATATACCTACCTTATTCTCGTTGGTCTGACGCTACTGCTGACCATGTGGTATTGGGTTCGATGACCAGGTCGTGCTAAGGTTTTACAACTGATAAAAAAATTAGGAAACCAGATAACTTTTCTGAATGGAATATTTTTATGGATTAAGAAATGTTGACAAGACAACATCTGTCGGGTCAGCTGGTTGGATAAACTGCCTCGTTGGTTTTGTGGTCGCAGGCCATACTGCTGTTAACAAGGTACCGGGTTCGACTACCGGGTCAAGAAAAATGTTAGTGGGATAGGTTAGTTTACTGAAAATTTGTTTTTTGTCCGTCAGGTTGATTAATAAAAATATTGGACACGTATTTATTCTTTTGACATGCAAACATAAAGTGACGACTATATAATGCGTTGAAATATCGTGTGACGTCACGCCGCTAGTACACTTTATACTGCCTTAGTGACGTCACAAGCCCCCACTCCTGAACTTTGAAGCGCTTTAACTTTGTAATTTTTTATTGATTTGGTAAAACAAAAAATACGTGTCCAATATTATTTGATAATCTCACTGATGGACTAAGTAGAATTATTATTTTTCTACCCAGAAAACATCCCTATTGGTACGGAGTTAGACATAAACTGTCAACGTTTTCACATACATTGTATGTAAAACATATTTTTGTAAACATACGGTTTGGTTTTTGAAGCGTATCAGTAATACGGGCTCCAATTAAGCGTTGCGTAGTTTCTATAAATCTAGCATAGGTTTTCGTTTTAAGAGCAATGGTGGCCCAGTGATTACGGCCCCGATTTCCGAGTTGTAGGTCGTGGGATCGAACCCAGGCTTTATTTTATGTAATTTATTTCATCACTACTGCTCTCAAAACGGTGAACGAAAACATCGTGAGGAAACCGACATGTCCTAGAACCAAAAATTCGAAGACATGTGACATCCACCAACCCGTACTGGGCCCGCGTGGTGGATAATAGCCCACACTCTGAGAGGAGGTCTGAGTCCCAGCAGTGGGAACATTAATAGGTTGATTATGCAATGTAGTTTCTATGGACAGTTTAATTTGACCCCGTATTTGTATAGAGGCTTTATAATATTGTAAATAATTTAAATAATTAGGGTGTTTGACTAACATCAAAAATGTACACGATAGGATACTTATTAGAACTGTAAATAAAAATACATTTAGTGAGAAATTTGGCATAGTTTCGATTGGAGGAATATGGTGTAAATTCCCGCAAACCTGCATTGAAAAGTCAGGGTCCTCCGAGTAGACTGGATTTGTAACTGGTAGCACGAGGTCCCAGCGCTCAGAAAGACAATTCGGTTCAAATAAATGTCACTAGATGGCGCGATATGCACCGAATTCTTATTGAATTGTGTAAAATTGTCATTTTCTGGAATTGAACCTAAAAATTGTGAATATTGGGCTCTTAATTCGCATTTTAAAGAGTATTTAAAATTGATTCCAATAGATGGCGCGGTTTTAAATACAGACTGAGGCATGCCACTCGATTTGATAAATTAATTTTGTAACACATTTTGGTACAATGAAACTGTAAAAATCTGCAAAAATACTATAAAACAAATCGCCACAGTATTTGAAGAAAAAAATAGTCATGAACCGAGAAATCCCTTTTATTTGCAAGTCGCTGCTAACACCATCTATATCCGTGGAACGGATACGAACGCGATCGAAGTACTTATAAAAATAATCTTTCTAATCAGCCGAAAAACGCTAGTTACGTCGCCCCGGTTTCTTTGTATGGGATGATGCATCTGTATGCTAGTATTATATTATCTGTGCTTGTACTATTAAGGTGAACGCGCACCTGTCCGCGCTGCAGGAGCCGCACGCGCCGCAGTCATCGCATTTCATAAATCTTTATATGAAACCGTATGCAGCCTCGCGCACGACTCGCAAATCAGCAAAATGCTTCGGTATTCGGATTCCACCAGCGCGTGCGGATGACGTCATCAGATTCGGCGCGTTCGATGCTTGCGGCGAGTGCGGTGCGGGCGGCGCGGTGACGTCATCCGTATCCGTATAGAAAATATTGTTCAAGACTTAGATAAAGTACCTATAGATTTCGCCATGGCGTGGCCGCACATGTGACAACAACGTTAGTTCTGGTGTTACAACAAGAACACTACAACCCACCATCGCACTGACACTTATTATCTATACATAACCCAATTCCTTGTCTCAATTAACACATAATACCACGAAATATCAGTTTTTTTTTTAATCATTTTAAAAACCTATACACTTTAACCAAAAACTACTCGCTAACTAAAACTAAAAATATACTTAACTAAAATATGGCGTCGAAAAACTCCTCCACATCGTTCCCCACTGGTAATGTACCCAAAATGTTGGCAGCACGTTGTATGGCAATGCTTATCACAGAAAATAAAAAAAACCGAGTTTGTCAAACCTGCCATTATATTAGAGTTTGACAAACAACAGAAACAAGCCATGGTGACAAAGACAAAAAAAAATTGGTTGCCTGTAAAGTCGGTATACGGGCGAAAGTTTTACGTGACAACGACTTTGAGTGGTAAAATAATTTTAATGTGAATATTCATTCGTATAGTAGGAAGAAGGATTATGTCTGTCTCTCTCGCTCTTAGGCGGGCTAACCATGCCCGAGTGGAAGGGACGCGTGCCTCTCACTCGCTCTCATTGTGAGCGCATAACGTGAGCGGAGCGTAACGCAGTTTCTTGAAGTGTCACCCGGCAAACCAATTTATAAGACGTTATCACGTCAAAATAATCTTTTGTCCTTATTATTTACATGGGGCTGCCAACTAGCGATCTCGCTCTATCAATCAAGCTCATTTTAGGGCGAAATCTATAGGTACTTTATCTAAGGTTCAAGATGTACAGAAGTGGGTACGATGCGTGCGGCGCGGATTGCGCGGGGCCTTGAGTAAATGTGATGCCTGCGGCGCGTGCGCGTTCACCTTGACACGGTCATAATAACTCTGCGCATCGACTGTCATCGACCCCACTCTCGCCTACCCGCGTTCGCCTCTTGCGCAAATAGCGAGAGTCACAGAACACAGAGTAACATTGACAGTTCCAAGTGCATATTTAAATTGACCGTGTAGTAATTTAATGTTCACCGACTTCCGAAATTGAAGTTATTTTACACTTTGTTGTCTTTATTTAGAATTCAGTTGTATTTTTTTTTTAGAAAAATAAATATTTATCAGTTTTTATGTCATATAGCCACAACAAGTACACTACTTGTACAACTCAACAAGACAAGACAAATCTCAAATCTCTTGACAAGTTTGCAGAGTATTGTTTGAGTATTAATCGACTAATATCCAATGTAGTGAAATCAAAAGTCATATTGAAGCACTGAAATTAAATTGTTTTTTTTTTAAATTAAGTTCGTTTATGTTTGTCTAAGAGGTATCTAATAAAAATATGTTTCGCCTCGAATTACTGTTGTTTCATTTACTAACCGACTTCCCAAAAGAAGTTTTCGTGAATATTCACCGATTTCTCTGTCAATTGTGGATCGATTTGGAATATTCATTCTTTGTTTGAAAGAGTACTTATTCGGGGTTGTGCCATTTAAATTTGGTGAAGATCTAATTAAGAAATTTGGAGATATACAATAGAACTCTTCAATAACTGACAACAAATCTACCTTGCTATAATAATAAAAAATCCCACTTGGGATCTTACTTAATAAACTTGTTTACAAAATAATATTACCGACTTCCAAATGACCGTTGCAGATTCGTAGTCACACCAGTATGACAAACAGGTTTTTTTTCTCGTTTGTCACACCACTGACTTTTGCACACAATTTATTCCTAACCAATGCGGTCTTAGTCTGTTATACTAAACGGTTTTTCAACTTTGCCGACTTGTAGTCACACCAGATTATCAGTATGACAAACAGGATTTTTTTTCTCGTTTCGTATTTTTTTCAATAAGGGCGGATAGATTTTGAAATTAAATAAAAGAAGCTTTGTGTAAGGTATTAACAAAATTCTTTTTTTATTTGAAAGGCCCACTTGTGCCATTAAGTGTGGAATATGATATGACATCGTTCAAATGCCCGCCTCGGCTATTTACAGTGGCACGGATCCGAGTGGTCCAATTTACAATGACACTTCTGCATACATCCGGCAGAATTTGAGCGATGGCCTGTGTGTGTTCACCTTTAGGACATCATTCGATTATGGTTTGTTTGCATAGACCTGCGACTTCAAAAAATCCTACAAGAAAAGGCCTAGCGGACATTAAAGTGAGAAATAACGTCAATTTAGGAAGTCTGCTGTGCACTGCCATGATATGATGGGTATCAAATGGGTTTGCTGAAAAGAATACGAAAAAAAACTTGTTTTAAAAAAAGGATTTTTTATGAATAATTTTATTCACGTTGTAGTGTCTTTATTTGGAAATCCGTAATTATCATGTAAAACTAGAAGACATGCGACATCCAACCCGCATTGGGCCCGCGTGGTGGAATACGGCCCATTCACTCGCAGAGAGGAGGCCTGTGTCCCAGCAGTGGGAACGTTAAAAATATGATAATGATAAAAAAGCCGGGGCGGGCTGCTAGTTTAGAATAAAACAGCGAATTATTTTGATATAATATTATTTAATATAAATAAACAACATCAATCTGTCTACAAATACGAACTCCCATTGCTTATCTCTCAGAATCGAACAATTTCTCGAGTTAAAAAGATGCATAGCTACGTTTTAAAATTTTAGAATGAAACTAAAACAGCAAGGTTTTTTAAGGGCGCCATCCTGTGAATTTGCCACGGGCCTCAGATGGTATAGTTACTCTGCTGACCTCTGTCTAATACTCTGAGCAAAACAGGCGGGATTTAAAAAAAAATCTTCAGTATTCACTGCATTATTCTATTCTTCGTTGCTTTTGTTTGAACCCCTGAGTGTATCTGGAACAAAACAAAAATATAATCATTATATTATGTATTCATACACTTCATAATACTGGCCTGTTACAATCCCACGGCTGCGCAAAGCTACGGGGTCTCATTGCTAAGAAAGAAAATTTGGTTCAAATAAATTTCACTAGATGGCGCGACAAGATAGAATTGTGTGTAAATTAACATTTTCTGGAATTGAACATCAAAATTGTATGTTCTTGTTTAATAAACTCTTCTAAGTACAAAATTATGGAATATTGGGCTCTTAATTCACATTTCAAAGATTATTTTAACGGATCATTTAAAATTGATGCCAATAGATGGCGCATTTTTTAATTTCTGAGGCATTCCTAAACTCGATTGTTAAAATTTGCATTGTAACACATTTTGGTGCAAAAAAACTGAAAAAACGTGCAAAAAAATACTATAAAACGAACCATCACTGTATTTAAAGAAAAAAATATTCACGAACCTAGTAAACCCTTTTACTTGCAAGTCGCTGCTAACACCATCTATTGCCGTGAAACGGGATCGAACGCGATTGATGTACTTACAAAAATAACAAGATTAATCAGATGAAAAACGCTAGTTACGTCGGCACGGTTTCTTTGTATGGGACGAGGCATCTGTATGCGAGTATTATATTATCTGTGGCAAAGGCTTCTTCTCATACAGTGATCCTTGCTCAGGACTGATCACTAGGCGCCATCGGTACCAACGGCAGTGCGCATGGGTGGACATCCCACCCATGCGCACTAAGCGTATGTCTGGTCTCCTACTACTTTGTAAGTAAGCAAATTGCACGATATAATAAGAAGTTTCATTGCACTCCTAACAAGTTTAATACAAAAAGAAGTAGCTTAAAGCCGATGCCAGGGCCCCATTTATCTTCATACCACATTTCATCTAAATCGATTCAGCGGTTTAGCGTGATAAGGTTTATTTTCGATCAATAATGTAATATGATTAAGATTCTATAAAGGTCGTAAAAATGTATTGCTTTTTAGGGTTCCGTACCCAAAGGGTAAAAACGGGACCCTATTACTGAGACACCGCGGTCCGTCTGTCTGTCTGTCCGTCTGTCACCAGGCTGTATCTCATGAACCGTGATAGCTAGACAGTTGAAATGTTCACAGATGATGTATTTCTATTGCCGCTACAACAACAAATACTAAAAACAGAATAAAATAAATATTTAAGTGGGGCTCCCATACAAAAAACGAGTTTTTTTTGCCGCTTTTTGCGATAATGGTACGGAACCCTTCGTGAGCGAGTCCGACTCGCACTTGGCCGGTTTTTGTAAATACCTTTGTGAATGCATCTTTAAGCATTGCATTTAAGGTTGAATTTGAATTAATGTAAGTATATTTATTTCAACTATAATTCTTAGAATTACTGCGATCAATCAAATCGAAGCATACTACTTATATAATATTAAATATAGGTGGATGTTTGTTACTCAAACACTCCAGAACGGCTGAACGGATCTAGATGAAATTTGGCATAGAGATAGATGGGACTTTTTATCCCGGTATAATGTTCCATTGGAATGATAAAACAATTTTCACGTGGGCGAAGCAGCGGGGAGCAGATAGTTTATAATATTAGTGTGGATATCATGTTACTCCCTCCTACCAAACACACTTCTCCCTTCAGTTTCGAGTCATTATATTTTTCAATACTTACGTGTTCATGAGTTCTTAGAGCAGATAATCCTTTGAAAGCCTTCGGACATAACTTGCAGATGTACGGCCTGTCGTTTGTGTGTACTCTCAGATGTGACTGTAAAAATATAAAGATAAATAATAAGGATGATGACAAAAAATTGCAGTTTATGCAATGGTCATATAATAGGGGTTATTAAAACACGAGCGTAGTTTATGATAATAATATCACGCGAGTGTTTTAATACCTCATTATAATATGCCGTTGCATACACTATTTTATCTTCACTCATACAGTTGAAATAAAACAAAAGTGGAAACGGAAAAATAAGTGATATGGCCGGCAATTTAGATTCTCATTGCGCATGACTGCGCATCGCGCATCCATAGATAATGACACTACTTTTCTACATTAAGTCAATGAGCCCCCATAAGCGCCAATAAATTAAATAGTAAAAGTGTGCTATGAAAATAAAAAAGTTATTTTATGATGCAGTTGATTGAAAATCGAAGGAAAATGTTGCATTGTAATGGTTTTTAGGGTTCCGTACCTCGCAAGGAAAATTCGGAATCCTTATAGGATCACTTTGTTGTCCGTCCGTCCGTCTGTATGTCAAGACCCTTTTTCTCTATGTCTGTATGTCAAGACATCTGGTTTTGGTCCGCCAGCTCGCGAATATGTATCCTCCGACTGCACAGTATGATTTTCTTCTTGTTTACGTCTTTTTAGTTCACTTTTCAAGCAGTCGGGTTTTTTGATTTTTTTAATTAACTTTTTTTATTTAAATTTTTCGTATCCACGAATATAAAGTAAGTGTTTATACAATATTTTTTGAATTCATATTTGGAACATTACGCTGTGAGTGTAGATAAAACATTTTTTGAAATGAGACACAAATTAATTAAAAATGTCTTTACTAAAATAACTGCTATATGATTTGAGGACGTATTTCACATTGGGCACCCACTTAAATGGAAACTGATTGAATGGCACCGAGGTATGCCACATACGGCACCTATCGATATTATTCGCAATCTTATTTAAACGAAAAAAATAAACGTCCCACCACCACAAGTACCTACTAAGGTACTTGTGGTGGTGGGACGTTTATTTTGTTAGGACGTCAAAATCAAAGATTCGATTAAATTCAGTAGAGAGTTTAATAACATGATAAAAATATAACTTACTCTTTTGCTTTTTTAGGTAGATGTTGAAATTATAAGCATTTATACCCAAACTACCAGGAGGCTAGAATCATGAAGAAGTATTTGCACGGCCAGAATCATAAGCAGTAGAGACTAACGGAGTACTAGGACCTCCGGACCGAAAATCGCCCGGTACTCTTTCTACCGCTCATGATTCCAGCCTAGCTTCCCTTTGATTATAATCTCCTGGTACTTAAATTAGTTTTTACCGGTACCGGAATGAGTTGATAGCGTACAGTTTCCTCAAAAAAAAATTTTTGATGCCTATATTGCTGTCTCCCTCTTATTGGTTTGTATCTTATCTAACTTACAAATCTTCACGATTTAAGTGATAATTACTTATTTAGTGCATTGTTTTTCTAGATTCAAGTAAAATATCTATTAACTTCGATTAATTCTTCATATTATTTGCGAGACGTGTGAGCACGACTGTACTTTTTTATTTTTTGTTCTCTAAAATACAATTTGTGCCAATTGCCTACTAAATAATTTTGGAGTGGTCGATTCGTACACCGATAAATTCACTTCGGGCGAATCGCCACAGAAAAATTAATATTTTTAAAAGTTGTCGATTCGTACTTTTCGCGCGAGTTAAATTCGTGCGAATCGTCCAATAACCCGAAAAATCGATTACTAGTCGCCGGACACATACGAGAGGAAGGTAGTATAAAGCTTGTAAGGTCCTACCTGTAATAACTTCTTCATGGTGAAACCCTTGGGGCACTGCGGACAGCGGTAGGGTCTCTCTCCGGTGTGGTTCCTCTGATGATACAGTAACATGCTTCTGTTCTGAAACCGAATCATCATCATCATCAGCCTATTAATGTTCCCACTGCTGGGACACACCAATAAATAAACATCGTGCGAAACGCCACAGAAAAAATAATATTAACTAACGCCAACGACCTTGAGGGAACAAAACGCGCGCTCGTTTCACACCCGCGCGACCCAAAATTTTGTGGTTTTTTGTACTTTCCTTATTATTCTATGACTTAAAAAAAAAAGCCTTATATCAAAATGTAGATAATTAAATTACCTTTGAGATGGTGTCGATTTCATTCAAATACACCCTGTTTAAAAAAAAAGAGTATGCAAGATTTTTATAGCAGTTAGCCTAGGCCGTTCATTAAATCCAATTAAATGGATGAAGGACAACTAGCCAAGTCATTGAGCGCAACGTTAAACAGGAGCCGTATTGCGTAAGTGCGTAAAGAAGTTAAACTCTATCCAGCCGACCAAATCAGGCAATCACACAAAACAGAAATCCACATCGCGTCATTCATCTCGTATGTGATTGGCCGATTTGGTAGGTTGGGTAGACAAAACTCTTTGCGCACTTACGCAATACAGCTGCTGGCGGCTGAATGTCGGTAGTCATTTAGTTAAATTTAAATTAGATATCGTTAAATTTTGGTTGTTTAAATCCCGTGGAGGGTTGATCTAGTACATCAAACAGTGTCATTTGCAAACACAAGAAAAAAACAAGGAAATAAGCCGACTTCCAAAGCAAAACACTAAAAGGTGCACGGGGTTATAATGACCAACATTTAACGGTGTTTAGTGAAGATGAAGAAGAAGAGAGAGAGAGAAGAAGAAGATGGAGATATTTATTTATTCGAAATTATGTAAATAACACCTTAACAGCTATAACGCCAATGCAATGTTACTACAAAGATATTAGGACTAGAAGAATACAATTAAAAAATCTATTAAAATACAGTAATAAATACAATTAAAATCCAATTAACATACAATTAACAAAAGTAAAAATACAATTCAGTACATTAAAAAAAAAGTAAAATACATAAAAAAAATTTATTGTCAGTGTCATCGCTTACCGGCAAACTCTTCCCGCATACTTCACAGACCCAGGGCCGTTCCTTCTTTCTGCTGGCCTTGTCTTTAGGATCCACGTGTATTCTTCTGTAGTGAGCACTGTACAAGGACTCCCGGCTAAATGTCTTGTCGCACTGTAAACAATAAACTATTAATTAAAATATTTAATTGTCTTATTGGCTACGATTTGAGATTGTGAGTTCAAATCTGCCTGGATTTGTAGTTCCAACGTGACTCTTTCAAAATTTTAAACTGGTCATGTGCGAGTCGGACTTGCGTACGAAGGTTTCCGTACCACTATCGCAAAAAACGTCTAGAAAATCACGTTTGTTGTATGGGAGCCCCACTTAAATATTTATTTTATTCTGTTTTTAGTATTTGTTGTTATAGCGGCAACAGATATACAGCATCTGTGAAAATTTCAACTGTCTAGCTATCACGGTTCATGACATA